>OX387957.1:10000-1260000 GCA_947578425.1 Eugnorisma glareosa | reverse complement strand
TAGAAAATTCTAGGATTTTTTTTTTTTTTGTGTGACAGGCAGTAGTTGAAATTAACTTTTAATTATTTTCTTGGGTTGACAGTACTGCATATTATTGATTTAAGTGAAAAAAAAAAATACATGGTTATTCCCTATTACTGTAGTACATTTTAATCATCTATCCCCAGGTACATAGAGCTGACCTCCCGCAGCGACCCCAACGCTCTACCTCCGGAATGCACCCCGAACATCGACGGCCCCCTCGCGGAGTCGGTCTCACGCGAGCAGACCATGCACTCCTTCCACACGCTCTTCTGTCGACGGTGCTTCAAATACGACTGCTTTTTACATCGTGAGTTTCCCCTTTTTTTCATAGTTGAGACGGTAGTTAGGTAGGTAGACATATTTGAGTTTGAAGTAGGCTTTCTTGCCAGATATTAGGTGTATAATATATGCAGTAAAACTGGCACCACACGTGAAATATTTGGGAAATACTGATGAAGATGAATTAAAGTCAACACTGAGTTTAAATTATTAGAGATCAAGTTTTGGTAGGTTTAGGTTATTGCTAGACTAATAAAATCAATATCCCTCCGCTCTCATATTTTTTATTAGTCTATGTATGAGTATACTAACATTTGAATTGAACTATCATTACTTGCAACTGTTGAATATATTTTAGTTATAATTTATTTATAAGCACTAATTTAACCATTGTATGAAAATAGTACTACTGCGCCTAAATGTACACTTTTTGTAATACTTTTTAAAAAGAAATTATTCTTATACTCAAGATCCCAATCTATAATAAACTTAATTTTCTTTTATAGATTAGCATTAATTATATCTAGTATAAGTATGAAGCTAAGTTGTGTAATCCTAGGGCTGACTAGTGTTTGTTGTTCTGTTTGCGCGCAGGAGGTCAAACGGCAGGTAAGGCCGTACCGACTACCATTACCATCGATATTATTATTATTTATGCTATTGTTCTTTTACCCTACACTAAGAAAAAAAGTATGACCCATATTTGAGACGTAGAACTAGAGATGTATCTTTCTAAATTGATTAAATCTTTAAACATAATCATGTCCTCATCCATCGCTTTCATCAGGCGACATCGGGGTCAGGGTCACTTGCAGTCGGTCTATTATTTGATTCTGTTTTATGATTTGCATATCAGGCCCTCTTATAAAGTCTTATTGCGAGTCAGTCAATTCTGACTTACGCTAACCATAAAGCTTAAAACTCGGGCTCTTGAACTGAACATCTCTAGTATAACGAATTCCAAAAGATGTAATTTGCACATTCTATCATTTATTATTTTTCTGCCACTTAATGTACGAATTATTTTACATACTATCGCATAACATATTATTATTTTTCTTATAATATTTCTTAAGTTACACTTATCTTACAAGTTGTTATTGGAAATGTCCCATAATATTATGCTTTTATTTGCCAATGTATCACGCATATTATTTTATCCATTAATGTATAAGACACACTTTCCCAATCAATAAAAGTTTTAATAATCAATTCATCATCAACTCACAACTTTAAGAAACTTCTCATTAAGATACAAAAAAGTCGACGTCATCAATCATCGTCAGTTCATCAACGATTTTCCATCAGTTCAGAATAATTCTTCGAAATCAGTTAAAAGTCTTTATTCCCAGTTTGATTGATTTCAATTATATGATATTGAACTGAACAATTAGAACCTGATTTTTTTTGTTGTAACATCTTTATTAAATTCTTTGTCAAAGTCCAATAATAGTTGAAAAAAGCAACATTTTTCTCATTTTCATATCGTTTGTTAAACGTAGGTATGTGATGTTAATACGTATGTTATTGAATGGTACAGGTTTACAAGCATGCCACCCAGGGCCCAACTTGACTAAGAGAAAGGGGCCCGACCTCAAAGCTTTCTCTGAACCTTGCGGCTCCACTTGCTACATGCTTTTGGTAAGTCTGTTTTATTGATTCATTTGTTCATTGGTATGCCCAATGAGCCGTTGGCCCTATGTGGAGCCCTGACATAATCAGATGACAGACCGTAGACCTCGTAGAAGGAGGGGAAAAAAACTAGACAAATCCAATGTCCTGTGGTCCGCAACATGCCTGGATCGAAAGAATTAAGACCTTTTGGGAAAAGGCCTTTGACGCCGCGAGGGCTGGAAGATTCTACTCAGACAAGTGTGTAGTTAGTTCATCATAACTACACTACTACTTGTAATTATTGGCCTTCTTATATAAGGTCCCTTTAATAATAAAATCACTTTAATCAGTGTTTTTTTGCTTGGTTATCTTTGGTTAGACGTTCTGAACGCTGTGTTAAAATTTGTTCATCTATTTTAAGGGGACCTTATATTAATATTACTTCAAAATAAAAAAATATATACGAGGGGACGTTTTTAAGTTCGCGGAATGGAGGGTAAAAAGTGAAAATAAATATACCAAACTATTTTTCTTTTTCAATATATTCACCTGCTACCCTAACACATTTTTCAGATCTTTCAATTAGCTTATGAATACCTTCATAAAAAAATGTTTTGTCTTTGTCCGAAAAATAAGCTGAAACTGCGTCCTTCACTTCTTCATCGGTTGAAAACTTCTTCCCACGAAGTTCTTTTTTAAGTTTTGGGAAGAGATAATAATCACTGGGAGCCAGGTCTGGACTGTAGGGTGGGTGGTCTAAAATATCGAAGCCCACTTTATGCAGGGCAGCCAACGCAACACGGCTCTTGTGAACAGGCGCGTTGTCGTGAAGAAGACGCACACCTTTTGTCAATTTTCCCCTCCTTTTTTCTTTAATGCTTTCTTTTAACCTCTCGAGGATTGAAGCATAGTATTCTCCGGTTATAGAAACGCCTTTATCTTTATAATCGGTCAACAGGATTCCTTCCGAATCCCAAAAGATTGTTGCCATGATTTTTCCAGCCGATTGTGACACTTTAAACTTCTTGGGTGGTGGTGTGCCTTTTTTGTGCCACTGCATAGAGTCCTGTTTTGACTCAGGTTCATAATGATGAACCCAAGTTTCATCTCCAGTAACAATTCGACTCAAAAGGCCATCCTTATCTTCGTTACAGAGGTCCAAAAACGTGCGAGAACACTCCACGCGGCGATGTTTTTGGGGCGGCGTGAGCATTCTTGGAACCCATCTTGCACTGAACTTTGTCATACCAAGATGATCGTGTAGAATTTTGAAAATAGTCGTATCCGATACTCCAACTAATTCTGCAAGCTGTTTCTTCTTTAGTCTGGCTGGCATCTTCCAATATAATTTTTTCTACTTTTTGACTGTGCCACTTGTAAACCATGGTTTTACCCGGGCAAGAGTCCCCGTAAACGGATTCCATCTCTTCCAATATGTTTTGAACTGACTTTCCTTGCTTGGTAAGGAACTTTATAACGGCACGGTACTCGATTTTTTCCATAATTCACACTTTCTTCCCGATTGAGCTGTTTGATTGACGATAGTTCAAAGACTAATGATCCAATTAAGATAAAACTTGGTATTTTTACTTATATTGAGTGGCTGAAGTAGTGGCCACCCCGTTAATTACCTTTATTTATATCCTACCCTCCCATTCCGCGAACTTAAAAACGCACCCTCGTATATTATTATTAAAATCTTCTAGTTCTTAAAATTTATAAAATAAAATAATCCCCAGCTCGACTTCACCCATTGATGGGTATAGACTCTCTTTACTTGTGCCAATCTCCACGCTCTTGCGCGAGCCTTATGCATGTCACGTGAAAGAAGAAAGTCGTGTCAAGAAGAATAGTAGAAGTCCCATAAATCATTGAGAAATACACTTTTTTTTAATCTAATAAGTTAATTACGACGTTTTCAGCTTTCAGAATACACCCTCAGCAAATACAAACCTCGTAATGACACCAATAAATCCCCAATAACGATAAAATCTGCTATACACAGGAAGGCATGCGCGAGAAGCTAGCTCGCGAGAAGGCAGCGGGAGAAGAAGACAAGGGCAAGACGCACGCCATCGACTCGCCCAACGACGCCTCTTCCGAGGACAGCAATGATAGCAACCGCTTCCAGAAAGGTGAGCACGTGACTGCTGAACAAATTAAATAAATAGCAAAATAAAAGTGATGTCTCTTAACATTAGCGATGGAACGGATAGCTTCTTAACTCCGGTTAAGAATATTGCACCGATTATTGCCTCAGAGCGTGAAATATCTCCAGCTTAGTTTTTATGTTTATTAAGAGAAAAGGACGTTTCATAAATGCTCGCAGTTGACAAATATCCAATTGATAAATATCTGGCTGGATATTGACATTTATCCAGTATCCGGTTGATAGATCGAATACCAACAAGTAGTTTCTCAATATCCATTTCATTACTACAATTTTGTGTTTCAATTGGAGGCTTAAATACACCCAATAATAGTGTTATGATGCTAAACATATGTACAGTTTGTGTTGTAGGCAGCAACAGTAACTCAAGCAACAGCAACTGGAGTACCAACGGTCAGCTCAAGCAGAACGGAGAGGGGTCCGCCGAACCTGCTTACAACGCTTTAGGTAAGACTAAAAATGATTTACGGCCTTTTTCAACAACATTATATCAGCTAACGGAACGCTGCTATCTCAGATAAACAGTTAAAGAAACATTGACTGTCAACCCTCCGAGAGACAGATAAGTGACGTGGATAGGATATTCCTGTCAATTCATTGCTAACTTTGTTTATAGAAACACTGATAGCTACTAGAGTAAGGCATATTAACTAACCGTTATATGTATGTAAGTTATAGAAAAAGGCCGTTAAAGACCTGCTGTTCAGCCCATTTATTTAAAGATGGCCGGGTGTGTATTTTGGATCACCATTCACAAAAAATTTGTTGCATTTTTGTGACCGGGTCACTTTCAGGCCTACGCTTCGCCCAGATTTCCCCGACGCCGGTGGTCGCTGAAAAAAAAAGGACTTATAAACCTTACATAACCTAATAGTACACCCACATTTCACCAGTCATGTTGAAGCCCTATGTAATAAGGAGCGAACCTGAAGCTAAAATCAACACAATAAATTAACAAACATATGTACATAAAGGGCAAGTAATTTTAATGCATCGATAATAGGGAATATGCACGTAATTTTTTTTTTTCACTTATCTCTTTAATTTGCAGTACTATCAACCCAAGAAAATAATTAAAAGTTAATTTCAACTACTGCTTGTCGCACAAAAAAAATATTAAACTCCTGCAATTTTCTACGACAGTTCAAACGTCCATGACTATCGCGGCCATTCATGTCAGGACTTTGATGTCACTTACATCTATCTGCCTTGTTTAAATCTAATAGATTAGTTTTACTAAAATGTAAATGCTTTATTAAAGCAAAAATTGCAATAACAATATTATGTAAAATCTTAGTGAAACTTTAAGTACTTTTCAATTAAAAGTGTTTCTTTGACACATGGATTTTGACGCCACTACCGGAATCGATGAGTTTTGTGTTTGCGTTCCGTTTCACCAAAAACACGCTAAATAAAATATTAAATTGTAAAATAAGTGTTGTATTTGAGAATTAGTAGTTTTTATAGTCCAATACAAGGCATTTTAAAGAAATAAAAAACGTTTTGTATTTCTTGCATATACCCTATTTAATGTTTAAGTTTTAGAGTATTAGTATTTTACAGTTCACACCATAAAATTGTTTTATTGATCTAGTTTAAACTTCTAGGCGAAATCAGCTATCTAGACTACTCTTCATCTAGTCATAGCTGATAATTCAGTTTCAGTTTAGTAATCAGATTTGCCATGATATCCAGAGAGGAGAGTCTGCACCACTTATATTTATACCATACTTATATGCCATAGTTTCATCTCAGAAATTATTTATTTATTTCAGGTTTAACAGTGGGTGACATCGACACCGAGTGGACGGGTTCTGACCAGTCTCTGTTTAGAGCTCTGCACAAGGTGTTCCCCTCCAACTACTGCGCCATCGCTCAGGTCATGCTCTCCAAGACTTGCCAACAGGTAATACTCACCAGCATCATCAACCTACCAACCACCAAATTGAAATAAATTGTTTCAGTCATTTCCTTTGATAAGGCAGTTATTGTAAGTTCGTATGAAATAGCAGTTTTTTTAATTTCTTTTAGAGTTATACCACATCTAATAATAATGATTTATTTTCACATGATCTATCAGCACGGAATCGCATTTTGCCATCTTCCTATCCTTTACTGTCGCTCAGACCCGTCATTTGCTAGAGCGAGGGTGCTTTCGCACGCGGCAGCATCCACAATGCGCAAACTAAACGTGGTTCAACACTTAAACCTCTCCAATAGCAAAAGTTGATCATATTCTTGAGTACTATCGCCCTTCAAGATATTTTGCCCATTATTGTTGCACTTAGGTATATTCCGCCGTAATAGCCAGCGATCTGCTTCAGGTCTACACATACTGGATCAACACAGGCCAAGAAGAATGTCGCGTGGAAGCCGAACTGACGCCTCCGCGCAAGAAGAAGAAGAAGCACCGCCTCTGGTCCGTGCACTGCCGCAAGATACAACTCAAGAAGGACTCCGCCTCGCATCATGTGTAACACTTCGTTATCAACTGTTTTAACAGTAGACTTCTTCCCCAACGCCATACAAGAACATTGATCAATGCCACCATCTTCTAACTTATCAGAAAAATGTGTTACTGGGGAATTTTTCCGCTAATTCTCCCCAGATCAACATTACGATGTTCAAAAAGTGCTGATCCTCGGCCTAATTTTCATAAATTTTAAAGTTTGCTCATGTTGGGCAAGATTGCAAATTCATAATGATTGACGAGTCGTCGAACGCAGTCGTGCACGAAGCTGAAGAAAATGTATACTTTTACATATAACACATGTAATTCTGTGGTTTCTGCCTGCCTATGTGGAAAAGAGGCGTGAGGTTATATATGTAATATTTATGATATTACTACTATTGACTAAAGTGGGTAAGGGCTTGAGGATGGCGTTGTTTGTTGAGTTTGATGTAATAAAAGAATAGTGAATTTTTGTGTTTCAGTTACAACTACACGCCGTGCGACCACCCGAACCAGCCGTGCGACAACATGTGTCCGTGTCTACAGTCGCAGAACTTTTGCGAGAAGTTTTGTCAGTGCAGCAGTGATTGTGAGTCTATCGTATTATTTAAGTCATTCAAATTACAATTATATGATAGAATGTTACAATCAGTGGCGTGCAGTGCTTCCCGAAGGCGGGCAGGCCAAGCAAAAAAAAAAAAACTCGCAACATCACAGCGTCGCTCTACTTAGGATGACGCTCAAAGTAGTCACATCTATTGATATATTCACTAACCCTCCCAGGCCCCCGCATCTGTCTTCTAGTCTTCTTCATCGTCTTTTTAGGTAAGCGTATGAGAAACAACGCCATCTAGCTTAAATATAAGGAATTTCAATGGTATTCTGTCAATACAAGAACGAAGAATGTCGCTTCGTTACAAAAAAACCTAAAAAGTAAAACAGAGGGCGCTGTAAACAAAAAAAAATAGTTTAGTTTTCGTTCCGTACCCAATTTTGAGCGTCTGACCGGAATATTTGAAAAACAAACATTGAAAATAAGCCTGTAAAAACCAAAGTTATAAATACAAGAACTCACCACATTAATCAAGGTTCAAATCACGATTTTCTGACAATGCAAACAGAAGAAAGATTCATTTGAAATACCGAGTACGAGATGAATTTTGGGTTAATTCTCGTAATTCGGGTATCTACACATTTTCCTTTAGACACAACTTGAATCTTAACATCAAACAATCGTGAATACTTATTGTTTTTAACTTCTGACAAACACATTATCAGCGCAAACTTCACAACAGAACACCATTTTTAAGTAAATAAACAAATACAACAAATAATATTTACACTACTGTACGTTTCAAAACGAATTACAACCGTCAGATATTATAATAATCAAAACATTCAAGATCACGAAATAAATTTTGCTTGTCACATGAAACAAATATGGCTTCTAAGAAAAATACAATTGTTATTTTGTCAATGAAAAAAACACTACCAAATATAATTGCATCACCGCATACCGTTTTAGCCGGATAATACTTTGTGGGGCAGCCAATCAGTGGCCAGCTAGCCAGCTACACTCGCAGGAGTTTACGCCCCTATTTACTATGTGTGCCGTTCGTATTTCCGTGTATATACACGAAAATACTTATCAGTGTGCTTAAATTTATCAATGGAAATTAGGCCGGCTGGGGCCTTGCCTAGACGGCCGGGAGCGAGCGTCGGTCGTAATATTATTACCTGTTACGTCACACGGCCGCGACAAGTTGCTTTAAGTATTATAGCAGGCGTTTTATTTTTTTATTTTTGATTAATATAGTTATAATAAATGCATTTGTTGCGTTGTTGGTAGGAATGGTAGGGTAGGCTAGGCCTAATTGCCTCTATGGACGGCACGCCCCTGGTTACAATACGCATTGTTGGATGGTTATTATGGGGGAAAAATTTCATTATTTTTGCGATAGGACATACCGTTTTCAAGATATAAGTAAATTTAGAGGAAAATCAGAAATACTGTTTTTTCAGTTGAAGTCAAGGGGTCAGTAGTGTCAGGGCACTGGAATTTCAGACACTTCCAAGGTTATTTGACCATGACCTCCGGGATCACTTGACTTTGACTTCAAAGTCATTCAAGGTCCTCAAGGTGATCTCAAGGTCAATGACCCTGAGGTCAAGGTCAATGTAGTCTTTTTTTCATAGTGCCCCGTTTCGTATCCACTGACCTTATGATGTTTTGCGGCTTCATATTTTTGAGTTTTGTTTCTCCTTAACCTGCTAGGGTAAAGCGTAGAAGAAAAAAAACATAGTTTAATTATGATGAATCGCATTGTTCTATTATTTTGTTTTTCTTAATAGATTGAAAACCTTAAGTAAAGTCGTACTTAATATGATGTACTCGTTGGTAGGTCAGAACCGGTTCCCGGGCTGCCGCTGCAAGGCGTCGTGCAACACGAAGCAGTGCCCGTGCTACCTGGGCGTGCGCGAGTGCGACCCCGACCTGTGCTCGGCGTGCGGGGCCGACGCGCCGCACGCGCACGCGCCCGCGCGCGCCGTGCTGCGCCCGCACGCGCCCATGGTCTTCTGTAAGAACGTCTCTGTGCAGAGGTATGACATTCAACTTGCGGACTCTTCACGAAACTATCGACCGAGCGTTCTGTACATCAAACTAAATACAAAAAGGACAAACCTAACATACTCATGTAGGTTGATAAACGCATTATCCTCCTCAGTCAAGTAAAAAGAAGTCGAAACGCGAAAAAAAATGCAACTTTGTTTATAACACAAATAATATATATATTTTTTTTTTAATTTTAACCAGGCATCAGAGTGACAATTATATTTTTATTTTTTTACCTAAATGATGATCAAACCTTTTGTTTATATGTAACAAAAAAAAACACAGTAATATAATATTGATACAACTACTCCACAGAGGCCTCCACAAGCACCTCCTGCTAGCCCCGAGCGACGTGGCAGGCTGGGGCATCTTCCTGAAGGAAGCGGCGCACAAGAACGAGTTCATCTCGGAGTACTGCGGAGAGATCATCTCGCAGGACGAGGCCGACAGGCGCGGCAAGGTGTACGACAAGTACATGTGCTCCTTCCTCTTCAACCTGAACAACGGTGAGTTCGTATTAAGCGCAAATTGTCCATGTACAACATTCAGGGTTGTGTTAAACGATGATTCGCATGTCGAATGCAGTAAAAGCCCAAGACTCAGTAGAAACAGACGAGGTCTCTGAATTTCTAATCAAATATGAAATCAAATAGAAAAAACGTCCTTATTTTGTATTCAGCCCAATGTGGTTATAACTAGGGAATTATTAATTCTGATCAATTTACCATAGCCAAATAACTTACTGACACTCTCTAACATTGTAGTTTTAGTCTGAACCTATATGCATTTTGCAATAAATAATTTACTGGAAAAACCAAGAGATTTAAATATTTGTCCATTGTTTTCAGACTTCGTGGTAGACGCGACCCGCAAAGGCAACAAGATCCGTTTTGCGAATCACTCCATCAACCCGAACTGCTACGCAAAGGTCATGATGGTGAACGGAGACCATCGCATCGGCATCTTCGCCAAGCGGGCTATACAACCCGGAGAGGAACTGTTCTTCGATTACAGGTATAATATGATTGAAACTTATTTAAAAATACACAGAACAATGTGAAATTTGCATGAGGAGAGTAACAATACTCGTCCGACCCAGTTTTTGTTAAAATGGACAAGACAAAATGTCAAAATACATCTTGTGAACAAAGGCCGCGGGGAGTGACGATGACGAGCCCGCCGCACGCGCCAAACTGCGGGACATCCATGACGTAATCTTGCATTTCTATTACGGCATTGGCAATAATTAGTTATTCAAGCTAGAGAGGTCTCGAATTCCATTATCTTTAGAAGCGTTAGCCTAATGTTGGTGTGTTAGATGCTTATTTGTATAGTGTCCATGTAAAGATGTATCTAATTAGAGCTATAATAACCTACACTTGTTGTAGGTTATTGCATCATGTGTTTCTGCCAACAATATTCTCTTGCATCATTCGCTCGTACACAAAAAACAAATGATGCAATCATAATACGGATGCTATGTTCCTTTGTAATATTTAACGCCATCAACAGAATTCAATATTATTGGAGCAATCTCACTGACTGCCTCGCTGGGCTTAAACTTAACTGGCGAAACGTGGAATATTATGACATGTCGATTTACAGATACGGACCAACCGAGCAGCTCAAGTTCGTCGGCATCGAGAGGGAAATGGAATTCTTATGAGAGCTAACCAAACAGTCCAAGGACAGACATCCTCCCACGACGAGTTTCAACGAGCCTTCGACCTCTGAAGACTTGAAACAGTGTCAGTGATGTCGCAATAAACTGTTTTTATTATGGACATCTTAGTTGTAAGCTATGACGATTGTTGTAAGCTGTATGTATTATTTTACGGTACCCGGTTATAAGTATGGCATGTCGAGTTAACCGGCCGAGTGTAAATCGAACTTGCGCACGAGTTCACAAAATACTTTGCTTACGCTTTGTTTACATTGAATGCAACACTAAATATTTGCTACCGCTATTAGCAAATATTTATAGCGGCCGGATATCTATTAAAATAAATATAGGCAATTGACACCTTTGTATCAATACGAAATAAGATGTTATCATTGTTTTTCAATAAAAGGAATAAAGTAACTAGCACTAACATTTATTGCTACTTTGAGCAAAATTCAAAAGTAAGTTTCTCGTGGAGTAACAATAGCAACTTTGAAATCGTTTATGACCTATTTCACAAAAGTTATGGTTACATTAGGTTCAACATACTATGTTCCTTGTACACATATTAGTGCCCATGACTATTTATAATTCCTGTAATAATGTGGTCTCGAATAAAATAAGTAAACACATTTCTTTTATTGAATTGTTTTATTGATAGAGTACAAAGACAGTGCGTTTAGAAAGACTTGTCACGGCCTTGTTTGCCTCTGCGCTGTCACCGACAAAGCCGTGGAGGCGAAGTTTTAAGCCAACAAAATACATAAAATGCAGGGTATAGTGTGATGTGGTGAATTTAATTTAATTTGTAGGTATTGGCCATGCAAAGATTAGCCCGTAATGTTACCACGGTCTGTGTTCCAGCAGAGCCTCTTCCTCCGTGAGAGGGAGTGGTAATCCATGACACAGTCGTTTATAAGTAAATCATCATCAATCATTAAATTTTTATAATTGCTAGCGCCTCGTCTACTTTCCGGCACCCCGGAGGCCAATTTTCAGTGTCGTAGGCTAGCGCTACCACACAGTTGACATTTATAGTCCAAGATCCCAGGGCCACCAGACGTCACGTATTTTTTGACTAAGGAAATGTGGACGATTGAGTAGTGCTAGTATGTACTAAGAACGCATGCCTACTTGCTAGCTTGCTTAGACGGCCAATTTTCAGGTATCAGGTAATCAAAGTACATAAAAACACTACAACAACATTTCTGACTTTCAAAAGTGCCGGCTAAGGTCTAATTGAAATAAACGCTTTTGAGTTTGAGTTTTTTACTTCACGTAAATTCTCAAAGCTGATTTTTAGGTCTAGTTTAGGCAATGTCCTTAAAAATAAGTCGCCAATACTCCCAGACACTTTTCGCCGCCCGTATTGCTTTGCAGACGCATTTAAAGCTCCCAAAATAATTACTTAACTTCACGTAAATTGTGATGCTCCATTTTTATATATGTTCACGAGACAACTATTTTAAAACCTTTTACAAGAAGACAGACCCATCCAAAGGGCCAATCATACCCTAAACTCAATTTTAATGCCTCTGTGGGTAGGAGCGCGAGGGCATTATCCACGCGCATGAGACTGAGAGAGACATTTTTTAGGATATATTGACTTCTCTCTCTCTCACTCTCTTACAGTTTACTCATATCAATTAATTATTAATAAAAAAAAAACAGCTAAAAATTAAAAAAAATATATCATTTGACTACAATAATTCCAGAATTTTATCCTGCAAACTGGTTTTGATAAATTCGAAAAAACTTCAATTTTTGGCTAGATACTTAAATCGTTACTTTAACCTAGGATGTTGTATTTTTTATTGTAGGTTCCTACTAATATAAGAAAACGATTTGTGAGATTTCAACCGTCGGAGATATTAATTGCAGAATTATTTATATTATTGTATAGGAAAAGATGACATATTACACCATGACACATGATAATACGATAATATGTCACATTAAAAAAAAATATGCATCTCCGTTCGAGCAGATTCTAAAAAGGCGGAACCGCGTAGGTCTAAAGCGGAAAGCGGAACCATTGTACAAAATTTTCCAAAAGGCGGGGGTAAAAAGCGGTGTATCTGGGGACACTGCTTGTGAGTGAATTTAGCTATTGGCCCGAAAGGGGGCCTTGCCATCGCAATCTGTCTCACTGAGTCTCATGCGCATGGATAATGCCCTCGCGCTCCTACCCACAGAGGCATTAAAATGTAGTTTAGGGGATGATTGGCCCCTTGGATCGGTCTGTCTTCTTGTAAAAGGTTTTAAAATAGTTGTCTCGTGAACATATATAAAAATGGAGCATCACAATTTACGTGAAGTTAAGTAATTATTTTGGGAGCTTTAAAGCGTCTGCAAAGCAATACGGCCGGCGAAAAGTGTCTGGGAGTATTGGCGACTTATTTTTAAGGATATTGCCTAAACTATACGTAAAAATCAGCTTTGAGAAATTACGTGAGGTAAGTAATGTTTTATGTACTTTGATTACTTGATACCTGAAAATTGGCCGTCTAAGCAAGCTAGCAGGTAGGCATGCGTTCTTAGTACATACTAACACTACTCAATCGTCCACATTTCCTTCGTCAGAAAATACGTGACGTCTGGTGAACTCTGGTGGCCCTGGGATCTTATTCTATTAGAGAGTAGGTGACTTCTGTGAACCGCTACACAAAAGTTATGTAAATCTATGAAAAAAAAAAAAAATAGAAGTCCGATTCGAGAACGATCCTTGAATATTCCACAATTGAGCTGTGAAGGTTCGAAAGTTGTGGAATTACAATAATAACATCGAAAAATTTTGGGTACTGTTTGAGATTCTACGAGTACCTATAATAAAATTCCACAACGTATTCTTGAACTCAGAGACGAAATTTAAAAATTCTTACTTTAAACGCACATTATGTAAGCAAGCATATTACAAGTTGGACGATTATATGGCTGATAAAAATGCTTGGCTCAATGCCGGTTCTGCTCCAAAAGGTTGAAGATTATATAACTATCTTTGCATTGCAGAGATTCAATCTCTTTATTATTATATAATCGCATAACCCATATTGTGTGAGTACTATGTACTAGAAAACTATCATTCACTGGAAACCTACGTCCTTTCTTGACTTGAATGTGCCCTGGTGGTTGAAAGTATGTCATGCTCACTCAAATGTCTCGCTGATGGTGGCGCGTGTGTTGGATCATTTAGTTCCCTTCAAGATGGTTGAGTTGAATGGTCCTGATCCATGCGTCATGTTCGCGAACGGGCGCTTTTAGTTGAGATCTGGTTTCTCTATAAGGATGGAAGAACTGAGGCACTGTCGGAGAGTATACGAATATGGATATCCGTAACTTCCCTGACTTCTATGGCGTGTGCCGCTTGGATAATGCCAACACACTCAGCTTGATAGACAGAGTTGAGCATTCCCAGGGGTCTGAATATTTTAATGTTTAGGTCGTCGAAGAAGACTCCGACGCCTATCCCGTCGTCGGTATTTGATCCATCAGTGTAGATCCTTAGCTCTTTTGACCTGCCTGGGTAGTCACGCATCTCCGCTGTGAGCTCTTATGTTGTAGTGTTTTTGATAGAAGTGGGTCTTCTGGGTTCTGTCTATGGGTGATGCTATCATGGGCTGTTGTTTGATTGCAACATCTTTTATGCGTGTGTTTGATTCTGAAAATCGCTAGGGTCGCCTCCTCTCTTACAACGAGGTGTAGAGGTGGCTACCCTAGCATCACCTGTAAAGCGGCAGTGGGTGATGTCCTCATGCTACCGGTGATAGCTACGCAGGCAAATCTTTGTAGCTTCTCGAGATCTTTCTGGGCTGTGCTCAGGTTGATCCTGGGCCACCAAACTAAAGAGTCGTATGTGATAATTGGTCAGATGACTGTGCGGTGTATAGCCAGTAGGTGATTATGGGGCTTAGGCCCGTATTCCTGCCGAGCAGTGTTTTGCACTGCCATAGAGCTATGCTGGCTTTTGTGATGATGTAATCGGTGTGTTTGCTCAGTTCAGATGTTTGTCCAAATAGCCCAGGTATTTGGTTAAGTCGACAGGCTTAGGGTAGTCCCAAAGAAGCGTGGTAACTGTAAGGTTGCCAACTTTATTTTCTTTGTGAAAAGGATGAGTTCAGTTTTGGTAGGGTTCACTGCTAGTTTATAGTCCTCTACCATTTTCAAGGCTTGACGCATAAAGTTGCATAGTGTATTTTCGTGTGTTCAGTTTATTATCCTCCCGTCTGTGAAGTATCAGCGTAGCCCACCGTGAAGTAGCCTTCATTGTTGTCTTTGTTTCGATGGTTCAAACGTGCCTGTAACTGGCTTACTTGAAATACATGCTTTGATTTTGAGTAAGAAATGAGTATATCGAGGAAGTTTGAAAGTTGCGCCAGTTACAGAAAAGTTGAAAGGGAATCGACTGTCTTGGTATGGACATGTGATGAGGAGGGACGAATCGCATGTGAGTAAAAGATGTGATGAAATAAACGCTGATGGATGGAGAGGGCGAGGAAAACCAAGGAAACGATGAAGGGTTTGTGTGAGGAATGTTAAGAAAGAAAAAGGTGTAAATGATAGCGTGACGGTTGACAGAGTAGAATGGAAGAAAAAAACGTGTTGCGCCGACCTCAAGTAATATGGAGCAAGGGGAGGAACATGATAATGATGATTTTGAGTACTTGACAACTTCATTCCCAAAAACTTCTGACGCAGCAAGATTGCAAGATTGATGAGCATGTCTCTGGTATGAACACACATTGAAGTTGGAAATTCAGTACCTATGTAGCTTGGAAAACGAAATTCCTTCAATTTTCAACTAGAGCAGATAACCCATGTAGAAACATTTGGTTTCATGCACGCTCGTAAAATGTCCTGTTCCTACTCTATAATCACGGATAAATTGTTTGCTCAGATTAGATTAAAAACGAACACTCAAATGAGTAATCATAAGAGATATCAATCCATTTTTAGTATGATTGCATAATTATTTTTGTAGGGCATTGAGTCAACCTTTTGACTGCCTGTAACGACATGGGGGCGCCCGCTAAAACGCGCGCGGGTGCCCGCTGTCAAAATATCTTAACCCTTCAGCGCCCGCGGTGCTCATCCTATTTTTTTTTAACGCAGACGCGAGCGTGTTGCACGCTCGCGTCTGTGTTGAAAAAAGTACACGAGTTTTAACGTATGTAGATTACGGGTCATCTAAGCTATTACGCCGAAAATAAAACACCATAGTTGCTCAATAGAGTGTCATATTATATTAAAATTAACAAACAGTAACAACATTAGGGTATGCATAACACACATACAAATTGTACAAAACTCATTTGAACTGCATCTAATAAAAATCACAAGCTTCTTCAAGACTACATTAAACTTGGGTTGATCACATAGTGACTAAAACACTGAGCTAACTTACAATTCTCTAATACTAGGCTCAAAGCCTGATAAGTTCTCCGACTGCTGTTCACAAACCAATGTTTTCATATCTGCAATAAGGTATACTTATGACTGAAGTCAAAGGTTTCGTAAGACAAAAAAAACTACATGTCAAGTCATTTTTAACAGGGCTGTCATGTCTTTTAAAAAGGAATATAATAAATAAATAATTCGCTAAACTTTAATATCACATTTGTGGGACCCAAACTAAAAACACTCACGAATAGCAGAATGCTTGGTCAATACCCAACATTAGTCTGTGGAGACGACATTTCTTAATCACAGGAACCATCAGCCCATCCGTCTTTCCACCGCTCGTGAACTTTGGAGCAGTCAAATGTTGGTTTACCAAGTTTGATGTTCACAGTGTTATGACGTTCGCACAGCCATTTTGCTAGTGCATCCTGGTTTTCTGTCCGTGGAGGGTTTTTTTTCAAGCTGAAATTATTGTTTCATTACCATGTGTTCATCATCACACATTATTTTAATTGCTATTGATTCATTTACCTTCAAGATAAAAATACCTATATATAATTAAATACCTTACTGCTCTTTAATATCCTGTATAAATAAATTTTAATTTGGCTGTTCATAATTCTGGCTAGGTTTATTAAGTATATGATTCAAACTTAATGGTGGTTCGGAACATTGAACTTACAGTAACACAATTTTAGGTAACAGCGGGGCGCAGAAGTACGGGACAGCGGGGCATATGCCACGCGCACTCTCTTTCACCCAAAGAGTGTAGTAATATGGCTTTCACCAGTGGGTGTGAAGGAGAAACCGCACGGGGCAAAATGAATTCAGTGTGTGAGTTAAGTTTGTACACTGCACATGCGCGCGCGTTCCTGCCTACGTACAATCAAGCACATAATAATTTGTCGTCTTTTGTTGTAACTACTCACCACTACGGCAGCTATCCTATTTAGGACAATGTAAAGGAGCCTATTGATACAGAACAATGTAATCATTGATACAAATATTCAAAATTATTGCCATGTTAAATCTGGGTATATTTCTTTCTTCAGTTTACACTGTAATAATAAAATCAGTCTGTGGTAATACCTAGAAAATAATATTTAATTATTTTCGGAATAATAAAAATTAAAATGTAACCTAATCATTATCATCTTGACCTGTGTGGAGCGACGGTTACAGCTAACTTCCGTGCCACCCTTAAGTTTCAATCAAAATGTAACAAGAGCTATCACTATTGTATTAGTATAAAGATTAAATTTAATTTTTCAAAGATTACTTAAACAATTTTCTTCAAACACATATAAGTAGGTAATTATTTTGGTACATACTCTTCCTGGAAGTCAAGTGCACAGGGTTCACACGGGTAGAACTGAGCAAAGATATTGAAGAACTGTGCCATATTCTCCGACTGCTTGTTAGTTGGGATCTTAGGGAAGTAGGCTGCCATCGAGTGGAGGAATGACCATGTTGACCTGCCAATCTCATCCTTGTCTAGAGGACAGTCCTTCCGCCGTGGAGGTGGCTGAAACTTTACACGATATTACATTAGTGATTTAACAAATTGCACAGCAAAGATGACTGGTCAAAAAACATCAGAACAAAAATAAAAAATCACAATGTTATAAAATGAATGTTGTGGAACTTAATAATTGTTTCGAATCCAGACGCCACAACATTCATCAACTATTCATCCCTAAAACATGTGTTGTGACAATCAGCTGTTGCATCTTGATTGCATCATTCTCAGGTAGACATCAGAATTGACAAAATGATCTCCAAAATAACAATTATCCCCAAAGAAAGAAGCATTTAGGCTGTACCTAAGATATTCATGCATGTCTTCAGGCCAGGGCACCGATATAAAGTTCACTAGAAACTTCTACAATTACGAAACATAACCTCACCTGTTTGCTTTTAACCGGAGATGACAAAGTCGCTTTATTCTGTTTTTTGGCCCAACTCTGGAAGTCTGAACAAGCCCTGCATGGCTTGTCTTCATCAGCATGAGCATGAGCAGACATCTTCGGTGACTGAGACTACGTTCGTGCCCATGTAACTGATCGCAGTATTGAAACTTGTGTTTCCAACTGAAACTACATTACAACCACTTCTGTGCGTTCAATGAAGACGAGTAACGTACACTGTCGTCTAAAATTAATAATTCCAGAACATATATTTGTGAAATTACCGGTTTTTGAAATATTTTCAATTTGTGCTACTGCTGAATAAAGTCAAATTTGTGCCATTTTGGCACGTGAAGTGAAGTTGACACAATTGCGTTAGTGTTGTCAGGTTTTAAAAGTTATGGTTCAAGAAAGAAGAAGGGCCACGGCACGGTCCTTAGAAAATTAACCCACGTCCTACAGCAAAAAAAGTATCTCAAAAAAATGATAAAAATGTTAATAAAAAGATGGCATACTTTCAAACTCCATCCTTACAGTCTAACATATAAAAAAACTAGCGACCCGCCCCGGCTTCGCACGGGTCAATGTTATACAAATAAACCTTCCTCTTGAATCACTCTATCTATTAAAAAAAACCGCATCAAAATCCGTTGCGTAGTTTCAAAGATTTAAGCATACAAAGGGACATAGGGACAGAGGAAGCGACTTTGTTTTATACTATGTAGTGATGCTATGAAAATTCGTTCAGGGGCAGTAATATCTACAATACGAAATACTTTGCTATCTTGACTTGACTTTAATTATTGTTATTGAATTACATCACCGAACAACTTAGGTTTTTTTTCCCTTGTTAGACTACTGAACATCGAACTAGTGAGAATTATAACTTGATTGTAGTAATAGGTTCTTCTCAAAATACCTTCTACTGCCAATAGAGTTTGATCACAAGTCAGGATAGTTTTTCTAACACTTTAAATTTGTTGTTCGCGTAAACCGGAGAGTCGTACTAAAAGGATATTATTATCAAAAAGTTCAAAGTTCATTTAAGGTAGTCCGCGAAATTTGAATTTTCATGTTGCAATAAACTTAAGAAAATTCAAATTTCGCGGACTACCTAGCTATTTCATGAAAAAGTCACTAAATGGGGTTAAATAAAATTGGAGGTTTGTATTGATGATTTGAATGATTATAATTCCGTAACTCCATACGTGTTACTGGTGCGATTCATATTTTTATCAACATATAACCTGACACTAACCTGCAAATTGCAATAAACGTATGAAAATTTAGGTTTCGCGGGCTGCCCTTGCGCATCCACCTTAACCCCATTGAATGACTTTTTCATGAAATACATAGTTACAGAAAGTTATAGGGATACATCCCTATAACTATTGATGATACTGATGAACATTTGATTTTAATTATTATAATTCTGTAACTACATACGTGTTACTGGCGCGACTCAATTTTCATCAACATACAACCTGACATTGACCTGCAAATTGCAAAAAATTTAAGAAAATTTGAATTTCGCGGGCTACCGTCTTTGTAGATATTACTGCCACTGAACGAATTTTCATAGCTTTTTTCATTTACGGTAGGACTCGAATGTTACGCACTCAAAACATTGTGTTGATGGACGGATTGAATAGTATATTAATATATATATATATATTGTATAGTATTATATTGTACAGTATATTAATATAAACTTTGGCCCCCTATATCTCCATAACTAGGTTCCCAGGTATGGTTTACAACAAAACAATGGATCGCAATGACCCGTCATCCCCAGAGAACATGAGCCTTTCGGCTTCACTAACGGTCTTGTTACACCTTTAGGTAAATAAAATAATTTCTTGAATGCAAAAAAATATAAAAAACAGTGTTCAACCGTGAACATACCATAGTTACACGCACCGACAACAGCATCACTGCGCAAAGGGTTGGTAATCATTTTAAAAAAAAAAATCATTTAAATACAATCGAACCTCTTCTCATATGTTGTTTTTCTTTTATAGACTGCATAAATAAAAGCCAATTAAAAAAAAAAAACTATTATATATTTTTCGCAAATAAATTCATTAAATGTGGAATCAGTTTCAGCGAATCGATGATTAAAATAGTAAGTACTATCGGATTTTATTCAGTTCTCGAAACTTAACAAAACATTGAATTGACTAGGTCATATATTATAGGAATTAGTATATTTTATAGCAAATGTTAACTTAAAATTACTTAAACTTCATTGATCGAGGGCTCAACTGGAGGTGTTTTCACAAGTGGCAATGATTTCTGTAACAAAAAAGTTTTTATTAATTTATCTTTACATAATTAAAAACCAAGACGAGAAATAACTTAGAATACTGTCTCGGGTTTATTCATTTTCCGGATAGGCTTTTGGGTTGCCGCTTTAACTTAAACGCTTGGTTTGCCGGTCCTACCGCAGTGTTGTTACTTACTATAGGTGCAATGATAGTGATTTGACAGAGCGAACGTGCGGAGGGTCGTTATGTCCAAGTTTACCCTTGGTTTATCCATTAAAATTTGACAGGACCTGACACATTCAGCATTTCTCAGGTCCTGTCAATTTTTTAATGGGTTTAGTGCAGCCTGATTATTTTGGCGCTTGAATTGCCAGAAGACAGTGTTGCAAACATTGTGAAATTGCCTGTGGAAATTGCTAAAACAGATAGCTGCGTTAATTCAGACTATGGCCACGCGCCAAACAAAAGAACCAAGTACAACTATATGGGTGATGAACTATTGTATTTGTACATAGCTACACTGTGGTAATAGTACTGGTGTCAAGGACATAGCATTCTTTACCGTAGTGTCAGTGTCAATAGTAGCTTACTTTCTACAATGGTGCGTAGTGCCGTGACTGCGGGCGAGGCAGGCAGCTCCTGCAGGAAGTCGCGCCCGTCGTCGCAGCAGCGCGCCAGGATGGGGTCCAGCGGAAGGCTGCCCAGCAGCGGCACGTTCAGTTCCGCGCACATTTGTCTTGCTCCACCTGTCGTGGCGGGGAATATCTCGCTGCGGGTCTGGAAACAAACGTGGGGGACTAAAGCAATCGTTTGGCCAGAGTTTTAACTATTTTCTATCATTGTACAAACTGATATACGAAGGCCTGTACTTAGCAATAGCTGGATGATAGCACGAAAATCTGACATCCAGTCTTACCAAGGGGTATCGTATTATCCAGTTACTCGGTTAATGAGGCCAAATAGGCAGTTGGTCCGTGTAAAATACAGGTCTTCAGCTGCAACCAGTTAGACTGGAGGCCGACCCCCAGACGAAGCTGGATGATAGCTACTGAAGCCAGGCGGCTTAGTAGAACAAACTAGCATAATCAGTATGTATCGTTCTTGCATTCTTGCTCATTATTCATTATTGCTTCGTTCATCATTATTCAATAACAAAGTTTGTAAAGCTGTTCAATTAGAAATGTTCTACTCTAAAGGTCCAACTAGGTGTAGTCAATTGAAGTCTGCCCCTCGACATAGATATCTTTAAAATCATAAGTTATGGGCGATCCATGAAGATATTATTTGTATTTATTTAATACTGCAAGCACTCAAATGTACGGAGGCCAAGCTACAGGCGAGAGACTTAAGCTTTGTCAACTTTTAGGTGATGCAGAGACAAATAATGGCAATCGAGTTGCAACTCGCTTCAGTCAACCCTGTTGAAGTTACAGAGACAAATTCGGAAGAGGCTTAGTAACGGAACACCCAGCCTGGAACAGAACTGCAATTCCTTCCTAACATCCAATAGCGCCACTTCCTACAGTGAACACTAAGGCTCCGCTCATGTTAGTGTTACCTTGCAGTTAGGACAGATGAACAGCGACATATTCTCCAAGACACCCAGCACGGGCACTCCCAGCTTGGAACAGAACTGCAGCTCCTTCCTCACGTCGAGCAGGGCTACTTCTTGCGGGGTGGTGACCACTAGCGCTCCGGTCAGACCAGCTGATGTTAGGTACTGAACTGCTGACAGGTGCTCGTCTGATGTGCCTGGGAGGAGGAAAAATATGCTTTTTGGAGATTTGGTTGGCGAAAAAGGCCGATGCGCCGGAATCAGCTTGAGCTGACCTCGTACCATCACGATTCTCGTAATTAGTTTGCGAGACGAATTTCCTTTGCCACTTTTATTGAATGGACATAAGGTCTTTGTTTGATGTCACGTTTGTTCTTTCTTTGCTAATTACGTGAGGTTCGAAGAGGGTCAGAAAAAAATCATTATTAATCACGAATTTTCATGCGACAATCGCGTGTATTTGTTCGTGAGATGA
Source organism: Eugnorisma glareosa (assembly GCA_947578425.1). Classification (NCBI taxonomy): domain Eukaryota; kingdom Metazoa; phylum Arthropoda; class Insecta; order Lepidoptera; family Noctuidae; genus Eugnorisma; species Eugnorisma glareosa. The sequence goes on along the minus strand of OX387957.1, from coordinate 1,237,583 downwards.
ATAAATTAAATTTATTGTGTGACGTTTGTTTTTACCATTAATGAATTAAAAACCTGAGCACGCGACTTTGTGTCTAAAAGCCGATTCTAGAGCTAACTCATCTTTTCAAATACTTAAGGATGAAGATACGGTCTGCTCATAGACATTTTCTCGCTAGATGGCGTTGAAGTCAACATTTTCAGTTTATTTCGTTTTATTTATAATTGGAACGTTAGTAAGCCGTAGAAATAGTTCGAGCGCCACGCGGACATTACACTTCATTGAACTTGATCATTACATTGCCTCAAAACCCACCCAATTCGACATATAATCCCAAAATAATATCCGTCATTGAATTTAGTATCGTTTACACACCGACACACACAGACTTGATTGAGAACTAGTTACTAAGACGGACCACTAGATGGCGCGTATTTAAAAACTGTTGATATGGAAATGAATGTCTGATGAGATAATCATGTTTTATCTACCAATAAGTTACGATGATGTGATTATATTATGAAAATAAATATGCAATTTATAGGAAAATATAGTTTTATTTTATTACCTTATAACAATGGTCAAAACAAAAGTAACACATGCCTGATGCATGTAATAACAAGTAGATGAGAGACTAAATGTATTATGTAATAATAACCACTAATTATCAATATTTGAGTGTCAGGATCGTTACTTGTTATTTACTGTGTCTAAAAGTAGCTCTAAAGAGGTGTGTAGGGAAAAGGGTTTTTGTGAAGAAAAATACAGAAAGACAAGACTTTTCATTTATTTCAATTAGGCTTGTCTGTTATTAGTAGGATACCTAACAAGCTACGTCTACTCGCTAACCTAGGTCCTCGTGGAGAAGAATGGACAAGAAACTCCACGGTAACATGTTATAAGTATTCAGCCAGGACAATTATCCGTTGTCCTGGACCATTCTCAAGTAACAGCAGTTTATCAGTGAAGATAAACACTAAGCAATATAAGCCATAATATAACACACATTTCTAGCACATAGTTATCAGTAATAATTCATAGTATAATACCAATTTGAATTTGTACTGAATATTACCATGGTCCATGATCATTATTATATCCAACATAATAACAACAGTAAAGCAACAAACATTTCAAAATAGTATCATATCATAACACAATAGTAACAGCAATAGAATACTAACCTCTGCCACTCGGAGCACCCCCTTTTATAGTCGTGAACAAACAACTTTGACGTTTCTATCTACCGTCATCCAAAATATCAACGACATAAAAGGTGGATATCCGTTTGGAATATTTTCTGTTTCTACATATTTTACAGACATACTGAAATAGTGAAAGAATTATTTAATAATGTAATTTAGGTACTACATAGTTGTTATAAGTTTTTGGTTATGCAAAACATTACTATTTTATCAACTTTTAAAAGTAAAAGGAATACTTATAATAACCATAACAATACCTATAATTAGGATAATCTATTACATGCCTATTCACTCAAAAGCAATCAATATTTTCTTTATTCCCATACATATTTTCTGTAATATAATAACACTGATGATTGTTATTATACCGTAACCAATTATTACAATAATTACAAAGAAACAAGATCTTCAAGATTTGTAATTCATAAACAAGAGACAATAAATCTAAAATGCTATTAGTATGTAATTAGAACCAGGAAGGCGAAATAATATTGCATAATGTCAAAGCACTCATTACAAAACTTTCCAGTAAAACAAAAATCTAAAGAGCATGTTATCGAGTTGAACAGGTAGTTATACACCTACATACCAAAGTATTATTTCACCTTTTGATTTTATAATAAATACAAATAAAAAGTTGTTTAGAACGTACATTATCATTGTAAAGAAAAGGTGGATAGATTGTGTGAAGACTGATATGAAAGAGAAAGGAGTAAGTAATGCCGTGACGTCTGACAGGGGAATGGAAGAAGAAAACGTTATGCGTCGACCCCAAATAGAATGGGACAATGGCAGGAAGACGATGATAATGTACATTCTAAACCACTTGTAGAACAAAAATCATTTGGCTGCTTGATGTCATCCTCTGACTTGAGTCTTCTTTTGCTGCTGCATCAGCTACAGCTGCTGCAAATGAAAATAACTGTACTTAGTATATTTGTTACCTATTGACGAATATAATTTCAAATTATCTTTAAAATGTTATTTACCATCAATCTCCAAAGCTGCTCTAAAATTCAACTTTACTCCATGCTCGAATCTCCAACTGATGTTGATGGACGATTTTTCACTAGAAAAACATAATAATATATTTTAGGCATTGAAATTGATTCAACTTATGAAGTAAAGTAATAACCTTCTGTACATACCATTCAAATCTATACATTGCGCGTTTTTTTTAACACGTCTCAAAATGATTTCTGGCAGAATACAGTTTTTAAAAGTCTAATAGCTTCGGTATCATATTGCTGATAAATTCATTATCTCGACAAACTTCTAACACAGTCAACGGTTCAGTGACTGAAATAAAACATATGAAATAGCACTTTTCCATTTTGCTGACACGCATTTGTCCTTGAACCTGAAATAGAGTTTTTTCTATAGTATAAGACAAAACAAGATACTGAAATAAAGTATAAAGTGGACATGCAATAGAATTATCAATTTACTTGAAAGTAATAATCATGCTTTTTATTCATAACAAAAACATTATTATCCGATTTTAGAGCAAAGTTTTTCTTTCTAGGGCAGCCTCTAGGCTTTGATTTTTCCTCGCCAATGATGGAAAGCACTTGACCTCAACAACAGCTCTCTCATTTTCAACTATACCTGTAACAAATTGACACAAAATTAAAAACAATGTTATGGAGCTCTTTATGAGATTTTATAAATACAAGAAATTTATTCGCCTAAGTCGACGAGTCGCGATTTTAACTAGTGTAATATTTTTCCACATTTCCCAAATAAGAATAGGTAGATAAAATTGAAGCTCGATAAAAAAACTCACCATCTGGACTGCCAGCTAAACATCCAAATTCTTCATCAATAAAAAGACCTGAAGGCCTGACAATTTTATTAATTGTTGCATGAACATACTTTTTGCCACATTCTCATTTTGCTGCCCATATAACATGTCTTTTGTACAAATATTCTTTTTATATAGAATATCCTTTACATGGTTATGACATGGAGTTGTAATACGGCGTTTGCAAATCTGTAAACATAAAAGACCAGATAAAATAAATGTATGTTATGGGTATTTATTAAATTCAGCTTTGTCTACGTAGGTCTTATTATAGCTACATTTCTGCTAACATAATTATACCACACCACTAACCATCCCAAATTGACTAGCAGTCAAACGGTCACACCTATGAGTAGTATATAAATCATTTTCATGCTGCCCTAAAGTAGACATTTCAATCAAAGCTGTTTTCTGGTGACTTTTGGAATTCTGCTAACCGTTCTTCACACTGTATTCTCAATTGTGCTTCATCAATATCAATTGGATCACAAGCTTCACAGGTCCATAGTGCTTGTCAGGATGGGTTTTCTCTCTTGGAGCAAACAATCGTTTGCGTATCGACGATTGCCGTCGTTTGTTCCTTTTGCTTTATGTACTTTTTAAAATGTGTCCCTGGGCTCTGTGTGGTCTGCTTTTTCCATGCAGTTTCATGCCATTTGTGTCTAGTAGCAAGTGATAATCCTGAAAACAGAATATTTTTAACTAGATAATATCAATAGATAATTATTACGTAACAAACAAAGAAACAATACTGTTGGAGTAGGTACATCTGTAGTCCACCATCTGACCTGTTTGGGTATGAGTGCACTTTGTTATATACCATAGGAGGGAAGTATGCACCATGATAATCAAAGCATTTCTTACTGGTACTGAAAATTTCTGACTTTATATTTACCTGCCACATGAACACGTCGCTGGTATGAACCCCCTCTTTCTAAACTAATTCGTTTTCCACAGTTGAATTTATTTATAACGCTCATAAAGTTTTCTGCCACATTTGTCGTCTCATTTGATAAACGGCCTGCCTTCAAAGCAATTTTTTCATTGGTAGCATAAATCAGAGCCCACACCTCTGGAGCAGTCTTTTCCAGACTTTCTACGAGATTTTCTTCCTTGCAGATGTTTTATTGACTTTGCAGTAATAATCCTTGCAGTTTTCATGTACTCCGAATACATGAAGCGGGCCATTTCTCAAATCTACTGCCTTAGCAGCACTGTCACTGCTACACATTATAATTTTCCATGCCACTAATGTAAGTTTCATCAATTTAGGTTTCAAAATATTTCGCCCAAAAAGTGGTAGCCTAGTGTTGGCCAAGATCTAAAAAAGTACAAATATAATTACAGAATATGCTTCACTGATCTTGAGATGTTTATACAAATTTGATTTATTTACCTTGTAGAGTGCACTGGTATAGTTTTTGATTACATGATTCTTGCATTCAATTTTTGTTATTATGTTCTCATATGACACTTTTTCTCTCAAGTTTGCAAACACAGAGGAGTCTTCGTCTCCAATAAAATTCAAATAGCGAAGTCGATGTATTTCTTCACTCTTTTGAAAACCTTCTACAATAATTTGTGATTCCATGGCTGTAGATGGTCCAGTAAAATTTTTGCAACAATTATGTGATTTCTTATCCATGTTTCTTCTCTCATAATATTGACATGTATAACAATATTTGTTTCGAACACCAAGAAATAGACATTTCTTAGTTTCTTTACCAATAATGCAGGCCTGGAAATGAAAACAAACTTGAAAATATTGCATAAAATAAAAAGGTCATAAAGAACTAAATTTGTGATTAGTAAAATATTAACTTACCATACCAGATGATGAATCAAAGTTATGCCCATATGACCTTTTCAACCATCCTCCATCTACATAAACAGTAACAAAGGGAACTGCGTCTGAACTGACATGACCTTTTTCAATGGCAATTGATCTTTCTTGTTCACCAGCAGTTTGAATTTCCTCTGTCAAATGATCAAACCACACACAGCCTAATTTTTTTTCAATACAACGAAATTTATTAGCGGACATTGTTGGAACATCCATGAGATGTGTTATATTTGTATGTGTTGTTATTTGGATGTGTTCGCTTGAGTGTAGTAACTACCAGAAGTCACCGTTGCCTACACAAACGCAGTATTGATTTTATCACTCTTCTCCGTACACTGCCTCCACACTTTACCACACATACTGCACTTGAAAATTAATTCACTTTGAAATCCATTATGTCTCTCACTGACAAATTCAATTAGTGACGATTCACACATATTTCAGTGTCTCTCCAAAAGGAATGCCCACTCAATGACATGCTTCAGGTCCACAATGCGATACCCAGATAAACACTTATTTGGAACAGTTTCTACTGTCAATTGAAATGAATCAGTTTCAGGATCAGCTTGTGGCCAATTAATCTCTAAAGGTTCAACCACAGTGTCTGTCACAGTCACAGTGCTATTACTAGGAACACTGTATGTGGCCTCTAAGCGGATTTTTGGTTTTACAAATGCATATGTTCTTAGTTGTTTATTCTGATTACTGAAACAAATAAATCAAAATTGAATTACCATAATTATATACACCTAACACCTTTATGTAGTGTCACTTTTACGAGCAGCAAACAAAAAATCATGCTAATTTGATACATACACTTTAGAATTATCTATGACGATTTCTTCATTCAATGGCTTCTTCGATTCTTCGGCACGCCAAACTTTCAAACGGCTGTAATACGAATATTAATATTATAAAGAGAATAAATTACGAATGTAAACTTGAGTCAACAGTAAAAGTAGGTAAATAGTTGAAATGGCGGTTACTAGCTATTACAATAAACACAGAATTAGAGTTATAGTATACTAGCTGGTGCCCACGGATCCGCTCGCGTTTTGGTCGGCACGTTGTAAATAGTTGTAGATAATGTAGCTTCGTATTAGTGAAAGAATTTTCAAAATCGGTTCAGTAGATCCCGAGATTACCCCCTACAACCTCACAAACTTTACCTCTATAAAGTATTAGTATAGATTTAGTTGTTTAGAGTTATGTTGAGTTATGTTTATTACCTCTCATCGTCGTAAAATTGTCGTAGTCCACCGCGAACTCGCTTCAACGATTTCGGAGGCCCCGAATATTTGTGTCCTTTGTAAGCCTTTCTTCTTGTTGGAACATACGACATTGTAGTCGTAATCTAAATTTGAAATATAAAAAAACAAAAGAATATGTAACTTTTATACACTCAGTATTTGAATAAAATTTAAAAGTATAGTAATTCACAACCATAATCTGATGAGATCGCACGCAATTGCAATTGCATTGCATCAATTGCATTGCATCAATTGCATGACATGAATCTATGAATCATAGATAATATAACCATACATACGGATTTCGTTCGGAACTAGGATCACATCCTGACAAAATAGAAATTAAATGTAATAGTAATTTAATTGTAAGAGTAAAATTTTACTTATCTTTATATTCCTAGTAGAATATTGGTCGCCACTCGACGAATAAGAAAGAAAATCAGAAGTTTTTTTTTTTTTTTAGGATAAGCAAGAAATCGTGTGTATTTTTTGTTTCTGAACGCGCCAACCCTGCGCGTTACGTCACACAGTACCACACAGTACCTCTAATATACAAAAATGTATGTTTGTCTGAAACTGTTGGTTTGCAAAATGCGTTCGAGTTATTTTTAACATAACCCAACAAAAGCACATCCCACAAGACAACTTTACCCATTCTTCGATTATGCAAATGTTTTCACGAATAATGTAATTTATTGTTGACCCAAAAATATATATACACATTAAAATACGACTAACGCTAACTTTGTATGTGCTATGTAATTGACAACATCGAAACATAGGTATCTACTTAATATTGTGACGAGATTTCAGAGTATAAATTAAACCCGTATTGGGTTTTATACTCTGAAATATAGGTACTTTCATTTGCAGGAAAATTACGTATTTTGAATAATTAATTTAATTGCCGTTCCTACAATAATTTGCAATACCTAATTCTATTAAATTGGAATAAAATACATACTCGAATTAATATTGCAATATCATGCGAGAACTTCCACGCGCGAATCCTATGCGGCATAGCGAGATCTTCAAAAAGTATTGTAACAGCTACAAGTCAATCGGGCGGACGAAGTTTGGCAACAGCGTTGTGCATGTAGGTTAAGGATATGAAGAACGGCAACGTCGCATAATAACACCTACACTGTACCTCTTGTACGATTCAGTGACATTTATGTTGCCATACAAAAATAATGAGAAATTAAATTGAATAAACCTTTTTTAAAAAGGCGTCAGTTTTACGATAATGTAATGTTTTTTAATTAAATGTAATAAAGGAAATAAAACAATTATTGTATATTGATTTAACAAATAACAGTATTATTTAATTTCCCAATAAGAATAACTACCTATTGTACGAAGAATGACATTTATGTTACCACACAAAAATAATAAGAAATTAAATTGAATAAATTTCCGTTTATAGTCGTCAGTTTTATGATGATAAAATGCTTTTTTTTAAATGAAATGTAAAGAAAATAATACAATTATTGTGTATTGATTTATCAGAATTATAATATCACCGGCTACGCCATCTAGTTCAAACCTACGCAATCATCGCCATGATTGCGTTGGTTTGAAACTTTGAACTAGATGGCATACGTGGGTTGGTTACGCAAACTTTGATTAACAAGTTACTCACACATGTAAAGAAATGTCAAATTTTGCCTAGATTTCACGACTGTTTTTCTCAGAAAATGCTGTAAGTTATTTCCTAAAAAGGCGCACGCGCCCTCCTTTCATTGTAGAAAAGTGATAAAATGATTCTTTTTAAACAAAAAGTGTCCATGTCTACAGTGTAATCCCAACCAAACTTGTATGAAGAGACCGTCACGTGACCCTTGAAGGTTCCCCCTTAACAAAAAAAATACACGTGATGCTGGGCGGGGGGAGTGGAGGCCTAAACCCTCATGAAGTATCGTACCAAGCGGGACAAGTGGCCTAAACGCCTCACGTGATTAAATAATGGCCCCTTTAGAGCATGCTCATGTTATCCTAGGATTCATTCAAGACCTTTTAGTTAATAATTTTCGTATTCGCCCTGCACTTGGTAAGTTGGAAAGCCATGTTGAAACGGCTACGAGTAGCTTCCGATTCTTTAAGACAAGTAGCTTACCTGGCGGCGTATCTATTAGGAGATACTCCAGCTCTCCCCAGTCAACTTCACTTAAAAACTGCTTGATCATGCCTGGAAACAACACAACAATTATTACAGCTCCTAATCTCGTCACTTCTATGTATGTGATAAATATTGGGTTACTTTTAGTTTGTGCCATCCCACAGCTGGGCAAAGACCTTGCCACTAGACTTCCGGTTCTTTCGATCCAGGGCTAATGTGGACTACTCGTTGTTATTGCTGTCCAGCTCGTCCCACTATCTTCGACGAGGTCTGCCGGTCGGCGCCGGTCGTCTAAATACATATTGGGTACTTACCATTTTTCTTAGGTCCTCTCCATATAACCGCGTCGTCGGGACTGCCCAGCAGGAACCCGATGGACATCAACGACAGATTGTCAGTTACATACTGTGGACGAAATGGGAAATTTACTAAACTGTACCACACTTCTGCATAACCCCTCAGAGAAGTCAGGCGTGATGTCACGTACCCTATGTCATGTTGTTTACAACAAGTAGACCTATCTACTCAGTTCGATTAACTGGCGACCGTACATTAGGTCGTCGTGTGTTGTTGCAAGTGGATAACCTGTCATCTCTTAGCTGCCACGGTTTATTTTAACTACTTTGTTTTTAAATTGTTGATAATTATAATCTTTTACTCTGGACGCTCTTAATGTGCACGTCTTTCTACATCGTTCTCACATATATGTATAATCTCAACATGAATGATGTAACCAAGATCTTGTAACAATATTTTGATTGAAAAGAGTGTCCATGGAGTTTCTTGCCCATTCTTCTCCATAGAGATCTACGCTTTGGAATGGGCAACTACAGTACTTTCACAAGTCATTATGCCTTGTGTTGCCTTGTTGTGTTTCTGTGACTGTAGCTTCGCCTTTGTTTTTCTGACATTTAAAAGTGCCTGTTATGGTCTAATTGAAATAAATGCTTAGAGTTTTTTTTTTATAATGGGCTCGGCATGACGAGCACGTTAACAGATATTGAAAGCTTCCCTGGGCATTCAACATTTTTTTATGAAGAAACAAAAGATTGAAATTACGATTCTACGTCTTTCAAACGAATACATGCTTGATTTGTGTGTCGGTGAACTGAAATGCGATATCGCGTTGTTCCGAACTCGACCCGTAGTTTTCCATGATGTTTTATAATGGGTGCAATCGTAACATAGATAGTACGTAATAAACTAGAGCCAGCAAATTAATTAATTCAGGTGAATGAGCAGAATGTATAATTTTCCAGTTTTAACGTCAAATAGTAAAATGAGTTTGCGCTACTTCATTTCGGCGTTTTTTCGTAAAGCATAGGTTTAAAAATGAGTCTAGACGCCGCATACACGCAGCGTAAACGCTGAGCTTACGCTTTAGTTTCAAATAATTGCAAATCTATAGAAAGGAGTCTTTATTTGAGACGTATCTCTAAATACTTACAACCGGTGACCATCCTGACCCAGAGTTGTGAACTTGTTCGCCTCTTACTCCGAGCACACGCGGTTGACTAGGCCCGCAGATATCTGCGTCTAATATACCCACCTGGAAATATTCAAGTTTTTTTTATAAAAAATCTGTTTTTATCAATTACAGTTCCTCTTAGGCATCGTTTCGCTACGAGGGAAACAATACAACGATAGTGGGCCAATGGCATGGTTAATGATCGCAGTAATGTCGGTCGGGCGGCCATTGGTTATAGCTGTTATTTTGAACAATAGTTTCTTTTAGCAAAATATTGCTATGACTGCCCACAAATAATAATTAGGTACTGTAAGTGAAAAAGAAACCATGCGACTGCCTCATTGGTCTAGCGGTCGCAGTCGCGACTGCTAAGCATGAGGTCCTGGGTTCCATTCGAGAGTCGGGCGAATTGCTATTTTTGCATCAGGAGTTTCTCAGTAGCAGCCACGGAGTCTGGATTTGTGCCCGGTTGATGGCAATAGGCTCGGCCCCTACATGGGACATCCATATAACTGGCGAAATATGCGTGTACTAATAGGCGTGATGTTATGACGTGAATGGGAAAAGTTTTAACAATCCAAGGGATGTAATAAGAAGTTTGAGCATAGACAAATAACGGTGCCTTCGGCCACATGTGATGTATAATTATAAACTACCATTATAAATGCGACAGTTCGTATGTTTGTTTCTCTTGACGGATTTACCTGGAAATTAGTACACAGATAGACTATGACCTGAAGGTTGAAATAACACATAGATTGAAAATCGGCGAGCGAGGCCGCGGGCAAGAGATAATTGAAAATATAGTAACTCTATGTTTTCGTAGACGCCGTGTAAGCGTGTACACAAAACAACCATGCATACAACAGCTTATGCATCAACCAAAATAAATTACCCCATAAAACCTGACCTATATACGAGGCACGAAGGTTGTACCAGCCAGTGCCACCCACAGGCTGTACCTTGCGAATTCTTTGCCACCGCGCCTTTGGAATCGATACACGTGTGCCTGTGCCCAGTTCTCTATTCGAAAAACAAAATATTTTGCCGCGAAAATGGATTTCGGAAACACGTATGAACGACGCTCGAGATATAATAGGGTAACGTTTATTAATTATTTTAATTATTCTTCATCCACTGATAATCGTGTACTTTTTGTCGCATCGTGACGTTTAAAATTGTGTGTAATTGAGCAGCTGGCTCTTCCGTAGTAAACTAATAAGCAATCAATTAGTGCATGGCGCTTACTTGTTGTATATTTTTTTAAGTTCAAATGAGTTAATTGTGCTACATTCTAATCATATCCTTCCAAGGGGGGTTAATACAATGCGGTTATGTTTCGCCAGTCCATTCGTTGACAATTCAAAAGCGTCTCGTACTGGTTTATTTGAAATAAATGCGTTGACTATATAAATATAGTCCGGTGGATAACAGAGGGGTTATCCCAGGGGTCAAACACGCCCCCTATCACACCCATTGTAAACATGGCCATCCATTAAATAAATTAAACCCAAGAAGTCATCCAAGTGCATTCAAAGTGCATTTGCCTTTGGAAAGTTCACTGGCTTCCAGAGATAAATGTTGATTGATTGAAAACTTGTTTTTTTCTTTTATTACACATTAAGCTCATGTTCACGCACACTACGCGACGATACTTACAAAATCAAACAGCGCGTTTTTGCAATTGGCGCCGAAAGTTGGAACTGCTACCGCACTTTTTATTAATTTAGGTGTCGCCTTACCATGTAATAGGGAATGAGCCTATTGAGACTAGACTCTGTGGCTGCTATTGAGAAATTCCTAATGGAAAAAACACGCTTTCGCGCACTATTTGGTGTCGCGTGTGAAATCAGTGGGTGTACACATACCTAATTATATGTCAACCAATGTCAGACATGCTGGTAGGCAAACAATAGTATCAATTCCACCATACTTGTAATTTTTTTTTAATCTTTACCTCGTAATTATTGTTCATGAAGGTTTCCTATAGCTAAAAGAAAGCATTTCCTATAGCTAAAAGTAAATAAACATAGATAAAATGCCTGTCCAATGATTATTTGTTTGCCAAACCACTTAGATCTGACTAAAGGTTGAAAGGTTTTCAACAATAGAATGTTTTACTGAATAATCCACAGCTTTTTAAAATTAAAGTTGCTTTTCGACATTTTTTAAGGTTGCGTTATTGGGTTTTCCCATTAGGTATTTCTCAAAAGCAACCACGGAGTCTAGTCTCATTAGGCTCACTCCCTATTACATAGGACTTAAACATATTTGGCGAAATGTACTATTAGATACACCTCTGCCTAGCCCTTCGGGGATTACAGGTGTGAGGTTATTATAGTTCAACTTACATTAGCATCTGGGTTCCTAGCAGCCAGTGCATGCCCCAGTAGAGAAGTGACGGTACTCTTGCCCACTCCTCCTTTTCCTGACAGGATCAATATTTTGTACTTCACATTTGAGAGCCGCTCCTTGATTATTTGTATAGCAGGGTCTGGTCCTGATACTGCACCTGTTATAAAGAGTCTTTTAGTCATTTATTTGCTCTAAAATTCAAAATTCTATTTATTATTTTATTTTAAATTCTATTCTAAAATTTAATAAAGTCTAAGGCCTACTTATTCTTTGTTTAGAACTAATTAGTGATGTGTGGTGGAAATGGGCCTAAATTACAAAGAGGTCTATGCTATGTATTGGTGTAGGAAATGCTGCTAATGAAACAATTAAAAGCCATGACATTAACTTTTCAATTTTTTTCAATTGTCTGTACTATAATCACAGATTAGCATTTACTATACATATAAGTCATTATTTGAACCCATTGTTTCTTTGCTGGTTGTAAATAGCAGACTATTGTGTATAGATAAGAAAATACATAACATTTGCAATTTAAACATTATTTTTTTCCAAACTGATAAAGCTGATAAGACAGTGGTTTCATACAGGATCTTAAAGTTATTGATTTTGGATACTGAATTATCTTAAAATACATCTTAGATCATAAGATGACACAGCAAAATGTGCAATATGCTGATTTAAAACTTAGTTCAGGTGCTTATATTTTAATTTATTGAGATGTACTGCAAATTCAAGAATTAATAAATCATTGCAGTGTTACTCCTTGATGGATTAAGCTTGCATTAAATTTGAAGATACAGCTTCAAAATATGGATTGTATTATGAGGCAGCTAACTCAGAAATAGTAGTATTTGAAGACCACTGAAATAATACAATCTTAGTAACCTGTGGACCATTACTCATTATTTGTTTCTTGGCTAAACACACGGAACCTTAAACCTTGAGAGCATCATGACCAATTTATAAAAGTTTAGGAATCCTAATAGTAGTATCTAGTTGCACTGTAATTAGCCGATAAAAGCGCTAGATTATAGCATTTTTACAACAAGGACTGAACAAATAAGTGATGCAACGTCAATGTTTGTGTTAATACATACCCGAAGCGCAAATGTTCTGGTTAGGACATCCAGCGCACGCTGAGGCCTTCCCTGCGTCGTCACTCTGTGTCCCAGGACAATCTTCAACAGAAAAGTACAGCGTTTTACAAAAAAGTCCAAGGTTCTATGCAGCCCTTTCGTAGGTTATTTACTTACGTTGCGGCGCGTTGTCTGGTACGCCACTCATATTCGCTTATAGCTATCAATACATAAACTTATTCTGATATTTGAAAAACACTGCATTAATAAACAATTAAACGTCGTGAATCCAAGATTAAAGAAGCAGAATGCTAAGAAGCAAATGACACAGAAGACATTGACAACGGATTGACACTGACATGACATTGACATGAAAAACAGTCATTATTTTTAAGTGGGTGGACAGCATTGGCTGCGTTCATCATTGCCATTTTTTAAAATCTTCATTGAATCTGCTGTAATGTGTAAATGGTAATATTGCAAGTTTGGTATTTCTAATTTGAATTTTACTTTGCATTTTTAGTCAGTTACTGAAAATGCAAAGTAAAGTAGTATCAATGCTTAAATTCAAGTTCTTTTGCTGTTTAACTTTTAACAAGAATGCATCGTAATGTTAGTTAGGTTTGAAAAATGATTCTTCCCGTCAGGTTGTCTAATTAAGCCACACGAAAAATTTTCAATTTTGAATCTCTCTTTTTGTTTAATCCAAATGATTACCAATTCTTCAAAATTTTAATACGTTTTGACTAAACAATAATCAAAATGGCCAAGGAAGTGTCTATGTGCACGGTAATAAGCACTTAGTAAGTTCTGAAATGAACATTTTATAATTACTTAACTTACTTCTTTTTTTTGTTTTTATAGCAACTGCAGCAATGGTCTCCGGTAAAAGAAATCGCGGGGGCACCCAGTGTGCCCCCACAAGTCGGCTACTGCTTCCACTCACCGAAGAAACATCCATGGAGGCCTATCATGGGCTACGAGGAGATCGAGGTGACTCCCATGTAAGTCTTTCTCATTTATTTTTTGAATCATCAGGCAGCTTCAATACGTTAGGTAGAGTCAAAAGATTTTTCTTCTTTAATGATAGGCTTTTTAGCACAGTAACACGAAATTTCATACGTGAAGGTGCTTAAATGTTGATTAAATTTAATTTTTCATCAGGCCTTCGCAGCCCATAACCAACACGATGGTGGACCCGTGCTACACTCCGGCGGGTATGGCTGCGGAGCCTCTGCGCTTCCCCAACTTGGTGACCGGGTTCGACCGGAGCCCCGAACACGCCGCTCGCGCCGCCCTGTACACGCGCTACACCCAGTATGAATGGAACCAGAACAGCATCAAGAACTATAACGAGTCAGATGCCAAGAGGAACTTCTCTGAACGCGTGAGGAGTGATATCATGAGGATGCTGAGGTAAGGACCCCAACATCCGGTTTAAAAAAAATGGAAAATTACGAGAAAAAAAACGCAAAAACAATGGATAAACATGAAAACCTTCACAGGAAAAATACTAAGGCACTGTTTAGAGCTTTTGCACCACGACTCAAATGACATATTTTCTTTTGATTTGTGCAAGGAGTTACTATCTAACTGATCATGGAGTTTTACAGGGAAACCGATGAGATCGGCTCACAGGGACAGAGAGACTCCGGCAGGAGAATTGGTGAACGAATTACTGACACTACCTTTTGGAGGAACGAGGTGAGTCGTGCAACGTGCATCTCCAAAAAAGTATCAGCGCACTAAGTTATGACGCGCGACTTGTATAACTGAAGAAAAAAATCTTCAGATAAAAAAGTCCTCATTTATTGCCATTAATTATACACTACCTTTTATTAAAATAGCTTAACTAATCTCGCATCTCCATGTAGCCTATGTAGTAGACTCATTAGTTGAGGCAGTTTCTCATAAATTATGACTTTCTGGAGTAGAGTATTTCAGACACAATAAATAATCGAAAAGATAATTAGAGAATAAGCGAAAATTTGAATACACCGTCCAAAGTAATTTTAGTCTATCCTTATTAACCGAAGATGTGTCGATAGGTCTCAATAGAGATGGAACGTCTAGTATCGACATGTGAGAAGCTTAACGACACGCGAAGGCAGCTGGAGCGAGCCATCGCCGGCATTGAGGGGCCGCTGCATATCGTGCAGGAGTGCCTGTACCACAGGGAGAAGAGGCAGGGTAAGTGCGTCACAGAGGGCGATGGAAACGTCAAAATAAGATGTCTCTTTTAAAGGATTCTGCCCAGTACACCGTACCATCCCATGCCCGTACTTTTACGTATCAGGCACAAAAATAAAAATATTATTTTTATGGAAAAGTATGAGACTATGCCCACTAGACCATTCCGTTGCCGAGTCGCCGACTAACACCGTTGCGTGCATCGTCGCGACACGACGGTGGTGGAACGGTCTAGTGGGCAGTCTCATACTTTTCGATACAAAACATATAGGGTTTGTCCGCGTGTGACGACCGTTCTAATCGGGTATGATACGCTGCACGCTGTTGATACGTTCTAGTCGGCATAGTAGTCCTGTTCATTTTCGTGCCTAATACGTTCATAGCACGGCCATGGTATTATGATACGGAGGGGGCAGACTCCTTAGACGTTTTCAAATCATCTTTATTAGGGACCTTGTCTTATACAACATCAAACAAGGTCCTTGATAAGCCTAAAAATACAGGCTTTACATCCTGGTCAAATCAAAGGAGGTAGGTATCTATACTAATGATTCTCGACCTGAATATACAGCGTGTAACAGAAAGGGTATACATAATCATATGGAATACTGTGGTACGGACCATCAAACTGAACAACATTCTCTATGGAACCACCATCGAAATCGTAAAAAAATAATCAGCTGTCCCATACATTTGGGTCGAGTAGGTATTGAAATTGTGTATAGGACAGCTGATTATTTTTTTACGATTTCGATGGCGGTGCCATAGAGAAAGTTGTTCAGTTTGATGGTCCGTACCACAGTATTCCATATGATTATACCCTTTCTGCTACATGCTGTATAATAAAAAGGGTAGGTTTTTATTTTTACCGAAGTCGGTAAGCGTATGCAAAGCGACAGCATGTATAAGCTTGCATGCTTTGCAGTGAGCAGGTACGTGTGTACACTAGAACAATACAAAACTTCGGCGGAATTACGTAAGCCGATAACGATCATTGCTCATTGGCTCTCTACTTCAAGGCCTTTAGCACAGTCGATACCTTACGGTCACAAATAGATGTTTGGGCTATGAGTGTGAGAGAAAACAGAGCGCATTTTTGTACTTGTGCATTATACAGATACAATAAATCCAGAACTGTGTTGGCCTACTCCAGGCTGTAATTGTGTGTTGTTGTGTTGTATTGTTGATGAGGTTTTTGTGATGTTTCTGTTTACATTTTGTTTTGTTCTATAATTAATAAACAATAAAAAAATATATATATATTCCTTTATTTATACATTTACAAATCAATTAAGTACATTTTTAAATATTCCTTACAAAGAACAATATAAAAAACATTTAAAAATATAAAATTGTAGCCCACCGGTATCGGGAACAGGGTCCTAGCTACCGGCGGTCAGGGCTCCAGAGACAGAAACCTCCTAAAAAACGAGCCGTGTCCAGGAGTACCGCTTTCTGAATCAAGCCCTTGATCCAGCTGCCTAACGTATTGATCGAGGCTCTTGGCAATTAAGCCATGGGCTAATATGACTATTGGCACAGTGATCGCAGAGTCCACATCCCACATTATATCGACAACCTCGGGAGCCAATAAGTCAAGATAATTGATTGATTTGCTTATCTTCCTCGGCTTTCACAAGGTTCTCATCATGCGGGACCGTTATGTCAATAATCATTGCGCGCGGCTCTGATCGATCCACCACCACTATAGCAGGCTTTTTGGCTTATTACTCTTATTTACTATTATCTGTCAATTATGTCTCACTGCAGGGCAAAGGCTGCCTTCCTTGTTTCCACTTATCCCTATTCAGTGCTGTTACTTGCCAATCCTTTTGGAAAGAGTCGAGTTCGTCCTTCTGAGCCTGCTGCGTTGCCGTTTGCTGCTGTTTGGGATCCATTGTGTGGTTTCTTTTAGCCCATAGCTCTCCGGCATGCGACAGATGTGGTCAGCCCAGTTCCATTTGAGCTTGGCAGCCTTGTGACCTACTTTGGTAATTTGAGTTTTGGAACGCAGTATCGAGCTTCTTATACGATCAGTAAGTTTAACTCCAAGGATACTGCGCTCCATTGCTCGCGTCAGACCCGAGTGCGGACTTTTAACGCATAGTCGAGCTGCTGTGGAGGAGAAAAGGACTTGAAGAAGCTCTAGACTGACGCCTCAATATTATGTACTTAGGTCTAGAGCAAGTGCACGACGCAGTGGAGCAGTCGCTTCTCAAGGAAGTGGCCATTCTGCGCGAATGTCAGGACAAGTTCCGCAGTATGCTCGAAAAGGTACGGTACATTCATTCTCGGAACAGGTTAGTAGCCAAAGAATCCAGGGTAAATTAAAATATACATCTGAAGAAATTAAAATATTGTTTGCTACTCTACTGAAACATGCAAGTGAGGAAGACCAAAGGAAAGATGTATGGATTATGTAAGTAATTCCATCCATTCATTCCAATCGTCGTGAAGGTTGACAGAGGAAAATTAAAACAACACCGACCTCAAGTAACATATGAGACAAAGGCAGGAATGCTGATGGTTTGGTTTGTTTGGTTAGGATACTCTATTCAAATCAGTTCAGACAATTTATTCTTGACAGTGACAGAAGATTGGCCTTAGATTCGATTATTTTTGTTCTGCAGGTGCGGGCGCAATCGAAGAATTGCCGCGCGACGCAACATGAGCTGGAGACAGACATGCGCAACAAGGAGTATGCGCTCGGTATCGACTCCATGTGCCATCAGCTCAACAACTTCTCGAAGGTAGGTGAACAATCCATCAAGTACCTAACGTCCACAGCCGGTACTTGTTTGCGTAATTTTTTGCAAGAAGTGTAAATCTTTATTCCGCCGAGCCGATCATTCGACCTTGAGAAATGGCAACATGATATACGGAAGCGTTTTCATAGATTTAGGAATTGTATCACTGCGGGCTTTCATAGCGCACAGCCCTCACCGCAACGGCAAAGAGACTCAATGAGTGTCTTTGCCGTTGCGGTGAAGTCGCGTTCGGAAGTGTACCCTGATGCACTGCCATACACCCACACTGACTGTGTGGTAAGTAAGCATTAACAAAGGCCTGTATCCCCAGGGCCTACAATTCTACGCGGGCATCGAGCGCTACGACCCCACCGTGTGCGACACGGCGCGCTGGGCGGCCGCGTCCGCCGCCACGCTGCAGCGCTCGCAGTCCGAGCGCGCCAAGGCCATCCAGATGCTCTCAGGTACATACATGTTACTATCAACGGCTCTTCGTGCACCACGGCCCAGGACTCCGTACCTCATGGCTCATGGAAGTAGACCCGGGATCTAAAGTCAAGCCCTATCGATGCTGTGCAGACAAATGTAAATTTTTGGCATCGATACGCAAAAGAGCAGCTAAATTGTTCGTCGTATCGATGGCAAAAAGTTAAAATATGTTTAGTCCGAGATTCATCTTTCTGTCATCAATTGCACACAACAGACAGGGCATACACGGCGCAAGATGGAAGGTAGGTCATTGTCTGTGGGAAGACGTATGGCATACAGACTTGATATCTAAGCTTTTGCTAAGCATTTACTCCAGCCGACTTGGGTTGGAAGTATATTTAGAATTTTCTAAGTAAGCCACGGCAACGTGTGCCCAGAAAGATCTCAAATGGAAGTGAATTTGTGGATGGTTATAAAACCATTTGCGATCTTCAATGCAATGGTTACAGAGTAGCCTTGACTTTACATTCCATCGTATTTCCCCCAGATACGGAGAATCTGATCAACGTGTCGGCGACACAGATCTGGGATCAATGGAGCAACTCCAACAGCGCGTTCACGCGCCGTATCGCGGAGACCATCGAGATCAAGAACAAACTGCAACTACATCTGCACAAGGTAGTGAAACCACCAATAAAACTTTTTCACAGAAGAATTTGGGACTGATACGTCAAACAATAAGCTATTTAAAAATAGTACGCCATGCTTTTAGGTTGGGTTGGATTGGTTGGTTGGACGGCAACAAGCTTCTATTCTTGTTTTATTGCACGATGTGCCTGCTCTTGAACTCAATTTTCTTGCCTGATGGAACGCGTTGGATGAGGTCTACAGTAGAATGAGCGGGCCCAGAAGATGCCTGTTCACTTCTGTATAGAAGGCAGACGGGTTATAAGCGGAAGGGAACATAGACGCTAGCAGCGAGTGTTACACTGTTTCTATTGAAAACTCATGTTCCTCCTACATGAGTTTCATTATTCACAATCTAATTGCATAATTCTCATCAACAACGATTGTGACTCATTTCAGATTCAACAAGAGGTCTTCGACATCGAGAAGACCCTGGAACTGCTGAACAAAGCCATCGAGGACAAGCTGCAACCCATGAAGGTGGCCCACACACGTCTGCAGGCCAGGACCAACAGACCGCATCTCGAGAAGTGCCGCGACGAGGCACAGACCAGGTAAAGCAAGCAGTTGACATTGCACTGCATGACAGTGCCAATAACTGCATTTTTGTGATCAAGTTTTTAGATTAGTTCTCTAAGATCACCTGGGCAAAGTTTTGAACATGGATAGATATCAAGGGAAGACCAACGAAAGGTAAGGATGAAATGACTAGAAGGGGTGATTTTAGAAGATATCCTACGCCAATCTTGCCAATCGCGATTCCAACGAAATTGATTTGTCGTGCACCGATTAAAACACAGTTAAGGATGACATGACATGACATCACGACTGTAATTCCCGAAGGACTGGGCAGTGGTGTACCCTATAGTACACCCACATTTCGCCCGTTATATTTTGAAGTCCCAATGGTTTCCTCACAAAATATTTTTCCATTCAGACTAGTAAAAGAAGTCTGCGATCTCCAAGAGGCGATGGAGCTTCTCCGTTCCAAGATAGCGACCGCGGAAGGCACGCACCAGACGCTGCTGGGCGTGCGCGCCGGGCTGGAGGCCGAGCTGCGCAACAAGACCACGACGCTGTTCATCGACCGCGACCAGTGCATGGGCCTGCGCCGCGGGTACCCCGTCACCGCCGCCATCAAGGCTTAGTGTCGCGACCACTCACTGAGCGGCCGTCCATTCATTACGTGAGCCGATCCTCCAAGGTGAGGGGGGGTCTCGGAAAATTACACGTAATTTTTTTTCCGAGTCAAATCTCAGGACATCTCACCAAAGGGGGAGAGGGACTCGAAACATCGACTGACGTAATTTATGAACGCCCCCTAAAGCCACTAAGGCTTAGAATCGCGTGTTTGTGTACATTTGTTCATATGTTTGGTTTTTATTTAGGAGAAATTTAAAGCGCAATAAAATTATGAAATTGAATCTAGGACATTTTTGTTTGTTTTAGTAGTTTGACATCAAAAACACCTGAACAGTTTGTCCCGCCTGTCATTTATAAATCTTTGACAGTGGGTTAGTCAGAAGCCTGAATGTGTCAACCAGTCTTCCTTGAGAAAAAGATTGATTGTTTGAGCTAGCCCTCCACTAACAGTTCGAGGCTCTGGCGGCTCACTGGTTAGCTCTTAGAGGATATTTAAAAATTAAAAACTGAAGTGAAAATAAAGACCAACATGGATGCTGGCTTTTGTCTATTTCATTAATAAAACTTAACAAAAACAGTAGCATTTCTGTACAAAAAACACTCACTTACATACATTTCATCTTCAGTGTAGGTGGTTGGCATTTTATGCTTCAAGGACAGACATTTTACATCTAAACTTTTCATCAATATGCTCATTTGTGACTTAGGTTCATCAACATTTGCAAGTGAGTGTAAACATAATTCATTTCATTGCACTATTCTAATCTAAACCTCTTTACTTGGCATACGAAGGCACGGGCAGCTTCATGCCTTCCTTAGCCTCAAAGAATGTGTATGATAACACTATTTCGTCCACAAACTCCATCCTTGGGTCATCCATGAACTCAGGATCGATGTAGAAGAATACTGGCATGTCCACCTGAAAGTTATGAATAGTTATTGTTCTTTATAGAATGTATGATATATTTTTAATAAATGTTTAAATTGGTGAGTTATTTACAAACAGTGGATTACAGCCTACCCTGCCATGCCATTAAAAATCTTCATAATTTTCTTCTGTTCATCATGGATAAGAAAAAAAATATGAAGACTTGACAGACTAGGAAAGCATGACACAAAAGATAGCAAGCAAGGCATATACTCAACAGTGAGTGGAACATTGTAGTCTAGTCATACTGATCTATGAAATTGTTATCTATACAAAAATAAAATTCAAGTTTCTATGTGGGGTGTAATCTTCCGATTCTTTCTCATTCCTAAGCTACATTATCTCCAGAGTGTGTGAATCTGGTTAAAATGAAAACGTTCCCGTGGGTTAATTACCATACATAACGGGAGCGACCCCGTCAGCAAAAGCTAGTGATCCATACAGTCAACTACACATTAGTAGGACAACATACAGTAGTGGTTGATATCAAATTGTTACCATTGCTGTGACAAATTATAAAAAAAACATATCATTGTACCTTCTCATGTGGATTGAGCTGCTGCTCTTCAAAGCAGAAGCACTGTATCTTGTTGAAGTACTGGCCGGCTTCAAACGGGATCACATTGTATGTACTGATGCCTGTGACCGGCTTGTCTGTGGGATTGAGGGCTGTGTAAAATGCTAGAGCGGTTTCACCGGGTACTACCTGAAATAAGTTGTTTTACAAAATTATGATTCATGTATGGCTTGTATATTTTTAGTATTTTCTAGGCTTCTTCATGACAGCGGTCATGTGATGTATGTAGACTTCTTTGTCTGCACCTAGATTCATTGGTCAGTTCAGTTGTGAATGGAGGGACCTGGACTCCTGGCTAACAAAGCCAGCATACCACTGTCACGAAGTACAGAAGCTTGTATGAACACTGATACACCAACACCAACTGATGGCACCATTATTGATCTTTTAGTAATTGATTAATTTAGTCAATATTTTTAGAAAAGGTTTATGTAAGAATAAATTTCACCATAGATGAAGGCAGGTTAGCACATGAAGTTATATGTTGACTACCTAGTTTAAAAAAAACTTTATCTGTGTTCTGTCTGGTAATGTTTGAATCTTTATGTTTGAATATTTAAACCATACATTCAAAATATGGTTTTTCTTAGGACTAAAGAATAAGGTCAACTTACTGTGATGTCATGCTGCTGAGGCTTAAAGTTCCACTGCATGGAGGAGGCGGTGTCTGCATTGAACCTGATCTTCAGCGGCCTACTCTCAACAGCCTTCATGTTAGTAATATTGTGATCAGCCTCTGCTAAACCGGTTGTCCCACCATAACTGTATGCCTGGAAGAATATTGTTGAGTTTTACTAGCTATTCATAGTTATACAAAACACTCGAAGAAATAAAACAATTAATAAAAATATAACAACAAATATCTAGGCCCAAAACATTTTTAAGAGAGGAATCTATGGTACTTAAGTAGGGAGTCATGTCCAAGACACAATTAACTATTTAATATCACATGAAGAACAACGATTATCTAACATAGGTTATCTTTAGCTTACCTGACAAAATATCCTGTAAAGTGGTACAGCAGCGTAACTTAAACCTACGGTCATAACACCGACCGCTATCATATAATTAAGTGTTGATTTTATCTTATGCTTCTGATCATGGGCTCCGCGACTAATAAATAAACTTGGTTGTATGGGTCTTCTAGGAGTTAGTATAGGTGAACTTATAACAAAATTACTCCTAAATGTATTGACGAAACATCGGTTCATGCACACAATACGGTTCATTTTGTACTGTTTATTTAACTCTAATAAACACGAACTATTGTCATAGAATCATTATAAAAAATTATTAAAGAAAATTGTGCAAAAAACATTCTCCTCACACTTCCAGAGACAAATCACAATTTGACAGTCGGGCTTGGGACTTTGGGTGTTGACAATTGTGACAGTTGCGATTTGATATTATTCACTTTTTTTTAAATCAGGTGAAACATTTTATTGTTTTGCATACCCATTTTTGGCACAGTACTCGTAGGAATATTGTGTTGCACACCATAAGTAGAATGGGTTATGGGCAGGAAGATGATGACTCCGAGACATACTGTTTTTATTATAAATGCAAATGATTAATACTAACTAAACTGAAAGGCGTCGTTGTTACCATCGCGGGAATATCCTGGATGAGGCTGGCTCAAGAACGTGGAGTTTAGCATGAGCAAAGAGAGGCCCATACCCAGCAGTGGATGATGTTAATGATGCAACTGAAATTAAGAAACGTCGGAACTAACTCCACCAACTAATTTAAAAAAAACTTGTCAATAGCACCTCCCTGTCAACTTTATTCAAGCACCAAAAGATTCTTGTAACTTATTAGTGTATTAATTGAGCAAAATCACTACATACAAATATTGCCAGATAACAAAAAGCTTTGTACCATTGTGCCTGCAAATGGCGGCCATGGATGGCGGGAAATTATAAAATTATCTTTGATTGTATCGTAGCTTCTTTACACACGCTCTTTGAAATTACTGTAATATATAATTTGGACGTCGGACGTGTAGTTGCGGACACCGGCCCGGTATTCAATAGTAATTATGGAGTAACGGCGTAACTAAGAAAATGCCTATGAGCCGACCCAAAGGAATTAAGGTATGAATAAGGAATTACAGGTACACCGTGTAAACAAACAAACTATAACTAATTATTGCCGAGTTCAATTCAAATAAAACTTCCACGTTCATTTAAAATTAATTAACTTTTAATATCACAATATTCTTAATACTTCCTCACGGCTAGAGATCATCGTTTGTATTCTAGCGCCACTAGTTTATGTTTCGTCTTGATGTGAGCGTCTGTATGGGTTTTTTGGTACGCTTTATAAGTACAATCCAGAAATGGACATCTGAACATGGGTTCTTTACCGCATTCGTATGTGACGTGCCTTCTATACGTACTTTTGTGCCTGTACTTCCGTTTACACTTCTCACATTGATATGACATGTCGTAATGTGACCAATAGTTTTTTGTCTTCATTGGCATAATCGGCAACAAGTTTTGCATCATTGATTTAAGGAAATCCACATCACCTGCAACAATGAGATGATAATCTGACTCTGGAGTTATTCCGGAAAACTTTGTATTTGAACGCGTTAGCTTTGTGTTACTTTTAGCCTCTAATATGATATTCTTGATCTGAAAGGAAGTATTTGGTTGTTTATAGATTTATAAAATATTCCAAACAAGTTAACACGTCCAGACCATTTTGATATTTACAGAATAAACTACCCTACAATTTAGGAATAAACAAGCCCTATTTTATTTGAAGGGCCGTAGTGGTTAAATGCATGTAGATAGTCACTTAATGCAAGCATTATCTTCCATAAGATTTCTTTCTTAAGGCTGCATAGACAAGGCTTACTCAAATTTTAGGACAATATACATCCCCACACTATGTTAATGTTATTGCTTTCATTGACTTGATATCTCTTTGAAAAGTAACTGGTAGAAAGTGCCTCAATCGGTAGTCCAGGTGTTTGTTAGACAAACAAGTTGTTTATTGAACCAAGAACATTTATTCACATGCATAATCCAATTTAAAAAGAACAAACCAAACACACTCGACTTCACTGAAAACAAAATAAAAAATACTTCAAACATTAATAATAATTAACATTATGTTGTGCTGCTCTCACTAAGATGTAATATCCACTTTATTATCGAAACTAAGCTTAGCCATATGGATGATATTTTTCTAGACCAAGTCTTTACTATTTATAACAAACAATTAACTTTTTTCTCTCTAAAATGTTAAAATACTGTAGGCAGGCTTGTACAGAATAATAAGGAACTTCAGCATAAAATATAATTATATTGGAAATAATAGTCACTTTCATGACATTTGCAAAATGCATGTAACTAACTACATTGTTTCGCATCTTTGAATAGTTTTTGGAAATATAATTCTTGGGTGATATATTAGAATTGACCTCATGGTCGTAACATTAAGTTATAATTTATGACTAAAATAATTGTGAGTCAGATAGTCTACCACCGATAATATTAATATCTAAACTAATTTGTTGGTGGGCCTCTAGGTTAAACTTCGTAATAAAATATAAAATTCTAATCTATAGGTACCTACTCATACCATGAACACTCATTACATAATTATTACTTCTGATGGTACATTCATTTTTCTCAACACCACATATTATTGAGTGCTTAAGTTTCTCTACAAAAACTTAACATTAAATAACCATAATAATTTACTTAACAATAGTTATTAATAAGGCACTAATTTCTTATTATGGCTAAGAATCGACTGGAAGATTCTTTGGTTTAAAATATTGCATGATTCAAAATTTGAACTCTTTTAAGGTAACTTATTTAACAGTAACAAATGCAAATAATAAAATAAGATATTTTTAACAGAAATACTGTATCTGTATCTATAATACATTGCTTGTCACAAATTTTCTTGTAGTAATAAATTTTCTTTGGTAACAAGGAACACACATTAAACAAACATTAATAACAAGAACAAGAAAATATAACAATCTATTAATATTATGCGCTATCTTTAAATATAAACGAAAAACACTGATGTCTTACGTATATACTGTTGTCTATAACATAGATTTAATCTTCTGAACTGAATCAACATATTCTTATAAACAAGTAAAAAGCTGCCTTCTAAGCTACCGAGTTTCGTAGACACTAGACAGGAACCTTACATAAAAAGTTAGTAACATCGCTTCTAATTGTGACGTAATACTTGTGTTATTGCTAAACTTTATTAAACATTTATAGGTTGCTTCAAGATTTGTCTTTCATAATATTATGTTAGGTACTGAAATTTACTAAATAACGTTTCTTAAATAATATCTCGTGAGATAATGGTGATTTGTAACGTAAATATTGGTAACTGACGTCTTTCGAACATATCTATAGGTTTTCACCAGCGCCCCTAACGGTCAATCGAATAACTAATAAATAATTTAAATAGCAAAAGGAATTTGGAAATATGAACTTAGAAGTCACAATGCAACTAAATAAAAGTTAAATATTAATTAATTATTATTGTCATTGTTATAGGTCTGAAACTAAAGACAATAAAAATAAACAAATTTCAGTTTTCCACAATATTAAGCCACTTTAGATTAATCCTGCGAATTTCAGTTGTGTTTTGAATAAAATTGAATATAACACGAATCGTGATTGACCAATAGAAGCTCCCTGTGATAATCTATCTTTTCTAAATAACAAATAAAAAGTTTTGCCGTACAGACAGCTAACCAAAAGCGCGGTAACGCGCGATAATTTATCATTTAGAAAGGTTTGACTTAAAAGAAAAACAAAATCTGCAGGACAAAGGATCATGGGCAATTTTCTATGAAACCTGGGCGGAGGACCAACAGAATTATAATACATAATATATCTCAAACACTAGCTAATAATGAGGACTTCATAATAATATTATGACACCAAGTACAAAGTCGCCAGAGAACAGAAATAGAACCACGAGAAATATGTTGCTTTTTTATGTACTTTAATGATAAAGGATTTGACCTAATATTCAAAATATAATAATAATCCTCTCTCTGGAGCCCTGACCGCCGGTAGCTTGGACCCTGTTCCCAATACCGGTGGGCCACAATTTTTAAATATTTGAAATGTTTTTTCTAATGAATATTTAAAAATGTTATTGATTTGTAAGAAATAAATTTAAATAAAGTTTTTTGTAGTTCTGTTTTAAGAATATTGAAATTTGTAATAACCTAGTTGAACCAGGGGGTTCCCTTACACAGCTTTAGGTCCTTAGTCGATTCTAGGACTTCGCCGGCCTAGTTTGAATTAATTACTGGGGGCCTAAAATGGCTGCTTTATCAGAATCATAATACGAATCACGTTAAAAAACTAAACTCTTAAAATGGACTTTGTGGTCATAACCGTAAAGACCATTTTAAGAATTTTAAATTTTTAACGAGATTCTTATGATTCTGATAAAGCTTTAGCTTTTTTAGGCCCCCTGTGCTTGTTTTTAGCAAAATGTTTTCAACAGGATCTGGTTGATGAATTTGTCAACATGAATTGGAGAACTTAATTTATACAAATAAATAAAAATGAAGTGCCTGTTTGTATTACCAAAATAACAGCATTTTACTGAATGCATAAGAAAGTTTAAACGGTACATATAACAAAAACACATTTTTTTTTAATTTTTGTGTCTCTGTTTTTTCCGGCTAACCTCTGAAACGGCTGAACCGATTTTGATGGGACTTTTACTGGCAGGTAGCTGATGCTATAAGGTCTAACATAGGCTACGTTTATTTTAGAAAAAATATTAGGGTTCCGCGCAAAAAAATTAAAACCCTTGAAATTGATAACAAAATTCGATTCGAAAAGGAAAGTAATATTTTTTATAATAATTTCACGCGAACGAGGTCACGGGCAACAGCCAGTTTGAGATCATTTCAATTCTGTTGGACTTTCGCCCATTTTGACCATGACCCTTCCTTTGCCCTAGGTGCGTTATCTGTGTTGTGAGGGGTTTATAGGCCGATAACAACCTGCACTGTGCCTAATGAGTATTTGTTTCACAGACCGCTGTTTGATAAATAAGCGTTACACAATTCTGAACATTATTCCTAGAAAATGTAATTTTCGTAGTCTTAGGGAACGCTTGCTCACGTTCGGTTTTAGTATCCGGAAATGAACATTACTTGAATGAAAATAAGGTTTACATTTGTACAAAAACGCCAGCTACTTAGCAGCGTAAGGTCAGAGGTACGGTCTGTGAATCTTGTGCTTAGCTTACATCACGGCAAGGTGCGTTTTGCAATCCATAACATAATTTAAAAAAAAATGTGCTAAGGATACAAAAAAATAAGGCAAGATCTATAGCTACATGCCTACTATACAATTCTTTGGCACTGAAGATTGCACTGGATACAAAATAAAATTAATGTTGTCTGTATTTTCTTTATATTCTCACCAATCTCTTGATTCGGTTGAAGTCTTGAGTTAAGTATAAGGTCCAGACGTTTTGCTTCATGGTAACAGTTACAGCTGCAACAGGAGAATTTTATAAGCGTTAGTAATCTTATCATACTGAGATTCAATTAGTTATTGTTAAGAAACGATGTTGTATTTACAAAGATGTTTTTTGTGTAGGTAGGGTGCCAAGCAGAACTGACGTAAATATTGCATGCAAATTTTAGAAATGGGCTGAAATTGGTTGCTTTACAAAAATGTTTTTTTTTTTTAATATATGGAAGTCCAAAGAAAATGATCACATAGGTGTATAGTTGATAAGCTTCGATTTGCTTTAGAAATCTAACAATTGCAGATTCAGAGTTGCATACAGACAAGAACTTATGCGAAAATGTTACTGCACTAAAATGTGGTATTATATAGTTGGAATGTTAAGGGTTTTCTCGCTACCAAACTCAATCTGGTTGTCATTATCAAGTCAAAATATGTATGATTATTTTTTGGAGTAGATTTAGTGGAAACCATAGTTATTTGAAACAATCGCAACATTCGTTGGCTAGTTTATAGAGTTTGTTATTGCCATGCAAGACTGTCCAATGGCCATGTGAGAACAAGAGATCTAGACATACTCGTGAAGAGTACGTAGGTAAAATACTTTTCAAACGAAAGTTTAACGCCAAGTGATTTGACACTGCGTTAGTAACAAACGCAAACTAGTTGGAAAGTTAGTTAAGGAATAACAAAATTACTGACATTGGAGGCCTTAAGCGGCGGGTCATTCTGACACGAAATCCACCTTCTCCGGCATATCTTTATGTAGATGGCGCTCGTGTAGCAACAGATTGTGTTTCTGATATGCCCTGTACACACAGTACGGACATTTGAAACTCGGCTGTTTTCTACACTCGTATTTTATATGCCGTTGGAGTGAGCCCTTGTGCTTGTATTTGTTCCCGCAGTCGACGCATTCGTACAGTGTCCACCCAGCCTTACCGCTGCTCAACCCAGGCGTACCATAACTCAATATATAAGGAGTGTACAACTGTGCAACTGAAATTAAACGCAAATAAAAATAAATACGTGCACATAACAGCTACCACCGTGTGTAAAGCGAAGCCACCGATAGAAAAGTGCTACCGTGTGAAAGCTTAGGAAAATGCACCATGTCTCCCATTAATTTGCTCATGTACTACTGGTATTAATCTAATACTAGCTCCCTTAAAGTCTATTTTAAATTAGCATGCAACCAGTTATGCATAGTACCAATAATTAGTTACATATTTTATAAAAATATATTGAAATTAATATTTTCAACAAATCCCCTGTCATTTTTTATTACGAAGATTTTTACATGCATATTACAGTTATGATTCCCATTAATACTCAATGAAATCGAGACTCACGATATTCTACAATTCCGAAGTTATTGAGTAAGAAACCCAACCCTGTCATCACCAATATTAAAACAAATACATACCAAGAATAGCAACTTTATTTAAAATACAAAAAAGGTTATAAAAATACAATCAAATGCATTTTAATCACTGTAACTTCTTACCGATAGTAAATTGTATCTACAATAACTACAAAAATATTCTAGGTAGTAATTTCTTATACAATAACTAGGTTTTGTTCGTAACATCACTTGGGTCATGATACTGATACGAGTGGCGTAATGTCTATTAATATGTACTCCTCTGTTTTGCTTCATCTACCAACAGTATTGTTTTTTACTTTATCACAGCTATTTGTGTATTATTGTGTATAAAAATAAGTTGTATATGTTTTGTCAAGAGTATTATTTTCTATAAAAAAAACTAGTCAAAAAGCACTAAGTCTATCATTTACCTTTTTATGTAAAATGGTTGACGACGTTGACGGTTATTATATCACAACCTAGAAATTTTGCAATAAGTTACGAGTCATCCTTGATTGAACCAAACGTTTTTAAAATCTGAAACATTTTAAACCCTAATGACTAACTTTTTGAAGGCACTTACGTTTTATACTGACAAGATTTATATGGTTGTACTTTGTGAACTCTACATTTTGATTGTATGATGGTAACTCCAGCGGATAATAATCTAATGTGGTAGTTTGTTGGTAAAATCACTCAATTGTAACTAGCTATGTCTCGTGACTGTATATCTATCTGTAAACGGTTAACTAGAGCTACGACGGTATGAGTTTACATACATGCTACCACGTCCTAAGCTTACAATAATTTCTAAATGGTAATGTATAAAAATACTTAAAACTATGTGGAAGATTAACGGAACTTCCTTGACATACCAACATGATTGAGTTTAATTTATTCATTGTAACAAACCAGTAATGGCAGTGTATCTATTTTGTATAGATTCAACAAACAATTTAAGGCACTCTCCTGGCCTAGTATTCACTAATAAATTGGCCTCAAATTTAACATTCAATATAGTACTAACAGATATTCATCTCGAGGAACTAAAGAGCCAAAACCAATCTTCACACATTTTACGACAGAAACATATCAAGCTTAAATTATTAATAAAATAAATGCAGTAGATGTAAAGAGATCTAAAAATAAATTGAAATAAAAAAATTAACTTATGAGTATTACAATAATAATGGAACATGCATTTATGGCAAAGAACTAGTGCTTGCTAACTAAGCGAAAATAGCTTCATTTTCATTAAATCTACGATATACAGTAGGTATAAAACTTATACACGATCGTGTGTCCGTCAAGTACACCCGAATACAACATATCAATCCCAATCAAAACTAGACAAGCTGTGCTTTACAAATTGAATACAATTTGGCATATCCAAGTTCCAGTCGCAATATCTCAATTCTCAGCGTTGTATCACAATTGAATACCCATAATTATCTATATAGTTCAGATTTAGAAGATAGTAACTGCAATTGGTAACAACATAAATCCAAAATCAACTTGTATTTACTCAAATTACCGCCTCAAACTACGTACACGAAACCAGGAATGATAGTTTACAATATTAAATGCTGTACATAAAAATATAAAAAAGAGAGTAAAACCGTAACTATACAAAATCACTTTTCGACTTAACATACTGGATAAATGCAATAGTTGCAAACACTGCTACAATAGTGTAACAGCGTGAATACTATTAGTAATTCGTCAAATTGTTCAAGTTCATTATGGTATCTATATTTCGTCATCATAACTTCGATTGTTACGTTAATTACTCGATTAGGTAACGATTTAAGGCACTGTTTGTGACCTCACGAATGGCGATTATATCTAACGTGACTGTCTGACGCCACTATCACAAAAGAGATTTCATCACATTTATCACAATAGGGATAACTTGGGAATTTGTAAGAACTTCTCTATCTTTATGTGTTGTATATTTTAAATTTAACTAACGATCCGATAACGCCAAAATAGATTTTCAAAAATGGTATCTACTCATAACTGTGTCAATAGTAACTTTAACAGACAAATGATATGTAAAACCTATTTTATCATTGTTCAACGTTCTTATTAAATATGGAGTATTTATTTAGTGACTAAGATTCACTGAGTGTGTCGAGCTATGTGCAAGCATCGACGTTGTCCTGCTTTATGTATTGCTCGGGCTTCATGTGCACTTCTCGGTGCATTCTCTCCATGTGGCGAGCGATGTGCATTTTCTGTTTAGCGCGATACACGCAGTACGGACATTGAAATTGTGGCTCTTTACCGCACTCCCACTTCTGG
This sequence comes from Eugnorisma glareosa, assembly GCA_947578425.1. NCBI lineage: Eukaryota > Metazoa > Arthropoda > Insecta > Lepidoptera > Noctuidae > Eugnorisma > Eugnorisma glareosa. The sequence continues at coordinate 1,205,622 of OX387957.1, read as the reverse complement.
TGATTCCGAAGCGAAGACTTGAGTTTGTAGACTCTTCCACAGTCGGGGCAAGTGAAGCTCGGCTCGCCGGGCGTGGGCGGCAAGGAGGGCGCCGTGACTCTCATGCCGGCGAAAGGCAGCGCGAGCCGGGCCGACCACTGGTCCCACGACAGCCCCCCGATCCTAGTGAACGACACGTCTTCGGGCCCGCCACCGCCGCCGCCTGAAATCGCGGAGATGTATCATAAAATGGGCACGTGTCGCGGCCGCGCACACAAACGCAACATTCAACATTCCCGTGAGGTTAACAACAGTTACAAGCAAAACATAAATACATGTTATATACATAGTAAACATGATACATACATACAAATAAATAGATGTATAGGTATACATATTATAAATAAAGATAATATTCTACTGTGAGTGTCCACCGAGTGCTGTGATGAAAGCTTTGCAAAAAGGAAAAGTAAAAAAAAGAACAAAAAAAGAAATAACGTTTATTTTTTATAATTGTATCCTTTTATTTCGAGGATTCACTGTTTCACAATATACTTTCTTGTTTACAGTGGTTTCTGAAGTGACTCACAAATTCTTTGAAAATTCTAGGCATGTAAAGAAATCTCATGGTGTTACTGGAGCATTTTAGTCACACAGCTTTTGTCATTGTAATAAACATTTTGTTAATGAAATGTAGTCTCCCGACCCATGGGCTTTCTTGTCTACCTGAAATTATTAATTATATTAGTATGAACGAAACAGAAAAAAGAAAATAATGCAACATGCGCAAGTTGAAAACTCAAGCAAGTGGGTTTTGATGTTTTTATTGACGACCATGCGTACATGCGTTTGTTAATCGACGAACAGATATAATATGCGTGATAAAACGACTTACCTAATAACAAGATGGTATTTGTACATAACAAGTTACAAATGTGATACATGTAACATACTGGAATTGGCAAAAAAAAGTGTGAAGCAAGGAAAACACATTTAGTTTTGATATACTATAGCTATATTTGATTAAACTTTTCTACCAAGTAAACCCCAATATATTCATATAAAAATCACACTAATCGATAACTACTCCAATAACATTAACAAACAACATAATAACATCCAATTTTTATATAAATCCATACATCTGTACCTCATACCGCAATCGTAACATGATATGAAGGGAATATTGCATATATCAAAAACATTATTTTTCTATGCTTAGCCATGACTTGTTTCAACAACAAATAACATTCTTTATTTCTTATCATCACGTTAAAAATCTAATACTGACTTTGGTCAAATAGCTTTGTTATCCTAGTTTAACAAAAAATATCAACAGTCAATATGCTAAACGAAACATGAAAATATGTTATTGCATGTAAATATCAGATAATATCAAGACAACACGTTTAAACAAAAATATAAATTTTGAACACATTTTATATCCCAGTTCACCAAAAATTCTAACCGAAAATAATGTAAAATATCAATAAATATGTTTTTATAACTACAGGTAACATTGTAGGCACATTATTGATGAGCTTTTAACTAACTAATTTGCAAATTATTCCGAATTTTGGTACGAATAGCGACAAGTAAAGTTTCGTTACATCGTACAAAAATTCGAAATACTGCGTTACATGGGACAAGAGTCCTTCAAAACATTATCCTAATAAATAAACAACATTAAAATAACTTTGGGTTTGCTACAAAGAAAGTAAGGAAGACAAGGTAAAATGGTCCCATGAACTAACAAATTAATGGAAGAAAACAATTTAAATAAATTATAAACATGAACAATAGTGTCGATATAGCGAGACTAACGATTCGTTACGACATGCTATGTAGTCGTACATTATAAATAATCTACCCGTGGTGGAAACTACCTTGGTTTATGTTACAGATACCTGACAGAGCAGGTCAAGTGTTAATGTAATATCAACTAATTATTTAATATCATTGCACTAAATTATCAATTTGGAATTATTCCTTTCTAGGGAATGATAGGTCATTAAAACTAAACAAATTCGAGTTAAATAATGGATAATCCAAAAATTTGGTTGCAATGACCTTCTTAGGGGTCAGGTGATTAGACAAGTTATGTCTAAATCACTTTGGAAAGGATAGCTCCTATCACTAGTTTCCATTTGTCTAATATTTAAAATTACGGCGACCTTGGGTCATATTCTTCTGAATAAAATACTTAGGGTCAGTCTTAACTACCATAATAAACTCTAAAACAAAAACAACAAAATTAACTCTAATGCCGTTAGGGAATGTGCACATTACAACTATTTCTTTAGTGTATATTAAAATGTCTTCAACAAAAAATAATGTAAATATAAATAAAATTATTGCAGTACCGATTTGGTTAGGTATCTACTTTGGTCTAAAGATTTTTAAATATATTTCTCTTCTTAAATGTAACTAAATAGACGTTTTTTTATTCCGCCTAACTTTGTTGCTAGCGTATATGTACCACTCGTTGTTGTGGTGCTTCCTAATGTGTACGCCTAGGTTGCCCCTCTGTTTGGCCTTGTAGGAGCAGTAGGGGCATTGGTGGGATGGTGCCTTGCCGCCGCATTCCACGTTCTCGTGGCGCCGCAGGGTGGACTTCCAGCGGTATTTCTTACCGCAATGCTTGCATTCGAACTGTCGGCTCGCGTCGTCAGAGCTGTTGCCGTCTCGCTTCCAGTGTCCTTTCATGTCGGGTTTGGTATCGTACACGTCGTCGCCGTGAATGCTACCAGAGTTGCTCGGGAAGCCCCCGTTGCTGTCGTAGAACGTGTCGGACTCCTCTGGCAGCACTATGTCATCGGTATCATCATACTCGGCGTCCGACTCTGTGTCGTCTTGTTTGATGGGCATGTTGTTATTCTGCATGAACGCTTGCTGCAAGAGATGCGCCTTAATGTTCTCCGGAATGGAGTTGAGCGTATCTAGCGGCAGCTTGGATAAGTGTAGAGGTGAACCGTAGGGCACGAGGTCTTTGGTGGCGGAGGGCTTCATGACATTAGTGACCTGGATGCAGGAGGGCACCAGCGACACCAGCGACTGTGACTGCGCCTGCTGAACCGACAGCAGCGACAGCAGTGCCGACGGCAGGTGGCTATCCTTGTGCAACTCTGAAATACAATACATTAACGGTATTGCAAATAATAAGTTAAGCGGAACTACATACTGAGTCTTGTTAATTCTACCAAAGGCTAAAATAAAATTAAGGAACCAAAGAAATGCGTTATAATAATAAAAATATAAAAATAATAATTTCTGTTAGAAATTATAAAAGGCGAAGCTTCTAAATTCATGCAAAACATGCACAATCCAAATAACAGTAACTGATTTTAAAACTTATCTTCCCATAAGAACATTATCGGAATGGACTGGGTGATATCGAACGGATATAAAATTAAAAGTCGCCGAAATCTTTTATCGTTTAATAGCTCAAAAAATATTGAATATCAATCATTTATCAATACAAAGGTAAACATGACGCATATAAAATTTAACTTCAATATTATCTAAAGGAAGATCAAATAGTTTTGTAGTAGTAATAAGGCACTAGTAAAGCACTGTAGTGTGATATCGTCGCGGCTCGCGGTTAAGTTCACTTGACCGAGTGCGCGTTGGGGTGCTTCTTTTCGATGTGCTTCTTGAGCTCGTTACGGCGGTGCTTACTGTAGGCGCAATAAGGGCACTTGTACTGCGGGTCGCGGCCGCACTCCAGCGTCACATGCCTCACGAGGTTCTTGCGGGCATTATAGCATCTCTGACAGTTTGGGCATTTGTAACCCTTCTCAGTCTTGTACTGTGCGCACGCCAGAGCGGAGTGCGTCGGTAGTATATTGTACGGGGATGAGGAGGAACGCGGCTTGCCATGCGGCCGATCAGGTGAAGATTTAGGTGAAGATTTAGGTGACGACTTAGGGGAAGACTTGGGAGAAGACGGTTTCGGAGATTTGTTCTCCACCACTTTTTTGTTTTCCTTCGCTTCCTCAGTCGCACTGACCGGCGGCGGAGGCGGCACGGACTTCACAGGTTTCAGTATCGCTAGCGTGGTGGTTGTTGTCTCTGTGTCTTCGTCTACTCTTTTACTACGAGTCACGATATTATTCCGCGGTGTCGTGTTTCCTGCAATAAAAAGTTAAATACAGTCCGTTTATCAGTCTTTGAAGGTTGCGCGTTAACTAATAGATTTCAAGTTCAAAAACAAATAAAAAACATAATTTATAATAACGAAAAGAAATATATTCAAAAAAAGAATTAAAAAAATGGAAAAATAACTATAACGGAATAGTAAAGTGGCTTAAGTTTAACAATTTAAACAAAATCCATATGGATAGCTGTATCCATATGGGTAAACAAAAAAATAAACAAAAAATATTCTCAAAGGGGAGAGATCATAAGCACTAAAGCTTAACAAACATTAGTCAATACTAAACTTAATGTTCGTATTCTTAACAATTCATGTCATAAAAAACTCTTTTATAAAGAAAAACAAGTACTAAATGAAAACATAATCAAGAAAATCAATTGCTTCAAAAACAAGTATTAATTATTTTTCTGAGTGACGCTCCTTCTGGGTGAAAGGATGTTTTTGAGCAATGTGCGAGATTAGTGTTTTTTTCTGTGAATATCTTTTCCCGCAAATCTCACAATTAAACTGCGGTCCAGTGATACATTCGTACTTTTCGTGTCTCAATTTATTCCTTCTATACTTGTAATGTTTCTTCTTGCATATTGAACATACGTATAAACGATCTTTATTCTCATTTTTACGATTCCCTGCCTTAGTTATGGCAAAATCTCGCTTCTTTTTCGACCTTTTTTGTATTGTCACCAATTTTTTTCTAACAATCTTTCTGACTTTCTTTTTAACACTTTGGTTACATCCATCCTCGATCTTAACGTCGTTGTTCTTAAAGTACCCACGGGTTAATGGAAAAGGGGTTTTGTCGTAATGAGTGTTAACCATTTCTACCAGTTCTGGAAGTGTAAATGAAAAGCGAGAAAAAATTATTACAAAGCATTGGTGTGAAAGTGACACAGATAGTTTGGAAACTCGCAATGAAAGGAAGCCAAGATGTCAAGATGGTGTCCTGTAGTTGATGATGCTTACAAGCGAGTGTCGAGTAATGTGCGTGCGAGAGATAGCAGAGACAAAGGTAAATAAGCGTAAGGCAATGTTAGCAATGATGATTTAAAAAGGTAAAAATGTATACTTCATTGTTTTTGCCCCATGTTTAAGTCCTGATGAAGTCTGGTGTCTTGGCTTCAATCATTAAATTTTTATAAATGTCCTACGAAATAATTGCATAAGTAAAATGAAATGCGCATCCACTAGGAACTGGTAGTCACCATGCTTCCGATAATTCTATTTATTTTAATACAAGTAGACCTAGTGAACATGCATAAATTGAACGAAACATGTTTTTCTTATACTTTTGATCATGAATTGCTAAGAAAAGACGTCTGCAGTGAAATCACATGTGAATGCAAAAAAAAAACGAAAATAATAAAATAAATAAATAAGCCACATAACCATCAACTACGTGGACAATGTAAATAATTCACATTTACCTTCATTTGGGGCGCCGCGTGCAGACTGTCCAATCTTCTACAAACATTCAATTTCACACTTGTGCTATAAAAATGTTTTCCCCGATTTTTGTTTTTATTAGCGAAGATGAACCAACTAGTTTTAAACACCCATTAAAACATGGGCATGGGTGGTGTCGTGCTTATTGGAAATAAATAGTACTACATAATATTTAATAACTAAGATATAATTGACAATAAATACGTAAAAAATTACTTACCAATAAAATAAACCATTCCTCTCCAGTGTTAGACTATTAACGTGTTTAAATGGTAAATAGTTGCACTACTTGCCAAAGTTAATTGCAACGCGTGCTTTCTACGACAATATTACATTACTGAAGCATGCAATGATCTACATTCACTAAGATCCCATATCACAAACATAAGCGTAACAATTTCTGTGTTTTATTAACGTAAACCTATACTTACCTTTCAATTACCTCGCCTTAGAAAGGCTACATTTTATAAAACCTTATTACCAAAATTAATTACCTTTACCTGATGCACTGGAATATCTTTATAGTTTCATAACGCAATAAAAATATAGAACTGTAATAAGATTAGTAGTTTATAATAATAGTAGATACTAATTAATATAAGATTGGAGTTTCACATGTGAAAACACTAGCACTCTCTTATCCACTGTCGTGAAAATATAATATTTATATATAACATAAATAGATTATTTTAAGCAATGACTGTTTGTCTATTTCAAATTATGGGAAGACATTGCGCATTTCATCCGTTCCTTGTTTGTCTCGGACAATTAACTTTTCATATTTTTTTGATCTGACAAACAGAACTATATCACGAGTGAATAAATAGAAAAAAAAGTTAATTGTCCCAGACTATCAATTGAATCCCATGTGACATGTCGCGTTGTATGTTGAAAGGTACATTATAAAAACATCGAAAGCAGTGCCAACGCAACATGTTGTCTGAGCGAGGCACCGACGCAGGCAGCCGGAGCCGTTTGCGGCGGTGCCGTGGTACAGGTGTGCGAGCTTACCTTGCGACTCTCGCGCGCCGTCACTCGAATTCATAATATCATCTTGAGATCGTTCCATGTGCCATTGGAAATCTGTAATGATAGAATGTGGCACTGAGTGAAAAACATGAATATATTTTCGAGCTTCAGCACACCATAAGCTATCTGAACTGTAGAGCAGCATGCGATTCAAAGTAGACCATACCATCGGGATCAGATGGCATTTCAATGTGAAGAAGCTCTTTTTAGACAGTTCCTGTTAGCCTGGATAAAGTAAAAAAAGAGTAATAGCGAGTAAGCAATTCTAAAATAAACGAATTTTAGATATATTTTTCTATAAAAAGTTAGTTATGTCTGACTTTTCATATTGTCTCTACTTTTCGTTTGTTTGATTTTATTAGAGATAGTTATTAGTTTTATGATCAGTTATGTCATGACTTGTTATAGACAATCTTTTGAAATGATCCTGTTGTACCTTACCAACAAAGTGATTTAACCTTTAGACAGATTTGATTATGGAGGTCAAGGTAGTAAACAAGTCAAAGATCCATCTGGCTAGATTGAAACGAGATATTGAAAAAAGGTTGGAAAGAACGTCATTTTAGAACTTATTATTTCCTCCTTTGGGTAATGCAGATTATTAAGTTTGGACTCTTTTCATAATATTACGAGTGTTTTACCCAAGCGGGACGCATTCTTGCATTGTATAGTTTTCGCATATCGACGTAGATTTTTAAAACAACATAACTTGAAAACATATTAAATTCGATAGTGTGTCAGGCTGAACCTCACAGAGTTGGTCTCAAATTAAAGAATACATATTTTTCATTAGTGTACAGAGCCATAGCTATATGCAAGTGAATAAGTTGATTTAAGAGATCCAGTGTTGCCATATGTTAATATTTTCATTAGGTAATAATGACCCTGCCCTGCAATCATCATACTGACTTGGGCATTTTTTTAGCAAGGTGGGTCTATTCTCATTGACTAAAAAATATTTTTATTGAATTTAGTCTCGTAACCTAATACTTATCCTTCATAGCAGAGTTTCAATACAAAATATTTGATATTTAATACTTGATACTACTAGGTCCGTAAAAGTATGCTGAAACTGTACTTGGAAGAAAGGCTTCAGAAGTTGAAAAGAAAAAATCTTATATATAAAAATCTCGTGTCACGGTGTTTGTGGCCGCACTCCTCCGAAACGGCTCGACCGATTTTTTTATTTTTTTTAATGTATATTTGGTAGGTATGAGAATAGGTCGTAAAGTTATACCGCTAGGTTGTCAAATTTATGCTTAGATCTTTAAAACTACGCAACGGATTTTGATGAGGTTTTTTTAATAGATAGAGTGATTCAAGAGGAGGGTTTATATGTATAATATTGCACCCGTGCGAAGCCGGGGCGGGTCGCTAGTAATATATAAGAAGTAAGTAAAGGGGCGACACTTACTGCGTACAACATCATTGTGCGCCACAACGGGCTGTTCGTCGGTTTCCTCGTCAAGCGTGAGATCCTCGACGCCGTCCCTCTGCAGCTCCTCCTTGCATGCGGCGTCGTCTCCATTGCCTTGCGCGTTGTCGTTGGGCGGCGGGATCGGTGCAGGCGGCAACTCATTGGACATGCGACGCGCTTTCTTCCGACGCCGTGTTGGACTCACTGACCCTTCGCGGCTGCTGTCTATACTACCGTCTCGGGCCTGGTAATTATAAACAACTTTTATTTGGCATCTTTGCATCTAATTATAAGAAATTGACAGGAAAGTTTTAGTCGAAGTGTTCATTAGCTAAAGTCATTACCAGATACTATATTTAGTTTAAATCTACATAAACATAGTATTTATAAACAAAAGTCACGTTTTCTGTCTGTGTGACTGCTTAATTCTTTTACACTACACAATGGAATTTGGTGTGAGTCTATCTGGCAGGCCCCAACGAGATTTATCAACAAGTGATAGGTTTACATAAAGACATTATTTTGTACCTATAGAAAATAAATAAGATATATTTTGTACCTCGACAGTTTTTGATTATATGACGTTTCTATGAAGTGTCTAGCTAGCAGGCCCCTTATGATTATTTTTATCGTTATTATACTTTCACATCGCTCAATAGTGCTCGGAGTCAGAAACTATTATGTACCTTTCAAATCCAAAATGTCGACTTCCTGTGAGCTATGCTTTGGAAGAAATTCGCTATTAAGACAAACGTCTAGCCAGCGGGCCCCTTTTTTAAATACTACTCTTTTATATCATACAATAGCATTAGGAGCTTGATACTATTATGTACCTTACAAATCCAAAATGTCGACTTTCTGTGAGTTACACTTCAGAAGATATTCGTTTTCTAAACAAACGTCCACTCAGCAGGCCCCTTTTTTAAGCACTACTCTTGTATACCATAAAATAGCATTAGGAGCTTGATACTATTATGTACCTTAAAAATCCAAGATTTCGACTTTCTGTGAGCTATTCTTCAGAAGATATTCGTTGTATGACTTACTTGACAAACTGCATCAAAACCGGACTAGTAGTTTTAGTTTTGAACAAACAAATGTTTACTGCAGCGCCCCCTGGTGAGTTGTCACCGTAACACCTATCTAAGAACATGCACCAATCAAACTTGAATCCATAACTGAAAACTGCATCAAAATCGGACTAGTAGTTTTGTAGAAAAATGGCAACATTGATTTGCACAAAAAATTATTGCTGCAGCGCCCCCTGGTGAGTTGTCACCGTAACACCTATCTAAGAACATGCACCAATCAAACCCAAACCTATAACTGAAAACTGCATCAAAATCGGACCAGTAGTTTTGGAGAAAAATGGCAACTTTGATTTGCACAATGTTTGCTGCAGCGCCCCCTGGTGAGTTGTCACCGTAACACCTATCTAAGAACATGCACCAATCAAACTTGAATCCATAACTGAAAACTGCATCAAAATCGGACTAGTAGTTTTGTAGAAAAATGGCAACATTGATTTGCACAAAAAATTATTGCTGCAGCGCCCCCTGGTGAGTTGTCACCGTAACACCTATCTAAGAACATGCACCAATCAAACCCAAACCTATAACTGAAAACTGCATCAAAATCGGACCAGTAGTTTTGGAGAAAAATGGCAACTTTGATTTGCACAATGTTTGCTGCAGCACCCTTTGGTGAGTTGTCACCGTAACACCTATCTAAGAACATGCACCAATCAAACCCCGACCCATGACTGAAAACTGCATCAAAATCGGACTAGCAGTTTTGGAGAAAAATGGCAACATGTATTTGCACAAACAAACATCCTCTCACCCCAAACGCATATACCGTCTCCGTTCCGCCGTGAGTAAAAAAGGGGCCTGCTGGCTAGACGTTTGTCTAAATAACGAATATCTAAGTATAGCTCACAGAAAGTCGAAATTTTTAATTTTTAAGATACATAATAGTTTCTATCTCCGAGCACTATTGGGCGATCTGAAAGTATAATAACAATAAAAATAATCATAGGGGGCCCGCTAGCTAGACGCCTCATGGTAACGTCATTTAATCAGAAACTGTCGAGGTACAAAATGTATCTTATTTATTTTCTACGGGTACAAAATAATGTCTTTATGTAAACCTATCACTTGTTGATAAATCTCGTTGGGGCCTGCCAGATAGACTCACACTGGAATTTGATGTGGTTTTCACCAACATATAACTGATTTATCTTGAAAGTTTTTTATGTATGTTTCTCACATCAGTAAATCATTGAAGCCATGTGAAAAGTGGATGCCTACTAGAAATTTATTAGATAAGCATAAGAATAGCCTCCAACTGAGGCTAAAATGGGTACATTCAGCAATTCTACCCTCAATGACTAGCTAATACTTTAACTCTTGCAGACTTTTTGCTTTATTGAGGAATAGCTTTTGCTCGCGGCTTTGCGCCCGTTATGCACAGAAATTAACCCACGGAAACATTGGACAAATGGACAATGTAGCTTCCCATTAGTAAAGGAATTTTCGGATCAGATTTCATCAGATCGGTATTTCCGAAGATTATCCACTGCTTACAAACAAATTTTACTTCTTTATAATAATAGTATGGATAAAAATACATTATCAAAAACTTTGGCAAGGTTTATTGCTGATATTCTTTTAGTCAAGAAGTATCGCACTGAACACTTAATAGAATCCACCTCCGCTTCTGTTGTATGAGCAGTCCTCCAACCAATACCAGCTATACTACATAATAGTTATCTACTTATGTAGTACTAGAATATTGGCTTCTTCAATGGCTGTTATAACCTACCTACTTCAAATAATGTAAATTGACTGATTATTTTTTCCTATTTTATTCAAATAAATTATTTATAGTTCCAATCATCTTGTTTCCTCAAATGATTGCATTCTTGCCAAACATTACCTATGAGATTTGCCAATGACCATTTTGGCAGTTTTTAGTGTTATAAATTTTAAAATACAAGTCATGTTCTTCAAAGTTTTAAAACAATATCTTTTCATTCAAAGCAAGCTTTACAAATGATTTCATGACTTGAAACAGACATTACTATGTTTTAACATGTGTTTTGCAGTCAAACTTTATCTTTTGTTGATGAATTACACAGTACAACATCTGCCAACACACATGAACAAGGTGCCAAGGTTTAACATTTGAATGTTACTATAACTTGTGATTCTCATCCAATCATGTGAGATACAATCTTTTGTCAACATTCCAGACACAACTACTTCTATGGACCCAGTTTTGTTATTTGTTCTAGAATGTATTTGCATCTTACATTGTTTATACATTAAATTTGTTCTTACAGCACAAGAGAGTATTCAATTTAAAATACTGAACAGTATACTGTTTATACAAACCAGTGGTGGTGGTGAGGGGGCACGAGGCGGGTGTGCAGCTACAGTCTGCGCAGGGCGCGACGGTGGCCTCGAAGGCTTATTGTCAGAAAGACCCTTGATTTGTAGGGACTCGGCGGCTTTCAACAGTGCGGCCAACTGGTCTTGAGATATGTTGACCTCACCACGGTACATGTAATCCATCATTGCTCTCAACTCGGCATATTTCACATCTTTGAGGATAATTATTGGATGCTTATCATACTGCTGTGATAATACACTCTGGAAAAAAAAAACATCCAACCATTGTTCACTTTGTTTACTTTTACTATTGGCTGTTTGTAAATATTCTACTGAAAGTTAGTTTCAAATAACAATTCATTGTTAAAAGTTAAATTCTTTCAATATAATATTCTTTCAATTTCTCATGAGACCAAAATCAATTAAATGTAATTAGTTAATGCACCAAAACACTAGCATGTCATTAAGTTAACAACTGTTAATGGCATGATGTTAGGTAATGAATAATTGCAAGCAAGCAATTAGAAAAAGTAGTAGAGGCAACTTTCAGTTGCCAACTCATCTATGCACCTATGTACACTGCCTAATTGTTAATACATGAAAGCTAGAATGGTACAAGTGGTATGTTTATTAGAGCAAAACTGTGTTGCCTTGCAAGTAACTTAGACATGATTGTAATTGACCTACATTGTAATGAGTTGACGTACCTCGAAATAGGGACTGCATGCCGATAGGACCACTTTATGCGCCTTGAGCGTCTGTCCTTCTGCAGCCAGGGTGCAATCCACGTGCATACCCTTCTCGAGAAGAGTGTCGAAAACAGACACCAGTGTCGACTGATGGTTGTTCCACCTCAGGCAGAACTGTTGGTCGTCGTCCATGATGCCGTCTAGCCACTCGCCGCGCCCTCAGCCCTACAAACGAACAAATCAAAGCAATGTCTAAACAAAGTCTAATAACACCACGCAATAACTAGGCCATTAGGAAAACTTCACTATGACTACACAAACATTGGATTCTCAACGATAAACACTATATAGCGTTAATTATCTCACCGAATCACTTCATACGATGAGATCACGCCCCAACTTAACTAAATTAACTTTATGGACCACATACGAGTCGTCGTAAGCGACGCGGCACAAAGAAAATGGCCGCTTTTCCAGCGCGACAAAAAATAAAATGGCGACGAAAATTCTAAGTTTTACTATTTTCTGGGCAAACTTTTCATGACATACATTAACTGTTCAAGTTCATCGGGTTGCTAAGGCACGACGAACATCGGAAAAGTTTGAAGTCAACAAAGAAACTTCGAAGAACTTTACTTCGAAAGTTCACGAGTGGAAATTTTCAAGATGAAAAGTCCTAGCAATAAGTAAGCCCTTATCGGAGCCGTAACGCTACACCGAAAGATTAAAATGCTTACCTTGACTATATCATTAACTGTACTAACGTAGTTTAACACTTTAATTTCTTCTTAGAATATTAATTGCCACTTTAATTTAACACATTTGCACACCCGCCAGCTTTCGTGAATGAAATTGAAAACACTAAACTAAAACTATGCTATGTTGCAAGTTTAGAGAAAGGCACCTCTACAAAAATCCAAACGAAGTACAAGTTGGAAGCGACGCGAATGACCCAAAATAAGCTCCATAAATGTTGCCATTAGCAAAATATTAGAAAGCTTGAAAAATAGTAAATAACGAGTTAACTAATGCCCAGTATATTAAATAATTATCTAATTAAATACTTTCAATATTATTCATACTATTTCTTTAATTTTTTGTGTCATGGTATACAAAATAGCTGCCATTATGTATTTAGAACACCTTGTCCTTGACCCACTTTATGACGGCCCATCTCGTGATTGTAAATGATTAATATTTATTTTATAGAAAGACATTAATTTATTATTGTGTGTGTTCAAATTATGTAACTACGTTGTATTACTATTGTAGATTCGCACGGATGTGTTATGACTTTTGTAACGATAACATTACAAGTAACGTATAGCGCCATCTACTGGTTCTCGAGAAATTTACAACTTCAAAGCATCTTTCCAATCGCCTCGTCGCGTCGCGCGTCGTCTGGAAGACTTTGTTTATTTTTTTTTCTTACGCTGCTGTGATACCTTTGAATTTGTTTTTTTTCTTGCTGAATAAATGTTTAGAGCTGCAGAGTTATGCCTCTCTCAGCTCAGCTACGACTTTAACTTCAGTTACTAATATTATAAAAGACATAGTAAGACGCCTGTATTTCCTCGAAGGGTAAGGCAGAGGTGTACTACAGTATACCCACATTTTGCTAGTTATGTTTAAGTCCTATCCATGTAAAGGGGGCCGAGCCTATTGCATCAACAACCGGGCACAAATTTGTATGTCTTGCGAAAATTCCTGATGGAAAAACCCAATAAAACCTTGCCCGACCTGGGAATCGAACCCAGGACCTCATGCTCAGCTGTCGCGCTTGCTACCACTAGAGTACGTAAGAGGATTCATTTTAATTAAAGCAAAATGTTTTAGTTGGGCGTTTTTTTAGTAACGACATAAAATCACCTCACAAAACGATCTTACAATCAATTTTGTTGAACTTTTTTTCAGAACCTGGAATAACACTGATGAAACATCATTTTTGGAGCGAAAATAAACAACGCATGACAAAAAAAATGTGTTTTGAAAAACTACCTATCAAATTTTCTATTGCATGTCAATTAACTGTAACGACATCAGTTTATTTTTGACATATCGTTCTAGAAACTTGAGTCTGGTGTCCCCGCCTCCCCCGGCCCGAGATCAGACAATAACTGAAAGAGTAATCTTCTACAGTCGAGATTGTTATCACTTATTCAATCAAATCCCAGTTTATTTGAGTATTTATTTGAAGTTTCGTGCCTAGTGCAAGTGTAGTACCTACTGTAAGGGTAGGTACTAGGTAACATTAGGTACATGGAGAAGAGGAGCTCGTTGCTAAATAACTTCGGGTCGGGTCGATCTTTAGGTTAAGTCATGCTTGTCTAGGTTGATCCGTGGATGGGTGACCACCCATTACATACCTACCGAGTTTCTTCCTTATATTGTATTACCCAGTACTACTAACTGGGTTGGGGCGGTCAGATAGGCAGTCGCTCCATGTAAAATACTGGTACCTATTCAGCTGCACCCGGTTCGACAGGAAGCCGACCCCAACATAGTCTGTTTTAAAAAGGCATGGCAGATGTTGATGTGGGAGTTAATCTCCGAATATAATACGATTTCAAACATTATTTCACTGCCGGAAAGCTACACTATTACCAATTGAGTGATTACTATACCTACGATAATATCTTTCTTCGATGCGGAATTGCGGGCAGAAGCACTAGGTACATTTTAATTTGCTGGTTACTTTGTTTGTAACAATTTTAAATCAATTTACATCCTACACAGTCTAGGTCTAGTCTACTGCCAGTGAACGAAAATCTGAATGTCTCGACAGGAAAATTAAAACAAAATACCTAGATTTCTGGAGTGGAGACCACGCAATGGAAAGCGCAGTGTGGGACGGCCACCTGCCAGATGGACCGACGACCTTGCTAAAGTTGCAAGGAGTCGCTGGATGCCGGTGGCATTGGACCGGACACGTTGGAAATCGATTGGGCAGGCCTATGTTCAGCAGTGGACAACAACGGGCTGAAATGATGATGATGATGACTTATATTCCTGAGGAAAAATGTCTGAACTTATCCTTAACCACTATTTGATGTACCTAGGTACTGCAACGACCTTCGTTCGCACATACACAACACAATGACACACACAATAGGTCCATCAAAGTCGCCAGTAATCTACCAATTGACGACCGAGTGTGTGCAGTGCAATCGCTATTATGTCAAAGTGTTGAATACAACTACGAGTACTGGTTTGTGTGTACTTGAACAATGTCACTAGAAGCTAGAAGGTGCTTTATTAGTAGGGTCTTTTCGACACTTCAATCTTCGTTTAGAGACCATAGATATTTGTAACACACAGATAGTGTGTGCTCTAAAATACGATGACACAGCCAAGGCCAGTTAGATAGCGGGACGAGCTGAAGACATTGAAGTAGATATCAGTATAACCTCTAGGCCATGATGGAAAAGTCAAAAATTATAGAAAAGATAAAAGATATAAAAATAAAAAAAAAACGATTGCCACTTAATTGTCCAGGACCCTGTATGTTTTTGCCCAGTAGTGGGATGACGCTGGCAGTACCTAACCAGCCAACATTGCGGACTCGCCGTAGTGTTGTCCTAAATCTTAGTAGTAGGTAAGCTGCAAATTATGATACGGTCGACGATGGTCCACGCAAGCCGGGCCTAGATGTTACCTATATTTTCTCAAGACAAGATACCTGGAGGGTATAATGTAAGACATAGGTAATTAAGCTATAGACAAACATGGACTGGCAGAAACTTTGGCGACCGTCTGGTGGCAATAAATCGAGAAAAAAATTAAGCAGGATAAGAAACATCGAGGCCTAAAACCTAAATTTAGGAATCAAGTTTAAAACATTAGCTTTAGAATAGAAAGGGAAATCAACCCAGTTTGGTTTAGAACGCTAATCTTAATCTTAACTGTCTCACGGCCTCTAAACTCTCGTGAAAATCCAATTAACTCTAAGCTTCGTGCTAGAGTAGGTAAAGGCTAAATTAATTTTACACGTCGATCATGTGTTTTAAATACCTACCACGGATTTTTTTTAACTTCCTTCCAATTCGTATCAAAATTGTCAACTGCATATGTAGGTACTCATAAAAAAAAAACATTCTTCAACAAAATTCTTATTACAAACAAGGAAGTGAATACTACGGAAACTTTTCCCCGTAACTCGAAGATACAGCCTTCGCTGGTTCCCTCCTAAGCTTTGTCGCTTCGTTATAAAAATCAATAGCATTAGTAAGTTCGTACAAACGAATTATACGAATCTCTTTGTGTGCGTCGCCAGGCTTTCGGTGTGCGGGAAACAAAAAAAAACCACGAGCGAAATTCTTGTAATAAAAATCAATCGGAGCGGAGAGAGAAGGCGCCGCGCCGTGCGGGGCGCCGACTGGTCGGGCGGCCGACCACCCCCTGCCTCCTCCCTGCATACCTACACGTGCTATAATGCACCTACCCTCCCTGCCGACTTCCCAGTCTATCGCAAATTTTAATAGTTACGAGTACAACCGTTTTACGAAATCCTCGATTGGCAACAATGTATCTAAACTAGTCTCGAAACTTTAGACAGTTTCCTGTAGAGTTAATAAGTGAGTCTGGCTGAGGACTGTGAACACATTGAAGCGACGGCGGCGCGGCGCGAGAGGGAGCACCGAGCACCGCTACAGCGCGGCGCGCGGCCGGTTCCCGGCAAAAAGGCGTTTGTTTTTATTTCTTTGGCGCGGAAAAAAATGAGCACGCGCCCGCCCTGCACCTCCTAAACATGCGCCACGCAGCGACGCAGACTCGGCCGGGTGTGTGCCGAATTCACTTTCATTTGCGACATCTCATCGTTTCCCGAAGGTCACCGTGCAGTCGCGGGTGTCGGAACAAGTCCGCGGTGCATGTGTGGCGCGGGCGAGTGCTTGCGGCGGCCACCGCTGACCGACTAGGTGAGTCGAGTGAATTTCGCGCCCTCGTCTTCGGCAATTCCGTTTCCGTCGCGTTTATCGGCACCCGTTTCGCACCGTCCTTCGCCGTGTGCCGGGAAGACGGTGGTGAAAGTGAATGTGTTTTCGTATCTCGCGGTGTGTCGCGCAGACGTGCGCTGCGGCCGCCGGATCCTCGAATGGAACGATGTGACGCGACGAGAGAGGGTTAACCGAGCAACTTTACATTCACTACTTTCCTCCACGTCTGACAGGTGATTGCGCACGAATATACACGCTAACAACCATCTCATAAAGTCGGTTATCCTAAAATCTTATAAGTTTTCTCTGTGTATAAAGTTTTGAAGCAGTCACGCGCGTTTGCTTCAGTTGGAAGTTTCTCCATCGAACTTCATATACGTTAGCGACATGCAAAAGGGCTTTAAACAAACAAAGTTAAAAAAGCTTGTGAGACGGTCTGGTTCGCTAGCGACAGAGAGAGAGAGAATCAAACTTTGCACTCTTCATTTGTGCACCAATCGAGAAAAAATTCAATAAAGCTCGCTTCCTTTTGTCTAATTGCCTATGTAAAGCTACTTATATCATAGCGATTGTTCGATTTCTGCGACATTCCGGGGAGAACATGGGGTGCCACGCTGTTGTTTACACTTGTACTCACGGGATAGGTTTAGCGCGCTTTTGTTGCAGTGATAAATATGATTATATCGTCCACATAAACTTGAATTCATAACTCTTTATTGTAGTACTTCAAGTTTAAATGCCGTGAAAGATTTATTTCAAGCAACAGTATTTAATCTTGTAGTGGTGGATAAATTATTAGTTTGTTTTTATTTGGTTCGCTAGGAGATGCCCGGCTACGGCCTGTCGCAAGTGAAATGCGAACCGCTCTCGGACGAAGAAGACAGCGACTCACAATTCGCGCATAGTTATCTATCCAGTCAGGTAACTTTAATTAGCATTTTATTATTTAGCTGCACGATTTTCGCGGGCACTTCAATGATTTAGCGGCACCTACTTTTTATAGCTTTAATTATAGTTTGCACTAGTTTGCAGTAGTTTCATACTATATCTACTTTTTAACTATAATAAGTTAACTTTATCTATGGCTAGTCTAAGTAAAGGTCGAACTACCTGCCAAGCAAGATTGGTTAAAGATCACGGATGATCTAATGGGTTATTCTGAAAAAGTTTCATACAAAACATGCCGTGTTTTCAATCAAGGCTTTTGATCCTCTTTTGATAGATGTACTTATGAAAAACAAAATCTAGTGTTCACGTTAGACTATTTTAAGTTCATCAAAACCTGCGGCTGCGGATGATTGCAGCCCGACTTCACCCACAGCTGGGTACAGGCCTCTCTTTGCTTGTGCCAAGCTCCACGATGGCAACAATGTCGTCTGCACATCTCGCCGCCGGACGACAAACACTTCTCTTTCCATTCCTTGGAAGCCACTCGGTCACAGCTTTACTCCACCTGCCATCACCGCGCCTTGCTAAGTGCCCTTCCCAACTCCATTTCCATAACACGATTTCCAATATCGAAGACCTTCGTACGTCTCCGGGTTTCGACGTTTGGAACACGGTCGATTAGTTTTATGCCGAACATGGAACGCTCCATGGCTCTCTGTGCTACTCTGAGTCTGTACACAGCCTCCTGTGGGAGCCTCCACGTCTCAGTACCGTACGTCATGGTGGGCAGAACACACTGATTATAAAGACGGGTCTTCAGGCAGTGTGGAATTTTGGCTGATTTCAGAATGTCGTCCAATTTGCTGAATGCAGCCCACCCTAGCTCGATTCTTCTCGATACCTTCGCTGGTTAATGCTCTTTGCCAAAGGAAAGAATATGGCCAAGATAGACATAACGCCAAGATAGTAATTCCTACTTGAAAGAGGCAATATAAAGATTTTGAAGCATCTTCTGGAGATCCTCGAAGTTTTCAGCAAAAAGCACGCGGTCATCTGTAAATCTTAAGTGAGACAGGTAAGCACCATTGATGTTAACACCGCAAGAGTCCCAATCTAAGGTTTTAATGATGTCTTCAAGACTGCTGTAAAGAGTTTCGGTGAAATGGTGTTGCCCTGTCTCACTCCCCGCTTGATCTGTACAGGTTTGGGTAGGGTGTGCATGTGAATCTGCAGAGTGGCCATGGTATATAGTTCCCGAAGCACATCCACGTAATGGGACTCGATGTGGCAGCGATGAAGAGCGTGGAACACAGCCCAATGCTCGACACTGTCGAAAGCCTTTTCGTAATCGACGAAAGCCATGCACAGGGGTCGGTTGTATTCTTGGCATTTCTCCATCAGCTGCTTTACCGTGTGGATATGGTCAATGGTCGAATATCCGCTGCGGAAACCGGCCTGCTCGATGGGCTGCAGGGCTTCGCCAAGCTCTCGGGTAAGCCGAGACGTAAGGATTTTAGTGAAAAGCTAGTAAATCTGGGAAAGGAGACCAATGGGACGATAGTTTGTTAGTTTTAAAATGTCTCCTTTTTTGTGGATGATGGTGAGTATAGCGTTCTTCCATGGTTCTGGAGTACGGACATCATTTATAACCCTATTGAAAAGTTCCACGAGGACCTTTTGAACTGGTTCACCACCCGCTTGTAGCAGTTCGATAGTGATTCCATCTCAGCCAGGAGACAAAACTGTTTTCATGTCATTTAGGGTTTTTATGACCTCTCAATGTAAAATAGGTGGTAAGAATTCTGTGTTTCGAGGTTGAATAGGTGGTGCCTTATTATCATCCCCGGGAAGAACTGGTTCTACGGATTTAGAAGCATAGAGGTCCTCGTAGAACTTCTCAACAATAGATACAATAAAAAAAAAAATATAGATAAAATACAAATACATAGATAAAATACTTGTGGACCTCTGTATGATTATAATGTAATGACAATTATGTTAGTGTTATACTGTCTTAAATCCTTCCGTATTGACTTTTTAATGTGCTTATCTATGTACTTTTTAGGGTTCCGTAGCCGAATGGCAAAAAACGGAACCCTTATAGATTCGCCATGTCTGTCGGTCTGTCTGTCTGTCCGTCTATGTCACAGCCACTTTATTCCGAAACTGTATTAAGACTATAAAGTTGAAACTTAGTAGGTATATATTAGTAGGTATATGTATTCTGTAAACCGCTTTACGATTTTTATACAAAAAAAAAAAAAACGTGAGGCGATCCCCCATACATGGAACTGAAACTAAAAAATATTTTTTTCATCAAACCTATACGTGCGGGGTGTCTATAGATAGGTCTTAAAAATAACATTGAGGTTCCTAAAACCATTTTTTCTCAAAGTCAATCGTTTGAAAGATAGACACTTCCAAAGTGGTAAAATGTGTGTCCCAGTGGTGAAATAAGAGGGAGGGGCCCTCTAATTTCTAAAGTAAGAGGAGGACAATTCTGAAAAAATGTATGATTGTAGAACGTAAATAAAACTTTCAACCAAAATTGATTTGAATAAGATTTGATGTTTAGTTTTTGAGATATGGACTTTTTCATCAAACTGTAGCAGTAACTTTGTTTTTCATTGGCATACTATGAAAAACATATTTAGTTTTGCTGTTGAATGTAAAACACTACAACATATGAATGAGCCTTCAAAGTATTTTTATAATATTGTTTGGTGCTACGGAACCCTGTGTACGTGTGAGTACGACTCGCACTTGGCCGGTTTTTATCTGTTGTAGTATGTAGTGTCATATCTCTTCTCTTCTCAATTAAGTTTAGAGTTTCCGGCGACAGATTCTTTGTTTTCAGTTTCTTTTGTGCCTTTTTAGATCCACCTAGGTGTTTTTTCGCCACATCAGTCTGCGTTCTACACAGCATATTATTTTAAAACCTACACCGTTTTAAATAAGTCATGAAGATAGTGTTTTAAAGAATTTGCTAAAGTAAGACTATCTTCGTTTTTTATCTATGTTTTTATTCAAATTGCCAACATTTCTAGCATTCTAAGGTAACTCCATGAGTCCACGATGCAACACGCGTAACCTAATCTCGTAAAACAGTTTTTCAACGGCTAATCAAGTTAATTATAAAAACTTGTTTCATATTGCCTACTTTGTACTACATGTGTTATATTTGTATGTGGAAAAAGATTTTAATCACTCTCAATAGAAAGTTATTTTTTGATGCTGACGTGTTTATGAGTAGAAATAGTCGAGATTCTTTGCTTATTTTCTGCTTGACGATGGACTTTCATAGGTAAGTTTCTTAACAGAAAAGTTATGGCATAGAAGCGGACCTACCTACTGTTTTTGTACAATTGTGCGTAAAGAATTAATTTTCAATATACTTTCTCGAAACCTGGTTTTTATCTCACTACGATTAGGTTCAACATGCAATGTATTTCACACACGTGGATTTTTAATATTTTTCCGCACACGTGCGGAAATAAAAATTTCCACAGATAAGTCCAAATGGGTTCAATGACTATAGCTTTAATCGATGGTGGTGATTGTTTTTTTTTAATCCCGGCAAACATATATGTATAATATGCGTAAATATTTTTTGAGTATTTAAATTGTGTTTATAAATAGAATATCATAGATAAACATGCTTATTTAAAAGAAATATTTAGTTTTATGAACTAATTAATATTTATTTGAGTTCTAAATGCATAAATAATTGTTTTTTTTTTTTTTACTCTTTATAACGGTATCATACCTTTGCTTCTTCTTCAACCTGGCGAATGTAAAGAACGGAAAAAAAGCAAATTAAATCATTATTTCCTAATAATTCCTGACAAAAATACTTTCCGTTGTAATATTATATTTCTTCGAAAGTGTATTGAAAAACGTGGTTTGATACGCGTGGGGATTTGTTACTGCAGTTCTCGCCTCCATAACACCCTCGCCTGCAGCTCGGGTGTTAATTCCGCGCGCGAATGTAATAACAAAGTTCCCCACTTATATCATAAAAAAAAAACAAATTTTAAAATTTTGAAAAAAAACGCTACGGTTAAAAAGTAATTGAAAAAGAATAAAATAATTTAAAAACCCCCAACCTGAAATAAATTATTTAAAATGAGCATTTTTTCGCCAGGTCTCTTATACAAGCCGATGTAATGAAACCAACCAAAAAAAATAAAAGACCCAAGAATACCCGTCGGGGGCTGCTATCAAAAGAACTAGTTTTGCAATGTTCAGTCCCCGACGACTATTCTTGGGTTTTTTATTTAAAAATTCAACTCTCTTGTAATGGTGCGGGCTGCATTAAAGTATCGAACAATGCCATTGGCTTTTAATTTGTGTACACTAATTCTATTCTAATTCTACTTCAACGAGCTTGTTAATGGCTGATTAAAAGTGAATATGAAACTCCACAAATACCGTTACATTTATAAGAGAATCATTAAATAATCTTTTTTTTTTTTTTTTCGTTTGGGAAGTCATCAAATAACCCCTACCGCTCTGGCTGAGCAGGAGGGAGTGTCAGACTTTTACTGACTAAAACCCATCCATGTTCCTTCCTTTGCCCTTTGTGTTCCAGGGCCGCGGTATCTCTTTCGAACAGTCCCGCAACCCTGGCAGGCATCGGTCCTTTCGGACCCCTTCCTGTTTGCTGACTCTCTTTGAGGCGCGCGTGGAACACGAACGCGCCGTCGTCACGGCCTGTCGTCATAAGACGGACGGACGGCGAGCTAGCCCATAGCTCACCGTCCACAGGCCCGCGCCTGAGACGTGAGGCTCAATCCCTCTCACGTCCCGCCACCTCTTTCGCTAGCATGACTGCTTCGCAGAAGGAGGTGACGGCAACCCATTCCATCTCGCTCCGGACCATGGATTGAACCAGGGCCGGACGCGAGAGTTCGCCGCCGCCGATTGCCGCTACGAGGACACGGCGGTGCTCCGCCCAAGCGGAGCAGACCTGCACAGTGTGCTCCACCGTATCCTCCGGTCGATCCTCGCAGTGGTGACACCCGGGCATTTCCTCCCGCCCGATTAGGTGCAGGAACCTCCCGAAACAACCATGTCCAGTAAGGACCTGCGTCAGGCGGAAGGTTAGGGCGCCGTGGCGCCTCTCTAGCCACTCCTCAAAGAGGGGACTTACCGCCACTATTGTGGCGTGCCCTATCATTAAATAACCTGAGTTGTTAATTGGAGTAGGCGTACTCCATCCTAATGCTAATGCATAAAGTGTATCTGACAGCTATTTTACAGCTTTCGGCGTTATTTAAGAGTAAATCTAGATTATTGGTGTTTAAATTACGTCAGATTTGATGTTTTTTTTTTTATGGACGAATTGTTGATATTTACAAGCCAGTGTCGTTTACACATAGTGAGGGTTCCGCACAAATAGATTTTGATCAAAATATTGATGCTTATAATAATGATGCAGTTGATATTAACAAGCCAATGTCGTTTTCGTCTAGTGAAAGTTCCGGACAAACAGATTTGATCAAAATATTGATGTTTATAATAATCAGGATTCTCATGAACCAAGCTGCAGTAAAGAGAAAGCGTCGTCTGGGAACTAACAGAGTTCCATACATTTAATGGATTCTGGCAGAGACAAATTTGAATTAAATACAGATGAAGACAAGGAAGAATGCATATTTATTAAAAATATAGAATTTAAAAATAACATTAAAGAATGGGCCATAAAAACAAATATTGCACAAGATGCATTGAATGAATTGGCAGAAATTATAAATAACAGATTTCAAGATATTTTGCCCAAAGATCTGAGAACGATCACTACAGTTCAACATTGTTTCAAGGACTTCTTCAGCTTCATTGTAAGTGGGAATAGACGACCGTTTGACTATGCACTTCAGTTTAGTCCAGTCTGGAATAGGCGTCGATACGTCACTTTTTGACAATTTTAAAGTAAAGTTTTTTAGTCTGTGACGGACGTCGACTGCACAAGCGAGCGAGCGAGATTAGCTGGCGAGACACCGACCGAATCATCGATGTTACCTACCGAATGGCTCGTTCTCATCGTTCGCTCTTCCAACAATAGCTCTTTGGCACAATACGTTATTGTAAATCTGTACACGGTTCAATTTTGATCGTTTTAATCCCTTCGACCGGTGGTTTAACTTACAAAATACTATTCATCAAAAGCTTGCACAGCATTGTATCTATTAAAATTAAAATAATAATAATAATAATCTTTATTTTTCTCGCCACAATACACATTAAAAACATTATTTCTAAGAGAACAAGTGGATACAGTAAGTATATTGTGGGAGACTGGTGCCTAAACTAGGCTTGGGGCCTGTATTTCAGGACACCAGGTCTCCACCCTTGGGTTATATAACATTCCAATGCTTTATTAAACAGTGGTCGCGAAATATTTAACAATTTAAGATGCGATTTCTGAATCTATATAGTGTTAGTACGGTTAGTATTAAAATAAAAGGAAGTGATAATGTAATATTTGCAAAATGCATTCAACTGGTCGTAGCGCCACGAGTTAGTTACCTACGCATACGTCGCGTCGTCGTCGGTGCGTACCTAACTACCTACACCCTGCCCGATCAAGTTAGGTTATTGACTCGCTCAGCAGATTTATGTTCACCTAAACAAATTAAATGATTCCAAATTTTCCTTCATACTTTTACGGGCTTAGGACCGTCATAATTGCTTGTGCCTAGGTTTCGGGACATACCTAATAAAATTAAAAGAATTATGCTAAGAGCGGTACATTTAAATATAAGTCCCTACAGACCTGCTAGTTATGGCGTATTTAAAAATCTGGAATCAAAATTATTTACAATTCTTCGCGATACGTAATTGTAATTGTTCATAAAAATGTGTAATCTAAATTATTTACAACGATTAAAAAAAGAGATTGATTGAGAGGTGATTATTTATTAGGTTTACAGAATAAACATAACAATTAATCACCTCTGAATCATCACTTAGGGCTACACTTCACGATATCGTAATAAAGGTTCAATGTGCAAACCATTCCTTTCGATACATAATCTTGCACGATTAATTAAATTGTCTTTTAATTTCAATAATGTGTTTCTGTCACTGTTTAAAACATCGAACGCGTCCACTATCGCACTTTTCATTTTGTTCACGAGTTTGATGCTCGCACACTCACTCTGTGTGCTTCACTTCACTCTACAAATAAAAATCCAGAGGGGTAAGGTCCGGGCTCCTTGTTGGCCAAGCAACTGGACCACCCTGTCCAATCCAGTGATCGCCAAACACGGAATTCAAGTGATTACGTACATTACGCTCGTAATCAGTGCCAGTTTTAGCACTACCAG
The DNA here is from genome assembly GCA_947578425.1 of Eugnorisma glareosa. Taxonomy (NCBI): domain Eukaryota; kingdom Metazoa; phylum Arthropoda; class Insecta; order Lepidoptera; family Noctuidae; genus Eugnorisma; species Eugnorisma glareosa. The sequence continues at coordinate 1,180,367 of OX387957.1, read as the reverse complement.
CACCCCGGGCGAGATTTCTACGGCGCCCCCTAACTCCAATTCAAAACCAAACATTTCATTCGTTAAAGCGATATTATTCTGATGGCACGTGAAATATTTGATGTAATTACCTATACACTCGCAACTCAATTTACATACAAGGACACTCAAAACCAACGTGAAAACTATTAAAAATATCTTACCATATATATGTATGTCCCCCCGCACACTTTAACAAATATTAAATGTCGTCGGTCACATAAATACACAAAGATTTTAGTTTTTTTTAGTTTTTTGTTATTTAAACTTTAATAAAAGCTGTTGCCAAGCCTCAAAACATCTAAAAGCTGTTGAAGAGAATACGCTACAGTGCCTGTTGTATAGCAGTATAAGCCATTGTAAAGTCCTTGTACAGCTGTCTCAACATTATACTGCTGTTAATCAGCCACTGTAATTCTCAGGGCTGGTTAATTTGGGGTTCAAATTAGAACTATAAAGGCTGCGTAGCTAACTACACAGCTCTTATGCAGGAAACTAAAACAGCTTTGAGTAGTCACAAATTCTATAATCAAGTCTCTGTGCGGCTGTGATGTGCTACTTGGCTTGGCTTGATTCTTGGTACTTTACCTAACAAGGTAGGTACTTAGTACGCATTTGTGAGCCGTTGATTAGGTATATGTATAGATAGTAAGAGTGTCAGGGCTTCGAATGCGAACACGTATGATGATTTATTTCCCCTCTGTTAGCTCCCGCCGTCTAGTGATGGCGTCCGTCGTTAAACTGCTTGCTCAATGTTAAAAGAATTGATTATTTTTATAACAGTACCATTAAAGCACTTTTAATGTTTGGTCGTTCAAATATTTCGGAAAACTAAGATCTGTTGCTAATTAAGCTAGGTAAAAAAATAGGTACTAAGCTTGAGGAACACCCAATCAATGCGGAAACTTCTCTGCTATCTTTGGTTATCGACGCAAAAATCGGAGTGTTTGTTCAATCTATTTCTTGAACATAAAATAGCGAATGCAAGGAATTTATTAATGAACTAGCTGTTGCCCGCGACCTTCGTTCGCGTGAATTTATTATTAAATAAAAAAACATTAGTTCCCTTTTTGAATCGGATTTTGTTACCAATTTCAAGGGTTTTAATTTTTTTGCGCGGTACCCTAATTATTTTTCTAAAATAAAAGTAGCCTATGTTATACCTTATAACATCAGCTATCAGCTGCCAGTGAAAGTCCCATCAAAATCGATCCAGCCGTACCGGAGATTAGCGGGAACAAACAGACCGACAGACAGACAAAAATAAAAATAAATGTGTTTTTGTTATAAGTACCGTATATACTTTCATAATTATGCATTCAATCAGAATCAGAATCAGATCTTTATTTGCTTTGAATGTAGGTACAGGTATAAGATGTTGTACATAAATTAAGAGATCGGCTACAGTCTACCTTACGGCGTGCAAATTGTTACATACTCGTAATTGAAATATTAATAAAATCAAAATAATGTCAGCAAAACAAAACAGAAATTGTACATAAATAAAAAGCTGTTATTTTGGCATTACAAACAGACACTTCAATTTTATTTATTTGCATGTAAGATTGATAAAAATGACACAACATAGGTATCAAACGGTTCAGCTAAATCACATTATAGCACTAGTTCAATCTTCAATTTGAAGATCGAAATATTATATAAATATTTTTTCACTTCTCATGCTCTAAAAGTTCGTCTTTATGTCGTGCGCAGGCGACATAAAGTAAAATCTGCCACACGAACAACTTTAACTTCATAGAATAACCTCTTTATTTTAATTCGTTTCGTTAGTATTCTAAGAACAAGCCAAGGATACCAACAGCCAAAGTACACAATCTTTCTTCTTTTTTTATCGTGTGGTTAGTGCCTAACCTGGTGTCAGAGTTTTTAGGCCGCCCATGGGCCTCTGACTTGGCTTTTACATGCCGTCGAGAGAGATCTCTCAGGCATGCTGGTTTCCTCACGATGTTTCCCTTCACCTGAGCAAGTGATAATTATACTACACGCACATGAATCCGAAAAATCAGAGGTGCGTGCCTTGGGTTCGAACTCGAGACCTATGACTTGGCAGTCCGACGGTCACACCACTAAGCCATCACTGCTATAGTACACAATGAAATTTCATGAAATAAACTTATATTTTTATTTCGTCCATTTATTATTTCTCATTGCCTTAATGTAACTTTCACTTTTAATTAAATTTATATTATTTACATGTTGCTGTTTCATTTCCTCGCAATCGAAGTGAAAAGTAGAGTGAATAACTCGTCCATAAAACCCATTTTACACTCTACTTTATATCACGTATTTATAAACGTCTCGCGCAAAATGGTGCGTTTTATGCAGTTGATGTACAATCTACTATTTTGGGTGCGTGTGTAATTTTCTTGGGAATGTGTACAGACAGCATTTGTACGTGGAAAGTTATTGTTAATCTAAGTTCCATGATCCATGGTTGCGCTGTCTGTACACCAGGGCAGTGGCTTGGAGGAGCTGGCACCGTTGGCGCCGGCGGGCCCAGCTGCAACGCCGGTGTGTGTCAAGCAGGAGCGAGCAGAGTCCCCACCAGCCACCACGCTGGAGACGCTCGAGTCAGCACCACATAATGCCAAGGTATACAGTTACGGTTGTTTTTCTTTGTACCTAGCTAATCTAGATTTGTGTCTGGTTGACGCAACCTATAACATGGGATTTAAAGTTATCTTTATTTAATACATGAGTACGCACACTTGGTAATCATTATTATTACGTCCTGAATAGGAAGGTCCGTAAATTGTTGATGGCATATCGAATGCATCACCCGACACCCACGTTCTTCGGTTAAGAGACTGTATACAGGCTGTCGTTTGGCATCCTGGTCAAATTCAAGGAGGTATCTATATACTAATGATCGACCCGAATCGACAGTGAAAAGGGTAGTTCTTATCATTTTTTTTTTTTTTTTTTACTGAAGTCGGTACGCGTAAACCACCCCCTAGTTTCCATACTGTCCATGATTATACAGTGGAATAAACGTTTCCGTTAGTTTGTGTGACGGCGCATGTATGGGGCTAGGAACAGACGGGCTGCGTTTTAATACGGGTGAATTACACTTAAAATTCCGATTTCCGATTTCCGTAAAAAAATATGAAAAAAACTACCCTCTTTATTATAGATTCGGGTCGAGAATCATTAGTATAGATAGATAACTCCTTGAAGTTGACCAGGATGCAAAACGACAGCCTGTATATCCCGCGGAAGTGTGGGGGTCGAGGCTTTTTAAACGCTAAGACTCACAATCGTGAGATATGCAGTCTCAGGGAATATTTCCTAGAAACCGACGTGGGGATGCATCGAGATGTGGTCGCGGTGGACAAGGACCTCACCCCGGTCTTCTTGGCTAAATAGAACTGGCGCAAATCTGTCGTGCTTGACACTAACGACCGCAGGGAGGTATGGCAGAGTAAGGAGCTTCACGGACGCTTTTACCGGGCCCTGCATGGGCACGATGTAGATCTATCAGCGTCCGTAGCCTGGCTAAGTTCCGGGACCTATTCGGAGAAACCGAAGGTTTTGTCTGTGCAATTATGGATGAAGTTATGATGACGAATAACTACCGGAGATTTATTGTAAAGGACGGCACGGTTGACATATGTCGGGCATGCCACCGTCCAGGTGAATCAACCCGTCACATTATCTCCGGGTGTTCTCGTCTGGCTAACGGGGAGTACTTGCATAGACACAACCTTGTAGCCAGGATTATCCATCAGCAACTCGCTCTAAAATACAACCTTGTGGAATCGGAAGTACCGTCCTAATAGGTATGCACCGACCCAGTTCTCGAAAATGGCAATATCACAATGGGCTCGGATCAATCCATCATCACTGTAGCCAATAATCTTGATTGGTGGTTGATCGATCAGAGCGGCGTGCAATGATTGTTGACATAACGGTCCCGCATGACGAGAACCTCGTGAATGCCGAGAAAGATAAGCAAATCAAGTATCTTGACTTGGCTCGCGAGGTTGTCGACATGTGGGATGAGCGCTCAGCAATCATTGTGCCGATAGTCGATTCAGCCAATGGCTTAATTGCCAAGAGCCTCGACCAATATCTGAAGAGGCTCTCGTTAGGCAGCTGAATCAAAGGTTTGATTCAAAAAGCGGTACTCATGGACACGGCGCGTATTGTTAGGAGGTTCCTTTCTCTGGAGCCCTGACCACCGGTAGCTTGGACCCTGTTCCCGATACCGGTGGGCTACTATTTTTTGTGCTTTTAAATGTTTTTTTTTTGTTTTTGAATATAACTTTAGAATTAAATATTTAAAAATGTAATTAATGTGTACAAAAATAATTAAAGGAATTAGACTAAATAGTGACCTCAATTAATTTATTTGTTGAGTTCAGTAAAACTATTTGTAACGTAAATTGTAGGACTTAATTTATGTAGATGTTGTCCTAATTACCGGTACATTAACATATTAGTCTGTTGGGTAGGTAAGTGAAATCGGAATGGAAATGTTAATAAACCTTCGTTCAATATTAATTGACGAAAACAAAAAAATATTGAATTAAATATGTTCTCATTTTTGTTAAGTATTACAATTGTACATACAACCTAACCTTGAATTTAGATTTTAACACAAATTCTGGCTATGCTAATGTTTTTAAAGTTGAATTGTTGATGTCCCCAAGCCATTCTTAGTAAGCTAGTAGGATGTAAGATCTGTTATTTCGTTTTTGTGACTTAGAGCGCGTCCCTGTTGGATCGTCACATGGAATTTATGAACGTCACCGAAGTGCCTAACTCCACTGACTTCACGCCGCTGCTGGCTGTGAAGGATGAACCCTCGTCCGAAGGTGGTACGTATAAACCATTACCCGCTAGTATAAGTTTATACCGTATGGCAGTGGCGCAATCTAGGAGAGGGAGTATTTCAAACAAAGGAGTTTGATTATTTCAGTATTTTCAGTCTAGATAAGACCACGAACACTAGTGATGTAACAATTTGAATTATGAAGACAACAAAATCTCAGATTCAAATGGATACCAAGATGTTAAAATCTCTTTATAACTCTGATTCTAACATTGAGAACATGTTTCTATTTTAAGTTTTCGTTCGGTCTTTAACGGTCCTACACTATCTGATTGTGGGTCTCATTTTATGCAATCAATTAGCTTAAATTGATTGCATAGAATGAGATCTAGACTGATCCGTTGTCACACAATTAATATTCTGTGAGGTATTGAAGATTTCACGCACGTACCTATATGTTCCAGGTATTCCAAAAGAGGTATTTATTTCAAATAGTAATACTGTATCTTCATTCCAACCAAAAGCTTAAGTAGAAATGTAATTATCGCGCAGGAGTGGAAAATGTATAGAAAGTAGGTAACACCTATTTGATTGTCATGGTTAATTTATTGAACATTTAAAGAAATGATAGGGTGCGCTGCGTAGTTACGCTGACGCACGCTATTTTAGAACGGAGAAACCTGTTTTTTCACTCCCTTCGCGTGCGCGAATATTTCTATTTTTTTTCCATGAAGAGATTGATGGTCTTACTCAAAACCTGTTCTCGCTGTTATCGTGAAAAGTCCTTTACAAATCCTACTTAGGCAGACATTTCAACTGCCATTTGTTACACATAAAGAAGACATCTTGACCATCTTGCCCATAACTGCTGAGCAATTTTATTTTTGTTATATTTGCAACTTTTATTTTTGTTATAGAACATCTTTACCGTTCACTTACATAGATTTTATATATGTAGGTACATTCTGGGGCACAGGCTAATACAATTTTTTTTAGCCATCTCCTTTGCAAGCCAAGATTATTATAGCAAAATTCTGCTATACATATGAAAGAATAATCCGACTATCCGACCGCACATATTGTAGGACGATAATGAATGGAATGACCTGATACTCGATATTCCAATAACACGGCCACAAACATAACCCACAGAACAACCACATCTTAGCGGTGAAGACACAAGCGACTCCTGCGGGCGGCAAGCCTCGCCCGCGCCGCGACAAAGCCCCAAGAGCTGGACCCAGCACGACATGGAGCGGGCTTTGGACGCTCTCAAAAACCACCAAATGAGCCTTACGAAGGTATATAGAAGATATAGAGCTTGTTCATGCGCAGGGTAGCTTAATATTATTTGTACGAACCGAATTCAAGCGTGAAGTCGCCTGTCGCACAACACAACCGATGTGGGCGTTACGGAATGTGAAACGAGGTTACATACAGATTAGAAAAACTCTCAGGTTTTTTGACTCAACACAAGCGAAAATCTGATCCAAACTGAGCAACTTCCGCTGTACACGAAATTCGGGATTAGCAAAGAAACTCTAACCATGCAGAGGGTCGCCATAATTAATTGGGGACAGTCTTTAGTGGCGGGCACTTACTGACAACTCTCTCATATCTTCCTGACTGCGTACACCCTCGCTTTTACTTTACTTGAGTGTAACGGGGGGACGGGATTCGTAATGTGGACAAGTGGTGCGTATGTATTTAGATTTATTAATTTTACTATAGCAGCAGTAGTCACGGTTGGAAACCCACAGATTACATGCGTGACGGTGTACGTAACCTTCACCAACGTAGCTACACTTGTAATTTATTTGATGATAGCTGTATTAGTTTTTAAGAGACTTGTAATGAAGTGAAGCTAGCACATTAAGTTGAAGGATGGGATAATATGGTACTTCCTCTGTCTTTGTTGTTCAACAATTCCATGTTTGTTTAGTTGTATAAACTCTATAAGTGGTAGGTAGGTACCTCGGTTCTACTGATTCGTATTCTCGTGTCTGTTTTCACAAACAAAACAATACCTAAATGCTTTAAAAATATTACATTGTTAGAATTTGAAGTTTCGACACCGAGTCTCTCCAAAAATGTGCTTTTATTTAGGCTTTTATATAAGTAGTGTTACTGAAAGCCATTGTCAGTTTTTTTTATTGCCTAATAACATTCCAGATAGATAATCATCAGCATCTCATTTATCACGACTGATCAAACATTCTTTCACCATTACTTATTCAAATTCCAGGCATCAGCAACGTACGGCATTCCGTCCACCACGCTGTGGCAGCGCGCTCACCGGCTGGGCATCGACACGCCCAAGAAGGAGGGCGCCGCCAAGTCCTGGAGCGAAGCCGACCTGCGCGGGGCTCTGCACGCGCTGCGGGCCGGCGCCATCTCCGCTAACAAGGCCAGCAAGGCTTATGGTAACAAGTTCTGTACAGGGTACCCACATCGGGTATCCGAAAATACCCCACGTGTAGTCGGTCGTGCCAAACGATCCCTAATGTTCCCATCCGACTTCCAGGCATTCCCAGCAGCACTCTATACAAGATAGCTCGGCGGGAGGGCATCCGGTTGTCGGCGCCCTTCAACGCAGCTCCTACCGCCTGGCGCCGCGCCGACCTGCAGCTGGCGCTGGCGTCCATCCGCTGCGGCGCCAGCTCGGTGCAGCGTGCCGCCACGCAGTATGGGATACCTACAGGTAGTACTACAGTCTGCAGCTGGCGCTGGCGTCCATCCGCTGCGGCGCCAGCTCGGTGCAGCGTGCCGCCACGCAGTATGGGATACCTACAGGTAGTACTACAGTCTGCAGCTGGCGGTGGCGTCCATCCGCTGCGGCGCCAGCTCGGTGCAGCGTGCCGCCACGCAGTATGGGATACCTACAGGTAGTACTACAGTCTGCAGCTGGCGCTGGCGTCCATCCGCTGCGGCGCCAGCTCGGTGCAGCGTGCCGCCACGCAGTATGGGATACCTACAGGTAGTACTACAGTCTGCAGCTGGCGCTGGCGTCCGTCCGCTGCGGCGCCAGCTCGGTGCAGCGTGCCGCCACGCAGTATGGGATACCTACAGGTAGTACTACAGTCTGCAGCTGGCGCTGGCGTCCATCCGCTGCGGCGCCAGCTCGGTGCAGCGTGCCGCCACGCAGTATGGGATACCTACAGGTAGTACTACAGTCTGCAGCTGGCGCTGGCGTCCATCCGCTGCGGCGCCAGCTCGGTGCAGCGTGCCGCCACGCAGTATGGGATACCTACAGGTAGTACTACAGTCTGCAGCTGGCGCTGGCGTCCATCCGCTGCGGCGCCAGCTCGGTGCAGCGTGCCGCCACGCAGTATGGGATACCTACAGGTAGTACTACAGTCTGCAGCTGGCGCTGGCGTCCATCCGCTGCGGCGCCAGCTCGGTGCAGCGTGCCGCCACGCAGTATGGGATACCTACAGGTAGTACTACAGTCTGCAGCTGGCGCTGGCGTCCGTCCGCTGCGGCGCCAGCTCGGTGCAGCGTGCCGCCACGCAGTATGGGATACCTACAGGTAGTACTACAGTCTGCAGCTGGCGCTGGCGTCCATCCGCTGCGGCGCCAGCTCGGTGCAGCGTGCCGCCACGCAGTATGGGATACCTACAGGTAGTACTACAGTCTGCAGCTGGCGCTGGCGTCCATCCGCTGCGGCGCCAGCTCGGTGCAGCGTGCCGCCACGCAGTCTGGGATACCTACAGGTAGTACAGTCTGCAGCTGGCGCTGGCGTCCATCCGCTAAACCAAACGATAACGAGCAGGTGTTTGTTCTAGACCCGCTTGACGACATTCGCTTGGTAAACCACAGATAGCCTCAAGGGGTTATCTATGGTGTAAACAGAGGCGATGTTCTAGCATTGTTCACGTAGATTCCATGTTCTACTTTACGACATGTCAGTTTTACTTTTGAATCGAACTTTTGGGCTACATAGATCCTAAACAGTAAGCAATCCAGAGTGACTCTATCACTATCTCTCTTCCTCATTAATAATCTAACTCATTAGCGGTTATTCTGTCACCAGGTACAGTTCTACTGACATTTTCCAAAATAATAAGGTTTTCGAAGCAGCACAAGCAATGAAGTCCGGAATGTTACAATACTTGCAGGAACGCTGTATGGTCGGTGTAAGCGAGAAGGTATCGAGCTGTCTCGCTCCAACCCCACGCCGTGGTCCGAAGACGCCATGGGCGAAGCACTGGAAGCTGTCAGGTACCTCCCTACATCGAGTTACGTTTGTGGCTTTAACATTTTTCTTATACAGACGCCAGCACATCAAGTACTACTATATCTGTCAACTTTCTCTAATGCATATCAACTTTATCGCTAAAGCACTATGTTCAGAGATTAGGGAATTTATTTTTTTAGTGCTGGCGTATGTATGTACCGACCCTGCAGGGTGGAATCCCACACCGACGCACACACAAACGATCACCAGTTCACTTCGTGTTCCGTTCACCACGTATTCAGTTCATCATTCTGATTTTTTTTTTAATTTTGACTAATATTCACTTTGACTGTTTATGTATTGCAGTTTTGTAGTAGTATTGCACATCTTCGGAATTATGTACTATGTAGGTACTTAACATGTGGAAACGTTTGCGCCTCGATGCTTCCACGGCTTCCACCCCGTAGGTATATTTATAATCAATCATAACTTGCTCTACAGTGCTGCATCCGTTCTTTTGGCGAGTGGTCATAGTTGGAAGTAACGACCGACGCCATCTTGTTTTTCAATACAACTTCAAAACTATACCAAGTTTCACATATTTCACACCTGGAAATGTTAAAACAGCCACTTCAAGACAATTTCAAAAATCATTCAAAAGCCGATAGAAGCACGCAGCACTGTGCCTAATACGGCTTATACTAATTAGATCTTTCGTAGTAATAAGATAGCAGATTATTTTGACTTCCACAACAACTTCAACATGATTTCCTCCGACATTGCCGCTACTTGTTGCCAGGGTGGGGCAGATGTCCATCAACCAGGCCGCGATCCACTACAACCTGCCGTATTCTTCTCTGTACGGACGGTTCAAGAGGTGCAAGTATCAGATGCAGGTAAAATTCAACAAAGTTTGATTCTTTAGGACTTTATGCAACTTTTAAAGCGCCCTCTATAGTATAGGAGACAGCGCTTTAAAAGTTGTATGTGGTGAGGTGTAGGTGACTGGTGAAGAGACGAAGTAATCGTCTGTATGAATTACATGAAGGTCATGTAACATCAGCTAACGAAACTCCACATACGATGGATATCGATATCTAAACATGATAGAATTACATTACACACATACATTTGTTGACGTATCTTGGCTCAACAAGCGCGGGCAGCGTACTTATTTAGTTCTGGTTCTACATGAAAGTACAGTTTTTGAAAAAACCAGATACCCACGCGACACGTCCCTGGAATTTCGGAAGCCTGTGCAATGTTGTCATGGTTTCTAACCTTGCTATGGACTATGCGTAATATTATTATTGATCATGCTCAAAAATCCTGTTCCAGAGTGTCCCACAAAACCAGCAGCAACCACAGCAAGATCCCCACAAAATGGAGCAAGAGCAGCAACCGCATGAGCTGCAGCAGTACTACCAGCACCAGCAGGCACCACCACACCAGGAACCTGACCCTCACACATATGCCCACATGCACGAGTACACTCACACCCACGACCAGTACGGACAGGGGCAGTACTATCAGGGTTTTAACAGTATTGCGACCAGCTGAGGGTATGGGCACACCTCTAGTAATGAGGGCCTTTGATATTGTCCATACTAAGGCGAAAACATATTAATGAAACCCGACGCCACTCATTGGTGTAGAACAAAAGTGGCGTGTTGTTAAAATGGTCCCGCCTCTATTTTGTGAATATTTTTGTGAACCAGTCCGCCTTTATTGAGAGCGCGAGTGAAACATTTTAATGTAATAATGTCCAGTTCAATATTTAATACATAAGATGTCGCTATCTTTTAAGGGTTCTATTTCTAAGGAGAAATTACAAAAATGGGAATGTTGTAGGTACGTTGCGTTCGTAACACCAAAATAAGCTTTATTTTTTCAGGGAAAATCCCCAGAATTTGAAATTTATAGTTTCACTTTTCAGTTCCGCCAGAAAAATGCCATGGCCGTTTGGTTCATGGTTGTGTAGTTTTTGTATTTTTAAAAGAAAAAGACCTATTACAGGTCAATTTCAGAATATTGTTTTTGCAGTAAGAGATTATTAAAACACAACACCTGCAAATTACATGATCTGATTGAGTAATTATATAGGTAATTAAAGGTTTTTCTCAGTAGTGTTCAATCTTGTCATCTTCTGTTATTACTTGAGAACAAATACTACGCTATTAGCGGGTAGGGCAATTTCATTTATATTTTACCCGTCTTTGAATGAAATGGGTATATATTTCAATCTTGAACTTTCACTAAAGTGGTTAGTGAATATTAGGCATTAATTACGAATTGCTTTTCTGATATAATCAGCGAAATTATGTACTTATCTATAGTTGTAATTTATTAATATCCAGTGATTGTGTGTAACACACTTTCTGCCGTTGTCAGTATTTTAGTACGAGTAGCGACATCTATTAGCGTAAGGTAGGAAACTGCTAGATGAAACTAGAAGAAAACTGCCATATAAAAATACGTAATAAGCGAATAGGACCTTTTTTCACAGTTTTTACGACATCAGTATTGCTACAATAATAAATTGCTTTCATTGCGTAGGTTGGCCTAAAATTAATAGTACGGTATTATGACTGTTTTTTTTAGTTTCTATATATAATCAAATGTTTTGGTAACAGAGTTCTGACGATTCGCGCGGATCCAGAAAGAGTCGGGTGTCATGGGGGTCATGATCCTCCTAAGGACTGAGTCTAGGAACGAAGACCACTGAATGTTATAAAATCTCGTTCATATATTCAAATGTGAACAGTATGTCATACGGTAAACACATTCGCAAAACATATTATTACTTGCTTTTGCCCGCGGCTTCACTCGCGTTAATTTAAAATTTGACAAGTAGACTTTTATTACACTACCTACTAAAACTTCTCGTTACTACTCTAGTTATTCAACCATGATTCGACAGACACGTGGCGCCATCTATTATCTTAAGAACGTTATTGTTGTTTTCCTCGGGAACAATACTTTTTCCGGGATGCAAGGTACCTTGCTATGTCCGTTTCTGTACACCTGCAAAATTTCAGGATGATCGGTTTCAGTGGTTTAGGCGTGAAAAGGTAACAAAAAAACTTACTTTCGCGTTTATAATATTACGAAGATAAGATTAAAATATGCAGTGATGAATGTACCCGTAAGGCAAGAAGAGCCGGCCGGCCGCCCGGGCCGTTACACTGAGAACTAAGGGCAGCTTGCGCTTATTTTCTAGTCTGCCGCCACGTATTTATTTCATACGGGCACTATTCTCTTTAGGCCTGCATCCCGGTTGGAGTAAAATTTTCTAAGTCCTAGGCCCCTAAGGCTACAGCCTTACGTCGCGCGCGCTACCTCGAAATTGAACGCGAAATTTTTCTAAGTATTTTTTTCATAGTGCCCCTAAGACGACACTCTGACCGAAAGTCCCAAAAATTTTTTTTTCGTTTTCTTTGCTTCTCATAGCGCCCCTAAGGATATACTCCAACTCCTAAAAATCCGCCCTAAGGCTACCCACTGACCTGCATCCCCGTAGCTTCTATGTCTGTATTTAAGTTCAATAGAAAATCTATTCTGGAACTAATATTATACGTAGCTCAACCTACGAACTGTAAAAAAAGTAGGTACGTAAAACATTATCCTTTTACCTTGATAAGTGAAGCACCATTTCGTTAATTGTGAATAAATCACTCAATTTATTGCAACTAGGCGGATTTAGTCGGGAGTTTTACCTACTGCAAAGTGGTGCCTACATCCCCTCACATATCCGAGAAGGAATGTAGATATTTTCGAACTCGCTTCGCTCGCTTTTTCCGACTGAGGAGGGTAATGTGTTTTATTCTGATTCTGCATTCACTTAGGTTAGTTCTTAACTTTCTGCATGAGTCGACTACGTTCAGCTTGTAATCCTGTTTCTGTATGAATGCGCAAAAATAACCTCATCTATCCAAGCTAGGTGAGGCGCAGTGCTTTGATTTTTGAACTCGCTCTTGCGTTACCGCCTAATTGGACTGACACTTCTCCATCGTTCACAAAAAACATTCATACAAACTAAAGTGAAGGAAGTCATAACTCATTCCGCGAGGAGACAAAAGTTTATTTGATTATTGATTAACATTATGTGAACATAAAATAATAATAAAATATTTTAAAAAACGATAGGTGGATAGTTTTTTATTTAGTAGGATGATAGAGGTGTAGGTTACGTAGGATTCAGAAATAAAACATTTTCTTCCTTCCCTATTGTAATGTGAAAAGGTACCTTTTGTACTTTTTCGGGGTATTTTCAATGTATGTTGTGATGAATTTCAGCAATATTAGGACAAGACGTAGTATTTACGATAAGGTCTATTGTATGCCTTTAATTAAAAAAAAAGTATCGAATAGTTGTCTATTAATCTAATGGCAAAGTGGCAATTTAACTTGTTATTCAAGGAAACATACGAAAGAAATAATAATAAGATTGTAACATTCTGTCCAGACGAAATACGTAATTTTAATGTGATAGATTATAGATACATAAGCTTAGAACATTGTTCATTGCTATGTTTTTATTTAATTAATATTTTTGAAAGCTTAGCAGTTGCCTTTTTTAATGTATAGTCATCCAGTAGCCGCTAGGTGGCGTTTCATATTGTTTTTAATTTTAATAAGTTGTTTGAAACTTCAGCGTTTGTAGTTGTCAATGTTCAAAATAGCAATAATCTTAGTTTTAATAAAAATGTGCGATAACTCCCACCGGATAGTACTTAGACCTATATAAACTTGATAGACTGAATTCTTCTTTTATTTCCTTCTGGCTCTTGGGATGTGAAGGTGGTTCTAATGAAGTAACTGACATCTGCGAGTGAAACCTGATTAGTCGGTGTCTGTGCTAAGCAATTGGAAGTAGTGTTACGTAAGATTTACAAAGGCTATAGATTTACGTCATCTGGTGTTAGGTGGTATTAGCCACTGCCGCAGCTGGGTACCTATACCGGACGCCGATCTCGACAAATAGCTGGATGAATATTGGTGACGTACCAAGTCATTCAGGCCGCCGCCCAGAAAGCTAGAATCTTAGTAGGTAAATCAAAGACAACGATGCAAGTCAGCGTGCTATTTTTTTGTGTTCGCCGCTCTCGGTTTCGTAAGGTCCCCATTTTTTTTGATACAAGGCCTTATTATTGTTAGCTACTCCAGAAAAGATCAGTTTTGATTTTTGTGATCATACGACTTTTTAGTCTACACAAATGGACTGTACGGTAAGTAATGGTAATTTTCAAATTAGTTTATAAATGTTTTTAAAATTTGAGACATGACTACCTCGTTGGTTTAGTGGTGAATATGAGGTCCTGGGTTCAATCCACAGGTTTGGTTGTGCTATTTTTTCCACCAGGAAATTCTTATTAGAGTCCGATTTATGGCAATAGGATCGCCCCCTATTACACATGGGACTTAAAACATAACTGGCGACATGGTGTCTGCACCATTAGATACAGCTCTGCCTCCGCCTCCGAACACTCGGGGATTAACTGCTTGATGTTGGGGAAATACTTTCAAATAGAAGTTGTAAAGTAGAAATAGCAATCTCTTGCGTTCTAATAATCTCGTACTGCGATCATTCCACCTTTGAGGAGACATAACATGTTTCTGTTTCCATATTCTTTAGTTGATGGTTATAGGTGTTCATTACTTATTTGTGTGGAGTAATTTAATTAAGTAGTAAATAAAACTAAGGTCTGTACATAAAAAAGTCGCTTTATTTGTTATCTACAGTTAGATATAAAATAAATTACATAATGATTCTCATGGTTTCGGCTGCGGCGTCCGTAGCTACAATATACAATTTCTTCATACAACTTATTCACTTTACAATTAAGTAAGAATATACTATACCATTGCACAAAATACAATTTTAACATTCGTCACAACTTATCAGTTCTAGTTTATTTCGGCATCTGTCAAAATAATATTTACAATAGTGTACCTACTCGACAAGAGATGGCGCTGTACGACGTTAGTAGCGTAATAACAACCAGTCAGTGCAGCCGTCTAACGCCATCTAGTGATGAGTTATACGAAACTAAGAAAGAAAAATACAATATAGATTGGTATTTTCACTAGGATTGTCTTTTCTACAAGTTTTAATAACATAACCGAAGTTAAACAAATATATAAGTAGATTATGAATAGCTTCTTACTACTTACTATAGGGATGAAATGATATAGGATCACTATTTACAATATGACATCAGAGATCATTACAATAGATACAAAATGCTCAAAATGCGTTCGGTACACACTACGGGTCTAATTCACGGAACAATATCAGCACAAACGGCAAGGACTCATCAACATTAACATGTGTATGAGATACATGAATTTATTATAGGTAGTTGAATGACGATGAGCCTCTGCTGTTTGTCTCAACGAACGGTCAAGGTATCAATATGAGAGTTACAGTAAAGAGCAGTAAACTACCTACCTCACTGTTAACAATAAAAATATACAAATTGGCAGTGTAGTGATCTGAGGTAATAAACTAACCGGTGGAGTATTTTACTGTCTCTTACGTTAACGTCCAGTTGTTACGACTTACTGGACGTCGGTTAGGATACTTTCATTTTAAGTGATTTGCGGCGCATTTGTCTAAGTTACGTATAATTGCCAATGTTACAGTGGCGCTGCAAAATCTCTTAAACGAGTGTCCATCATCAGTCATCCGAGCGAGGAGCGGGAGGACGCCACGGCCGCACCTCGTCTTAACACTAGTTACGTATATGTTGTGCGTCGCGCAGATACACTAGGACTAGACAACGCGCGACGTCTCACTCCACAATGTTACACGAGCGTCACTGGCGCGTCACTATCACGAGAACGTCATCGCGTCAGCTCACCGGCCGACGGCGCGGCGGAGCTACTGAGAGAACTGCGCGCTCCACGGAGCGCAAGCACGATCATAGTCGAGCGGAGCGAGCATGAGCTCCTGGCCTGCAGGACTTACATCTGTCCTAACTTAGAAACAGCTAGTCGGGACAAGTGGGTCCTAATAGACAAGCCCAATCCACTAGACGGGTCCGTAGTCGGAGAGCGGCTGTCCCGAGCGAGCGGACGGCGCCAAGGGCGGCGCGTGCGCCACCAGCGGCGCGGGCGGCGCCAGCGGGGGGGCCAGCGCGGGCGGGGGCGGCAGGGGGGCGGCGGCGGGCGCCGCGGGCGCGCGTCACACGCCCTTGACGAGCGCGCGCGCGGCCGGCGGGGGGTCGCGCCCCCCCCGCCACACGCGGCGCCACGACTCCAGCGTCTTGCCCGACCAGATCCACACGCCCGACGTGATGCCCACGGCCAGCGCCATGAAGTACTTGAGCATGAGCGCGGAGTACAGCGGGCGCGGGCCGCAGTGCGCGCCGCACGCCACGCGCCGCAGCCACAGCTCGTGCCCGCCCGCCTCGTACGCCAGGCAGCCGATCACCACGCCGGCCGGCACCGCGTACAGCACGCTGAACACGCCGATGCGGATCATGAGCTTCTCCAGCTTGTCGGCCTTGGAGCCGGCGCCCACGCCGCCCTGCCGCTTGATCACCGAGCGGATGCGGAACAGCGACACGAAGCCGGCCAGCAGGAACGTGGCGCCGAGCGCGAAGTACACGATCAGCGGCGCCAGCACGTAACGTTTCAGATTCTCTGGTGACGAGTTGCCGACGTAGCAGATGCCGGCCACCGGGTCGCCGTCCACTGCGCCGGCTAGCAGCACGGCGACGGTCTTCGCGGCAGGAATCAGCCACGCCGCCAGGTGGTAGTACTGTGCGTGTCCCGCTATGGCTTCGTTCCCCCACTTGAGTCCCGCTGCGAGGAACCACGCGAACGACAACACCACCCACCATATCGAGGATGCCATGCCGAAGAAGTATACAAGCACGAAGACGAGCGTGCAGGCGCCCGGACCGTTGGCGGAGGTTCTGAGCAGCGCGCCCTCGCACACCACCTCGTCGTGGCCGAGCGCCAGGCGCGCCAGGTAGCCCAGCGACACCATGAAGTAGCACGCGGACAGGTACACGATGGGGCGCTCGGGGTACTTAAAGCGCTGCGAGTCGATGAGGAACGTGGTGAGCGTCATGAGTGTGCTGGCGGCGCACAGGCCGCCCCACATGGCGACCCACACGGCCGCGAACTCCTTCTCCTCGCGCGTGAAGAAGGCGCCGCGGCACGGCAGCGCGCACGCGGCCACGCCGGCGGCCGCGCTGGCGTTGTGCAGCGCGCGCACGCTCACCAGCGGCGCCCTGCACGCGCACGCGCACGCGCCCGCGCCCGCCGCGCTTGTGCCCGCGCCCGCAGCCGCGACGCCCGCCTGGCAGTTTTTTGGGTCCGAGCACACGGGCCGCGGCGGGCGGCGCGCGGGGGGCGGGGGCGGCTCCCGCGCGCGCTCCGTCTCCTCCATGCACAGCTGGTCGGGGTCGCCGGCGCGCGGCAGTCGCTCGCACGCCATGCGCTCGGGCCACTGGAAGCCGTACTTCTGCATGAGCGGCGCGCAGCCGTCGCGCGCGCGCTCGCACACGCTGCGGCACGCCGGCAGCGGCTTCGCGTAGTCTTCGATGCAGATGGGCGTGTACACGGAGCAGAGGAAGAACTTCAGGTCCGCGGAACATTTAATCTCAACAAGCGGCCAATATTGGTGGACCTGGAAACGTAAACGAAGCATCATTAGAACAAGTTTTTGCTAATTCATGAACAGCTTCAACGAACAAACCAAACATAACCTCAGTGTCGATTACCAAAGGGGTTCACGAGCACGACTATCAGACAAAATGAGAGCGATCAAGCTTGCCATCGTAGAGGTGATAGCCCAACGGCTATCACCTCTACGATGGCAAGCTTGCTCCCAGTCAGTTCTTTTGCACCGGTGAAGCTACAAACAGCTTCACCGGTGCAAAAGAACTGACTGGAAGCACTAACCCTCAACAATATCTGCCATGAGCACTGCTTCTTGGAAGGGAACAAGGACTATTCCGATTAGATACGCACCTCGAGGCCGGCCTCCTCCTGCGTGTCGTGGTCCAGCGCGTTGGGGAAGGACGTCAGGTTGTAGCCGATGCCGCGGCACATGGGGATGGTGATCTCCTGGCAGCGCGGCTGTAGGGCACCGCCGTGCGCCACCAGCGCGCCTGCCAGCGCCCACCACACCAACATCTTTATCTTGCTACCAGAGCCGCATCTGGAAATAATAGAAAAAGAGCTTTAGAACATGGGATTCACAAATTAAGACACATTTATTCAGATTAGGCTGAGAATCGGCATTTTTTGAAGTAGCCAAAAACAACATAAGTCAGTTCCCCAAAACATCCGGCCGTCGCAGGCCGCAGCTGAGGAGATGTGACGGAACAAACTCTCCGCGGCGTCACGTCTGTCTGCTAGCTAGGTTAGGAGAACTTTGAAACAATGAAAGAGACTTTTGGCAACAAAGTAAACTGGAAAAATTGACTGCGATATCGAGGCGATTGAGACTGCAGGTTCAAGACCGAAGTGCCTATACAGGTACAGTGTTATCTTGGATTGCATTGTTTGGTAACAAAACTGCTGCACCTAAAGGAGGCCATTTAGTATCTTGATTATTATGATTTATCAGAAGTAAATAACAAAAAAACCTTACAGAAAACCACAGTATGCTACATCTTATTTGATATCACGGCTCGCGGAAGATGTTCCACTACACAAAATGCACAATTTTTAAGCACTCGAACAATCATGCACCATGTTTATTGAGTCTGTCAGAGTAAAACATGATTGTTATTGTTGATGCAAGTGAATACCTCTAGGCGGTGGTATCGGCGCAATCTGGCCGGTATCGCGGCTTATCGCTGCTATCGGTACACGCCGATTACACAATATCTGGCATCGCATTGTGCCAGCGACTACTGTTCGTTTATTGTCGGACCATGTCGATAACTTGCTGATAATTGTGCTGGATTGTTTTGGGGAATCCTTTGTATTGTGAAATTACTGCTCATACATCATAGTTTAAAGTCTATTTGAACGTGTAGAACAGATTTTGGACCTAAAGTTTAAGCCATTTCAAGAATCATTTCGGGATAATGTTTTTTTGATAATATTGGGTAAGAATTGCCACTGTAGGCATGTTCTTGTTCTTATATCGCAATTCCACGAGCTGATAATTCCTTCTAATTTGTAAGTAATTATCGTTTACGAGGTCAATGTTTTTGTTAATTAGGTCAATATAAACATTAGCGTCATCAAACGATTGCCGCTTACAAATGAATAAGTCATTAAGAAGTTGTTTCATTTTATTATTGTTCTTATTTCAAAATGATTTGAAAAACGATTCGATTGCTTTGCTTTTGTTTGAAAAACAAAAACATCTTCCAGATTATTTATTCAACGAAACAATCTCTACGAAATGTTTTATAATACTGATATAAATACGACATTCAACACTCATAACGTTACTAAACAGCAATAAAAAACAGATTTTACTACAATAAAAAACAAAAAGAATTTAAAATCGTCTCGTCACATTCGGCAGAATACCGATACAGGTCGGTGGCATTTGAATTAGAGGAGTTAAATAGTTTTATTTATTTCTGGACTAACACTAGCTTGTGCCACGGTACATGGCGCTGAGGTAAGGTAAGCTATGCACCGGCGGAGAAAGGAGTCTGCGCTCGTCGAGTATTCTGCCTACCATGGTGAATCTCACTGATGAAGCTGATAGTCAAAATATCAAATTAGGTTAAGACCTGCAAAGATGGTTCTTCAGAGGAATTAAATCTTTTGCAAGGAGTCACTGCGCCAAGTAGTGATTTCAATGAGTATATCGATAAACTTGCTCTTTGTGAAGCCAGTCCTTTTCAGTATCACGCCAGTACACACAGGATTTAATTAAAGAGTTGTCTTACGTTGATTATGATAGACTAGACTTATGTTACTAACCCTTCTTCATTTGTTTGTTGTGTACTAGGAACAGCATTGCCAGTTTTCAGATTAGATGATCAAACTTTATAGGCAGAAACATCATCTAAACCCAGTCTACACCAACATAGTTGATCTGTGTTTTCCTCGTCGCGCTCGTCGTCCGAAGCGTCGGTTAATGCGCTTTTAACGACACGCCATATCGACACATGGCAGCTACAAACAGACAACACTGATTCCACCGTTAAATTAAATTAGCCGTGAGCTATTTAAAATTCTGTGGTTACACAGACTTAATTGTAGCGTGCACCGTGTAATGGGGGCTTTTTTTTTGTACAATTTAGACTAATCAAATGTTATAGAGATCTGTGTTTGCTCAAGTTAGCACCCAAATTCGTCGAGTCGTTTTTTTATCGTGCGGCCCGTCCCTTTCTCGGCGTAAGGGATTATTATCATAGGATGGGACGATGGGTCGGTCATCGTTTACTACGTTTAGCCGATAATAATAATACTCTGTATCTGTTTGTTGCTAAAGACCCTTTGTAGCGTCAGTTATCTGCTCCGATATATTAATGAGTTTATTGTGCGACACGCAATAATTCAGTCGCGACTAACACAACAATATAAACTGCGCAGTGAATGGTTTCTGTCAACACGTTTATTTATTATAACTGGTATTGGTTCTGTTTTAAGCAGCGTGTAATGAAATCTCATAAAGTTGTAATAGTTATGTGCAGGCGCGGATGTGAGATTTGTTTGATCATTGATCAAGTATTACGAGGCGAGATGATGTAGCAATAGCAAGGATGTGCAGCTTATTCAAACTATCATTGAAGTACCGACTAAATTGTTGCTCTATTGTTGTACTTCTAATGTTTTCAGACCAAGACTAAGTATAGCAAGGTATTCATCAATGCTTATTGGATTAGTCTAGTAAAGGCACAGCAAAAATAAAATTATTCATGCATAGCAGTTTAAAACTACAGGCTGCCTTTAGGGCTTACATTCCCAGTACCCATAAAAGCCTAGGTCCAGGAAAGATAAGCCGACATTTTTATTTTTTCTCACAAATAGTCTAGAGTTCCAGCCTCAACGACCACAGCGCATAACGGTCTGCAAGCTAATGAAGCGTAAAAACGCGCATTATGCGTTTAATAAGGCAGCGATTTGAATTGAATGGAATCGAAACGTATCGTAGTTGGATAAACAAACGCGCTCGTAAAACTGAGCTGGTTCCCGGTACGACCGTACGATACGATACGCGTATGCAGATGTAGGGTTAGGTCATACTGTAAGCGAGGAAGAGTTCATCAGTGACGGGACTTTAATTAATCAGTTAGAGATATCAGTAAAATAAATAATAGACCGACGTTTGAGAGTCCTAGGTACTCTTAGTAGTAGCTGCGCCGGTAACTTTGCGCGGTTTGGGGGTTTATGTGCGGGAGTGTCTGTACTTAGTTTCGGTATGGTATATAAACTTTCACATCCATCGTACCTATAACATCTTGTCAAGTTTCATTGCGCTTTCTGCCAGATGATTGCATTGCGTCTTTATTGATTGGGTAATTGATTAATCATACTTGGCGAGTTATTGATTAGGATGGTTCTTAGGGGGCTGACATATTTTTTGAGAACAGTCTAATGTAACCATTTCAACATGAATTGATACCTAATGTATTAAGGATAAAAACAACGCGTGTTGTGTTTGTTACAATATTTGTTATTCATTACATAGTTTTACAACGTAAGCAGTAAGTGTCAGTGTCGTTAATGGTTATTTAATAGTCATTGTCTGTAAGCCAATAACTACGACTTAAAATAAATGTATTTTTAAAAACGAACAATGGTAGGCTAGCCTAGGCTATGACTAGCTAAGCGGATACAAATCCATTTGAAAATTGCACTCGGTGAAATAGAGCGTCGTATTTCTGCTTACAATACCGCTCCGCTGTCAATGCGGGCGTGCCCTACCCTTTATTACAGTCGCACGGTTATTCTGCTTCACTGGAAATAGTAATAGTTGGCGTTGCGAGTTAGCAACGACACCTTATAGTCCGAACGTGTTCCCGCCGCGGCAAGCCCGCAGCACGCCGCGCCGCACCGTGCCGCGGACCTGCCGTGTTTGCTTTAAACCTAATTTTATTGAGTTATTCAGAACTGGGCTATTTGTATTAGTTCCGCGTCCTGGCTTTGCGTTAACTCGACGACTGGTCGGAATCGAGTCTGAATGTATTCGCGTGACCGCATCGCGCGTTAGTCGCCAGGAAATTGAGCCGTTCCTTTACTCGTTATCGTAACATGTAAATCTCACGTAGAAAGTTACATTTATCATAAATATTTGACAGCTTTCATAGATTATTTTGGCAATAGAAAAGTCTTTGACTTGAAATAAATGAGCTGCATCCTGTCTGCGGTTGGCGCGTTGCCACAAAAAATTACAAAAACTAGTCATAAAGAAATACTTCTTAGGTGTCATTTTACTCAGTGTTTGTCATCTGGCTGGTCGATTAGGTTCGAAATTGGCATATATTCGTGGTGTCCCGAGGTTGATGCCCGATCGCCTGGCCGGCTGCCAAACTGTTTAAAAGCTTATAGACTTCTGTTTTGGGACAAGTTAGTGACGTGGGCGGCTCTTGGGCACGCCGCTATTTATAAACTTACAGCACGAATGCCAAACATTCACACATGAGCGACTGTTTTAATTGAAATCCACCTCGTACGATTTTTTGTGATCGTCATGAATATGATTGACGGTGTTAAATGTCAAGTGAATGTTGCAAAATGAATGTTCCAAGCGATGATTTGACAATCGCCTTGTCAACATAACAATTGTATGTATGTCTTAGGTATCAAATAGACATATTTCGTTTATTTTTTCGCATGCGACCATAATTATATTTGTACGCTTCTTGGCATAACATACCTAACAACCTATCTTCAATTTAAGAACTGTTATGTTACACAAATAAATTGATTTGATTTGCTTCGTAACTTCGAAGGCTTCATGACTGTGAGTAACATCGGAATAAGTATTTTTGTCGCTTCATCTGTTGAGCTTGGTAAAACGACCAGTCGAAACCATTCAGTGAAAGTAATGCAATTACCAATGAAGTATTCCTACTGCGAAAAGGAATGGAGGAAACGACTGCCAGGAATTCAAGATTCGATACATAACTTTCTGAAACCATTTGCCCAGATTGTCTACAACACTTTGCTTCTGTTTTATCAGTGCCATCGCTGCCATTAAATTCCTTGCTTTTAATTTTATCAACGCCATTTCTCGTTTAGTTTTTCTCGGCTGAATCTTAACCCCGCTATTTCTCACAACTTAGGCCATACATTACTACGTTTGTTGCTAATGAAAATGCGTACAAACGAGGTGTGCACGTGGTCAAATGTTCGCAATCGATACGCGCACTTTACGAGCCGCAGCTCATCGCCAACGACAAATAAATGGAGCAACCCACCGACCCACCAGATCAGCTCGTGAAGATACAGAATTATGCAGCAAGATTTGCGTTTTGTGGTAAGCATTTTTGTAGGCACAGCCGTTTGATAATCGTGGCGATCCATTAGTTATGGTAGGTCGGCTTGCACAATCAAATTGTGGAAAAAGGCGACTTATCGATATCCTATGTCAGCAATTTAATCCTTTTGACAGGCCCGGGAGTGAAAATTAATGTCACCAGATAATGTAACGTACTTATCTTGGCAGTGCATTGGTAATGTGGGAATCGTTCATTCGAGTTAGCCTACCACTGGTCAGTTTCTTTACTCGTCAAATCGGGATGTTGTCAGATTTATATAAATCGGGATGAATATAAAGTCCTATGCTCATCGATTCAATTACAGCCGCGCGCCTATAACTCCAATTAACATATTAACTCAGATGGTTTGTAGCACGTTATGTGAATAAACTGCTAGTTTTTAAACACCCGCATTGCCGGCTCTGATCATCGCGTAATTATGACGGCGCATTTATCCCATTTTACATTCCAACGTTATGGTGCGCCAGTCACATCAATTGTGGTAACATCATGTGCGTTAGAACATATCCCTAAGATGTAGCCATTATTTACGCTTTAGCGCATAAACAAATGGTGTAGATGTTTCCGATTCACACAACGGGCTTACCATAACAGCCTCCGCCCGTACAATAAAACTATTATTGCTTTAATTTTATAGTTATTCTTATTTACGAGGCTGCACAATCGACGGGCCCACATCTCGCGACCACGCGGCGCGGTCGTCGCGGTCGCGTCGTCGTAAAAGCGCGCGACTTGTTCGTCGCGTCGCGTCGTCGAACGCTATTTTACGACCGATCGCTTCCTGTGAACGCTGGAGCATATTACTTGTATGTAATAATACATGGTGTAGGTACATGCGAGGATATGCACGCTACTCTAAAGTAGCGCTAAGTTTAAAACTTCGGCCATTTTGCGCCAAGGTATGAGTAATGTGCTTCCTGCCCACCTGGGGGCGAGTTATGGCCCACAGTTAGCAAGCATTGACGCTTTTGCCCTAATGGTGACACAGCCCCTGGGACTGGCGAAAAGCCAAAGCTTGGTTTCAACATTCAAAAACCATGTACCTACGCACAAGAGGGTTTTCGAACACATTTCTTCAAGTTTAACTTTATACGAGCACAGCGTGGATCAGTGACTCCTGACTTCAATAACCCCATGGAGCTTAGCCTAAATGTACAATGTGTACAACCAGTCCACATAACAACCACCATCCCATACCACAGACTAGGCAATAATATGCAGAGTGACATCAAAATAATTTACGATCGAGTTGGGCCGTAAACCCGGGATCGCGAGGCCGCAGGAGTCGACCAGTTCCGTGTTTACCACCTATAAACTAGGCTTGGCATGCCGAGGGCGGCACTTGAACCCCATGCGAAGGAGGTTTGACTATGTGTACATGTATGAAGGTGGTAAAGCTGGAGATATTGCAGGCTATGTTCTGTGTCTTCGTGGTGCGGTAATAAACTTGTATAGGCGGTGGAAGTGACAATAAACGCTCGCGCTGTGATGTAAATCGCAAATGATCTTGAATGATTCCACAGCGATACTGTGAATCTCGTAACAGACGCGGGATGATGATGTAATGCGGTAGTCAAGTGCGTTTAGAATTACGTTTCCCTTCAAGATCCATCAGCAATCTACATACACTATGTTACATACATTGTATGTTCGTCAGATACCTCCCACCGATCACACAATACATGGGAACACGTAACAGCTTTAATTATAACATGAAGCTGAACAAAAACCTACCGATACAGGAGATTAACCCCGCGTATTAAACAAGCTACGCCTCGTTAAAACTACGAGTCGTTTTTGTTTTTTAGTATCTTTGTTCTTCAACTTATTTGCATGATTGATGGTCGTGTTACACGTTCAAGTATATGAAGTTATTTTTTGGCAATGTTTAGGCTGTTTTTTTGTGGGTTAACGAGAATATTGTCTGACGGACATCTTGTAAGGTTAGAAGATTAACGGACGAAGTGACTTGAAATGTTTTTCGTTTGTGTGATGTGCAGATTTGCCGCCTCTAATAATTTGATATGTCATAAATAGATAGACTTTGATTGACGTATCAGAATAACATCAACATGTCAAGTGAGGGGAGGAAAATAGTTTTTGGATTTAATTTAAAACTTTGATAGCGGTTATTTTATTATTTTGTTGTAGTGTCGACTATGCATCAATCAATCACATACGGTATGTTTCTTGTCCACCGCTGGACAAAGCTTTAATACTTTAACCTCTATATTTCAGTTGTATTAGCCGTATTTTTAAGGTTGTTTCGTTAACTTTTCAATTAGCCTCTTTAAATTAAATAATTTTAGTACTTTTATTCACATCAATCTTAGGAAGGAAACGGCCAATGCCAAGCGAGACCTAGACACGAATTCTACACTCCTGTGTGCTATCACGGAGCAATTTCCAAGTCTTACCATTTAAAACCAGGTCGAATAACAATAAAAAGAAACAAGTAGCGGTTGACGATAATTCAGCGATAGAGGACTGCTTAAATGAGCCCACTTTTTCTAGACACGCGGCGAAGTAAAGAACTAAAACGAAAATTACTGAATTTGACATAACTGTTGACATTTTCCTTGACAAACAGCGCCACCCCATAGTTTCAAGATACACTGGTCACTTTGTAACTGTCAAAGTTTGAAAGTGAAAAGTTGTCACCATTATTATGCTGCGCTGCCTTATATTTGTATTGTGGGTCAACTCGTGAGTATTGTTGCGTTTAACGAGGTTTATTCCGAATAAATGATGATTGTGGAAGATATAAATGAGGAAAGTTTTTTAAATTAGACATGGTGTCAACAAGGAACACTTTGCGCTGGTTTTTTGTTAACTGTAAGTTACGGTTTTCTGTTCCTCAGTTACTTGAGGAGTAATTCACCAGCCTCACAACAATATTTACCACTTTTAGTAACTACGATTAAACGCCACCCTGTGTAGCATCGGATATTTATGGTAAGACTCGCTTATCTTCCATTGCAATGAAATGAATGAGAGCATTATAATCATTGTGAAAAAATATAATATTATGAATTACTGAACAATAAAGGGTTTATTATTATTCTCACATATATCTAGCTAGTATAATAACATTCAGTTCACGTCGAGCATAGATACCGATCAATACCCCATTGTAATTAATAATTAATAAAAATATTTTATCTGTACCTAAGTACTATGGTGTGACAAGGCGTCGATCGATGCGCGGGCGCAAGAAAGGCCCATTGTAACATTATCACTAACGAGTCACCCTGGCTTCTCGCATGCTAAATGCGTACACAGCTACGTGATTAATGGGCCGTACGCCAATCACTAGGTCTGCCCACCCCGTAAAGGAAGGCAAGCCAACATGGCTGCCGGGAGCAATGACCTGTGGGGTAGGTATGTGCGAAAAGCTGAAGATATGCGAAATGGAACGCGTTATCTTTACGCTTATTTTCTTAGCGGAGAAAATTGTAAGCGACTGTATCAACAGCCGATGAGTCAGCATGAAGGAACTCCGTGTACTGTCGCCGACACGGTTCTTTTTTTTCAGGCCTAAAGAAATATTGCCTTGTATCAGGAAAGTATGTTAGCGAATGATTTATGGTCTTTCAGCTTCTTTTTATGGAATCGGTACACATTGGTGTTGGGTTGACATAAATACCACGGACACTGACAGTTTGGCGGACGAAAATATCACAAATCGTTCAGGAAAATAACAAATATGGGTGCTTAGTGTTTACACGGGAGTTTTCATGCAACGTATAATACTTGTTTTTATCCTACCAATTTCTGGGTACTCAATTATGCTTTCGTTACTCAGTGGAATAATGTCACTAGGTATAGCTATCAGTAGCGAAGGGTCAATTTTTGTATGTGGTAAGCCGGTTCTTTAATGTGATTTTATCATTTTCCGGTAGGAATCGAGTTGTATGGAACATTCGCCACAGATAGCTATTTGATTTCAACTTATTCGAATGTTAAATCGTATTCGCTGCCATCACCGAAGTGCCGTTCCTGTGTTATTTTATAAACAGAGCTCTTCTTTCACGATTCTTAAAGAGTTGTTAGTGTTAGTAACAATGGCAGCGTGCGTGTTTGATGTCTTTATTTACTATTTACGCGCGTTTCCATTTTCAGGGTCCCGTACTCGTTCCACGGAAGCCTATTGACGTGGTACTAGTCTGTCTGTAAAGTTGCAGACTGGGTTTTAGGTGTTAACGAGTGAGGAGTGTTTTAGCTGAATCTTTCAGGAAGGTGTATCCACACTAAAGTTACTTTTTATATAGAGCAACATGATAATATTAAGTAACTCTCCATAAGTTTTTGCACACACAACACTTGAAAACGTTGCTCTACAAATAGTAACTTCAGTGAGGATGCACCTTTAAGACTTTTCAGTGCATCGTAATGGAATTTCAGGAGATTATTTACCTTTAGCCTTAAGAATTGATTAGGTGACAAATATACAGGTTCGAACATGAATCATTTGTAATTAAACTACGGTTATAACTATGTAAACAAGCTCATATTAAATAACTAATCTGCTAACGAGTTAATCTTCGATAAGTAACAGTTAACAGGACAGTAGCGCCACACAACAGCTAATGCCAAATTAATGAGGATAATGCGTAACACTAATAATCACTATTTCCGCTGAGTTCGCGTACACACTGGTGAAAACAAGCATTAATTTGTAACACATGACAATTCGAAACTGAACTACATTTAATAATATCCATTACAACTTTTGTAAGGACCATTTTGGCAATGAGTTTGTAGTGAGTCAGCAATGCAATGATTTTGTGCACTGTCTATTTTAAACTGCTAGTTTAGAGAATTCCAAATGTGCCTAAAATTGCATTGTAAGTTTTAAAAGAAGTTCCTCTATTAGACTTTTTTGTGGTGTAGCAACACAGCAATAGAATATTTGAGATGATTCTAATTGACAATTTAACTTATAAAGAAATTAAGTAAGTCTTTAAGGTCGATGCGCAGGGTAGCCCCCGAAATTCAAATTTTCTTACGGTTTTTGCCGGTCATTGTCAGGTTGCACGTTGATTAATTAAAATATGATTCGCGACCGTAAAAATTCTGGCTTTACTGAGTTATCTAGTCTTTAAAATCATCAATACAACCCCCTCTAAGTTCATTTAAACCCATTAAATGACTATTTCATGAAAATTTCATTCAACATTCTATAAATACATACTTATTACGGCCGCGAATCATATTTCGTTCAACATACAGCCTGACACTGACCGGCTTGAGTCTGGCGCTTGAAAGCTTCAGCAATGAATTTGTAGCTATAACGCAATGGAATGAGATAAATTCGCATGCTGCGATTGGTACCACCGTCTCGTAGGCCGGCTGACGTAACGCAATCAACGAGGGTCAACGTTTTCTCGTTCCTCGCAATTTTCCGCTTGACAAATCAAACTTATGCTACGGGTGCGGACTGACTGATAAGAGGCAGCGGAAACATGTTACGAGACAAATTGTATGGGCAGGAGATTGGAGTACGGCAGGCATAAAAGGGGAGTGGTTCTAATCCAGTAAGAATCCGATAGGCGATTGTAGTTTGGTGTAGATATTTTCTGGTTTCATACATGCAACAATAAACTTCAAGCTGCCCTGTACAGTTATAAAAGAATAGAATGATAAAAGCACAGTTGACAGGCGGGAGTGGAAGAAAATAAAACGTGTTGCGCCGACCCCAAGTACCATCGGACAAGGGCTGGAAGATCATAACATAGAAACACATTGTCACTTCTGCGCCAGTCTGCCCAAACTTTACGAAATGGCATCCTAAATGCAAATCGTCAATGCTGTTAGCCGCGCCACCGCACCGTGTAGTAGCGCCCCAGGAGTCAAAATTCCGTACAATTTGGGCGGTCATCGTTAACAGGGTTAAAGCCAGCTGCCCGTCGCTTCCAACCTGCACCACAGGAGACACTTGATATTGCCAATTTAAACTTTTTTAATGACTTATATTACCGAAAATTTGAGAGGCCTATTTGGGAAAAAACTATTTTCGTTTTGGTGGGTGAACTTAAATTGTGCTTTAAAAAGCTGTGTTTTTAACGGGAAGGTAGCATACTCAATCATTGTTGTCATTGGATTAACTACACTGATTAAAAACTATATTGTTTTTCCATTTACTCACGTTATCCATTTCAGGTACTAAACATGTGTTACATTAGGCCTGAACGTGGCCTGAATCATTTACTATTGGCCGCCAATATTTGTCAAACTACCAAATTCCGCAGACAGGTGGCGTGCGTGTTTGATATTGAAAAAATGTATCCCACAACCGGCTTTATGACATTTTAATGTAAATGTTGGCCCGCTGTGGCGACTCCACATTTTTGCGAAGCGATTGTATCAAACACGACTAGTTCCATTACCACTTTTATTGTGAAATGCATGACAAACTTTTTGCCGAGTGTACACCCACCCGCCCCCGACGAGTCAGTGTTATGAATACGATTTTAATACAAAATTATCATTTTAAATGCTGAACATTTGAATTTATGAGACAATTTATCACGATA
Organism: Eugnorisma glareosa; assembly: GCA_947578425.1. Classification (NCBI taxonomy): domain Eukaryota; kingdom Metazoa; phylum Arthropoda; class Insecta; order Lepidoptera; family Noctuidae; genus Eugnorisma; species Eugnorisma glareosa. The sequence continues at coordinate 1,150,406 of OX387957.1, read as the reverse complement.
CGCGATGCTAATATTTGTTGAAACCACGATATTCATCAAGTATTTTATAATCTCTTGGCAAACTATCCGATGAGTAGTTTTCTTATTTACTAAAAAAAACTTGGCAAGCAAATCGTGTACGTTCGCAGGTACGATTTCATCTGGTCGCACTCAGCAGATGTTTGTCGTTTGCGTCCGATATTCCCGAGAATGGCCGCTAAGATTTACGGATATCCGGCTCGAGATAGAGCGACCGTGTGGATACAACTGCTATTCAGATGCCTGTGCCCGGTATGCCCCTATGTTTACCGCATCCTTCAGAAAGGTAACAATTGTAGGTTTAAGCTCCGTTGACGGCAGATATTGAGGACTCTCATCGACGGCTTTACGACCCTCCGGAATTTAGATGTTTTTAGTGTTTTGAAACATCAATTTAGCAAACGTGTTCTAAATCGTAAAACTTTTAAAAGGTCAGCGTCCGAATGGGCGATTTGTTTCTAAAGTTTGTTGAAAGCGAGAGTACTTAAAATGGCTTCAGAACATTCGTAAAGTAATTACGTCTTTGTGCTAACTAATGCTGACATCACTCAAAGGAAACTAGGATCCATAAAAGCAAGAACAATGACTCGAAGCATTCGGGAACGCCTAATAAATAAGCTCTTTTTCGTCATTTATGTCTATTTGAATAGCCGAGTAATTTGGGTCAATAAAATCTTCAGGGACGGGATAAAAATGACGGTGTACCTGGACGAGATGTTTGCAAATATTTCTGCAATAATTTTTATAAGTTTTAAGAAAGCAAGGACGTATTCTCTCTCTAACAATGGCGGTGTAACGGTGCTCGAAGCAGCGGGAAACAATGGAGCATCGGCGTCACCAAATGAATTTGTAGTTTGCGAATTTTACGAGCTCAGTGACAATTCTTCTCGCGTCCATTATTTGTGTCAATGTTTCTACCTTTCTGGTGAAATCTTACCGATGCTGTGGCGGCTGTGATTAATGCAAATTGTAAGAACTTCAATGGACCGTTCCCGTGTTTGCATGCAAGACTCAAAGTTTCATTCGAATGAATTCGATGATTTTGTTTAATGGTAAAGTGTAAAGAATTTCTATCGGTGCGCATGCATCAATGATGTGTAGAACTAGAAACTTATTCGATTCATCTTCATGCTTAGGCAGTTACGTTACTTTCATCATCGTCTGAATGAACGCACAACTCAATTCCATTTCATCTTTGATCAAGTCGAGAGTAACCCGAGTACGGTAGTGGAGCATCGTTAGAAATGTCACTCCCTTTTGTTTCAAAAAGGGGCTTTTTTCGTATCGATCGCTTGCAGGTAACCGGGAGCGGATGATTTATTACCCGGCTTGTTTGTTCAAATAATCGATGCCCTGGCGAAATCCCCCGCGTCACACGAAATGCGCCCATAAAATAACCACCCCACGTTTAGTTTTTGAACGAGGTGGATCAAACGCATCTCGATTTAATGGCCCTAAACGAAAATACCATGCGTGCAGTGTTGGCTCGCCGTAATATTTGGACAATACCGAGTGGCCTTGCTAAATTTCCATGCGAATTTATTGCAGCACTAAATCGGGGAGTCATCCCGCCGCACGCCGCGCCGTCAGCAATATTGTTTATAATGAAACAGATATGATTTTCCTTGCGCTAATGGAAACAGTCGTACTGTACATTACGCTCGTATATCTCGCTTGACATCCGATAAAAGTTTCATCGATGAAGCTTATTACTAGGCTGTCAGCGAGACGCCTTGCCTACATTCTCGATAGTAACGACGGCGCCGGCGGTATCGATTTCTACATTCTTATTGAATTTATAGTAGCACAGCAATTTGCCACTTTCCATTTTGAATTGAGACGCTGATTCTTTTGTCCTGCCTCCGAATATTCCATGTACTTCAGCAAAATTTTCAAGTATAGTTTTTTTTTAATCCGAAAGTTCTCAGTAATTCAGACGCTCAAGATTATAAAATTATCACTTGAAGATAGGGAAGGAGTTCGCGATAATGGCGCTAGTCTGGGTTATTGATATTTTGTCAAATAAACATGGAGTGCGGTTGTAATAGAGCATCGTTACAAGGTATAGTGTGTACCCAGATTGCGAGATAACGCGCTGATAGCGTACAATATCAAATCGTATGAAAAAATAAGTTTCTTTATCGGTGGCGTGGAGTGGGACATGTCTTCCATGTTGTAAAACTCTGTTAAACATCGTTACGTAATCGAACTTTGATTTTGAAATCGGAACACGGCAATTTTTTTTATGAAATTCACTTTTTTTTTTTGAATGGAGTAGTTTAAAATTAAAAGAATATAAATGTGTGAATGAACGCACAGTTAACTGTCATTGCTACGGGCATAGACTAGTTTTCCTGATATTATATTACAAGCATAGCTATCAAAAGCAATTCCACAGTGTTCTTATTTCCAATGAGCGACTGTTGCCTGCTGGTAGTTTATCATAGTGTGGGACACATGTGGAGCCTCCACCGATAGTGGTGGACTGGACACGTCGCTATCTATGATCGATCACTAGTGCTGTTTAATTACGGCCAGTTATCGACGCGCATGATTTATTGATATTGCCTCCGTATCGCGATACTGTGTGACACAGAAATAACTTTGATTGTAACTTGGGCTTCTTGTTATGGATTGTTTTATTTGTTTTATAAGCCTAGTGTTGTAAAGCAGATAGCTTTATGGAGTTGCCTCTACTAATAAATGATTAACTATACGATTGAGAGTTGATGTTGCCTAGATATTTTAATCGGAAAGGTTTTTCCTCTCTGCTTTTTGCCGTCATAGCATTATTTATTCGTATGTTACATAAACAAATAATGATGACCAATATTATACATTCAAAGGCTATAAAAAATGAGAAGCAACCTCCCATTCTAAGCAGTCAATATAAAAACCGCGAACATTTGTTAGTCATAATGAGCAGAGCTTATGAATCAATAATCAACTGACAAAACATGGCGTATCGTTAATTTTTATGAAAATAAAAAACGTAGGAATGTGCACGGAAGGAGTCGTTCGTTGTGGCGAATTTGAATTTAAGAACTTAGTGCTTAATTAGATTTGAAACAAGATATTTTGGTCAGTGGGTAGCCTTAGGGGCGGATTTTTAGGAGTTGGAGTATATCCTTAGGGGCGCTATGAGAAGCAAAGAAAACGAAAAATAAAAATTTTTTTGGTTAAAAAATTTTTTGGGACTTACGCTATCGAAATGGAACGCGAAATTTTTCTAAGTATTGTTTTCATAGTGCCCCTAAGGCTACACTCCAACCGATATTTTCCACTGACAAACGGTAAACAAATTATAAAGATAACTTATCTTAACATAATTAGCACCAACATTAATTCAAAAATCGTTTAAAACGACAGAAAAGTTCTACAAAACAAATCAAAGAAAGCCAATAAATAACAAATAATAATAATAATATATATAGGTAACAGCAAAGAAAAATAAAACTCATCAATTTAACAGTATCTTTATCAAGATAGCCTTGGGTTGTTTGTCGGAGATTAATTGCTAATAATCCACTTAGTTTCACACAACATGCATCATTATTTGTCTAGATAATACAACGTTTTTTGTGTTCATTCAACACTTATCACCAAACCTTTTGATATGAATTAGAATCGTGGATTTGTGACGTTCAAATCTTAATTAACACCGAGTCTTACTAACTTAGTCATTAATGATGTAATTTACCCGTAGTTAAAATTATTATTTAATCATATTGGTTTTGTGATAAGCAAAGAGTTTAACTTGTCTATCTCACAATTATTTACTTGTGTTTTGAACACTGTTCTGATTTAGGATCTGTCAGTGTGTTTTAGTTTCCAGCCACAGGGAGATTATTCGTAGTAGGTAGTTCAGATTCGCTTAACCCGAAATTGAATAACGTCTCTCTCACAGAATTCGAAACTTTCAGAGAGCAGCAACTGACAGCTTGTTTAGAAAGTCTATCCAAGTTCATCAAAACTCTTCACACAAGTTTGAAGTGATTCCTGTAACGTCCACGAGTGAATAACAAACGTACAGATCAAATATTTTCTAAACACTCATTGTATGAAGCACGTGTTGTTTAACGGGCACTTGTCTTCAACAGCCAGTGTTATCGTTATGAATGGCCCTGTTGATACTCTGCGCTACCGTATGCCTGATACTGGCCACAACTACACCATCCTAACGGATTATATTTGAAACGGTGTTCCATTTCTTTTTTTAAATAAACCAGAGATTAGACTACTTTTTATTAGAAAATGTTTTCCGATGCGGAGGTTTTGATCGTTTACGGTCTATTTGGTTTGCGTCTAGACTTTAATGTAAATATGGATGTCTCTGCCTTAGAGGGAGTGTGGGCAGAATTCCAAGGGGTATGAACATAAGAAGAGAAGGGCGATATCGGGACTACACAGCATAGCGAGTGTTGGCTTTACAAGTGTACTTGCTGGAGCGTCGCGTCGCCGTCGTGTCCTAGAACATTATCACTCACCATTCTGTGAGACGTTTCCTAACCGCGTCTGTCTGGAGTTATTTATTTGTCGGGGGTTAATTCTACATATATTACTGCTACTATTTATTGTTTCAGCAAAAGCCTTCAGTATACCTGAAGAATAGGCAGCTAACTCATAGAAAACTCGTAAAAACCAATACTTTTGACCTAAATACTCGCGTGAAAAAAGTTTCATGCCCTAGCGAATATCAGCCCAGCAGCAAAACGAGCAAAACCAAAAACCTGACCAGGCGTTATCAGCGAATCACTGAGCGGTCAAAAAAAGTCGAAAGCGTCCGTTTTTTGGTGGACCTTGTAAAGCTATGGGTGGGCTGGGGTTCTGTACGTACGATGTATAAATAATTTGATAAATGGCGGGCAGGACGGTAGGCCAGCGGGCGTGCATCACTCGTTAATATAGTTAATAGTTGTTCGTCCCCTGACTCCGGCTAGGCGCTCGACTTACAGTACTACTTGTGGGCTAGACGAGTCTGCGAGAGGAGATTAAGGCGTAGATATAAGATGGTTTTCTTTGAAACATGGCTTAAGGTTGGAAGGGCGCAAGGATTAAGTCTAGACCGAAGACGAATAAGACAGATTTTTAATTAAACTATTTTGAAAATGTTGCGCGAGATTCCTGCAGGAATCTAAATTAAGTAAACAAGTATTTAAGTAAACAAATATCGAATCAGATGATGCAGTTTTTGTTTCTTTTATTAAGTAGAATGGAAAATGTGTGAAAAATATACTACGAATTTATCATGAAAGATATTAGATGCAAGTTTAATTACGAGATAAGATAGCTCCAAAAATAGATGTACTGTTATCGTCAATTCTGCTTTACTGCCACTGGATTCAAACACGCTTAACATTTGAACAAATCGATTGTTTGATATCAAAATTAGTTTTATCGTAAAGTCTAGTTGACAGGTAATTCTAATTACTCGTGGAGTTAAGTAGAGGATGTACAAAACGAGCTAATCAAATATGCCGCCGTGTAATCCGACGGTAATGTATGAGAGCTCAAATTTGTAAAGCCTCATAGCCGGGAAACAAACACGGCATTGTTGGCCGCGTGATCCATGCGTGTGATCCCGCCGTGTTTGCTGCCCGCAGCCCGCCACCAGTCCGCAAGCCCGCCTGTCCGGCCAACGAACCCCACAGCCTTTATATCCATTCAAATAAGCACTAATTATATTTAATGCGTTTTACCTGTAATTAGGAGGTGTTAGAAAATGTGAAACAGTGTTTAACGGTTTCGAAACAGTATTCGGGGATTGTTTACACGCTTACGTATACGATTAGACTTCTTTATGAGGTGCTTTTACCATCGCGCCCACGCTACATCGCGAATACAAACAACGATGCCGAATCTAATGATTATTGTAAACATTACTCACTATTTTATCCACTTTCGTGCAGCGCAGTGTTTCCTACACATTAGCAGTTGACTTGTAAAATTAATCACTAATATTAGTACGGAACACATACTGTTCACGTTTCATTTTTATGAATATAAACAAGCGTGGAAGTTTTAAAAATGGAACACAATGAAGTTGATCTAGTCTAAACATTTTAACAGGCTGTAAAACGCACTTTCGTCAATCTACCGGCAATAACGATTAATATAGAGTTGGGACACGTGTTGTTAGTGGTACAGTGTCCGAATAGATTCGCGGATACTTAGCAAGCAGTTAATACTCCGTTCGGCAGGAGGATGGGCGAGGAAAGTGGTAGGTAGCTGCTCGTAAATAAAGGCGTGACTCAGTCGGCCGGTGGCGTTGCTTCGAGCTATTTTCGACTTGCAAATGAGAAAATGCATCGACAGTGGAGCCCTATAGGTTGGTTAAGTGTTCCAATATATGTAGATGCATAGACGGCTACTTATTGACTTCTGCATAAATAAGTAGGCAGTATGGTGTAATTCCTTTGCGCTCCAGGTGGCGGGTGCGTTGCACTGTCGCGGCCACAAATGCATTCAAATATTTTCTCTCTACGTGTAGGCAAATAAAATTATTTTTGTATACAAATGTAGGTATAATGCCGATGGGACATTACCATTAAAGTTTTACACCTGATATCTTGACGCGTTGTTTTTTTATTTGATCTTGAATAATGCTGTGTAATAAAGTTGTTATAACAAGAATACTCTTAAAATTGTTGGATACCTATAAGGACATAGGTAAAATAAATTAATACACATTATGATAAATCAACGAGGATTAGACCATAACATTAGATCATGGAAAATAATGTGTTTATTACTTACATGATAGATTTATTTTTATGTGTGACCAGTTGTGTGTACACCAGTTGTTTTGACTTAAGAATTCGAATGGGTTACTTTTCTGTTCTTGATTTTAACTTAAGAATTAAAGTTTTAGCGAGACATAATGTCATACACAGATAATGCCGGTTATCTAGACCAGATTATAACAAGCCGTGTTAAGTACACATAACGGTCTCTCGTCTAGTCTATACTTAGATAAATCATGCATCGGAACTGCAGGCGGCAGTAGGTAGGTAACTAGGGAACATGGTTCGTATCTCGTCGGCGGACACTTATCGCCTCAAAACAAATCCCAAACGCGTTATCTCAAATACCTGCATACGTAAATACATCGACATTGAATCAATATTAGATAGGTTACCTACCGCGGAGCACGCTCGCTCGTCAGCCGGCAGCGCAGGCCGTTGTCACGCCACTACACACACTACTCACTGTTTACTTCACCGTCGTCTTAAACAACACCTAATTGAATCCATGTTATCATTTAAAATATCGATCAGTCACACGCGGTGCGAAGGGTCTCAGGCGACGCCGTATATTTTCACATTCAACGTCGAGATATTTTCGATACCAGTCCGGTTTTAAGTCACACACACGAGTTCACAACGTTGCTTGTTCGGTTTACTGTTGTAGCCGCTATACGAACTTATTGTCACAGATCAGCTGAGCGTATGTTTGAAACAATATCGGGTTTACGTAAATCGAGCGCAGAACAAACGCGTATCAACACCACGGCGCGCGGAGCGGGACTGATGGATGAGTGAATGAACGGAGCGGAGTTCGCTTCTCTTCATGCAAGGGAAGCGCGCGCGGGGAAGGACCGAAAGACGCAAAGCGGTGAGTTTTACCGCTAGATGGCGCTGTAAGGTTTTCTCAAACGAGTTTTTTTAACAAAACTAAAATAATTACGTGGGTGAAGATTGAGGGCCGGGCGGGCTTCGCTAAACGTCCGCCCGCCTCCTTATAAATTAGGAAAACGTTTTCAAATTATTTCCCGTCAAACATTTACTCTCCAATTCGTCGTATTCCTTCGATGTCCGGAATCAATTTACGCGAATCCACTTTAGGCATTTTAAATTGTCCCACCTCCTGTTTGCCGTTTCCAACGTGACGGAAATTAATGTGTGCATTGCGTTCTTTAACGTCGTGGAAAAAAATTGCTCGTTTTCTGAAACGAAGCGTGGAGAGCTGTGTAAATGTAAAAATTCTATTAAATCACGGATTGGGCTGGTAATCGCGAATGGAAATCGATTAAAGTTTGCGGAGGCACTCGGGATGGATTCTATCAGAGGGCCGATCGGAGTAGATGAACTCATTCTCGATTCCTCATTCCTCCGGACGAGAATAAAGGAAAATGTTCGACTGCCTATAGACATAAACGCGTTTAGAAGGGAATTATGGACGGAGATTGTATCTGTCAATTTACTTTAGTGGGAAAAGTTAACATTAGAATAGATTTTTTTTTGAGAATGGGTTCGCCTGTTTTCCTATTGTGTTGACTGTATTAGAAACGTCGCACACTTATCTGAAATCTGTGAAAGAGCGCCAACAATTCGTCATTATAATCCGGCCCGGTGCCAAATCTCCTTGTAGCTTGTAGGACTAAAACAAAGCGTGTTAACGAGTGGCCCAAATAACTTAGTCAGAAAGAAAGAAAGCAGTCTTTTGGTCACATTTCTACAATAAGTCATTCTTTGAAAGCATGACGTTATTCACCGTTCACCAAAATTCAGGTTTTTTGTTACATTTGGTTTTTTGTCAGGTGACAGCAGGCCAGCTGCTAGAATTTCTTTGTTTCTTGAGTAACGGATGAACTAACCGTGTTTGTATTAAAGTAACATGACGCGAACATCATTTAATTAATGACCACCTTATTTAATTATCGCGGTTAGGCAGACATACCTAATTAATCGAGTGTCAGTCATCTGTGTGAGTTAACCATTATTAATTTTATTACAAGTCTGCGATATTGTGTCATAATTTTCCTAATAATCTCAACTACACAATAATCAAAACAAGAAGTCATGTAAAACAATCAAATAATTTATCATAACCTCTTAATTAATTAATAAATGGCGACGGTGCTAGAGGCGTAAGCAAGTTAGTCTATGGTATTTATTATATGACAAATGATAGGCACTACCATAAACAATGGAGTGGGCGCGATAAGGGCAGATAAAAACTGATTTATAGTGTGGCGAGCGCCTTAAATCAATTATAGTGACGGCCGATATAGAAATATTGGGTGATAGAGTGCAGTCTACTTTGAAAAAACGATGAGGTTTTTTAATGGTTGTGTAAACAATCCTGTGTCTACATCGGTATGAAGGGTTTCGCCCATCTGTTATCTATATCCTAGTGAAGTGTCACTAATTAAAATTATTTTCCCAAAAGTTCTTATCTAAAATTATCTTAAAAACTACGCCGATTTTGTTTTGCAGATTTCCTTGTTTCTACATACCGACATCAGAGTCCTGAAAGTTGCATCCTTATGTCCTGTAGATACTTACTGTTTTTCTATACAATGCCAATAATGCATGGACGAGCATCAATATTTAGAACAGAACCTTTGTTGTGTTCTCTTAGTGTTTGATCTGATAGTACAAGTATACATATAGGTAAATCTAAGTTAAAAATACGTGAGTTTCTGTTCGTTCCTGCGTTTTACATTTCACAAAAGTCACAAGTTTTATCAAAATTGAAAAATATATGAAAATTTTATGCTGTCGATCGACCATGTCGGACAGAGGAGGTTGGTGACGCCGCCGCTGCGCTTAATAAAGCGCTTTATGCTAAAAAAATAAAAAGCGCAAAAAAGTAAAAGTTCATTAATTCTACTTTTTTTTTTCAGAAGAAATGAAAATGACCTTCGTCGGAGTTTCATTACAGCGCTAAGCCCCGTTCTTAGTCTAGACTAAATATGAGAATTTATTTAAATAAGAAAAGTATAGAGGTTGTATGTGTTTTCTTTTTTGTTAATAACGTGAATAGAAAATTATATAAGTTTAAAGAAATCTAGAAACTTAAGCCCTTTGTGACTCTTTCAGAAACAAAGGGTTTCACTTCCTGAACTTCTTCAGAGTGAGGTGAGAGTTTAGACGAGTGCTAGTCTCTACGTTTTTCTACAATGACTTTCAAAGGGGTAGACATGAGCCTTTCGGGAACATTTTTGACTTTTCTTGTCCATCATCGTTCTCGCATAGCATAAATTCCATTTATCCATGCGGTATTATGCCTTCAAGTAAACGTGCATGAACGGATGTTTTATACTGGATCGTCATTATTGGTTTTAACTGCGTGCCAAAGAGTAATCATGGTTTTAACTCCCCTTTAGCTTTTACAACCCCTCTACACACATAGTCAAACGAGAGTCATAATAATTAATTGAAATACATGCGTCAGATAGCGCCGATTACTAGGAAACAATAAAGCAATAAAAAGTTCAATGAAAACATTATAAATGTCAATTAAATCAAATTATTTGTCCGATAACACGTTACAGTCAGCCGTGTATCTCATGCAGCAACGAACTCATTACGTCGTGTTATCTGTGCTTTATTTTTATTATAATTAATTGCATTAATTTATTTATGGCAGCAATTTATGTTATAACGAATTGTCGATTAGGAGCGGCCCGATAGATTGTGTTCCATGTTTCTAATACCTACTAATATGAATAATAATTTGATCATGATTCGTGGTGCAACAGTTAAATGAAACATAAGTATAGTGACTCAGTACTAAATAATATTTGCTGAGCTTGGCTGGAGCTCTATTTGAGATAAGTTAGAAATTATGTTGTTATTCTTTTATTAAAATAGCTTGCTATTCTATTTCTAAATCATAACGGAGGACGTAAATTGTGCATTTGAACCACAGAGATAGGTAGAATAGATTGTTTATAGCTCGAAAAGTGGAAATGTGAAACCTACTACTTAATAGCTGAATCGATTGATAAAATTTAACTTTAGAAATGAGGTACCGAAGTACCAAAATGATAGCGAACAAAAAGATGATAGCCATATTGAGCTGTCAAAACACCGTCCTTTTTTGGCAAAAGAAACTATCCAAAAAGCCAGCACAATAAAAACTTTCCTCGGGAGTACCAGGACATGACAGCTAGTAGTAGGTCGCATTGCTTACCGGGGAACAGAGGCACAGAGCTACACTCGCTGGAAAAACAAACGACCATTATGTACACATACGTGCATGTGGCATGCCGCCACACAATGGGAAGGTGGGCTGGCCGAGCTCACTGCACTGCACTGTACTGCCCGGCGAAATACGATACACGCTATTTGATTAAAGTGGTTTATAAGAACTATAAGAAGTGAATTTTTGTAATCGGTTTAATGGTTCCGGCGAACTAAGTGTAACTCGTAGTTCGAAGCCAGTACTTTATAGAGCGTGCGAAAAAGTATTATGGGTATAAACTTTAATGGTACAACATGTTTGCGCTACTTATTGGCAACTGTTCAAAACTTACCATATAAAATCTGAGCTTAGAATACGCTTGCATATTTGAAGTAACTAAGACTAAGCCTAAGATTGAAAATGTTCTTAATCCTCATTGGCACTGCTTAATGCACGCCTGGTCTCTAACTGTTCATGTGCACACAATGCAAAGTGCGGCCAGATTAGTGACCGAAGAAAGGATTTAACAGGAATTATTAAATGTGTCACTTCCGTGATAATCGTCACACTGATAGCCTTTGCAGATATGATTCTGGATGGTAAAATCATTAGATGCTGATTTTTTCAGGGTTGCAAAAGATTTTGGGGATGCAAAACATTTTCTAAGCGGGAACGAAAGAAACCTATTAAATTAAAGATTATTTTCAAACAATATGTGGGTGGGATTTTTGGGGCTTTTCCTAAGACATCACTTCGGAGACAAGCAAGTTCAAAACCACTTTCTTACGGGTTGAGTGAAATTAAAAGTTTCAGGTTTGTAAATCGTGGACATCTTTAATCTATAATATAATAAAATACTACTGAATTATCCACAAATCATATAACCATCGATTCTCCGAACCTCGATTCCTCGTACGACATTGTTTTCATAATCAGTATCAGGAAAGTCACAATCCGTGCTCCCTGCGATATTTATCGGAAGCCCAGGGATTAAGTGAACAGATGTTAAATCCTGGTAAATCGGGCCCCGTTGAGCCAGCTCGTTACTCACCAACAATATGGTTTCAATATGCCATTAGCCCTGTGTTCCTAGCGAGAGTTATTGCAGCCAACGCCGCGGCATGAGCTAGTTAACAATGATTTGTAACAATTTTAATAGCTAGTAATTGTTAGGGTTACTTCTATTTTTATTGTAACACTGTTATTTTAGATTTAGGTCTAATTTTGGAGAAATTAGGCTGTGGTTTTTTAAATTCCGTTTGGTGTGGAAAGAAAATCAAATGTATCCTGTAAGATATCCGTTTCTATAAATAAAACTGTCGCCTTTTTAAGCTTAATTAAAGGGTTACGTATATTGGGGATCAAAACTGATCCAATTGCAACCTACGCCTAAGTATTACGTAACGATCTGTCAAAAATAACCCGTCACTGGGCAGACTTTTCAAGAGTGAAAAGGCATCTGTTTGGCATACTCGTTCCATCGGGGACCTCATCCATACTATTTCATCAGGCGGGGTCAAGGACAACAGCAGACCCATAAGGCAATAAAAAAAACCCCAACAATGAGAAAACCTCTGAAATTGTAATAATCACAACAGCCAGCCAAATTCTTCTGGTCATATGCTGCCCTCAATTTAACTCAGCGTTAACTTTGACTTATTCACCTGACCAATAAATGTAAAACTAATCTTAACAATATCCCACAAAAACCAATAAAGGCATTTATCATTCAGGCTAAAACAATACAACATAAAAAGCGACAGAAGCATGCGGGACCACAGACTATAAATTTGGCGGGACAGTCGCCGCGACAGGAGTTAATCTTTGCACCGTTATTCAAATACACTAGGTACCTATTGTGAATGCGATTATTTATTTGTGTGTAGTTTTAGTTCGCCATTGTTTTAGTTTAATAGGATGAGGACCCGTATGATAAGTATTCTGAAAGCTTTGCTAACTTAGAGCTTTGCGGCATTAAGTTTTGGAGTCAATGAACAATGAAAAAGCTAGACAGTTCTTGGTTCTTGTCCTAACTCACTTACGTACTGTGTCTCACACTTTACTGGTTTTAGGACAAAGAAGGGAACAACTGACAAATAGTAACAGTCCATTTAGTAACCAGTTTGCAGTGCAAAACCAACTCTTATTGGATTTTATAAAGTTTCATACTTTCTTCTACAGTTTGTAGTATGTTACCCAATATTTTAATGGGTGAATCGAGAACTATCATGCCATAGTCTCATACATACGTCCTAGGTAGCTCCGCCTAGGTACTTGAGACGACAGTAGGCAGCTAAACAATTAATGCAGTGAATCTACTGCGGAATGTGCAATCAACGTGAATAATGAAGGCCTTGTAACTGTTAGCTGCATCGATTAACTCACTATTTTAAAACTGTGACTGAGTCTGATTACAATATTTATACATGAACTGCCAATGTTATTAGGTCATATCTATTTCAGAACACCATCGATTTTTTGTGTGTGAGCTACGCAAGAATCTTCATAGTTTTGAAAATTTATAATTAATTTATATTTGTGGCGGCACACCTTAAGAAAATAAAATTAACATTTTAAATAGATAAAATCTTACAACATAAACAGAAATCAGATACATTTGCTCTTTCTTATCACAATCCGATCTCAAGCGGTTAAACTATCAACAATTCTATGAAAATTATATTTAACATATTTTAATATTGGTTCATTTGAAGTGTACCTGCGTAATCCGCCTAGCGACAGATAGGCGACCGCGATAAGGCCATAGGATACATGGAAACAGAAGGCCCACTGAGTTGTATTTCTTCTGATTTTCAAAGTATTAGCACACACGAATTAAGACTGTATTTTTTTTAAATTGTTTTTCCATGAGTTTTAACTCGCTGAGAAGAGGCCTCCGTCCCAGGATATCCCAACGTTTGTAGGCTGATTACACTTTATGAGAATCATGAATAAGAAAATCAAAATCGTAACCCACCTTTTTGGAAACAAAACTAAATAAAGTGTGAACTGTCTGTAGTTTGCTAAAATCCAATTTCGTAGCGACGGCGTAGCGCGTAGTATTAAGCGTAGCCCGTAGCAACTTTTTATTTTCTTTAAAGCTAAACTTTTTTTTGATTAATTGACAAACTTGTGCTAAGCTAAAAAATAACAGCCGCTCGCAACAATCTTTAGGTAAAGCCGCGCTTGCCTAGGCTGGTCTGTGGATGGGTGACCACCCATTACATACCGAGTTTCCTCCGTGCCTCGGGAAGCACGTTAAGCCGTTGTTCCGGCTGTCATTTGTACATCTTTGACAGTCGTTACAACTTAGTAAGGCTGACAACCAGTCTTACCAAGGGGTATCGTATTACCCACTAACTGGTTAGTGGAGGTCAGATAGGCAGTCGCATATGGCATAGGCAGTAGGTTAGACTGGAAGCCGCCTCTAATATAGTTGAGAAAAGACTATGCAGATGATGAATTGTCAAACACTAAAATGGAAAATAAGTACTTGTAACTTCAAGTTCCATTACAAAGTAAATCTTCTGTATTCAAGTTACGGTGGTACGTTGAACTTAGTGCGTGGCGGACGGTTTAATCCGCCACCCTTTGGCTCTGACAGTTTCAGGTATTTTTGGACGACAGTTTCACTTCTATTTGTTTTAAAGCTTTTAACAGGGAACTAGCTTTTACAATTCAGTTTTATGAACTCTGTTTGGACCTCAGTAACTCTGTTTATATCTATTCATATTGAAAATTAAACAACAAAAACTCTTGTCTTTGTCAACGAGAGACAAATATTATCATACTGAACCAGCGTAACCACATATTAACTTAATATGTGTATAACCTAAAAGGAGTAGGTAGGTGTATTATGAAGATGAACTAAATATCGAATTGGTCTATCTCATCACATTTCTTGAATACAATGTATGAAAGGTCTACCTAATAAGATATCGATTACATTACTCGTCTAGACATCAATCAAACAAACAAATATTTGGAATAGTCGAGGAGTCTACAAGGTCTCCAGACAAACGAGGTTCTAATGTCTAAACCTGCAGTTAGTAGTTAACGCCAAATCGTTAACTGCCGTCACTAATGTGATGGTTTACAAGATAAGTCACTGGTCATTATGACTGCATTGTTAAAGTACTCTGTTATTGCTATTTTAGTTAGTCTTATGGATACTCATTGGTATGCACAAGACCTTTTTCAGAATTTGATCCTTATTAGCGATACTATCGAATGGTGTAATAACACAGAATGTGTTTTTTTTTCTAAAGTAATGGGTTCGATTCCTGGCTTAGAATATCGAATGATGCAATTTTAGTTTTTATCAAAATCGGGCTCGAGACTCCTTTAAGTATTTTTCGCTATTCCTCATACCTGCATGCTTATAAGTCAAGATGTAAAATGTAAATATTTGTACGGCTGAAATGCCGAACCCATACTCATATTTTAAGAACATATGTTAACTACCTATTCTTGCAAACAAATTGCCATTGTCCAATCTACAAATCACCAGGAGAAGCCGTCTTAGAACTTGTTTGAACAATTCATCATCATCATTTCAGCCGAAAGACGTCCACTGCTGGACATAGGCCTCCCCCAAGTGTCGCCACACTGACCGGTCCCGTGCGACTCGCATCCAGCGGATCAATTTGAACAATTATCTTAAACGAATTCAGAGGAATTATGTAAGTCTATGATAATGAAGATCAATTGTTAGTTTCCTCCCTCAAGTTGTAAACAGAAATACTTACCTCGCACATCTTTGTCTATTTCCCCAGAAGAAACCAGCATGATAGAAACTAGTATAAGACATAACTTGTTATTTTCTTACAATTGGAGACCACCCCAATGTAACATAAAGAGGCGACAGTTACAGAGAGCTAACAAAAACTCGCATATCGCGTTACAGAGTGTAACGTATATCCGTGAGCGACGGGACTCGAACCCGTTACCCCGACTCGACCGCAACATACACTTTGTATTTCATTGTCAACTTATGACTGGTTTAAGTGATATGATACTCCATAATTATCTTTGAATGGTTATGTATTTATGTCTGATCAAATCATATCAAGTAAATATATTGTGTTGTATTTGTGTAAACTGATTAAAGGGTGATCAGTTTGATATGTTATGGATGAATGTATTTTCTTTTGAATCATCTCTCGCTCAAGGGTTTGACTTTCAGGCTATTTTCCACCTAGCTGAAACAGTGATAGCATGTTTTAGGCGCATTAACGTTTATGTCGAGCACAGCCAAATGAAACATCATCAATAGCGTATGATATTCCACTGCCAAACCTCTCTTTCTAGAATGATGCAAACGTCCTCAATAAAATGAAATTTTTGGATGTTTTCAAACAGATGACGATTACCTTACAGCGGAAAGGAACACACTGCGGCCAATCGTCTGAACATTACTCCTCACAACTGCTGATTACAAAGATTGCAATTGTGCCTAACTAGTACAGGAAGCCAGTTAGGCAGAAACTACCAGCGTTTTCTAACACGATAATGACGCATTTCCCTAATTCGATACTCAGGCCTATATACAAGCTGGCTAACAAGCACTTAACACGCTGTATATTTCCATTACAAGCCCATGTACAGATCTGGAACACTTTTTGCCCGTGAAAGGCAACATTTGTAACCAGGCTGTGTTCTTGCTCAACTGTTACTGCCGTACCATTTACATAACAATTTAATTGAACATTTGTTATGTATTGTCATACTATTAACTACGAACTAGTTTGTATTTGGATCATAAATCTTGCTCTAATTGTATGCGCATTGCCTGGAGCTAACATAGTTCTTTCATCATACTGGTTGTAGTTTGTTTTGCTTCCAGTTAATTCAGGATGCAATTTAGTATGTTGGTGTTGTAGGAGCGACGGCCGTTTGACCGCAGCAGTGTAAACAGAGAAGACACTGCAATATCCTACTTTAGGCTTTGAGAGACTCCGGTTTGTGACAGATATTTTACAATTAAAATAGTAAAGTGACTGACTTGAAGGTTTAAGATAGAATCATGATAATTAGGTTCCTAAAATGATGTAGTACAGTAACAGAGTATTTTCAAATAAAGTTGACGTGTAAAAGTGTATGCAATAAACTATTTACATAATAAACATCATTTAATCTTTTTTTTTTTTTTAAGAAATTCATCAATACAAGTTAAGTTGCTGACTCGCACTTGGCCTGCGTGGTGGATTATGGCCCACACCCTCTCATATGGATGAGGCCTGGAGGTCAGCAGTGGGGACGTTGTAGGCTGACCATACAGGCTTCCTACCTTTGTAGGCTGATAATGTTATGTAAACTCACAAGCAACAGTTACTAACCAAACACAACCTTCCATTTATCATGTACAGTCAGACAATTAAACCAACACACTTCCAAACTCAGCAATAAATCATAGCGTACTCTAATCTGTGCACAATCGTACGTAGCGCCATGTAAGGCAATATAGTGCCTGACCAAATTAGCGAGCGGGGCATACGGGCCGCATTCTTACGGACAACCTTGAACCAGTTGCGCGCGCGCATGCTGTAGGGCTGCCCTGAGGGACCAGGGTGATAGAAAGTGGCGAGTTAATGAATTACTGGAGGTTTATAAGGAGGTATGGCAGTGATAGTGTCAAGAAAATAACCTTTTTGTGGGGTATGTACAGTCAGCACAAATCGTGACATTGGTATAGACATATTTTTGAAAGATGAATTTTCAGCTGTACTGAGGCTCACCTGAGCCTCAGTACAGCAGTCAAGTTGTATGTCTTTCAGCGAGTGGTAGGCGGTCTGCGAGACTGTATTATGTAAATTTGACGTTCCAAAAATGCTGATTATTATTTATTGCCAGTATTTATTTATTTATTTTTATTTTCCTTTATTGGCCAACCAACAATTGTTTACACTGTAAATATTTTAAGTAAATAACTACCATTAACTGAGGTTAGTGTAACAATTTCTTATAGGTATTAGGTCAGTATTGAGGTATGGTATGATTAAATGGCCTTAAAAGTTCATCGAGTTTTAATTTCCAAGCCTCCAGTTCTCCTGAATTAATCAACCGTTGTAGTAATATTCAACTGTGACGATTTAAGTACACAATCGAAAAATAAATCAATATCATACCCGTAGGCACACTATAGGCAATCAATCGTAATGGTATTGCCATGTAACACACCACATTATTGTTATGGCAACACTGCACTCATTTGTCACGAGTCGAAGCTCCCATACTCGTATATTAGTTTTGTTGTACCTTTAATGGCGGGCATAATTAATCGGATACTGTATTGAAATCACCTCTGATACAATGATGTTTATGTTCGTGTAATTTATTGGAATAGTATTTGCTTGTAATCGTTCACATTCATGAATACTCACTATCTGTCGAAAAAGGGTGGTTCTCGTTGGTCTACTAGTAACAAGTGCGACTGTTAAGCATGAGGTCCTGAATTCGATTCCCAGGCCGGGCAAAGTGTTTTAAGCGTATTTTCACCAGGAATTTCTCAGTTGCAGCCACGGAGTCTGGATTTGCGCCCGGTTGATGCTAA
This sequence comes from Eugnorisma glareosa, assembly GCA_947578425.1. Lineage (NCBI taxonomy): Eukaryota > Metazoa > Arthropoda > Insecta > Lepidoptera > Noctuidae > Eugnorisma > Eugnorisma glareosa. Next base: position 1,131,925 of record OX387957.1, on the reverse strand, counting down.
TAGGCTCGCTCCCTATTACATGTCACTTCAATTATAACGGTCGAGAAGTGGGTGTATTATTAGGGGCATATCTGCCTAGCCCTTCGGGGATTACAGGCGTGATCATATGTAATGTCAAACTTTCACGTCACTGCTGCTTGCCAGCCCTGTGCGTGAAGGAATACGGGGACTAATCGCATTCGACGTGCGCAAGAGTGCCCTACGCGAGCATTTCGCAACCCCGCCTCTCTGACCCGGTGCTACGTCAATTTAGTCAATCAGCATCCAAATTATACCTCATAGTTTATGTTCTAGTATTACTGACCGCACTGACTATGTTAAAGACGTACTTGATGTTTATATGCTGAAGTAATAAACTAGAAACCCCAATTATGTTGGGGTTTTGGGGTCAGCTTCCAGTCTAACAGGATGGAGCTGAATACAGTATTTTACATGGAGAGACTACCTATCTGACCTCCACAACTCAGTTGCTGGGTCATACGATACTCCTTGATAAGACTTGTAAGACTAAGTTTCCGTATTATCACTGAAAAGGGTTTTGGCATTGACATCTGCTGGAAGTGGACAATGCAGCTGTCAGTCTTGGATAAATAAGATGATTCATAGTGGCATCTGCTAACAGAGTAGTAATGTAAATTACCCATCCACATACAGAATGAAACATCTCATCCTTGTTAGCAATCTTAGAACGACTAAGATCCCACAGTGATTCTATATCAGGATCAGATTAGATAATAATCTTTCTGCTAAACACGATTTTTATCTATTCTTTCCCCAAAGAGTCAAAATAGATACCTATTAAACTCGTTAATATAAGGTTAATGGCACATTATTGAATAACATTAAGATTCGCTTATATTTAATTATGAATCTCTAAGATGAGTGGGCCGACAGCCTGTGATCACTTACAACTGCCAAGGATGCTTGTGTTATTTAAATTAAGTTTGTTTTGACAAGGATGCCTTTTTTAGATTCTGATTAAATTGTTATGTTTAATATCTATTGGCATCGTCGCCGTCGTCAGTTTGAGTGGATGATGGCATAAATATGGCTTCGAGTATGTTTGAGAGATTAACTACAGCTCATAATATACGTTTTTAGTTCTTTGTTACTCTGATTTTCTCATTAAGACAAGTGCGATGTAACAAAAGACGATCACAACAAAAGACGCCTGCGAAAATAATACACTAGTTTTGATCGTGATCGCAGACTTCTTCCAACAAATATATGCGCAAGAGTGTTACACACTGTACCACCTATTTCCAGATGTCGCCTAATAAAGGTTCTACCAAACCGGTACGGACAATTTGTATGATTGCACACTCTCGCAGCTGTCCACTGTCCAGTGTCCGGAGCCGTGTTTGTGTCAGTTTCACTGTTCCTTAACAAAGTTTACTAATCTTCACGACGGCTTCTAAGCCACAAATTGATTGATGTTAAATCAACCGAAAATTGATCCACTAAAGAATCCAGGCCGGTTAGCACTCCTGGGAATGCGCCTACGTCGCGAGTCGCGTGTCTAGACAATTATAAACAATAATGTGCACTAGGTGGCGTAGGTGGGCGTGTGATTAACTGCGCGGGCGCACGATTCGCCCCCCGCGCATTTCACATGTAAATTATTACAAGATATGCTAGATAAATCTTCAGCCTATGAATGCGATTTGCAAGTTTAACTGAAGTAAAAATATAACATGTTTTATGGCTATTATAAATTATTGTGCTTGCGTGTTCGGACTTAAGTAGATTTTTTATTTGAGAGGACATTCAGTAGCTTATAAGCATTTACAGCTTATTTGGAAACGAAGTGGAGTGTAGTGGGGTGTGGTGAGGTTTTCATAAATTTATGAAAACCTGGACCAATGAGGGGCCCAAACCTCTGCTAGTTAGTTCTACAAATTATGAATGTAATGTACAGGTAAACTTTCACAACTAACAAAGCGGTCGGTCTTACGAATATGTAACATTAACCCAACTGATTATCATGCCACAGGCCTCCAAGAGGTTGACACATGCACCTCCATTTCACAATACCGAGAAACATTTTAATGAAGATCCGAAATCATGAATTTAATGTCATCCGCCATTCAAGCCTTGTCCACCCTCCTGTGTGGCCATTCCTAAGCTATCTCTCTTCGCAATCGTTCACACGCGTCCAGGTGAAGTTTTTAACATTTTTAAATTAACCAGTATGGTGGACATTATGTAGAAACGATGTAGAATTGAATTATTTAACGATGAAACGACCGGCCCGGCCAGTGGACGGAGATAATTCAATTTATTTATTTTAACAATTTTATCGTAAGTTATGGGCGAGCTTTACATGGAGCGACTGTCAAATGTGGTTATGATTATATGAGGATTTTTTTATGGTGTGGTGTTGCATTGGTTAAAATTTAATAAATTACATTAGTAGTATTTTTTGTATTTGAATAATCTGTAAGCTTTAGAAACTTGCGAGCATATAGCGTCCAGCCGCTATGCTGTTAACCTCAGAAAAGGTGCAGTCAAACCGACCCGGACAGACAGCCGACTGGCTGGGGATATCGGACACTGACAGAGTCTTCAGTACAATATGCGTCCTGTGTCCGGAACATCCGAAATATATCCGTACCCCCAGTTTAATCGAACATTAAAGTAATTTATTTCAAAGCTTGTCAGTATTCCAAATATATCTAAATATTCCCAAATTCCCTCAATTTCAGTCACAAAAGCAGTCGTTCCGTCATATCGTGAGATCTTAACGTCCCTGATACCAGGCGCGCAGCACGCAGCAGGAGGCAGAGTGAGGCGTTGTACTAACGGATAGTAATCGATACCGGACATTATTTACGACACACGGCCACCGATCGTCTTTTATTTGCGCTCCTACGCACACCATATGAATAAGAGTATGATCGTAGTTTGATTTATTGACGGAGCCTGGAAAGAGGATTAATACAATGTTTGCTAGGCGAATTGATCGGAGAAGTTATAAATAGATAGTTGAGCCTTTATGCAAAGGCAGGCGTGGGATATAAGCTGGTTAAGGACGTTTTGTAAGTCTCCAACCTCGTAGTTTTGGTTCAAAATGAAATAGAATAAGCTATGTGCTAGACTAGATAGCAACAACAGTGAAGATGGCGCTGCGAACAAATTAAACTAGAGTCTGTTTTATCATAAGATTAAACATCACCATTAGACATCATAGATTCCTTTATATGCTGCCTTTTTAATGACATCAATTTGCTTCCAATCTCCGACCCCAAAAACAAGTAAATTAAAATAAAAAAACAATAATGTAACTTTTACAGCAAAATTGTAACATTTTAGGAAACGAAACGTAACTTACGACTCAAGGGCCCTGGCAACACTGGTCTCTATCGTCTATTAAAAAGTCTCTTTTACTTGGAATCTCACAGATACTAGTTTAAAACTAAGAAAACAATTCTGCAAGGGAAATAGGGCATGCGGAACAGGGTTTCGGTCCCGGTTTTTCCGGGGTTTTAATATGGGACCGAAACCCGGTTCCTCAAGGCCCTAAAGGTCCTCAGGGTCCTAAAGGGAAAGGTTACTTTACTTCTACTGAATGGTGAAAGCTTCACTAGAAAATTCAGAAATATCTAAATCATCATTCCGCAGCAGATTGAGTTGTAGTTCACTTGAATTCGCCAAAGAGACGAAAACAAAAGACGCTCACAAATAAATAAATTGAATTGGAAATGTCTAGCAAACTAATAATATGCTAAAATATACAAACAACCAATAAAGTAATAGTTACGCAGCCGATCGGGGTGAACGAACCGATGAACGAGATGCTTCATATTAATATGCAAATGCTGGCAACATTAACACCTCCTTGTTTACGACAATATCCAGATAGTATCGCACCACAGAGATCTTATAAAATTCGGATTTTAAACAAAAATAAATAAAATCTTGATCGGGTTGTGATCATTGATTAAAACGGCTTCTTTCACGCTCCGCCCATTCAAATTAGGAGAGCTTAAAAACATTATTGAGTTTTTATAACAGCTTAACTAATGTGAATTTGTATAATTAGCATTTTATTGCTGATAAAACAAACAAGGGTTTGATTGAGATAACCATATTTGCAAAAGCCGTTCACACGATAATGGGTACCTACTTGGAACGTTCTCGTTGGTGGCTAAGTTTATAGATGACTAGCTGTTGCCCGCGGCTTCGCTCGTGTTTTGGTCGGAAATCATCCCACGGGCACGTTGTAAATATAGCCTATAGCACTCGGGGATAATGTAGCTTCCTGTTAGTGAAAGAATTTACAAAATCGGTTCAGTAGATCCAGAGATTACCCCCTACAACCTTAAAAACTCACAAACTTTACCTCATCTTAGTATTATAGTACCTATAGATAGAACATTTCTGTTCTTTGCACATATCCATTTTAGGCAGGGTCTGTGAGACATAATTATGTATATATCATATCACAATTCTCGTCATGACTAAACATATTTATCATCTTTGAAGCCGGTGAAATTAAAATAATTTCAAGATTATCATGATAACTATACTTAATACTTAATATTATAAAGAGGTAAAATTTGTAAGTTTCTATGTAGGGGGTCTCTGGATCTACTGAACCGATTTTGAAAATTCTTTCACTATTGGAAGCTACATTATCCCCGAGTGCTATAGGCTATAGTGCTATAGGCGTTGTAAATAGGCTATATTTACAACGTGCATGCCCGTGGGATAATTTCCGACCAAAACGCGAGCGAAGCCGCGGGCAACAGCTGAAATGAAATGAAATGAAATTATTTATTTTGCAAATAGGATATTAAAATCACTTTTACATGTCAATATTTTGTTTTTAAAAGAACGTTGGCGCCGGCATTTCCTAACTGACTACCCCTGAGAAGAAATGCCGAAACAAACTCAGGGATCGTGTCAGCTAGTACTCACTAAGTTTAGATGGCCGCATTAATTTATTTAATTCGAGAGCGATGCTAAATCTTATATTTCCTTAATGGCATTTTCTTCTTTTCCTTTTCAAATAAAGTCTATAAATACGGCACAGGCTTCCAGGGTAGGACCCGTCACCCGGTAGTGACGTCACCAGGGCATGGCCGGATTACTTCCAGTTAATTAAGCAGCTAAACAATTTGCTGGTAACTCCACCACAGCCTTAATGGCGGCTCCGGTTACACTCCGGTTCTAATTCCTAAAACGAGTTCATTTTAAACTGTTCCGCCTAAGGTTAGGGCTAAGGGATGCTTGGAGCTTAGGGTAATTGTCATAATCAGAGCCGTCGTCTTTTAGTTAATCAGCTGGGACTGGATATCACTGAGTGTCGAGGGGTTAGGCTTAATGAGTCTGATTCCGGCCTAAGCAATTAAGACCTCGTTGTAATGTCAGCATTATCATAACAGTAATACATAAAAGAACCAGTCATTGTTTGCTAGGGTGATCAGAAGAGCTTAAACACGGGTTGATATCCTTTTGGCCCTTTGAATCCAAATGACCCAATTTAGAACTGGCTGTACTGTATTCTTGTATAAAGCGGACATGAGAGAAGAATCATGTCTGCTGCTAGAATTCTTTCAAATACGTAATCTAATAAGACTTTATATAATCAGCACGCTAGACTAGTCTATAAATTTCAAATTGATTACCTTGACTTGGCGTTAATAATATTGTCACCGCGGCAACTATGTAGGTTCTTTGTACTCCTACCACATCACTAAACATTTTATTATCATCCGCCATCTTCTTTTTATTATGCCTAGATCTTAATATTTATGCATATCAGATCCAATGAATATAATATACGATATTGATATTCTATGATAGTTAAATGTCCTCTAAAGCATCCGTTGCCGATATATTTGCAAATTAGTCAGAATTGACACGTCTTCGAAGCTCGGTGTCGGCAGAATTAGTAATGAGATGGTTTACTGGCTCACTGCTAACTATACCAATTAGCTGGCATTCCTTCCTTGTAACAGAGTAGTTATGTTGATGTGTGCGATTTGAAGGAGTACTGCTGCGTTCGTAATATGTAGATGCCTTTTATTGGAGTATGACCAAGTACCTAGTTTATAGGGAGATGTTGAGTGTGGTGAAGTGTGGTCGTAAATATTGTTTTTAGTGGTTTGCGTTTGTTTACCCCATTGGTACGCATGGTATATACATGTATGTATATTGGTATCTATAGCGTCAATGCGAAATTGAACATTTTTTGATGCTGTGACCATCTTTGGACTTTCGATCGCTGGAAGTGTGCCAAATCCTTGATTTTCTGAAAATCACCTTTCGAACGATGATGCGTGAAATTAGACAAAAACTATGCAACTAGACCACGGGTTCTCGCCCTAATCTGCATAAAGCTTAGTTGAAAACCATAGATTACCATAGACAAACAAACAGACAGAACAACTTTCTAATCCCTCCCTATTTTAATGTCGGTCCTTCCAAAAGTACCGAAGTACTACATTTTTAATTCGTGGAGACCCAAAACTCTTGCAATATCGGGTTGTTCGCAGTCACAGCTGACCACCTCATGAATTATGTAGGCCGCGTACGCACTGGACGAACTTACGACTACTCGTATTTATTTGTCGATGTATCGATACGTATTCCGAATAGATATTCGATATTTTTGCCGATTATCCGCGCCGGCATGGGAACAGGAAACTGACATGTGTCATGTTGATTTATAGTTTTAGTTGGGAGTTGTTAGATAAAGTTTTTCGTCTTTCAAATTTCAATAAATTACGTATTTCCATGTTAGACTGGCAGCGGAATTTGTGGAAAATAAATATTAGTAGATTTCTTTTTCTAAATTCCTCTGCTTTTTATTTATTATGATATAGCATAGAACTCTGAATCATAGAGTATAGTGCTTAGAAATTGTAAAGGAGAGATCTCTCGTTCATGTATGTATGAATCGGTATGAATGGAACATTCAGGAATGGATCAATGGTGCATTTACATGCCAAGCATTATTTTTAGACCTGGTACGTACATAGGAAATAAGTATTACTTGTGTCACCCTGAGTGATTTTTCTCTATTAAAACACACTGAGGCTGAGCAACCATATTTAATAGCAAGAAAAACGAAAAACTTACAAATTGTAGTAAAAACATCTGGGGGCCTAAAATGGCTGCTTTATCAGAATCATAATACGAAGCACGTTAAAAATTTAAAACTCTTAAAATGGATTTTGTGGTCATAACCATAAAGACCATTTTAAGAATTTTAATTTTTTAACGTGATTCATATTATGATTCTGATAAAACTTCCATTTTAGGCCCCCTGCTCAAAATCAACAAGAGTATCGGCTGGGTAATGAGTGTAAACGCGATCAGTCGCGCGTGCGTCGATTTAGTCGCGCGATTTGTGCCGCGACGCGTCGTTAGTCGCGGCGCATACCGACCGCTTAAATTCCGCGTGATCGCACGCAAACGACCTTTGTGCACAGATTAGTTTCAAAATTGCCAAATGTTTTTTAGTGAAAAATGTTCACTTGTGTGGCTATGACTCGTGTTACTATGCAGCCGATGGACATATCGGATTCTGTTCTCGTTTCATTTGTTTAGTTTTTTGTGGATTTTTATTTATGAGTGTGTCTGGTTCTTAAATTATTGGTTCTGATTAAGAAATAATCTGCTGAACATAACTATTCCTTCAAACTATGGCCGAAGTTTAGGTTTCCAACAAAGATTATGAAATTAAATCTTTTATTTCGAGATGTAAAATCCATACAACATTCTCAAACATAAATAAAACATTGACAAATAAATTAAATAAATCATTGTCATTACACATACCTACACAGTACACACACACACGCGCCTCAAATGCAGGGAATTTGGTAATCGGCGTGTGGTAGGATTATTATGGTGCATTGCTCTAAATAAGGAGTTGCCCCATAGATATCTCCGTAAAATCTCTTCAATTTGACTCACATTTTACAGCTAAAAGTTCTGCCAAACTTATACAAATCTCAACTCATCACGGTAGTCCATAATAAAGAATAAATCACGGCCCATTAAGTGAGGCTGGGTTATTCTGCAACAAAGTGTGGGCACGATACCCGGTAGCCGGGCGGCGATAACTTATGCCGTAATTAAACCGGTTATTGCCGCACCGAGAGCATTGCGCCGCATGCACGCCACCACACGGAAAACAATGCCGATATATTTTCGTTTGGACTTCGGAATTGTGTTGCAGTTTCAGTAAGTTTTTCATTTAAGTAGTATTCAGGGACGTAGTCTTAGCATATTCTGAAATGTAAAGTGTCTGGCTTCAGTAGAAACAGATAGGAAAATACCTACATCTGGACATTTAAGTTAAAAGCATGCAATTCCATGCATAGTTTAAAGTTTTCGACGGAAAACGTCCTCACTACTACACAAAGTTCAGTGACTTACTTTGCTCATTTACATAGTTAATTACATTACAAGCTCACATTGTTACTATATAACTCGAACTTCATCACAAATGAAACTTAATTTCTGAATTAACTTACACTTAATTTGGTGCATTTCGCGAGTGGAATGAGTGTCAGCGTGATTGGCATGGCGACCGCCAGCGCAGTTGATTCGGGATTAATTAAATAATTTTGAATTATCATCGAGCTTGTCAACTCAATACGTCAGATGGAATCGAGGAGTTTGAATTACATGGATATGTGATATATAATGTAATATTAATGGATAATTTTAATGTGAAATATTACTTTTGCTGTTCTCATTATGTTATAGCCAAATATTATCTTAAATTAATTAGACAAGGATCATAAATTAAGTACAAAAATACGTGGTTCATAATTAACAGCCAAATTAGAGACTACTGTTTCCTAATACCTAATACCACAAAAAAGGTACCTTATTAAAAGATAGAAAGTAATTCCGTAAAAAGCTCCTGAAATGAGCAGAATGAAGCTTCAGAAAGCCAAATTATTTACCAAAGGTTTATTTAAAACACCACGTTTATCTTAAAAATGTATCGTATTTGGTACATTTCGCTTGTAGGTACATATTTGTGTAATCAGTTGATAGCACACGCCTGCGCAAACAGACAAACATGGCCGGCCGTGAGTTTGTACAGCGCATAGCTCTGATTGGATACTTCAGGATGCCAAGTGCTTTGTGTGATTTGCTTCAGCTTCTTATTCTACTGGTGACTGTACGAGAGGTGGATTAATGAAGTAGGTAAGTAGGTACCTATACCTACAAGTGTTAGATATCAAAAGGCAAAAAAAATGGCAAAAGCTTAATGCTTTTGGACCTGCAATAATGGCAGGGAGCCAGCTCAACTCAACATCTTGCCCTTTTATGACGAAGGAGTTGGTCGTTCTTTCGTCTTCTCCATTTTGTTCTCCAGTAGTTTGTTGTGCATCATCAACATTAGCGTTTCCATTGATACCTCTATTAACTTTTACAGCATTCTCAACACGACTATTTTCTCCCTCGCTCCTAAGTTCTGCGATATTTATACGACCGAGCTATAAAATTATATTGAAATCAGATAAGTACTATTCTCTAAGATCGAAAGTTATAAAACTATAATAAGCGTTTCTAAACGTCCATCATTGCCTCAATAAACCGTTTATTTATAACAAATAAATACAAATTTAAATTGCCTTATGCATTATTTATTACTAAACTCAAATAACTCTAACAACTTGTTGTAAATCTCTCTTTTCGCGCCACTTTTCACTCCCATGGATTGAGTATTTTAATATGTTTATGAGGTGTTGAGTAAGGCTTGATGAATGGTTTTTAAAGAGAGGAAAAGGAGCTTCATTATGAGTACGGAAGCCCATTGCTGGGCACATGCATAGCACTGGTTTAAAATGTTTTGTTAGTGAGCTTAGGATCAACGTTTGACTCTGTTGTCAGTCATTCCTTTGGAGCAATTGGCCTAACTGGCTATAAGTTGAGGAATTTGAATGAGTGAACACGATAGAGATCCTGTGTCTACTGTACATATTAGATGGACTTCTTACTTCAAGTCGTAACTCCATTGAAAGATAAAATCTTTTCAATCAACGTAAGCAAATATCCTTGAAACAACATGGAGATTTCATTTTACATTCAGTCAGAAAATGGCTGCGTTGCTGCCTCAATTAACGAAATTGAACGAATGATGAGCGAAACTGACGAATAAATAAAATAATAAGAATGTGGGTAAACCTGTGTTCTGTGTTTGTTTACATTACATACGCTGTTGCCAATGTGTAAACTGTTGAACGATAAAAGAGTAACCAAATATTGATATATTTTTAATTGAATACAATTTTATTTTGGAGGAAAATCTTGCGTTCACAGTATCTAAGTCTGAAAGGCTTAATTAATTGATTAATGTAAGATCTTGTGGCAAAATAAGAAGTATTAGTAAACCCAAGGACGAAGACGTTTAATTAGAAGACATCAATCAGAGCGCAATCTGGATATACATACCGATGTAGCTGATGATGTTATAGCTATTGTGTCACCCAGTGACTTTCCAATTTATCAGACTTAAATCTAGCTCTTTTACCTGTCCCCTATAATCAGTCTTGGTAAAATCAAGCTAAATTAATATGGCAGCAAAACATTCACATCACTGAAACGGGAAACATTAACGTCAGATGATTATTCAGCATTCGACACGTATACTTCATTCACTTTCGCGTTTATAACGAGTTTCGTAGTAAAATACAGATGCGTACGATCTTGGCTTCCAATCTAACAGACCAGGGTATGTAGGCCCTTCCTGTTTTAAAGGAACCTGGTTTGTATGGCTCAGTGAAGATTGGTGGTTGATTATGCACACGACAAATGAATTATTCACTTTTGTAATGGTAATTAGTATTCGATTGGTGGTGTAGAACGTGATGCGGTGTGCGAGCGTGATGTTCGCGACGATCTACAGCGGACCGTAAGTAAATAATGTGCTTTTTATGTTAAACCATTGTAACTTTGTGCTCCGTGGCTGTATGCGAACTTCGTGGCGACTATTAAGAGGGTATTGGCTTAATACAGGCGGATATTGATATCGTATGGTACACTCCCTTTGTGCTTTTAAATGTATTGGTGTATTGCAGACGAAAAGCTTTCTTTAACATAATATTTTGTTCTGAGAATTTAATATCATTGAACTGTAATTTGATTACAGTTTCACCTCTAAACTGTTTTTTATAAGTGTTGAATTCAAAAGTGTTTGTAATAGCAGTAATCTCTCTCAATCTTGTTAATTGATCAATTAAAGAGTTGATCCTTTTGTGTGAGCATTCGCTTGTTGGTCGAAGTGTGACTCACTTGATTTCACAAGTCACCAGTTCCTTTTTCGTAAACGAAATCTTAATATTCAAAGCTATGCTAGAACGCTACGTCAGTAATAAGTATGCAAGTTTATAGCGTAATAAATCTGTGAGATATGAACACTACACGGAAACAGCGCGTAGGCAGAACATTTCCAACGCAGACACAAAACGCACAATATAAATTCAAATATGGCGCGAAAAAGCTTTCATAATGCAAACAATATTACTTTTAACCGAGAGATTGTGCAAATGGCGTTTTGTAGCGAGCGGTCGGCACCGGGCCACCGGCCACACACCAATATTTTTTTAATAACACCCCCACATGCGCATCTATATGATAATGGAGTCGTAAAAGATTCCAACGTTTGTTTTCCTAATGTTTGCGAAAACAGATCTTTATTGAAACATTTTACGATCGCTTTTAATTTTAAAGGAGCCATAGAGATTTTAATAGAACGTCTGTGTGGCGAGCGTTGGAGGTCTGTTCCCGGTTCTGTTTCACGAGGACAATACTGTAGTGACAACAAAAGCACAGCGAGAACTGTTGACTTAGGAAGTCGAGTCCGGGAGCGTCCGAGATACGGACCACCTACGCCTTGCGACTTGTATAAAGTGCCTCGCTCGCTGTCACAGCGAAGGAAATAATGGCGTTTGTCGTATCGTCCGCGTTCGCGGGTAACGAGCGCGATCGCATCCACGAGATCGAGTGGACGGCGGTGAGCTCGGCACGTTTATGATCGAACGACGTGTTATTCTATACGACATGCTACAACTTATTTAATGGCGTCTAACGTTAGTTTTATGGATGACACAAATCATTTGAAATTAATACCCGTCATGTAAAGCAGACATTACGAGAAGTAGCGGACTTTATGAATGTTGAGAAGCTGCGCATATAAATGTACACACGTGCGTGACCACCTACTGCTGTGCGTAGGTTTCTCACACTTATAAATTTTACTGGTCGTAAATAAAGCGTTGATTAATCCGAGAGAGATTTTATATCACGTCCAAATAAAATGTGACGCGGGGGACAAATGAACACGTTTCCACGACCGTCTGACTGCGATCAACTGTAAAACAAAAGATAAAAGTGAAATGCGACTAAATGTAAATAATTGAGCTCCAAAAACCAGTCGACTCAGTTAATCTATAATCGATTTCTTGTCGTAGCGAACGTGTAGTCGAGTTCGTGACAGATTCAAAATCGATTACGCTCGGTTCGTGCGCTCTCGATACATTAATTGGAACGCAAACACTGCGAGCGTCGACAAATATCTTGAATAAGACGGTGTTATTTTTTTTTGAGTGGAGGGACATGGCTCGTTAGTTGGCCACGCCTGCTGTCAGGCGCCGGCCGTGGCCCGTGCGTCTGCGTCCAGACCTGTCACTATCAGCGCATCTTCTCATTACCGCTGAATTGATGGGGAACACCGCGAGCGACGCATGCGCAACGCTTCACTTCGCACGAAAAATATAATATGACATTTATAATACAAACTGTTATCGGTTACTTATAAGACGCAGCTCGTCGCCAACAGGTGTGCTATGTAACTTGATATTTAGACACGTAATAAGCGGGACGAATGAAAAATGCTCGAACGGATAAAAGTGACAGGATAGCTGGTGACGAAAAAAACTATATTTTTCTGGGAATCGGTAGCGGAGACGTGAGACATTTGTAGTGATAATATTAGTTCTGCGGTGCATTTCCATGAACCGTGGCGTTTCTGGGAGGGTTCGTTGGTGACATATTAATTACTAATAGAGCAAGATGTCTGCGCTGAGCTCCAATAGTCAGCTACCGATATCGTATTAGTTCCACGGACGTGCTGCACGAATCTGGATCCAACGTTTAGTGCATACAGAATACGCAGCGTTTTGCGCTGTTTCGTTTGAACCAGTAATCCATTTGAATTTATACATATATAACCAACATATTTACATGGTAAACAAAAGATTTGTATGTATTCTAGTAAGTAAAATACAATATGTTACTTCTAATTCAATATTATTTGAAGCATTTCACCCGTCAAACATAGCCCACTTTTGGTATTCCTACCTATTTCAAGTTAAACTTTTTTGGCACGCACGAAGTAAAGTGAGTTCTTCATTCGAAAAAAAATACCAAGCGTCGATCGCGTGTTCGGAATTCGAATTCAAAAAATCCCATTCCATTTGACAGCTTTGCGTAACAAACGATAAAATTGTCGAAGCAATCAATATGGCGACAGTTGAGAATCCGTTTAGTCGAATTTTTAATATCAAAACACGTCGAATATTTATTATAGTCTTCATGGGAGTTGTGTATAAAACCGGTACGTATGTTACGTGATATAAATAAATATTTTAAATGTTTTTGGACGCCGAATTAACAATTTATGGAAAGCTTTGGAAACGAAAAAGAAGGTACAAAAAAAAACATTTTTTAACAATAGCTACTGAATTTCGAGCACGAGCTTTCTTTCAACAACGCTTTTCCCTTATATTATGGCAAACCTATCGACATTAGTAAATAACAACTTTTTCAAGCCCTGATTATTTACAACCTTAACGTTTTAGCCAACATCTTCCATTGCTATTTCGTTTCCATTTCGAAAATAAGCTTTTGATTCAGAAACAATTTGAAAGTATGAAAATATTGATTTATTTATGATTATTGGATACCATTCCCAGTTGACACTAAAGACATTTGCCAACAGACATGTCCTTTTAGCATTAATAGTGATTCTATTTACATAAATAAGGCTCTATTTCCTTTAAATAATTTATTATTTACTTTGTTGAAATATTGCTCAATTTGAAATAGAATGGACTATGTAACAGATTTCCTGTCCAATTACAAATGTGTTGATTAGAAGCAATATCATCATAATGTTCCTGCCCTTGTTCCATGTTATTTGGGCTTTGAGGTCGGCGCAACACGTTTTTATCTTCCATTCTTCTCTCCCAATCGTCTTAATCAATGATTAGAACTGGAGGCAATATCCCGTTACAAATACCTTGCATTAAATAATAACCTACCTCCAATCGTAACCAAGGTTTAGTAGAACGTTGGTTTTAAAGTGCTGTTTATTTTATTTCTGTACATACGACCAAAATATTCCATTTCAGCTTTACAGGCTTAGACTGCGGTAGTACAGAAACATAACTCAGAATTCAACATTTTCAATGAACTCACACCCAAGATATTCCTGCGTCATTTAACTTACAGATCATTTGCACAGGCTCCTACTGAGCAACGCGACGATATCGCCCATTCAAACTTACTTCCGCGAAAGCCTCTAGAAATTGAATTGTTACGGCCACAAAGCATCTCTTCACAACGACAGAGGCGATTCATCAAATTGGCAGGTAAAATGTTTACTTAAGGACAATTACAGTTAAAAGCCCATGCCAAATTCCATCATAAAGGCATCCGAGGCGTGCCGTATCGCCGTCGCGTCGTGCCATGAAATTGACTTTGTCACTACCCATAAATCTTCCCGCCAAACTGCGAGAAAAAAGACGGCATCCAACGAATGCGTTCGGATTCACCCAGCGGATGTTTACACAACAAGCAAGCTCACTATAATGAACTTTTTTTGCGAATATATGTGAGAGTCAAAATGGCGGGTGTACCATAGCGAATTAAATTATACCAATTACCAAACAAATGTACCTAAAACGTACTATTTAGTACCTAGCTCTAAAAAATCTGTACCTCTTTTAGAACGAAATTATTTCGAAATTAAGGTACACCCGCCATATTGACATCAAGATGGCGGGTGTTCTATAATATTTTATTATTTAACCATTACTCATAAAATGTAATTACACTAAAAAATTGTACCTAAAAAGTACCTTATAAATAGAAACACAGACTTGATCAGTGGGATAGTTCCTGAGAAATAAAACAACCGTGTCTCGTTTACTTATGTTTATTATTTCCTTTATTCATATATATACATATAAATTACATTTTTAAATATTTCTAAACAAATTAATATTAAAAAAACATTTAAAAATATAAAAAATAGTGGTCCGCCGGTATCGGGAGCAGGGTCCAAGCTACCGGTGGTTAGGGCTCCAGAGACAGGAACCTCCTTACAATGCGAGCCGTATCGAGGAGTACTGCCTTCTGAATCAGGCCCTTGATCCAACCGCCTAAGGAGAGCCTCGAAAGGTGGTCGTCGAGGCTCTTGGCCATAAGGCCATTGGCCGTCACGACAATCGGCACAATGATAGCCGAGTTCACATTCCACATGTCGACAACCTCGTGTGCCAAGTCGAGATATTTTATTTGTTTCTCCTTCTCAGCTTTCACGAGGTTCTCGTCATGCGGAATGGTAACATCGATTATCATTACGCGGCGCGCTGATCGGTCTATCACCACTAGGGCTTTCAGTCTCGCTGCATTTTTGAGTCCCGGGAAAAAAAAATCGAGACTAGATGCGGTCTCGAAATTCCCGGGAAAAACGAGACTTTCGAGACTATTTCAAAAGTAACTCTCAAAATTATAGGCTAGGCATTTATGTAGTCTAAACGAGATATTTCAATCAAATACTTTAATAAACATACAACAACATACTCAAATTATAGAATAAAAATTATTTAAGAGAGTTTTTTTCATTTTTATAGTGGGCACGTAAAAAACAAAGGGCGTTTAATGTAGTTTCAGATAGAGTGGACCTGATTTTATTACAAAAGTAACCCGCGTTAGAAAAAGCTCTCTCTGCTTCTACGCTAGTGGGGGGGATAGATATTAAGTAATTGTAGCAATGGTTTAGGTACTTCCCCCTGTCGCCTCCATTTTAAAGAGAGCTTTTTCCACGTTGGTTAGGGTTGTTTGCAAGTCATGGATAGACATGGAAGTTATATTCTGAACTTTGTCTTCTTGGGGGTTAAGCCAATTATTAAGCTCACATTCCAACTGTTCTCCTGTCGTTAGACTTGTGAGCTCCGCAATCGTCGCATCATTTGAATCACTGGTATTTCCGGGATAATTGTCAGTTGCTTCTTCAGTTGTGGTTGTGGATTTATTTAGCCTTTCGTACAATTCTTTCAACGACACTGTCATTTCATCGTTGCTTAACGTTTGGAATGCTCTTGCATCCAACTTCTTTTCAAAAAACTGAGAAGGACTGCGCAAGTATTGTAAGATACTTGCCTCAATCAGTCTATTTTCTTTAATACGGATACGCAGTGAATTGGCGAGACTAATGTTCAAAGAATTTTGTTGTACGTCTAATTTCTTTAGACAGAAATTGAGGGCAGTATCCGCTGTTAAAAGAGTAGCGTCTCGCCTACACAGTGCTTCTAAGGTCACTTTCATGATACCAAGTGAATTTGAGATTGTTTCCAGTGTAGTATACTCTGATTCAGTGAACTCTATTCCGGATCCTACATCAATTAGAGCTTTTCGAACGCATATCTTTATTTTTAGAAATCGTTCAAGCATTTCCGCTAAACTGGACCATCTCGTCTTGCAATCAATTATTAATTTTAGTTCTCTGTGGAACTCTTCCTCTACGTATTTCCTTAATACTGTTTGTTTCGTTGGTGATTTTCTGAACAACTTTGCAACTTTTCGGACTTTATTAATCACATGTTCATAAATTATTTCTTCATTTTTTCGCGGCTTGCTGCTCTCAATTATTTCAAAACTTCCACTTTCGTCTTTTTCATCATCATCCTCATTTTCATCGTCGTCATCCTTTATATTCTGTGGTAAGTCATTCTGTATTTCACCGACTTTTGTTTTTTTATACAAAACATCTAGTATCGCCAACTGCATACCATGTGCCAGACACTTTTGGTGATAAGCATTGACTGACTTTCCCATTTTTTTCATTACACTACAACCATCTGTAGTCAGACTAATAACGTCAGTGTCTAAATGAATATCAAACTCCGACAAACGTTCTTTTAACAAATCTACACAAACAGCAGCAGGCATGGTACCAGATATCTTAACGAGACCTAAGTTTTTGTATTTATCACCTTCAAAAAATAGTGAGTGTATGTTTACATTCATGTACCTCTTGTTTTGAGTTGAGGTCCACTCGTCTAAGGTACAGCTAAATCTAACTCCGCTCTCTTTCAATTTTTTTTATCTCATTTACTATCAGAGACTTGACATAGTCGGCCTGTTTTTTGACCATGCTTGATATGTTAGCTACAGATGATGGTAGTGTGTATTGAGATTTTTTGAACAGCTCGCGTAAATCTTTAGATTCGATAAAGGTTCGAAATGGTATTCCATCCAGAGCACCCATTCTCGAAACTTTAACTTCAATTCCGTCAACTCTCTGAAAGAAATCCGTCATCTTAGCTTTTTTTCGGGTGGGTTATAAGTTTCATCTTGACTCTTGCATTTGCTTGTTGAAGTTGTGCAAGCGATATTATCAGATGATGAAGCAAGTCGTACTTCTTGCTTTGACAATATCATGTTATGCGTACTCTTAAGATGTTTATGAAGACCACTTGTATTTCCTCCTAAAGTCTTTAATATTTTGTGGCATGTTTTGCATTTGGCCGAAGCATTATCATTGGCTCGCAAAAAATAGCACCATACCGAAGACTTATCATGCATTTTAGCAGATACATCGCAATAAAGCATGCTGTTGTCTAAAACAATGAAAAAAAAAGCCCATGATCACACACAAAAACGATAAAATACCAGAATACCGCCCTATTCAGAATACGACTACAATATAACCTCAAACTAGCAAAAAACAATATTGTGTAAAATAGCATGTTAAATCGATAGTTAGTAAATTAAGAATGAAGAAATATAGTAAAGCATAATATTCTGCGTTGTCATGCAATCGAGTAACAAACTTAAGTAGGTAAAACATAAAATGCATGTACAATATCACAAGGCAATAATGACTATAATTTAGGTGAAAACTTAAGCTTCTAACGTAACTATGATACATACCATTTAATTTATCTGCTAATGAACACATCGTAGCTAAACTAATAACTTCGCAATTTCACAAAGAAATATCAAAATCTGTGTCGTTTTCAACAAGATTATTCAATCTCCACCACAGAACACTAATACAGTGTTGCCATTTAAGCAAAGTAAAAAAATAATGTTGGTTTAGTAGTTTATTTTATTTTTTATAGGTACTTTTTATTTTGTGACTTAGTCTCAAAAGTCTCGTTATTCCCGAGACCGAAAACATCAGTATCGAGTCTCGAAAATATCAAAAAATCGTCGAGACTCTCGAAATTTTCGAGACCGAGATTCCCGGGATGAAAGCCCTAATCACCACTATGTCAGGCTTATTGGCGACAATAGTCCTGTCAGTGATGATAGACCGATCCCAGTACAGCGTGACATGGTCTTTCTCGAGAACTGGGTCGGGCACATACTTGTAGTACGGTACCTCTGATTCCACAAGTTTATATTTCAAGGCAAGTTGCTGGTGGATAATCCTGTGAAGCTCCTTGCCTTGCCATACTTCCTTGCGGTCATCGGTAGTAAGTACTACAGGTTTGCGCCAGTTCTCTTTAGCCATGGACAGCGGGGTGAGGCCCTTGTCCACTGCGACCACATCTCGGTGCATACCCACCGGTGTTTATTATTATTATTAGGAATATTATTGATCTAGGTACATATTTATATATATTTTAGGGATAATTATTAAATTTTAAATCATGAATTTAATAACGCGTCAAAGTTATTAAGTACCTCTTTATTTTCGTCCATACATAATGCAATTAGCGATAAGTGAATTCGGAGTTTTGGTTATAAAATTATTAAGATCATCAAAACATTTCCATTCAGCATTACGACGACAATGAGCCCGATAGTGACCAATATTGTTTATGTCTGTAACATCGCCGCCGGACGGTAAAAACTCAATTAATCCAAGAACTTCGTATTTTATATTATTGAATGTTATTTCCATAGGTATGTCTTTAAGACAAATTACATATGTTTGATTCAGCTCAAAAGCTATTGTATTACTTAGTTCGTGTTTTAATGTTCGTATGCCGTTGCAGTCATTACGTCTACATTGTACAATATTATTTTCTTCACATAACATAGACTCTGCCGATTGATTGAGCATTGATATATTTGACATGTTAAAATTAAGTGGCAAAAAAGCAATTTTTCTTTGTACTTTGTTAATGCCACATTCAGTATTCGTACATGATTCTTGTACAGAGGCACTGTAAATTGCGTCGATCAAAATATTCTCAAAAATATAAGCTATATTGCATTCGCAAGAGATGAAAACTTTATGATTAATATCAGTTTTTTTTAAATATGGCTGAAGAAGGTGAGCACGGTACTTGTATAAATCTGTTCTGGTAGTTTTGACATTAATCATTTTTTTTATGAACTGACAAAATTCATTTTGATGATTGAGTACATGAGTATTTAAATAAAACCCTTCAACACACCCTACTGCAATTAGTTGTGCAACCGAGTCGAATGCGCAAGTATTCGATACGTGTAAATTCTTCATGACAGTTCGTAGTCTTGTTCCATTTAACAATAGTGGCACAGGTTTATGCATTTTCACTCTTTTTTTCTTCGTGGCCTTTCGAGCGTCACCTTTGCCCTTCCAATTTTCAGAAAACGATGGAGTTTTAGAAAAAATTGAGTCTGTTGGGAAATCATCTTCTGTTTTATTTACCTTTGCTTTCGTATTTTTTCTTCTTTTCAAGTCACCCTTCTCTGTAGTTTCTACTTTACCTATAGCTTCTTTTAATTCCCCATCTATAAAATCTGCATGTTTGACGATAAATTGGTCCAATCTCAATCTATTGGATTTCACGTCAATATGACATAAGTATCTCTTGAGCGTTTTAAAATAACTTTCCACGTTGGATGAAGACGCAGTTTGGTTTTCTGAATTATATATTGGAATCATCACATTTGACCACAACGGTAGTTGCTGTACTAACCGGGTTGGTGTTGGTATAAAAGTAGGCATGTAAAATAAGTTTTCGTGTGATAAGGAGTCACTGTCATCATCTGTTAATGTAACTAACAAATTTTCGCGATCTAATTTGTCCTGATACCATTTGGGAAATGTAAGTTCCTCTTCTTTAATTTCTTTCAATATAAGTTGTTCTGGCAAACTATAATGTTCCAAGTCTTTATAATCTGGAAGATTCATGGTTTTGCCGAATATTTTTAACCTTCTTTTAGCTTCATCGCATGGAGATCCAATACTATCGTATTTATTGAGAGCTACGGTTATTATATCTAAAATTGTTTGTTTTGCAGTTCCGTAGTCATTTAGATTTTTAAGATACAAAATACATTTACAATAAAACGCTTTAGTTCTTTGGTCCACATTCAGAAAACAGTTAAGGTTGTATATCGTTTTTACAAAGTGGCTTGTG
Organism: Eugnorisma glareosa; assembly: GCA_947578425.1. NCBI lineage: Eukaryota > Metazoa > Arthropoda > Insecta > Lepidoptera > Noctuidae > Eugnorisma > Eugnorisma glareosa. The sequence goes on along the minus strand of OX387957.1, from coordinate 1,111,304 downwards.
TCGATGCGAACATATAAGGCGTCGGGTGATGTCTCATCAGCGTCAAGTTTCCTGAACGATTCTACAAGATAATCATTAGTACAGTTATGCTCAGTAAAAGCTTTGATCGTGGCTCCTATTAGCGCTGAAGATTGGTCCAAAATCACTTCGTTAGGAATTGATTTCTGATTTCTCCAAGTTTTTAACCAGTTTAATATAGTATCCATCGTCTGAGAACTAGAAATCATTTGAGCAACCGGAACACTTCTTTTATTTTCTTCGCTGTACATTATAGCAACGTACAGCAAAGAGTAATTTTTCACAATTAAATCAGTTTCCTTAAAAATGCTACCAGTTGCGTCGATGCTCAGTATAACTCTGTGGTTTTTATGATATTGATTGTAGTATATTTCTTGTAACGTAGACCAATAGTAAATATAAAAATGTGGATGAATTGTTATGTGTTTAATATAATCGTTATAGGGTTTTACGTTTTGAGCCATGTACAATAAAGCCAAAATTGGATCTTTATGGTAATACTCACTAAGATTACTTTCATGTTTTATCTGTCGTAAAGTTCCATGTGAAGGTAGATGGGGTGGCTGTGGATCCCCAACTTCCATTGCGTAACTAATTAATTGTTTATGAACTGTTATAGGAAACTCATGTTTCATTTCTTCCATCAATTCTTTGCGCTTTATGGGTGACAATTTCATTTTTTTTCTTATATTATGTTTAACATTTTTATCAAAATCTGTAATTAAACTGTTGCAAGAAGCAATATTTTCTGTAGGATATGTAATCACTATTTTTATTTTAGCATTGCATTCTTTACATGCACCGAGAAAAGTCACTCTTTCATTGCATTTAACATAATAGGTTTTAAAGCACCAACTGCAAGGAGATTTGGTTTTTTCCCAAATTTTTTCCCTTAACAAGTCTGCCCACTCATATTTAGGTAATATCCACTTTTTTTGTTTAACTGGATTATTGGCTCTCATACGAACAGAGCATTTTGAGATTGGCCGAATTCTCCTCCATTGATATAAATCAAGTGAAAAATTAAAAGATTTACCTTCTTCAGTACATGTAGTTTTATCCACGACGTAAAATTTTTCTTCGTTATTTTCTTCTTCAATCTCTTTTTCTGCATCAACATCTTTCGTAATTAATATATCTTCGTCTTCCGTTTTATTCTCTGAACCTACATAATTTTTATCTTCACTGTTTTCATCCTCCACGGGAAAAAAGTATTCAAAATTTCTTTTAATCGATAAATAAAGTGCTTTAGGTGATATTTGTCGTTGAAGTTCACTGGACATTTTTGAAAATATTTCACTACACGGTGAAGGTAAATCATGAATCGATGGGAAATGATGTTTGTATTTACAAAACACTTTTTTCTGTTCATTTAAATCAACAACATTTTTTTTTCCGCGTTTCATATTGTTAATTCTATATGATCGCAATGAAAATTATATTAATGAAAATAAAGTTATCTGCGTATTGTAAACTATGAAGCTCGTATGATGAATCAGGAAACAGAGGGCAAATTGCAAATTGTTTATCAACTACCCGCAACATACTTTATCATGAATTTGCATTTACGAAGCTAGTTGCGGACGGTTGGTAGTAACTAATTAATATAATAATTATTCGTATGCATTTAATTCGTAATTAATAAATATCCGTAAAACATAGATGTATAAATAACTATATCAATATATCATGATAATTATCGTGTTTCCTTATACACAAGACACTGTTGTTTTATTTCTCAGGAACTATCCAACAGATCAAGTGAGTGTTTTTTTTTTACTTAAGGTATTTTGTAGGTACAATTTTTTGGTATAATTATATTTTTTGAGTAATGGTTAAATAATAAAATATTATAGAACACCCGCCATCTTGATGTCAAAATGGCGGGTGTACCTTAATTTCGAAATAATTTCGTTCTGAAAGAGGTACAGATTTTTTAGAGCTAGGTACTAAATAGTACGTTTTAGGTACATTTGTTTGGTAATTGGTATAATTTAATTCGCTATGGTACACCCGCCATTTTGACTCTCACGAATATATAAGCGCTTTATTATGGTTTGAGGGATTCGCGCGCTTTACGAATTCTTTTGTTTATAATTGCATTGTAAAAGAGTTGTCAAAATGTTTGTTTTTTCACAAAACATTTGTGTGTTTTTTTTTTTAAACCTTTCCATGCACTAGGAATTTCTTCTGTATCGTGGGTGCGTTTACAAACATTTAAATTCACATACACAAACAGCCAGACCCGGAACAATCATCTGTAGGCCAAACAAATATTTGCTCCGTGCGGGGATCGAACCCGCGGCACGCAACGCAGCAGTCAATCGCTCAGCCACTGCGCCAACCATGCCGTCATGTAAGTTGGTTGCTTATTTAGTTATACTTTTAGTTTATTTAGAAATTTAACTTTATATTTCGAAAGACGATATGTTAGTAGATAATTAGTTAGTCGACAGATTTAGATAATCCTGTCATTGCCGCAGAGATCACGAAGTTAAACAGCGTCCGGAGGCAACGCAGAGAAAACGGTTTATTTGTAAACATACTGAATCAATAAATCAACGCATTGGCAAAGATAGAGCTGAGAGTATAAATAACGTGAAATAATATTGCATTAAAATATAATTGCGTTAATTTATTTTATCGCGTGAAAGACACAGCTTTAAGAAATGCCAAGAGTATGATGGTATCTGCTTTGCATACGGACGCCGGACGTTACGGTTGGCACTGACATATGCCATTATCGGGAAAATATGAGGTTTTTTAGCTGAGCAACGAATGAATTAATATCAGCGGGGTAGTCGTCGCTTCCTTCGCTGGAGTGTTGCCAATAAATAGTTTGGAGCGAACTTTCCGCGAGTGCGGGCAGGCCATAACTCTTGCCCCCGGATGGCAATAAACGTCACGGGACGCACTACCTAGCACTATCAATCCGGTTTTGCATCCACTATCTCTCGTCTCCATCTCGTCGCCATTTTGTGGCCCGCGCGCCAGAATGAGTGTATCTCTGTTGGACGGTATGTCGCGAGGCTTTTACGTAGGCAGGCAGAACTTTATGGTGAGACGAATGGGATTCTTGTTGCTTACTTTTCCTAGCGTTTTAGCGCTGCCACAGGCTGAAGGCAGGTTTTGTTTTTGTCATGAAATATGGCAGATCACGGATATTAATTAATTATGAGCTTCTGATAGAAAACAATAATGCATAATCATACAAAGGAAGTCGAGTATGCCCCTGTAAGCACAACTTTTCAATATTTTGACTCATGCGGGCAGATAATCCGACTTAAATTCTATTTCGCTGCAGCCTGTCTGCCAGTCCAATAAAAATAAGACAAAAGGAACAATAAATACACGAGAGAAAAAGACAGTGTTGCTATACGAAAAAAAATACAAGACGAGGGTTGTCTGGGCAAAAAATGGTGCCGTATGGTGAGCGGTCACTGTGGTCCGTTTGTTTAAATCTGTTTTACGATTGGTCGTAGACAGACGGTTTATGTAGGTGCTGGTACGTTCAGCTTAGTCGCGTGTCCGGAGTTGATTGCGGCCGTTAAATTAGCTAATTAGCTGAAGTTTATTGAGCGATTAGCTGATAATTATAGCTGCTTAAGTGGTGTCGACTGCTGGATTGTTTGTTTCTGCTAATATAAAGCTTACCTATAAAATAACTTTTATTCTTGTTGTTTTATGAAGGAGATTGCTAACTATAAGCGGTTAGAATAAAGTCATAGACAATTTTAGTACTAGTTTAAATTCTATTTTCTAGTTAGCGTATCCCAGCCTCATTTGCATACAACATTGTCTGCTTAATTAGTCCGAACAACACGACCAGTTAATAAAAACGAGTTCGTACGAGTGAACGAGTGTCCGCATGACAAAGCGCCTCAACCGAAGAATCTATCATTTTTTACCTCCCATAAAATAAACACAGCACTGACAATTTACAATCGAAAGCTAAAAATACAAACGTCACAAAACATGTCGCCGATGATTTATTTAACGCGATATTTATGTATGGCCGCGACAGGACGTGAATGGTGTCTGTTCCTTTTAGTTTACATTACTTGCTTACTTCACTAATGTAGTTCACAACACCATGTCTTAAAGCAATAGGGTAAAAAATTGCTTAATTTGCCGCATAAGTAATTTTGTCCTTCTCAAGTTAACAAAATTAAGTATGCGGTTACTTTTCGTTGGAAAAATACCAGTGTATAAGGAAGATGGTGTGGTGCGGCGGTAAATGGTAAGTTGGTGTGTTTGGACGTGGTGTGGGTGGTTACAATAGGTGCGCGTGGGCACACGGGTGCGCGCGCGCAGCCTCGGTCTCACCTCACTGTTTTTATGACGTACATTATGCATGCAGATTTCATTATAGATTAAAAACTAGCTGACCCGCGCAACTTCGTCTGCGTGCGTGCGTACATAAAAGAAAGAGAGGTTAGAGAGAGTGTGCGTCAACCTTAAAAGTTAGACATATGGCCATTGCGGATATTTTTTTAGAGCTTTTTAAGAGGGACAATTCCGACATACATGATAATTGCGTAACTTTAACCGTTCACGCACAACGGAAGCTCTCAAAAGGAGTAAATCCCTATTATATACTATTACCGATGGATAATCATCACATGACCCCTCCCACTCTGGACGGAGCGGAAGGGATTGTCAGACTTGTACTGACTAAAATCCACCCACGTTTCTTCTGTTGCCCTTAGCGTACCAGGGCCGCGGTATCTCTTTCGAACAGTCCCGCAACCCTGGCAGGCCTCGCTCCTCTCGGATCCCTTCCCGTTTGCTGACATCTCTTTGAGGCGCGTGTGGAACACGAACACGCCGTCACCACGGCCTGTCGTCATAAGACGGACGGATGGCGAGCTAGCCCATTACTCACTGTCCACAGGCCCGCGACCCTCGACAGCCTTACGTCTTCATCTTTAGACACTCGATGACAATCATACACCAGCTAGAACGAAAGTTCTCATCAAAGTTCTTGAAATGGGCCGAGACACGATAAAACTGCTGTAAACTATTGCGGACCTCTTGCTACTGCCTTCCGTCTCCATCGTCAGACCTTTGATGATAGACATACTCCAGGCAGGTCTAAAGTTCTCATCAAGGTGCATGAAATCAGCCGAAACACGATATAGATGCTGTAAACTCTTGAGGACCTCTTGCAACTACCTTCCGTCTCCATCGTCAGACCTTCGATGACAGTCATACTTCAGCAAGGCCTAAAGTTCTCATCAAGGTGCATGAATTGAGCCCAAACACGTTATTGTTGCTGCAAACTATTGAGGACCTCTTGCAAGTGCCTTCCGTCTCCATCGTCAGACCTTCGATGACGTCACACTCCAGCTAGATCTAAAGTTCTCATCAAGGTGCAGGAAATGAGCCCAAACATGATTTCTCAATTTAAAAAACAAAAGATCATGTATATCGGACTTCTCTGTAAAAAGTTATGCGTGGTCAGGTCATACATAAAATAAAAAAATATAGACGCGTCGAATTGAGAACCTCCTCTTTTTGTTTCGTTGGTTAATAAACCAAGCTTCAGACATTTGACACGGGCGAGGGTCATTCTTTCACGGAAAACTTAACACCGCGACTCAGAAAATGGAGTGAAATTAATAGCGCCATCTATCGAGCACGAAATTTAACCGTTAAAATATAATGCATGTAAAGCGATCGAACACACACTCTACAGGGTTATAGCGTCATGTAGACTAATCTAGAGTACTTTTTGCTCTCAGACCCGATTTAAAAGTTATCTTGTGAGCACATTTTTATTAATTAGTACCATTTTGGTGCAATAGATGTCGTTGCATGTATCTTACACAATGATGGTAAGTTCTTCTTGAACACTTTAAATTTATAAATATTTTGATAGAGAGCACTGATTACAGCATGAAACAAAAATTAAAACCTTCTCTAAGTTCCCCACAATATTTGTGCATTGAATCTAATCACATTGGTTTTCCCAACAACATGAACACCCGCCTCGCAGCGCGCGCGGGTCATTATTTTGATGCGGAGTTATTTTTAAAACTGTGATATCTCCTAAGATATTCATCTAAATTGAATAGTGTAAAGGGCAATTTTGGTCACAATTGAATGCTAAAGATGACTAACATATTTATTTTGATAAGGATTAATACTATGTCGGTAAAAATACCTTCGCAAATAAAACATTAATTTTGACCAAATTTTAAAATCATAAAAATGGTTATTGTGAGTCAACCTTAAAAGATAGGCATGTGCCGTCGCGGAGTTTTTTTGAGACCTTTTTAAGAGGAATAATTCCCTGCTACATTATATTTGTGCAACTTTAACCGTTTACGCAGCGCACGCAACGGAAGCTATCAAAGAGAATAATTTTTCCCCGTTTTTGCAACATTTGTCATTGATGCTCCGCTCCTATTGGTTGTAGCGTGATGATATATAGCCTATAGCCTTCCTCGATAAATAGGCTAACCAACACAAAAAGAATTTTTCAATTTGAACCAGTAGTTCCTGAGATTACCGCGTTCAAACAAACAAACAAACAAACAAACAAACAAACTCTTCAGCTTTATAATATTAGTATAGATTATAAATAGTCGAAACGATCATAACAACGCCTCGGCGGTGATTAGTCCCACATGATGGACGGCTTGTAGGTTTTTAAAATTAAACGGTCGACATGTGATATTTTATCAATAACGAGCATGCTATAAATATTTAGTTGGCTATCTGTGAATTAAATCAATTTGGAAAGAGTCTTTTAATTTACCGTTCCAGTGAAGTTGAATAGAACATTCTTAAAAGAGGTTTTCAATGCATAGTTGTTTAGAATGAGGGAATGATGATGTAAATTCCGACAACTTTACTCTTTCCAGTATCGTTAAGGTGTGCCACTAAAGCGATGTGCGAATCAAGGAAATAGTTTATCTAAATGTAGGCGTAGCCGAGGTACTGGACGTTATTGCGACATCTGAACCCGCTGTTATAGATGCTCTTTGTGAACACCGCTCCGTGTGAGTGCGGGTTAGCGCGGGTCAGCCTTCTGTCACCCCGTCAGACATAAAACAAAGACGTTCAATAAAACTGTACTGCTTTATTTTCGAAAGAACTGTTTTTATGGATTTAAGACACCTATTTGGTCAGGGACAACTTAGACATGATGTTAGGTTAGGTCAGGAGTCAGGACATAAAAACATCAATATACACCTAGGCCTTAGACATAAGACTATATAAGTCTATAAATAAATTATATATCAGTAAAACCAAGTTCACCAAAAGCTATCCCACGATCTTCGTTATTTCTAAAGTCTATCTTTGTCTGATGCACATTTACTACAACATATCTCATACTTTTTCCATCATCGGAGTCAAGTAAAAACAACTTATTATGTCATTCGTTATAAAAACGGTTTCCTTTCTGCTGTCATTTGTGTCAGTGAGCAAGTCATTGGTAGAATGTTTTACCATAAAATAGTGTACATCTGGTTGGCAGTCGGCAGTGGGGCTGGGACCAGTGGGTGGCGCAATCCCAAACCCAACTATTTCTATAACCCAAACATCGGCCCCCTTCAGATATCGATTGTCATTGTTGCTGCTCAAAGCCCTACTATTGTTTCGTCTCTTAGAAATGGCTTTTTAACTTCAAGTTTAGAATCATTTGAACAGATAGAATCTATGGCTTCATTATTGGGAATTTCAATTGTACAAGGTACTTTATGGAATACCAAAATGGATTCCTTTACGCATAAAGAACATCATATCGTTATAATTTAAACATTTTCTACGTCAAGTGAAGGACCCGGAATACCGAAACCAACATTCATGTTCAATTCATTAAGGTAATTAATTATCACAGCGGGAACAAAACTCGCTATGACAAAAGCTCCATTCGATTATGAGAGATGAAAAGATTATGAGATAACGTCGCGCAGTATCCCACACACATTTGTAACATTTAAACGTTTTAAAATATAATGTCCAACGCACCGCCCGCATCCTTGTCGTAGTTAGAAAACAAAATGTCGTCGTGTGTTTGTTTGTTTTGTTCGTAAACGCATTCGTCACGTCCGAGTGACACCACCCTTTCCTGACGTGTTTACTCATTGTCCGACTTCGGTTAACTCGGTGCTGCTCAAGATTTGAGATAATCGAACGAAATCGGATATCACATGTGGGATTGTTAACTTTGAGTATATTTTGTGGATGTCATGTTAGTTGAGTTGACTCGTTGGAATTCCTTAAAATATTAAGATAGTTATGTTTCTTTCGTTGTTGGTTATTCGTCTTTATGGCTTCGTTATTGGAATCTACTAAATTCATTGATATTATGGTATATTTCGTTTTTTTAAATTTTGTTGATTTATGTTACACAGTCACAGATATCACTTACACTCTCAGCTTTCCTAGAAGATTTGTTTTGGGAAAGGTTTCTATTGTATTAAGTTCTCAGTTATTGTATGTTAAATTAATTGACGACCCTTGTCACAACACTCACATCTTTCAAATTCAAGAGGTGACGTGACAAAACAACTGAATAGGCAACCACATAACGAGGCAACAGTCACATCTTTAGAATTTCCTCTCGAAAAAACTAAAAGATGTTTTATTAAAATCTACGGCTTAAAACAAACGAAACACTAAATCAAACCGCGGGTTTATGACCAGGTAGACGAGTTATTAGTAAAACTTACGGACGTTATAAATTTCGGCTGGCGCGGAGCCTCTGAGGCTAAGTTTAATAGAATCATTAATACCCGACAGCAGAGGGCGAAGCTACCACTGACTCATACAAAGCCTCATACATCCCGTACTGCGACCTTGGAAGAAGGTCGTGTGTATTTATTATACATTCGAGCCTATGCACCATCCTTGGGCTAGTTGTCGAGAGAATCGGTAATGACTGTAGTCTTTGTATAGACTTCTCTCTGTCCTACTAACATACATGCTAACGTGCCTGTAACTGTGATTGTTTTATCGAATTCAGTTATTTTAGTATTTTAATGATAACATGGAAGAGGACGATCCGTAATTAAATTGGAAAAGATAGAAAACAATATTTTAGTATAATTAAATATCAAGTTTCACACGCACCTACACATTGAATATCCAAGACTTGATCTAGAGGATAAAAGCGCTGATATTATCACCAATACACAGTACAAAACACGTGCAAAAATTCTCTTATAAATTGATGGTAATATCGAATCCTGTGCCGGCATAAAATTGAACGAAGCCCGGCTTCCATAGTATGGGGTCTATTAGTATTGGCGGCATTCATTTGCATGCAGATTAAAGTATTCCACGCAGGTATAGATGTAGTAACGAGGTGATTTTATTAATTTGCTGCGCGTCCGTATCAAAGGTCGCAGTGTCACTAACGAGATTCCAGCTTTTCTCATAATTATATCCTCTGTTATTGCTAGAAGTGTGAATGATGGCATTAATTAGTTTTATCGTTGATAGGATGTTTAAATAGTTAATTAAAGAATGGGTAGGTTTACGTAATGTGGGAGTGATAACTAGATTGCTGTGGCGTGATGCATTTATGAATCAAAACAAAACTAGCTGGTATTATCCGGCTCAACTCCTACTGCAATTGTTTTGTCGACATACACAGTAGCTATGTTACATTGCAAATGTGTTTGAGTTAATCTTCTTGTTGAGTTAATATTATTGTACATCAATTTATATCCTTGATATGATATAATTTATATCGTCGCATGTGTTCTGGAGATGAAACCATAATAATATTTATAGAGTACTTAAACTAAGTTGTACTTACATTATGATTCACGTCAGGAACAAGAGCAGCTTTCGATCTGTGAACAAAAATAAAAGTATTTTCATAAGGTTTGCAAGCGATACACGGTGATGTTATTTTATTAAATGTTTGGCGCTTTCAAATTATGTAGAGCCTCTCCACGGGAGGCAGCGGTGAATTCAATGAAATAATGCGGTCGGGTTTGTTTCGGATTTATCATGTGATTATTATGTTTTAATACTCATCGGGGAAGCATGAAATATCATAACTGCTGCATGACTATATGTAGACAATTAATATCACTGCACGTAATGTTTAAGTAGTCAGTAAATAAAATTCCACCGCATCACGTACAAATGGGTGAATCTGATTAACATAATATTATGATGTACGAAGCACGATCACGCTGTTACTTGAAAATACAGATGATTTCAGTTCTTCTGTGATCTGACATGTTAATGGCACAGCAGTAAAACAGTCAACATTCGCAAACATGTATCGATGGTAACATAAACACTCTGATTTATATGTAATGGAAACTGAACGTTTTAAAGCAAGATCTATGTTTATCGTAATTCCAGCGAATTGCGAAAACAACGATCTCGTTCTTGTTACTCCAATCTCAAACATTGAAACATTATCCTCAAGCGATTAAATTATCGTAAATACAAAATAATCGTTACTGTATAAATTCCTAAACGTATACTTTATCGTTTTGATTCCGAGTGCGTCGTTCGACGTCGAAAACATAATTTCTAAAGGCCCTCCATTATCCCCCTGGCTCGAGCAGCTGTCCCGCTGCGGGACGCCATTTTTTCGACCATAAATATCAATTCTCACAATCCAACAAAACGCATTCGTATTTATTTAGGCGTCACAAGTCGTGGTGTCTCGCAGGGCACGCATTTGGGACCACTTCCTTTTCCTTTTGCAAATAATCTATTATGCTGGTGAATGAGTCGTAAAGGTGTGATTTATATTGTATTTAACTCGTAATGTTACTTTATTTATTGTTTGGGTTTAAAAGTCAAATAATTTTAGTGTTGCCAAGTGAAGTGCACACGCGCATGTAAATGAAGAAAAAGAATGCAGTCGTAAAATGTTGGATCATTTTATACAGTACTTACTGCGCGGTTTAATACACACAAACACTATAAAGAAAGTTAAACAAGTTTTGAATGTTTAAAATAAAATAGTTGGCGATAAACCGTGCAATCTTAGCAAGGTTTAAAAATAAGATTTTATTGTTTGAACGTAATAACTGGGGACTTGGAACTGCGGCCGTTCGGAAGTACATAATATTAATGACTTAATAGTTAAAGTTTAGTGTCGGCCAGACAAGTTGAAATGGTCGGAGTGGTAAGTAATTGGTCGAGAAAGCCGGCTATCGGAGCGATTCCGAACACTTAGCTGTGCCAACACAATTAGCTTTAAATCTATTGGATGGGCTCGGAATGGTCTTTGGTGATTTTAACTTTATAAACTTAATTCGAATGACTTTAGTTATCTTATTGATGTCATTCGGGTTATTTAAGTTGGTCGTAGGGTTAACCAATTGGGGCTTTAATGATAATTAGAATTATAAAACAGCATACTTACGCTCTTTATCTTTTTCAATTGCAACGGTCAAGTAGTTTTTAGAATGAATAAATCGTCATACCTAGAGCTAAAAATCACAAGTCGTTTATTATGGAATATTTTAATTTCATAGTATCAATATCTTCTAAGAATATCGTGAGGAATTTAGCTCCCAGAGCGGCGACATTATAATAAGATGCATATTTTGATACAATATAAATTAATATGTTTTTAATACCAGTCTCGCGTCTGCATTCTTGAAAGTGTCTCGTTTAAGAAGATCGGTTATTACCATCAATAATCTAATTAGTGTAATGTTTTTGTAATTGCTTTAATGTTTTAAGACGTTAACTCGTTCTTCTATCTTTATTGCATATTATTCTTACAAAACGAATTGTTTTTTCAAATGCTTCCTCTCTATCCCTGGTATTTTGTCTGACTTTCTGTTTCTATGTCGTTTCATTTACATTTCTGTTACTTGTGTTAAGTTTTTCACGTCTTTAATATGTTTTCTCTGTACTGAAATAGGGAAAAATCTCCTTGATAGCCTAACTAGGAGTATCGAGTTGTATAAAATCCGTAGGTTATAAATAATCTTATTTACATTTTAAGAACTTGACAGTCTACTGGTAACTCAATAACAATAAATAATGTATAGATCATCAAAACGAGAATCCAATCCAATAAATAAATCTTCATTGTAAGTGGTATCAATGCCCTTTATATTGGCATCGTATTGACATTGCATGCTTTGAAAATAAAACTAGTGAATGGAACAAAAAACTTATATTTTAAAATACTTTAACAACTTGTTTGACAATATAACTTATTGGCAAAAGACTTTTATTAATCACGCTTATTTGTCAGTTCATCTCATTTTCTGACCTTATTATTATTGGCCCGATTTGGTTCTTTCAGTTATCATTACTTACATTCACCATTTTATTACTTTGTGCTCGAAAATACTTGGCTTATCTGTGTTTTGACCTGCTGATACACTTGTTGTATCTAAAATGGGTCTGTGTACTAGGTATCCTACATCAGACATGTGACGTTCCCTCCGTATCTCAGGTCACCCGGCGCCTTCACCACTTGATAGCGCATTCAAATACCTCGCTTTAAATGGAACAGGAAATGTTTCTAGATTTATTACTCCGACTAAAGGCACTTGATTTAGAGTCGAAGACAGCATAAGTAAGTATTTGCTGTTTAACATTCTGTACCAGGAGTTTGAGGGAAACGGGTCGGAGTGATTGACAAGGAATTTGTCACCTTACATGATGGTGACTTTTTTAACAAGGACAGAGAAGAATGGGAGTAGTTGGCATGATGAAGAAGTGAGCATATTTGTTGTTGAGTTGGGAAATGCTAGATTTAAAATAATGAATGGAACTAAAGCAATGAATTTGTATAATGCGTAAGATGAAGAAGAAAGCTTATAACGTCATTAATAAATTAATGTTGATATAAAAATATCACGCAGAACTAAGTAATACCTGTCTTTATCTTCTCACATCTCAATGAAGATAAAGACTTTTAAAAATGACCTGTTAAACAAACTACAGATTCTAAACTACTAACTGATGTTACAAACATTTAGACAGTCCAAATTGTAGTTCTGACGGCAAAGCGACTGTTATGCAATTAGTCGCAGTCGCATTACATAACCGACTCGCTAACGAGCCGTTGCTTGACTGAGATTAAACCAACTGATTAGGAACTAATTCTGTCACCGACCTCTGGATTACTAACCTCGTCTTATACTTAATAATCACGAACTTTGACACCATTCTAATCTGAACTTTATTAATCTAAAGCCAAACCAGCATTTGGATTGGTAATTAGATTCTAGTTTTCAAATGCAGTTTAACGCCAAGAGAGGTTGATATTAAAAGAGATGGGATTAAAGTTAAATTTGGATTGACAGAAGAAGAGTTAAGGAAATCTAAAGTGTTGAAACCTAGGATTGTATGACACAAGAGTTAGATGAATAGGTAGTTAATGTGATTCATGTTGCTATAATAGAGTTAGAACGAGCAAGGATTATGTTAAATGATATAATTGGCTCGTACACATAGCCGTGAGACACTGCTGATTAACGTCCTATAAAAGAATAAAAAATGACTGAATTAGACATTCCTGCATTTGTTTTTGTGTTACTGATACATCTTACATCAATACTAGTGTCTTGATAGACACATGACAATTGGCACCTTTCTTAGTTTATAATTCCCATCTAGATACTGTTGAAAATGAAATGTTTAATAAAGATTATGATAATTGGTTCAAAGGTGGAAAGAAAGAAGGTGGTTAAAAAAGTGTGTAAAGTTCTACTAGCTGCCGCACACTTATATTTAATTTGTCGTTTCTTATTATTACCATGTAATGCATCCATAAATAAAAATCCAAGAGTAGAAATGCTTGTGTTCGTAAGTTAGCTGAAGTAATTCGGGAGGGCTCAGCGGCTCCGCGCATAATTAGAGGTGTACCTCAAGGGTCTCATTGCTCATTAATATTCCAGTAATTGAGCCTCGCTTTCCTACTATTTCTAATTAATGTCTCCACACCGCTGTCGAACTTTAATTATGTATTTGTGGCTTAATTAAGACGTATGCAGAGGAAAAACGGAGGAGATTTAATTGTTTTTAAAGAAAAAGGTTTAGGCGGAGATGTATTGTGTTCATTAGATGGTATTGGCAGATGCTGAGATTTATAATGTCTGTTGGAAGAAGCCTTAGGAACTGTTGTGACTGCTGATGAACAGGATGCAGCTTATCTTAGGGAACCTTTTGTAGAACTCTAGTTTAAAATAAAGCTATAGAAAGTTATGAATGAGGCCAAGAAAGTGAACAACTGTACAAAAATAAAGTCCTCGAGCCTGACTTCTACCTGTATTATACAAGGATAGGAACAGTTGTGTTGTCGGAAAGCCACTACAAGGATTTAGGAACGGCTGTGTCTATAACTTTAACCATTTGTTTGGGAATGTTCCTGTTAAACGGCTGGTTCATAACTAACTTATATTTATTGCATATGTAACTGTCTATACAGTTATACGCTGTCTTTTATAGCAGCTTAAGTTAGCTACCGAGATTTCGAAACCGAATAATTTTTAATCGAAAGGCAGATATCGATACTACTTCTGCTTCGATACCTGAACGTGTAATAAAAGTAAAACGCATAACCATTTAACGACACTGTCAAGACAACGGTGCGGGCTTAAAAACAAAATGATGAGCTATAAAAACTCCGGCGCAGGCGATCGTATGTCGATATTATCGTGAGATCGATGCTCATACTACTGGACATCACTGGGTGTCACATTACGACGAACATACATGAGAAATATGGACATGCCATCGGTTATTGGCCAATCCATTGCTGCATTACTATTGCCTTTATTCTAATTGTCTGGTACAAAAACAGAGATGGTTATCTGTATAAGCTTTTAAGCGATTTGTTCAGTTGTTTCATGGTGAGGTTTTAATGTTTTTGTAGTGTGTAGGGTAGACATTAGTCAGCGGGTTGTCGCTATATATCACGCGATACCATCGGTACGTTTGTTCGTGCATTTTTTATTAATATTTTTATATTAGCTAAGTGACGTTTCTCTATGTGGGTTGATACATTGTTCATGTTTTTTCCGTTTGCGTTGTCTCAATTAATTTTGTTAACAAGATGTCTGTTTACTTTGCAAGTAAATTATATAACATTATGTTTCTTCTTTTAAAAACTGTGCTAATTTAAGTTAACTGCCGTGAAATGTTCGTTTTAATAAAACATTATTTTTTTACTATTATTACGATTTTATGACTTTACTTTTATTGTAGATATTTATTAAATTTTAATTTAATAATAAATTTAAAATTGTAACGATTGCAATAAAAGTTTTAAGATTCACTTTCACTTTTTTGCAAATAAATCAAGTTAAAGTTTTGCAAGTGGAAAATTCCAAAAAAGAACATCGCCTCAATCAACTGCGATAGTTGTTGTAGGTGATAGCTGTTGTTAGTAAGAAAACGACACTACAACCCCAACAAGAACCCCTTCTAATGTTTCTGAGCTTTGGAAGGAAAGGATGTCATGTGAAAAAGCGAGTATCTTTTTTATACTTTTTGAAAGCTTTTCTTGACAACTACACGTTTCATTCTAATTTATAATTACTTACCTAAAACAAAAACAATGAAAGTCTAGGACTAAAAAGACCTATTAAAAAAACCAAGGTCTAGACAGCTTATCGCGTGGCAGCACACGTCCTATCTGTGCACGTATGAATGGCTGTAATTAGGCGCAACATTCGGCACGGCCTATCGCTAGAGCCTCTCTAACTAATGAGCTTCTAGTTATTAAACTGGCCCTGTGCACGACGCACCTTTTTGTAATTTTTATACTTTTTGGTATATTTTGTACAATGTTTCTTTTATATTTCGAATGCTGTTTATTTTTGATATTTTGTTTTCCATTAAAAAGACCAGTCTACCACCAACCATCACGGCGTTTACTTTCGTATAACAGTCCCCTTTAAAATAGGAAGTCTTGTAAACCAGCAGTGTGGTGATTAGGCTCAGTCCGCTACATCGTGGTCCTTCGATAGCCAGTCTAGCAAATATTGGTGATGGTGCGTACTCGTGCGGGTGCCAAGATGGGGGCTGAAGGGAACGCTGTGGAGAAGGAGCTGGAGCAACCAGGGCCCAGCCATTCACCCGCCGACGCGGCGGCCGCAGTCCAGACCCCTTCCGTCTCCGGCAATCAGACCCCGCCGAGGCCCGTCACTACAATCCAGACTCCGTCGAGACCAGTAAGTAGAACTTCATCTCGTTCTTCTGCTACAATGGTGGCTAGAAAGTTAGCCGCAGAGGCTTTACATGCTCGCCGTATGGCTGAATTAGAGCAGGAGGCCGCAGAGAGGGTCGCCGCAGAGAGGGTCGCCGCAGAGAGGGTCGCCGCAGAGAGGGTCGCCGCAGAGAGGGTCGCCGCAGAGAGGGTCGCCGCAGAGAGGGTCGCCGCAGAGAGGGTCGCCGCGCGAGAGCGCGAGGCAGCGGAGTTGGAACTCCGAGCAGAATTGGCGGCTATAGATGCTGATGCCAGTCATCATAGTTCGAGAAGCAGTCGTTCGGTCAATGACTGGCTGCAAAAATCGCAAGCTGCTCTGAAAGTTGATCCAGTTGGCCTAGCTGACCCCGTCGAGTTTCATTCAATTATCTCGGTCGCCCCCTCTCGCCTAGCCCCAGCCCCGGTTTCGCCTATAAAACCGGCTGACCTAGCCACAACAGCTACAAATGCTAACATGCATCTCTGTTCCAGCGATTCAGACCGCCTTGTGAAGTCGTTAGGCATTCTCATAGATAATGTTAATAAAGGCGCATGCCACCGTAGGGGTGATAGGGATTTTCCATTGCCGTTTTTCGACGGTAAATCGCATCTAGAATGGCTTTCTTTAAAAAGAGCCTTTCTAGATACGATGGACTCACATTCTGCAGTGGAAAATCTAGCTAGGTTGAACAAAGCATTGAAGGGATGCGCGCGTGAAGCGGTCATGATGCTGCTGGCAACGGCGCGTGAGCCTGATGTCGTGCTGCGCGCGCTTGATACGCGCTTCGGCCGCCCCGAGCTTATAGTGGCTCAGGAGGCAGCTGCAATGCGCACTTTACCGCGCGTCTCCGGTGAAGGTAAAGACCTTGCTATTTTTGCCAGTCGTGTTCGTAATTGTGTGGAAGCGATTCGGCTACTCGACCAGCCTCACTACCTAACATCGCCAGAGCTGATTCAATCGGTTATTTCTAAAGTCCCCCCACTGTTACGAGCACAATGGGTGGCCTACGCCAGCAGTCACGCGGCCAGTGGTCTACCCATGCTCGACATGTTCGCCGATTTCCTGGCCAACATAGTCGAGCTTCAGTCTAGATTCGGTCTCCTCCCTGAATCGGCTGGCGCACCGAGTTCGACTTCCGCTGCCAATAACCGATTCAGGGATAAGGTGCACGCAGTCGTTGATGGAGAGAAATCTCGGTCAAAATCTAAAAATAGTTCATCCACGACTGTTTCAGGCAAAATTCATTGTGTTTTATGTCAACAACAGCATTCATTGACGCAATGTGACAAATTTCTTTCCTTGTCAGTAGATGACAAGTGGCATTTTATAAAAAAGAAAAGAATTTGTCACAGGTGCCTCAAAGAAGGTTGGCATAGGCTAAGTTCGTGTTCAGCAAAAAGTTTGTGTGACATTGGCGATTGTAAATTCCGCCATCATAGGTTGTTGCACAGTGCTAGTGAGCGCGCAGCCGCAGCTCACGTAGGCTTAGAAGAGGACGACGATACTGCGCCGTCCACGCTGAGCTCCGCCCCGTGCGCGTCGAGCTCCGTACCTATAGTTTCTCTTGCTGAAGGGAAAGAAATCCTGTCCCACGCGTCAACTTCTTTTTCAGCTGAAAGTCCGGCGCAATCGCTGAGTCTTCGCCCGTTACTGAAAGTTGTTGCTGTAACTGTGTCTGGTCCGTCTGGTAGTGTCGATACTTATGCCTTATTGGACGACGGGTCGACCGCTACTTTTATTGATGCGGAGGTTGCTGCTAAGATAGGTGTTAAGGGGCCAGAAGGACGCGTTCACGTAGATTGCATAGGGGGCCTTAATAAGAACGCACTGGTGCGTTACGTCGACTTCTACATCAAGGGTCGTCACGCGAAAGATAGTCACCTTATTCGTAGGGCTAGATCTATTGGCAGTCTAGGGGTGTCGTCTCAGTTTGTCAACAGGGACGCCGTCACGAAATACCCATATCTTGCGGATCTTGCAGATGAGTTGTGTTACGGTAATATTCAGCCAATGCTCATCATTGGCATTGACAACTGGCATCTCACCGTATCTAGGGCCACACGTAAGGGGTCTAAGTCACAACCTGTCGCGATTCGTACTGCGCTTGGTTGGGTATTATTCGGTTTCGGTTGTAGTTCAACTACTCAGGTTGATGTTGTTAGCCACGCCACACTGTTTGAATCCGCGACTGTAGCCCACAGCGACCGTTCCGAATTAGAGCAGCTTATTAAGGAGCAGTACAAACTCGAGTCTATAGGTATTTCGAAACGTGAGGCGCGCAATGCTGATGACGAACGTGCTGATCAGATTATTGAGCGCACAGCACGCCGCCTGCCCAGTGGTCGTTTTGAAGTAGGTCTGATCTGGAAGTCTGACGTTTTATCGGTACCTAATAGTTACAACCTCGCCTTATCTAGGTTTTTAGGCTTGGAGAAGAAGTTGTGTAGGGATGGTGCCTACGCGGAGCGGTATCGTGCCAACGTTCTCGATATGGTTGGGAAGGGCTACGCCGAGCTGTGTCCAGAGACACCCACAGGGCCACGTATTTGGTACCTGCCTCACTTCGGCGTGGTCAACCCAAACAAGCCTAATAAGCTGCGGGTTGTGCACGATGCCGCTGCCAAATCCAAGGGCGTCTCACTAAACTCGTTGTTGTTACCGGGCCCTGACCTGCTTGTGCCACTACTCGGCGTTCTTTTTCGATTTAGAGAAGGCAAAATTGGGTTGACCGCGGACATTCGGGAAATGTTTCCGCAAATTAAAATTCGCGTTGAAGACCGCGACGCGCAGAGGTTTTTGTGGCGCGATAATCCACGCGAACCGCTGCGCGTTTACCGGATGTCGTCGATGATGTTCGGTGCCGCTTCTAGTCCCTTTACGGCAATTTACATTAAAAATAAAAATGCGGCCGAGCATCAGACACAATACCCGGACGCAGCACGTGCAATCATTTGCGACCATTATATGGACGATTGCATCTGCAGCCTTGACAGTGTGGATGAAGCAGCAAAACTGGCCGCTGATATTCACGCTGTCCACAAAAACGGGGGTTTTGAAATGCGTGGCTGGGCCTCCAACAGTGCCTCGGCTCTGACGTTGTTACCGAAGGAGACATTGCTGGAGGTGCCGGTGACTTCACCCGTGGACCTGGGCCACCTGGCCACTCCTGTGAGGACGCTTGGCCTTATTTGGCAGCCCACTACAGACTGTGTCGGTTTCAATATTGGATTAAAAAAGGATGGGCTGCCAAAAAAGCTTACCAAGCGGGTGGTTTTGGCCCACGTGATGCGAGTTTTCGACCCCCTCGGAATTATTGCGCCTCTAGTAGTGACCGGTCGCATCATGTTTCAAAATGCGTGGCGCAAGGGTCTCGAGTGGGATGAAGAACTTTCACAGCAGGACAGTGCAGCGTGGAGGCTATGGTTTCAGGATTTGTTTGGGGTTGCCGAATTGCAGATCCCACGCTGCTACTGCCTAGCCGACTATGAAGTGAATCATTGCGAGCTTCATGTTTTTTCTGACGCCAGCGAGTCTGCCTTTGCTGCGGTGGCTTACTGGCGGTTCGTACTTAAGGATGGAGGAGTCAAGCTCGCACTGGTTTGCAGCAAGGTCCGTGTAGCTCCTTTAAAGCCGGTGTCGATTCCGCGGTTGGAGCTGCAGGGAGCGTTGATCGCCGCGCGCCTCGCTTCAACAATCTGCGATTCTCATCGTTTCAGACCCGTCAGGCAAGTTTTTTGGTGTGATTCAATGACGGTGTTGAGTTGGTTACGAAGCGAGGCCCGCTCATTCAAACCTTTTGTTTCGCATAGAGTCGGCGAGATCCTGGAGTTAACGAGTGCCAGTGATTGGCGGTGGGTGCCTAGCGAGTTGAACGTCGCTGACGATGCAACCCGGTTAAAACGCACTACGTTATCCCTAGAGTCTCGCTGGATCACTGGTCCAGAATTCTTGCTTTCTTCTGACTGGCCTAGTGAGCCTAGTTCCTTCCCAACCGTAAATGAAGAGAGTAGGAATCCGGCATATACCACAGCAGTTTACCTCATCGGTAGCGTAGAGAGGCATGTGCCAGTCTCAGCTGATCCCAAGCGGTTTAGCTCTTGGCTGAGATTGGTACGTGCAACTTATAAAGCTCATAAATATATAACTCTTATAAGACTCCATTCATTATCACGTAGGGGGCTTCAGGTAGATAATTTAGTGCGTGAGCAAGGGCGGATACTAACCTTTTCTTTTCAGCCTTCAAGCTCTTTTGGCTCTCCACATTCAGCGCATGAGACAGCTGCCGATATGCGCCTGGCCGAGGCGCACATTTTGCTCCAGGCACAGCTGGACTCATTTCCTGTTGAGATGATGTGTTTGAGCAGTCTCCCTCCCCTGCCCATACCTCGCACCAGTCGGCTGTTCCGACTGTCACTGATTGTGGATGAAGACGGCCTCATACGCCTATCCAGCCGTATCGCCGCAGCCTCGGGAGTGCCTGAAGCCACAAAAAACCCCATCATCCTCGATGGGAAGCACCCTGCCGTCCAGCTACTAGTAGACCACCACCACCGCCGAGCCGCCCATGCCAACACAGAGACCGTGGTCAACGAGCTTCGTCAGAGCTTCTACTTGCTCGGCTTAAGAAACGTCGTCCGCTCCGTTGCCTTCCGTTGTCAGCTATGCCGCATTCGCCGAGCTGAGAAATTCCAGCCGCCTACAGGGAATTTACCGGAGGCACGTTTAGCTCACCACAAGCGCCCCTTTACATTCACTGGGCTAGACTACTTTGGACCAGTTCAAGTGACTATTGGCCGAAGACGGGAGAAGAGATGGGTCGCTTTGTACACGTGCCTAGTCGTCCGCGCCATCCACTTGGACGTTGTTGGAAGCTTGTCGACAGATTCTGCTGTACTGAGTCTTCGGCGCTTCGTGGCTCGCAGAGGAACGCCTTCTGAGATTTGGTCTGACAATGGCACCGCATTCATCGGGGCAAGAAGAGAACTCCGTGCACTCTACGGGGACGCAGCCATAGAATATGCTGCAACGGAGAAAATTAGTTGGCGCTTCATTCCTCCATCGGCTCCATTTATGGGTGGAGTATGGGAGCGACTGGTGAGAAGTGTGAAGACAGCACTCCGAGCGACCCTCACCGAACGTGCTCCGACAGAAGAAGTTCTCCGAACCGTACTCGCAGAAGCAGAAGGGCTAATCAACTCCCGCCCCCTGACGCACGTTTCGGTAGAGCCCGGCAGCGAAGAGGCGCTCACCCCAAATCATTTCCTCCTTGCAGCTTCATCGGGGCGTCCCGTTCCAGCAACCTTGACGGACCGTGATCTGGTGTCGAGAAGCGGTTGGCGCAAAGCGGTCAGACTGGCGGACCACTTCTGGCAGCGCTGGGTTAAAGAGTACTTGCCGAATCTCATTCCCAGACCCAGGCAAGGCGACGTTCCAGAGTTGGCTGTGGGCGATCTGGTCCTGGTGGCTGACGGTAACCTACCGAGGGGCTCCTGGCCGAGAGGGCGCATCTCAGCGACTTACCCGGGCCGCGATGGGGTGATCCGAGTGGCGGAAGTCAGGACTGCAGCGGGCACACTGAAGAGGCCCTTGAGGAAGCTGCTCAAGCTGAGTGCTTAACTTTGGGGGGAAGGAATGTGCACGACGCACCTTTTTGTAATTTTTATACTTTTTGGTATATTTTGTACAATGTTTCTTTTATATTTCGAATGCTGTTTATTTTTGATATTTTGTTTTCCATTAAAAAGACCAGTCTACCACCAACCATCACGGCGTTTACTTTCGTATAACAGTCCCCTTTAAAATAGGAAGTCTTGTAAACCAGCAGTGTGGTGATTAGGCTCAGTCCGCTACAGGCCCTTTCATACGGCCCTTTATGAAGGACTTGCAGTAGGGCTGAACAAGATATTTAGTGGTGTACGAGGAGCCTAGTCTGAGAATTTTGGTTAATGAGACATGCGAATATCCTTGTCTTGCTCTCAAAGGTGAGGCGTTACCGCCACAAAACTTAAAAATATTTTTTTCAGTTAAGTTTATTTTGCTACGTAATATTAATCATTTATATCTGTATCTGTGTGTTGGCTTCCCGTTGGATGATATGTATGTATAAACTGATACTTCAGAATTTCACTGTGATCACAACTATAACCTCCGCACAGCCTAAGGTGTGTTCATTGTTTTTATTGTTAATAGTATTTTTTTTTAAACAGATCTAGTAAAGAAAATTACAGATTAAACATTTTCGGGACTGTCAATGGCGTCGTCGTTTACCGAAAACTGTTAAAATCCTCTACAAATCCCTTCATAGCACTTTTAATACATGTTCTGACTTTACTACGAGTATCATTAACATACATTCATCTAGTTTTGAAACATAACTTATTGTGTCTTGCAACAGTTTTATTTTAAAACCAAATTAGTGACGTAAATATTTTTTATTTAATCATTTAATTTTACCAAATCTATTAAAAAACGAAAACATGAATCCGTAAAGTAATCTGGCAACCCTAGGTCGCGTGTTTAGATCCCAAGAGGTGGTGAATTTATTTTTACTCAGTGCTAACGGGGCTAGCGCCTAGCGGAGCTCTGCTCGAATACATTTCTTAATCCTTAATTAATCATTTTTAAAAGAGGGATTACAGCGGCTCCGTCTATAGAGTGAATTAGATTAAAAGTTAAAAGGTATATTAAAGTAACGCGGCGACCTTTCAGGCTTTTCATTGCGTTTCTTATCAGTTTCATAGATACTTAGTTATATATTTGGTTTCCTTCTAGCAAGTTTAAATGAGATCCTAATAATTGGACTTTGAGAAATCTTCTGGAATATTGTGATTGGTTTCCTGATTAGCTTAAAGGAATCATACCCCGGAAAAAATACAGACTTGAGACTTTGAAGATAAAGCATCGAGGATTTTTAGTTTTCACAGATGGAATTTTACTATTACTACTTAATTTGTCTAAGATCCGAAGTTAGCTATTATTTTTTGACACGAGCGATCTTGCAATAGAATATGATTATTTCCATAAGACAGTTTAAACAAGAAACGTACTTTGCAGCTCCTTGGTCGACTTACAGTCTATACTTGCCGTCAGGTACCACAGTTCATACTGACAAGGTCCACAAACTACTGCAATATCATTGTCATTGATAACACAATGCTTTATATTGGCGTTGTTGTGTTCTTGAGGAAAATCCGGAGTTTTCGCAAGGTACAGTCACGAGCACTATATGTAGTAACACGTTGCAATAAGTGATTTTCTCCTATTATGAAGTATAGGCAGTCTATATCGAGCAGTCCACACTGCGGAAGACCGCACAGTTTGGAGACGCATCGTATGTGGTCGCGATCCTTGGCATGAAGGGAACGAAGAAGAAGAAAATTAATAGAACTCGTACTATGATGAAATATCAGAATCTCAAGATCAGAATTTCATGAAAAAAAAAACAGAATTTTAAAATTGGACTATTGGTCGTGATTGTACGTCATAGCAGTGAATCATGCGCAGATATCGGTCTGCTACCGGGTGCCGTGTTGTGATGTAGTTACCGTTGTTTTTTTGTAAATTGAGTGTTTGTATATTTGTATCGAGTGTTTGATATGGATACGTAGTTGCTTTTGATTTACCTCTCTGTTTACCTTTCAGGGTATTTGCATAGTGTTCTGATATTTGAAGTCTTGTAGCTGTACTATGTGTTAACTTGATAGCACTTAAGTTAGATGGGTTTCTATTACCTAGCTTGCTTAGAGAAAATTATAACACGGAAAAATAGATAAACTTTTATAGATTAGTTAAAAACAGTGAACGTGTGTGGCGTCCCCAAGCTAGATGGACTTACGGCCTTAATTTTGGCTGGTTCAGATTGGGTCCGGAAGGTGGAGTACAGGTAGTTGTGGCGCGGCTTGGGAGAAGTCTTTCCCAGCACTTCCAGCGAGTTGACTGATAGGCGGTCAATCTCAACAACTTCTTAAGTTTCGAGAGAGTTCTAAGTTTCCACTATAAGGTACCAGTCTTCACGTAGTCCGAGTACGTCATGCTGTGTGTCACGTGACACTATGTTGGACAACTAAGCACTTGTGCAGTGTTGCTACTTGTTGTTTACAATGTAAGTGGGTGGTATTGTGGCTTGTGGCGACTGTTTTTTTTACAAACACGACACTACTGTGTCCTCCTTCCAAAGGCACTTTTAATTAAGGAAAGTATAAGTTTGCAAGCCGTGTGCCCATGATATAGCAATTGGCAAAAATGACGAACTTCCATTAGAAACCTTCATTACCGTTCTAAACTCTTTAGGCCCAGGGGACGAATTTAAAAAAAAATCTTATCACACCCTTATGGTGTGAAAACACGAACTATCATCGTTAAGCGTCTGGATTCATCTTGGTGGTCATTACCACCGCGGAATCAGACTTTTAGTATGCAAAACACAATGTGAACTAACTTCGGAACCATACGGGGACCGAACGGACAGGAAATAGGCGCCATCTGACTGCACGCACACGTAATATATTATCAACTATTCTTACTTAGTTCTTTAAAAGGAGACACTAATATGTAAATTTAGTTCTTGTGCAAACAGGTTGTACGTTGCAGACCATAGTTTTGGTTATGATAGGGTTCTAGCTATACAGCTACATGGCTACAAGGGTCTTGTGGTGTTCGAATGACGACAGGGAAGTATTGCTGGTAAACATTTGATAAATATATTAAAATAAGATGGCACCGTTCGTTCCAATTTTGAACAAAGATCCTTAAACAGATATATTTCTACAAATCTAATTACACTTGGCAATTACACTTGGCTGAATCACCCCTTAAACATAGGTGAGACTATGGTCTCTAAAAACCCTCCTTGTACTGCCATGCCGTGTCGTGCCACAGTCATCTCTTCATATTCACTGCTACAATCTACCTCCAATTACGCCGAACCTATCTGACTCACCAATCTATATTCAAGCGACCAGCTCCACAATCCACGAAACAATTCAATAACAAACAAACAATATGAACTTAAATAGAATATATATCCGTTTAACTTAGCATGCAGTCGTATTCGGGTGACAGTTGCGCAATTATTGCTCCATTGTAGCCTGAGCATTCCTCACTAGATGTATTGTGTACTGAGCTATTTTAGGAGCTCGTGTGGAATGGATACTTCCTACACGATCATGATTCATCTGGCACTGGCAACAGGGTAGTCCTGAGTATTGGAGTTAGGATTAGATTAGGAAACAACTGGTTATTATTATATAACTCTGTAATTGTCTGTACCATGATTTATTTGATGATGTGTGTTTTCATTAAACTTCGTCTTTTACCGTGACGTCCATTTACTAACGTGTCAATGTGTGTTTGTGCAGCAACCATTTGGTTAATCGGTGACTAACCCCGGAAGTGTCCCCAATTCTTTATTTCGGACTCACAACTTTTAAATAAGTGTAGTCTATCACAATAGTAAATTTTGTAGACAAAGGAAAACTAAAAACACACGATGGAGATTTCAAAACAAAATGTTAGAAACCGATAAATTCAATTAAATCGCGACTACAACCTGCGAATTTATAGTTCGCCATTAATAATGCTAACAAACCTGTCAGCGCCTAAAATATGGTGTTCCCTTCCGAAAAGTAGCATCGATTCATGCAGAGATCGATAAGCATTCCCCCGCGGCAAACTGATTTATATTCACTGAGTATACAACATTCCTACATTTCCTTTTTTGTTTAGTTTAGCAAGTCGGTTGGAAGCTTAGGACTCACTTTAAGGTATGATTGAGACAAGGTTTAGTTCTGTTCAAACTTTATCGTCGCTCGGAAGTTAGCTGCGAGTGACGGTCTGCGCAATAGACAATCTAGAAGATGATTCCTCTGCGCCCCGCTGATGCCTAAAATTGTGTTCAGCACAGTTCTACGTTGGATGTTCCAAGCCGCCATAAAGTTTGGAACCGTTCTATCTGCGTTGGTAGTCATCCGCAGCTAACTTCCAAGCCGCCATAAAGTTTCAAATGAACTACAGTTTAGTAAGCGGTAAGAACTTCTAGAAGCTGTAATTTCGTTAGATGCCCGTCATCATAAAATCTCTGAAAAAAATGTAGGCAGATATGTCTAATTCTCGATGTCTCAGAGCAGACATGTGTGGCGAAGAATGGCGAGGAGAGTCGATCCAAAGAGGAATGTAAGGCCAGGTACACAGACAATTAAAGTCTCTTTATTACACAGAACAACGACCTAATCCTAAATATTTGTAAGAGAATGTCCTAAAAAAAAATATTTGGTGGTCGTATTACATCGTTTTAAGCTCACGAACTTGGAAACATTCTTCCAGTTTATCCGACCAAAGGAGCCTTTATAAGCGCTCTACAGCTTGACTACGTACTCTCAAGCCAGAGGGTCGTGTGTAGGACACTCGACAACCTTCACAAGTTTGTCTACGTGGCTCACTGAAGATTTGGCGATACCTTCAATAACATAAACGGTATCTATACGCTCTCTAAATGTCCAATTTCTCGTGTTTCTTCGACTGTAGGCTTTTTGTACCGGTCATGATGTAAATTCTTGGGTAAATTCGAAACTTTCCTCTCGAGGAAACCTCCTCTTTCCTTTCCTCTGGAAATGAGGTTATGTAGGTGAGGTTTGATCAAAAATGTTCCACTTTGTTTTTGTCGTGCCGAAAACTTTTCGGTCTATGAGAATCTCAGAAGTATTTTGCTACAAGTAAATCCTAATTCGTGAAGGTAGTTTTCGTTATTTTTAAGAAACCTTTGATATTGATGATAATAATCATTCGGAGAACAACTTTGCTAACAGAGATTTTTCAAGATTGTAGATTTTCTTGATATTCTATGGACCTCGTTATGGAAAAAGCGTAAGGAAACATAGGGATAACGGCCACTAGAGATGTATATCAGAATCAGATAATGATTGATGAACTTTTCACTGCTTTACAAATGCCAAGATATGGCCTCTACACCTCCCATTACCAACATTACGACATGTTTCTATTAGGTACAAACATTTCGTATGTATCCTTACTATCTACCCAGTTCATCTCTAGGCTCCTCGGTGATGTATTAGCGTGTATATTAGCACATAGCTCGTGTCTAGACGCCCATGTATTGCGCCGTACATCTTCCCAACGACGCCTCCAACTGCGGCGGGTCGGAGGATTTCCGGGAGAAAAGAATCGGATTACACTAGTGTATATTGAGTCTATTTTAGACGGTTTTATTTAACTTGTCTAAGTAACTCGCCTAGTCTTATTTTGGAAGATATCCTTTTGTCCTTTCCAGCTGTTTTTATTCGTAAACAGTATTCGTTAGTACTTCGTTCGGAACAGTATTCTCCCCAAATGTTCAACCAACGCAACGCCACACTTCTGCACTTCAATTCTTCCACATGTTTCTCTTCAGTATTCTATCAACAAATGTCACAAAATCCTCCATATCGTTTTTCCACGAATTTTCACAACAATTCACAAAAGTTAGAAGACGAGAAATGCATTCTTTTTTTCATTTTGTCGCTCGGTCAGAACTTCTGTGAAAGGCGTGATTTTCATTTCAGTATCGGAAAAAACCAGGATAATTAAAAACATGGAACTAGGTTATTAGCAAGAAACGTTTTCTTGAGATTGTCTTTAGGTATTGAAAATATTAAAACAGGACTTTAAGGCGTCTTTATTAAAATTGAAACAAGCTGATATATTAATCGAAGAATTCCGCTAAATTCAAAATTCTTGCTGCATTTTCTACGAAGTGGATTTCAAAAGAAAAATAAAGAGTAGAAAGACTATTTGCTTAACTGGCACGTAGCTTTTAGCATGCACAAATTGTATTTATTTAAGTTTATTGCAGTTTGCGCAGCACCTTCTTGTTCCAACATCCTTTTAACACTCACAAACAGAAACTTTTATCTAAAACCTTATCAGTCACGAGTTTTATCGCAAAAACTATAATCCGGATGTGACGGGCAGGGCAAAAGAGCAGTC
The DNA here is from genome assembly GCA_947578425.1 of Eugnorisma glareosa. Taxonomy (NCBI): domain Eukaryota; kingdom Metazoa; phylum Arthropoda; class Insecta; order Lepidoptera; family Noctuidae; genus Eugnorisma; species Eugnorisma glareosa. Next base: position 1,083,162 of record OX387957.1, on the reverse strand, counting down.
TGGTCACAAGTCAACATGACTAGACCCCAGCGATAATCTTTGGTCACAAAAAATGGACAAAAACAGTGTGACAGGCGATAAGGAGCCCATGATCAGTTCGAGAGAGGATTATATTGTACAGATTATTATTATTTGACTTTAAATAAAAGATGCAATAGTAATGACTTAAGATTTTCGAGGAATAGTAAAGGATTATTATTTTTTCAGAGCTTTAGAGTGAGAACTTGTGCAAAAAGTAGAGTGTTTAAGCTGCTTTTCGTGCTTATGGATTTCCATGGAAATTATTTAGGTACCGTACTTGGGAGTTTAAATGAACTCGTACCCATAAAGTAATCGTGTCACACTTATTGATCACTAGACAACGTTTACAGCTCTTGCCCATCCAGTGAACTGTGGAAAACGCAAACGTAGACCCTATAGACCCGTATAGGCCGTAATCAGCAAATCCGATCTAGTAGAATACCAGCAAAATTAGGACCCCAGTAACGAGAGCAGCCGACAATATATTCCACACATTCCGAACGGACCTACCGTTCCAGTAAGCTGCCAAGTAAGCTTTGTGAAATTGGGACACAAGTCACCAACCATTCTCTCAACTAAACTCATGAAATACTAAACATTTAAGCAAAATCCATTGAACATTTATCTCAATCGCTTTATCTCAGGTAAGGCCAAACGTGTCAAATATTTTGACATTACCAGCCGTTTGTTTGTCTATCCCCTGACAATCGGTGACATTTGTATTGTCAAACGAATAGTTTTGACATTCCTTTGTTCACTTCACAGATATAGATAGTGCTGTGTGTCCCCGGGCTGAATGTGTATTGTGAAGAATCCGTGAATGGTGAATAGATTTTGGAGAAGAATGGATTCAATTAAGTGGGGAATGGATTGATTGTAATCTTGTTAGTTGATTGTCATCGCTTGAATTAATTTTTAGTTCAAGTGTAAGTGAAATTGTGAAATAGTGGATTGTGATGAATTTATTGCGTGTCTGTTGATTTTAAGGTAGTTTAACCATAAGGTTATCTCGTTAATTTTCAAAGTATATTTGGAAAAGGAATAATCCAATTTGTGGTTGAGTAAGATGTTGTACTTAAACCTTAGGAAACGGATTTGCTAATGAAACACTAATATTTTGGAAACACAACATAATCAACTAAACAATCACGAACATCAGAAAAACCTCAGTGTATATCGCTAATTAAGAACAAACTCAGAAGCGTGAGCTTGCAAAATAAAGAACATATTACTGTTAAAAGTCGCAGTTGATTTACGATTTGCATTCTTAAACTGACGTGATTGTGTACATTTGTTCGTTTGTTGCGAAGCGATAGAAAAACTGCGTGGGATTTTCATCTTTTGAAGATAAAGAATATGGGTAAAGTAACTTTCCTTTTTGAAAATGGATAGTTGGGTGATTTTGATAATTATAGTTCAGAACAAACAGTATTTTGGAAGAAAGAGTGAAATAATTGCGTGACCACGACCAGGATACAAGTAACGAGTTCGGTGTCAGAAGCTCATAGTATAATAAGATGCACACTTGTATACCGATGCACAAAATCACCACGTCTTTTCTAGCCAGATAAAGCGGCTCACGAGTAAATTGCATGTTGAAATGCAGTTTCATCTACAACTCTACGTCTTAATTACATCCAGGGTTTGTGAAGGTTAACTGCTTCATAGTTATGTTAAGCAACATGTTTGGACATCAGTATATCACTTCGGAACTTAACAAAGCGCTATCTGTGCACATTAATCTAGTCAGTAGCACGCACTTGTTTCCAACTCGACTCAGCTCGGCTCGCACCGGCCCACACCGACACACGCAATTAAACTTAAATACTTACTTGCTGCTCCATTATCGCGGATTTATCGATTTAAATCACTTCGCAAACATTTCGGATACAGACAATACGTAAGCATGTTTAAAAAGGTTTGTTTTTGCCTTTAAACTTTCATGGCGACTGCTAGGCCATTATAACTTAGCATCTGCATCTGCATGAAAGTAGTCAAGGACTGATTTGCGTGCTATTGGTATTGTAGAGGCTCATAATCAGCTGGAATGTTACGTTATAGGCTGAGGCGTTTCTCAAACATCGACCGAAAGATAAATTAAATATTCATTTCTGGCACGTAATTAATATTATCGACTTAGGAAGGAGGCCAATATTATATAGAAGTTACACTAAGTTCCTCGGGGACCGAAAAAACGTAATAAATGGCAAAACTCCTGTAAACCATAGTGAAAATATTGGCCCGGTAACTGCGTGGCTGGTGCGCGTGCGACACTTCTTGAAGGCACTTCTTCTTAGAAAGTCAGTAGCGCAATATTAAGCTGGTTTTTGGTCGAACCATTGAGTAGATTTTCTGTTTCTTTAATTTCAATGAACACATTTACATAGCTAATTGGTACGATTGTCTCAGATTGACGCCACGCGTTTCAAATAATTAGTAAAACAGGTTTGTTTAGCTCCAAATAACATTAACATGCAAATCCAGTTTATTGTAGGAATGTTTGAGCTAATCGCATTTGTTGCTTGTTTATTTTTAGTTAATTTTAGTGTCGAATGCTGATGAGTCGATGGAATTAAGCAATTTGTGTGGATAGCGGTGTTATTCATAGCTATTATTGATGAATATTTAGTATGCAAATGTTTATTAATTGAACTGTCTTTTGGATTTTGACGTAATACTTCTTTCGCCTTGATAATTTATTTAATCGGTTCTTCATTATGCATACTAATCTCATATTTCGTTATCGTCTCATTCTTCATTCTTAATTTATTATTCTTTCGGCAGACAATGGCATATGACGTTCTAGATTGCCAGTACCCCTACTGTATAAAGGAACACACTCTACGATCACAATCCGAAGGATTTTAAAGGAAAATCGAAACCACTTGCTTCACTTGTTTATAAAAGCCGTTTATTCGAAGAAATGATTTTTTCAGTGTCGCGTACGCAATAGCCCGACTGGTCTTAACTAGATATAAGTATAAAGAACAGTAAACATTGAGTAAAAAATCTTCTGTATTTATACTCAGCTACATTGTGTAAGATTCTTGCATAAATTATCCACATTGTATAGTATTTAAATAAAACTGTTGTAGCGTGAGTCGGACGCCGCGCCGCGGTGGCGATACTTTCAGTAGATAGCTCCCAACGACCACTGTGCGGACTTCTGTACCACAGAGTGCCTGTGCCATAGACATGACACTCTTATGTATCGGGGGTGAATATTTAACTAAGAAGGTACGTGAAGAAACAGGGAAACGATTTAGGGGGCTGTCTTATCTAATTTTGACCTCCTCAAAGTGCATTTTTTTTTTTAAGAATCCTGATAATGAGCCACTTATCGCAAATTAGGTACTGCCGGGTATAACTATTTGGACAATATTTCGTAATTAGCTTGTAACATGTAAGTGATAGGAACTTTAATTCGCCAAATTTTGGGCAGAATCAATTTAAATTGCCATCGTTCGACACGCTAAGAAGAATAGGAACTGAAATGAATAACCAGCACTTCACATCGAAACTACACAATAAGGTGGCAATATCGTCATTAAACTCAAGTAACAAAAATACGTCATATTATGGTCATATATGGGTACATGGAAAGGTTTTTACGTAAACGTTGGTTATATGAGAGTGGTCTTATAAACTTAATTATAACGTTTATGGGACGCGAAAGTGACCCTAATAACATATTAATGTCAACTTGTGACCTTTTAACATAAATTAGAGGTTTTATAAACGTTAAATTACTAACTATTTGGTTGTGTATTGGTTATGACGAGACCATTAAAAGACGTGTGCAAGTTAAATAATAGACGTTGAAATTTTTTTCATGCGTTGGGCGATAAATAATAAATGAAAGCTTTTAAACTTTAAAGTATTATAAGGTAGTTATTACTTTAACGAAATTACAAATAATAATCTGATTACTCCCTAAGTCAAGTGTAGTTCTACTGGGGAACTCAGTTTTTCGATAATCTTTGTATGTATTGTTGTTAAGTTTTTAACGCCCTCCTGAAATTTTTGGTATTTCATTATTTTTGTTTATTTATTTTGAATATATTTTCCGGTAAAAGTTGCATACATCTTGGTTTAGTTATGAGATGACACTTACACAACGCTTACTAGACCTATGGTCATAAGACAAGCGCGCCATTACATTTGACTTTAGGGTTCCTTAATTAAATATGAAAACCATTGTTTTATTGATCTCTTATTCATAACACAGCGTGTAAAAATGATGTAAACCAACAGAGCTATAGCGTAAAATAAATCATTTGTACATAGAAAAATTTCATAAACCCTTAATAACAAAACGTATGGAGCACCTGATTTTCGCGATTACGTGGTTTTTTCCACTGTAAAGAATCTCTAATATGATGGGTAGGTACTTCTAATTATATACCATTTGAAGTTTTCGAAAGTAATAATTTTACTCTGTAGTTATATACGAAGTACTAGGTACCTAGTGTATTATAAATACGTGTCATATAGTCGTGCGTGACCAGTGACCACCTATCGCACATTCCACTATAAAGGGTGTAACAAGACCCTAACTAAAGCCGAAAGGCACTTGTTCTGCCCGTCATTGGGATCATTTTTTTTGTTCTAGACCATACCTGGGAAACTTCTAGTTACGGACATATTGGGGGTCAAAGTTCCGACTTTTTCACAAGTTTTTTTTTAAATACATGTGTTTATTGTAAGATTTTTACTTTAAACACCTCCACTACCCGCGTACTATTCAATCCATCCATCAGCACAATGTTTTGAGTGCGTTACATTGAGTCCTACCGTAAAACGTGATTTTCCACCCCAAAAAAAAAGTCGTTTCCCAGCAATATTTTTTGCGTCAAGTTACGTAGTTTGATGTACAGGATGCTTGGTTGACGGCTTCGTGAAGGGTCCTGTTACACCCTGTATGGTGCGTAATTTTTGACTTTCGAACAATGTATACAGGCTTCGTAAATGCATTTTTGAGCAAAAAATGGCTTTGGCTTTGTGTTGGAAAATTATTTAATACCGCCGCGCGCGCGCATGTGCGCGCGATCTGTGCTTTTTCGGTGATAACTAAACGCTAACTCGACGCTTACAATATGACTTATTAGTCACACGACTAAACTGACCCAAGTAGTTAGTTCAGTACCACTATGAAACTGCTATAAAATAGTATAGATTTCGGACTATATGACGTTTTTGCTTGTTGGGAAAGTATCTCTCAACTACTTACTTATTATAAACATCAGAATAACCTGTCTGTACTTTTTCTTAAATCTTTCCAGTCTCCAGCTATCAGCCCCCGAGCATCAGGTCACAAGTCCTGGGGCGCAGCATTAAGATTTAGATAAGGCACTGACCGACTGAACGCCAGTGCTCAACTGTTCAGCCGTTCGGTTGGATCAACGCCTGCACAATCATGGCGGATATTCGACGATATTGCTGTAGGTAATGGCCGCCCTCGAAAGAATTGTTTGATTTGCTGCTACTACTGATGTGTTGAAATGTACTAAATGTGTAGAGATGCTTTTAGTTTACTCTTGATGATTGAATTGGGTAGCATATTTTGGTTATTTCAGTGAAGAATCAAAATTCAATGTGAATTAATTTCGATAGCGAAAACTCTTGATATACCTAAGTCAAAATTATCATCACACTAAATCTAAATACCTACCTATACCTACTCATTTTCACTTTTCGATTAAGTGGGTATTGGGTTGCAATAAAAAGAAGATAAATTCGTTACCAAGTCTATCTTTTAATCAAAAGCTTCATCGTACCTTTTCTGGAACCAAAGTGGAGATGATCTTCCATGCCATGATGATGCCATTTGAGTTTATAAATGTTGGTATCTTTTATTAAACTTTCCCACAAATTCCTTAAAGAAAGCAACATAAACTAAAGAAAATAACTATCCAACACGATCAGTTAAGAATCTAAAAGATACACCTAGGCACACTACAGACAGCCTTAAAACATTACACAACAAAGTAAAAGATACCATCTTGTAAGGTTGTAACCGAACGCGGCAATAACTTTATCATTGGCTCTGAAGGAAGACAGCTCTCATTGCGACAATGTAATGCTCATGATAACTGCTGTTTATACGTTAATGTTATCGGCTAGAAGACGACCTCTAGGGGCGAGCAGTCATTGTTAACTGCCGAGTAAAGAAAATGTGGGGAAAAGGAATCGTGTGTTGATGTTGAAAGGGCAGTTTAGATAGGGTATCGTAATCGGAATAATATGTTGTCTATCGGGTTAGGTGTAGTGTGCATAATGTAGATATGGGGAATAATGAACTATCTTCTTATGCATGGTTGACAAGACGGTGAAAGGTGCAGCCTATAAAATTAAACTTAACGAAAGAAGATAAGAGAGGTCTGCGCAGTCAACTAATTCCATTGCTTTACTTAGTGAAGACGGATATAGATAGACAGATAACTCTTAATGTGTTCAGCAAGTTATAGAGAAATACGTAAATAGAACATCGAAATAAAAAGAACAATGAGCACTTACCAGAAACAGCGATCTTTGTTGGGATGTTCTGTTCCGATGAAGAGGTAATAGCAACTGATGTATCTACAGCCGACAACCAGAGTGAAGCGACTTAGAGTCGTGTCGCGTCTTCTTGCGCTCAAAATGTCGCACTCGTCAACATGAATGTGTCGTCTCAAAATAATCCGATTACGTTTCTTTGAATTCCCATATAATTGTCGATTTGACTTGTCACAGTCGAATGAATATTTTTGAGAATATTTCTTTTCCTCTTGACTTTCAACTTATTGATATCAATGTCTTTTTGTGGAATGTGTTTCGGGAAAAAGTTGGAGCGTGAATGGCAAAGTGACATATTCAAATGACTGTTAAGACATAAAACCGAATTATGGAAATAAACTGCGCAATAAGCATTTGTTTATAAAGACTTGAAAGAAGGTTATCAGTTGTAATTTTCAAAATAAAAAGTGTCGTTTATAAAGTAATATGGACTAATTAGGCCAGTATCGTTATAATAATATAGTCATTATTTTTATCTGCTCTCAGTTAAAAATACTCTGTTTAAAATTGAACGATGATGATTTTCGTATAAGGATTGGTTCAGCTCTTTTAAAATTGCAATAAAATCCCCAACATTTGGCAACCCTACAGCTGGAGTAAAGAATAACCCCGCACATGTAACCACCTCGTTATCGATTTAATAACGATACGAGTCACTCGATTCTAATCTCGAAACATAATCGGATTTGTGGATATTGTCAGCGAGATGTGATTCGTACCGAGTCGCCATTGTCGTGACTCGAGCCTTAACTAACGTTCACAATGAATGAAATGTTGAGCTGAGAAACGATGTTACATAAAGGATTTAATGAACTGTTAATCTTATGTAGTAAGTGAGAAACGTTAAAATGTTCCCTTTTAATTCCAAAAGTTCGGAGTTTAACTCAGTTCCAAGCTTAATCCAAATCTCTTTAGGTTGAATTTATTTTAGACTCTGATTAATTTTTTTCAGTTTTCAGTCTCAACTAAATTTCTTTAATAACCGTTCAGAAAGTGCTTGATGGGGTTAAAGCTTTTTCACATTTTATTCCATTAGGAATTCAATTTGTTAAAAATGTCTTACCTCAAGACTTCAGGAAGGTAGAAGTATCCTGAAACACAAAAAAAACTTCATATTGCGGATGAATCAAAGTGCGGATGCTTTATTTTCAGATCTTTTGTGTTTATGTATACAGGATATTACTACCTCATAAAAAAGAGCAATAAAGAAAATCCAGGGTGTTTTCGAGAAGGCAGCGAGAGGCCTTATTTCGGAGGAGCTTTGAAGTCCTGTTGGAGTCCGGCCAGGGCGCATTTTGGCCGACAATGCGACGCCATTTTGTGTTATTTCGCGCGCAAAATAAATGTCGCCGACCATTTTGTGATAATGTTTTAATTTATGATTTGAAAATGTGAACGGAACCTACAATAAAATGAATTTATTGGTTAAATGGTTTGTAACCACCAGATATAAAGAAAGGGATTGAATTGGGTCGAATGCTTCAAGTTTACCTTGCGGTATTAATAGTGACTTAGTAGGGATAATTTCTCGTGCTTTCTCTGTACGGGAAGAGGCCTTTGCCTCGCAGTGGCTGTTGTAAAAAAATAGTTATCGTGGACAGTCAGCCCTATTACGAAGTTGTGCAAAAGCTATGTCTATCGTCATCACATGATCAGTGAAAATACGAAAGGTTTCTAAATAGATTGGTTTGGCGCCAAAATACATTGTGAAAACGTGAGTCAGGCAATACTCTGCACAAATTGTTCCAACAGTTCCTACAGTACTAAAGGGTTGTGGTGATCACGGTAGCTCTGCAAAGCTAGTTCATTCAATAGATAAAATAAAACTAAGCCGAGGCAACTAACCACCACGAATTCAAATATATTTAGTAACTACGGTATATTTAGGGCAGCATTCCTGTCGGTAACACATCAGTATATCAGGTTACACACATTACCGCGCAACCGAACACTGTTGTCAGTACATGTGGCTGCTTTACTTATTTATAGAAAATACCCCAGAGGAAGTTTTTAGCTGCCACAATAGTGACTGGATGTGATATCGTGTTTTACAGCTCTGTACTTAATAAATTACTGCTGTGTGGTTAGTGGAAATGCGAATGCTAAATGTACAATTAGAAACTTATCTCTAACAAACGTCTCAAAATCGGTAAATATGTAGTACAGACTCCAAAATTAACATAATAATATGGCGTTCGAGTTGATGCATTTGACTTATTTACGATTCTATTTGACGTAATAGTTACGAGCCTTTTCCAGCGAGGCTTCAGAAGAGGCTTGGTTGTCGATTATATCGGTACGAACTTTTCACTGTAGTCTTTAATAGTAGGTATCGACATTATGACACAGTCGTCATCATCACTTTGCCATTATGTTGAGGTCGGCTTCCAGTCTAGGATGCAGCTGAATACCAGTATTTTATTAGGAGCATGGACACAACGTATTCAACTAACTAAAACAACAAGCTTACTCACCAAAACGACAGTTTAACATACACGTTTAAAACCGCACCCCAATGCTATCAAGCAACTTGTCTACGAAAGTTAGCAATTCGGAGGTGCAGCACACTGCACAACAAACTGAAAGTTTTCGACAGCACGATAAACAGTTTAACTGCACTCGTACGGCACCATGCGGCCAAGGCGCAACGGCACCACGGCGTGGAGGCACTCCTACGGCGCCGCTTATAACAGTTATCACAGTACTATTGGAGGATCGGTTACCTCCGCTAACTTTGACAAGTATTGCAACTTGAACTTTGGAAATGCAGTTAAGATGGAAGTTAACGGGTTACTTGAACATTTGACGTTTTTAAGGGTGCTTATAGTGAGACACGTGAAAAGCTATTGGCAGTTAAACAAGCTAAGATTGAATTATACTTAAAATAATGTTAATTATCAACGACTAGCGACACGCCCCGGCTTCGCACACTGCAATGTAATACATATAAACCTTCCTCTTCACTCACTCTATCTATTAAAAAATCCCGCATCAAAATCCGTTGCGTAGTTTTAAAGATCTAAGCATACACAGGGAAAGACAGCGGGAAGCGACTTCGTTTTATACTAAGCGAGTTGTGTTTGTACAAAAATTGTATGTGCAAGTAAAGTTGTGAAGCGTTCGTTAATTCTATTTAACATCTCGAAATAACTTTATACCAAATATTTAAATGATGTACTTATCTTTATGAAAAGCATATTTCAGTCCCTTTAGTTCTTCAGAAAACAATATTAAGGAATACCTAAGAACCTAAAATTTGATCCAATTATTCTAAAAGATATTTCATCTCAGTAAATTGATTCCTGAAATTCTCTTCAAATTCAATGGACTTGCTCAAAAGAAACAATTATCTTTTGTATCTGAAGTGTATGAAGGGCGAATCTAAAACTATTACAGAAATAAATCAATGCCTTAGAAATAATATTTGAGTCAGAATGTCAGCACTACCACGTAAAAGGTGTTTCAAAACTGTTAGAATAATCTGCGCATTGAGGAGTGTTTCTATTTTAGTTTGTTTTGGGTTACTCTACTATGTATTAGTCATGATTTTAATTGGGATGAGTGGTTTCACGCTAAAGAAAGAATCGGCCACGTCATTGTGTCCTATGGACGATATAAGAAGCTAAGTGACTAAAAAATAACGATTGTAGTCGGATGTTGTACATTGATAAACTTTCACTAGAGGACATTATTATGGTATAGAGATCATAGATTTATAGTCTGGAAGCACATAAGCTACCTTTTTTTTTTCTCAAACCACACGAACGAAGTCGCTGGCAACAGCTAGTTGAATAATAATATAGAAGTTAAGATAGATACTCAAACGGGCAACTGTATAGTACAGTGCGCAAACCACATTAAGACTTACAACACAGTATACAGTTACCGATGTTCGGTTTCATTGTTCTTTAACACATTCAGTGCCGGGAACCCACCTGGTGGGTTCACTCAAGTCGCACTTGGGATGCCGAGAACCCACCTCGTGGGCTCATTTTTAATGTACGTTTTTCTTAGCGAATACAGCATCAAATAACGTAAAAATAAAAACAGTTGTATATTTTAACAAGATTAATAAGAATACGCCGTGGTTTCAAATTACAAGCATTTTTATTTTCAATCAATTTTCGACCTCTTCCTAGATGCCGAGAACCCACGTGGTGGGTCCTATTTCAGGGATGAAAAACCATAGGCACGATTTTAATATTTTCTAAAAATAATTACTTTTCCATTTTAGGACACGAAAATGAGTTCACAATCGAGGCTTTTTAGTGTTCGGCATCAAAATAGACAAAAACTAATACTTATTACTGTGAGATTTAGTCTGCCTGCCCGTTTATCTCTCACAGGCACTCACAACTACATATTTCAGAAACCATTATCGCTACAGACTTGACATTGGGAATAAATCATGCTTAGCATTTTTCAATTAAATTGCCTAGACTACGATCCCCTTCGTGTTAGGTTTCTACCGACTTCCGAAAGTAATTTTAACTTTTTTGTATTCTGTTTTTAATTCGTTTTTTTTTTTGCAACATTTTATTAGTATATCGTATTTATATGCCGTGAAGTTTAACCGAGCAAGCTCATCTCAGTGTGAACACGGTCGCGCGAAGTACGGCAAGGGCACATCTGTGATTTAAATCGATGTTGTATTTAAAATAACTGCACTACTTATGGTCGTTAACCTAACAAAATGTCATCAAATCCGTTTTTTGTTTGGTTTATTATGTTAAGATATCGATATCCATCACAGCTGCGGAGTATCGCTAGCTAATATAATCCGGTATTACAAGAGTTACTGGGTGGTTCACACAAAACTAAGTGTCAAATAAACTACCTACAAATGCAAATGCAATGTTTGTAATCATTCAAAAGTTTTAAAATGTTATTTATTAAAATCTAAAAGTAACAATAATTGCGACTACGTAAATTAAATTTAAAAAAAAATGCATGAAAATCTCACAAAAGGTTGAACACCCCTGTCACGGGATCAGAGCGGGCAATTTTACTTTTTCAATTTTTTGTTATTTCTTGATTATTGCACTTCCCCTACCCTACTAGGGCATGAAATTACCCCCACAGATAGCAAATACAGCGATAATACCCCCTGAAAATTCTATTTTACCACTTATTTTAGGATTTTAAATCTTAATCTCAAACCTAATGCCGAGAGCCCTCCAGGTGGGTTCACTTTACCGCAAACGTAATGCCAGTGACCCACCTGGAGGGTCCACTTGCAATATGTATGGTGGGATGGCACATGCGCACTATGAAACTGGGGTGGACTCGAATGTGTTAAATACCAAATCAAGCGAAACAGCAGATAAATAGCTTGAAATTAAGCTGAAAAACGAGGTGGACCCGACACTTTTCAGTGGCATTGTAAATGTTCAGTAATGAACGCTTGAAACGCGACGCCTCAGCCGGAAGCGTAGTGTCGCTCACCTTAAGTGGCTGTTTTACTTAATGTTAACGTTTTCGAGATAATGTAGGAAAAGTTTGAGAAATTATAGTGTTGGGTGACAGTAGGCCTGTTGTGTTAGAACTTCACTAAACATATATTTTGGGATGACACAATGTAGCTCTTTAATAGCTTTTTAAATGTTTAAGTTGTGAGGGTCGATCTTTAGATTAAGCCGTGCTTGCTTAGGTTGGTCCGTGGATGGGTGACCACCTATTACATACCGAGTTTCCTCCGTGCCTCGGAGAACACGTTACGCCGTTGGTCCCGGCTGTCATTTGTAGCAACTTGCCAGTGGCTCGAAAGTCTGACACCCAGTCTTACCAAAGGGTATCGTATTACCCAGTACTATCTGGGTTGTGGAGGTCAGATAGGCAGTCGCTCCATGTAAAATACTGGTATTCCGCTTCATTCGTTTAGACTGGAAGCCGACCCTAACATAGTTGGAAAAGTCTCGGCAGACGATGAGTTGTGAGGGTCTCGCTTGAGAATCTGTTGGGAAACCCCCTGTGAAAACAATCTTCACCATCATCATGACCTTATTTCCATTTATCTGGGTTCGGCGCAGAATGTCTTCGTTTTCTATATTTAGTATTTAGTCAAGGTGTCTGTAGTCACTCAATTTCTAGCTATATCGTCTTTTACAAAGTCTATTCATTGATTCCTTGTTCCTTGGCCTTCCCCTCTTTATGAATACATGTATTTACACGACGTTTCAACAGTTATTTTCTCACGACTGTTCCAAAAAATTATTAGAAAGATATCACCCAACATGTGCCAGACAAATCAGTGATTATATTCCCAAATAACTTAATTATCTGCAACCTTCATAAATCCTAATTCTGCTGAGCTCCACACACTCGTGCGGGGTGAATATATTGAGCTAATGCGAGGTGACCCGCAGTGATTGAGTAACGGCCCTCTGGCTAGCGTTATTGTTATTAATTACATATTTATTGGATGTCGCTTGATTTAAGGTACGGGCATAGCATGAGCGGGAGCGATTGTGTAACTTTGAACAAGTTAAACGAAACAGCTGCTTTGGTTAATGGAAAGTTGCTGGGAAGTTCACATTTATAATGGGTGTGACCGTTAATGAAGCCTACAGGCGCTTGTTCTCCCCGTTATTGCGGTTTTTTTTTGTCCTGGAGCATGCCTGGGAACCTTCTAGTTACGGAGATATTGGAGGTCAAAGTGACAACTTTTTAATACAAGTTTTTAATGTTTTAAATTTGCTTTAAATACTGCAATTACCTCTGTAGTATTAAATGCATGTTGTGAGTGCGTTACATTGAATCCTAACGTAAACCGTATTTTATCACCCCAAAGAAGTCTTTCCCTGATTTTTTTTGCGTAGAGTTACTTAGTTTGATGTACAGAATGCCTCATAATGGATCCGTTTAAGATTTTATAATCAAATTGTAACATTTTTCAGTAGATCCATCAGTCCTAAAGGGATTTCAATAGGCGTGGTCATCTACTGGTCTGGGCCCAACACAGAATGAGGATGTTCAACGAACGGATAAGCTTGCGGTTCTAATTATTATAATATCTTCTAATATCTTAATTTTTTAGTCGTTCATTAAAACCGCTATGGCCTATCACAATGATCCACCCCTAACCAAGAATTGATATAAATAACATTTTGACAAGGTTGGTGAGTGTGGCAGTCACGCAGTGTGTATTGTAGCGGTTGTAAATCGCACCGGACACTGCGCCCGCGCCGCTCGACGTCAGCGATCGTAATTGGTCAAAGTTTAATTGATTTATTTCTTATTGTGTTTAAATAGAAGAGTGACTAAATATTTTGATGGTTATTGCAGTAAAATTATGATTGTTTGATGGATCAATAGAAGTTAGAGCTTTAAACTACGTAATATGAACATATTAAATGATTTGATACCTAATCATCTGGAAGATTTATAGGTGGTGTGTTCGGGGGTCATTTTTACTTTAGTTGATGGATCACCTAGGTAATGAACACCACATTGACTGACACTTACACTGAGTTCCACCAAAGTATTACAAAAGTCATGTCATAGAATCAGAATCTTACCACAAAGCTAAATAAATCTCAGACAGGCAATCACACAAAATGAAAACACAATGCCACAAAGAAATATTGTCATCATATTTATACGAAGAATGTCAACGAACAATAAATAACCAAGAAAAAGGGAAAAGAAAGCGAATTCGTCCAACACAAGCGAATCCAGCGCGTGTGTATGTGGCAATGATTCCTATGAAAATGTCCCATAACAGGCTTTATAGAAACTCTGAGTCCCGCACAATGAGGAAATATATCACGATGCATTGTTCACATGCGGTATTCGTGGATTGTGTGTGGGGTACACTGAATAAGTGAAAGGAGAAGGTTTACTAGCTGTGAGGAGTTCCAGGGAGAAGGACGCGGTATCTCAGACCAACAAAAAAGTGATTCCGTGAAACTTTTTTTGTGATTTGCTATTGTTTTTACAAGTTTTCACTACACATAAAGGCATAATTCTATTTTTTTTTTATGAATGTGATCTAGACTAAGACTCGTGACGTACTAAGAGCGATGAGCATGGTTTTAGTGTAGGTGTGTGCGTGAGCGTGTGTATTTATTTGCTTTTGGTTTTGTGGCTTCACTTTTGATGTTCGCGGCGCGCCGTCTTCCTTTTTTTGTATCGTCTGAGGATGGTATGCAGGCTTCTTATTCTAAGCGTGTCGATTGTAATCACAATTGAGTGTAAGAAACTTGGCTACGAGTTGAGCGCTCTAAAACCAAATGATATATAAGGTGCATGGAATAACTATCATGCATTTCATCATTTTTTGTTTTAAACTTTGCTCCTCGCTAGGAATTTCTCCTTCTCCTTCTTCTTTGTCGTGTGGTTAGTACCTAACTTGGAGTCAGAGTTTTCAGGCCGCCCATGGGCCCCTGACTTGGCTTTACATGCCGTCAAGAAATATCTCTCAGGCATGCTGGTTTCCTCACGATGTTTCCCTTCACCGAATCAAGATAATTATACGATACGCACATGAATCCGAAAAGTCAGGGGTGCGTTTACAAACATATAAACTCTCATACACAAATAGCCAGACCCGGACCAACTACCTATAGGACATACAAATATTTTTCCGTGCGGGGATCGAACCCGCAATACGCAGCGTACCAGCCAATCGCTAAGTCACTGCGCCAACCGCACCCTCGATACAGGAGAAATTCCTAGTGAGGGGCAAAGTATAATAAAAAAAAATATGCCTAATAGCCGCTGTTTTTTTTTTCACCGTGCCGTCATATCCAATCAATAAGCTACATACTGTGACGCGCCCAAGAGTTGATTAAATAGATAGCTTTTTTTTCCAAAATCTGTACTGTTTTGTTATGAGTGGAACTTCTATTCCTTTTCTTGTTCATGCCAGTAAGCATGACGGGAAGTGTGACGTCATAACATGGGAAATTCGGCGACGATTTAAGATTTAGGATGTCGTGAAACGTAAGACGAGGTGTTCACAAGGAATTGTGGATGCTTTACTGTTCATATGAGAGTGTTTGAAGGAGCTTTACGTTTATATACAGGGTGTAAAATGAGAGGGAAATTGAATTTGTATGTAATAGAATGAACCAAGTAGAATAAAGTGAAAATAAAGGGCAAGAGATATTGGCATCAAAGTAAAGCATAAAGGAACATTGCACAAGTGTACTATACATATACAAGTAGTGTGAAAGCTTCGTCGGAGCTCCGTTGGTTCCCTTGTTTGTACTGAAGCACCTAATCTCTGTCTTAAGGATGTAACAAGACCCTTAACGAAGCCGAAAAGCACTTATTGTTTTCGCCGTTATTGCGAATTTTTTTTTGTTCTAGACCATACCTGGGATCAACCTTCTTGTTACGGAGATATTGGGGGTCAAAGTTCCAACTTTTTCACTAGTTTTTTTTAAGGCATTTTTTTAATGTAAGATTTTTACTTTAAAAACCTCCAAGACTCCAGTACTATTCAATCCATCCATCAGCACAATGTTTTGAATGCGTTACATTGAGTCCTACCGTAAAACATGATGTTTACCCCAAAAAAAAGTCGTTTCCCAGCAATATATTTGCGTAAAGTTTATTTATTAATTATTCACAAAATCTACAGCTCTTTACAATTTTATCTTAAACTATATAAACTAATCCTACAGCCAGTTACGGATTTACAATTTAATAGCTATACAATTCATAAACCGAAAAAAATACTTGTTGAAGTTTTACCATTACTTCCATAAGTCAACGTCTTACGTCATACATCAAAACTTTAACGTGTCCTTATTTAATTCAACTAACAGTTCTCAGGTACAACTACCATTGATGCATACACATGTTACCCATAAACAGTAAACTTATCTATACGATTCATCAAAAATACTCGTAAAAGCTCCAGAAAGCACTAGCGAGGTTCCTAGTCATAGCACAGCGGTTTTAATTAAGTAGTTTTTCCTATTAGCTACGTCTTTGACCAATACCAGCTAATACATAGGTGTTGCGACTAAGTATCTAATTACGGTATACCTGTTGGCAAGAGATGATATATCTACTGTAATAGGAACCTAGAACAGGAACATCTGGAAGGAACTTCCGCGTGACACTACGTAGATATACCGGAAAATTTAAACACTGAAAAACGTTATTGTTGACTGGCTCCGTGGGCTCGTTGGCCAAGTGATAGCAACCGCTACTGTGAGCATGAGGTCCTGGGTTCGATTTTAAGATGTAAGCAAGTAAGATTTCCATAAGGAATTCTTCAGTAGCGGCCTGGAATCGGACTTATACCCCGTTGATAACAATATACTCGCTCCTTATTACATGGGACTTAAAAATATCTGATGAAATGGGTGTGTATTATAGGTACACTTCAGTTCAACCCCACCTGTATTACAGGTGTGATGTTATAACGACTATTGTTATACAACCGAATAATAATTATTTATGGTCAATGTTCTCTTCTGCATTAATTTTCAGTTACCCCTTCCAGGTCTTAAACCTCTAAAGGCAGTAATTAAGATTCAACGGCGCATGCGCGGTGTCGCCTCGCCTCGTACGGGGAACCTGCGCAGGCGACGACCACGAGTCCTCAGGGCTGGCAAGGAAAGTTAATTAATACCAGCGATTGATTAGTCAGCACGTTCAATATAGACTAATTGGAATTGGTGGGGAGTGGTAATTAGCAGTTTATATGCGAGGTACACATCCTTTTTTCCGAATAGGATGTGTGTGCATGAATGTTGTGTAGGTAGGCGTTTGTGCTGCGAATAAATTCTTTACTATTAAATGAGCAATATTTGTAATCACGTTCTTAAAAACGGCTCTAACGATTTCGATGAAAGTTACTATTGGTTTACGACTTTACGGGGGAGAAAATCGATCTAGCTAGGTCTCATTATCTGGGAAAATTCGTTTCCTCAATTGTCACCCGAGTAGAGCTCTGTCGCCCAGGTACTCGTTAATCGACGTCTTTGTTTTACGACTATACGAAATACTGTGGGTGTACGGTGTACGGTAAAATGCTGTGGTGCCATCATGAGGCTAACAGATTTACTACAGCCGTTGCGTTTTTGCCGGTTCTTCCCTATAGGAAACAACCAACTTTTTTTGGATGTTTTGTTAAGTGCCCATATTAAGAAAATCATAATCAAGATTAGGATTTTACATTGAGAAGTTTGAAAGTACGGTAAATATGGATCTTCGTGAGTTTTTAGTTAATTTACGTAGGATAAAATGTGATAGATATAATTAACACTTTAAAGCAACAGCCCTCGCCCTGTTCGGTGGAAGCTGCGCGACTTCGCAAGAAAAACCCGTATCATGTTGAGTCTCACGTACCGCGTTAGTACATATGACACCTTGTTACCCACAGTGTACATTCAGGTTGAATCACGTCCGTCTGTCTGTGTGACTCACGGCTTCTGCTAAATACTGCCCATGAATGGGACACCTGAGAGCACTGAGGTTATTGAAACCTAAGGATAAAAGTTGGACGAACACATTTTCTACATGACGAACCTAAATGACTTCTGGTTTTTTTTTTTGGATTTGACATCTCGCCGTTCAGCCTCTGAGGCTGGCTACTTCTTAACCGGGCAAATCCTGTGGATGCCTTAGAATGTAAGGCTTCCAGCCAGGGGAAATGATTTCTGGTGATTAAATTATGTTTCTATAGATTGTCGGGAGGGGTTAACACATAACAAGAAATGTGGTTTTTATAAAGAAGTCCTTCAAGAGGCAGTTCTGCCTTCCATGCTAGATGGAAAATAATGGAATGAGAAACCGTTATAGAAATACTTGTTGAATGACAAGAACTAATCTGTTCATCAGCGATCGCTATCTGGTAACAACCAATAAAATACGAAAAAAGCTAATTAAATCGAAGCAACTGTCCTTAGTAGACTCCTCACATACGTAGGCTTGCAGTTTGCATTGAAACACCCACATTACCGCACTAAAGACGATGGCGAACCAAGCCGCGGCACGGAGCATAGCTAGCATATCTCCATTAATTCAACATGGCGTCAGTTTAAATATAGTCCAAATGAATTATTTAGCAAAAATATAAAAAATAAGGATGTAAGTACTGGCAGCAAGAAAGTAAGTGATGATTGTTTATAGTTTAACACATGTTTTATTAATGAAAACTTGTTCATTATAATATTAATTGTTTAAAAAACATGTCGCAGAGCATAAAATTACGATTGACTAATTAATTCCAAAAAATACAGAAATATTTCATCACTTTGTCTGTTGTCTGTACCTTGGCGTTATGGGTACTTCATTATCATAATTGCTTCGTTTTTGCTGCTTACCCCTTTTATAGATGTTGGTGCTATGTTTCTGTGGAACCTTATGTAAATGTGGATCTGTCACCCGCCAGCTCGGTGTTATGGAGACAGGTGATATTTATTTTTTATAAAAAAATATATTAGAATTTTGATTATTCCGAGATATTTTGTTGTTGTTTGTACGGGAACAATTTAGTATTACTTTTCTGTCTGTATTATTTTTGTCTGTACAGAGCATTACGATAGAGTCTAAACATACCTATATAGTTGCCTATTGATATTGTCCTATCAATTTAGGTCGGTACATAGGTCCTTAGTTATCCCAAAGCAACCATTTTTACTGTATTATCTTTGACAATTCTAATGATTAAATATTTTCACGTTTCATTCCTAGATCAGCAGAGGTGTAAGATAACCTCAACCTCCAAATCCCAAGAATATAATCTAGTAAACGGTTCCATTTAATTGTACGCAGAAGGCAAGTCACGATATAATGTTATCCGTCTTAAAATATTTACTATGAAGCAGAGTGATAAGGGTTCGCGGAAATCTGCGCGGGCGCCGGGTGACGGGTGCGCGCGATAACCTCTGGCAGCGGCCATTATGGCTTCAACCCAGTAACTGTACAAAACAAGAACGTTTGTGAGCCGTGCAGATAGAATATATGGAGGCTGAAGTCGAGGTAACGCTTGCTAACTTATGACCGTTTCCTTATGACATCTGAATGATGCCTAAATGCTCTTTTGGTATTTCGCGCTGAGCCGGCCGCTGAAGGGCCGGAATGTTAATGAAAACAGGCATTAGACCCTCAGTATTCCTATGGCGTAAAGTTATGCTATGTGCACAAAACAAATGCTTGCTTGACGTAACACTTTGATTGAATTTAATAAGATTTAAGTATTTTTACTACCTGTCTATGGTGTTAGGTACGGATTATCCTGTAATAGACTTCTGGCGACCAAAATACAGTCAGTACTTAGTAAACCATTCCACAGACTTAAGGCTCGCTTCAAAGTAGAGACATTCTCTTTAGCTAGAATTACATTAATCCTTAAAGGAAGTTTTAATTCTAGAATTAATTTAAAGGAATTGACTAATAGTTTAAATTCTCATCAAACAAATATCTTTGAAATGGCTGTTACAAAGCAAAAAGTTAAGACGATAATATTTCAACAGATTTCGTAGAATTTCAAATGGGCTGAATTCATTAGAAGTTTGCTGAAGTTTTTACATTTTAATAACACTGGCTGAAACTGCTGTTGTACCTAAGTAATTTATTCTTAGACTAGGGATTTGAGAAGCTGTTACTTCTCTTTATTAGAATTATAAAGCTCTGGTCAAACTGAAGCGGACCCCGCGCGGGATGCAGGGCGGTGTGTCGCTGGCACCGATTTTGTCATCTAAGGAGGACGGACGTATTGGAAAAGGCGCTGTATCTAAGTTGGAGAGGTGATCTGTACCTCAGGACCGTCTTACTTCAGACCATTTCTCTTTATAAGATTGTGAATATGTCAACCAGCGCCTGGAATTCTTGTTGTCGAGATAAATAAAGTTTCAAGTTTATGATTAGTAGTGATGAGAGGTATTTGAGATTCTTTTGTGAAACAATGTAATTACTGAATGGCTATTTGAACATGTAAGAACCAGAATACTTTTAAATAACACGTGGAAAGGGTTCCTCATCTGATGTTCCTTCATCTTTTTGTAAACGTCCAGTGCTAAGCTATAAGCAGTTTTTAAAGTAATTTTCACATTCATAATCAGCCTATAATGTTCCCATTTCTAAGACACACGGTGACACGGCCTCCTTTCTATGAGAGGGAATGGGCTATAATCCACCACGCGGGCCCAGTGCGGGTTGGTAGATGTCAGATGTCTTTCAAATTTTTGGTTCTAGGACATGCCGGTTTCCTCATGTTTTTTTTTTTTTTTTGATATCAGATGTGATGAAATAAATTACACAAAGTAATGCGCCTGCCGGGGTTCGAACCCACGACCTACTTTTCACATTCGAATTGAAAAAGCTGGCGGAATATCTGAACAGAAACACAAACTGGGCCCATTTCTTGCTAAACATTTCTGCTATCCATCTTTCTCACCGCATCCAAAAATATTATTAGTTGTGTGCCTACATATTTTATTTTTTCCGTATCCGTGGTAGTCATCGCGTTGTCATCCGTATGTTCCTACGACGCGACGACGCAGGCGCAGCGCTGACACGTTTAGTGGCTCACAAGCAGTTTGTACCGCGTCGCTTGAGCATTTTTTTGGGATAGTTGGGACGACTAAGTCACGGCCTATTTCTGCTGTAAGCTAACCTTTAGTATATTTTTGCATGTTTTACCAAAAAAGTTACAAAATCACAAGAAGTTCCAAATGTGCTGAAGTGTCGAAGGTGACATTTTAGTTTGACATAACGTTAACAACGTTATTTATATGGAAGGCAAGTATTGCTACATTTATGAGAATTCTCACACTCTAAAAAGGATAAGCTGATTTTGTGCGTATGATTGCTTTATCAATATCATAGTTAAGTTGTATCCTTGCCAAACTGATAAAGGTTAACACGAATGCGGCCATCATTTTCAGAAAATCCCAAACATATCTGTATTTTATCGACTCGCGTATCCGCACTAGTCATCGCGCAGTCTCCCGTACATTACACGATGCAGTGCTGACACGTTTAGATGCGCGAGAGCATTACAATTTGTAGCGCATGCCTTATTGCGCCCGCGTCGCGCGACGACGGATTTATCGTGGGACATTGTTTCCACGTATGGCGATCACATGTGTACTGCATTCATAAGATTTGTTCGGAGAGTTTTCAGTATTCTGAAGATGGCTTTTTTTTTAATAGATCTGACAGTTTTATACTTGTTTTTATTCATAAATGATATGGAAAATAATATTCAAACTCAAAGCATTTATTTCAATTAGACCATCACAGGCACTTTTGAATGTTAGAGAATTTCTGTCAACGCTTTAGACAGTGGATGATTGGAGTTTATGTAGGATTTCATGTTTCTTCGTGAGATCAAATGGGTAGACAGACTGTCTAGTTACTAGACTCTAGTATCTAATAATACCAGCATATTACTGTCCCACTGGGCAAACCTCTCCCGCGAGCATTGATAACCACGCAAACGCGATTGTGTTACTTATATAGTTAAGTATGGAGATGTAAAGTAACTAATTCTAACTATACAGAATACATTGTATAACATGTTAAAACATACATCATCACATAAAGATATAACCAAAAATCCGTTATGTTTGATGAATTTATTGAATAACATTTGAATCTCTAGATCTAAAAACTATCTTAGTATATATTAGCGAATAAAAACAAACATTTTGTTTGATTTATTGCTAATTATAGTGACCTCTATGGAGACCTCAAATGCTAAAAACCGAGGATAAAAAAACAAATAAATCATGTTGTTAGATAAGTTGTGTGTTTTGTTTAATGTTGGCCCATTAATTTTATTGATATCGTAAGGTTAAGACCCCTTACAGACGCAATTCTTTTATCATCTGCGATTAGCGATTTAACGACAAGTATGCGCTTGCGCATCTTTGATGCTTGTTTGTTACGCGTCTAATTAGCTTATGTTAAACAATCAAGATGACACAATTACTTAATGATCATCTTTAAACATGGAATGGATTTTAACTGAACCTAACTTTAGAAGGGTTATTGTACATTCGCCACAAAGTAAATTCGTCACATTTTGAAAACTCCATACATTGAAAGTAAATTCGCCACATGCATTAAAAATATGTGTAAATTCGTCACAAGTCTTCATAGGTACATAATTTTTGCATAAAGTACTGGTAGCAAACAAAGTTATTGGTTTTTAGCGCTCGAAAGAAAAATGATTTTTAAAATCTTCTATCTCTTTGTGTCTTTGGCGCCCGACTGCGGTCTCAATATCTGCATGGTATTTCTAGGAATTTGTTACAGATGATTCATTAAAAACAGTCGCTACACCCGAACTCGGAAATTATCAGGTAGTAACATAGGCTTTAATTTAATAAAACAAAATAGAGATCCATATGAAAATTGCAATAATGAAATGTAACCCAAAGTAGCAAAAGGAGGTGTTTTTTTTTCGGCCAAAACATGTACCGAGGTACAAATTACTATTTAAACTCTTTCCAATATATTGTGTTATTAGCAGTATTTTAAATCCTTCAATATTCGATAGGTTAAGAAATAAAAGAATATGAAAAAACACTACCTCGAATCGTAAATGCGTTCAAAGAAACGTTCATAACAGCGCTGGCGGCTGTCAAACTATTCCATCTGTCAAAATATTAAACTCTTTCGAGATCGATCGTCTGACAAGGGCTAGAATAATCTGAATGACAATAATTAGATATAATTGACAACGACAACAACGAAAGGAATAAAATAGTAAATTATCGACCCTGGAGCACTGTCTTTTGGCTAGTAGCTAACCAAACGCAAAAAAATAATCTGAAATGTGAAATAAATGTATTTTTTAAATTCTTGATCCCATAATGTTTCACAAAAAAGTGTGCCGGGGAAAAATAACCTATCTTTAATACAAAACTAAATTCTAAATAGCATATTTTTAGGTTTTCATACGTGTATAAAATGAAGCAACGAAACGCATCATCGGAGAAATGAATCACGAGATTGCCAGATTAAAATTCTTGGGTTGCAAGTTTTTGCATCTTTGATCGACAATTTCAGGTGGTACAAATGCATGAATAAATCCAATATATTTTTTTTCAGAATCTGCGATTTTTTTCCTATAACTTCGTACCTTTATTGTTAAGGTACATTGTTTGGCCACAATTGTATGGGGGAAAAAACACCTCCTTTGCCTATAAAATTCATTATTTGGCGTGCACTGAGAAAACTATTGATGATACTTACAAATTATGTACTACAGAGTTAAGTCGAAATAGCAGCTTTTGTGTTTTAAAAATTAAATTAAAGTATATTCTATCTTTTATATTTTAGCAGATACTTTTTTAGTACATAAAAGCTACTATAGCTTTTATGTGCTAAAATGGACGGATGGATGGATGTACTTGTATGTATTTTTCGACATTTTTAATTCTAAAAAAATCATTATATCAAAAAAATATTATTCCACGCGGGTCAAATAGTCAAATAAATTATACTTATATCAAGCATATTAGCCGAGCTATCACAATTTTCTCGAACGAAGTCGAGGGCGAAGTGCTAGTGAAAAATAAAGAAATAGTTTTATTCTACTGATCGTTTGATTTTTCTGCTGTCTGTACGGGAATAAACAATATGGCGGATTTTTCTTCATGAAAATAGAACTGTGGCGAGTTTACACATACTTTTTTTCGTGGCGAATTTACTTTGTGGCTAATCTACAATAATCCCTTTAGAAGTGCCAGAAGCAGTAGAATTCTAGCAGTTATACCTAACGGGCGGTGATGGAACAGTTAAAATAACATTTCGAATCCCATTGAGAGTTGTAGCAAAAATACTGAAACTGAATACTGATACTGTTCGCTTTGAAAGCGAACGCCAGTTGACGGATAGGCACGTTTTTATTGTATGTAATTTTTTTACATAATAATTATAAGTACTTGGCCTTTGTTGAGTCCTCAGCTTCTAGCAACAAATCGCAACAGCCTGAAGTATCTCGTGAGCTTTTAGCCTTTATTGCATCATACTTAACGAGATGTCAGTGCGCGGGCGCGGCTTACTTACATATGTTACATGATGTATGTACATGTTGATGGTTCTTCTAAGAATTGTTGCCTTTTATACATGCTTAATAGCGCAGACTGATGATCTTTAGAACTGACAAATTGATTGAGTTTTTGCAATGTTATTTTGTTTAGGTCAGAAAAGATAAATATTGATAAAATTGATCTTACAACGCGTTTGTATTTGTTTTTTACTGTTTTATATCAGCCTGTATAATTAGACTTTACTTTAAGATAAGTACCGACTGCTAACCAACAATTTTACAGTCAGCTATTATAGAAAAATATATTCAATATTGGTAACCAATTTGCATGTTACAATCTAATCACAAATTGTTTGATTAATTCAATAGGTAAAGTAGTAAACCCACCATCTCTTCTACCAAAATAACATTAGCAGTACCTGCCAGAAATCACTAACAACTGTACCTAAATGATATTTGGGCACTCAATACTCAATTCTTTATTGCATTCCACAATGTAGGCTTAGGTGGTAAACATGTTTCCACAAGAAACAATCGTGGACCCTGTCGGGCACAGCTAAAGAAGGATATGTGGAGATGGAAGTATCTTAAAATCTAAGTTATATTAATAACATTTTTAATTATTTTACACGAGTTTCAAGGATTTATCATTTAAATACGTTGACACTGTAGTAACATTTGCTCAGTAATTGCTTTTTTAATTTGTTCGTGAACATGGGTATGGGTAAGTATAGCATAATCATAATCAGCCTATAATGTTCCCACTACTGGGACACACGGCCTCCTCTCTATGAGAGGCAATGGGCTATAATCCACCACGCGGGCCCAGTGCGGGTTGGCAGATATCACATGTCTTCGAATGTTTTAATGCCGGTTTCTTCATGATGTTTTCCTTCACCGTTTTGAGAGCAGTGGTGATGAAATATATTACACAAAGTAATGCGCCTGCCTGGGTTCGAACCCACGACTTACTGTTCGTAAGTCGGGGCCGCCACCACTGGGCCACCGCTGCTCTCCAAGTAAGTAAGGTCTCTGGGTAAGTATATACTTACCTAATTAAACACAATCTGGCATTTAAATGTACCAGCCAGTTGTCTAATCATTAAGTGCAAGTTATGAGGTTGTGACGTCGTAAATAACACAAGTTAGCATCGATGTATAATTTACAGTAATTTATCGCCAATAAATAATATCTAATTAGTCGATACTTGTGGCCGGAGCTGAGTTATGTTGTTATATAGAACCAGTTCTGTGACGAAATGTGGCTCGATGGAGAAACGCGAATACTGATTAGCTGTTTGGGATTGTGTTAGGCTTTGTGTGGGGTAGGCAGAAAGAGGGGAGGTTTGGTGAGGGCTAAATAAGCAATGTGGTCTATATAGACAACGTGCTTCGTTTGTCTAGTAGTCACATTGTAGCGCGTCTACGATACATGAAACCCCGTTTTTGATTCCCAGACCGCGCGGTCTTTTTGGGTATATCCATCAGGAATTTGTTGATGTCTAATGGTGGTATGCCTAAAACATTACAGGTGTAATGAAGATGTACTAAAGGTCACCTCTGTCTTTACTTTCGGGTATAACACGCGTGAGGTTTTCTTGTTTTGTTTAGATATAAGTGAATAACGAATAATAGTTGTAAATCACGAGAAAGAAGCACGTGGTGGAATTGTAGTTTCAAGAAATGTCGAGTCAATAGTATATGTGTAGGTATGATATTATAAAACTTAAAGTAAATAGACCGTCCATTGTGTATGAAATCGTGAAATAATAACATGTTGTGGTAACCGAATCATTCGATGAAGTAAAGCAATGATTCACACAACCATTTGTTTGTGTAAATAAATCAGTGATAGCGAAATATGAAGTCATCTTAATGCATTTATTATTCCTTTTGAATTTTTACTTTTTTAGGTCTTAAAAATGAAGTCAATGTTGAGCTTCCACATTTAATTTTTTTTAAACAATGGCCGCCTCTACCGGGTTCCTCACACTCTTGTGCACACAAATAACTTTAAATATTTTGACAGGCTGACGCTTTTATTCGCAATTGCTGTTAAAATTCAATATGGCGATGCTGATTCATGATCTCCACACGCAGCTGTTTAAAATACCAATAACCTTATCACACAGCTTTAAGGTTGAAGTTGCCGTGGCAGATGATGTCAAGTATAAATATAAGGTTGTGCTAATGTTTGTCTGAAAGATAATAAATCAGGAGGTAGCCCTGCGGATCATGTGATAGGGCGCGCTCACACTTGTTGCGAATTTGTGTAGCATGTGCGGTACCGGTGATTTTGTGTTTATGTGCGATTTGTAAATAATTATGGAACAGTTAATTAACACATGCAAATTTTGATGCTGGTAGGTATTTTATGCGGATGTTTTACTGATACACGTGAAGCTTCGTATTAAAGGATTTTCAAACAAGGAGGTTGGTACTCGTATTTGTGTAGTATTGTATCGGTTAGGAATTAAACATAATTTCATTGACTGTTGCGATAATGTCCGTTCTACCTAATAACATCTGTTAGTTAGGGCAATATCATTTGAAATGGAAACCACTGAATAAATAAACAGTAAACACTATTTAACTAGTTTTACGTCCAATTAGCCGTTCTAGCCTAAATAGTGAAGTCTCTAAATAGTATTGGTCTAAATAACTAGTAGTTTAATTAATAAAATATACGTTTTAGACTAATAATAATAACATTACTAACGCAATAATAACTAAGCTTGTCGGGAATGCCTGATAGAGTCATTATTTATTTTTCCTGTTTAACGCTGAACTGAAGGCTGATTATAGGCCATACCTAATACTTATAAATTATTCATAAACAGTAACAACTAATAGTTGAAACTTTGCATATTTCGTGACTAATAAATTCCTCTAAATAGTCTAAATATTGATGTCTTTAAAGATGTGATAATTCAAAATGTCCTTTTAAGGAGTTTTACGATTTTGTCTTTAAAATATTAAACACAATATAGCCACTTACAATAACCTATTAGCTTTTCTCTGCCTAGTGTTTTGTGGCACAATCCGCATGAGAGTACTAACCAACTACTTTAATAAACAATCACAATAATTATTACGTTTCACTTACAACCATTACGTTCATAGGGTCCCGGGTTCGAATCCCGGTAGGAGCAAAATATTTGTATGATTAGCATGGACATTTGTTTCCGAGTCATGGATGTTTATATGTATAAAAAGTATGTATTTACAAACAAAAAGTATCCATGTAGTATTATCAACTATCTGGTGTCCACGACACAAGCCTCGTTGCTTAGTGTGGCACCTAGATGGCGCTGTGTGTAATGTCTAGCGATATTTATTATTATTATTTATAACCATGGTACTTAAAATGGACCCGAATCCCACCCTGGCGATCCGTCACAATTTCCGTTCTCCTGCCTTACCTCAATTTATTTAGTGTTTTCTTCCATACTTCTCTACTTGTCATAATGTCAGGCGTCACCCCGTTTCTATTCATATTTTATTTCACAAATCCCACCATAAACAATTCATTCCTTCGATCAAATTTTTATCCCCGAAAGCCTCAATCCCCCCTGTTAGGGCCACACCTTAACATTGCCATCATTTGTCACGGCCGGCAGTTGTCGCAATATTACGGCCCCACGGACATCGCGATACTGTTTACTGACACTTATGTATTGTTCTGTCGAAAGCACGCCAAGAATCTTGGCGCTGTCAGGAGTGTCCCAGAAGGGAGATTATAACGCTGAACGCGATGGTCTATACAGACTAACAGTTGCAAATTAAGTCTTCATTGCATACTTAATATTATGTAGGTAACCATTGCTTACAGCTTTTAGTTTAACTATATTCATGAAAACGATATTTTAATCAAAGAAAATGTCAGCATACAACCCGGACCGACATGAGCAGGCAAACAGTTAGGTACATCTAAAGGTGGTGCTTTATATGAAAATGCTTTGTTGTAATCAAACGTAGTGAATTTTGCATAATATTTTGACTGATGCATCAAAATCCTCATCTTCATCAATAAGCTGCGATTGGTAAATAAATTGCCATTGTCCAATATTACATACGTAACATAAAGCCATCTTCTTCGTGTCACTCGCACGTCTGTATTTATATCTTGTCACCCCTGAACTTCACCACTTCCCCGGCGTCGTTGGTGGCAGAGCAGAGGTCACTTCGGCTGTATGCTACATAAACCTAGCAACGATATTCTCAGTCCACAACCACATCACCGCCTGTGATTAGTCAGGGCTGCCCCCGTTCACTTGACACATACAACACTAGCTAACAATGAGTTAGCTCACCAAGAATCTCTCTCAGGGCGGTCACGACGCTCAACGCTGCCAGATTATCTTACTAGGTTAGGATCATGTTAGGCTTGATTGCTTACCTTACATTCATCTAGATAAACTAACCTACAGAGAATTAGAATTACAGCTTTAATTCCGTGTTCAAGTGAAATGAAACGAAACAGTCACTACAGCACGTTTGTGATTTGTCAAGGCAGGCAATGTTGCCGCGACAACATTGCCCTCGTCAAGTTTACGAGAGGTAGCAATATTCTGGATTGCTCTGAGATATCAAACTAGATTAAACTTTTGTTAGATTGCTTTGAGGAGGGAAACTGGGTTTTCGATCTTTGTAATAAAGACCATGCCGAAAATCGAGGAATGTGGACTAGGATAATCCTCAAAGAAAGAGACAGGCGACCAAGCTAGATGTGATCACTATTATTAAGCGAGCCTAGCTGTTTCTTAAAACTGTTTCCAACGGACAAAAATCCAGTAAAATAGTTTCTAGTAACTGCACTAAGTGAAGCTAACACGGCAATTTTAAAGAACATAAAAACCATTACAGTCAAATCTGTAGGCCTACTAAGAATTTTGTACCACATGTTAATTTCAATATATTTTAGAACTAGATTAGTATGAAATGACGAGTAATATGAAGTATGGAAGAAGAGGACATGCTGCGCCGAACACAAATAAGTTGGAATAAGGGCAGGACACTGATGATGATGATGATTAATACATAAGCTAACGTCTTTTTCCACGGGGTAAGCCAATGAAGAAAATAGGGTACAGAAAACCGCAAACATTATGGATGCCACCTACTGTAATCCTTGCTTCATATAAAGGGTGTAACAAGACCCTTAACGAAGCCGAAAGGCACAGGTTCTCCCCGTCATTGCGATATTATTTTTGTTCTAGACCATACCTGCGAACCTTCTAGTTACGGAGATATTGGGGGTCAAAGTTCCAACTTTTACACAAGTATTTTTTTAATACATGGTTTTCATGTAAGATTTTTACTTTAAAAATCTCCACGACCCCCGTACTATTAAATCCATCTAGTAGCACAATGATTTGAATCAATTTACGTTGAGTCCTACCGTAAAACGTGATTTTTCACCCCAAAAAAATTGTCGTTTACCAACAATATTTTTTGCGTAGAGTTACTTAGTTTGATATAATTGCATAATGTCTGGGGCCTTAGTCTGCTATTGCAATAGTGTCAGAATGGTCTATCATTGATTTAATAAGGCCCCGCGCAGACGAATTACCCTTTGTACGCACGTCAGACGAGTTTCGAACGCGCTTCAATACGCCGTGGGCTAGGGGCCTTATTAAATCAATTGTAGACCATTCTGACACTATTGCAATAGCAGACTGATGCCCCTGGTTGACGGCTTTGTTAAGGGTCTTGTTACACGCTGATTATTCTGGTCAAATATATTAGAGCCATACTGAGTCAAATATCTGCATCAACGAAGTACGAATCCCCTCCGAGGCTCACAATTTGTCCACATTAGTCAGTTACGTCGGGAACTCGGAACTTTGCTCTGAACATACATAACGTATTATGTAGCCGTATTCTGAGCAAAATAATGCGCTCATTTAACTGAGACGCTAACATATTGCAGCAATGAGCGCTTACTCTCTGTATCTTGAGGAGTTATAAAGTTGAGGTTATTTGTCAATGTTATGGCGCTGTGTTGTTTTTAAACCTTGTTTGTGAACATGATTGTCTCAATTTGTAGAAATTACCTTCACAATCATGTTTATTGTTCTAGGTTTTAAGGTATTTAGGCAAAGGATCTGAGCGCTCAGACACTAACAAAAGAAGCGGCTAACCATACAGTTTTATATGCTTGCTGGGCGCAATGCAAGTCTCTTTTAAAATTGACATCATCACCGCCAGTCCTGTTAAGCCCACTACTGAGTGGAGCCCTCCGCCCTCTTGTGCCGCTCTTCCCTGGTCTGGCCTCTTCAAAATATCTCCTGATATACCAATAGCTTTAACTTCAGCTAATTAGAAATAGCTTTGACCTATACTTAGTTTTATAGCAGAACCATTTCAGCTTAACTTAAAGCACAGCTCAATTCGTCACCCTCCACATTACTTATGGACTAACTTCTTTACTTTCCAAGTACAAACACGTACCTTACCTCCACAATTCCATAACACAAAGCAGACACAACTAAGTTAGTATTATAATTACCACGGCAGTGTTGCCATACAATGCGGCTTGTAAACAGACGCTGAGCAAACATGCGCGCACGCACCTAACAGTTGCAACCATGTTGTGAACGGTAAGCGCGGTCGACAACAACAGTTACTGGCTGTAAAGTTTTTATACTTTCAAACGGTAAGTTGTACTTTGAAGCTTGGACTTTTGCATAGATCAAACTTAGGCCCTAATCCTTCGAACAATGTATAACACTTGCAACTTCACAAGACAGAACACCAGAAAAAGAACAATTAATAACGTCAGTATGTGACGAACTGACAAATTAAAATAACGAAATAAATATAATTTAAACAGAAGGTATACAGACAATCACCACACACCACTATGACATACTCACACACACGTTTGCAACTCTTCATGCACACTCCTACATACTCATTCACGCTGTACTCTTAGCAATATATTGTATAGCTATTAAATTGTAAATCCGTAATTAGCTGTAGGATGTTCATATAGTTTAATATAAAAGTTTAAAGAGCTGTGGATTTTGTGAATAATAAATATCATTGTGAATTATAAATATATATTTTTTCAGATAATTTACCTACTACCCACTCTTTGCCACTTGAGAAATAATTTAATAGAAGTTTTACTATGTGAAATTATTCCAGGCTGGGATTATTCGCTTTAAACTTCGCTATATCATTATATGAGAAAAGGTAAGGTATACGGTTAGTAAGGAGATAGGGCAAAGAACAAATTTTCAAGAGAGAAATGAAGAAAAGTTTCGCAAACCAGAGCTTCCACAACATACACACAAACAAATCAAGAGTAGTTCTGTCCTATCACATTTCGCACAACATATTAAATTTCCATTTCACTAATGCAACTAATTATCGTCCCCTTCTTACAAAAACAGTGGGTAAAATCGCGAATCCCCTACAATTGCGATATGATGAACTACGATCTAGTAAATATTGTCTGTAGGGGCGCTAGTGAGCGGAGCGTCGCCGGTAAGTGCCAGCAATTGTCAGTTATCAAGTTACAGGCACGCCGCGGCCGCGACCAGGGGTGTACTCAGCTTTTTCTTAAATACTTCCATTATTTATCAAAATGAAGCCATCGTTTCACAGATTTTTCCTGTTCATTATTTCTGGTCAGTGACCCCTTTGTTGTACGATTCTCAATATGTGAGTTGCTTTTATGTGAGAGTTTAATAACTCGCCCTTTATAATCAGCGTAATTACAGCGCACCATAAATAAAATTTACAGTGAACCGAGTTTATCCTTCCTCTCTTGTCAACATAAACTAGACCCGTTAAAATAAATCCTTGGGAATATACACTTTCTGATGAGGTAACCCAAGACCAGGTAGAATGGCATTGCGTGATACAAGAGAAGAAGAAGTATTGAAGAGAACATGGTAGCAAGGCTGCCTGTTTAACCTAAGGCGGCCAATCTCAATGGAGAGTAGCCATCGACGAAGACTTTTATAGCTCGATGGGAAGGCAATCCGATACGACCGGAAAGAGCATTGGGTGATCACACCTCCTTCCTAACTCCTGGGTGCCACTGAGAACTTCCTATTCGAAAAATCTAATAACTCCCCCGATCCGAGACTAGCACCCAGGATATCAAGCTCAGCAGTAGTGCTTGCGTCAACCACACCAACAAGATAGTACTAGCGATAATTGTCTTCCAAAGGATTGGCCATATCTGTGGCAACCCTGCGTGTAACTCGAGCCAGGTTTCGCACGTCGGCGTGGCACAAACACGGGCTAATGCTGCGAGGTGGCGGTGCTTGCTCAGCTGCACTTGACTTACTAGCTTTTTGGCTAATGCTGGCGCAGTGCGCGTTTGCTTGGGCTGATTGGCGTATTCTTATTTCATGTGAAGGATGGGATAATTTATTAAATAAAGTTAATAATTTTATTAAATAAGGCTGAGAATCAGTACTGACCGTTAAATAAATAATAAGCCAGTCCGGGCAGAGCTGTCCACGTTGCTACGTACTGGGGGCCTAAAATGGAAGCTTTATCAGAATCATAATATGAATCACGTTAAAATTTTAAAATTCTTAAAATAGTCTTTATGGTTTCGACCACAAAGTCCATTTTAATAGTTTTAAAATTTTAACGTGATTCGTATTATGATTCTGATAAAGCAGCCATTTTAGGCCCCCTGGTCGGACAATATCAATATAAAACGCGGGGTTTTGGAGGACTTTAAAAAAATATGAATTAGGCCTACTCTTCTTCTTCTCCGCCATCATAATTGCCTGGTGTTTTGGTGTTGAAGAAGTGGCGGAGCATGCCTAACATCTGTCTTCTTATCTATATAGTCTGTCTATGATATCCACTTGAGGTTTTTTAAAGCTACCTTTTCTCACATAGCATCTTAATATGAAAGAAGGTTGTAAACATCTAAAGTCACAGCATTGGTTTTCCTTTACCGGCAAACGGCAACTACAAAGCAAAGAACCGTTATAACTTCTGAAGGCTATGCCGGTTATTTTCCTCACCTACGAGTATACTAAGTAATTATTCACTGTTGATTATATTCAGTACAATACCTATCACAGTCTACCTTGTGCTATACATTGTTGTATTGTTTCTACAGGTCACCTTGATTCTGTTTTTTGTCCAGGATTTGTATTCAACTAATGTACAAATCTCCCAGACTGACAGCCGATCGATCAGCCAGTCGCCAATAGGTACCCATAACCCAAGCTTCCTCTTATTGTTTAAACATTTAAATAATCGCCTTATCTTTGTTTTAATTCTATTAATGGATTCGTTTAGGCAGTAGTGTCGGAGGTAATAATAGCTTAGATTTATCAAGACTGCTAGTTGAATGGATAACGTTTGCTTTTCTGACAGAGGCACTAATGTTTATAAGAAAGAAAATGTTCATATCTAACCATGTGAGCAAGCGTTCTAATCAATATTTTTTCCATTTTTTTTTTATCTGTATGAGTAATGCATTTACTTAGTTTTGGGCTAAGTACAGGCTGAGACAACATACAGCAGCCTAGACTGTATAACGTGACGTCGACAAACGGAAGCGCGATTAACTCTTGTGCGATATAACTGTACTGCGACTCACTGTAGTTCGAATGCACGTTAGTGCGACAAACTAAAGGTCGACATCACGATAGTGCGACAAACTGAAGTTCGACGTCACTTTATTGCGACAAACCTAAATCCATTCTGTGGTAATTTCCTAGTGAAGTATGGTTCACCCATGTTGGCTAACAGCTGGGGGGTCTTAGAAGTTTAAAAAAAAGTTGGCGTGAGAATCTGGAATCGTCTTTGGCGAATTGGCCAGGGAAGCCGAACCATAGATTTGGGAATATGGAGTTTGAAGTATACTTTTCTTTTCACTTTGCCTCTGGGTCTAATAAATTACTAACAATCCTGACGAGACCTCATTAATTTCTAGAAATCAAAATGGCTTCATTTCATATAAGTAGGTAAAGTATTGACACGAAATTGAGATCAAAAATCGCTAAAAGCAGCTTGCCTGGAATGCTGGTGCGTTGTTCGCATGCTAATGGCAGCTGATCGGGCATGCCGGTGGCGTCCCGATCCGATACGAGCATCAATTTGATTGTGAGCGACGGCCCAGTGATAAACCTAAGAGTTCGATTTACCATGTTAGATAAAAATGTATGTTTATGAGTGGACGGGCGGGGAATTGAAAATGAAGGCGTAGTGCAAATGACAGCGATGGGAACCGCGCCTGGATAGCTTGGCGAAGCAGTGTGATGGAGATTATCTGTTTCAATTAACGGTTAGTTTAAGACTAGGGATGGTAAAGTCAAAACTAGTGGCCATTAAGCTTTGTCCATTCTGAGAACTCATAAACACACTATCTGTTGAATTCCATATTTGTTAGATCGATTAAGAGAAGTATAAAATATGTGAATTCTGAATGTAAATTAGATTTAACAAAAAATAAAACTGTGATACATAAAGATGATCACGACTTGCTTCTCAGAATCAAAACCTCTGTAAGAACTTGACATTTGCAAGCACTTCATAAATCTTACAAGTCCTTGTCATTTTGTATATTGAACTCGACTTTATACGAGTAAGTTAGGCTTACCTATAGCACTTTTTTAGCACATACTATATATAGGTAAGGAAAACTTCACGATATACACGGCATCACCTCACAAGAACAAGCCCGTGACTCCTCAATACTGAGAACAGCTGATGTATGCACATATTGCACGTATTTCATGTCGATCCAGACAGAACTCATAAACTAGAGGCACGACGTGTAAGGTGCGGTCGACATCTCATTTGAATCTACATCTACACAAGTGTGATAAAATTTTTGGGGGGCGGTCTGTACTACTAAGAATTTATGAATGTAGGTAAGTGTCTAACAAAGTGAATGCTTGTAGTCAGCCAATAAAATGTAAATTTAGGAGGAAAGGTCGTATGATCACACTTTTAAATAAAAAGCAAAGGACAACAAGGCTTCGTTAATGATCAGACAATCAGTAATGATTATTTGGTAAGTGGTAAATGTTTTTATTGTGGTTTAGTATCAAAGTAAACTAATCGACTGTCATGTAGCGGCAACACTGATTAACTTCCTTGTTCCATCTCTATAGCTTTTGTCTATGACTTTGATCACTGTGTTGTCTATACCTCTCCATTAAAACTTTCAGTCGTTGTTCAAACTCAAAAGCATTGTTTCATTATAGTTTTGCTTCGTAACTTATGTTACGTGTTACAACACGTAACATAAGTTACGAAGCAAAACAGAACATAATGAAAAAACAAACAATAGATACATCTATTGTTTGTTTTTTCATTATGTTCTGTTAGTTTCAGGGAAATTAGGAGCATCACAAGGGGATGAACATAATATAATTGATGGTGATGGTGACGGACTTTAGAAGCACAAGGAACATAAAAGTATAGGGTTCATTAAATTAAAGTACATCAAATGATGTGTTCAATCTATTGAACTCAAATAAACTAGATGCACGCCTTTAATTACTCAAGTAAGTACTAGTACTCAAAGCCTGAGTTTCGCAGACATGTCGCCCATTGCGTACCCGCCCACAACTCACATGTATGACAAAATCTCGTACATTATTGCAGCGGGCCCACGCTGGCGCCCGCGCACGGCTTGACGATAATACTTGTTGTCACATTGGCTAATGCTTCGACATTGTTTTTGACTTGTTTGTTAGTTGGTGCTTAAATTAGTCAGAGTAATTAATATTCTGTGAGCTATTGTGGGCTGTAGGTGATTTGTCAGTCTGACTGGCTATAGCAAGCTATATGAAAGTAGTAGATAAGTATTGGCTATTATAGCTAAGGTAGTAGGCTGAGGATGCACTTTTTGAGGTTTATTAATAAACTAGCGACCCGCCCCGGCTTCGCACGGGTGCAAAGTTATACATATAAACCTTCCTCTTGAGTCACTTTACTTATCTATTTCAAAAAACTACATCAAAATCCGTTGCGTAGTTTTAAAGATCTAAGCATACATAGGGACAGACAGACCGCGGGAAGCGACTTTGTTTTTTAAAATGTAGTGACGCTGGACGATTAAACGTCAAAAATATACGGTTAAGCAGAAGTTAATCATTACGTTACATAAAGTAGCGTTGGTAAACTAAAAAAGCTGAAAATAAATTATAATTAACACTATTAATCATGTTTATTGGTGGTTTTGAGTCCCCGATATTGTGGCGCTGTTGCAAGCACCACGATCACGGATGAACCCAAAGCCACCAGTAAACATGGTGAATATCCAATTTCTAGTGTAAATGATAATTTTAGTGACCATGACAGTTTGAAAAGAAATTGCTTATTCGATATTCAGGTCCCGGATATCCGAGTGTATACTGTGTGTGTGCTCATCTTACAAAGTTTAAACCGAATTTCTTAACAGAATTGTATACATTGTCAAAGGATTACCCTTACCTTTAATTCACACATCTACACTAATATTATAAAGAGGAAAGATTTGTATTTTTGTGTGTATGTTTGTAATGAATAAACGCAAAAACTTCTGCGCCGATTTCAAAAATTCACCCTGAGTAACATAGGCACCCGTGCGAAGCCGGGACGGGCCGCTAGTATGGCTATGTATTTATCTGCGACAAGAGCTTACATTGTGAACATGCGCGCCTCCCACACCGGCGCCCGCGAACTGCGCTCTCACATGCAACCATCGTTACCAGCCTGACTAGGCTATTGTCGCCATCACACAGCCTTAATTAAGGATAGTGTTATTTGGGAGAGAGAAGAAGTGACATGAGTTTAGCTAAGCCTTAAATCAACCCAGCTTTTTGCAGTCCCCTGGATATAAGCCTCGCCTATGCTGCGGCACAGCACCCTGTCCTCCATCTTTCGCATCTAGTCAGTCCCAGCTACCTTTTCAAGATGGTCGGTCCATCTAGCTGATTTACTACAGACAGATGTTTTGTGGGAACAAAATTGTTCGTTTGTTCGATTAAAATTGGTCCAGCAGTAAAATAGCGGCCCTGACAAAAGCAACAATTAATACCGCTGTACCAAATAAGAAGTAGTTGGCAGTATTTATCGGCTACACGTGCTTAAATCATTAGTTTATTATTATTTACATACATATTGTGTGCGAGCATCTCCCACGCCAGCGCCCGCGCACCATTGCCAACTCTACTATTGTCACATCTGGCTGGGGATTGCAATTAGTGCAGACGCGACAAACGATTTATAAATAGCAGGTTTGAAACATCCATTAAGTAATTGTCTAATAATTACACCTCCTACTAAGTCATGTTGTCTCTGTACCTAGGTCATTAAAAATTATGGAGACATGACTTGGAACTTGTATCTAGTAGAGGTTCATAACACCGAGATGCTCTTTGACGCTTCTATGGCATAACCTTCCGTCTAATCTATCTAGTCATCGTCTCCCTGCCCTTGTCCCGTGTTACGTGGAGTCGGGGCTACGCGTTTCTTTTTTCCAGTCTCCCCCGTCAA
This sequence comes from Eugnorisma glareosa, assembly GCA_947578425.1. Taxonomy (NCBI): domain Eukaryota; kingdom Metazoa; phylum Arthropoda; class Insecta; order Lepidoptera; family Noctuidae; genus Eugnorisma; species Eugnorisma glareosa. Next base: position 1,045,145 of record OX387957.1, on the reverse strand, counting down.
CCGCCACGCTATAATCTCACTCTTAGTTCTTCTTGTACCTGTCCATCTACCTTTATAGTCATCTAATTTAAGTAGTACAGAGAAGTATTGACATTTGCAGTCTCAAGTCCTGCATGAATTGTTTGACGATACCACTACGTCGAGAATCTTCGATCAGCACCTACTTAGATAAAAGATTATCTCAAACGGATTGACCTATTGAACCTCCCATCCACTTGCCACTTGACTTGCATTACTTGTCACTCAGGAGGGCGAGACAAAATGACATTCTATCGGTGATAACGTCAATGGAAAAGACAATAATGTATTGGATTGTGTTGACATAATTATACAGTCTTCCTGACCGTTTTTGGCCACGGCGGTCTATCTCAGCGAAGATTGGCTATCGGCGCGGGAGATATTATAGTGCACAAGTATATCTATGCTAACTTTTTTAATACTGTAACAATATAGGAGAAGGTAATAAGTACAAATCGTATCTGCATGAACCCTGTACATAATCTGTGGCACCATTGTGTGTAGTACGCCCACCGCATGTCAGCTCTTACTAACGACCAGCCAACCAGACAACCACGCGAACTTTGCGTGTGGCCACCATTCACAACCACTAACCCATCACAACACCCTTATCTCCACGTAATAAAGCCCAGTATTTCATAGCCAAGTAATTAAGATATAGATAAAAATATTATCAATGAATATTAATGAGATAGGATAAACTCACCGAGGTTGATGCGTCGACGTCAGTTTATCTGAAACGAGAGTAATTTATTTAGTTACAGATAACGAGAGTTATTGAAGAGATTGAAGGTGAACCGTTTAATCTTATGAATGATGCTGATAAATAATAATGTGTGCTGTACGGGCTCTGGGATTGAATGAAATCTGTTGCTAATATTATTATCGTAAAGACGGTTTTGTGCGCCATAATTTCAAGTAAAAGACGAAGAAGTAAATATTAGCTAAATAACAACTCAACATCTACAGCAACACAACTTTCTATAACAATAATAATTTACTGGAGTTTACACCAAAACTGTTATTGTTGGAAAAAGAGTTGGTTCAAAGGTGAATTCAGCCTTTAAATTTTACAAAAAGAAAACTGCTTCGGCAAAAAGTAAGTTTGTTAAAGTTATTTGCATAAGTATAGGCGCCAAGAGATCAGTATATCTGTAGGGAAGGTAGTTCAAGAAACTTTTATACTAATACTAATTCCTTTTGGCAAGACTCAGCTAAGTCACGAGCCAAGACTCACTCGTTCACTAATAATGAACCAATTAGAGGACATCCACTTAATAATGTCTTTGTTCTTAGACATATCTATTTAGTCCAAATAAATACAATAAGACTTGGGAAGGCCTTTGCCTAGCAGTGGGACAGTATGAGCTAGACAAAAACAAATATACACGAAAGTACTATCTGCCATCATTATCAAAGCGCATAATGTTCCCACTGCTGGGAGAAGGGCCTGCTCTCTACGAGAGGGAGTGGGCTGTAGGTATGTCTCTGAATTTTTGGTTCTAGGACAAGCCGGTTTCCTCACGATGAGTCTGTGTTTAAATATCGTCAAAAAATCTCTAAAGGAAGTGTAACCAGTAAATGTCTGTTCTCACAAAAGAGCGTAGTGACTTTATTGTCGATATCATACGTTTTTGTTCAAATCCGGAAGTGGCCAGACCACCGTGAAATTTTAATGAAACCAGGTTTTTGCAGGCGCTGCCAACGTGCTGTACAAGCGTTGATCAGACCACCCAGACGTGTTCCCAGGGTATCGAGAGAAGAAATTAATACGGTGGAATGTATTACAACAGCAATATATCAAATACAAGGTAGTGTATAGTTTTGTTTCACTAGGTGTCGTATTTCGTATGCAAGTTTGTGATTGTAAACGGTTTCACTGACTTGCATGTTTCGGTATTTCTCCAATGGTTTTCAGTTTAAGAGTGTTACGCTTGAGTAAATTAGGTATGTAGCGATCCATCATCATTCATCGGCATTCTACTGCCCTTATCCCAACTTATTTGTGGTCGGCGCAACATGTCTTCTTCTTCCATACTTCTCTATTACCTACTCGTCATCTCAGCAGTCACCTCCAACGTTGCGATGCATCACTAGTATTAAATTTGTACCATCTATTTAATATGACCTGTTATTAGACGGCAATGATCTCTAGTCAAATATTGCAATGAGATTAGCGTTTCCTTAATAAACTGCTCAATGTAACAGTTATTATTCCAAAGTTGATCAGAATTCTCTGTCGGTGGTCTACGAGCATCGCCACGCGCGCCTTAACGACGTCCTGTGCGAGTCAATTGCAGCGTTTACACGATGTTTACACAAGTTTATACTAAACACAATAATTAGGCACATTAGAGTGTTGCTGCGTGTTATATTGGATGAGGAATACTGGTGCGGAGGATGGGGAGCACTTCGAGCTATCGCAGAGTCGTCGAGAGGAGATCAATAGGCGTTTAGTTGTAGATATAGGTTTTATAGACATGTTAGATTCTCAAACTGTGTGACATTGTGTGAGCATTGCACAGGCACACAGACAGGACGAAGCCAGAGCTCATTTATTCATTTTGTGACCGTTTCGTGAATGTTCTGTTTTGAGAAGTTGTGGATTTACATATGAAACTGTGTCGCAGGTGTATTGCTACATATGCTTTGTTATGTCATAGATTCAAATAGGTACATAAATATCTACACATAGGTACATACATAGGTACTTCGTTTTGAGTTAATTTAATTTTCCTAAGACAACAACACCAACCAACAGCCGACCAGTAACGATCACAGCGGTCGCAAAATATTTGTATGGCCTACAGGTTGTGGTTCCGGGTCTGGCTGATTGTCTTTGTGAGTTTAAATGTCTGTAAACGCCACGATACAAGAAAGAAGAAATTCCTAGTGTGGGGCAAAGTTTAAAAAAAAGGAAATGGAACCCGTTGTCGTACCACAACGTCCGTATGTCACAAAACAGTCCCGCGCCGACCGCATCCTGCATTGACAAGCGCCCGCGCACACCACCGTCACACACCAGTCACACCACACACCGCAACTGTCCGGGCCCCGGCGCGGCGCCTTCGCATAAATTTATGACCAACAGTAAAGTGCGCAGAACTCAACGACTGTGAGTAGTATTCGCTAGTTATTCCTGGCACAGTTCTATCTTTGTTTAAAATGCTACTATTTGCGCTTACAGCTCACTTAGTGGTGTTTTAGGGTTACGATTGACCATTCAGAGTATATATTCCTCTTATGGCTCAGTTTTCCCATACGTTGATGATAAGTTATATTATTGCCCCGAAAATATCGACAACTACAACTCAAATTATTGCTTCAAGCATTAATTTGAGTTGTAGTTGACGTCTATTTTAAATGTATACTGCGATACTTCCTGTTTGTTGGATGAACAACCAGTTAGTCACGAAGGTGGATGAAAGCTGCCCAGTGAAGACATTGGGCAGCTTTCATCCACCTTTAGGTATCTTTACTCGTATCAGGCTCTTTTCTCTCAAGTCACTTATTCCCTTCATTGATTGAAGTGATTCTGAGGAGCTCGCGGCGAAATAATAACAGCCGCTCGGGTCGATCTTTAGGTTAAGCCGCACTTGCCTAGGTCGGTCTGTGGATGGGTGACCACCCATTACATATCGAGTTTCCTCCGTGCCTCGGAAAGCACGTTAAGCCGTTGGTCCCAGCTGTCAATTGTAGATCTTTGACAGTCGTTACAGGTAGTCAGTGGGCCAAGTCTCACCAAGGGGTATCGTATTACCCAGTACTAACTGGGTTGTGGAGGTCAGATAGGCAGTCGCTCCATGTAAAATACTGGTATTCAGCTGCATCCGGTTAGACTGGAAGCCGACCCCAACATAGTTGGGAAAAGGCTACGCAGATGATAATGATTATAGTAATTTTGAAGCTTTTTTTTCAGTGGCAGCATACAGTTTGAATCGGTGCCAAGTGATGGCAATCGACTTACCCATAACATGGGACTTAAACATAGCTGGCTAATTCTTCGAGGCTTACAGGCGTGATGTTTTTTTTCAACTCCTCCACAAGCTTATCTTATCCGCAACAACAGCTCGAAGAACACTTGGCACATTTAATAACCACACATAACTAACATTAACATAAATAGTTGTCCTTCGCTAATGTATGTTAAATAGGCTAAACTGTAACCCCGGCAACCCTCTGTAGCCCCTGTAACCCTTTGTGACCCTCGGTAGCCCGCTGTAGGCCGCGGACGCAGCAGGCTTCAGTAATCGAGCCATTAAGTTTTACAGCGTACACAACTATGTTTTGTAGTTAAAGATGATATTCGCGATGATTATGAGCGGGTTAGTGTAGGATATTAAGAGATTTCTGTTATTGACTCTAACCGACGAAAGACAAGAAAAGTTTAAGTTACCATACCGAAAAGTTTCAATACGTAATTGACATTCTTAATTTCTTTGCCGTTTTCTGCGTTATCATTAATAAAAACGTGTGTTTCACATTATTATAATTTCAGTTTTGATATACTTTGTAAAATAATTTGCGGCTATAATAATCTTGAAACCAAAACCGAATACCCGAAGTACTTTCCCGCTGACTCAACGTAAAGAAAACATGTCTACGTTTCATAAATTACGGGGAAATTGAGAGATCCCGAATGTAATTAATTTACGCCTCGGCCCGAGGCCCCAGGGCCCGACATATTTAAGTACATCGTAACGTCATTACAATTTAACTTAATGTCATCGTGGCCCCAACTCCAACGGGTTAATCTATTATATCAAAAATTAATAAAGCAAAAGAAAGTTCAATTAAACCCATTTTCGTAACGCTACGAGAATGAAAATGGAAAATGTGCGTTTTTATTTCAAAACGACTGAATTGTATTTGTTTTTATCGTTACTGTTATATAAACTGTTATTACTTGTTTGTTATTGGAATTTCTAATAACCTTTATTGCAGACTGTGAACACAAAACAAATACAACTTTCCATTTCATTGGGCATGTCTAGATTATTAACAAGATAAAAATCTGCTGAGGTTGCAGATATGTATTTTATTTAGTCACTTTTGTTTTGTTAACTTTTAACAAGTGAGATTGGGCCGAAAATGTCTGCCCACACATGTCAGGTGAGCTGTGAGGTAAAAGAACCATCTATTGAATCCTACTGAACGTTAGGCAGAATATGCGAGAGGACGGGCCCACATTGTCGGAAAATTGTGCAGAAAAAGGAAAGATGGCTTTTCGCCATCAGTGCGACGATCCAACCATCACCACCTACCATGTTAGGCTAACTAACCTGTAGGTAGATAAGATGGTTATTTGAATAGGTATGTTACAAAACATTGTCACGAATTGGTTGATTTACAATAATGAAATGGGTTCGGACCAGGTAACGCTGCTTCCTTACTCTTGAAATAGGATCTTCCTTGCACTGGCGCGCTTTTATCGAATGACTGAACAGCACTTTTTCCCCACACACGGGATCATGAATTTCGTAAATTTTGTTCACAATGAATACGCTAAGCTTTTAGCGTCACCGTCATTTGACGCGGAAGGGCGTCATTCGAGTCAAATTGTTCCTTTCATTCGTTCACACTCAATTAAATGCACAAATTCTATAATGTGCGCAGATTCTATTATGTTCGCTGTTCTGAAGGTAGGGTTGGCACGCCTTGGTGAATCTGAATTAGATTTCATTTTCCGATTTAGTTTTCGACGTTTATTAAAAATCAGCGACTAAGGCCCACCACAAAAAATAGCACCACAAAATATTGAAAACATTTAGCAACAATGATGAGTTAAAAAATGATTTTAAATGTTATGGGCTAAACAAAACAAAATCAAGTTATTAGTGATACAAACAGGCCTAAGAATTTAATGCAGACTTAATCCTATCCTACTAATATTATGAATGGGAAAGTTTATGAGGATGTATGGATGATTGCTACTTTTTCATGCACAAAATACTAAACGGATTTGGATGAAATTTAGCACACAGATAGCTTACAAACTGGATTAACACATAGGACTTTTTATCCTAGTTATATGATCCTGTGGGACAATTATTAAACTCCACGCGGGCGAAGCTAGTAAAAAATATCGTTCATGTTGGGATTTCCAGTAAACTCCAGCACAATAGAATACAGGGTAAAATGTCCAATTTACGCAAATAAATTACGGTTTTCTTTCCCGTGGCCCACTAACCTGGTTCTAAACATCTCCCCTTAATCTTATTGCGCTATAACCACTTTCAAACGACTTTATTTAATCGACAAACTGTTTTCTGATGATACGATTACGCGCTCAATTTCCCGTCTACTCTATTTCCCTGTAAATCGATCAAGTCTTAGTAGAACCATGAATGAGTTTGTTCAATAGCGGTCTTACTGTCAACGCGACAAAATATTTGGCAACAGCTGTACAGGCCGCTAAATGTGACTTCAGTGATATTTACTAAGAGATAAATTATCTTAGTCATTATGTAATTTATATTTAAACTTGATTACAAGAGAACCATTGAGGCCATACCCGGAAACAATCAACATATAAAATGGATGAGCATAAGGTCCTCTGGTCGTTTCCCATATCGGACATTGTTATTGAATTTTCCTACCAGAATTTTCTCAGTGACAGTTCGGAGTGTGGATCCGTGCTCCCATGGCAATAGGCTCGCCCCGATTGCACGGGACTCATCTAATGGCGAAATGTGGGTGTATGTGTGAATATGCAGGCGTTTTAGTTGTAATATCCCATACAAATATTTGCTATTTATTTATTTTAATTTGTTAACAATATATTTCATGTAAATAAAGCCTATTTACATGAAAGCCTATCCCCAATAAACCCACTTAATAATAGGCGTGCAATGTGCCCACTGCCACTTCAGTTTGGCAATTCTTCGAGCTACGTCGGTAACCTTGGTTCTCTTGCGGATGTCTTCATTTCTGATTCGATCACGCAAGGAAACTCCGAGCATAGCCCTCTCCATTGCCCTTTGGGTGACTTTAAGCCTTCGAATGAGGCCCATTGTGAGCGACCACGTTTCGGTCCGTATGTAATCACTGGCAACACACACTGGTCATAGACTTTCGTCTTGAGACACTGTGGTAGGTTGGACGAGAAGTTACCGCGCAGCTTCCCGAACGCTGCCCAGCCGAGTCGGATTCGACGGTTGACCTCTTTCTCGAAGTTAGACTTACCAAGCTGGACCGTTTTTCCCAGGTAGACATAATCGTCTACAACTTCGAGTATAGAGTCTCCGATTTTGATAGTTTTGTGTTTGTTTTATTTGACCCACTGTTTTCTGTATGTCACTTACCCCCTCAAGGTTCATTGGAAGATCAGCGTCAGACAGCCTCACCTGTCTGGCATTAATGCTGAAATTGACCTTTTTGGCGCAGCCGTGAGGCACACAGTACAGTCATACTATGTATTTTCTCTTTTTTGTAACTTTTTTAAATATTATTGTGTGTGTGCCTGATGTACTGACGTCGAATAAACATTTTTCTTTCTTTCTTTCTTTCACTCTTTCGGAGGCTCTAGTGAGGTCATCGAGCATTGTACTGAGGTCCTCCATGGTCTCAGCCATGACCACTATATCGTCGGCAAACCGAAGGTGAGTGAAGTACTCGCCATTAACGTTGATGCCTAGCCCTCTCCAGTCCAGAACCTTGAAGACATCCTCCAGTGCAGCGGTGAACAGTTTCGGAGATATGACGTCTCCCTGTCTCACACCTCGCTGCAGAAGGATAGGTTCCGAGGTCTGGTCCTGAAGTCGGACTGACATGGTGGGTTTTTGTACAAACACTTCAACACCTAGATGTACCGATAGTCGATTTGGCACCGTTGGAGAGAATGCAGTACAGCCCAAGTCTCGATCGAATCGAAGGCTTTCTCGTAGTCCACAAACGCTAAACAGAGAGGCAGGTTATACTCTTCGGTGAGATGGGCCTATAGTTCTTCAGCCGGGCATTGTCGCCCTTCTTGAAGAAGAGTACCATTCACCCCTGCACCATGCCTGTGGCATTTTCCCTTCGAGTATGACGGAATCAAACAGCTTCTGAAGGGCCTTAAGTACCGGTTTTCCACCCGCCTTCAGGAGTTCGGTCGTAATTCCATCATCACCCGGTGCCTTGTTGTTTTTAAGCTGTTTCAGAGCCATCCTAATCTCGTACAGGCTGACGTCCGGGATGTCTTCGGTATAATGTCGGGTCAGTCTAGCTCTTGGGTCGTTTGCTAGATCTACAACGGGTTTACTGGTTGACGTGTACAACTGCCCATAAAAACTCTCGATCTCCCTCAGAAGCTCCGGTTAAATGGCGGATACGATCCCGCCATCGTCTGTCTTCAGTTTCGTGAGCTGGCTCTGCCCAATAGCCAGATCTCTCGCAAATACCTTGGAGCCTTTATTCCGCTCAATTACGTCTTTAATACGCTCGGCATTAAAGCGGCGGAGGTCGCTCTTCAAGGATTTAGAGATCCGACTATTGAGCTGCCGGTATTTCCACGCCTCATCTGAGAACTGCAGGATCATCTCACGCCGCTTCTTCATGAGCTTAAGAGTATGATCAGAGAGCTTTTTGTTCTTATCTGCACGACGTGTCTTGAAGAACTTAGACCCAGTCGTATGGACAGTTTCCACGAACCCATCGTTGTATTCGTCCACTGAGCTTCATAGGCACTCGAAACGATTCTGGAGTTCAAGCTGAAAGCTCTCGGGGTTTTGGATCTGGATCTGTGCTGGACGGAGCGTCGACTTCATCAGTCGAGACCTTTCAAGCTTGATATTGATGTTCAATGTGCCTCTTACCATGCGGTGATCGCTCCCGGTTTTCACCGAATTGATCACAGAGACATCATTGAACATTTGCTTCTAGGTTGACATGATGAAGTCAATCTCATTTCTAGTTGCACCATCGGGGCTCTGCCAGGTCCACTTCCAGTGCTCACGCTTTCTGAAGAAGGAGTTCATCATATAACGGCCCTCCTTCTCCATAAAACTAGCCAGTTGGTGACCCCGGTGATTCCGACGTCAAACCCCAAATTGCCCCACCTGCAGCTCATCCCCGTCTCGTTTGCCCAGTTTCGCATTGAAGTACCCCATGACAACGGTGAAGTGAGTTTTGAAACCATGCATGGCTTTAGAGATATCCTCATACATGGTCTCTACTTCGTCGTCGGGGTGTGCCGAGGTCGGGGCGTAGACCTGTATGACCTTCAGTGAATACCTTGAGGATATTCTAAGTATAAGGTACGCCACCCTGTTCGACACACTCTCGATCTTCACCACGTTATTCACAAGGGACTTGTGGACGATAAACCCAACACCACCCTGGGACTGCCGGTCACCCTCTCGGAAATAGAGCAGGTTGCCGGATTTCAGGATTATCGTGTCCTCCCCCTCTCTTCGGACTTCAGATAATCCCACAATACTCCATCGCAGCCTACTCAATTCCTCTTCAAGCTCCGTTATCTTCTCGTCGGTCCGGAGTGTACGCGTGTTGTATGTTGCCAGGTCAAGTCGTCGGTATAGGCAGCCGGATCCCTTCCGGAGATTCTTCGCACCCCTTGCCACGCCGTCACCTCGACCGCTACCATAGTCGAGGGTAGACGGGCTGCCGGGTACTAGAGGCAATCTTTGTGTTGCGCTCATCATAAGGGGGGTTTTGCCATAATCGCCACACTTGGCAGGCGCGTTGGCGATCGCAGTACGGTTGTTACAAAATCACAGAAAACGCTCCTGCCCATTCTCTGGTAAGTCCCTTACTCGCCTTTTACGACACCCATGGAAAGATATGAGATGGTGCTATTCTTTACGTCCGACACCATACGGAACATCCTTTCATAAAAAATAAAATTTGAACAATAAACATCCAAGTGATTGCAGCAATCACAACAGATTTGCTATTACTCTGCTTGATATTACTGAAGAGTTCCGTTCCATATCTCCGAAGTCCATGATCATAACAATATTCTATGAGAATAACTTGGGAGTATATTCATAAAAACAAAAAAAAAAAGAATTTTCCAATCGGTGCAGGCGCCTTCGAGTAATCGGTAAAAATACATTAAAAAAAACCACCCCTCCTTTTTTGAAGTCGGTTAAAAAATCCTATAAAAATAATAGATATAAAATGTGTGGCAGCCCTATATTAAACTTACAATAGTGCGGATCACGGCAGGCCCGCGTCACAACATTATGACGGTGTATCGGCAAACAATTGGCGCATTAGGACGGCCCATTCACGTGCGTCTTCTACGCTACTGTGTTGTGCGACTCTTTGTTACAACTGCCACCATTTCCATTGTCGAGAACGGCACGGTATTCAAAATGACAAAGGTGGAAACTTACTTACAACATGAGCCTGAGCATGAGCATCGGGTGGGTTTTCTTATTTTGGGTATTTTCTGGTGTAATTTGAACACACTCAATGTCACTAAGATTTCTTCGTTTCTGATTCTAAGATTAAGCATAATATTTTAGATTGTCTTTAAGTATTTGGCAGTTGGCACACTAACTTAAGTCAGCAACAGCGTCAGTCAATTCAATTTAGAGCTTAAACCATCAGGTATAATGTTCTTATTTCGCCGAAACAATAACTCTACAATGGAAACATTCACCGACACGTCAAACGACATTTTTTGCGTGGCATTAAGTCGCATTCACACCACAATAAAGCTCTTATGACTTGTCATTCCGTCCGTCTGAACAAATCCGTTAAGGATCGGAGACGTTACGTGTAATCTGTGAATGCGACACAATGGGAAAGAAGTGGTGGGAGTGGCCCGCTTTATATGGAACATCGGATTGTTGAGCAGATGCTACGAGTATGCTGTGTCAAATTGTGTGGTAAAATGACACTTAGATTTTATTTTCACAGATGTGATGTGGGTGTGATTGTTTAAATGTTACGCGTTAATGTAAGTCGTGGGAGGAGCTGAAATCACTGTTGGTCTCAGTTTTATGGGAACGCTTAGAACTGAAAATTTTCGACATGATAGAAGAAGTATAGTTATTCTAGTTAAAATTGGTTTCGTTTATAGTAATACCCGATGGCGAATCTGTTGCGACTCATCATAACTCTGTTTAAATATGAAAATATCATTTCACATACTAATACGAATTCCCTAAGTTAATATTGCTGTATCTTAATCCCTTCCAGATGTTTTCAATACTGAAATACTGATACATTTAACATCGCGTTCTCATTTAGAGATCATCGCGAACATTACTAATTGGCGGGGCATGTCCTGAAATAGCGATGATTAATATAACGTGCTATATTCACGCCGTGTCGTGGGTGGGTAGGCAGGGGTTAAGCTCGGAATTAAACTCCTAATCGTTGTGTTGGTATGTGTGATTCATATGTTGGGGACGTATTCTGTAGTTGATGTTAATTGCACGTAAGTTTTCAAATGTATTAACCCCACAGCCTGTAGCTTCTACAAAAACGCAACATGACATCACGTTTGTAGTCCCCGAAGGGTTAGGCAGAGGTGTGCCTAATAGTACACACACATTGGGTTAAGTCCCATGAAATACGGGGCGAGCCAATTGCCATCAACCGGGTCCAAATCCAGACTCCGTGGCTGCTACTGAGATATTCCTGTTGGAAAAGCCCAATAGCACTTTGCCGGACCTGGGAATCGAACCAAGGACCTCTCAGCAGTAAAAAAAGCGAGCTTAAATCACTTCACTGATTGTTGCTGGAATAGACCCTTTGACAATGAATGATATTTCAGATAATGTTGGAACACCGACAAACGATAAGCGGGAAGGAAGCGATAAGGGGAGGGAAGGAATTTTAAGGCCTGTGGGTGAGATTCGCACAGACCAGGGAAGCATGCTCCAAATAGGGAGGATGCCTACATTCAGCAGTGGCTGGGTCAAGGCAATCGTAAATAAATCAATCAATTCAGCCACTGTTGGCCATGGGCGTCTCTCAAGCTTTGCCACGAAACTGTCCTCCGCCTTCGGTATCTACTTTGAAGGTCGTCGTTTCATCTAGCTAGGAGGTGTCCCACGCTACGTTTGGCAACTATGATGATTGATTAGCTAAACATTGCTCCAATTAAAAAAAAACAAATATGAATAAGTTGTAATAAATAAAGTAGGTATTCTCCAGAATAAGCTGCCAGTGTGTAACTCTGGCGTTGACAGTGTGCATGTAGTAAACAGCCGCGCGTCAAGACAGCTTAATAACTTAATCTGCGCGTTATATTTATAGCAGGCGTTGTAGCCGCGCGGGAAATGTCGCGTATTGACGCGATTAAACGCTCGGCACGCGTGGCCACAGTGTGCCATACGCTTTATTTTATAAAGTAGTGTAGTGTTTTATTTCATTTGGAGTAAGTATTGAAAGTATGTCGAAATGCGTCAGCTGTTTGCGTATTTCATTTTCACGAAGTCAAATACTTAAGGTGGATGCGCAAGGGCAGCCCGCGAAATTTAAATTTTCTTACGTTTATTGCAATTTTCAGGTCAGTGTCAGGTTGTATGTTGATGAAAATATGAATCGCGCCAGTAACACGTATGGAGTTACAGAATTATAATCATTCAAATCATCAATACAACCCTGCACGTTCATTTAACCCCATTGAGTGACTTTTTCATGAAATAGCTATTGTGCTATTGTTAAATAGCTATTGTAGCTCGTGGCACAATAATAACAGCCGCTCGGGTCGATCTTTAGGTTAAGCCGCGCTTGCCAAGGTTGGTCTGTGGATGGGTGACCGCCCATTACATACCTAATTTCCTCCGTGCCTCGGAAAGCACGTTAAGCCGTTGGTCCCGGCTGTCATCTGTAGATCTTTGACAGTCGTTACAGGTAGTCAGTGACATAAAAAGTCTGACAACCAGTCTTACCAAGGGGTATTGTATTACCCGGTACTAACTGGGTTGCGGAGGGCAGATAGGCAGTCGCTCCATGTAAAATACTGGTATTCAGCGTCACCTGGTTAGACTGGAAGCCGACCCTAACATAGTTGGGAAAAGGCTATGCTGGTGATGATGATGAGGGATCTTTTATATTTCCAAAATATAGTTAAAATAAAAAATTTAGAAAAACTTCTGGTAGTTCAAGCCCATACTTAAACTACCAGTTAACCACTTCACCAATCGACTGACAAACTGTTTGTTTTTCAAACGATTGACAATAACCGCTTACGCACGATGCTCATGTATACGTGCACATGAATAATGTATTCACATTTGTGATAAATAATCATGCTCTGTCATTCTAAACGAATGTTTCCTCTTTTGAGCATTCTTCGCACTCTAAGCTTAACCGACGAATCTAAATATTTAAAAAAACTAATGAAAAACACCGAAACAAACAAGCTGGGGCGGTTTGGTGAGTAGAATAGCTCAATCAGCCAATAGTGTTCCCGCTGCTGGGACAGAGGGCTCCTCTCAGTGAGAGGGAGTGGGCTGTTCTCCTGCAGCATCACACGGACCCAGTGCGTGTTGGTAGATGTCACAATATGTTATCGAATTTTAGGTTCTAGGATTTGTTCGTCGTTTTGACAGCAGTGATGGTGATGTATGGCGGGACCCACTATCGACAACTCAAATGTCAGGGCCGCTATTTGGCCGCCTCTGCGCTTTAGCGAGTGAAACCTGGCAAAAGATCTATCAAGGTATTGGAACATTAATACTATTAAAAGTTTTACCGCGAACAAAAGACATTTCAATAACAGGAACATTGTTCAGCGGGACTATAGAAACAAACGGAACAATCCCTTTTATAGGTCAATGGGCAGACCATTTTCAGCTTTTCTTTTATTACTTGAGCTGGTTCTTTCCTAGCTAAGTTTTACCAACTTCTAAAAGTTTAGCTCGACCGTGTTAAAACTGAATACTTGTGAAATTGAATTTTGTTTGCAGACTAAACTATGTTCAAAAACTGTTACGAAAATGAACGTTTACCTACCTGGAAAAGATACCTCCATCTGATCAGCTGACATGTCTAAAGGTAAAATAATTGGGTATCATAAATTACATCTACGCTAAGAAATAACGTCAAGACTCCAGAAGCTGGGCAACAGTGTACCCTCTGTTGTCTTCTCAGACATATACTATACGCTTGCCGTGTGTACTACAGCATGTATCTTTTACCGCATGTGCTTAAAAACCGAGAAAAAGAGATGGCAGCTTTAGTGCCAGTGTTAGCTCTGAGATTTTCAATACAATTTCGACAGAAGAATCCACTAATGTTCGTCAACAGCCCTCCTGTCTATGCCAATCCAGCGAAAGGACTATGCCGCACTGTATAACGTATTCGCCTGACAATAGACTCCTTGAACTTTTATTGTAGCGGTCACTGAGCCGCGCCATCAGAAACAATGACAATCAAAGGTTGTCACACTTCTCACCGACCAATATTAAAAACAATCAGAAACCCTTTCCAGCCTGCCTCAATTGCCATCAATCACGCCTGGTTAGTGGGTAGGCAGTCCTTACGAGGCGCGCTATCCATCATTTAACACTTGCTTATGTCAGAAGAATTGTCGTCGTTTGGACATACCGGCTCACTGGGGATATTAACAAGTCCTTATTTATTTAAACGAGATTGGTGGCCGTAGAATTTGGTCCTGTTTGTTTTATGTGCTTCGGTCTATAAGCTATTCCAAGTTATGGATTTGCTCTGATGGCCCAGAAGGATGTTTTTACGTGACAACAGTGGAGGGTTATGATTTCAGCCCGTATATATGTATGCTCATCTTTTCCCGCATAAATTCTAAACTCCTTATCATAACTCGAAACATTAGATATTGTTAGAAGCGTCTCCTGGTTAGCCAGCGCAGCGGACGCTTCTTCGTCACACTATATAATAATCCTTAATCAAAATGACACCCTCTAAAGGACGTAAAATATAAACAGTTTGTAACGGGTATCAAATGAAAGAGATTAATTAGTACATTTCAAAATATATTTTGTACTAGCTGAACGCAATTATATTTATTATGATCTTCTTTCGTACTTTCCAAAACTTGATTTAATGTAAGTAGTCGGGTTTTCGTTATTAATCTTATAGGTACTTGTTAGTTCGTAGGCACACGGGGCCATCGTTTCGAATTTCTTTAAGGACGTTTAACAGGATTGACATAAGGATTGGCTTTATGTCAATCTTGTTCAATTTCGCCTTTCCTCGTCACTGCTGATAGAATATCACATCTCTTGTGACTGTACTTTAGGTTTTCTGTAGCAAAGACTTGATGTGCATTTGGTAACAAAGGCACATTGCGAATAAGGAACCTATGCAGCTAGAACCACATAATTTATCTTCATTGTATGAACTCAACTTAAGTAAAGCCCCACATTATCCTGAGCTAGTGGAACGTATTCATCATAATTATTTACGTTAGCCATCAGTCTAACAGCCTGGCGAGTCGGCGCACGCGCATGTCTCCGCACACAAACATACAAACACACAGGATTCATCGACACCCGTTATTTAACTCACTTCAAAACAAACAACAGATCAACTTACTACACAATTCTCAACTGTGATGGGTAAAGATAAAGTTGAAATTCTATTGATGTTGTATAAGGTAACAGTAACATTATTTTCCAAATGATATTTAAAATATTCCTGTATTTTTTTCTTAATCTTAATGTTTTGACTCTGGAATCAATTTAGAAAGCACTACCATATTATTATAAACCTAATTTTAAAGTCAATAGAGTCTATTTTATTCTGTTTGTTTGTTATTCTTACAGAACGGAAGCCGCGGCGAGCGAGGGTAGGAATATATTTAGAGCAGTGGCGTCCAACGGATGCGTGCGCGCACCTATTCGCGTTTTAATGTTATTGCTAAATATGTTTATGTTTGTGTCTTATTGCACGTAAATTCTTGCGAAAATATCAAATTGTATTTACATTTTAATGTTGGAAGTTCTGTTAATGGTTGATGCTGTATCTGTTGGGGATCAGCGGCTTCAGTCCGAAGTTCTCTAGCGTTTTATAGGGTGTAACAGAACCCTTAACGAACCCGAGAGGCACTTATTCTCCCCGTCATTGCGATCATTTTTTTGTCTTACACCATACCTGAGAACGTTCTAGTTACGGAGATATTGGGGGTCAGAGTTCCAACTTTTTTTCTCAAATATCTATCATGTTGTTAATGTAAGACTTTTACTTTAAACTCCTCCACGACCCCCGCACTATTCAATCCATCCATCAACACAATGTTTTGAGTGCGTTACATTGAGTCATACCGTAAAACGTGATTTTTCACCCCAAAAAAGACGTCGTTTCCCAGCAATACATTTTGCGTAAAGTTACTTAGTTTGATTTACATGGTTGGTTGACGGCTTCGTGAATGGTCCTGTAACACCCTGTATGGAGCCTGAATTGGTAATTACGTAATTACTGGAACATTAGTTAGGTACTACAGGTCGGAAGCAGGTTATTAGGTCGATCTTATCGGAGGTGTAGAGATTGTTGATTGCTATCTTAGTATTTACAGACGGCTGAGGGAAGTAAACAGGCGCTAGATTAAGTACATTTTATGTAGCAGGTATTTTGTTTATCTTGACTAACACATTATTTTTCTTCGAGACCAGCCAAAACCGAATCAATTTTCTACCCAAACTATATTCGTTTTCTCAAGAAGTAGGTACTCGTACTTATGCCTCGAGAAAGTTTTAGATCAGGAAAAAAGAGCATCCCAGCAACCTAGCTGCGATCATTCTGCAATCTTCAAGATACGTCAAATAACATGAATTCTATCATTCCTGAAGCAATCTCCACAATGGCCATACCCGGCGCACAGTGCAGGCTGGGATCGAACCCACGTGTAAACACATGTATGGCGCGCCGCGTCCGCGTCCGCCGCCACAAATAGATCGCTCCCATATCGGACATCTATTTCACTGTAGACCACTACCTCAGTAGAGAAGACATGAATGTATTAAGAAGTACTGTATTCAACTTAATCCGATTAGACTGGATATCAAGCAGCTGTCGATGTTGATACAACAGTGTAACACTTCCTTCGAAACGGAACAAAACATCGCGAAAGGAATTTACATAGAATGCAGGCACTTCATCAGCTCGGCACTCAGGCTTTTTTTGTACCTGATAAATTACAGTTAAACGCGTTTACTTCGAAGAAATAAGTAGTTTGCCCATTGTTCGTGACACAAATTGAGGCTGATACTTCAGTGGCTTACCCACACTAATCTATAGCCTTTAGGATGTTTTAGATAGAACAGTTCGACTATATCCAAGACTACTGTGTTACTCTTCAGGAAAAAACTGCCCAAATAAATTTTGCATTACCTAACGAAAATGGCAGATACGATATTTGGAAAGCCTTGTCTATCCTGTACATCAGTCTATGAGCACCACCCCGATCCAGAAGCCAACGTTTTGATTGAGTCCACAGTTTATATACAACATTGGCTCGCTTGTTATTTCCACACCTTCGACTCCTCTCCACGATGATCACAACGGCATAACCACCACACATCAACAAAATGAAACACAACCATGGACATCAGAAGATAGAGTTCTGTTTCAGTTGTGGTAGTGTTCGTTGTTTAATCAAGCAACTGGCCAGTTATATTTGACAGGTTTATCGACTCCTGAACTTGTAGAGGAAAATGAACTGCAATGGTATGCGTGTTGTGATTGTAGACCGTGAGTGATGTATGCTTTGCTCGTAAACTTTAGGTTTACTGCACTCGCGCTGGATTGGTGGAAATGTATCGTTTTTGGAATTATGTGGTTTGGAGTTAGATTTGAATGCGTCTATGTTACAACCAGTTATGACTGTTTTGGTTAAATGAAATCAGTTTTTTCGAACAAATTACCGTCAAGAAGTTGAGAGATTTTGAAGCTGTGGTGGATTTACCTAATAATTTGTCGGATTCTATATCATGCATATAGAATACTGATACTCGTTGTTGTTCCAGTAACCTTTCGTAGTTCTCAGTCAACATACAGTATTTTACATTTACATGGAGCGACTTTCAGAGATCTACAAATGACAGCCGGGGCCAATAGGCGGTCACCCATCCACAGACCAACCTAGGCAAGCGCGGCTTAACCTAAAGATCGACCTGAGCGGCTGTTATTATTTAGCCTCCTCCTTATAACATGGAACATACTTCGTTACTTAGATACTTAATAAAAATCTTACATTTTTTCATTCGTTCACTGATAGTTCGTTCACTCGTCCTCCGTAGTTTAGTTTAGAAGCTTGAAAGTAACAAAAGTCAAATAAAAAAGAGTATTTGGGACTTTTAAAGGGGTTAATTGGGGATGAAAGTTCGTATGGAAGTAGGTCATATGCCGAAGGGACATCTCACCGGCCTCACTGCTTGTCCCTTCATAATTTCCACTTCGCTGATTGCCAGCACATGTCCCTCCGAGTACTTCATCACAGTTCGGCGGCGATGCGCACATCCGCGGCGCGGGCGCAGGCGATCGATCCTCATCCATCACTGCTGCCGGTGACACGCTCTTATTGGGTAATTGTGGGAGTCTGGCTCCCTGGCACGCGGAGCAAAGTACACTGGATTGTTTGTTTAGTGGCTCATGTCATTGTCTAGTTAGGACGATGGTAACCCTGCTGTCTTTGCTATGAGACATCTGCGAAGTACTCGAGAAGTAAAAATTGGAGTGTCAATAAATGCTAGATCTGTCTTAAGTACATAATAAATATCAAGTCTGTAATTCGGAAAATCCAGACTTGGGACGGTTACTTAGGACATATAATAATAACGGTTTGCCCTACTTGAGAACGAACCCCGTCATCATGCTCCGCATTAGAGTTTGCGGCCACTTCTTCTATAACGTGTGGTTAGTACCTAACCTAGTTCAGAGTTTTTATGCCGCCCATGGGCGAGTGGCCAACGAGTCAGTCTCCTGTCCTGAATACATAAGTAAGTATATCCGCACAGTTGTAGTTTGAAAAATAAGTAAAAACTCTAAACAGTAATTGAGGAGGCAAGACTAATGTTTGCCATGCAATATGGTGTTGATATTTGGGTTAAACAACATTTTTAAAAGTGCTGTTTAACTCAAACTTATGTTTTTTTAGTCTTCGAGAAGTGAACTGCGTTAAAGTAGTGTTCAATATTTAAAATTATGTTCTACGCTTTATTGATTTAGAACTCCTTGTTATGAAGAAGAGCTGACGGCAAAGTAAGAACTTATTTGAATGAAGTGATTTTAATTAATGTACCTATGTAGGTATTTTTTTTGCTGATACAAAGTCTAATCCTATACACCTAGTAAAGTCTGTGGAGTTGCTGTTATGCTGCTCTCGGTGCCCCAAGACTTGCAGTCAAAGTGACCTCTGCACTGTCATGACGCCGAGAACGTGGCGAAGTTTTCGGCCTACGATAAAGGTATGTCGTGACAACGATATGAAGAATAAGAAGACTGAGTAGGTCTGGTATTTGGGTCGAAGGTAAATATCAATTCCAAGATGTAATAGAGTCTGTAGACTTCTTCAGAAATAGACGGGATGTCACCTCAACGTGGGCCACCCAACATCCCAAAGACGACTGCACAGAATCTACCACGGCCACCCTAATTCCACGGCAAAGTAATAAAAACAAAGTCAAACAGTAGCTGCTACTCGGTGCACTAGCACAAACAAGTGACGGGCGTCGACAAACATTTGTCGACAATTATTGACCAATACCAGCCAACTACCAACGTCATGTAACGAAGCGTCGTTGATGAGAGCGTTTTAAATTGTGGCGAGCGTGACGAATTGAAATTATGAGAGGTTGAAATATTTAAAGTGGAATTGTCAATACGGTTAGTCAATAACAGCTTCAAAATTAAAAGACTGTCATGTGAGGACCGACTAACTACCAATATGAAAAGACAGGTACGTAGACCTAGGTAGATAGATGGACCTTTTTGGTACAGTCATACTATGTATTTTCTCTTTTTTGTAACTTTGTACTGACGTCGAATAAACATTTTTGTTTCTGTCTTTCTTTTTTCTTTTAGACTTGTAAAATAACTAATTATTAAGTTTAGAAGCACTTTTACATTCTGAAGTCCACTGCTCTCAACCGTGAAGGCTTGATACCTATCTATTCAGAATTTCTCACCTATTTTCTTGTTCTCAAGTTCGTCTCATTAAAAAATCAATTTATTTCAGGTCGGATGCAACACGCGGTTATTAAGACTAGTTGAGGTGTGTGCTAAAGTTTGCAGAAAATAGTGAGTTTGTTCATGGGAACAAGCATTTTTGGCAGCTGTTGTAGTCATTTGTATGCATATATTTATGGTATGTGAATACTGACAACGAGTCTCAAAAGCTTGCCACTTACGAAATATCTATAACCAAACATCATTTTGGATACTTTCGTTACAAAATCAACTTTCCAATAATACCAATGTAAGTAAATAATATGGTACAAATAACCCAGTGGATGCCCAGTGTCCTGACACTGTTAACTGTACAATGTACACATTATATTTGTACAGATGAGTAGCTCACACTTGATAGCCCGTAACCCCGCGCACACAAGTTTTGATACTTGTAGACTGACTTGTGTACTGTGTACTACAGACACGTAGAAAAGTCTCGTATCTAGACGAGTTACCACTGAGGCCATAGCCCGCCAATATGATTATTATGGCATTTCTTTTGGAGCGCCATTGTGTACTTATGGCGTTTACAAGCTTGTATTAGTTTGCTTCATTCGTATGTACAATTTTACTAAAAACTTTTGGCACAGTGGTATTGTCGACTTAGTATGGTTGTTATAATATCGAAGCTTTGAGAACAGCAAAGTTGGCCCCCAGTTCTATACCACCTGGCATAGTCAAACCTTGATACATCCTTGCAGCCACTCCTCGACCAGCCAAGATGTAGGAATATTTTCATTCTTTCACATTACTACCATCGTAGACAAGTCTTGACACTAGCCATGGATGACCAGTTGAGCATGACGTCGACAGATCTTGATACTTGAGGAACCACTTGAAGCCGACGGATACTAGCCAGTAAACCCACGGGTACTGTTGACTGTTTCGAGATCAACTCAAATATTATGATGAATCTCATGGTCGGGTTGATGTTAGTGTTGCTTGTCATTGTGGGTTAGGTTAAGTGGATGTTGGCTGGTCATGTGGTCACCGCACACGTTAATGGGACTAGTTACACTTTTAGTTGATTTTAGTAGTGGATCGTGTTCTTATTTAATACTACATGTGCCCCGTGACTTTCATCCGCGTGAAATGATTATAAGAATATAACCTCCCTATTTGAATCAGATTTTCAACAATTTCAAAGATTTGATTTTTTGTTTTAAGGGCGCTTTCAATTTAGACGTTTCGTGTCGAACCGCTGCGGTGCCGAAAAGGTGCGTTTGTCGTATAGCAGTGCGGCGTCGGTACCGCGAACGCTAGACAACACGCACTGTTGCCGCACCGCGTTCTTTTTATGAAAACAAACAACCGTCCGTGCGCTATACGACAAACGCACCTTTTCGGCACCGCAGCGGTCCGACACGAAACGTCTAAATTGAAAGCGCCCTAAGGACCGTATATAATTACAAATGCATTCAGTTAATAGCTGTTATTTTGAAATTACACAGAAAACAAACATACTTCAATTTTATTTGTTTGTATAGATATAGATATAGAAGTTATCAGTGATGAAACTGTGCATGCTGTGAGTTTTATTTCACTATCGCTGGTTCGATTACTAAACGAATAAAAAAAAAGAAACCTGTATACTACAACTATGTCAATTAAGGACGAAGGTCAAAAAGAGCGAAAGAGATTTATTTAACGAATAAAACCACAGAAAAAAATGAGACTGAATGCAAAGTCGTGCAGCACGAAAGATAGTGCACAAATATAATGAGATGAGAGCCAGACTTTGAACCAGCCAATTGTACTTCCCATGTAGCAGTGACAGCAGGCGCCACATACATGATCAGGCAATCAGTGGGAACGATCTGGACCAAAGTAAGACAGTGCACGCGACGGGTCAGCGAGTCAGCGCTGCAGAGCAAGCGGATGCAGCGGCCGCAGCGGTGCAGGGCAAACATTTGAATACGAGCACCGAGACAACATTCACCTAAGTGCAGTGTACAGGGCTGACACGAGGAGGCACCAAAGGAAAATACTTAAAGAAAACAGTGGTCTTACTAGATTAGACACTCATGGTTAATGATTTGCAGTTAAACAACAAAAACGGTACGAAATGAAACTTTAATCACCCTTCTACTTCTATTTATATAACACGTTCCTTATGAGAGTTCATAACAATAAAATGGAAAGGAGTTTCTTCTTTCTTTTAATATTCCAGAAATGCTGAGCAATGAAATGTTCCGTTTCTTTTATATCAGATGAGATTGATGAGGACCAAGAGCTTTATTAAAATTGGACAGTCACAACAATACTTAATGACAAATGTCTATTATGTATCTCACCAAACTTGAGAGGTGACTTTGGTTGGTTTTTTGTCGGTTATATTAATAAGCAAGACCCGAATGGTGCTAAGGTAAAGAAAACAACTCGCACCAACTACACCTTTCCTAATAAATCGCATAGATGGCTCTTTGTACCAACACGACTCCGTTCAGCCCTGTACGTAGCGCTGATTGCTGATTGCTTTAGCGGCCTGGCTCGTTAGTGCCGCCCGGCTGCCGTGCCGTACCGTTGCCGCATGCCGTCCCACCGTATGTCGTGCCGATAATTAGCAACCGCGATTGATTGCACATCAACTAATTGATTGGGAATTTCATTCGAAGTTTTGGGTAAAAGATTGGTTGTTTGTATCTGTTAAGAGCGGCCAACCCGTCATACGTTTCATACAAACGCTCGTAGGTGATTATTCATTTGTTACACATCTATCTTTGATTTTTTTGAACTAATAGGTATTTTGTGCACTATATCTAGGTTTCTATGGCAGCAAAAAATAAAAAATTGTAAAAACAAATTCAGTATAAGCCTCCAAAAATTGCTGTTTTGCACAAATTTTAACTGAACTTGGCAGTTGATAATGTACTCATAAACTGTAAAAGTAAAGAAAATATCTCGATAGAAACCTTGCATATATAATGGAGATTTTTAATGACAAATATTTATGTCACACACTTGTAAGACTTATTCAAAAACACGTATTTCCTGAAACAAGTTTAAGAAATTTTTGAACACTATTTTTCGTTCAATGTCATCGCGTTAGGCGGTATGAGGTGCGTGGGAGACGAGATGTGCGGGGTCGGGGCGGGGTAAGACGGGGGACGCCGCTGTGGCTCTGGATGAAACAACAAGCTTTTCGACCATGCTCGCGTTGACGATAGACGGACCCGGAAGGGCCCTCTTAAGGGTGGGTTCTTGGAAGTTGCCGGTCATCCCAGAAAATCAAGCTGGTTGAATAAGCAAAGCAGTTTGAGGTTGCAAATGAAACGCTCGCTAAAGTCGTGTCGATGTTAATGTTGATGTAAGTGTAAGTAGATTGATTTCAGTCTTGGTATTTGTTCACTATTATCTGAAAACTTTTTATTCTGTAAGATAATAAATAGCTCAAACAAATTATGTAACGTGGATAAATTTTGAATTTTTAGATAAAATCCCATTGCCTCATAAATATGTGCAAGGACTAGTAAAACTCCCCAATGCTTTGGGCAAAAAGTTTGCGAAGTAAATATGAATTTTCCCTAATATTGGTAGTACGGCGACACCAGCTGCTCCTAATACAGCCGGTTCAATTTCGAAAACGATGACAGAGTGACGTCGTTTTGATCGACTTGCTATTAGGACACTTGGTCGCTTTGTGTTCCTGGTAAAAGCTATGTGAAGGGCGTTTTGGGCGACAGTCATCTGTAATTTCTGATGCTCAAAAAGTGCCCATTATTTATCAGCCTTCAATAAATTACTTATGATTTTGAATATTCATTTACTTAAGCTCTTAGTCATTTTCCTGTTGGTAGGCTTTTCTTTTCAAGAATGAGGTATTTTATACGCAGACATTACTGGTGATACATAAGGTCCCATTAAAATAGATGGACACATTTTAACATCTATTCTAATAGGACCTTATATAGATTTGAAATATGGTGATTTGTATGTAATCCATATTTTACAGTACTTAACTACAGTTCTCGAATTTTATATACCTATCGCTATATCCTCAATCGTAGAACAACATCTGTTATACATACCAACGTTTTGATTAGCAAGGAGTTAGTTCTCATCTGCGTCATCATGATCTCTTCTTGGATAAATGACTGATATCGACTTTAACTTTAACACTAATAAACATGAATATTCTGCGACATACATACATAAACTCATTTTATTTTGGTATAGGCAAAACCACAGAATGCCACCTGCTACGATCCTTATATACTCCTGGCGCCTCGTCCAAGGTCATACATCTGGTCATACACGCACGCCGGTTGCAAGTACTATGCACCCAACCTTTCTGCAGAATCTCACTAATTAGGTCAGTGTATGTCCTCAGTAACAACGTATCAATATGCAAAGCCGCAACATTTAAATAAAGGAATCATGTCACGATAATTTGAAATTAAACTCATGTCCCATATAATCAATTGTCCTTCACATTTGACCTGCATATCCTATCGAAAGACAAGTGATAATGATCCTTATGCCGTTGTCTTATGGATGGGGAACAATGACAAGCAAAAACACGCTATAATGTAGGGTCAAGTGTTGATCACATAAACAATGATCTAAATGGCGTTACTGTCGACGCCTAGCAGAGTGGCGTAACAGAGCGAGTACAGAATATACTCCGAAGTACTGGTTTGTTAGATATTTCGAACTAATAGATAATGTGACATCATCATCATAGAAAAGTTAGTTTATGGCAATTTGAGTTTGCTCGTGCGTTGCATATGTGTTTCATTGGCCTTCTAGAGAACAATAATGGTTAAATTTTGTGTCACATCCTACTGTAATACATTTGTACCCACTCTCTTTCTTGCATATGTCTTCTTTTTACCACATACAATTTTTATTACAGTTACAATCATAACCTGTTTTTTCGACGGTGTCCTCAAAAACTTTTCCCGTACAATTCCACGAAGTAGATGTTTTATAGTTTTTACGAAATTTCTTAATGGAAAGTACTCAATCAAAATCAA
Source organism: Eugnorisma glareosa (assembly GCA_947578425.1). NCBI lineage: Eukaryota > Metazoa > Arthropoda > Insecta > Lepidoptera > Noctuidae > Eugnorisma > Eugnorisma glareosa. The sequence continues at coordinate 1,020,042 of OX387957.1, read as the reverse complement.
AAGACATTTATTAAAATTAGGCTGATAGTCAGCACTTTTTGAACGTCAAAGTCTAGAAGAGACAGTCCCCTAAAACGCCCCGGGCCCTTCGCTACTACTACAAGAAGAAGCAGACCGTTTGACGAAACATTTAAGTTATCTATTACCCTAGAAATAAGAAATCTCTAAAACGGTCCAATACTTTTATCTAAAACAAACACCATCTAATAATACAGTAAACTCAATATAAAACGAGCAGACAAGCAGACAAGCAGGCAGATGTCTAATTAGTTCCGCGAGTCCCGTGATATCTGACACGACGCCATTTTGTTGTTGGTCGCGTTTAATCTTCTGCTAATTAATCTGTTGCGGTGAAGAAGTGTCGGCGTGATTTGTGGCTGTTATTTGTTGATTATTTATTTAGTTTGGAGTCTTTGTAAAGTGTAGAGTGTCAGTCTCTCAACATTTATGAAATCGCTTATTCTTCAGACAGCAGCTATTACTAGCAATTGATTTATTTCGGTGGATCTCTGACGCGAATAGCTATCAACGTGGAAGGTATGCAACACACACACACAGGTGCCCACCCTCTTCAATCACTCATCTTCATTACAATATTAAAGTATCCCTAATACTTGGGATTGCCTAACTCTTGGCGAGCCTAATGCCATCAAACGGGCACAAATCTAGACGCCGTGGCTACTCCTGAGAAATTTCTGATGGAAAAAGACCCAATAACAATTACGATTACGATTGCGACCACTAGATTGGATTAGATTTCAATATTTAGTATAGTCACAGACCTATTGCTTGGCCGATATCAGTAAAACTCATGCTGCATTTTATATTAGTAGCGTAACACTTGATAGATTGAAGTTCTGGTTCCCCATTTTTCTTAACTCCTCGCTGTCAGTGGCACCCCAACTTACTGTAACTTGAGCCGCACATTTACGCCTTCGAGTTAGTGATGCCCACAAACTCGACTTTTAATTTAACACCATCTGAAATTGATGGAAACGCCACAGATTTGAAATAAAGCTTTTTTCAATGTTATAATATTATACAGGATGACTGATACTTATGCTTATGTTGTTAGCACTCTGAAAGCAGTGATTCGTTTTATTTTTTTGCTGCAGCTTTGCCTGAGTAGAATTTCTTTCGCATTTTATATCATTTTGTATGAATTAGAGGAAAAAAAAAATGATTAAGCGAGAATCATTATTTTACGAGGATGGCTTCACTTTGCTATTAATTTTTTGCCTCGATGCTCGGTCCCAAAAATAAATAGCGTTAGCACATCCTTACTGGCAGATATTTGTATGCGACGCATTAATTAATTAACCTCGTGAAGATAACGACGTTAATGCGTCCCTCGACACTCGACATAATATCTCGCGCGGGTGACATATCTCGAGATGCGTCTTGTATGATTGAACGCATCAATTATGTGCCAAGCATGCAATGGAATTGACTCTGTGGAATTTATGCGTCTTGTTTTATGAACAATTTTTTTGGGCTTGCATACTGATTGTTGAGTAAATTTCTCAACATAACACCAAGGAACTTTCTAAAATCTTTGCGGCTTTTGCTGAAAACCATTAACATTTGTAAACTGTTGTACAAAAAGTAAGTTCAGTGTGGAAAAACATTTTTAAGTAATGAATATGATGCATGCAAGATACTTACCAATAAACTGGATTTTTTTGAAGGTTGCTCGTCTATCACGTGTCATTTTTATACCAGCAACGGCAAAGCCTAAAGGAAGGATTATCTAACTAACTTCTAAACATTCACATTAAAAGACATACAACATTGAAAGTATTTTTTTTGTAAATATCTGCCCGCCATCACTGGCACCTGGCCCCTGTAACTGGACCCGCCATGTTCCGTCGCCCAGCATTCGTTCGTAATTAACTACCGACAGATAACGCATCCCACAGCCCCACAGCACGGATACGGATACGATTCCTGCACAAACATCCATTTGTCCACGATTAACTTACTTCCAATCAACGCTGAGGTGTCAGAGGAATCTTTTTTTTTGGTGGAAGATCTGAGACCCTTCTCATGTTGAAAGGAATACGGTAGCATTCTGATACTGTTTTGGGGAATGTATAAATTATCGACTAATTAGTGAACCAATTAAAGGTTTTGATTGCGTTTAATTTTAAGGTGTCTCTGATTTTTATACGATTTTTTGTTTTACTTATCGAATCACGCAGGTGTAAGAGTTGTAGCAGGTTCTTCTGTAATATCTGCTTAGTTAATATGTATGTTGTTATGAACATACTTATAAAATTGTTTATAGCTGGTAAATGGTGTATAAGATGGATGACAAGCGAAAGAGGAGCATATGTTTAGATGTGAGAATAAAATAATAATAATACCAGCGTATTACTGTCCCAGTGCTCGGCAAAAGCCTCGTCTCAACAGAGAAGGCACGAGCATGGATCACCACGCTTGCTCAAGACGGGTTGGCGATTTCAGGCTTTTATAAGTCCAGGTTTCCTCACGATGTTTTTCTTTTTTTTATGTGTGAATATGCTGGATTTATTTTATGGTAATGAGAAACAAATAACAATTTTTTTAATAATAACAAATTTATTTCAACCATAAATCGCACCTAACCACAAACATCAACCACGGTAAAAACTTTTAAGCCGAAAATTAATAAAAAGCGAGAAATTCGCAACATTATTACAAGGCAGATTACGCCTGAGTCCCGGGCTAGTCCCGGAGTAAATCCCGGCAGGTCGGCTCAATATCCCGGCTCATGATAAAGTCATAAAGGCCATTGGGCTCACGTGCGGCGAGAAGGAGGAGTGGAGGACGGAGGGGGTGTAATGACGCCATTTTTGGTGTTCGATGAAAAGAGAATGAAAAGAGCAGCCTGCTGGTTTGGTAATGAGCTCCTCGCCGTATGCTTGTGTGAAGGATTGGTGTGATTTATTTTGGAGAAATCAATGCAAAGGTGGAGGCAACATAGACAGTATTAACTGAAGGTATTCAAGAATGCTTTTGGACTCGGTGGAGCGACGATCTTCGCCAGGCGTCTCGTAGCAACTGGATCACGACAGTTGCCGAGAATCGAGTTAAGTGGCGTGCGATTGAAGAGGCTGATGACGATGGACTTAAAAAAAAAAACATACGCACGAACATATAACCTCCTCCTTTTTTGAAGTCGGTTCAAAAATAAAGATTGGGGAAGTAACTACACGTGTGTCCAGTCTCTTGTGTCCAGTTGGTGACTAACCCACTAAATGAACTGCGACTGGGAAAAAGTAGTGCCAATATTTGTATGCAGCAAAATATTTTTATTGAAATAAAATAATATTCAAATTCCAAATAAGGTACAAAAATCCCAAAACAAGAAAATCCACAAAACACATCATGAGTAAGACTTGACATAAAATATTTAGGGAACAGCCCATCGCTTGCTTACATTCAATAAAACATTGGAGCGACGCGTGTGAACGACTGTACCTGTGAATGTGGAAGACGTTACTACTATACAGTACAGTCGCGGGGAAAGGTGATAATGAGCGGTGCAAGTGACGAGAGATCGCGGATGCTTGGAGCTGTGAAGTTCTTATTGTGCTTCTTATGGTAAACAGTCTTTCGTGTCAGACCGAGGCCAATGAGAATAGGTCATTGAGGCAAATAGCAGCCAAGGTAGGGTGGCAGCCAAGTAATATAGATAAAATAAGGTTAGGTTAAGCTAGTTCTGCAGCCAAAACACAAGGAATTGGCGAAAGCGGGCGTTTTGGGGGATAACCTTATGTTGTTATTTTAGACGCTGCTGAATCTCGACCTTATTTGGATCTATGGCTTTTGGTCCTAATTTTGTGTAAAATTACATGTTATTATTCTCATACCTAACCTTTATTATACAGCAACTCATGAATTACTACATGAGATTGTTTTAATTTAACAACGTTAAATAATCTAAGCTCTTAACTAGTTATGCATGAAGACCCCTATTAAGCTTTCAATTAAGTGAGTGATTTTCCTAATACAGCAAGAAGCACTGCAGATATACTTAGACGACGTGCGAAATAACAGTCGTGGATAACAAATCGCACGTAATTGAATACGGAATTAATTAATGGCAGCATTGGCGCCATGTATGTTGGCAACGCGCGAATTTATAATGTCCTAGTATTACTTGCGCGGTTCATTTGTACTCATCCAGTGTTAGCGGCTAGTAATATATGAGGCAGGAGCGATCGGTACTGGGTTCCAATGAATCCGATGGTAATCTGACGGCCTTGTTATATCGATGGTTACGTAATCGTGTCATCGGTAGGCGATAGATGGTAGATGGTTGAATACGATCTGTTTTGTTCAAAGATGCCGCAGAACTGGATACATTTGAAACACGGCTTTTAAAATTAATTTTATCATACCTAGATACACTCCCCGTTAAACGCAATACGGGGGTGGATGAAACTAGATGTGTGCCATCCTGCCTTTTAAAAGCCGATCAGTAAAGGCGGTGATGGTACTTCTGACTCGGATTGATGGAAGCAAGTCCTCTATTTTAGCCACTAGCAATAATTTTGTCGGGAGTCCTTAGCTGGTGTTAATTCAGCATGTCTTTCAAACAATGTTTCTCTTTATCCTCCATTTCGGTAATTATTATTTCTTCTAGCTCCACTTTATAACCGGCCCCCTTACCCGGCCGTGGGACATCACCCGTGTATAACGCGGCCATTTCACCTGAGATCCGGATCAACCCGGGTGGGCGCGTGCGAATGGTTTTATTATCCGGAACGGTTCGCATTACCCGGCCGTGTGTTTAGGACCCACCTGTGGGCTTCAAGGATTGCTGATTGGTTTTTTTTGGGAGTATAAGCAGTTTTTTGGGGCATTGCAGCATTATGATGATGTGTCTATGTCATTCATGGATGGCATTCGTGTAATAAAGAGCAAATGGCGGACACAAAATAGATCTTAATGAAAAGAAAATTATTTTCTACAAGTAGTAAGGTATAAGTATATTATGTAAATTAAAGATGTATAATTCCCCATGGAAACGCTAGTCTACTTACCTATTAAAACTAAAAAAAACTTGGAAGTAAGTTCGGTAGCTATGAATGCAGCTGGCATGTGAACTTATGCTCTGGCGGCGGCGCACGGCGGCGCCCAAAGTTATGGAATAGAACGTGTTCCCACAGAAAGTGGAGAAGTTTGCAAAATAGTTCCGTCAAGTTAACTGTCAAAGACGAGCATCCAGAGCCAAGGAGTTCTCAGGCACCCCATTTATCTCGCAAGAGATTTTCCTCTGGAAAACTTTTAAAAGTTCCATCATTTCTTTGAGGACACTTAATACTTGACGTTCCGAAAGAAAATTGGAGATAAAAATATGTAAATGCGCCCGGACCATTTACATTTGTGAGGGAAATATCAGAAATCTTCATAACCAACAAAACTTTGTCTTGAAAAAGGTAGTAACAATTTGAACAACAACAAAAACGTTGGGAGTACGTTGCGAACCACTAAAAATGCACAAACACTCGACGCTAGTCCTCCGTGGCTCGAGGGCTATGAAAATTTCACCGGCGACCGAGAGGCCGGTTACAGGTGGCCGGTAAATTCCGGCGCGAACCGGATAATACCGCATTACCATGCCCGGGACGGAACGCGAGGCGAAGGATATTTTAATGTACTTTTATATTTGTTACACTTTTGTGTTCGACTGTAGATGAAGTTTTATTTTTTTGTTGGATATTCTTGGACCGTTTTTCTTTTATGTTGATGTATTATGAAGTACAGCGTTCAGTGTTGTGAAGTTAAAGCGAAATAAAAGATTTTCCGCCGCGAGAGTATCACCTGACTGGTAGCAGTACACATTACGAGGTCTATGAAAAATAATATTCTCATTCCATGTTACGATTATTCGTCTTTGTTCCGTATGAAGGTTATGCCTGATGGTTTGCCCTTACGAGGCTTTATGTCCTCAAGAGCAATAAAAGAAATATGATACAATAAATACTGGATTGCTATTTATTCCAGACCTTTATAAACCTTAGAAGAGCAATGGTAGAACTACAAAAATTCAATGATATGTATGTTATCCATCAATCTGCTCTGGGCTCGCGTGGTGGGTTCCTCTGACACAGTTGAGCCCTGTGTCCCAGCGGTGGGAATACGTCAAGGGTGATTTTGCTATAAACGTTAGTTAAGTCTATCACATTGTTATTCGCATGAAAGTAATCGGCATTAGTAAGTCTGTAGGTAATCCCGCTGAGCCGGGTTGTCACCCGGGCTCGAACCCGCGTCGGCCCCAATCACGGGGACCCGCGTCACCACCCGCCCACCCGACCCTACTTACTGCCTACTTACCGGTGCATTTCACGTTTTACTGAAAGGACTGTCAATATTATGTAGTTTCACTATGGAGTACTATTAGAATATTTTGCAAGAAAGCAGTAATAGAGTTGCGTGGTCGCGGGTTCGCACCCCACCTGCACCATTGCCCTGAATCCACTTCCATCGGAAATTATGTCTATAAAGTATGTATAGTTTAGTATTACGGGATTAACATGAACACTAGAAACATGCAATCGACATTGTTGGCGCCTAAAAATCAATAACGTGTTTGTTTAACTGGTGCAATGACTTCATTATACGCCTGCCGATGAAAATGGCTAGCCATTTAATAGTGGGGTTTTCCAAAACTTTCCTTATAATGTCGACACTGTCTGGACACATGCATTCTCTTTATGAGGTTGAAATCCACAACGCCACAGTATAGATATTACTGTGACAACGCGGCCCAAGTGCGGGTTGGTTTAGGTCTGGCAAAAACGTGAAGCCATGTGGCAAACCACGTGTCTTGAAAATGGTGGTCGGTTTCCTTATGATGTTTGCCTTCACCGTTTCGAGAGTGGTGGTGACGAAATAAATTACACGAAGTAGCGCGCCTGCCTGGGGCCAGACCCACGACCAACACTCGCAAATCGGGACCGTTACCACTGCGCCCCCTCTGCTCCTGGTTATAGACCTCTTTTAAAAAATCTGCTTCTTATCAAAGGTGCTTCATCCTAATCCTCCAAGGCTCAATAGCGTGACAGTAACACAAGTAATCGCGTTGAGCTCGCTTGTCGCCCGGAGCGCGATCCTTCACGTCTGCGTTAATCACGCCGACCCGTGTCACCGGGATGGAGCAGCGTGACTGTAACACGTGGGATAGTGAAGTGGCTATCGGTTTAGGGATGTGGAATATGCTTGGATGACTTAAGCTACGTCAAAAAGCTATAGTTAGGGATACAATGTCCTTTCATACCTACTCAAATATGAACACTATAATATGACAACATTGTTACAGACATTCTTAAAATCCGGCTGTCTCGTTGGTGTAGTAGTAGTGGTCGCGCGACTGCTGAACAAGGGTTTGATTCCCGGGTCGGATAAAGCCTTATTGGGTTTTTCCATCACGAATTTTTCAGTATCAGCCGCGGAGCCAGGATCTGTGCAATGTTAGTGGCCATAGGCTCGCACCCTATCACGTGGGATGATGGAACTTAACCGTAACTGACGAAGTGTGGGCGTACGTCACACGTACACCTCTGCCTTAAACCTCGCGGATTACAGGCGTGGTCTGCTTCAAACCATGTTTGCACCGTGCTACTCTTGTATTCATGGCGCTTGCAACAGCGTCGAAAAATCGGGAGCTCAAAATTAAAGACAATCACGGAAGATATCCCGTAAGTGACAGTTTATGTGTACTCTTGTATTAATTTGAATTGTTTACTTTCCATTTTACTACGTTATTTCCACTAGGTACTGTCAATTTACAATTATCTAGAATAGTGGGAGTTCTAATTATGTAAGTTGTAGGTGGCTAAGCTGTATTCTATCAAAAAAAAAATGTTAGTTCATTATTTTTCGTTCAAAAACAACTCAAGTGGGAAATACGCATAAATCTACAAACACATACAACAAATAAAGTTACTAATCACGCTACAAACACGCAAACCCGTCTTGCGTGCGTGTCCAATGAGGCAGAAGGGGGCTGGGGGGGGAGGTCTGCCAGACGCGGCAGTTAGCGCGTTCGCCCGAGCTGATAACGTGCCAGAGACTGCCATTCATCCTGCCAGCGTGCCAGTAAATGTGCCAAAAGATTTTAAGGTATGGCAAGAGATTGGGACCTGTTTATTGCAAGTAAGTATCGATTTTGAGAAGCTTAAGTAGTTGTAGGAGAGGTGTTTATTTCTGTAATAATGGTTTTCCACCATTTGTTATTGAGAGGCTTCTAGTAATGGATTGCAAAACAGCCAATACAAGGGTGTTGGACTGTAAGAGGTACATACTACATAAGAAGCCTCTTCGCATATGCATCCTCATATTCTTTGACATTCTAAAAACAAGGAAATGGCATCTTTGGAAATGGAATCTTTTCGACGCGAATAGTCTGACGCGGTGACGAGTCACATCTTTCGAACCGAGGCGAATGACGTCTTTTTCGCTTTTACTGCATAGACATAAAGCTCAACCTGGCCTGCTCATGTCAATTCCGAGTAGATAAGTGTGGTCAACTCCCCAAATATGTTTGCGTTGTGGTGTGTGTTAGTGTTTAACCAATTAATCACACAACACAAGTCACAACTCTTCAACAAGCTCTCTTTCCCCGTGAGGTCGGAAGCGGGTCCTGGCGGATATTGTTATGCGGCGACTTTACGAGTGCCGCACTTAACTCCTGCAGTTATAATAAAACTGTCCAATATGTTCATGCTGTTTCCCGTGCATGGTCGACAGAGTTTTAGCAAGTTATTGGTGGTAAAGTTTTAAATACCCTGTAGTGGAGCTAATGTGAACCGCGCTAGCTTAGAATAGGATGACGTTAGAATCTACTTCTGTTTGGGTGTAATATGGCAAAAAATACGGCGGAGAAGCAACAACTTATAGGTAATTAGTATATATGTGTAGAGACAGAAACAACATGCTTTTCAAGCATCATGAAGACGAATTAAAGAAGATTTGCTACGTCGACCTCAAATAAATTGAAGAAGAATGGATTACCAGAAACAGACGATTACGAGGTAGAAGTTTACTATACTATATTTTATATCGAGGGACTAAACGAAGACATAAGCCCCGGACATGTCTGAAATCGGGTATTTCGGCCGGGTACTAAAAGTACCTAAGCATTAGCAGCCACAGTAGACGGTGGCCTGAAACTCTGAACACGGCGGTTGAGACAGCGCGCGCGTCCGACCGCGTACGTGACCTGCGCCCATCTTGATTGATACCCGAGTTACACAGACTAGCTAGACGTCAAGTCAGACGAGTGACTACTTAGCTATACTTAATATTATAAAGAGGTAAAGTTTGTAATCTCTGGATCTACTGAACCGATTTCGGAAATTGTTTCACTAACAGGAAGCTACATTATCCACGAGTATTATTGGCTATAACAACGTGCCCGTGGGATAATTTCTGACTAAAACACGAGCGAAGCCGCGGGCAACAGCTAGTTATTTATGTTGTTGTGGTCGCAAGCGCTACTGCTGAGCATGAGGGCTATGGTTCGATTCTAATATTGGGCAGTGTTCTTAGATTTTTCCGTCAGGAATTTCTGTCTGAAACCCGGAGACAAAATTTGTGCCCGGCAATAGGCTCGCCCCCTATAACATGAAACTGTTTCGTAACTGTTGAAATGTGGGTGTGCTATACAGGCTGAATATTTCGAGTGGGCTGGATGGCCAAATCCGAAACTATGAGGAATACCGAAAAATGCTCAAAGGAGTCTCGAGCTCGATTTTGATGAAAACTCGGTTTTGAAAAAAAACCACACACTGTATTATTACACCATTCGACAGTGTCGCTAATAAGGATCAAATTCTGGGAAGTAATGACATACGGCAAACTTAAGAAAAATGTAAAATTTTATGTTTTTTTTCATATTTAAATTAATTTCCTTGCTTGAATACACCCGCAGCGCAGTCGATTTTCACAGCATTATGTTCTGATTTCAATTTTGTTGACTCTTCGTAGCCAAAGGCCACAGTAAAAAAAATGTTAAGAATTGAAATTAGAACTTACAAGTGAGTTGGCGCCAATAGTGATTTTGTTCGACGTTTATTTGATTGCTACTGACTGCAATCAAATAAACTGCTGCAACTAACTAACTAACTGATGTATTTTATCAAAATTGAACTCTTTCCTCTAGTTTGCCGTATGCCATTATTTCCCAGAACTTGATCCTTATTAGCGACACTATCGAATGGTGTAATAATACAGTGTGTGTGTTTTTTTTTCAAAACCGACAGGTTCGATTCCTGGCTAGGAATATAGATTTTTTTTAAATCGAATGATGCAGTTTTAGTTTTCATCAAAATCGAGCTCGAGGCTCCTTTGAGCATTTTTCGATATTCCTCATAGTTTCAGATTTGGCCATCCACGCCCACTTGAAAAATTCATCCTGTATTAGGTTAGTTACTCTTCTGCTTCACAGTTCGGGGGCTTCTGCCTTACAGGCGAAGTAAAATTAGGTTTACATGTTACGTGCGATTGGAGTGGAAAAACTGATCAGCAACAGTCGTTACAACTCATAAATCTGATACAAAAACAGCACTCATTACATGCAGTAAAGCGCGCTACACATACATTTGTATATATTTAGGTCTACCAATTTCGGTAAAATCCGGCTCAGCCGGGCCGCATAACGTGTGCCGGCAACACTTTGTAGTTCACCTTACTGTCTACTACCACTAATACTGGTCCGGTCTGCAATATACGTAATCTGTGGCGCTGGTCACCCTCTGCGGGCACCTGTATTGATGAGGTGTATCTCCGCGCCGCAGGGCGTCGGGCAGCCCCTTCCGACTAAACGCTACTGACGCGGACGGAAGGCCACATATCGAGCTTTATTCGTACGGGAAATCATTGATACAGTAAATTATTTCTTCCTTTCTTGCCGTAGGAGGAAAGGAAATATAGACAAAGTGCATGATTTCCTACATTGTTTAGGTTGGTATGAGGAATTATGTGAGTTTTCTCACACATACAATTACTTTTCAGGTCTGGATTTTCAATTCGCCGATCAAAGGTATTCCAAGACCGATCATAGATGAAAACAGTTTATTTAGTCTGGATCAAAATGCCACAAAAGCTAATGCAGATAAATGAGTTTACAGATTATTAGACTGCCTGTGGACTGCCTAACTAACTCGACATTGACATGGCATTCACATTGATTGGCGCTTCAGTCTCAATATGACAAGTTCATGCTCCACAGCATTTCCAATAGTAGTGAAGACCTTCTGAATAAATCCAAGTCTTCAGAACTCCTAACTTATCGACTAGACTCCAACTTTATGACCTAAACTTTACGCATATTTTATTTAGAGGACGGGTTCTCAAGAACAACTCAATTTTAGGTATCCCTAAGTCTCAATACGTACTGTATATCAGGTTAATGTGTATTGGAGATTCAACAACAGACGACATTCAACAACGAATATTATGTGTTTTACGATTACCTACGTTTTTGAGGGCAAAGAATCTTGATCCAACCAGATTTGTTACCCATCTTTTCTCAAATTAACTTTATGCTTTGTTCTAGCTAGAAGCACCTTAAACAAGGACAATGACCTTTCAACCCTTTAAAAAATCACCAGTCCACCCCATCCCCCAATTTGTAGGGAATCGGTGATTTGTTCCAAACATCGAACGCCGGGAGCTACATACATAAGTTGGCGTGAAAAATAACGGTAACACACTTGATGTACGAGGCGAAACGATGGTTACGGGTTTGAATTTAGAATTGTAGCAGAAGATTTGTGTTTATTCTTTTTTTTAAGGTTTTTTTTGTGCCAGTATTGAAATTATGTAATCATTACTATAAGCTCCCTCTTACAGGGAGGAGGTCTTTACCTTATCAGCAGTGGGGACATTATAGGCTTACTCTGCATGAATGTTCATATTTTTTTCAGATGAGAAATTCCCAAAGGGCCCCCCCACCCGCTCTGGGCGGAGTGGAAGGGAGTGTCAGACCTGTACAGACTAAAACCCATCCATGTTCCTTCTTAGCCCTTTGTGTTCCAGGTATTTCTTTCGAACAGTCCCGCAGCCCACAGATAGCATAGGTACCTTACCTTATAAAAACCATATCCTATACTATTAAATGAGTTTTTTTTTGTAATCATGTTCTTGAAATCGGCTCTAACGATTTTGATTAAAGTTGCAATATAGTAGTTTTCGGGGCGAAGAATCGATCTAGCTAGGTCTCATATATGGGAAAATTCGTTTTCTCTGTTTTCACCCGAGCAAAGCACGGTCGCCCAGTGACTTTGTATATTAATTGCCAAACTAATTGTACAGTTACGTTATTAATATTGTTGGTGTCACAAAATTAAGTTATCTTAAGTATACTACTTATGGCTTAGAAAGGTGCAAATCTTTAACTAATAATAAGCTGAAACACAGAAAAATTAAATGGACTGAACTACTTAATTATTGCTGTAACATAATGTAGACTAACCTACTCACATGAATTGAGAAAATGCTTGTGGAATGAACATATTATTTGCAAATGGAAGCATTCACACCTCTTCTCTCCCCAACAATATCACTTCATTGCGTAATACTTTTCATGGAAGTAGTACAAATAAAGCATTAGATTCGCTCAGCGAGCGGCCGGAAGTGGCCGGCCGGAAGCCAGCCTCTGCCGGAAGTACACCTCATTTCCTGTTACTGTAACAGCTCGGTGAGCGCAAATGATGAAAATGCAGCCTTTTTCTTATTTCTTAGACAAAGGATTTCTGGGAATACAGTTTGTTATTTGCTTGTTATTTTTACCTTTATTATAAAATTTATAACACTTCTGATTACTGTTTGAAATCAGGATACCTACGTCAGATAGACTGACGATCGTAAAAAGGCTGGTGACGGAGAACCTGGGCGGACCTGGGTGTTACGGTGTTACGGTCTTATGTGCAGCAGTGGACAATGAGAGGCCAAGTTGGTTGATCAGAGTCTCGGCTATTTAGAAACGTCATAATTCATTGACGTTTCTAAATAGCCGAGACTCTATGGGTAAGCGTGGTGAGATTATTTTATCGATCAATTTTCATTTCTCCGCGACATCGCAGGATGAAATCATAAATTTTCAAGTTACTAACAAATCAGTTTTCGAATTAGTGACATGGAGGTTGACAGCCAATTATCGCTATCATCAACAAGACCGTCATTGTTCCCATAGAACTAGCGATTTAAAAAGGAGACGTGAAACAATTTTGATGTAAAATTAAGTTCAGGTATTCTATCTATCTATACATATACAGGTATATAAGCCAGTAAGTAATAGTACTGTGCTCGATCGATCGTAAACAGTTAAAAACTTGGACGAAACTTACAATCCTCGAAATAGAGTTGTACGTATAAGTTGTTCGAGGGAGCACCCCTCTAGCATTCAGTAAGACTTACAACTTGTACTTGCTGGTGTGGGAATCGATGCAGAATTTAAACTAGAAATAATATTTTCAATTCCCTCTACGATGAAGTTACAGGAATAACTTGAATAGGAAGTAGAAAGTAGAAAGTATTGTGTATTTCCCGAATTGTTTAACTGCAGGCTTTATGTGGAGCTTTATGGTATAAATATAACTGAGACCAATTACCTGATACATAAAACATGTCTTTTGTACTAGGTTATGTTTGAGGGAGGAAACAGGCGGGATACAGACCGTACAGAAAGTGATAGTCACTTGTTTTATAAGGAATAATACAAATTCAATTTATGAAAAAGATAATTTTAGGTTACTTCACCTCACTTCAGATAATATAATGTATGTAGATAGGTATTATTAGTTCTTTTATTGTATTTATAATATTGTTATGTGTATTGTCTTTGTATTTATAAGTATGTTAGTATATTCTTAAATAGTATAAATATTATATTTAAATAGTTCTTGCTTTATGTTTTGTTTTCCATTTTCTTTTCTTCTTTTACACACTGTGTCTACATCTCTTTTTTAGATTCTCCTTTCGCAGGTACGCTGGAAGAGATTTCTTTAGAAATAAGCATCACCTTTGTACTATTTTCTGTTCCTTTCTTCTCTTCTGTATTTAGTGGGAACATAAATTGTTAAATAAATAATAATAATGCAAAGCAATGTTGTTTCACCAATAACAAGGTATTGGAGAATTGATATCTAAATGACTGCAATCGCCAATCGAAATATCAACTACTGCATTCATTAAACAGCGATCAATAAAATTCCTAACGAAATGGCTATCATAATGATTCCACAAACACCCACACGCCAACATGATTGTCATAATCATAAACTGGCATACGTGTATATTGTCACTGTCGCCCGGCATGGCCCGGTCAAACAAGCTGAATATCGCGTTACCAATAACAAATTACTATATATCGCATACACAGGCCCGAATAAACACTCAAATTCAATAGCCTGCAGTCAATTTCACACTGTTTATTAACCAACTTATACACCACCTGATCAAAGCAAACCTGAACTTTATTCCCTTGACAATAAGAGTCGGTTGGGTGTGAAGGTGTTGTGGTATTACAGTATCCCGCAATATTTTATCTTGAAGTTTACGATTGGATATAGTGTTACAGAAAAAGGAGGAAAGAACGCTATTTTGTGCTGCGGTGTAAAGTATACGCGAATACGTTTACGGTGTGGGCCTAAGTTTAGGGAGTGAGTCATATCATAAAATATGAGCTATATAAACATAATAGGTGTGACACTAGTGCTTATTCGACGACCCGAATGGCGCAGGCTGCCTTATATACTTAGGGTCCCGGGTTCGAATCCCGGTAGGAGCAAATGTTTGTGTGATGAGCATGGACATTTGTTTGCGAGTCATGGATGTTTATATGTATAATAAGTATGTATTTACAAAAAAAAAAGTATCTATGTAGTATTATCAACTATCTGGTGTCCACGACACAAGCCTCGTTGCTTGGTGTGGCACCTAGGTGGCGCTGTGTATAATGTCCAGCGACATTTATTTATTTATTTTATTATTTGTTAGATAGCATAGTCCCTAGTTGCATTGCTATTTAGGTAGGTATTCGATTATAATCGATTATTTCTTATTCTTTTGTTTTCCTACAACACGACAATTTAAGAAAGTACATTGGGTGTTTTTTATGCATTTTCGTTTGTTAGTGGTCCTAGGTTGGGAGTGTTGGGACAGGTTAAAACATTTCTAATATAATTTTTTAATGCTTGTTTCCCTAACCATAATGGAAAAAATGAAGTTTATGAAGACGAAGAACAGGCTGTTGTGGCGAAGCTTGGGAGAGCCCTACCATCCAGCAGTGGACAGGCTGAATTGATTGAATCTTAGATAGAAATACTAATTTAACTATTGTATGAAACCACTACAATGAATTTTTTTTATTATATTATTCTTATTCTATACATTATTGTTCTCCAAAATTATTGACTGTGTTACACAGCTATTAAACAATATTGTAAATTCTATCGGGTAATGTACAACGGCCATCTTATCGGCAATAGCGGTATCTTCCAGACAACTGTTCCCTAATTAAGTGAGAACATGGGCGGTAATTAATAAATAAATGTATGAAGCCAGTGATTCAATTAATACCCAACTACTCACCCGCTACCCGCTTGCAACATGTCCCACGGAAAACAGCTAACGATAGTAAGTTGTCGCAAATCGCTCGACGTGGTCACAAAATTAAAAATAATCCGCGCGACATCGCTCCGGCCAGAGCACCGGCCACAATATTAGAGAACTTTATCAGCCGTGTTATTGGCTATGTTGCGTATTCAGCATGCGGCAGGTTAGTGTGCGGGGGACCTTTGAAAAGGACAGAAAATGTATGATCACATCCTAATTTGTTTATGCTAATTTAATGTGTTTGTCATAGCAAAAGCATGATAGCTAACACCATCCAATATTCTCGCACTAATTTGCGAATAATTTTGGGGTTGACGAAGATTTTTTCTTATTGAATACTCCTAAATTAGACGTCATCTCAGTAGTTACCGCCTATCTATCTATCTAGCCAAATCACCTTTCAAACAGTCCAACTATCATGTCAAACCAACAATCTTCTTTCTTTCTTTCTTAGTTTTGTCGATCTTTTTGCCATCTTTAGTGCTCAAAGTGAAAGTTGTTCTCCGCTGGTGGTCAATTTTGACCATGGATTGCGAGTGGTTCTTCACAACTCTACTGCGAAATCTTTAAAGCAAATCTTTTTGCGTTGTTGGCAGTAGGTATTATGAAATCACAACTATGAAAAGCTGATTTATCATAATGTGTCTCATTTTCAAGGTCTGTATTGTCAGAACCTGTGAAATGGACTGCCTAGACTACAATGTTCAGTCATCTAGTTGAAACAGCTCACTCTGTTCGACAGAATACACTATAACTGTAACTGGTTGACAAGTCCATGTATCGAATAAAGATAGCGACGTACTTTATACCTCCCTCCAGCCTCCACTCTGCCGTAGTGCGCTATTCCGACCAATTGAGCACTAATAAGTAGCACGACAGTACGTAGACTTTACACACCGACAGCCGTACCTAGTTGCTTCAGTTCTAGCTTTATATCTTTACATACCTTTTTAATCCCCACCATCTAAACAACAAAAATAAAATTGAAGTGTTTGTTTGTAATATCCAAATATCAGCTTTTTACTGAATGCATATGAAAGTATATACTATACGGTACTTATAACAAAAACACATTTTCTTCAAGTTTTGTCTGTCTGTCTGTTTGTTTCAGCTAATAGCTCTATAAGCTAATAGCTCCGAAACGGTCATTTTGACGGGATTTTTACTGGCAGATAGCTGATGTTATACATAGGTTACTTTTATTTTAGAAAGATAATTAGGATTCCTTGCAAAAAAATTAAAACCCTTGAAATCTATACTATAATATTATAAAGCTGAAGAGTTTGTTTGTTTGTTTGTTTGAACGCGCTAATCTGAGGAACTACTGGTTCGAATTGAAAAATTCTTTTAGTGTTGGATAGGTTATATATCGAGGAAGGCTATATATCATCACGCTACAATCAACAGGAGTTGAGCATCAATGAAAAATGTTGCAAAAACGGGGAAAATTTATTATCTTTGAGAGCTTCCGTTGCGTGCGCTGGTTAACCGGTTAAAGTTGCACAAAAATAATGTATGAGGGAATTATTCCTCTTAAAAATGTCTAAAAAAAAGTTCGCGACAGCACATGCCTATCTTTTTTTCAGGTTGACTAACAATAACCATATTTATGATTTAAAAATTTCGTCAAAAATAGTGCTTTATTTGCCAAGGTATTTTTACCGACATAGTATTAATCCTTATCAAAATAAATATGTTAATCATCTTTAGCGTTCAATTGTGACTAAAATTGCCCTTTACACTATTCAATTTAGATGAATATCTTAGGAGATAACACAGTTTTAAAATAACTCCGCATCAAAATAATGACCCGCGCGCGCTGCGAGGCGGGCGTTCATGTTGTTGGGAAAACCAATGTGATTAGATTCAATGCACAAATATTGTGGGGAACTTAGAGGTTTTAGTTTTTGTTTCATTGTAATCAGTGCTCTCTATCAAAAGATTTATGAATTTAAAGTGTTCAAGAAGAACTTACCATCATTGTGTAAGATACATGCAACGACATCTATTGCACCAAAATGGTACTAATTAATAAAAATGAGCTCACAAGATAACTTTTAAAACCAATGTATGATAACTTTTAAATCGATTGACCAGCTTTACAAAAAGTTCTGATAGCAAAAAGTACTCTAGATTAGTTTACATGAAGCTATAACCCTGTAGAGTGTGTGTTCGATCGCATTATATTTTAACGGTTTAATTTCGTGCTCGATAGATGGCGCTATTAATTTCACTCCATTTTCTCAGTCGCGGTGTTAAGTTTTCCGTGAAAAAATGACCCTCGCCCGTGTCAAATGTCTGAAGCTTGGTTTATTAACCAAGGAAACAAAAAGAGGAGGTTCTCAATTCGACGCGTCTATATTTTTTTTATTTTATGTATGACCTGACCACGCATAACTTTTTACAGAGAAGTCCGATATGCATGATCTTTTGTTTTTTAAATTGAGAAATCGTGTTTGGGCTCATTTCCTGCACCTTGATGAGAACTTTAGATCTAGCTGGAGTATGACGTCATCGAAGGTCTGACGATGGAGACGGAAGGCACTTGCAAGAGGTCCTCAAGAGTTTGTAGCATCTATATCGTGTCTGGGCTCATTTCATGCACCTTGATGAGAACTTTAGACCTAGCTGGAGTATGACTGTTATTGAAGGTCTGACGATGGGGACGGAAGGTAGTTGCAAGAGGTCCTCAAGAGTTTACAGCATCTATATCGTGTTTCAGCTGATTTCATGCACCTTGATGAGAACTTTAGACCTGCCTGGAGTATGTCTATCATCAAAGGTCTGACGATGGAGACGGAAGGCAGTTGCAAGAGGTCCGCAACAGTTTACAGCAGTTTTATCGTGTCTCGGTTCATTTCAAGAACTTTGATGAGAACTTTCGTTCTAGCTGGTGTATGATTGTCATCGAGTGTCTAAAGATGAAGACGTAAGGCTGTCGAGGGTCGCGGGCCTGTGGACGGTGGTAATGGGCTAGCTCGCCATCCGTCCGTCTTATGACGACAGGCAGTGGTGACGGCGTGTTCGTGTTCGACACGCGCCTCAAAGAGATGTCAGCAAACGGGAAGGGATCCGAGAGGAGCGAGGCCTGCCAGGGTTGCGGAACTGTTCGAAAGAGATACCGCGGCCCTGGAACGCAAAGGGCAACAGAAGAACCGTGGATGGATTTTACACTCCCTTCCGCTCCGTCCAGAGTGGGAGGGGTCATTTTATGATTATCCATCGGTAATAGTATACATATAATAGGGATTTACTCCTTTTGAGAGCCTCCGTTGTGCGTGAACGGTTAAAGTTACGCAATTATCATGAATGTCGGAATTGTCCCCCTTAAAAAGCTCTAAAAAAATATCCGCAATGGCCATATGTCTAATTTTTAAGGTTGACGCACACTCTCTCTAACCTCTCTTTCTTTTATGTACGCACGCACGCAGACGAAGTTGCGCGGGTCAGCTAGTTGGTAAATAAAAATAATTTCACGCGAACGAAGGTCGCCAGCAACAAACAAAGTTGCAGAAAATATTTTGAAAAGACACTCGGAAGGCTTTCTTAAGTTACCTGATAGTGTGTGGTGCAATAACGTAAGACGTGTTTAGAACTTGCAAGTTTTTTTTACACTTTACACAGGACGTTTCCTGATGCAGTTCTAGTTGCAGTCAGCTGCGCTACCAACGTTGCTAATGGGCTATGTTTTTTAACTTAAAAGATTAAAAATTAACATCTACAAATTATTTGAACAATCTAAGCATATTTCTTTACGTAAGAAAAAGCAGATCCTTTCATGCCCATTAAAAATTGCAACCTCTACTTTGCTTCTCTCTCAATTTTATAGGGCTGTAACTAGAAGCACACGTGTGGAAACGATCTCCTTTTCTGCGTACCGTACAACACAACATTATACTGCGCAATACAACTGTCAAGTTATGTGCTAACTACATATAGTTACAGGTAGTCATAACTAAACACATTCAGGGACAGCCCTAGTGCAACGTTTTACTCATAAAGTGAGACTTGAGACATTTTCTGATACTTGGTCATAAGCATAACTAAATGTTTATTGAAATGAGTTTATAGACACGTGTGGGATGTAGAATGGTGACACGTCTAAATATGGCTGAATATGGTTCACGTAAAGTGTGTTCGAATGAGAGGAAAACCTTGTAGACGACGTTTGGCGAGGTTTAATAATATAATGAAGGCTTTCAAATCGAAATCTTTCGTGGTAGGTAAGTTTATTGCTATCTCTGCATACACTTATAGATGTGTAAACGCAGAGACTTTTTGTAGAACCCTGAGATAATTTCGGTCAAATCGTATGAGGACCATGAAGTTCTGGCAGGGATCGTCTTTTGAAAAAGGAACCAGCGATTTGGGTGGGCCTGTTCAGTCAGTGCATTCATTTTTCAGTCATCGTGTAGCTCAACTCAGATCTCAAAGAGTTTAACAACTGAAAGCCTACGCTAAATGTAGGTACGTTTTCATAGTTTCAGAAATAAATCTTTACATAATATTTATTCCAGCACCACAAACATCTCCCGTTATCATTACTTACCGCTTTTACCCTCTGCAGACAAATTGCCAGCGGCAATATTTTCCCCAAAAATGTCGTCATCCAAGCTTCGTTTTATTCCAATTAAAATATATGGGGGTACTTGTCGCCGCGCAATGGAGTACAAATTAAATAAATGTGGAGTAGCTGACGTTTCGGCGGATTGGATGGGGCAGGCGGGCAGGCGATGCAACTTGACGCCTAAGTGCCGCGCGGCTCCGCTGACGCACGTCACGGGAACCAGAACTGAAGGATGACGGATGATAGTAATTAATGGTGAAGGTAATTTGAGAGGGGCGGATTGGGAAGTGTTTTTGGAGATATTGGTTTGATGCTGATTAGACGGTAAGTGTTTGTAGGTCGTGTGTGTTGTGGTTTCACGGTTAATAAATAAAGTGGCTTGTGATTAAGATGTTTATTTAATTGCTTTTGATGTTTGTTTTCAAACGAGTTTCATTTAAAATAAATATAGGTATAACAGCAGACAGAAACAAAGAGAGTATTCAAGTCAAACACAATAAGCTATTTTATTAATTGAATAAACGTTTGTCCCAAATACCGACTGAAAAAGTGAAAGCTAATCAAAACAAAATCTTTGACTTATTGAAATCTATTCAGACGCAAAAAATATCGAAATTGAGGAAAATGTATTCAGCAAAATTTCAAGCAGTACTACGTTTATGCCAGAATTACGTTTATTCCATTGGCGGTACAGCACACAATAGAACATGACAAATCAGCGTGCACAATGCCGTGCCGCGCCACAATGGACGCCAACCCAAATCACGGACCCACTTAAGGCGTTTGACTGATTGTTTCATTTATACTGAACGAACGATAGTGACTGAAAATGAAAATATAACAAGAAAGGTTTTACTGAGTAAAACAGAGTGTGTGAGAGAGAGAGAGATTGCGAATGCCTGTGATTGGCTTAAAACACAAGCCAATTCAACATGGTAACAACCTCTTTCAGTCCAGTCAATAGTTGCAGAACATAAAGGCGTTTGCAAAAAAAAATGTATGGACTGCTGAGGAGATGATTTGGTCAGAGAAGCAGACCCTAGGAGCAGCTGAAGGACAATAAAAATACTTCTAATGCATGATTTCACTAATACAACGGGGAGCCGAAAAATATCGTCACCGGTCTGTTCCGGTATCTGTGCCCGGTTGATGGCAATAGGCTCGCCCCTTATTACATGAGACTTTAACATAACTGGCAAAATGTAGGTGAACTATTAGGTACTACACTTCTGCCTTACCCTTCGGGAAGTACAGGCGTGATGTTATGTTATATAGGTGCCGTGGAAGAGGAAATGGGCAGAACAGTTTCTATGGCAAGGCTACAGCATGACGTCACATCGACATAGTTTCTTCAGTTTAAAGAAGTATTTTTAAGTAGGTACTCGTAAGTACGTATTAACTCGTAAATATACTCTTGACAAAAACTGAACAGCAATAAAAGGTTCTGCGAAGTTGTATCGCTTTTTATCGCTGAACTTGGAACATATTTCTTCAGCTTTTCTGTTGTTTTATTTTTCGAATGGGAGACCGGGGAGTTGAGGAGGAAAATCTCTTTGATTTGCTTACCATTTTTAGAAGTCGGATTAGAGTGACAGAAACTGTTGAGATTCCTTATTGAGAGATCAGGCAATGTCGGCAATCCGTTTTGGCAACCAAATGACCCCCATGAAAATAATAAACATTTCCGAATAAGTCATTTTTAAAGTTGCATACCACAGACTTCTTGAAAGAAAAACGTAAAATGACAATTTATTCAGAAATCGTGAGGTTAGGTGGTAGAAGGTCCTGCCAGGGTTGCGGGACTGTTCGAAAGAGATACCGCGGCCCTGGAACACAAAGGGCAAAGGAAGGAACATGGATGGGTTTTAGTCAGTACAAGTCTGACACTCCCTTCCGCTTCGCCCAGACTGGGACGATATCAAATCCGTAAAAGAAAAGTGGTTTCGTTTCATAAAAAGATTGTAGGACCCAGCTGTCGTTAAGCAGAAATAAAGTAAACCCACATCCTGAAACTGCACACAATCTCTTGTGTCACACGATTTGTTACAGCTACAGAACAAAAGATTCTCCTCATATTTGTGGGTACAAATATTCAAAACGCATTAGGACATTATCGAGCTGCACTTATCTTCACTCGTCACAATTGGCACTGGCGTCAATATACCCCACGCCACGAAGTAAAAAATTATTTGACTCGCTTCTTCGCTTCGCTTTGATAAGAGTGAAGTGTCGCCCTGCGCCCGCGCCGCCAGGGGCGTCATCCGATGCTCCCGCGACGAGTGACAACGAGTACGAAGAATAGCGGATGTTGCAGGTAGTTGGATGCTTTGGTTAGAAAGATTCTGGTGAAATGTTATTTTTATTTTATTTGATCAGATACATGCTGCAGAATGTGTTTTACAGAACTATTGTAGGTAACTGTCCTAAAATGTCATCTATGGTCTTTGGATGCTTTATAATCAATTATAAAAAGAAAGATACAAGTACAATAAGTAAAGCAACATTCAACAGTAGATAATGTTCACCAACCATCAGGAACGTATTCCAATACCCAAGTCCCCCTTGGGTGAAACTACTAAATATCAAGAACAAGAAAAAAAAAAACAAAATCTTCGATAGCAGTGATATAGTGTTCTCGAGTATCAGTTTATGATGTCTAGGTCTGCGGCATACTTCACGAGCTCCCGCCACCGCTAGATAAGGATCCCCAGAATAACGGATGTCACAGTAGTTTGGCTGCATTATAATATGAGTTGGAACGGAATCAGAGAGTTATTGGACAATCGTTTGCTATGGAAATCGAGGTAACGTGATATTTTTCTTCGTAAAGTTATGACTTCGGAGATATTATAATGAACCTCTGAGTTTATGAGCTTGTTTGTCTGTAAGAACACTTAATATTAGCCAAGTATATTTTTAGATAAAAGTATTACATTTCTATTCCAGTAATTCAAAAGGAAAAGATCAAGTTAACAAATTTGAAGCTTGAACTTTCTTATTCATAGACACAAATAGATTGATCCCGAATTTGAACCTTTATTGACCTAGAAACGTTAATGAATCTTTGTAAAGTTCAGACTTAAGACCTACTTTCAGTTGGTTTCTCTTTCTGTTCCCTTTTCTTATTCTTTTTAATTGGCAGCTTATTTTGGACCAAGTTGAAGGAAAACTTCGTGTCTTAGAACCAAAATTTCGAAGACCTGTGTCACGTTGGTATGTGACACAGGTTTGAAATTTTGCCCCGAGCCTGCATTGGACCCGCGTGGTGGACTATGGCTCACTTCTTCTTAAGTACAATGAGTCCTGTGCCCCAACAGTGTACAGTGTACAGTGTGCCCCAACGGTGTGTATGATACGCTCATTCTGCTATGCTCATAGTTGGCCCAATTGTTTACCTGACGTTACAACGAATTTTCAAGTATCGATAACATTGGTGCGTCCTGTGTCACCTCATGTCTGAGTATTCGGTAACGTTTCGCACAGTCTCGTCTTCTAAGATAACAGTTCGTGGTACAACGGATGTCCCAGGTAGTTTCAAATGCCAGATGCATGATGCACGGAGTTGGAGACTTATGGGCTTGTAACGTGATAATACCCGGAGTTGAGAGCTCGAGATGAGGCATATCAATGTCGTGTTCCTTAAAAGTCGTGTTCTGCTTGTTCATACCTAAAACGAAGAAGGTCGACAGAAAACTTTCGAAGTCTGTTACATCATCTTTTCAAAAAAGTTTTTTACTTGACCCTTTTTAGTTGTGATATCCCACACAAATTCTTTTCATGTATAAATTATATTCTTTGGAATGGACCACTACATTCTATACTTTTACAGATATTATGGCTTGAAGGTGAGACTAGCATTTTTTCGTTTTGTTTTTGATTTAGTCTTAGAGAGTCTTGAGAATTCAGTGTTGGATCGTAGTCCAGCTGCAGCATACCACTCGTCTAATTACGACTTGCGTCGCGACAATGGTACTCGCGTGACGGACACAAGCGAAACCAGTGCGTGTCGCTTTATGAAAATTACTTACATTACCTAGGGTCGTGAACGTTATGATTGGACTAACTTAGCTTTTCACGTCGTTCTTTGGCAACATTTCAAAGGATCAAGGAAACATACCACAATGGACAATGATGACTAAAGGATAGTTACTTCAAAGAGATTCTATATTTGGCTTTGGTGTTCTCACACCTCTGGTATTGCTATCTTTGATTAGCATCTGTTCTAGCGTTGTTTCAGGCGCCCATAAAACAGAGACGAGTGACGATACAAGTGATCTGAATCTTCAAAAGGTTACGCAAAGAACCTGTGATACCTATGTCATATACCCACATTTCACCAGTTATGTTCGAGTGCCTTGTCACCATGTCGCAGACTGGGCTGCTGTTGAGAGCTTCAGAACTATTACAACATTTCTATAATATTAGTAGGAGCTATGTCGCATCCAAATCTGCCAGTTATATGTAAACAAGTCTTGTGTTATACAAAAACACATAAAATTAACATCTTTATCATTCAACAGCTCACGAATCAATTGGTACAAATTCTGTTGAAAAAAGGAAAATAAAAAAGCCGGTGGGGCGACATTTGCGCGCCATGTTGGCGACGTCAAGAGCGTGCGCGCAGGTAGCAGACACTCTCAGTAGAGACACTAGTGCTGGCCACAGTTGAGCAAAGGTTTGTCGATAATATATTTGGGATATTTTAATTTAGAAAGCTAGTAAAATGTGTCTAGGATTCAAATTTTACAGTAGCAGAATGCGGCCTGAGCCTCGTTACTGAGCTCGGTACACTATGTTATGTGATATCACACATGTCTAGCCGTGTTAGCCTTAACAGCAAGAGTGAACAGGTATTTTCTTGGCACGCTAGTTTCATCATAGACTTCATCCATCATCCATTACATTCCATCCACCGAGATCAAGGTCAAAATATTTTAAATCCAACGATTACGGTTGTATAGTTCAGTCCCAATAGAAATAAAGTAAATCCATCGACGTCCATCTCTGACATCACCAAACCCATAGTTGTCCGCGTCATATATCAAACACTTGAGATCTTTATCTGAGTGAAGCATTACTGGTCCACTCGAGCACTTGACGACCCACACTGGCACAGGCTGCGGGCACAAAAAATAACAGATAACACTGATTGAGCCTGCGTTTTAGCGACACCACTGATGGGAAGCTTTACTTTGTGTCTTTATTTATTGAGATATTTGACAGTTTGCACGGATGTTTATAGCATGAGTAAGTTCTAAAAAAATTCCAAAATGGTTCCTGGTATTGTCAACTTGGAAAGAGTGACGCTTTATCTTCTCTAGAAAAAAAAAAATCAAATGGTAACATACCGAGATTACAAAAAAAGTGCGGGCAGCTACTTTAAATATGCGGAATTGTGAATAGCAACATCTTAATATTATATTATAGTCGAAATATTTGGTTTACCGTCAGGTTTTTCCAGTGTGGATATACGGCTTGGTAATAATAATTTATTGGAGTGCTATACGAGATTATCTCATTTTAGAACCAAACGTTTACACTTTCTTTGGGTCACTAGCAGGGCATTATTCAATAAAAAAAATGGTGATGATGATTTCGATGTTTTGACAGCGTTCATTGAGCGAAGGCGATTCAGAAACTACCATATCTCTATTACAAATGACTCGCCAGTTTCAGTTTTCTCTCCCGCCGTCACTAAACGGAAATGCCTTCGGATCTAAACATGAGATAGGTGGTCGATTCTCTGCGTTATGGACAGTGCTGCCTCTATGTCTGGAAACTAATCTACATAACAGTTATACTGGCTAAACTGTATGAAACTATAAGGTTATGGTTTCAAAGGGCGCAGTGTGCGAGCTCAAGTTACATGCGCGAGCGTTGCCCGGGCCGTATTCGTAGTCCGGTAGAAGAAGT
The DNA here is from genome assembly GCA_947578425.1 of Eugnorisma glareosa. Taxonomy (NCBI): domain Eukaryota; kingdom Metazoa; phylum Arthropoda; class Insecta; order Lepidoptera; family Noctuidae; genus Eugnorisma; species Eugnorisma glareosa. The sequence goes on along the minus strand of OX387957.1, from coordinate 993,953 downwards.
TAAGAAGATCAGCGGCTAGGCTAATGGAAAGTAGGGAACTGCGAATATTCTTACGTAGAGAGTAATCTATTGTATCTTGGAATCAGGTAAGCTGGCGTCAAAACAGTCTTACAGAAAGCTAGCTTCCGACCGTCTGAGTAAAATAGATTTAGGACACAAAGTTTGTACATTTCAACAATATAAGTCAGTCTTGTTGATGTTAATTTAATAAAGATATTATCCTGAGCAGGTAAGACTCGGAAGCGAAAGAATGAGTCGTAATTGTGAGCCTATAAAAATGATTGAAACTCACAAAAGTTGATGTACCTGTAAGAATGTCATTACAAGCGAATAAAAGACAGGATGGCCATTATGACGGAGCCCTCTTTATGACGCAATGACGTAAAATAGCCCAGTGAAGTAATAAAAAGTCGCAGCCAATTAAATTCCTCCGTATATTGTACTCTTGTAACTAATAAAATAAAAATGAGTTTCATTTGTTTTCATACAAAAGGAGTTTTATGAATTAACTTTATGAAAGAGCTGAAAATTACTGAAGGTATGGTGTTACGAAAATAATTAAATTATATGGTTACGAGCTTTTTAAAGTGAGGTAAGAAAAATGTGTAAACTTTCCAACAATAGATTTTCTTTACGTTTTCTAAATTCACGTTAATAGGTCGAACAGCACTTTTTGAACTTTAAAACCGTTGCTCGAGACTTGGTATTCATCTTGAGTCTTCTATTGTAAGCATATTAAATGAACGCAGAGGTCCCGTACCGATGTAAATAGACACCCATCGTTTAGATAATACCTATTATTATTGAGATAATCTAATTTTGGTTCAAAGTCTCTCTGGACTATGAATACAGGTCCTACACGTGGTTTCGCTCACCGACCAGCGCGCGCGCACGGCAGGAGGTATTACGATGATTTAACACTGGTACACTACACTACACTGTATCTATTGTACGGAGGCAGATTATCTCTAGGACAGTTACATCATTTTACTAGTTACATAAACTCATACTGCATACACCGTCTATATGAGTTTATATATACACATAGGAACTTAAAATTGAGTAAGAAACACATATGGAAACTTTGTTCTAACCCATGCAGTTCAGTGTATCCTATGCGGATTGACATAGCGATTGTTTATCTAATGTGTCTACTACTCTGACTGTAATATAACATAACGCCTGTAATGCCTGAAGGGTTATTCAGAGGTGTACCTAATAGTACACCCACATTTCACCAGATATGTTTAAGTCCCATGTAATAGGGACGAGCCTATTGCCATTAGATTCCGTGAAAAAACCAATAACACTTTGTCCGACACGGGAGTCGAATCTAGGACCTCATGCGCTGCAGTTGCGCATAGGACCACTAGACAGCCGAGGCAGTCCTCGGTTCTTCCTCGATCCTCGGAATCTTAATTTAATCTGTCTTTATCAGCACAACAGTTTCAAATACGAGATTAGGATGAGACATCTGTGAGTAACAACATGGATCTGTAGTAAATGACAGAGAACATCATTATCCGGCCGGACTTCGTTGAGCTTTTAAAAGCACGAAGTGAAAGTAAAACAATTCTTCTAAAATAGTTTCAGCTCCAACAATAACACCAACAAGTTCAAGTTAAATATTTTAACGCTTAATTAACAAAGTTGAGTTCCAATATTTCTCTACAAAGTGTTACAACAGATACAAGGTATAATATATCTTATGTGTTAAGGCACTAGGTTCAAATTAAACTGCGTTTATCAATATTATATGCGGATATAAATTGAAACATTCAATATTTGTTTATAAAGTACTGCAATTAAATTCTGATACACGTCCACTGAAGAATACACCCTATTCAGTTGTAGCAAGATGTAAATACCTTTATGAAGTTATTATTTCAGTGTTGCAAAAATTATCGACGAAGAGTGCAAAGTGGCCACCCAACTCGAACAGAACACGCACGATGAAGGCAAGCACAGAAACTTCACTCTACAATACTCACTTCCGGAATGCTTCAGAAAGTTTATTTCTCTATGTTTTTACATAAAACAGTCGAGTTCGTTGTCTATTATTTATCATTTACTCAAACTTCCGGATCTTTGATATTCTCTACAAAGCTTCCATGACAGTCATGTGTTATGGAATGATTCCATGCCATTGAGATCTATAATAAAATTGAAAATTAAATGAAATTAAACCACATGTTCTCTAAGTATGCTTGATTTAACCCCTTCAAATGTATCCTAATGTTCATTAAATAATTAATCGGTGTTCACCGAGGCCGGCCCAAGAAACACTGGCGTGAGGATTTGAACTAGTTCCTACTGATTGGCTAGAGAAGGCAAAACACCGAGAGGGTTGGAAAGGAATGGGGAATACCTTTGCCCAGCAGTGGGACAGAACAAACTAGCAAAAAAAAATTTGGTTGAGCCGATATTACATGCTTAATCTTTATTTATTTATTCCACGTTCACGCGACACCGTTAAAATTAAATCGCGATTCAAAAGTGCCTTGTGGCAAAATCTAATATCGTTGGATCGATTCATTAATTACTTTTATTTTTGGCTCAGTCGTTTTTCTTCGAGTGAAAGATGTTGAAGGAAAGGCGAAAAACCTATTAAATTAACGAAAAATAAAGCGTCTGATTCGGTTTAAGCAACGGGTCTTCTGTGCCAAGTTACTGTGCGCAGTAAAAGATACAACATGGCGTGCAGTAAATTTGTAAAGTGCGCGAGCGCAGGGCGATGTGCGTCGCGATTGGCTGTATACATGGGTAGAGTGACCACATGTGATTGGTACGACTTAATATAATATGAATAAATTAAATGCATATTTTACGGAATTTTATTTAATTCATTTGAATTTCAGCACTGCTTCAGTAAAACAATTTTTTCAAAGTTTTCAAGTCAAAATCATGAATGTCTCAAACAGCTTTTCCGAAAATCAAGCGATACAGTTTCAGAAGGGCTCTGAACTGACCATAATTTTTCAAAAAAAGAAGTTTCTAACAATTTTTTTTAATTTCCCTATTATGTATATATATATATTTGTGTGTATGTTTATATTATATAGGTATATTTTCGTTTTAAGTTCTAACTGAAATTTTCCTGTCCTGCCTTTTCTACACACTGTGTCTACATCAGTCTCTAATCCAACTTTCCTCTCGCAGGTCTGCTGGAAGAATTTTTTTATGAAATACGCAGTACCTTTGTGCTCTTCTATCTTAATGTGATGTCCTGTTAAGTATTTTGTGTGTAAATAAATAAGTAAAGATAACCTTCTGTAATCAGAATACATACACACTCACGAATCTTTCCCATGGGACACGTCAAATCTACTGAATGCAACCTGCTACGGAATCAGAATTACTTACCCGTTTAAACTCAACTTTCAATACAAAATTAACCACAAAAAAACTAAAACACCATTCCACATTCCCTACCAACAATGAATCAGGCGCATCCTACACTGCTGAGTACGTTGCGCACGCGATGACAGCGAAATGCGCGCGCCGAGCGATTTACAGCGAGCAGCGCGCGGGCAGCTTCCGTTTCCTGTCCATCGCGCCTGTTGGTCTATGGTATGCACTACGATGCTAGTACATTGAAACTTGTTTTTGTAAAACATATGCTTTGTTTAAGATTGTTATGATTACGGTTCTGTGAGGATGAGGAATGCGTTCTAAAACAATTGAAAGCTCCACTAGTACTCAGACAATGTCAGTTTAATTACCAAATAATTGCTTTTTATTAAGAATATTTCTGAATTGAATCAAATACAGACCGAAGGAGCGCAGCCGTGGCCCAGTGGGCCACGGCTCCGACTTAAGAGCCGTTAGTTATGGGTTTGAACTTCAAACCGAATGTGGTGCATTACTTTGTGTAATAAATCATCACCAATGCTCTCAGAACGGTGAAGGAAAACATCGTGAGGAAACCAGCATGTCCTAGAACCAAAAATTTGAAGTTATGTGACATCTAACAACCCACACTGGGCCCGCGTGGTGGGTATAGCGGATAGCCCATTCCCTCTCATAGATGGGAACATTATAGGCTGATTAAGCTTATGCTATGCAGACTGAATATTACACCGGTAATAGGAGATAATATATGTATACTGATGAAGAAGCCATTCTTGTTAATTGGAGACCGATGCTAGGTCTTGCTAGGACCAACACTCACTATACTACACTCGAACCAAAAATACAAATAAAATGCCACCTTTAAAAAGGTCACTTACCCGAATTTCTAGGAAGAGTCCGGATTTATCTGTGAACAAGGAAAACAATCATGTAGGCAATTCATGATACCGAACATAATAAATAAAGCAATTCAATTTATATGGGTAGGCAGTACTACATCAAAAGTTACAGAAGTTGGTCCAACACAAGCTATTATAAACAGACGGCTTAAGGAATAAACTTCGCGTGTTAATATCATCCGCCTAACATACAACTTTATGTTTAAGGTCAAACGCAGCAACTTACATGGAACTAAGGACCTGTTCACACGATCCGCCTGCCGGGTGTCCGGCGATGTGAACGTATGAGTAAGCCGGATGAATCGTGGCACTCCGACACCAAAGATGAAAAAATCTAAAATCTATTGTAAAAGTCTAAAAAGCTTTATGTGTCAATCTTAAAATAAAACGCTTTGCAAGCGATGGCGATATCGGTCCTTTCGCACCCCTTCCCGTTTGCTGACATCTCTCTGAGGCGCGCGTGGAACACAAACGCGCCGTCGACAGGCCTTGTCGAGCTAGCCCATAGCTCACCGTCCACAGGCCCGCGCCTAAGGTAGCCGGGGCCACCACGTGGCCCCCGACGCCCGGTGCGTCTAACGCGGCGGCTGGGACATGAGGCTCTCACGTTCCGCCACCTCCATCGCTAGCATGACTGCTTCGCAGAAGGAGGTGGCGGGCGGGGTCCCATTCCGACTCACTCCGGACCATGGATTGAACCAAGGCCGGACTCGAGAGGTCGCCGCTACGAGGACACGGCGGTGCTCTGCCCACGCGGGGCAGATCTCCACCGTGTGCTCCACCGTGTCCTCCGGTCGATCCTCACAATGGTAGTACCCGGGCGTTTCCTCCCGCCCGATTCGGTGCAGGAACCTCCCGATACATGTCCTGACCCCCATGTTGGTGCTGACTATCGCGCGGTCAGACTGTGTAAACAGGGGCTAATAGATTACAATCAGTTTGGGAAAACTTGTGGTTAATTAAGCTGGTAATTTGGAGTGGTAGATTGTTTTAATTATGCTTGTATGTAAGTTTAATGGAAAAATAAAAGCTTTGTTTTTTTCCTAAAATTGAATGGTATAAAAATTCTACATCCTGTGCCTTCCAGTGACAAGTATGTACTGAAAAGCCTATTCTATTTTCAGGATACGATATTTAACTTTTGCATGGAACAGCTGATAGTTTCTTTTTTTGCGTTTACGACGTTGGTCCCATGGTGAAAGTTGTCTGTTTGACGGGCTGTACCACACCCTCAAATAACAGGTCTTTAAGTATGAAATTGCCGTTTTTTTCGCACTATGAGCACACCTTTAATACTATTAACTCTACACATGTATGTACACCATAACAAATACAGGCCGAATATTACATAGACAACAACAAAGAACAGTGAATATAATGCCTACGTTTTGAAAAGCAAGAAATTTTCATGGTGGTGTAAAAGATATTATAAAAACAGCCTATGAATGGATGATCAACCCTATAGTTATTACCAAAAGAATTGCTTGACAAAATATTAAACAAGGGTCATCTAAATATACGAACTCTCTGAATGAATCTCCACAATATTAACCCTACACCACACAAACTACAGTCAAAGTCTTTACCCATATAATTACCCGTTAAGTTTAGCTATTACACGTCAAACTTAGTTCAGGCAAACTTGAAGCAAATACGTCGTGGAACTGACGGCAACTTCCGCAGTAGGTCAACGGGCTCATATGCATATGTAAATATACTGGCGGAATACAATTGTAAATGCATGTTATGTAGCTGAAACCTTAGTTCACGCTTTGGTAGTTACATTGCGCCTATACTCTTTCTTATTGATACTTGTGTGATAATGATTCTAGATAAACCCGTAACCCAGTTAAAATGAGATGGTCTAACTTAGTTCTATTGAGTACCAAGAAACCAAAGTATATTTATGACCGCATATTAAATACTAGCTTCTGCCCGCGACTTCGTACGCGGATCCTGTTGCTTTTGCCAGCGACAACGGGGTCGTCAAGAAAATCGAAGATCTGAAACGTCTGATGTAGAATTCTGAGGCCCGGGGACGGGAAAACAACGGGATGAGCGAGACGATTGAAGACGTTCCAGATCTTTCATTTTCGTAAGTCCACAGAAAATGTCCATCAGACTAAACAACTTTTGCCAAGACGTCATTCCTTAATATTATTATGTTATAGTGTCGCTGGGCTTTGGAGTCCCACAACAGGGTTCCAGATCTCCAAATTTATTCTCACAGCAGAAAATGCTCTTCACGTGGAATAATTTTTGCTATGACACCATTTTTATATCTCTCATACTTTAGCTGTTCTGTTGCGGTTCTGCATCAGGTGTTCCAATTTTCAAAATAAATTATAGCCTATATGTTGCCCAGACTTAATACCTACACAACAAATACCTTTTCTTCCCGTTATTCTGCAGCGGATCCCAAGGGTACACTGAATTAACAATAATATTGCAAATAACTTTTAAAAAATGCGCAATTCTCTATCCGTGAACGTCTCCGACTCGCGAGACAATGCGTGACGTTCACGATCAGCGGACAGTCACGCATCACGTTCCGCACTTGTCTCTAGAGACCTAGAAGCAGATGCGTAGATACGCTGAGAACTCATGCGCAATTCTCTATCCGTGAACGTCTGCGACTCACGAGACAATGCATGACGTTCACGATCAGCGGTCATTCGCGCGTCATTTTCTTCACTGGTCTCTAGAGACCTGGATGTAAATGCGTAAATACGCTGAGAACGCAGGTGTGCTTCGCGATCCGAAGAGGTTTCTACGGAGCGAGTTGCTGCCTGATGATCTCGAACAGCATCAAGTCTCTCCTGACGCTCTTCGGTAGATTCTTGGGATCTTATGATCCTCAATCTTTTAGCTCCTTTGGAACGTTGGGAAAGATTTGACCTCTTTCTAGGCATAGTTATAGTTTAATTCTGAAGATACCTGATCAATTAAAATCTAAGTGACTGGTCCCCTGCGTTACCGGGTAGGCTACCGTGTCACGAAAATAAATGAAAAAGGAAATTAAACACTCAAATAACATAAGCCCGAAGGCTTAATAATTTGATAAAATAAAATAATAAATGGGAGTTTTGGCCAGAAGAGTCAAATTTTCAATGATTCATCGAAAATCAGTTCTAAACTGTTACCGCCTTCAGCACGTGGAGGTACTCCCAGCTTATGTTATTTTATAATTATACAGTGAAATTAGTGATAGCTTTGATTTCCATATCAGGTGTTCCAGATCTTCAATTTTTATACGTCAACAGAGAGTGATCATCAGGCTGAACAACTCTTGCTAAGACTTCATTCCTATTATTATATGTTATAGTGTAGCTGGGCGCTTGGAATTCCACAACGCGTGTGCCAGATCTTCAATTTTTATACGTCAACAGATAGTGCTCACCAGGCTGAACAACTCTTGCTAAGACGTCATTCCTATATATGTTATAGTGTAGCTGGGCTCTTGGAGTTCCACATCAGCTGTTCCAGATCTTCAAATTTAATACGACAACAGAGAGTGCTCATCAGGCTGAACAACTCTTGCTAAGACGTCATTCCTATATATGTTATAGTGTAGCTGGGCTCTTGGAGTTCCACTTCAGGTGTTCCAGATCTTCAAATTTATTCTCTTAGCAGAAAATGCTCATCACGTGGAACAATTTTTGCTATGGTACCATTTTTGTATCTCTTATAGTTTAGCTGGTCTGTTGCGGTGCTGCATCAGATGTTCAAGTTTCCAAGATAAATTATAGCCTATATGTTGCCCAGATTTAATACCTATACAACAAAAAAAAATCATTTATTTCCGTCGAGTAGTTCCGAAGATTAGCGTGTACAAACAAACAGACAAACAGACATACAGACAAACAGACAGAATTTTTTTTTGGATTCGTGCTCTGTTACTGTTTCCAAACCCCCCTCAAAAATTATTTTTTTAATATATTCAATGTACAGACACAGTTTTTTTACTGTTTTATTATATGTAATAGATGTAATAGATATAGATGTCTTGTGTATTTAGTGGCTCATCTAACTAATTTATCTATATCTGTCAGGTGAGGCGTGCAGATTTTGGCATTGATTCACTATTTAGTGTTGAAAGGCTAATGATAAACATTCTAATTTTCTTAGGGTTCTAACCCTCTACTATCTATCATTGACAGTAGCAAGAGCATATAATTATGATAACTTATAAAAAGTACAACGACGCAATTGCCAGGCTATTTAAAAAAGTGGCCACTAATACTTCCACATAGCCGTCCGGGAAAGCCGCAAATGATCTTTAAAGTCAATAATTAGCTCAGTTCTAATTACAAGCTTGCACTACAGTCCACTATCCGGGTCTAACTGTGGACGCACAATTACCCCGCCCCGCCCCGCCAGGGTAATACAGGGTAATTTAAACGCGTCCTCTGCATGGAAGGGTTAAGTCGATTATGCTAATGTAACGAACCGGGAAGATACTGAGTGTCTTCTCCTCTCTAAATAAGTTAAAAGGAAATGTGCTCCTTCTGATGGTAATAAGGTATGTGATATTGTTTATCGTAGCTGTCGTATGATAAGCGCCTTTTATTCATGATGTGCTTTTTGAGTTTCGTGTGGACCGTCTTATGCATTCTAAGCAGCATAAGTATGTTTACTTTACGTTTTACATATATTTTTGTATTGTTAAAACAGAAGAGTTTTCTTGAAATCAAATGAAGGGAAAAAGAATCTTGGTCTGGTAGATGTTCGTATGTCAATTCAAGTTAGTTTTCTTTGAAATTAAGAACTGCATGCACCACATTAAACGCGAAATAAAAATGTGAATTTGAAATGAAAAAACATCTCCGAAGATGACAGGGACAGAGCCTACCTACTTATGATTTTCTATATGTGTAGCGCTAAATAATTTAGGCAGTTCTATGGTGCATAGCATACGAAGTCCATGAAAACCAATTTCTTCTTGAATTGCAATTCAATTTTGATTGACAGCACAAAACCTTTTTTATTTTCAAAAGAAACATTCGCTTTCACAATACATACATAGCCCCGGGCTATTTCAGTTTCATGACGTGCGGGTGGAGGTCAACCCGCGGGGTCACAGGGGCCATAGGGTCAAACGGTCGAGTGGACTCTGATGATAAGATGAATGGACCGCATAAACACATAACTTTTGTACGAAAATATCTATGAAATGGACCATCAAATACTGAAAAGGTTTTAAACGTACTGGCATTTATACCTTTAAAAAATAAAATAAATTTTGTTAGAAAGCCACGGGTTTATTTCACTCCAATAAAAAACTCGTTATTCAGGGTGGATCTAAATTGCCGCAACTATTTCGTGTGCTGCCATTTTTATTTAGTGCTGATGGCAACTTTTTATGCCAACCTCGATAGTACCAGATGTGTCAGTTTGGAAATGAATTAACAATTGCATGGAAAAAATCGAGGCTGAAAAGTTCGATTTGAAATCCGTTTTTAGTTTAACCTTTTTATTTCGAACAAAGTCTGCTCACCATTAGTAGATTAACAGTAAAAAGTAGTCTGAAATTCGATAAAGACAGCAGTCTTTATCGAATTTCAGACTACTTTTTACTGTTTACTGTTGTGTTTACTGTTACACTGCTGTGTTGCCGCATACCTGCTCATAACTACAAGCAGACAGAAATCGTTTTCTAGCAAGCATTGTGATTACCACACGATTTTTCATTGCTGATTTCAATGGTAGGACCATTGCGAATGAGCCAAAGTCTTTTACAGTTTAAGGAATAAATCCAAAATATTCAGTATAGGTACTTGTATTGGGTAACGTGTGGTATAGCTATTTCTCTACCATAAAGATGTAAAGCAGTTTCCCAAATGCAGAAATAAAGGCAAACAGGCTAATATTCGAATTTAGAGAAAACAAAACGTACCCTTTGAAGTCCGTTTACTTTACTCGCAGAATTCGCGAGCAAATACACGAAATCTCGAGCCGCGAGAGGCGAATAATGTTTTACAAGAGCAATCGAAATACGTATGAAAATGTGTTCGTAACAGGCAGAATGGGAAGCGTTTCCTTTGCTACTGTTGCTTACTGGATGTTTTCTTTATCATGTTTGTCTATTTCTTGAGTTTGTTTATAGTTTTCGTAAAAGTAGATAAAACTTTTAGTTGTTGCTAAGTGACCATGAACCACTACGTTTTGACATTTCCTAACTGCCCATGTAGGTTTATGTTTTTTTTTTGAGTTGGATTTCAATGAGGGATATCGTTTTTGAGCTCACCAGGTGGCGCCACTGTCGCTTATGATCATGCCAATAATTCTATTTTATACTTAAGAGTACCAATAACTACATAAAAAGTTTATTTTATTACGTATAACAACATAGTGTAAACTTCAGATCATTTATTAAAATTAGCAAGCAAAAAACAACATAAATACTAAACATTTAAAAATCATTTTACTTCCAAGTACTAACAAATAAAATCCTAAGTTGCTACTTCAAATCTTCAAGTCATAATTAATCAGGAATATCTCAATTCTAGATTGAGACACAATTGTAAATATTAATAAAAATACTTGATAAAAAAGCACGCAAAGCGTGAATTTTCTATGACATCTAACATTTAGGTACCCTCGCGCTACACTAGCGCCTCTAGCAGTGAATTCACACGCGATAGCCCCCATTGCTACATGCTATTGCCCATTGCTATGAAAAAGAATTTCCAAAAGAATGCAAACTCGCTACTTTACAAGATTTCCAACTCGTCATCATCTGCCTAGGCTTTTGCCAACTATGTTGGGGTCGGCTTCCAGTCTAACCGGATGCAGCTGAATACCTGTATTTTACATGGAGCGGCTGCCTATCTGACCTCCACAACCCAGTTAGTACCGGGTAATACAATACCCCTTGGTAAGACTGGTGTCAGACTTTCAGGCCACCGACTACCTATAACGACTGTCAAAGATCTACGGCTTACGTGCTTTCAGAGGCACGGAGGAAACTCGGTAAATAATGGGTGGTTACCCATCCACAGACCAACCTAGGCAAGCGTGGCCTAACCTGAAGATTGATCCGAGCGGCTATTATTATATTATTACGAGCTGCAATAAGTAAATATTTCCAACTGCAATATGTAAATATTCAAACCACAAGTAGGTGCTTGAACCTTAATATTATTGCCTGGTAACTGAATCGGAAACGACACGCCAAGCAATCGAAAACAACCATAATAAAACTGTAGAACAATTTGCTCAGGACCCCAAACGTAGCTTCCCCCAACAATCGATGGGGAATCGTTGTAAAATTGCTTTCCATCGGCGGCATTCCGTGACTGGCATCATTAACTACCGCACACAACGAGCAATGGACCTGACATTAGTCCATCCGTCCATCACACAGTTCAATTATTTATTAATAAAGATATGCCCCTCGGTTACTTCACTATACGAATTTCATAATTATTTATTTACGTGATTTCATTTATATTTCAGGTGGAGGTAGAAGTTCTATTGTTGGACTACGGTACGCCATTAGAGGGTATTTTTCCATTATCACTATATTTAGGGGGTCGTTGGACTCAGCATGTGGCTCCCTCCGTAGGTAGATAATGACTGAGCTACTTTAAACCATTAAATGTTTTAGTATTCATCCGGCATGATTCCGGCACATACAGAATGACGTGTGTATACTACTAGCAATCGTTACACTAATAACTGTATAAGAAAGAAAGAATAAAGTTTATTTGACGTCAGTTCCATAAGCACACATAATAATAAAAAAGATACAAAATAAAAAAATAAAACAAATTAAATACTAAGAAAAAAAAAAGCAAAGAGAAAATACATTGTACTTATGTGCTGTGTGCCTCACGGCTGCGCCAAAAAGGTCCATTTCAGCATTCATGCCGGACAGGTGACATAACATAACATCACGCCATCACCGAAGGGTTAGGCACAGGTACACCCAAAAGTACACCCACATTTCGCCAGTTATGATGTTTAAGTCCCATGTCACAGTGGGCGAGCCTATTGTCATCAGCTGGGTACAAATCCAGACTGCGCGGTTGCTACGTGCTTTGGCCGATTTGGGAGTCGAACTCAGAACCTCATGTTCATCAGTCGCGTTTGGGAGCACTAGCCTAACGAGGTAGTAACGAGGAGGCAACTAATAACTGCTCTTGGTTAAAATACAAATTGTTCTGATTAGAGAAGCTTCTGTAGACTGCTCTTTATAGGAATTAAGTGTCAAAGCTTATTAGACGAAGAAAAATGAAGCCAGACTTACACACTGTAGTGCCAAAAAATATTTTGCAAAAAATAAAACCGACTCCAAATACACAAAAAAGTGAAAAAAAACTTTAGCTTCAGAAGTCGGTGACAAAAAAACTAAATCAATCAAACAAAAGTCACCGATTTCTGAAGCTAAAGTTATTTTTTACTTTTTTGTGTTTTTGGAGTCGTTTCATTTTTTGCCAAAATGTTTTTATTTTTCGCTTTTTAGTGGTTCACATGTGCCTTTACCCCTTCACAGCGTACCGGCGTGATGTCATGTTGTGAACTGGTGTAAACAATAGGCAGACAGAAGATCAGCAATCCCAGTCCATTTGCTATCATTTATTGAGGAGTTCCGTTACCTATCTCCGAAGTTCTTCATCAGATCTTCACCAAATTGAAATGGGACCACTCTGAGAAAGTACTCTTACAAAAAACTAGCCAAATCGCTTCAAGTGTGCCTATAAAATTTGAATAGTTCTCTCAATTTTTTCAGGATCCCAGCAGATCCTGACTTTATGATTGTGGGGCCACCTGGGAAGTATACCAATTCAAACAACAAAAAAAAACAAATCGGTCCAGCCATCTTCGAGTAATCGGGAAACATACCACCTCCTTTTAGAAGTCGGTTAAAAAACTATAAACAAATGTGTTGCATTACATACAATTTCAATATGTCTTAGTCAATATTCAAATCTGTAGGCTCAAACTTAACATGACCAACATAGTCAACAATATTGCTTAAACTACGTGTATTACCACTTAATATGCCGATCACATTCTAAGCTAAAATACAAGCATAAAGTTAGCAGGAGCAACAAGAAGTACAGTTAAATAAAAGCATGAATCGCTAATTTCTAATGCGATTGTGTCGAGAGCGCGAAGGGCGCATATGTTCTAGTGATGCGACACTAGAAGACACTACCGATGTCGATACAAAACGTAAGAGTGAATGAAGGAAACGGGCTGCTTATGTCTAATACTATTGTAGTGAGTGCCTGTGGAGGGCGCGAAAGTTTTGCCGAAGGGTGGACGGAACGTCGTGTGGAATGTCGACATCGATAGTTAGGTTAGTAGAAATAATTTTCAAGTTGATGTTGCAGTCTGTGAAAATGGTAATTTTTGTTATGATTGTGGTTATTGTTTTGTGCACGATTGATCAGATACTGGAGTCTTTTTAGTATGTGGTATTAGTAACGGAACAGTAGTCGTCTAGAGATTGTCATCATAATGTTATTCATTCATATACATATAATCAAATTCTCCCCTCAACAGATCCTGAAACAAGTTGGAAAAAGATTCGCATCAAAAATTATGCACGGACACGAAGAAAAATACCAAGACACTATCATAAAACTAACCCCCTAATAATACCAATCAATTCCACCACGATACCACCCCGACAAACAATTAGATCTTATCGAACCAATTTCCACAAGCGACTTTATCGATAACGAGTATCGATAAGGGTCACAACCCTATCGCCCCTTCGGTGCTTGTCATTAAGGGTGATCCATCAACGTCCGCCAGGATTTGGGGTGTTCGACGCCTGCGCGGTGCCCTCGAGGGGTGCCAGGGGGTGCTGGCGGTGCCTGGGGGTAGCGGGGTAACAAACAAAATTAGATATTCGTGCGGTGTCCCCGCAAAGCGGTGCGAGTGCACCCTGATTGATTGCTTTGGTTAAGATATACGTATATTTTTCATATAGTTTACGTGGGCATGGAGACCCATGAATAAGTTTCAAATCCCAAAACAGTTCGTCGTCCTTTCAAATATTGTATTCAGTTGCCAAGTCAACAAGTTCAAGCACCCATAGAACATACCTAAGGGTTATATTTATGAGTCTGTCTTATTTGTAGCAATTGTAATAGGTATCATTGCTTTTATATTGTTTGGATACTGAGTTCAATAAAATCTTCAATTCATAGCATCCCTCTAAGTTTAAAAAGACAAAGGAAGCTCTCAGATAAGGCGGATATTAGTTTCGCTCCGCAAGCCTTACAAATGCAGTAGCGCGAACGACCAGCATTTTATATTAAAAAATAATACTTCTCCTCAAATTGGATTGCAGTCTCAATAGAAAACAGTAAAACAAAATGAACACTAAAAAGTTTCGCGAAGAAATCTTATCAACGAACGCTTTTATATCAAAACAAAGAACTCTCAACAGGAACTCTGTTTGTTTGTAAACTTCGAAATAGTTGGCCACAGTCGGATACTTATAACATTAATTTATACAAAACTCCTCCCAACTTAGTACTCGAGGTAAAAACAAACAGTACAAAAAGCGAAGGAGAGCAGCAAATGCTCAGAGGCGAGCAATCGAGAGCAAGTCTCACGACTGGCTTCGTTTGTGAACGAAACAAAGCAAACGAACTACTTAAGCATTGAAATATTGAGGTACAACGCGAATTCACAATTTCCAATAACAAGGCTGGAAAAACACTAATAAGTCTACAACTAAACATAGTTACGTCTACACGAGCAGGTACTCGATCGAGATCAATTTCTCAATTCTGACTTAATAAAGGCACTTGAAATTCTTTTTAACGTTATCCAGCCGTGACATAGGTAGACATTAATTAAATCTCTTCGAAATGGTTTTTTTTTTCAACTTTGATATTATTTATTTTAGCCAACCCTATGAAACTAATATAAAATGTAGTTATTCTTATAAAAATAGGCATCCGTACCCTTATACTTACTTCCTAACTAATTTTATAAATGCGAAAGTAAGTTTGTTTGTTTTTTCGTTAGTTCACACCTAAACCTAATTGAATTATATTATTAGAGTTTAATTGGCAAATTCTCCATTTACGCGAGCGAAGTCGCGGGCAAAAGCTAGTTAATTATAAACGAGTTCATTGATAACTTCATCTTGCCTTATCTAAATATGGACATTTTAAAATCGTATCAATACATATAGCTATGTGCCCAGGCTAGCGCCCTGCGGCACTCCTCCGTCTGTGCGCGTTCATATCGCTGTACACTTGTCTAATGAAGGCTTTGACGCTTTCCCCAAGGAGCGGAAGACGCGCTACATAACCTCCACCAATATTATATTTCCCACTCTACCTCTAAAGTAATAAGATACATTTTAGATCGTGATCGACCCTGTCGAAAGCATACGTAAGGGCCATAGAGCTGATACTCTGTAATCATGGGAAGCTATCCCTGTTATTTGTTATGGAATTAAATTGTTCTGAACAATTATGTTCGTATTGTATTGACGAAACTGAATTGTCTAGATACCGTAGTAGGTAACATGACAGTCATTGATATTACTTTTAATGAAGTGACTGGGACAACTTTAATAATTTTGTTCAAGGTTGTAGACTCAACAAAATACAAAGTGTTATAGTTTATCCTTGGTGTCGAATATTATTACTTTAGTTCGTGGAATCTTATTATATTTATTTGCTTTCCAATTTTCTTTTATGTATTTGTAATAATAGTCGTCCATCTAAATCACTTCAACTTAAGTAAAATCCTAGAGACCCGTTAATTACATTTCTGCTTTTTGTACCGAATTTATTTTCTGTTTACTCGTGTCGCGTTTCCTATTAAAATTACGCTCGTGACAAGAAAAATAACAGTAAACATATCTAATTTGATTTAACAAAAATGTTAATGCAGCCATCACAGAAGATTGGACGAGCTCCTACGAAATACGTTTTGTGAAAGAAAACCTTGAAAAACGAGAATTGTTCTCGTGTTTGGCTCATTTCAATGAGTGTTCTAATTTTTTTGTTTTGTCCCATCGATCTGCGAGACCGGTCATGCTCGAGTTTCACTGGCGACGGTCCAATGGAGCCTCCGTGAGGCTGCTGCAGGTTTCCACTGAGGGCACCATGCGTCGGGACCTTTAGAAACCTCTTTGATTTTCATTAAGATTAAATTGAGCTGATAGAGATGTTTTACTGGTCCAAAAAGTGTCTAATTTAAGAAAAAAAGATTATTATGCGCCATACCTGGTAACTTTATACCTTCACGTCACTTTGGAAAAAGCAACAATTTACGCATATATAAAACAAACTGAGAATAAGGAGCGTGTTGTATATATGTAAATAATTACTAAGAAACTCAATATTTTAAAATAAATTACGACTAAATTAATAACTAAGCCTCAAGATGTTACGAGGAGCATCGTATAGAAGTCAGTAGGCAGAACCACCTGTGACGTCACAGACTGGAAACGCGTAGATTATCAGCAGTTTGTGGTGCGGCTGTGTTCACCGCTAATGTTGAATTATGTACTGTGAGTGAGTGTATTAGATACAAATATAGAGATTTTGTACACTGATGTTATTTTGAAGTCAATATTACCATAACTGACGGTTGAAATTAATATATAATGATCCTTATAAAACCGTTCCATTCCATTTTTCACACAAATTCAACCGAATTTTTATCAAACTCTTTTTTAAATTTTACGACACATATAAAAATCCAATTTCATTTTTGTGGCGAGAAGCGATGCAAAAATTGTAATAATACAAAATCTGGTAAATGGGTGTCATAAATTTAACGTGTCCCAGGATGTTCTAAACATATGTTACCCTAGCTTTCACGTGCCGTGGCTACGCCGCACTACGCCACGCTCCACGAGTCTATTGTGCTCCGCTGCTACGCCACGCTACGTCGTAGCGCTACGATATATTGCTACGGCGGTAAATCGGTCGAAAATATTTCTGTTTGCGCGTATTGTCCGGTGCGGTTGGGACTTGGATTCAGAATTTCTGTTTTGTACTTTCTTTTTTTATTTGTGCGGAGTACCTGTAAGTCTATTTGCTAGGAAATGTATCAGGTTTTATTGGTAGCGCGCTCTATCAGAGGTGTTGCATGAATGCGACTACCACGAATTTTGCAGAAAAATGGTGCTGCGACAGTGCTTTGATTTGTCTTTTAAATTCAACCCTTACAAAGTACTGGTTTAAGTGAAGTGTTACTAACATAGTTTTAAGTTTCTATTTACTAACTTGATTTGTATTTTATCTTAGGTATGTTAGTCTGTAAGGTATATATCTATGGGCTAAAGTAGCCTGGAAATAAATGGAAGTAGTTGTTGTTGTTTAAAAAAGTTTCACTCACTCCCTGTTATTAGGGTTTTTTTTTGTCAAACGTTAACTACATAGTTCGATAGTTTCCAAGATTATTCTTCATTAACTTTAAGGATGTAATCTAAGTTGTAATCAAACACCTCTTATCGAACAAATCTAATCCATTACGGACAGACCCAGACAACCCGAAACCCATTGAAATCACTTTCACACCTAAAAATCCAATACCATTACCTTTTGAAAAAGAAAAGCCTTCCCTCAACATAAAGTAAAGACGATTCTTCCACCTGTCGCGCCACAAAGGGGTGCACCGCACGGGCATCGATCGCGCGACCCCACGCGTGCTTTACTGCCGTTGTCTGGGGCCGACTTGGATGGACGGCGGCAGTGCGATTAATCGTGTGGCGATGCGTTTAGATGCGACGGCTAGTGATGTTGCTGCGTTGTTTATAATATGGATGATTGGTCAGACATCAGTTGGGTAATATCACGACTGGAACCCACAAAGGCTAGGTTAGGCAGAGGTGTGCCTGTAATACATCCTTAGCTTAGATTATTATTAGTTGCCTATTTCGTGTTATTTTACAAGAACTTTCTGAAAACAAGATTTTGGCCTTAAACATTGGTACCAGATACAGTGACTTTTTCCAGTTCCAGCAGTTTCTCGAAAATAATGAGTAAGAGAAACTAAAACATCGCTTTTTGACTTACGAAGAGAAGAGTTTGGTACTTATTTTAGCGATCAGATCAAACTGAACCATTGTTGTAACTAGTCAGTAAGCATAAGTTTGATCTAGCAGCTTGCAGAGCACCCCTATACACATCGCTCAGATCACCCCACAAGGTCACAGGACAAGGGCACCATCCTCTCATTCGCCATAAACAAAAGACGTCGGCTTTGTCGTCACTTTAAGGCCCACATAAAATCTCCTGAAATACGTCCGGGATTTCCTCTTTATACCGTTATAACGTCCACAGTACGTTTGTGTGAGTGTGTGTGTGTTCGTGCCTCAACCGGCACGGCTGCCGCAATCACAACAATTAACGATACCTATGCAATTACTGAATATACTAAACTACATATTATTACCCACAAACAAATAAGAACTCTGTTGCTTAAGAAGTAGAGTGTAATATGTGTTGTAGTATCGTTAAATAATGCAGGTAAAAACGCGCTGGTAGTAAATCACGAATGGAGAATAATTTTCCAGGGTAGGAGCGCTGTAAATCAAGGAGACACCCTCACTGAGGGGGTAGCGGGGTGCGCGGTGCGGGCTGTGAGGGGGGGGGCTAGGTAGTGTACCGGTTGTAATTAATGCATTGTTTCACTTATACACGACTTATTTATTCCTTGTAATGTACATGTTAGAAGATCTTTTAAGTAGTATGTTTCTGAGATTGGCTGGAATTGAGAGATGGATAGCTACGGAAGTCTGAGAAAAGAGGATAACACTATAAATAATTCATTTCGGAGCAGCAACGACTAAACGTACATGAATACACATACTTTTTAGTAAAGTAACATCCACTTCCAACGTACCATTACCAAAACTTGAATCTGCTCTTATTTAAAATAAAATCCCGTGCACACGATGACTGTGACTGTTTACCGTGACAACCAATTGTAGTAAAACAAAAAAAAGTACCCTCTTTGTGCGAACCAATAGTATTAGACCGAAAAATATGCTAGCTTTGTTATTATATAAATATGTCTTAAAAAAAATATCAGGCTCTTCACAGATGTTTGACCACCCTTTTTCGACCAACAGGAATGAAACAAAAAAAAGGACCAAGGAAGAGAATTTTTTAAGCGTTTACAGCGGTCGGGCGTTGCAAACAGGAATAGTCCTAACGGTGGTTGGTTAGATTCAAGTTTCCCTGACTGTACCTACAGCAGCATCACGCTAAACGTGATCCTATTTCAAAATGTCCCGTCTGCCAAAGATGTGTGAAACTACATTAAAAATTAACGCTCAAAAAGTTTAGTCCGTCACCTTCCTACCCTACTTTTCTTCAAAACCTCGCCGAGCAGCCACCTGTCTCCCAGGGTATTAGCCACTTCCCTAAAGTAGCCTGCACTCGTTTGCTAAAAATATTTTATGTAGGAGAACTGCCAAAGGTGCTTCTACGAACTCACATTTTTAGTTCTAGTAATTCTGAAGGAAAACTTTCTTGGAATTATTTTTTAAAAGGACTTGAAAGTTAGGTGAGTTTTGAACTATGATAATGGTCTATTGAGGCATGGAAAAATCATTTTAGTTCTGTGCTGTGAGTTTTCTCATTTTTATTTGCTCAGAATACTATACAACCATAATGATCGTGTCAGCTAGGAACGTACCTATACTATCCGGGTCTCCCAATATCAACACGATAAATAAAAATACCTCCTCCTACCAATACATGAAAAGAAAAGCATAGTTATCAGAAACCCAATACTCCAAAACTTGATGTACCCGCTAGACACAGCTTCCAACTTCTTATCCACTTCCACACGAATTATCTAAGAAGATGGACAGCGAGACTTATCACTAGCCATCCAGCATCCACCGCCTGCCCAGCACCCCTTTTATCGTAACCACTGAAACAGAAAGTGACGCGGGTTCATTTTTTAAACGCACCGCAGCCAAAAGCCCACTTAAATTATTCACACGCCTTACTCAACGGGGAAGTGGATAAAAAAAAGTGAAAACGTGGCATATTTCCACCCCCCCACCAGCCTGCTGCACCCCCCTTGGGCCCGGATGACAAACGACTTGACCTAACCCGACACGCCACGAGGATTATTTTTTAGTAAGGATTATAAGGCCGGCCGCGGAGGTTTTCATAATTTTTGTGGTGAAGTTATTGCAGTTGAAAATTTTTGGGGTTTCCTTGAGTAGCCCTTTTTATTAAATGCTCAGATATTAAGTTGCTGTGTCGTCGTTGATTTAAGAACTTCCGTGGATGGCCTTTTTGGTGTTTGTCCATGGTTTTTAGAAGTTTTTGTTAAAAATAATTCCATTTTACAAAACATTTAAAGGATACCATTTTTGGTTAGTCAGCCCTGATAAGTATCAATGTTTCGACAGGCTAATATTTTCACCACGGTAACAAATCCATAACAATTCCTGCTAACCTAGTTAGCCATAATTGGGCGTTACCAGATAATAAGCTAGCATGACCTTACAACTAGTTACATCTTCTCATTTCATCAGCTCTGTAAAACTTCGTAGTTCTCCAATCCCGGTTCCATTCCGTTCACGTTTTGTTTACGGCTGCTCATTTTGTCTGAAACTCGTAAACCTTAGCAACGAAATAGGATTTTCTGAGGAGCCTGTAATCATTGCTGTTGATACCTACTCTAATACACATTTCTTCAGCATAATGTTTATAACGTGTTCTATGTTTCAAGGTCCTCTTTTATTATAAAAGGGTCGGATGGGATTTCTGTGTACGTGGAATACTGTAATCTGATCTTGGTTTTCCTTTTTTACCAACATAATATCACGCCTATATCCGCGACTGCTGAGCGTGAGGTCTTGGGTACGATTCCCCGTTCGGACAAAGTGTTATTGGGATTTCCCGTCAGGAATTTCTCAGTAGCATCCACGGAGTTTGAATTTAGGCTCGGTTTATGGCAATAGGCTCGCCCCCTATTACATGGGACGTAAACATTACTGGCGTGATGATTATGCGGTGTTTGGCAATCCCCGTAGGATTGCCAAACACTAAGAACGTTTTATAAGAGCCGCAACAGTTTTTCCTTAACTCCAAGTATTACAGAGCAGCAGAGAATCCCTCATCCGTGCCGTCTAAAAACAGCATAAAAGCAGAAATCATTCACAAGCTCGACTGAAAGGTTACATTTAATAGAAAGAGCTATTTTTTTTGTACAAGATAAAATCGTCTTCACAATATTACCATTTATCATTTCAGCCTCATTGTAAAGCCGCAACCGACATCTCAGCCTCAGCCCACCTGTACCTACGTTTATCTCCGCAACCATTAGCAACCGCCGCATCATCCGAATACACGATGAATGTTGAAAAACGCGAGTATTCGTACCGCACCTTCAGGAGTAACCTTTACGTTATTAATGATGGCACACTAAGTGAAACCCGATGGGCTGGGTGGTGGCTCAAAACAGTTAAGACCAGAAAATCCACTCCATACTTTCCACTTCTGAGGAGATCGACGAGTATTTCTCACCAACACATCAAACATTAGAACATTGGATTTGACATCGTCTTAATGCACCTAAAAAAAGACATAGCTTATTTTGATACTACCACTATCATCATCGGCCTCGCCTAATTCCCAACAATGTTGGCGTCGACTTCCAGTCTAACCGTATGCATCTAAATACCAGTATTTTACATTTTTTAATTTTAAAACTACCAAGTAGTTAAATATTACAGAAGAGGATAGCCGATGCAGGCTACCCTCTGGGCTTTCGGAATCTAAAATACCTAAAAGCAAACTTTCCGTAATTTTTTTGTTATTTATTTTATTTTATTTTATTGTGTTTGGGTGGCTTACAGCTAACAATACAAAAATGTATAGTGAGGCATTCAACGACAAGCCATTTACAAGCCTCCGCAGTTAGCAATAAACTATTGTTGCACAAACTAATAACTAAGAACATAATCAATATCTAAGCATAATATGAATAACTAAGCATAATGTAATAACAAAGAATATGACTAAATATAATACTAAATTAAATTAAATACCTGCACAAGCAGGCAAGCATGCGTAACCACTATTAAAGATCATAAGAAGCAACACAGCTTTTAGACAAGGCAGAACTAATTGCCGCTAGGCTGCTTGCAAACAAATCAATTGAGGGGTGTTCGTTTATTACAACTTGGTTAAATATTTTGATTGAGCGGAGAAAAAAAGAATTGCTACGGTAAACTGTGCGAGCGAAAGAAGCACGGAGAAGATTTCTCAAGCGAGAATGTCGAGATGGAACATTCAGGGACAGCTTCGAAAGAAGTTCAGGACATTCGATTCTTGATTGTGCTATTTTAACTAGGAACCGTATGTCGGATATGTTTCTCCGAGTGACAAGTGGAAGTAAGTGAAATCGAACGCATCGATCCTTGTAACTCTGGTAAGAGATTTTAAATTTGTAACCTAAGTATCTCGTGAATTTCCTTTGTATTCGTTCCAATCTGTCAGAATGCACTGCATAATTTGGATTCCAAATTTGACTACCATATTCGAGGTGACTGCGGACGTAAGCACAATACAGGATTTTCAAGGTTTTCATTCGCTTAAACGAACTGGCATTACGGATAATGAATACCAGGGCTTTGGACGCTTTTTTGGCAATATGGTCAACATGACACTCAAAGGTGAGCTTACTTATTTAGGCTTAGCCCATTCAGAACAAGACGTTTTCTTCTCTTGTGTTTGTCTTTTGCGTTCCACAAAATCTCAGAAAATTAAATTGGGCCTTCTGCACTCCTCCATACAGTAGGTATCAGTCAATGGGCCGCGGCCTACCTTCCATGACTTGGGATCTCGTTTGCTGATCAGCAATATCACGGTGACGCGCCGGTTTTACACAACAACGCAAATGCTCGATTTCCCACGGATTTCCTAAAGTGTTGTGGTACCTGATTATTATTCGTTGAATGTTTGGTAAGCATTTTTCGTTATCGTTGTGATGGAATGAGGTTTCTTGAGTTCTTCAATGGATCATGTTATGAAGCAGATTAGACTGCGCGAGGGCTTTGCCTGTGTAGCCTTCTGATTTTGGAGAACTTTTTTAATGATTGATGTTCTCATTACAATTTAGAGCCGAATTTTCAATCGTCAGGTATCCTTGAAGGCATCTTGACAGCTCTTAGGTCCACAAAGATGTAGATTCGTTAAAATTAATAAGGATAAAAGTTGTCTAAAAATGAAATATTCGTCTCTTGGGGGCTAAAAATAAAACAAATTCTTAATCATCTTTGTTAAGAGTAGTAACATTCAGAATATTAATTTTGTTTATTGACAACACTGATGTCTATTTTAATTTGTTCATGGCAACACTGTTTCTCCATAAAAATATAACTGTAACGACGTGTTCTGTGTGCTATTCAGCAATAAAATTTAATTATTGTGAAAGTTATTGAGGTTTTCAATTCTACAACGAATCCTCGACCTGGAAACAGCCTCCACTACATATATACAAGGGGTAAACCCCAACATGGTCCTTCGACAGTGAAAAGTTCCAGCATCAATCAGCAGCAGTTCACGCAAGTATTTTCGTGCAGCATCATCGTGACGTCAGTCACGCAACATTCAAGACAATTCGTCCATGGTAGCCTTGTTGAGTGGAATACCATATACCTCAAGGTTATATTTTCATAAAAATCAAGACGGACTCCATATTATCGTCATTCGTCATCGACACAGTCGACTTCCGTTTCCGTCGTCCCAAGTTCGACAACTACAGCGACCAGCTAGGTGCGCCATCTCGTGGAACGGTGGAAGACACGCAAAATTCGGTGGTGCACTTGGTGGTTTCCCGTTATCGACAGTGAAGTGAAGAAATAGCTCCGTCTCTTTCACACTCAAGAGCTCCGGGTAAGATCCCGCGCGCCATCTTCATCGCGTCGGGTCTGTTTTATCGACGCATCGGTCGTCGCGCATCGTGTTGTTGGCAGCATTGGATTTGCGAAGAACTTCAATTCAATCAATAATAAATCGAAGCGGAAGACATCTTGTTTAGAAATTCACTGTGTAATATTTACGTCGTACTTTGTCTTGGTACTTAGATTAGTATAATCTCATTAATTACGTTAGAAATAAGTGCAAACTGTTTGTTATTACACTATGGAAGATTTAAATACACTGGTAAGTGCCAGGGGCTACGTCAAGGGAGCTATAACACGACTTGGAAATTTTATAGAATCGAAAGATTTTCAGACCACATCTCGTTCTGTTCTTGTGGCAAAAAAGGATCGCCTAATCACTGCATT
Organism: Eugnorisma glareosa; assembly: GCA_947578425.1. NCBI lineage: Eukaryota > Metazoa > Arthropoda > Insecta > Lepidoptera > Noctuidae > Eugnorisma > Eugnorisma glareosa. The sequence goes on along the minus strand of OX387957.1, from coordinate 969,449 downwards.
TCAAGAATATGAAAAATATAACATAAAAATACTCGATAAAAAACCTGAGGACGGTGAAAATGTCGCAGTAGAGGAAGACAAGTATATTGGGATTTTGGCACGCCTTAATGACGCCATAGCGAGTTGTAAAGGCGAACAAAAAATGGAATCGGCCCCCCTGGCACACACTAAGCTTCCCAGTGTAGAAATCCCTACCTTTACAGGAAATTATTGTGAGTATATGCCGTTCATAAATGTGTTTAGGTCAATCATTCACAATAATCCAAAACTGGACAATGTACAACGATTGTATTACCTGCGTACTTCTCTCAGACAGGAGCCTTTAGACTTAATTAAAAATTTACCCCTGTCTGCGGAAAGTTACCCAGAAGCCTTAGAAATATTAGCAGATAGGTATGCTTACAATACACTCATCAAAAATGATCATATCAATCGCATTATAGATTTACCTAGCATTAAACCTTCTGCAGCTGCCATTAGAGATTTTGTGTCTAAAATTAAACAACACATTGCAGCATTAAAAACCTTAGATAAAAATGTTAACGGCTGGGATCCTATTCTTTTGTGTATCCTTTATCGAAAAATAGACCCTTACACAGCAAAGGCATTCCAGATGGATCGAGACATGAAGAAAGAAACATCATTGACAGAATTGTTAGAGTTTTTGCAAAGGAGAGCGTTGGCTCTGGAAAGTGTGGATGGAAGTGCTCATCCCCTCAATGCTACACCAAACTGCTCTTCAAAGTCAGCGGGCACAAAGTCTTCGGTGAATGTGTCAACAGCCTCAGCATCTCATCCATGCCCAAACTGTAAGTCTTCTCATAAATTATTTAGTTGCCCACAGTTTAAATTATTACCTGTAAAGGAAAGGTTAGAGTTTGTTACACAAAGGAAATTATGTAAAATATGTTTGAATCCACACCAAAGCAGGTGTAGATATTTCTTCAGGTGTAGTACCTGCAAAAAGGCTCACAATACCCTACTACATGAAGATGACACCACGAAAAATGGCAAGGAGAATCCGGTGGTCCTCGTAGCAAAGAATATTATTAATCAAACTTTACTCCCTACAGCTAAAGTCAAATTGCTACGAAGTGATGGGACGGAGTTACATGTCAAAGCCCTTTTGGACACAGGCTCACAAGTGTCATTTGTCACATCTCAGGTAGTACAGGAGTTAGGGCTCAAACCTAAGGAGAGCAACATAGACATAGTGGGGATTACAAATATCAACAATAAAATCAAATACAGCATTCCCCTTGAAGTCCACTCTCTAATTTCAAATTTCAAGTTAACAGTAAATTGTAGTGTGGTAGAACAAATCACTTGCAAACTACCGCAACAAAAGACTAAACAATTTACCCTGCCTCCTGGAATAAAGTTGGCAGACAGTGACTATTATAATCCAAGTAATATAGATATGTTAATGGGATGTGATGTCTTCTTCCAGGCCCTGTTGCCGAGCCAACAGCTGCATAATGTGGATGGCTGTGTCGCCACCCCTCCAGCACCGTGCATCATAAACACGCAGTTCGGCAGTGTACTTGGAGGTAGCTTAAACCATCACTCTGCCGCACAACAGGTACCTCTTGTAGCTTCTTTATGTACAAGTTGTGACAACAGCATCAACAAAACAATTAAGCAGTTTTGGCAGACAGAAGAGGTTCCTCAAATATTTAATGAAAACTCCACAGAATCTGAATTATGTGAAAATATTTTTAAAAAATCTGTGCAATTTGATAGCAAGGGTTTTCAGGTAGATTTACCAGTTAAGGTTCCTCTAGAGCAAGTAAACGACCATCTGGGCGATTCATTCAATCTTGCTCTCAATAGATTTGTCAACTTGGAGAAAAAATTACATAAAAATGAAAATTTGTTTCAACAATATAAAAAATTTATAGATGAGATCATCGAACTAGGGCATGGCCATTATATTGATGTAAGGCAATATGATTTTAAAAATGATCCTATTTACTTTCTACCACATCATGCGGTCTTCAATGAGAAAAGTAAATCAACAAAATTAAGAGTAGTTTATGATGGCTCCATGAAGACTAGTAAAAAGATAGCATTAAATGATATACTTTTAAATGGTCCTGTTGTCCAGAATGATTTATTTGACATACTCTTATTATTTCGCTTTGGTGAACATGCGTTTACCACAGATATAAAAAAAATGTTTAGATGTATCGCTTTAAACCCTTCACATACCTCATTACAGAATATCCTGTGGAGAGAGAGTCCCAATGTTGAGATAAAATGTATCCAGCTAACTACAGTCACCTACGGGCTAAAAAGTTCCAGTTTCCTCGCCACGCGGTGTCTGGATGAGCTTGCTTGCATGTATGAAACAGAGTTGCCTCTTGCTTCATCTATCTTAAGAAACTGTACATTCGTTGATGATGTACTATATGCATGTCACGACTTGACTACAATCCTAGAAGCCAAAAATCAATTAATTGAAATTCTAAAAAGAGGTAGCTTTCAAACTCACAAGTGGGCATCTAATACTCCTCAAATTCTGCATGATATCCCAGAAAATGAGCAACATTTTGATAATTACGATTTTGAAAAAGAAAGTTTCAATTTAAAGACTTTAGGCATTGACTATAATGTTCAAAACGACTGTTTTACCGTAACCTGTCCAGAAAAGTTTAATGACAGGCCAGTAACTAAACGACAGATACTTAGTTACATTTCAAAATTCTATGATCCCCTAGGGTTTATAGCACCAATTATTGTGACTGCAAAAAGCTTCATCCAGACACTGTGGGCTGCAAATGTGGGTTGGGATTCTCCCTTGACAGGTGATCTTAGGGAGCAATGGTTATTATTTGCTAAAAGCTTAGAAAACATGAGTCCTATAACACTGCTTAGAAATATTCCTACCACGCATGGATTGGTGCAATTGATTGGTTTTGCTGACGCATCCAGCTCAACAGCTTACGGCTGCTGTTTATATTTAAGGGTGGTGAATAAAGGTAAGGCAAGCTTATACTTACTGTGTTCCAAGTCCCGGGTGAACCCGCTTAACAAGCCACTAACTGTGCCACGACTGGAACTGAATGCCGCACTGCTGCTTGCAAAATTAACAGTGAAAGTTCACAAGGCTATAAGCTTAAAGCTAAATGTGGAAGACGTGTATTTATTCACAGACTCGCAAATCGTTTTAGCATGGATTGGTACTCAGATAACTCAGCTAAATGCTTATGTGGCAAACAGAGTTAGGTTGTGGCTAAATTAACAGCCAGGTGGACTTGGCACTATGTGTCCACAAACGATAATCCTGCAGACCTCATCACGCGGGGCGTGGCCCCCCAGGCGCTGGCGGACAACACGTTGTGGTGGAGCGGTCCAACGTTCTTACAAAACCATGAGTATAACTTTGAAAATAAATTTGACTTACCTGACAGCATTCCTGAAATGAAAACAAATGTTGACACAACGCTTTCCAGTGCCATCGCTTATCCAGTTACACAAAATATATTTGATCTGTTTGAGAGGTATTCAAGTATACACAAAATGACTAGGATACTAGCATACATCTGGCGTTTTTATAAAAACTGTAAAGCTAAGAATAAAACTGAAAGAATTCAAACAAATTTCTTAACAAATAAAGAAATACAAGGCTCTTTAATGTTTATAATAAAATATGAACAAAATAAATATTTCAATAAAGAAATAAATTCTTTAAAAAACAATAGCAATATAAATAATTCATTAAAACCATTACATCCATTTCTTGATAAAGAGAACATAATTAGGGTTGGTGGGCGTCTCCACAACTCTTCAATTCCATACACGCAAAAACACCCTATTATTCTTCCCAAAGAATCACGTGTTACTGATATGATCATTCAAAGTGAGCACATTAGGCTTATGCATGCTGGCCCTAAGCTATTACTATCAGTTTTAAATGAAAAGTATTGGTTGATAAATGGTCTAAGACATATAAAAAAAATTGTTTACAAATGTGTAACATGTTTCAAATTGAAGGCACAAGCCTCCAAACAGTTGATGGGTTCCTTGCCGGAGCAAAGAGTAAGTCAAGCGCGTCCATTTGAAAAGGTGGGTATTGATTATGCGGGGCCTTTGGACATAAAACAATCAAGGGTAAGACGGTCTCTAATAACAAAGGGTTACATTTGCCTGTTTGTTTGTTTTACAACAAAAGCAGTTCATTTAGAACTGGCATCAGACATGACGACCGCAACATTTCTTGCCTGTCTCAAACGTTTCGCATCGCGGAGGGGTCTCCCTCATGACGTATTTTGTGATAATGCAAGTAATTTCAAGGGTGCAAGGAACCACTTGACTAATTTGTATAGGCTGACAAGCTCTCAAGACCATCAAGCACGGGTAAATGGTTATGGCTTGCAAAATAACATTAATTTTCACTTTATACCAAGCTATTCACCTGTGTTTGGCGGGCTTTGGGAAGCGGCTGTTAAAAGCACTAAGTATCACCTAAAGAGATCAATAGGAAATACTGTACTTACTTATGAGGAGATGTGTACTGTCCTCACGCAAATAGAAGCGATTTTAAATTCTAGGCCCTTAGTGCCTCAATCAACAAACTGTGATGATTTCACGTACCTCACCCCAGGTCATTTTTTAGCGGGTAAGGCGCTAGTTTCATATCCTGAGCAGGATCTCCTCTCCCCAGGCCTCTCTGAGGTACCAATCTCAAAGCTTAGACTGTGGAATGTTACAAACAAAGTTGTACAATCTTTTTGGAAAACTTGGCATAAATACTATCTGAACAACTTGCAGTCCAGACCAAAGTGGAGAGATGAATGTTCTAATGTAAAAGTTGGTGATTTAGTATTGCTTCGTGATGACAATACACCCCCCCTCACGTGGCCTATGGGTCGTATAACTCAAGTGTACCCTGGAAATGATAATAAAGTAAGAGCATTTGAGGTAATGACGTCAAATAAACGAAAACATACTAGGTCAATTACCAAGGTTTGTTTGTTTACCTTTAACAGTGATGATACCCTTTAATAGTGTCATAAGTTCGTAGGCCATCATAGATGTGTAATTTAGATATTAGCTTAAATTACGACGCCAAGAATACCATACGGTGTATTATCTTTAAGTTAAAAGATGTAATTTTTTAAAGTTTTATATGTTAGTTTTCTATGTTATACGATGTAAGTTTTATAAAATTGTATACTTAAATATACTTTTATAGTTAGTGTTCTTTGCTTCCATGATTGCAGTTTACTTACTGCCATTTTTCTTGTTTAAAATGTTTAAATACAACTTGCTGTGAGAGTATATTTTCTAGAGCCGAGGTTTGCATTTCGCGGCCCCCAATATGTTAAGAGTAGTAACATTCAGAAATTAATTTTGTTTATTGACAACACTGATGTCTATTTTAATTTGTTCATGGCAACACTGTTTCTCCATAAAAATATAACTGTAACGACGTGTTCTGTGTGCTATTCAGCAATAAAATTTAATTATTGTGAAAGTTATTGAGGTTTTCAATTCTACAACGAATCCTCGACCTGGAAACAGCCTCCACTACATATATACAAGGGGTAAACCCCAACAATCTTAGTTGAATGAACTCAAGAAACCCAATTCCATATAATATCATTGTTTTCAGATAGTAGGTATGTTATGTACACGTAGATGCTAAACGTGTTTCCAATTACGAAAACCGCTTTCATGATCTTAAGCTTTGAGACAAGTTGTACAATAAAAAGACCACCATTTGCACCGCCGCAATCAATTTTAAAACATTTCTAGCTAAAAATAAAACAAGCTGACATGACCGATGCCCTTTCAACGCTAATAAAAGTGCAGCAATCCGCTGAAAAGCAATTGAACAAACAATAGAAAAACGATGAAACAAAGCCACGCAACGAAACGCAAATAAAAACATTCACTCAACGTTGAGAAACAAAACGCCATCAAACAATGCCGAATTGTTCCGAATTGACACGAACTGCGCTGTGATGTCACACTGATACCGAGCGTGTCACGTTCTGTTCGAAATTTGAAATGACGTTTTGTTGCTTTGATATTGTTTGAACATAGACATTTGATCAAACGGTTCTGTTGGATCAAAATGGCGCCACTGAACTAAAATGTCAGTCGGTTTTCAAAGCTGTTTGAATTGCTGCCTTGTAACTAATCCATTTTAACCCTTCCTTGAAGTGAACCGCTTTTCATATTTGCTGCGAATAAAGTCATGTTAAAATAGACTCTCCTCAAAATTATAATCTCGCTGGCTTCATACACGCAGAACTCCAATCAGGATCACAAGATATGCTGATACGCCTCACTTCTTACGAAAAACGTGAGACACATACAATATCAATATAATTTGGAGTTCACGAAGCCTCTGGCGGTCCGTCTAATCTTCTAATACCTTCTTAGCAGATTTGAGAGGAGGAAAAAGTAAGGAATAACCGAACAGAGGGTAGTCCGGAAATTACTGGATGTCTCGGGGCGCGGGAGGGGGGGGTGGGGGGAAAGGTTCACAAATGAAGTAATTCTCGCTAGTCCACGCTCCATCGACGACGTCTTATTAGAGTAATCCGCAGGCTTCTCATAATTGTTTAATAAAAATACGATATTAGGACAGTTAGAAGCTGGACGTAGTCATATTTTTGTCTTTTGAGAGGTCCTTTGATATTAAGTATTAATTTTAACGGGGCGTGCTGGCTTTGTATGAAATGTTGCCGTTGCTATACAGGGTGTAACAAGACCCTTATCGAAGCCGTCAGCCAAGCATTATGTACAGACGCCAGCACATCAAGTTACTACAATCTGTTCAATTTCTTAAATAGATTTTCAACTTTATCAATAAAGCATTGGGTTCAAGGTTGATTGGGAAAATTTAGCAGTTTCGGGTAGCTTGATGTGCTGGCGTCTGTACATCAAAATAAGTAACTTTACGCGAAAATTATTTCTGGGAAACGACTTTTTAATTGGGGTGAAAAATCACGTTATATGCTAGGACTCAAATGTAGCGCACATAAAACATTGTGCTGATGGATGGATTGAATAGTACGGGGATCGTGGAGGTGTTTACGGTAAACATCTTAAGTTAAAAAAAAATAATTTAAAAAAAATGTGAATAAGTTGGAACTTTGACACCCAAGGCCCAATATCTCCTTAACTAGAAGGTTCCCAGATATGGTCTAAAACAAAAAAAAAATGATCGCAATGACGGGGAGAACAAGTTCCTTTCGGCTTCGTTAAGGGTCTTGTTACACCCTTTTTACTACTAGATATTGTCGTGAAGAATGCTTAACGTTCAGTAGTAAATGATGAAGGTCTCCAGAAGAGTCGCTGAATAGGTCTATAACACATCAATCCCTACCTATTTGGTCGAAAAACATCGAATAAAACCCCATAATTTCCCTACTTTTTCATCTCCGGGTATCATAAAAATCTACGAGCCAAATCAACCACAAATCAGGTCAATAAATAAGGCCCGGGAGAAAAACACACGTATTCAAATGAGCCCCCATTGGCTGAAGATGAAGAGCATGCTATCGCGGGCCACATAAATAATTCTGGTACAGCCGCCTGATCATCAATACCGCTTAGCTTGTACCGGTAAAGGTAACGTGCCCGCACCGGCTCGTGGAGATAAATTGACACGATTTGTTTTGGTATGTTTTACATATTTTTGGGCTGGTGTTGCGAAAAGTCAAGTTTTTTGGGTCAGATTTGAATTGGGACTCACAAGTAGGTCCCATCTATCTAGGTGATGGTGACTCATGTTCATATGTCAGATCTAGGTAATCTATACTATTCAACAAAACAAGTCATACCAAAATGCACAACGTGATGTAAAGTGCTCAATTTAATGTAATGAGAGAGCGTTACAAAATAAAGGGTGTAACTAGACCCATAACGAAGCCGAAAAGTACTTGTTCCCCCATTATTGAGATAATTTTTTGTTCTAGACCATACCTGGGAACCTTCTAGTTACGGAGATATTGGGGGTCAAAATTTCAACTTTTTCACAAGTTTTTTTTTTTTAATATTATGTTTATAACGTAAGCTTTTGACTGTAAACACCTCCACGACCCCGTACTATCCAATTCATCCATCACCACGATGTTTTGAGTGCGTTACATTGAGTCCTACCGTGATTTTTCACCCCAAAAAAAAAGTCGTTTCCCAGCAATAATTTTTGTGTAAAGTTACATAATTTGATGTACATAATGCTTGGTTGATGGCTTCGTTAAGAGTCTTGTTACACCCTGTATAGTAGAAAACCTCAAGACATTTTCACAAGAGGAGTTACAAAACAAATTGTAATCTGCTTAGAAATAAAATTATAAAAATAAAGTCGTCAAGCAATTTACCCTTTAAAGATAAACAAAGAGGAGTAGGTACAATAAATAACAGCAACAAAGCGGTAAAGTTGCCGCCATGAATACCAGTTAGCGGCCGGAGAGATAACTCACGCTTTGCTCCAACTGGGCTGCTGTAAACGGAGGCTAATACGCGACAGATGACTAGAGTGGTTTTATGGAGAGAAATAGGCACGCGAAATAAAAATTACAATATTTATGGGCTTGTTGCATCATCTAAAAAGAACATACATCAGATAAAGAATAAGAAAGAAAATAAAAAAATATTTATTATGACAAGAAATCGTAGGACTAACACAAGAAGGTACATCGCAGCAGAGGAACTTTCACAGATGTAACTTTGACCGAAAATACATTCAAAAATATAGGCACGTAGGTTTTCAGTCCCTGCCGGAGGAAATATATTAATTGTTCCCCTCTAAAGAGCTCGAAATAATTTACTATTCAATTAAAATATGAATTTAATCGATGCAGTAAGTGATGTTCTTGACAACTGTCATGTGCGTTATTGATGACTCGTAAATTGCTAGTGGGAAAGACTCAACGTGCGAATTTCAAAATAATGAGGACTATCGTTTTTGAGCTCACCAGATAGCGCCACTGTCGCTTATGGTCATGTCAATAATTCTATTTTTTACTCTAAAGTACCAATAACTTCATAAAAAGTTTATTTTAATACGTATAACAAAATAGTGTAAACTTCAGATCATTTATTTCCAATATTCTCCCTAAAATTAGCAAGCATGAAACATTTAAAAATCATTTTACCTCCAAGTACTAACAAATAAGATCCTAAGTTGCTACTTAAACTCTTCAAGTCTGTGAATATTAGTAAAATTACGTGATAATAAAGCACGCAACGCGTGAACTTTATTTGATATCTGACATTTCGGTGCCCTCGCGCTACACTAGCACCTCTAGCGGTGAATTCACACGCCATTGGGAAAAATAAAATCATTACTACCAAACTGATGTGATTTTAAAAATGTCTCGCAGAATATTGTTTTACGTAATCTGTATTTGAAGTCTCACATCGAGTATTAGGCGACTGATATTAAAATAATGTCGTATCGTATCTACATAAACGATTTATTAATAAAGCACTCAATCGAATAAGGATATTGAAACACTCGAGAACCTTTGAAGAAATAACGTTACAAAAATACACGACAAAATTCACAGATTGATTTTTCATTTTCGCACTTGACAATTTCTGAACAATGAGAATAATTCTATGAAAGCGCAAGAATTGGGAGATAATGAAATAAAACGGGCCATTCGCGTCACACACCTTTTTGTACAACCTTCGAGATAATTATTGTCTCTGGACATTCTCCTTTATAAATATTTATTTCCAGTTCTTTGTTCACTTCTATTCTTATTTCCAATTTTCCAATATAGAACGTTTTGTTCTTTGTTTTAGTGAATGTCAAGCTCTTGATTAAATCAATTGTTTCTATTTTATTTACGTTGGAAGCTAAAGACATTAAAATATTTGGGGCGATATTTTGTTACCATTTAATAAAAATCTTCAAAGACCTCTCTGAGAAGTTGAGAGGTCGGTTCTTTTAGAAATTATTTGCTCACAGGATTTCGTAATATATTCGTACATTTAGACTGTAATATAACACAACATCACGTCTGTTATTTCCGAAGGGATAGGCAGAGGTGCTTACCTAATAGTAAACTCACATTTTGCCAGTCATGTAAAGACCCATGTAATAGGTATGAGCCCATTGCTATTAATCCGGAAAATGTGACTCTCACAAATCCACACTCCGCGGCTGTTAATGAGAAATTCCTGATGGAGAAACCCAATAACACTTTGCCCGACATGGGAATCGAACCCAGGCCCTTATGCTCTGCAGTCACGCTCCCGACCTCTAGACAACGAAGCACTCCATTCATACATTTATATTGTATCTAATGTTAAATCTGCAGAATACGACGGCACACAACAAAGCCATTCGCACCACAAAAGAAAGCAACACCCCAACCGATCTAAAACCCGACGTCTGCCGAAAATTGCCGAACAAAAAGCGGATTAAACCGGTTATCGGCGACTGCTAATAATAATAGTGTCGTCAGATAATCCAGTGTGATGGATGACGGGGGAACTGCCCACCCCTTTTAATTGCCGGCGTGAATGTGGCTGTCAGTCACGTCACGGTGAATTTTCCATTTATATTATAATAAGTTGGGATCTGTTTTGAAGCGGTTTTCTTGGTGTATTCGGTTTAATAAAGGTTGTGTCCCCAAGCTGGGTGTGTTTGACGGAGGGGCCGATGGAAATGCACGAGCTTATTTTTTGAATGCAATTGGTTTTGGTGAAGTGATCTTCGTGAAGGTGGAGGCCCGTAATGTTGGAGGAGTTACGAATTCCAATAAACAGGTTGGGTAGCTGGCTAGGTAACTAAAATATGCTATCTTGTCAGGACTCTAGGATATTTATACTTTAACAAAGTTCATGATTGGGCTTCGCAATTTTTGAAAACCTATAAATTGTTAGATGATCTACCCATTCGTAGAAGCGATTATACGAATATACGAGTGTTCAAGATCAATCGAGGGCGATTTATAAATCCGTGACCAAGGACAGGAGATCCCCGAAACATTATCTTATTTCTGTATGCCAGAGAGAGCGTGTAAAAGCCCCCTTTCCTGCATTAAGTGTTTCTTTCAGTTGATTTATACGGAGCCTTACATCTTTCTGACCCCTTTTCCTCTAATCTAACTTCCCCTTTTACCCTGAGATAAGCAGCTGATTCTCTTCATTTCCTTTCCCACACGCCAAAGTATCGACGTAGTGTATCGTTGCGTATACTTGCGTACAGTCACGATGAGCCGTCATTACCACCATCAATCATCCGCCGATACCGCACGATTGACGCCGAGCGCGCGCGAACATCTGCGACCACTACCGGCTAATTCATCATTTTGCATTCGACTGTACTACGAAAATGTTAACATTATAAAACAAACTTTAGCTGGTGGTACTAAGGCTGGTTTTGCGACGACGAACCTTAATAATTCATCATATCTCGATTGACAGGTCACTTTGCAGTTGTCAATAACTGTATCCTCATCTAAATAAGAGCTACTTTCTTTTGATATTATATCGACCTAACTGTGTATAGAATATGTAACTCGCAGATGTGTTGACAATATCGATTGTGTGCGAAATGTTATTATATTAGTGTAAATATTAAATGAAGGACAAAGGTCCCATTGATTTGTATAGCGCATATGGTGCGTTGTTGCTGCACCATTGCTCATCTAGTTGCTATCGACAGATTTGTACAAAATCAACTTCCCCTGCCGTGGGTCAACCCTGTCTGGGATGGTGAAATATGTATGTATGCACATAATCCTATTTGGTTTAGGGATTCAAAAGGTTTGTACTTTGAAGCAATGGAAATACTGTTAAAATATCTCTGTTTATTTTGGATTGCTATTTTATTATTTGATATTCAAGCTTTTCAACTAAGAAGAAAAGAAAATAACCCGCCTTTTATGTATTATTTTTTAAGTGAACATTATTAAATTTATATCATTTTGGTTTCATCCAAACTGTTTTGTCATAGAATACCAAGGCGTAAACACACATAACGATCGCTTTCAACGAGTTTCGCATTTCTACATCAACTTTCAACGGTATTGTCCTATCATATCATGTCATTTCAATACATTTTTTACTCTACTAGCTACATTGAAAATAGGACTGTATTACCTTTGTTTTAAGTAGAAAATTGTATGAATATCGATGCGGACATAAATCATCGCGTCGTGCATGCTCGCGACTCGATCGCGCACCGTTAAACAATGACAATATGGTCCTATTTTTGATGTAGTTAGTAATTTGCGTGCGCATTTTTCCATTCTGTCTGAACTGACCCTAAATCGCACTGAACAAGTTTAGGAACATGTAATTTTATCACTACGATTCCTAATAAACCCCTGTGATCATTTACTCATACAAAAAGAATAACTTTCCGCTGCCCTGTTAACATTACCATCTACTGACAGAAAGTACAGTTACAAATCATGCCACAACATGCATCATCCTCCGCCATGTTTGGCATTCAGCTCCCGTACGGAACCCGCGTAATTTAATTGTGCCGGCCGCGGGCACAATGCCGCGTGATTGGACGCTGCCTGCGGAATCCTAAATGCTGACAGTAGCCGATACGAGTGGGTTCACTGGTTCGGGGGTCAGTGTGGCGCTACAAAAACCACTATTTAATATCATACATTGGAATCAGTGTGGTCTGTCCTGAATCGAGGTGTTATTGATTGAATTTGGTGAGTTGTTGGCAATTTGTGGTGGAGCAATACATACGAGATGAAAAGTTTGTCCTGCTCCGTGAGATTAAAGGCTTCTTCGAAGTTTCGTGTTCCTCGAACTTTTTGGGGCAGTTTAATAGAATATTGCACACTCAATAAAAAGCCAGACTGTATTACTGATGGTTTGATTTGTTTCAGGTCGTTTGGGGCATGTTACTGATAAATGTTAAGGCAATAATTGCCAATTTTCCAGAATGAAATGGCCATAGCACGGAAACAGTCGTAACACACGATTTCCACAACCATTTCCGTTTCAAACCCCAGCGACCCTAAACCGCGACCTTGCTTTTCCCCATAAAAATAGGGGCCAGCAATAAAAACAATCAGCAACTTCCTTGTTGTGAATAAAACACAATAATACGAGCGGTTCGCGCGTTGACACGAGAGGCGCCTTGTTACGGCGCGGCGCGAGCGGTCCCGCATCACAATGAGATGTGTACGGGACCACCGGCCGAACCAGCTTCTCTAACTTGGATAACGTGTTTCAACGAGAAATAAAAATAATTCAGCAAAGAACTAGGAGAGTAGAGAATAATTGATTTAAAATTGTAAACTGTATTACTGTATGCAAATACTTAGTCAAGAGGACCGTTTGTTTAAATTGGTATAACTCAAGACTGTTACTGAGAAATTGCTAATAGAAAAACCCGACCTGGAAATCGAACCCAATAACCCGAGACAGTAATTTAACATACAGCATCAGTTGTCGAAATGTGGGTGAACTATTAGGTAAACCTCTGCCCGACCCTTCGGGTATTACCGGCGTGACGTTATGTTACGTATCAGTAGTAAACTAACGTCCTACCTCATACCTGACTATTTGAAACGAAGACGTAAATCTCGGTTGCAACCAACCTATTCCCCAGTAATCTTAACTCAAATCTAGTTTAAAATGAGCTTCAGGCAATATCCTTCTTGAATGTCATAAAAGTGGTAGTCTATCTAAAATATATGCAATGATTCAGATAACAGATTCAGATTCTAATTCTGATAACACGTGAAAAGCATTTAAATAAAATCTATAAACAATTTTAAGGACTTCGACGTGAACACTGTTACTAAATTCACCAATGACTCTAGAGTCTCGGAGAAGAAATTTTTAGTCGATTATATAAACGAAATAACGGTCAAATGTTTCGAACAGTTTTTTTTAAATAACTGACGAAAAAAGAAAAATATTATGAATCATCAGTGAATTCATGGTATTTTTTTGCGTCAAAAACGATTTTAAAACAGTAAATTGTCAAGCAATTATGTAGGTACCTAATTGGTTGTTAGCTGGCCAGCGTGTCATTAAAATGAGAAAAACAAAGAATCTTCACATTAATTTACCCAAAACTGTGAATAAAAGAAACATTTCGTCTTTTGTGTTTTGTCAGTACATCCGGTGCACGGTGCACGGCGCTGCCAACTTAAAAACACACAAAATGCAGGATATACAGTTCGTGTTGTCTTTTTTAGCCAATTACCACTAATGAGTAGTACACACACTCGTACAGATCTGAATGGAGTCGGAAATGCTTTTTTCGTGGATGTTTTTCGTTAGTTGTTTTAGCACAATTAAAATGTAGTTGGATTAATGCTTTGTATGATGATTCTGTAACAAAAACTTTTGGCAAAGCATCCTAGGCCACGGAACGCTATCATATTGGGTCTGAAACCTGTAAATTGTTTATGAAAAAAAAAACCTTTCTCAACATTCCTCAATTCCACGAAAAATCTTTAGAAATAATATTTGTGTTTTAATTTGTTACTTTTTGTATCAAAGACTGAAGACTTTTAGAAACCAGGTGAGAGGACCCTAACCGTTCTTTAATCAAATCAGTTGTCAAAAAAATTGGTCTACATTTAGTAGCTGTTATTTATTCGTGGCAACCACTCATGCTCCAAAACCAGGTAACAATAACTAGAATAACCGCACGTGCTGAGGTACATGCTCACTTTCCCCGAAGCTGAGGACTATTTATTTCTAGCTCCAATAAAAACCTATTTTCATAACAACACATGTTCTAGTTCAGTGGTCAACACTTTAAATGCCAATAAAACGGTTCCCAGATCACGGCGCTCCGAACAGAAAGAACAATATATTTTATTGCGAAACAATAAACTTACCTGATCGCTGTCCAATACTCCGCGCGCCTCACTAGTAGTCTCGTAAATATTTACTACTGGCAACACCTTACCTAATATCAACACACACGCGGATATACACCCTAGTCGCTAACACATATAGTTCCTTTTAGAATGGGAGTGATGTAGTCATAAGTCCATCAACACACAGTTTGTTTGTGTTGCCCAAACATCGCTGTTAAGAACTACCAACTATTGTTTAACTTGATAGTTATTTTCATCGTTCAACAGTTAGTTTTTAAAACTATTTTTATGAGTATACAGATTTCAGTTTGCTCTTTGATTTTTTTTTATGAGTAATTATATTATAATTTATGTTAATTTATAAGACTACTACACTACAACGATTACATATTCTAATTCTATAATGACACTAATTAAATAACACTAAAAAAGTCGTAATTTTATTTTTCGTATTTCATTTTGGCGCGCGTATCGTTTTCCCCGGCGTACTGTCGTAGGGCGGGCGGCGACGCGGGCGGGCGCCGTAATCTCTGGGCGGCGAGTGAGTGCGGGGCTCACAGGCCGCGCTTTAAATGCTCCACTACTTATGTACTTGTCGTTGTACTAGTCGTTTTATGTCACATTTTGAGATGAGAGGTAGTGATCTATGTTGTTGGTCGATTAGATACAGGTGGCGGATGTTAATTTTGATTTTGAGTTAGAGCTACTGAATTTACGGTACTAGTGGTTAAAGTAATGCGCATATCTTATTCTTTGAGCGGCTAGAGTAAGTTGTGAGGGGTGCTTTTACAGTACTAATAAATTAATGAACATTTGAACATCCAAATTTTCAAACAAAAATCATTTGATCTAAAAAAGACATCTATACAAATCTATACATATACAATCTACATACATAAAATGAAGTGTCTCTTTGTAATATCAAAATTACAGCTTTTTACTGAATGTATATGAAAAACACATTTTTTTCAAGTTTTGTCTGTTTGTTACGGCTAATCTCCGAAATGGCTGGACTGATTTTGCGCTGATGTTATAAGGTTTAACATAGGCTACTTTTATTTCAGAAAAATAATTAGAGTTCCGCGCAAAAAAATTAAAACCCTTGAAATTGGTAACAAAATTCGATTCAAAAAGGAAAGTAATATTTTTTTGTAATAATTTCACGAATGAAGGTCGCGGGCACATTCAATCGATAAAAATGAACGACCTGACAAGTCCCTACCTACATTGTTTTTATTTACTACCATATCACCGCGGATGTTTACTCATTACTTTTACTGCGCCATTAAACCTAACCTCACGTTTCTCCCCCTCCAACTAATTACACGACATAAAACTACAAATAAAAACATGAAAAAACCACCCCTTAGTTTCCACCCTACAAGTTACAACTAGTATTTAATAGTAGAACCATTGAAATGCTCGTAAAATTTTTATTCGTCATAAAGTTAAGCGAAGCAGGGGGACGGTAGTTAGCGAACATGATTGCGGACAATAAAACTAAATGGGAGATTGATTTAAGACTTGTTAATGGGTGATAATGACGTGGGTCTTGGCGGAGAACTCAATGAAGTTGACCCTCAGTTTGACACTTATATTGCAACAACATCAACGTTCGAGTATAGATCCTAATGGGAGAATGTAAATGCGATTTTATTTTATTTAAGGCTAAACAGGGTGTAACAGGACCCTTCACGAAGCTGTCAACCAAGCATTATGAACATCAAACTAAGTAACTTTACGCAAAAATTATTGCTGGGAAGACTTTTTTTGGGGTGAAAAATCACGTTTTACGGTAGGACTTAATGTAACGCAATGAAAACATTGTGCTGATGGGTGGATTGAAATGTACGGGGGTCGTGGAGGTGTTTACGGTAAAAACCTTCCGTTAAAATGCTAAAAAAAAACTTGTGAAAAAGACGGAACTTTGACCCCCAATATCTCCGTAACTAGAAGGTGCCCAGGTATTTTTTTGTTCTAGACCAGGGATTCCCAAAGTGGTCGATATCGACCCCTTGGGGTCGATATCGGTTTCCTAGGGGTCGACATAAACGAAAACTGATTATGGGGGTCGACGAGGTCTAAAAATCGACCCCTATTAAATTAACACAAGTTCTTATTTAAAACTTTCAAGATAGGTAGGTAGGTACTGTATTGTTTTTGTTGTGTTACGTGTACTAAGAATAATTAATATTTATGTAGGAAATAGCATTGTTGTAGTAATATAAAGCCTCAAGTTCGTACAAGATGAAAAACTCGGCAAGTCAGTGTGGACAAGTTTGTGCAAGATAATGAGTTCGAGCGTACGTCTTTCAGGCGCGTTTTGACTTGCTCTCTATTTGACGCTTGCGCGATTTAACACGAACGAATTCATGATCAAGTTGCAAGTCCAAACATGTTCCTGATATTTTACTATTTAACGAGGTTGCACTTAGGTTGAAAGTTCATTTGCGTTTTGAAATTCGTTGGAGCTTGAACGATAATAACTCATATAAGTACTCATTTATTTCAAGAGATTACAAAGTTATTACATAGCTAAATTAAGTGAAGTAAAGTGACTGAAAAAGAATTTACAAAATGCTGAGCTCCCTACGCGAGTTAATAGCGTAACCACACAATATCTGCAGTTTATGAAAAATTAACAGGGTAAGTACCAAACAGTTTTTATCCGGCACAGCGCATCAGCATTGCCCCACTGCACACTGTGTGATAGTGATCAGTTGAGCTATCTGTAGATTGTTTGCAACAGTTTGCAGTTGCCTCAGTTGTTTCAATTGTAAAAATTTACCAGTAAATTTAACAGTTTATTAAGTATTGTTTTTAATTTAGGTACTTAGTTTCTTATTTTTTTATTTGCAGGATTACTGAGAGTTTTATGATGGCGGACACGAAAAAAAAATGCAGACAATACAGTTTGGACTACTTGAAGTTCGGATTTATTGCATCTCCATCAAATCAACACTTGCCGATGTGTCTCATATGTGAAAAAGTATTCAGTAACGATGCCATGAAGCCTTCAAAAATGGATGACCACTTATCGAGAGTACATGCTGACAAAAAAAGTAAGCCCTTGACATTTTTTCAAGCACTTAAAGAAAAACTAGACAAAAGGCCATCCATAAGATCGATGTTTGCGTCATCATCTATTAAAGACGATGATGGTTTACGAGCGTCCTATAATATATCTTTACTAATAGCGAAGTCGGGGAAACCCCACACAATTGGAGAGCAGCTTATCTTACCAGCCATTGCGGAGGTCCTTAACAATGTATTGCACAAACCCGCACATGATATTTTAAAGAGAATACCTTTGAGCAATAACACCGTTCAGAGACGCATAGACGAGATGGGACGCGATGTGGAAAACATTTTATGCAAGTTCTTACAGACCAACAGATTCTCTCTCCAGTTGGACGAGTCTACATTACCCGGCAATGAAGCTCTGTTGTTAGGATATGTTCGATATATCAAAGATGAAAATATGTGCCAAGAACTGCTTTTTGCTACATATTTAGAGACTGATACCACAGGAGAATCAATTTTTCAGGCCGTGGAACATTTTTTTACTGACAAAGCTATTCCATGGAAGAACATTGTTTCTGTTGCGACTGATGGTGCACCGTCTATGGTTGGTCGTCATCGTGGTTTTATAGCTCACTTAAAGCGACAACTGCCTGATGTACTGGTCATTCACTGCGTGATTCACAGGCAGCATTTAGTAGCAAAAAAGCTGAGTCCTAGATTGCATAAGTCTTTACAATATGTAATAAATGCTATCAACAAGATTCGAAGCAATTCTTTGAACTCTCGGTTATTTGCTCAGCTATGTGAGAAAACGACGAAGTCTTTACTCGATTACTTCTTCACACTGAAGTTCGCTGGCTATCAAGAGGCTCTTGCTTAGAAAGATTTTCAGCCGTTTTTGAATCTGTGTTGGAGTTTTTACAAGAAAAAGATCCGAATTTGAAAGAAAATCTGAACAATTGTAAAACAGATATTTATTACTTGACTGATATCTTTGGAATGTTCAACAAAGTTAATTTGCAGCTGCAGGGTGACGATCTTAACTTGATTAAAACAAAATCAATAATATCGGCCTTCGTGGGTAAACTAATCCTTTATAAACAAAATTTAGGCAGAAAAGAATATTCGCAGTTTCTGCATTTGTCAAAATTACCAGAAACGCTTCAAGATGATGACATTTTATTATATGTCACTCACTTGGACGCATTACACAAGGATTTTTCGGAGAGGTTTGAGGATCTTTTAAATTTACAAATTCCTCAATGGATAATAAATCCGTACAATACCACAGCCATAGAAGAAGCCAATGTGATAATGCAAGAAGAGTTGATTACCATCAGCACAGACGAAGAGCTTAAGCAGAAGTTCAACCAAGGCTATCAGAAGTTCTGGTTGCAACGCAACATTGAAACACAGTATCCTACATTGTGGAACATTGCTGAAAAATACCTTATCGCTTTTCCATCATCATACCTAGTTGAAAAAAGCTTCAGTGTGGTAACAAACATTTTGACGAAACAAAGAAACCGTTTGAAAATCAACGAACGTGGAGATTTAAGACTCACCAATATTGAACCGGATGTAGCTAGATTGGTAGATAGTCACCAGGTTCATCCATCACACTGAATGTTTTATTTTCTCTTTGCGAATTAATACTTTTTTAAATATAATTTCCTACCTACTTAAAATTCTTTAAGTACCTAATTTGTAATAATCGTTATAAATTAAACTTGATATTTACTGAATTGTATGTCTTTTTATTTTGTTAAATTTTGATACGAAAATGAAGTCAATTTTACTCACTTAACCAAGTGCAAAGTTTTCCAATTGGTACCTTAGTACCTAGGTATTTTGTGTCAATAGGAAAAAACTAAAGATAGGCCCCCTTATTCATAATAGTCTGCTAACTTAAAGCATTGCTAATTCTCACTCTGTCTTCTTCTATTGACCTAAGTCAGAATGAAAAATAACACACTGTAGCAGCTGTTTTAAGTTAGCGGACCATTATGAATAAGGGGGTTGATCTTAAAAGTAGGTAATTTGGCCATGGGGGTCTGAGGTAACAGTTCATTTTGGAAAAGGGGTCACTTGTCCAAAATAGTTTGGGGATCCCTGTTCTAGACCATACCTGGGAACCTTCTAGTTACGGAGATATTGGCGGTCAAACTTCCCACTTTTTCACAAGATTTTTTTGAAATACTTGTCTTTAATGTAAGATTTTTGGAGAAACACCTCCACGACCCCCGTATTATTCAATCCATCCATCAGCACAATGTTTTGAGTGCGTTAACATCGAGTCCTACCGTAAACGTGATTTTCCACCCCAATGAAAAAAAGTCGTTTCCCAGCAATAATTTTTGCGTAAAGTTACTTAGTTTGATGTACATAATGCTTGGTTGACGGCTTCGTGAAGGGTCCTGTTACACCCTGTATTATATTTCGAGAAGGCTCGAGGAATACCCATGCTTATAGTGCTAATGGCTCATTGAATTGACGATGTATATTGACAGCGCCAGGTGATCTGTCATGTTCCTGTCAAAGTCAAAGTAAAAACGTTTATTGCGAACTACAACTACTACTACTACTTTATTGTGTACAAGTGTCATCTTCTTTAATGGTTAACAACGAACCCTTTTAGTGATCGCCAAGCACTGACACAAAGTTAAGAATTTAGATACTTATCATGACTGTACCGACAAGGAAATGAATTGGTTATCAAATGACGCACTAAACCAATTTGCCGTGTCATATAGCCATTTCATTCATACAATGATTCATAGTTGTAATTTAAATATATATATACAGACATTTACGTTGATTGTCAATTTAATAAACAACGAGTGTCACTGTTACGATAACTGCTACTATTTTCACAAATGAGTGTACTGCAACCAAAAACGTGGGAGTATCGGTAACAAAGCGGCCGCCGGTAAAATAAAATCAAATAACCTCCCGCAAGGCATACCTGAACCAATTCCACGCATAGTTGCGAGGATTCCCTCCCGTTCGTGTGGCGGCACAACCGCGGGATACATTCACAGCATTCAGACATACAATCAATATAGATCAATGTAGTACAATACAGAATTATATAGAGACGAGGACAATTATGTTGAAATAGTATAATCTAATAAGATATGTCTGGAAGGTCGACAAACTCATGAACCCACAGCGCCTACCTATTGTGACCTCCTTTCAAATTAATGTTTACTTTTAACTGAAAAGATAAGTTGGCAACACAAATTACCTATACTAGAATCGAACCTAAGTGAGAACTAAACAAGTATCTTAGAAATCACTCCCTTATGGTTACACAGGCGATGACAGGACATTGTTCAGTAGCCTTACACCGTTCGTCTAAGAAGCAACAGTGATGTAAAATGTACTTCCCGTGTGCCCGTCGGCCACGCGGCTTTTCAAATAATAAAATGAAACCTCTGCCACTGACCTCTGTTGCAACATAGATCATAGGCGGCAAGTGCAATCATCATAAACCACACGGATTGGTGAACGAGTGGCAGGCATTACTGCTTCCCACCTTATTGCTTGTACAGTTAAATTAGCTGTAGCTAACATCACAGCAATTGGTGAGGGACGTGATCTGCGCGGGGAATACGAGCTTAGTACAGCACGCGATGTGTATCTCAAATTTATAATGCTTAAAATGGTTTTTATGGTTATGACTACAAAGTCCATTTTAAGAGTTTTAATTTTTTTAATGTGATTCATATTATGATTCTGATAAAGCAGCCATTTTAGGCCCCCTGGGGCCTTAGTCTGCTATTGCAATAGTGTCAGGATGGTCTATCATTGATTTAATAAGGCGGCTAGCCCACGGCGTATTGAAGCGCGTTCGAAACTCGTTTGACGTGTGTACAAAGGGTAATTCGTCTGCGCGGGGCCTTATTAAATCAATGATAGACCATTCTGACACTATTGCAATAGCAGACTAAGGCCCCATCTGTAACTACAATCTGCAACTTTTTTAATGGTATCGGCTAGTGCCGATACCATTAAAAAAGTTGCAGATTGTAGTTAAAAAAAAAGATACTAATCTTTCAACATTAGAAAACAACATTTTATTATAATTCATTAATTTCTCTGCGATGCGCTTTTTTTTGCCTTGGGTATGTGTCATGAATATTATTGATTGCAGTAGGAGCCATTCGATCGGTGTCATAAAATGTTTATTATTAAATCTCTCCAAATCACAAACGTATTAACTTCAACAGTATAAAAAAACACGAGTCTCCACAAACAATCGACATCCATTCAATCGCGAATGAAAGAATTTGAATATAGAACACGTTACAAACAAAATACTCAACGAGAGAAATTATTTTTTCATGAAAAACAGCCGAAACATTTCGTGGCGGCCATAATGCGGGAAAAATAACGAATCATCACTCCCCCCCCCACATACCTTTTGGTAAAGAGAGAAAAACTTCCCGGCCTGGAGAGGTCCGCATTGTGCTCTCCGTCAACGCCAACGCCACCTTTTTATTCTAACTCCACTTAAAAATTTAACAGTGTCGTTTGAAAAGGTCGCCGTCAAGTGACGCAACAGTGGCGACACTGACAGCCTCCGAGGCCTGTATCCTGTATAGTGTAAAGGAAAATAAAAAATTACATATTGAATTCAATTTGTGTTGCTCAGTGTCAGCGGCTGTACTGTGGAGTGGGAGCATTTTGTTTTATGGTGAAAAGTAATGTTGGTAACAGCGACAGCGACACGTATTCAAAATAACTGTTGTGGTTAATCGTGTCGTCCACACAATAACTGAATGAAAATAATGGTTAAGAATATAATTAATTTGAGTGCTGCAGGTTTTGTACATGCAGCGCCATTTCGTTTCCGGAAATTATTATTGGCGAGAGCTTGGACCCCACGACGCAGGGTAACCTGGTGTGGAGTCCAGGGATTATGAAAATCTAGCGCTTTTGTATTTTAGGCTCATTTGTATTTTGTTTAAGCGTTTTAATATTGTACCGAAAAATTAAAAAACATTTAATATTTTACTTATATAAAGAGCCACGCAAAATTAATAAGTAGAATTTTATTAAAAACAACACTTTCATAGGTAGTGACTACCTATGAAACGTTGACGTTCAAAAAGTAGTCATTGGACTACCTATGCGATTTTGACTTTGTCAAGGCAGGCGTTTCTAGTGTTTTAGATAAGAGAAAGAAATTGTCATAATGAAGCAAACTATTCGCACCTTGAAGATGTTCAAGTTACCATTTGGCTTCATCAAACACACCACGTATCGAACTATTTGCTCCCGCGGTAACACCCAACAGCCAATAACCTGATTAGCATCTGCACGCGCCTGTACTCCTCGCACAAAGGAGATCCATCCCGCGCAGATTGATAGCAGCCTGCGGGTGGTGTAGCAACAGAGGTGACGAGCGATATCACTGAACATATCTGGATTTGAGGGGCGGATCTGTATGGGAGGATTTAGTTTGTCGAACTGAGAATAGAGATGATCACATCGGGAGTAACGATTCTTTTGCTAATAATAGAAAAATATTTCAACGCTTAGAGGGAGGTTATGTGAAATGTGATTATGTGACTGTTATTGAGTTTTAAGATCAGTTTCTCAGCAGCAGCCCAAAGTCTCAATTTTTGCCCGGTTGATGTCAATGCTAGCCCTTATTACGGGAGACTGCATGAGACTTAAACATGACAGGCGAAATGTGGGAACACGGCGGTTATTTCAGGCGTTATGTTATATAATGTTTAGAGGTAGAGGTAGAATTTGAAACAGGCCCAACACTAAACCGAAAATATGTGAAGAAAAAACAACACAATTATGTACTTATTGCAAATCTAAACAAAATCCATTTTGATTGAGGCTCGGTTCCAGTCTAAAAAGAGTCTTCACGTGAGTCGTCAGTCTTTCGAAACATTGGTTCTAAAAGACATTATGTCCGTACCTAACAACAAAACTGTCTGGCTAAGTATTGTAGGTTAGATGTGACCCGTCGGCGTCGGTGAGGGGACACTGAGTGACTAATCCCTCCGTCTGCGAGAGGATCGAACGCTCTGCCCTTCAAAACTTCAAATAGATACGCTCTTTAGAAGTTTGGGATAGCATTTTATTTTTATTGAGAGATGTTGAATATTGGATTAGGCTGATAATGCTCCATTAGTTGAGAAGATATTGATAAAGATTGAGTTTTTATTCATGAAAACCTATTGGAGGACTTATAGGGAGACGCCTTATTCGTTAATGCATCTATCATTATAGTGATTACAGAATAAAGGATTATTTAGCAGACAACATAAATGATATGGCTAGAAAGGAGGTGAATGCACTGCACTGAGATGCCGAGTAACAGAGAAGTATGGAAGAAGAAGTCACGGTGCGCCGAACCTACATAAACTGGGATAAGGGCAGGGGAATGATTATGATGAAGCAGACAACATTACATGAGATTTATCAGACAAGAAATACGTGAGGATTTTATCTGTTACAATATAACACTTCAGACGTCTTAGGCGCGGGACAAATACAAGAAGCGTCGGGCGGAGGTGAGGCGCGGGCGAGGTGCCGGCGCGGCGCCGCCGGTGCAGCGCAGAATAGGCGCGCTCGCCCGCGCCGCGACCGCGCCTCGCCGTCTCAGTATGTTTCGCGCCCCACCTCTTCTAGACATTTTGTATGAAATATCAAAGAATTGGCGCGGCGCCCGGACCTCGCCCGCGCCTCACCTCCGCCCGACGCCTCTTGTATTTGTCCCGCGCCTTAGTCTTGTTGACAAATACATAACATAGTGCCTGTAATTCCCGAAGGCAAAATCAAAATCAAAGCATTTATTTCAAGTAGGCCAGTTACAGGCACTTTTAAACTGTAGAAACAAAGATAACAGTGAAATGTAGCTACAGTCCCAGTCACAAGGCATAAAAACTGAAAAGTACTGTAGTTGCCCATTCCCCATCGTAGAATGGAGAAGAACTGGCAAGAAACTCCATGTACACTCTTTTAAATCATCATATTGTTACACTATTATGTGAGAACGATGTAGCAAGATGTGCACATTAAAAGTGTCCACAGTAAAAACAAAAAAGACAATTCAAAAAAATAAAAATAATTGAAGGCTGAGGTGTATCCAACAGTACAGCCACATTTCGCTAGTTATGTTCAAGTCCCATGTGTTCACAAATGTTGACCCAAAAAAATTGCTAGTATCTTTACCCCAATAGCCGTCACCTAGCAATCATGTTATTAAAGCACACTAAAACCTTTTGCTGTCCCATCAATTAGGGCGCCATAAAAGGCTACACCCATACATTTTCCATGTAGAACAGGCACAATAACAAATACGAGTGTTAATTTACGAGCATGGGCCACGCAGGGCCGGTGTACGACACGCCGTAAACCATGGTGTTCCACTGACTGTCTTCTATATGAGGGGGGGTTATGGCGGTGCGGGGTAATTGTCGATGGTGGTGGAATGCAGGAGTGTGGATGTGTCGATGGTGTGAAAACGTGGAAATTGTTCTATTTGTGTGTGAGTAAGAATGTGGTTCTAACCAACAATGAGAATGTGGTTCTATCTAAATTAACATAATTAACATTGAATTTGACTCATCTTACTCTAGTAAGATGAGTCAAATTCAATGTTAATTATGTTAATTTAGATATTAAAATTAATATTGGTTCTTTTCTGTGGGGGAAGTCTCATAATGAGAAAAGAGACTCCTACGGATTAAATCATCTTTGTCACACAAAAAGGGACCTGAAGGAATTAGATGGGGAGATATTCGTATTACTAAACCAATATTATAATACTTTTATTATAGTAATTAGGTACATGAGCCTTAACTCCAGCACCATGGTCCTACTTCGCACAAGTTTCCAGAGAACGGAAAGAATTTCGTAAAATTTCAACCTACTTGATATCCCTTCACCATTCCTGTAGACACAAAAATGCCACCTTCATCCAACAAATTACTCACAATCATGACCCAACTCTATGAGCAATTAATTTTCCATCCCCGCCTTAATCCCGCGCCCCGGGATTACGGCGCACGCGTCCCGGCGCTAATCCCGCGGGATCGCATCTGCGCGGGATCCCGGCCTGTTTACAGTGCATATTGAGCGCTGGGAGCCTGCACACCCGGTCGCACGAACTGTGATTAAGTTCTGAGTGGCAGCAGACGGGCGTTTTTAGAGGTCCTGCAAGACTGTGAGGGTTAGGAGATAATCCTTACAGAGGTTGTTCTTGTGTCGCTCAGCTTTTATGTAGTGAGATATCGAGTTAAGTGTTTAATCTCTGGCGTCCAGTTATACAATAGAGTACCAAATTAATTAAAACCATTAAGATCAAGATTGTTCAAAATTCAATTATACAAATGGCTATCTGCTTATAGTTTTTATAGTGTTAAGGAGTTCCTGGAACGTAAAATCGCATGATGACTGATTGTTTCGCTAAGCATGTATTTGCGCGCTTACACTAATTATTAAGCAAAACATGTTTGCTCACATTAATTAACACTACCACCATTTTAACCTACCATGTTTTTAGCAAATAAATGATATTCTATTCTATTCACAATATGTCTACTTTCTATCGATTCATCGTACCTATTATTTTTGCCAGCTCAGCAAATTAACCGGAATACGAATTATTAGGTATCGTGGCACTAAATATCACTCGACTAAACCCATTCTAAATCATTATCGTGTGTGAAAGCATTCATCAAGTTTGCTGCATCAACTCTTCATCCCTGCTCTCCCCTTCCGACTCACTACGCGTGAAGATAAGCAACTCAGCCATTTACAAACATCAACTAACATAACAACATCTTTCTACTCAGCTATAACTGTTGTTATGAAGCGTGCGCGCGGGTTCCGTCCGGCAGCCGGCGCTTATCTGCCGTATCTGAACCGTATCCGAACCGTATCCGACGGCTAAGCCGTATGGAAGAGGCAAGCGACTACTGAACGATTAGCAAGCATGATAGTGTAGGTACAGTTGACTAAATGAGCTAAAATAACATGCTATAAAATACATACCAGTTTTATTGGAAACATACATTAATCTAATCAACCAATATTACGTAAGTCGATAAAAATATCATAAAATGTGTGGGTACATTGAATTGGTTCTGCTATTTGAACATAATAGTATAAGCATCGATGGTTCAGTGGTAGAATGCTCGCCTGCCACGCGGGCGGCCCGGGTTCGATTCCCGGTCGATGCAATATGCTTTTTGTAATTTATTTTTATTTTTAGCTTCAGTTTATTAAATTTTAGGTCATATGTTTTAACTTTGTTACCTAGTTAATTATAAAAAATTAACCGATTTCATTTATCAACTATGTCACGACCCGCTCAACTTAATAATGAAGAAAATGTCAACATTTGAATACATACAAACCATGTCCCACTGACAACTACAAAAACAACAAAAATCTGCCAAATCAGTCAGTGATGCTCCGTCATACTTGTGGTAATTGATTTTTATTAATATAGATAGCAGGTAACAGCTGGTTTTGGTAAAGGTGTAAGCAGTAAACATGTTACTCACACCTAATGTATTGCTCAAAGTTTAATTTACAAAACACTGCGAACAAATACACTTAGATCCATTTAACGTTAATTAAAATAAATAACCAACAAAATAACGAACGCCTACCATTTTAACAATAGCAACGTAATCCTCTCCGCCGCTACACAAATTGTAAGCGGAACAAGTACACAAAGGCGCCAGTCGCCACACATCACATAAAGGTGCAACCACATTATCATAACGGCTAAGACTACAATGGATCGCGCGGGATTTGCCGCGCGTCCTAAGTGGCGTTTAATTAAAAATATGTCACGTGGCGCGACATGAGGGGTGAGGGGCGACGGGCGACGCTTTGCGGACGTCTTATTGTTGCAGGGGAAGATATTGCTGTTGTATGGGTTATTTTGTAATTGATTGCTACGAAATTGTTTTAAGCAACATTTTATTCTAATAGCATAAAATGTGCACGATTGTATCTCCAAAAAAAATATAACGCTTTTCAAGAATGTGTTATGCTTATGCCCAGACATGTCGTGTTGTGACATGTTGTCATAAGTGACGAGTCCGTTGGTATTTGGAAAATTCTTCTTTTTATCGATGGTATAAAATTATTGGGGTCCAGTAGGTGGCTGCACAATACTCGCGGCGTCAATTTGAAGTCCTTTAAAGGTAGGTGCACTTTGGACACTCGAGCAGGTGGGTCTTGGTCTGGCAGGAACACCGCATTTGGAAATTAGAAGTACCTAATTATACATAAAGGTGCTGAATTCATTTGAGAATAGATAAATGTATTCTTGTTTAACAGAAAAGCTATTGCAAAATGAAACAAGTTCATCCGTCCGATGATAACGTGTATCGAGCTCATGTTTAGCTACACAAACGATAGCGGCAAGTTTGGCACAGGCTGCAATATCACGAGACGTCACGACGTCTATTATCTGGTTAGCTGCACGCAGCACGCCATGCGCTCGTGGGAGGACGCTACGGCTAGACGAAGACCAACACACAGGAGCGCTGGATCCTCCTAGAGACACGTACTAAAGCAAACGAGGGTTTTTCTTTGCCTCCAAATAAATCACTGTTTTCTTCACATACACAGTCAGGGACCCTTAGTTTCCAATTCACGGCTTTCGTGTAGCCGTCGTCGATATATGTTTGTCTGGTGTTCATAAGGCTGAATTCCTATTTGGTTGGAAATGTCATGAAGAGTAGATACCTATTTCTGAAGGCTTAGGACAGATTATAGCAAGCAGACTAACACTCACGTTAACTCGCCCTTGGGCAGAAAGCATTGAAGGGTTTTTCTAGAATAATTCTTACTTGTAACTTGCTAAGCCACATCCAGCACAATAAGCTGTCGAGTGGAAACCGAAAGCATCGCCAAGGTTGGCGCACACTAAAGTGAAACAGTTCAACCCCGCAACGTCGCTCGCACCGTTACTCTCCGCCACCGAGACCACTGGCTACTCTGTTGCACTTGTTCAACTTTGTCCAACTGTCACAGCTACGTGGATTGTTTTGTCAAGTGCGTCTAGTCTAGGACACCTACTTGTGATCGTCGGGAACTTCCTTGTCGTGTTTATGTTGAGTACTTTCCTTAGTTAGAAAGACATCGCACTTTGCAACACATACTAAGTGTAAGTATTACTGGTGCTATGGAAACCACGATGAAATTGAGAACAACCAATTTGCTAAACAAAGGTGACAAATTTAGTTAAAATTTACAGGCTTGAGGAAAATGCACGGAGGACTAATGGAAATAATAATGTGCATATGAAAATAGCGAATTCTTGAAAAGAACGAACGCAAGATTTCCTGTAGTGCTTATACAGGGTGTAACAGCACCCTTCGCGAAACCGTCGATCAAGCGTTCTGTACATCAAACTAAGTAACTTTACGCATAAATTATTGCTGGGAAACGACTTTTTTTTGGGGTGAAAAATCACGTTTTACGGTAGGACTTAATGTAAAGCACACAGAACATTGTGCTGATGGATGGCTTGAATAGTACGGGGGTCGTGGAGGTGCTTAAACTTGTTTAAAAAAAAAAATTGTGAACAAATTGGAAGTTTGACCCCAAAATAATATCTTCGTAACTAGAAGGTTCCCAGGTATGGTCTAGACTCTAGAATAAAAAAAAAGCGCGATGACGGGGACAATAAACACCTTTCGGCGTCGTTAAGTTCTTGTTACACCCTTTATATTAATGTCACAACAATTTCACCAGTATTTTCATTGTGCGTCAACTTCACCAGATTGACACCAATCTTCAATCCAATAAAAACGAACGCGTGTAGTTACTTAGTCCCAGTCAACAGACGACACGTATCGAAGGTTCGAGATCGGCCCACACGGTGGACATGTACACAGCCATTGAAAAACCACCTTTACATAGGACACTTCAACTCTAACTGCAATCACGCCGTCTAGTGTGTAAATAGTAAACCAATCGCAACGAGCGACGGAGTTGTAGGGCTGTCGCGACTTGGGGAATATCGATACATTTAAGATTTTCTGATCGATTCCATCGGATTTCTTGAAAGAGATGAATTGAAAATGAACAACAAATAGCGCCTAGAGAATCAATGATGACGTAAGTATAGCTGAAAACGCTTTGTGAATACTGCTTCTCCCAATTATGTTCGGCTTCCATATTGGACCGGATGCAGAGAAGTGAATACTAGTATTTTAAACGGAGTGACTGCCTATCTGATCTTACTTTACCACACAATGAATACTGATAACGATACGGAGTTGTTTACCAAGTATTGCTAGACTGGCTGGGCGCAAAATGCAGATTGAGAGAAGGCATGTCCAGGCGGGAATACGATACACTAAATTGATCAATTGATTGGTCGCAAAAACTCCGCAGTATATCTTCTAAGTCGTGTGCGACAGCCCTGCGTGACTCGCTCACCGCGAGGTGCGGCCGCCGCTGTGCGCTGCTGTAATTCCGACGCGACGCTAGATTCAGCTCGCCACGTTATTACACATCGAGGATAACTTGACAACTTCAAGTAAGGAGACTTCTATCTGATTACGTTGTATTGATAGTAATTGTTTATGCGCGCAACCATGGCTGCAGCTGAAGCGCAAATAACAAAAACAACAACAAATTAAATAGTGGATAGACTAGTGAAAATACATTTGGTCATTAAACCGACTTCAAAAACACAAAAAAGTAAAAAATAATTTTAGCTTCAGAAGTCGGTGACGTTTGCTAGTTTGATTTTGTTTTTTTGTCACCGACTACTGAAGCTAAAGTTATTTTTTTACTTTTTTGTGTTTTTGAAGTCGGTTTAAATTTTTGCAAAAAAGTTTTTTATTTTTCACCTATTAGTGGGTCACATGTGCTTACCCCTTCACAGCGTACCGGCGTGATGTTATGTTATGAACTGGTGTAAACAATAGACAAACATGAGATTTCAACAATCCCAGTCCATTTGCTATCATATATTAAAGAGTTCCGTTGCCTATCTCCGAAGTTCTTCATCAGATCTTCACCAAATTGAATTGGGACCACTCCGAGAAAGTACTCTTCCATAAACTACCCAAATCGCTTCAAGTGTGCCTATAAAATTGGAAGAGTCCTCTCTATTTCTCCAAGATCCTATCATCAGATCCTGAATTGATGATCATGGGAACACCTGGGAAGTATACCCTTTCAAACTAAAAAAAAAATCCAAATCGGACCAGCCATCTTCGAGTAATCGGGGAACATACATAAAAAATAAAAAGGTTCCGACGAATTGAGAACCAGAAATAGAGTAACTTACAAGTCTCGAGGGCTTAGGCAAAGTGCCATTCTATCAATGGATACGATGATGGACACTAAACTTCATTATTGTATTGCACTTTGAGTTGAGCTACCAATAGGCACATAATGTCAATCTGGTTGAGCGTTGTCGTAGAAAACCGAAACGCTTTGCAAGCGATGTCTACTGGCCCCGGGCCCTGTGAACCTGTGATAGGTATCATCGGTCTTAAAACTACTAATTTTTCCTTTTTTAATTATGCTAGCTACAACCGACCCCAATAAACACGTTTTATAATAAAATGTTACAGGTATTGTAACCGAAGCTTGCCTGCACGTAATGAATTTCCTCAACACCTCGGCACACAGCGGTCCCCCGGCTGTTTGCCCGTCATACCCTGTCCCCGGGGAGGCCCGGAGGCCGGGAGGCCGGGACTATCCTCCTGCCGAGTAATTCGGTCTGCTTGCCGACTCGATCGGAACGGATGGAGATTGCATTTAACGCGGTGCTCGATTGGTGGCGTATTTGCTTTCTTGGCTATGGATGGAACATTCCTAACGTTGGAACGATTGTCACGATGTGTTTGATCTTTTATAGCTATTGAATTAGTGAGTGAGCGGTTCTTAAAAATCTTACCCTTTTGTAACAATTCGTTAGATATCGATCTGGCTACGTAAGTTTTTTTTTGTAATTACAATACGTGTGTTACACGTGTGACGTGTCCTAATTTTTTGTTTCATCATGTTTGTTTGGTGAATCCTTTGCGCGAGTTGCATTGGAGGAAGTTTGACATGTTCGCCTAGTTCTCAAATCAGAAACCATATAGATATCATTAATGACACTGACACACATGACATGATGACTTGCTATTCCAGTGCAACTAATAACTTTTAAGAAACAGCAATACAGCATCAATATAATTGGCAGTACGACTACCACATCAGTACCGGTGGAAATTAACATGCTTCACCCAAACAATGAGCACTAGTCTACAGCACATGAATTGATGACGATATTGCGCCAGACTGGCAGACTGTCAGTGTGCCAATAACTGATGATGGATCACGTGATACTGGGAATGTGACATTGATTGGCAGTGGAAATTGTGCGTTTACATTTTGTAGCCATTATATTGATCTGCAATAACTAACACGTATAGGTAAGGTAGGTAGAAACGAGATATTTCTGGTACATAATCTAGCTTTCTAGGTAAATTTTATTTTTATTTCTAAACGTTTAGTTGACACTTCCCGTGACCCAAGGGCTGGCTTTTACCTTGGCCAAAGGCTTAGCGTTGCCATACAACGTGGCAACGCCGCCAGTCTCTTTGGTACATTACCAGTTGACTGCGTTGAGAAGGAGTTTTTTGACGCCATTTTTTAAGTTTGTTGCTAGGTTATTTACTTTAAGTTATTTTAATTAATAAATTATGCTTTCTAGGTTATACAGGATGTTTGGTACATCGTTTGCCAAATTGAACGGGCCGAAAGAAGTAAGGGTCAGTTGCTGTCTCTTCAACCCCAATAACTCATCCTTGGCCTCGTCATTTGACAATTTACACACCAAACATCCTGTATTATTCATTATCTTAGTTTTTATAGTTTTTTTTTTCTATTGCTTATTTGCTATTGACCTCATCTCTCCTGATGGATGACATCAACGATGGAACGAACACGCCGAGTTTCGCTCTTATTACGTTACGCTCTTGTTTTGAAGATTGATGGGTTATAGTAGGAATAGAACACGGGCACTGGCAGTCCCATGCCTTGCGCAACTACACAAATCCGAAGCTCGTTGTTTCTACTTGTGAAACGCAGAAACGACACAAGATAAATCCGAAATCTATAATGCCTTAAGAACAAACGATAATATATTCTGTTTGTTAGCCATGCTCAAGTTGATCCAGATTGCACCTGCATACCATCCACAAACTTCGTCCATCGACGCTTCAACTAAGAAATAGATGGATTCCGTCTTCGGCGTGTCATATTGAAATCATACAGCGAGAGTGCATACCGTTCCGCGCCAGTAATAAAGTCACAGAGCTGCGGAATTGTGCACTGCCGTTAGGAGTGGCGGAGTCCGCGCTCCCGGAGGAATAGCGCAGCTCTGTGGGCAAGGGTGAGTCCACGATGCGGCTTATAGAATAAAGGAAAAAAATAAAAAGCATAAAAATTACGAATAATATGGCCATGTTTCGCGATTAAGCATTCAATAGGTATGAAATAAAAAGAAGGCGAAAGAGTTAGTGATGAAAACAAAAAGGGTAATGATTCTTTAGTAAGGATATTTTTGTTCGTGTAGGACAACGTGGCCGGCGGCGCTAGAGCCTCTTATTGACACTTGCCACACCACTTCAAGAGTTTAACCAGCATTACCGTCATTGGAGGCAAGGAAGTGGAAGTGGTATCAAAGTTTTTAATATTAGTACTTCAGAATTCACAAAATATTTGCAGTAAAACTACAAGACGTACGAATTACTAATAATCTTCAAACTACATATTCGTGGAAACTCATGTGGAACTAAAAATGGGTCCAACATTTCACTAGTAAACACAAGCACTATAACATGAAGAATTATTAATAGAACCTGTTGTCTGATGGTAAGTACACAATTGTTTGCATTAACAACGTTGAACAAACGACGTCGAATGGTCTAGTTATGAAAAAGTGTTCCCCAGGCAGCATTATGAAGGCACCTCAGCTCGAAGGATTGAAAAGAGATCTGGGAAATAGCTAAGAGTTGTTGGAACACAATCGGGAATTCCTAGAAACTTCGACTTCGCCCGCCGTAACACCGCCGACTAAGTTCTTGATAAAATTTCATTACTGCCAAGATTCAGTCTAACGCAATTTACACTTGAGAAAAATTAATAAGAGTATTGGACGTTGGCTTCTAGGTGTTTGGAGAAATTATTTAACAGTATTGCTCGTAAATTCAACGTTTTAATACGTTTGGCTACACTTACTTGTAATTGACTCCTCCTGCTTTCCTTTTAATTGACCTGAGAATTAAAAAAAAAACATGAAAATTACACATTTGTTTGTTCAAATAGTTAAACTTGTTTTCCATGTAATGTGTTACCCTTACATTGAACACACAGATGATCAAAGTGACTGTTTACTTTACAAAGAACTCTTTAAACCGTCCGAAATCCGTCTATCGAGGCAAACAGGATACCGTCCAAGCGAAATATAGGAAATGCTCAGAATCGCGAAAATATTTCAGTGGCAAGATAGTGTAAAATCCTTATCGGATCAAATCGGCGCGCATCGAAGCGGACGCTCGCGTATCCCTGCGATCGCCGGCGATTCGCGGCGATATTCGCTTTTATGAGGACTTTTATTCGTTCAGACGATTCACACTTTCCGGCCCAGTGGGCTCAGATAATGAATACAAGTTGGTTCGCTTACTGATACAGTAGTACAGTAATACTTACCACGAAATTGGTACTTTCAGAAAGTCAGTCCATTCATCGGGCGAAAACGGGCGCTTGATTGGGGCTCAAACAAATGACGTACGGCGATTTCGAACAACTACACGTAAGTGCGTTTGCGCTCACTGTACGAAGATCCGTCGGTATGTGTGCGTGAACTTTCATTCGTTGTACGAAGAGGACTTTCTGTACCTATCTATTCCGTGGTAATACAGTGGCACAGTGCTACCTGCAGTTTTTACATTTCATTAGCGCTGAGAATTTTGTTAATTAATTTTGTGCGAGTTTTTCGTCCAGATACTTTTATTGCGGGGAGGATTCCAGTTTAATTAAATATATATAAATTTAAAGTTTTAAAAGGAATTAAATGTATGCGGGGGAGAGCTGGCTCTGTCAGTGACGAAGAATAAATCACATCTATTCTCATCATCGTCACCATAACAGCCTGCCGGAGTTCACTGTTGTACACTCGCCTCTCACTGTTACCCCTTTATTTATAAACGTGGACTAAAGTTAAACCACCAAACTTCAGCCAAGAAAAATGAATGGTGAATCTGAACGTTGGGTTATACTTTACGATACTATTGTGAATATTGATCTTTCACACTACTGCAAATCACTAATCAACCAAAAATAGTAAAGCTCTGCTCTTACTGCATGAGCAACGCCCGTCAAGTCAGACACGTCACATAAGGGCGCCCCCACACCGCGCCACGCTCGCAGTCGTCCGGCCGACGCCGACACAGTCATTAGAGACGACTCACAATTAGCTCCATCCGTCGATCGACACGAGCCACGACACTCATTTACTTGTGCTCGAGTTTGTTATGTCTAAGAGATTTATGTGTACGTCCCTCTGGTAGTCAAGTCGCGTGCTTCGCTTACTATGGTGAATAAAATAAGGAATATGATGACGAAGAACTATAAAATGAAACTATGAACTAAGAAATACATCATATGCAATAAACATGTATGAATAAATAAGCGAGCCTCATGGTAAAGCAGCTATATCTACAGCATCATAAAGAGCTACTTTTTTTTTCGGTTATCATCAAATAACTCCTCCCGCTCTGGGCTGAGCAGGAGGGAGTGTCAGACTTGTACTGACTAAAACCCATTCATGTCCTCCATCCTTCTTTTGCCCTTTGTGTTCCAGGGCCGCGGTATCTGTTTCGAACAGTCACGCAACCCTGGATCATACAGAGTTACTAGATTAGATATTCTAATCAGTTAATTTGTAGTGATTCTAATGGGACTATCTACACACATAAATACAGGCAGAAACCACAGGACGCCCTGCTACCTCCTGTACCTACTGTATCCTGACATACTTCTTTTGCCTCGTCGACGTTCAACCATCAAACACCCGCCGGTTAAGAGTACTACGCATGTGACTTTGTTGTGGCATCATCAATAAGGACAGTATATGCGTCCTCTCCCGGTGTTGCCACTCACATTGCCTTGTATGTACCTTTTGTTAGTCGCCTTTCACTCATGACCAAACCATCTAAGCATACTCTTTCAAATGTTTCTCTTTGGGGCTATCTAATCTCTAAATTATAGTGTAGGTCTTGGTAGATGAGCTCTATCTCAAATCTAAATACAACGCTAGAAGGTATCTATACTTGTACGGCTTGATATTTTCGAAAACCTATCAAGAATATCAAGTTAGTTGGGAAAGCGAATTTCCCTTAGATTAGGTGACCCTCCCCAACTAAAAATTCCAATTACGAGCAACCCTCAATAATAACCGCATATCGTACCCAGCTCAGGGCCCCACCTACATGTACTCGTAGGTACACAAGAAGAGCAACGAAACATATTTTTTAACATAAATCTTTACTTTTATCATCATCTATAATTTCATATTTCGGGAACGAATTTGGTTTTTACCTAAGATATTGAATAGAAAATTTAAATTGATTGGACTCCAAGAGAATGATATAAGTAGACGCAGAGAAAAAAATAAAAAGGGTTCGTGTGTTAAATCATTCGTGAGACTTATAAAATTGTGAATTCATTGGACATTATTTGAGTTGGTCAGAAAAAAAAAGTAGGTACTCAACGGAAATCATTTCTTTTACATTTTTGGGCTTCACCGTTCATATTTTTTGCGGAACATATTTGTTCTGGTCCCCTTTTGATACAAACGACAGTACTTTGTACGAACACTATCAAATATATAAAATTGTGTAGAAAGAGGGTAGTCGCGCAATATCTCGGGTCGGGGTGGCGACTGTCGCGTCAATATTTGAACTGCACACTCTTTAATACACCTCCAACTTGAATTTGATATGGTGGCGGTGGCGTGCAGTCTGGGGAATTTCCTTGACTTATAGTAGCGATATTTCTCGAGATGTATTAAATGATTCTGAAGTGAGAATGATGTCTTTAACGTAGGTAAGGAAAACAAAGAAATGCATCAATGAACTAGTATATCGTCATCATCCCACTAAATAAGCATCATTCTATTTTATGTAAATCTTTAGCGGGTTTCGCACTAAGTAGACACTGTGTCGATATAACATTAGGTCCTAGGTATAAAAGGGCTGAGATAAAAAACGAATAAAACAGAAACCTTAAACGGTTAACCCAAAGATATATTAAAAAAGATGACTTTAATTGTCCTCTAGCCTGAATTCCATTTAATAAAACCAGCCTATTACAGTCCCACTGCTGGGCAAAGGCCTCTTCTCAACAGAGAAGGCACGAGCATTGACCATGATGTGAGCGTCACCACGCGTGCCCAAGACGGGTTGGCGACTTCAGACTTTTATAAGTCCAGGTTTCCTCACGATGTTTTCCTTCACCGATGTCTGTGATGTCCAAGATAAACTTAGAAAGTACATATGAAATGAAAAAGTCACATAGCAAGTCAAGTACCAATGTTGGTACTTGCCCGGATTTGAACCCGCCACCTCATGCATGAGAGGCGAGGCCTTAACCTCTGGGCCATCACGACTTCCATTTAATAAATATTATTCGAGTTATTTTAGAGGACAACTGTTCTATCGAGTAATGTTGAAATATTGCGTATTATTTTTGAACGGAGCCATATATTTTTGGTTTTCCCATAAATTTTTCACTCACGAAAATAATGAGTGCGCCTTAAATTTTCAAGTACATATTACCGGTTGGAATTAAATCTGATACGCGAAGGTTTCAGTTAAAAAGGGTTCAAGTACTTTGTTAATTTAACATTACACGGGCCTCGGGTCAGCGCGTTTATAATTAAGTCAGTTCCAACCTTCTAGACAGAGATAGACATTCGAAAAGCTACGTGTGTGAGAGAGATGACAAATCATGCCAAAGTTTTTTTAAGGTTCGAAATATGGTATAATGGGTTACGCCAAAAATAAGGTGGCCAAGAATAATTGTGGGTCGGGAATTCTATTTAGGAAGAAGATTCGTACTTTTATTTATCTCAGCCGTAAAAGTTTTATGTTACTTATTTCTAACTTGAATGTGATACATACATATGTGACATGGTTACTTAAATATTTTCCTTGCTAAGCCTAAAAATGTTAAGTTGTAGTCTTAACGTCGCAAAGTAATTATAGAAATCCCCGTAGCCTAAATTAACTCGGGCTGGATTCAAACTCAAACTCAAACTCAAAGCGTTTATTTCAATTAGACCTTCGCAGGCACTTTTGAAAGTCAGAAAAACAAAGGCGAAGCTACAGTCACAGACACAAGGCATAATAACTTGTGAAAGTACTGTAGTTGCCCATTCCAAAGCGTAGATCTCTATGGAGAAGAATGGGCAAGAAACTCCATGGACACTCTTTTCAATCAAAATATTGTTACAAGATCTTGGTTACATCATTCATGTTGAGATTATACATATATGTGAGAACGATGTAGAAAGACGTGCATATTAAGAGCGTCCAGAGTAAAAGATTATAACTATCAACAATTTAAAAACAAAGTAGTTAAAATAAACCGTGGCAGCTAAGAGATGACCAGTCCCAACTGACAGCGCCCGTTCACGAACATGACGCATGCATCAGCTCCATTCAGCTCAACCATATTGAAGGGAACTAAACGACCCAACACACCCGCCACTATCAGCGAGACATTTGAGTGAGCCTGACATTCTCTCAGCCACCAGGGCACATTCGAGTCAATGAAGGATAACTAAATGTAAATGGTAGCTTTACAGTACATAGTACTCACACATGTGATTAACAGTAAAATCAAACTTTATAATCTAACTAAAGGTTTTGGCAAACAATTAGTGTCTTTGTGTAAACTGATTGTGTACCGCATCCGAATTTCCCAGTTCGGCAAAAAACCTCCGCACTCAAAGGTCCATCCGCCCGAACTATCCAATTTTTACCGAAGTCACTTATTGCGAATTCACTTACAATTAACAGAGTTGCATTAAGTGCATGTCCCCTCTGGGTGAAAGGGGGCACAGGGGGTGAAGACAGGAGGGGGCGGGGCTAACTCGCTTATGCACCCGGAACGTAGTACTGATTCAATTTGAACCGTTTTATTGACTGAAAATTGCTCTAAAGTGTAGAAGGGCTAGTGCGACAGAGCGACAGTGCGGCTAGCGACTGTGCGACAAAGCTGTCGCAGATGGAGTCTACTGAAGCGGCAAAGGATTCGTTATGTAAATTCCTTTTAATTTATTCCATTCTAGATAAGTCTGAGACTGTGTGCTAGGTTTATTTGATTGGGATGTGCAACGGTAGCAAGGTTTAGGAATTTATCCTAGGCTGAAAAAATGCACTTAAGGAACCCTTTGTTACTGCTGCCACACACGCGTTTATTAAATGATGCATTCAGCCCACGTATTTTAATATGGAGATGTTAGCTGCAAGGGCACATCAAGGTCATGGCTTGAGACACCGGACATCATGATTCAAATATAATTATGTAGGTTTTAATTACAATGGAGGTAAGAGACGGATATGGGTTTCCCAGCACATAGAGAGTTAGTTCCGGAACGTTTATACGTATTAAGACATTAATATTTGACTTTTATTTCATTCAGAGACCTTGATGTTTTGTTAAGATGCGATCCGTGATTCTTGAGAAACAGAAAGTATTAGGTACCCTAAACTTTTAAATTTTCGATCTATTAGATTTTAAAAGTTTTAATGCTGGCGTAAACTAATCAAAACCACGCTCCTGCACGGGCACGGGTACGGCGCACCTCTCCAGGCCCGCCGCATGCCGTGCTCCGCGCAACTAGGATTGCTTCTCGATATTAAATTGAACAGACAGACACCAACACCTAAACTAACGCTTGGCGGATACGTTTTAGCACCCTTTGCGGTTTTGATATTCAATTTGTGATTTCGATTGTATTGGTGTGGAATAGCAATTTGGTGTTATGAAGATTTCCGTGTAAAGGACATTACATTTAAGCAAACTAAAAGTTTCAACGTACTTAAATGTATTTAACTCACGTGACCATGGGGTTACGGGTGGGTATGGGGACGCGACTGGTTAGACTCTCTGACAATCAATTGATTTAGTCGAATTGGGTCTGCCTGTACAGATGTATACTGCCTTATTAATACAATCTGCAAAAATCGTAAATGCACTGAGCAGTTAAAACTTTTTTATTTGACTGCAGTTTAAAGATCATTCCTAAATGATAAAGTTCAATATTTCCTTTTCAGCTTCCCTGTCCAGAAGACTGCACTTGCAGTACGAACGACCGGCCGCGCTTTACAAAACAGTCTCTCATAGAGCAGGAATTCAAAGAAATTAGAGCGTTTCCCAGCACCACCAGTTTACAGTGTAGCCGCTCGCTGAATAGAGTTAACACTGCGTTGAAATTTGTGACACTTGGGTTTGAAGGTGGCGCACGGAGCACAGAGGAATAAATAGTTTTCGAAGAAATAGAATATGAGCTTTTAGTAGCAAATAAAATATGAAACGCAATTTACGATATCAAATTGACAACACCCGTGACGTCATAGATGTACAGCTGCTGGCAAGCAAAATTATGAGTTGTAGAACTTTGTTTTTTTTCCGACTTAGACGCACAATTACAACATAGTTACATTGTACTTGTGAAAAAACACTAAGGTTTTAAGCCGTACACCAGATTTTGAAAGTTTTTAAATCTAATCATCCTGGCGTCTAACAAATGTGACGCTGCAACTTACTTAAGGCCGTTTTCAATAACTTACTAACAGTTTACGGAACGTTGCCATCTCAGATATTATACAGTTAAAAAACATTAACTGTCAACCTTCCGAGAGACAGATAAGTGAAATGGTTAAGATATTCCTATCAATTCATTGCTAACTTTGTTTATAGAAACACCGATAGCTACTAAGGTAATAACGGTATATTAACTAATCGCTATACGTAAGTAAGTTATAGAATACGGCCGTTACTCGAAGAAAATCTGAGCTTAACTACAACTTATCATAAAGGCAAACACCATCACCGTACATTCCCTGTGTGCCAGTGTGCAGCCACCTCAACTTCAAGGAAATCAAGTCTGCAAAGTGTATTGGTATGTAAAAAGATGTGCGGCGCGGCGCGGCGCGGCGCCGGCACGAACGCTCTGCTATTAGCCGTCCGACACTGCTCCGGTAAATAAATACACGGAAATATTGCCGCCACATGCTTGAATCGGTTCACAAACGGTTGTATAGCTTTTATAGCAAGCTTTACATGCGCGAAAGATGCTGTTGGGTAATAGGAATAATCGTGGAGAGTATTTTCATTCTGTTCACTGTTTTATATAAAGGAGTCAATAGGGACGGTCATGGCAAAATTGCCATAACGTCATCTTGAAGGCGTTCGTGGTGTGAGTACCTAATTATTGTCTGTCCCTCGTGATGGAGGGCATCGCTTCCGCGGACAAGTTCCACTGGTCAGCACAAGTGAAGTGCTACTAACAAAATCATAAGTCTTATTTATTAACACAGGTTTTGTTTTTACTTCATATATTTTATTTGATAAGGTATGGCATGCGCTTTATGTGATAAAATCAATAAATAAAATAAATAGCGAAATTGACTCCGTCTAGAAAATAATACACTTCTGTGTAGGTTATTCGCAAAGCAAATGATAAATTGTTTCTTAGTGCCTGATTACATGTCGTCCTCAGTGCTCTCATTTAATCCTCCTCCTACCCTAAAGTCCAAGAAGGATTAGTGATGGTTAGGATAGAATTTTGAAGGCTATTACTCAAATAAAGCCTTTAGAATTGTAGCCAACTCACATATAGTGGCAAATATACATCAATTAATAAAAGATGACAGCTCGATACAATTTTCCTTTGTCAAACTTTTATATTTACTGTCATTTCATCAAAACTTCTAACCAAATAGTGCATCCAACACTGTCAGGTACCAGGCGAGCAGGAGTAAGTAATAGTATCGGCGTCGCGGTTCTTATACAGCGGCGTGCAAATACATCGCGATATGAGAGCGCCGCGGGCTAACCCATCAATTGTGTCTCATGTCAAATATACCGGTCGTTTGCGATACACCGATATATTGCTGACGATATTTTC
The DNA here is from genome assembly GCA_947578425.1 of Eugnorisma glareosa. Classification (NCBI taxonomy): domain Eukaryota; kingdom Metazoa; phylum Arthropoda; class Insecta; order Lepidoptera; family Noctuidae; genus Eugnorisma; species Eugnorisma glareosa. The sequence continues at coordinate 927,434 of OX387957.1, read as the reverse complement.
TGTCATGTGAGTGTGAATTGTGGGCTTGAATAGATGCTCTATAGATTTTGTTAGCACTGATAAACAGTTGTATATTTTTAGATTACTGCAACGCACTATAACAAAAAAAGCAGAAAAAAAAAATGAAATTAAAAGGTAAAAAATATATAGTGTACGTCATTGTTCCTATTAAAGAGAGATGCAGTTAGCTATGCAACACTGATCTTTATTGACACCTCTGTGAAAAACGAATATAGGATAGAAACAAATTGCTTATTATCGCCAATAGCAGCCGCGACCGATATTTTAGCTAGTTAAGAAACCAAAATACTAATTATATATCCTTATTGAGAAGTAACTCTGTATCTCATTTCATTATAGGTGAACTGTTATTTATAAGCTCTTATGAGAAATAAATATCTTTAAACCAAGTAGCTATCTAACCGAAGATCACGAAATGAAGACGAACATGTCACTATGTCTTGGGCTTTGCGAGATAAGGGGATTGAATTATGTGTAATACATATTAGATCTGTCTTTTACTAATATAAATAAATCGAAACCACAAGCTCGTCATCCATGCCAAAGTCTCCAACATCCTATAAAGAGGTATTGTATTAACTGATCAAATCAACATCAGTACATAATGTAACAATACATACTTCCAAACATACTCAAGCTAGCAAGGATTTCCCGAAGAGCTATCCAAGTTCTCGTTGTTCGACGGGACACGACAAACAGTAAACACTATCCGTTCGGTACGTAAATAAGGCGAGTGTACACGATGGGTTGGGACCTACCAAGATATCGAACTCTTTGGTTCTCAAGTGTGGGTGCTAAGAGAATTTGAATGTATTTGTCGTGAGTATCGAAAGGTTACGGGGATAGAGAGGACATAACAATCGTATGTGCACTGTGCATTATTCGAAGTTAACTTCAAACATTATTTCAGCAAAATTGTTAAATTGTAGCAGCAGGGAAGGACTACAGCAGCAGTAAATAAGTGGTTGAGTTATTTTGACAGATGAAGCTGACAGTCAGTCTTTATCTGCTTTTTACTGAGCACTAAAAGATGCGCAATTAAAGCAAGCTAAATTTTTAAATGTATGTAGCTACGAATTATGAACGCTCCAGATGGCAACAATCGACATAATACTAGACAAGGCACCAGCCCGCAGCGCGCCACACTACTCCACACGTTCTCACGGAAAGAGAAACTTTAAAATACTATCACAGTTCGGTGGCGAGGGTAATTACAAAGAAACTCAACTCAGGAACGCGGCACAATCGGGTTATCGCAGCGAGCAGGTACACTGATTCGATTAGCCGCTCACTCTGCTCATACCGCTCTATTCGCTCCGTCCGCTCGCTTCGCTCCCACACTATAAGGAACACTTTTTTGCGCTCAACGGAACCTTATTAATGGGGGTTTTATTTATCCTTTGTTGTGGATAGAATAGGTTTGGTAGGAAGTGCTCGCGTTACGAACATGTTATTATATCAGGTCGCTGTGAAGTGCTCCGGGTAATCTGCTAGTGTTTCTTATAGCTCGGCGTGGTGCTGCGGGACAGAGATACTCTTAAAGTGTTTGTTTTATCCTTGTATTTTTCCTTCCATTGGATAATTTTGCAATACTTCCTTTGCATACGAAATCGTGTCTTCTTGAGCAATCAATCCACACAAAGAAAATTATGGAATAAAAATTGAGCAAATTACACGAAATCCGAAAATGAGAACAAATGTACAACTCTCACACAACACGATTAAACCAATATTACCTTAATTGAAACAAAAACACGAACGCCATTTAAACAATTTAAAATTAATCAAGCGGACCTCTGAATTAAAATGCCTTTCCACCTGAATACGCTGAAATAAAGACAAAACCTCTCAACCGCGGTCTGCATAATAAGCCGCATTATATCCTGATCAAAATTTCAGCTCAACTCGAGTCTGACCGGAAGTCGGCACCCGGATACGAAAGCGGACGGCAGATGGCGCCGTTTCCTCTTATTGCTGACCGCGGGACAAAGCCTGTCGCTTTATACCAAACACCACACCTCTCAACTCCTCTGCCAGAGCATCATCAACCTTATCATGATCACGATAAGAATCACCACGACTGCAACCAAAACTTAGTACGCATTTTGAAATATGCAACTAGTTTACCAAGCCACTTTATCAGTACCCCCAAATCATATTAAAATGAGCTTTATTCCGTTGAATTAAATATGAATGTAGGTGTATAATGTGGTTGGAAGATGTTAAAATATGCAGTAGTTGTGCCTCCGGGGCAGTAATTCGTACTTCTTGTTGATTTAATAGCGTCCTGACGGCAGATAGCTGAAACTTCCTGAAGTTTTCGCTGATGTAATGTTTTTGTAAATATTGATTAGGGAAGTCCCCCTTTAATAATATCGCGGTCTATCGTTCTATAAAAACCCCATTATTTGACAGCACGAACCCTTTTTGAATCTCCTTTAGTCGCACACCCTTAAAAAAAATTAAGATGATCTGACTTATAAATCTAGATAAACAAATCAAACGAATGAACTCTTTGGCCAGGAAAATATTGAGATTAATTTAGATAAATTCCCCGATTATCACAAAGTTCAGCATTAAAATAAACCAGATAGTACGACAACCCGTAGTAATAACAACATTAGCTTAATTCACCAAAATAGACATTTATAATCCAAAGGTCGAAGGTTGAATACAATGGGCGAAAAATTTAGCCAATAAATAACCAAGTTGTATAAATAATGTTGAACGTTTGTATCTGTTTTGGCCCATAATTGTGACCGTAACTTCATGCCGACCATTACTTTATACAATACACGCCGAATAAATTACGCAACGGTATTCAAAAGAGTATTTAGTGCGTAGCGAATGGAATAAACTTGTAGACGCTGTGTCTACGCCGCTCGGCTACGCGCCTACGCCGTAGGCCGGCTGGTAAAAGATTTTCCATAATGTCGTATTTTCTGTACTAATGGATCTATTGTACTAATTATTTCTGTTACTCAAGTATAATTAATGGAAGAACTTACTTAGCGGTATTTGTTTAGCTACTCGGCTTCGATATTTTCATAGAAATACCTATATTTACTTTCATGAAATATAATCGTTTATGATTTGTTCTTGTTAGGAGTAAGTATTTTAGCAATACGATGCCGATTGAAGTTTATATTGCGATTCGTAGAAATCCTTAGAATCTATGAAATTTATAGGCTTTAAGGATTTCTGTGCAGCGCTTTTGCCTTTGTTTATTTATTAAGCTCTTACAACTTGCTTTTGTACCATAACGATTCTGATCTCCTTATTATGACATGATACGCCTGACATCAATCAGTATCGTCGACTATAAGACGAGCCACAAAGGCGGACAGCGCTACAGATGTGCAGATTAGTCACGACCGACGACCCGAAGGGCAGACACTGTTACATAATAACTATAGTTGAGTATATTGAGTTTTATTAAAATAGGTGCGCCAACATACATAAATCATCCAAACATACATCAAACATTTAGCAATATTAATGGATAGGTTAAGGTTCTGTAGGTACCTATCACTTACAGGAGTATACAATTCTTAGGTACAATAAAGTATCGTAATGTTGTTACATAGATTAGCTTCAGTACTTAGGGCACGTGGCAAGTGAGCATAACCCCTATTTATAACTTTTTGGCTCCCGTGGAGATCGGAATGTACTACCGGGATAAAAGCATGCAATATCCTAATCTAGGCCATATGCTCAACCTGTGGGCCTAAATTAATCTGCAAGTGAGAAGATAACAGAGACGGGAGTACCCATCTGTAATATTACGATGGATACTCGCGTCTGGTTCTGGAGATATGTAAAAGGTTTTTATTACAGTTACATTGTTTTTCGTAGTGTTTTTACTGTAGAATTTGACAGGTAATTGATTGATTGGTAATAATTATGTAGCGGTGGCCCCGACTTACGAACAGTAAGTCGTGGGTTCGAACCTAGGCAGGCGCATTACTTTGTGTAATTTATTTCATCACCACTGCTCTCAAAAACGGTGAAGCAAAACATCGTGAGGAAACCGGCATGTCTTAGAACCAAAAAAATCGAAGGCATGTGACATCTACCAACCCGCACTGGGCCCACGTGGTGGATTATAGCCCATTCCCTCTCATAGAGAGGAGGCCGAGTGTCCCAATAGTGGGAACATTAAAGGCTGATTATGCTTAATTATGTAGACATTGTTTACACATGACGCAAAAGCGTGGATTTCACATGATATCGCATTCAAAAAGTGAACGTTCTTATTTACAATTTCTAGAAAAAAGAATACTACGAATAATATCATGGTAATGACACTTGCACCAAAAGGTATCATGATCCCGTATGATGTTACATAAAGTAATAACTCGATAGCTGCCGGCATTATGTTGATACGTATTGTGATTAAAACTCACATCTCAGTAGGTAATAGAATCTCGCACAAAGTTAGCGCAGTTAACATACTCGACAATCTGCGCCTGTTCAGATATTACGCAAATTGAGCGAATTATACGGAGAGGCCTTTTGATGTAATGTAATGTTTTACCGATAGATCATTATGGAAATATGAGCGGCTGGTGCTTCATCTTTAATTTTAGCGATTTAGATGAGAAATGTGTTTTTAAAAATGAATCTATATTTTTAGATCATAATAAGACCTTTCTGTTCGTATAAAATACGTTTAGATTTACGAAAGAAGTCTCATTTTTTTATTTCTTGCACCCAGAAAGTAGCCACCGTAGTCACATTGTTTTTTTGCTAAAGTGCGGATGTAGGGCCAATTTGAATACTGCCGCAAGTGCGCAATAGTATGGGCCATATAACTACAATGAGAAAAAAAAATGAATTAACTAGAACTAATGTGTAATTTTATTTTTATACGAAGTACGAATTTAGAATTACAAATTAGTGCGAAGTACGAATTTACACGGGAGTTTTGAATATGATCCGAGCGGTACTAGCTGCATCGCTACGCCGCGCGCCGCTACGCCGTAGACGCGCTACAAGCGATATTCTGGAGATGGAGGCGGTGTTAGTAAGATGAAGGGTAACTGATTCAAACTTTTCATCAACTATTCAGACGGCAGTTAAAGAATAAATTCAGGATGTCGGTCTTCCTGTAATGAACCAACTTATTATTACTTCATGATAAGATTCGTTTTTTATTTAATTTTGTTAAGAATCAAGTTTATTTATCTTCTAATTTCTAAAACTGGTTATTTGAGTTTCTAGAACAGCCCGATATCATTTACTAATACGAAAAGCTTAACCGATCGAAGAATGCACAGATTCCATTTAGCGCCATGGTCTAAGAAAATTTTTCTTTATGCGCTTTCTGTTTTCAAAATTAAGGAATGCTTGTCTGGTGACAACAGAACAACAATTGGTGTGTTTTCTCGCATGTGTCGCTCACTTGCTCAGGTGCGCGGAGGGAGGTGCGCCTCAATATTGCTGATGGAATACTTGTTACGCGTACACTCGAGAACAGCACGCGTACAATGTGCCGGCGAGAGTAGACCAGTCTAACAAGTTAACTGTTTGTCAACCTTTGTCAGGCATTGAATAACGATTACTTTACTTTGAATGTAAGTAAAGAATCACGCGAATAGGTAAACAATGAATCAGAAAAGTTTTATTATCACTGGCACAGGCTATCGGCTTTATGTATGTACTAATTAAATCTATGTATTAAGTAAATGTCTGCAAATCAGAATTTTAATTTTGCAGATTTTGTCATATTATACGGTAATAGAGAACACACACAAAATGTGTTTAGCGACATATCATATTATTCTTCTACATTAATAAATTCCCCAAAAATATTTCACATCACCAAACAACCCAACACTTATGTCCCCACCTGTACAAAATATTGCCGAGGTGTCGGGGCACATGATACTCTCTCACGACACCCGGCACCACACACCACACCGCACCGCGCGTCCGCCATTGTTGCTCTGATGGATTGTGTGCGCACGCACTTAGCTATCACTTGGAGGCAGCACTACGCGCCCACGGGAGGATGTGTCGAGCATTACGCCAAGTAATGTGGAGTAATAAAAAGGCTCAATGTGGTAGTATGTTTGTTTGAGTGTATTGTGAAAGTGATACTATTTTGTAAATGATGTCTATTACCTGTAAACTGTTTTTTTTTTTTCAAATACTTTTACACGACTCAAAGAAAAAAAAACTAGTCTAACCTAAAGTCCTGGAGTGGAAGAACTGGAAGTCATGGAGCGTCTGCCCAGTAGTGAGATGTCGCAGACTAACAGTAAAATTTTACACGTCAAAATATTACATATCATGAAAACTAGATGAGTTTGGTATTTTCTCTCCGATAACTCTGTTAAGAAACACCAGACAAACACGGAGGTCACAGTACCTTAACTTAACTGTAAAGTCCAGACATCTTGGTTAAGTTATATGAGGACCGTGCAGATTAGTGTACCCAAACATACCTAGACAAGAGATTTTATTGGAGCGATTTTTGTCCTAGAAATGGCATCTATACCGGATGAATTATTTTGATAAAATGTAATTTGGTCGAGGCAGTAAAAGACATAAAATTGGTCAAATAAAATGATTTTAATTTTTTCGAAATATTAGGTGCCATTTCATCAATCCACCGTTTTTTGTTACCATGCTTTTTATTGTCTATCGCTGGTCTGCGCGATCAGCTATACCCAAGATGGTTCTGACAAACATGAGAATAATATATCATGACAATTGTATGGAGCGTATTATGAATAGATGTCGTATATCGTGAGCTTCCCTCTTACTGTACGGTACAGTAAGAGGTACAAGTGATAACAATGCGTGATGACGTCACAGGCCCGTATATTTCAGAACAACCTTCACAACTTTCTGTTTGCTTAGGATGAGGGGAAAAGATGGACTGTTATAGTAGTTGGGAAGTCCATACGTTTATTATTATACCGTTACATAAGGTATTTGCTGCTTTTAGCTGAATATTGACTTAATGTTAGTTGGGTAGTTACATTAATTACCAAGCCATTGGATCATTTGGAAATCATCAGGACCCTTATCTATTTATTGTGAGAAACTGGTTATTGAACTAAAGCTAGAAAGTAAATGATGACATAAAGGAACTCATCGACTCTTCGACAAAATATAGGAGCATTAACGCCCCAACATTTTACGTTAGATTTCATAGCTGTTTTCAGTAAAAGCATAATATGTACCAAAGACATTATGAACTAACATGACCTTAAAGTAAGCGTAAATAAAAGTTCCTAACTTCTACAAGCGCTAGCAGTCTAATGAGTATGTAATGCCTGGTCTGCACTGTATGAAGCATGTTTCGAGGCTATTTAACATTTTTATGGCACATTCTCGAGCTCACACAGAAGTGTGTTGTTGGCTTTATTTACCAAGTTCATGGAGCTCGGGAATTTAGATGGAAGCACTTCAGGCACCTAGTACACAATGTAAGACTGGTAAGTACTATGGTCGAATAAAAGTATGAAAACCAAACAAGTTTCTTGCAAATGTTTCAACAGTTTCTGCTAAATAAATCGTGTTATTATTATTAAATATAAATTAATGTAATAATATAATTGAAGATGATGATGCCGTCTAGCCGATTTCAGTCCCAGGGACAACAATCCTTGAATTTCTTGGGAGGTTGTCGAGAGCTTTGGTGTGCTGATCCTTCATCAGCTCTCAGGTGGCTAGCATATCGAAATTTGGCCGAAAAACTCCGAGCACAAAGCTGTGTCTTACTTTAAGGTCATCATGTTTCAAATCTTACAATATAAAAGATTGTTGTTTACAATTAAGAGCTACAGTGCTGATGACAAATATTATACTATCTTTGAAGTAAAACGATTTTAATTGACACATCAGAATATCCAAGTAGTTGCACTTAAATAGCAGCTCCAGTGTACAAAAACTGATCTTATCTAAGTTTAAATATCAAGAAAATTTTAGCTAAAGTGCTTCAAGCGCTTTTCAGCACTCGACTTGGCGCCCAACAGTCTTTTCAGCGCTGAAGAGACATTTCAGTTACAAAGAAATATAAGTCGCCAGTGGAACCTCAAGGAATAAAGCATAAAAATGCACAAATTATGCAAATCGCCCGCGCTTGGTGAAAGTTGTGAACACAGGGACGGGCTTTGCAAACTCATATAATTGGGACTTTAATTAATGCAATAACGAGCACATTCTAAAAATTTCTTAAAGCAATCAAATCTATGCAATAACAGATCTAGAAATTTCGTAAAGCAAAATCTATGAAAAACTATATGCGCCTACCTACCTTCTGCATATAATAAACCAAACAAAACATTTGTACGAATCTCCAGAGACACAAGCTAGCTCGGTGATCCTCAATTCACATTCAGATCCGCATACACCCCATAAGGTTCACTAAACCTGACCTGCCCGAGGGCTGAACCAACCGCCGCACCCCAATTCGGTCCTGCACGTATTTTCTACAAGAATTCATAAGAAGCGGCCGCGACGCTCTGAAGCACCGTATTGCCAACACTTTTTGTTTTGTAATTTTAACTGGATATATTTGCCACTAGAGTGCACAACATTTCGGAGTTATTGCCCCTTTTTTCTCAAGAAATGAGCTCTCAAGTTCGTCGACATTGTGTTGTTTTTATCATATTTTGTGCTGAAGAGGTCTGATATTGTCGTTGTTCGTCTATTCTTGAAAATGTTTTATTTCAAGATGTTTTATTACTGCCTTTCGTTATTACAATATAAAACAATGAGTGAAATAGTTACAAATAATTTTATTCTAGGTATACTTAGCACATAGCTTGATTGAACCTTTTTACTTATTCCAGTTTAAAACCAAGACATAATACATCACAAGGTCTCACTACATCAGCCTGTAATCACATTTCGCAAACCTTACTTAGGTCTCATGTAATGAATAGTGAGCCTATTGCTATCCACCGGGCATGAATCAGGCTGCCATTGCAGTTTGGCTTATGGAAAACCCAACAACAGCTAGATCGACCTGCGAAACGAACCCAACACTTACTACTACTTTATTAATCATTTAATTCTATAAATAGGTACCTCATAAAAATTCTCACAAATAAAATTATGTATACGAAATGAACATAGGTAGGTATAGCTTGTAATTATACAAGCTTTACCTACCTATATTCATTTCGTCATCACAGACTCATCAAAGCGTTGACGAAACGAATCATAATTTTATTTTTAATTACTTCCCGAACAGCACCGGCTGAAGACCAATTAAACGGATCGACAGACTCAAAGGAAAATAAAAAGATTCCGCAAACAACGACACTGTAATTACATAACTCAGGAGGTATAGAGTAATATAGAGGTAGAAGGTAGACGTGCCTCCCCTTAATCTGGGAGTTTGTTTACTTTTGAAAGCGATTTTAGCAGTTTATTCCGTAGATCCTCATTGAATATACTTCCATAAACACCGATCAATAAAATAGGAAGCTCGAACGATGATTCTGTGCAGCCTCCATTCTTACAAAGATGGCATGATCCTGGACTGTAGTGTTCTGATATACAAGATATCGCCTTCCTCAGAAAGAGTCCTAGAACCAAAACATCGAAGACGCATTACACTCATACACACTGGGAACGTGTGGTGATCACCTTGGGTTTGTGTACCAGCCTTGGTACCAGCTCAAAAAGTTATAGGCTGATTTTACTATAACTTTCTTTTATCTACAGTGCAGCAGTGGAGTTTTCATTTGTCGAGCATTGAACGGAAACTAAGCCAAAGGCGCGTAACTCTCATCTGTTCACATCATATCTTCATGACCCGACCCACTAAAGCGCTTATTCAAATCGCTACCAGCTAATCACAATATCATTACCTCAGACAATGGCTTACAGAATTAATTAAACAAATGGCTAAACAATAGGCCCCCGCCCCCCGGCCCCCGCTGATCAAGTTTACAACGTTTAATCCAGTTTTAGTAACTGCTAACAGTCATTAAAACTTACTGCTTTAGTTATACCGGAGATGAAGATAAGACGTTGTGGTAATCGCTTTTATTGTTCAATCTATGAGTTAAATGGCTTCTTGCCGAAGTGTTCTATGTGTTATGAAGATATATATATTATAATGTTACATATAGCCTAGGTTTAATCTTAAACCTCATGCCGTCGAGAGATGCTGCCCATGGGCTTCTGACTTGGCTTTACATGCCGTCGAGAGATATCGTAAACGATATATTAGATCGTTTACGATATCTCTCGACGGCATGTAAAGCCAAGTCAGAGGCCCATGGGCAGCATAAAAACTCTGACACCAGTTAGGCACTAACCACACGATAAAGAAAGAAGGTTTACGATACTAGTCAAAATATACCTCTCGATTGTTTGTGAATTTATTAACGAACAAGGTGTATTGAGGGATATTATAGATTTCCCGATAAAGTGGCCTCCCTACCTTTGACAAACAGCTATTTCTCCAACGCTTGCGCTTTTCTCACATCTACAAATAGCAGAACCGGTGTATCCAAGTTTCAAAAACCGTCTCGCATAGCTTTTACCGAAAAAAAACAGCTGAATAAAAGAACATTTCCATTCCACGATCCTAAATGAAGGATCACACAGAATGTTGAATTAATTCACTCAATAAAGCTTTCGGTCGCTGAACCAACCTTCAGAATCCCTCCAAATCCTTCATTGTACGTAATCCTAACATTTTTATACATTAGTGGGGGAATGAGAATATACGCGCGACCGAGATGCGTCGGTCGCTGCGACCAGCCGACCGCGGCGGCGACCGACGATATTTCACGGCGACGCGTCAATTTGTCGTCATTACTTGAGCGACCTCTGTGATGTCGTCGTGTAATGCACTTTTGGGGTAAATGTCACGTACCCACAATAAAACTTAATTTGAAAAATTATCTAAATGTTCAATTAAAAAGGAACATCACATTCATACCTCATTCAATTTTATGTGGTGCAAAGAGCACCACATTTTGAGGGAGCGCGAAATGTTTCATTGTTTCCAATGCGATAACTTCATTTAGAAACTGATGGAAGCCTCCAATGAAACAAAACGAATCCAGCAACCATAATATTAATAACATTTCTAAACCCATTTCAATTAAATAACCCCTCAACTGCTAACGGTGGGTCGAGTCGACCAAAACGCACTAAAAATTTTCAAAACACTTTTCACGCAATATTGTTCCCCTTCGCACCGGGTACCTTCATACCTTGGCCGTGGGGGAGTGACGCAGGAGTGTCATGAGCAACCGGAGCCAATCCTCGGTGGAAATCAACGGCGCTGTCACATCGCATGAGCGATCACTGATGAGTGAGCTCCTCATAAATTGAGGATCGTAATTAAAGTTTAGATGGATTGATGTCGAAAACTAATCATGATTCAGGTAAGTATTGATCGGTTGGTGGTTGTAGTCGTGGTACGCGTAACCTTTAACTAAACAGTTTCTATCAGAAATGCGTATTCATATATTATAGACCCTTTAATAAAATTTAATAGAAAATCAATGTTAAAACATTGGTTTACTAACAGATCTATAATTGTTTTATTGCTTTCCTATCGAATCTGTTAAGTAGAATTAATTACCTAAAAGGCTAATTGATCCACGAAATACTGAAATCTACATCGAACAAATGGTCTAACTACTGTTGAATTTCTTCCTATCCTCCACCATAAAAGTAAGTATCTACATTATACTAAAGCAGTAACATTACAATACTGTGAGACAGAATTCAGAGCGAACAAATTATGCAAATTGAGTATTAAGAATGAGTTCCGACTCGATTCACATCTTACGCGGACTGCGGCAGTCGGACCGCGGTATAATGTACCACTAGCTGAGGAAAATTTTACCACCTACGCATTTTAGTGTTATACCAATGACCGGTTTTTTTTGTTATTTTGCTGTTGGCCTGCTTATTGCAGACATTTTGACTTATCAAAGGTGTTTTAGAAAGGAGAACACAACTTTAACCAACATTTTCATTTTGTTTTTCAAGGATATTAAAAGCGGATACCCCGCCATACTTATCATACAAACGCTCGTACGTGATTATGCAGTTGTTACTCATTTGTCTTTCATTTTTTTGAACTATTACTTATTTTGTGCACTATATCTAGGTTTCCATGATAGCAAAAAAAAAAGTAGAAACAAATTCAGAATAAGCCTCCAAAAATTACTGTTTTGCACAAATTTTAACTGAACTTTGGCCGTTCATAATGCACTCATAAACTGTAAAAGTAAAGAAAATATCTCGATAGAAACCTTGCACATGTAATGGAGATTCTTAATTACAAATATTTATTTCACACACTTGTAAGACTTCTTCAAAAACACGTATTCTTTTATAATTTTGTTGTACTTCATGTAAATGTAACCATATTTTTGTTTTATTTCGTCCTGTGCGGGCTAATAAATACATTTTCTTTCTTTTCTTTCTTCTTTCTTTCTTATTTCCTGGAACAAGTTTAAGAAATTTTCGAACACTATTTTTCGTTCAATGTCATCGCGTTATGCGGTATGAGGTGCGCGGGAGACGAGATGTGCGGGGTCGGGGCGGGGTAAGACCGGCGAATTGAAAGAAAATCGCCGCCGAGGCTCTGGATGAAACCACAAGCTTTTCGACCATGCTCGCGTTGACGATAGACGGACCGGGAAGGGCCCTCTTAAGTATTACTTTTTAATTTATAAAACAAACCTCAAAAGGATGGAAAAAAGGCTCAAAGACTGATAAAAATTCTTTTATTCAATTACAAAACAATTCCTTATATTCAATTTCAATCAAATCAAAATTCTCATATCATCAATAAAACTCGCGCCCTTCTGTTACACATGCGTGCAAAGAAACGTGACGTGTTAAAACATTTGACTGCGCTCAAAAATTGCAAGTCAGTTATAATTTTAATAATTTCCGGACGGCCCCGACGTCAGTTTGTGTCAACTAGGGACCAAGGTATGCAGACCTCTGGTATTTTGAAGTTTAAACATGCTTCACTGTGCTTTACCGACAGTGCACTGCGTCAAGTTTAGCTAGGAATAAAGAAATTGAAAATTGAATTTTATGAAAATTACTGAAATTGGTCGGATTCACCAGCAGTCGTTATAAAATTTGAAAAGAAAATTATTACTACAAAAAGAGTTTAAACTGATATTCTAAGCCTGTTTTAAAGATCAATAGGTACACAATAGAATGATCGAATTTGTTCCTATAGTGAAATTGTAAAATAGTCAAAATGAATCAAGTGGCTTTACACAAACTCTTGCTGAAAGATCCCTTGTGTGAAAATCTTGTGTAGATATATTATCTAATACCATTCGACGATAAATTCGCACGGATCGCGGAAACCAAACTCAGAATAGTAACAAAATTAAAGCTTCGCACCAGGGGAGGTCAACCTTCGGTGGATTACGATGAGCCACAGAGCGACAGGGGTGTCCGTCCGTGTTGCGCACGCCACGCACGTGTCCCGCGATTTGAGGGGGCGTAATGAAGTGGGGTGACACCCCTAGTGTGTCGGCTACTAGGGTCGTAGGACCACCACACACAGTGCGATGCGTTAGATATAATACAGCGATAAAGTAAAATAAAATTTATGTAAATTGATACGGTGAAGGAATTGTAATTTTAATATTTTGAGGGGTGATGAAGGTTTTTCGTAGAAAACTAATTTACCTTCCATTATAGTTGGTAAGTAATTAAATGTAAGTGAACGTAACCTATTATTAACACAACTTAACTCAAAGAAATGGGTTTCATACAAAAATGTAGACATACTTTTTGTTTCTTTAGTCGCGTATCAACCACTGGACAGCTATCTCGTACAATCTGCAACAAAAGTGCAATTTGTTATCACAGTGTTGTGCGTGATTGTACGCGCGTGATGGCGCAGTAAAGTGGTACAATCATAAACGTTCGTTTTATGGCGTGTGTGGGAGTTTTGCTCTAGTGACAGACATTCACGAATTATATGGCAGTCTCACAGCTGCGACAGAAAATGTAGACAACAGTTACTTTTTGGTTTTGAAAATGAGTAGGTATGCCTTGAATTTCACACGTAGGTTAATACATAAACGATTAAACACATTTATCTATACTTAGCATTTATTAATATTTTGCAAAGCTGCTTACATACATAATCTCACGCCTGTCCGTCAAGGGAGTTGGTTGAATTGAAACCACCGAACGCCAATTGCTAAGATTCCAACAAACTCACTCCTTTTGCGCGACAATTTGCAGAAATGTATTTAGCACATTTCCGCAAGATAATAACAATAGATTTTACGTACGTGTGCGATACGCAATCATTACAAAAGACAATTACAATACTAATTTCCTCTATCATTCTCTGAATAAAATCCTCGTTTTCCAAACACAGCTTGCCCGCACAACTGGGACAAAAGGACGCAAAGAACTCGATAGCAGTTGGAAACAAAAGCGAATCAACTTATTTTGTAACTAGTGTTGACAAAATGTGAAATTGAAGTGGAAAATGAGCTGGCAGCGAGCCAAATGACGGGGCTACGTGCGATACCCACCAGGATTATAGAAACGACACGGGTATGTTGTTACGTCAGTGTCGGTAAATTCGAGCGAGAACGTCAATCCATCGTAACCCGCAAGGAAGACCAAGGAAACGATGGATGGATGAGTGAAGATGATATGAAAGAAAAACGAGTAAATGATAGCGTGACGGTTGACAGGGGAGAGTGGAAGAAAAAAAAATGTGTTGCGCCGACCTCAAGTAACATGGACAAGGGCTGGAAGCTGATGTAATATTGCACGCAGTCCGCGGACATGCAGAATTCGTTTCTAATCCGTGAGAGTAGAATATACTGTCCAGTGAACATGCTTGGGATTTCTCAACTCAATTATTTTTTTGTCATTATCACAATAATGCTACAATAACGGTGCAAAAAGAGTGATTCATGAAGTCATGAGTGTTATCATCAGCCTGGGATATGGTCGGTTGCAAAGCAATCCACATTACTTATGTTCATAAAGATTGCGATCATAATGATTCTTTACGTATTGTTGGCATACAGGGTGTTTGGCCGAACGTTGAACATACGAAAATGGTGGATAGGTCGGGTCATCTGCTATATAAATTAGGGCAGCTTATAAAAAAAAAAAAATGACCAGGTTTTTGCCAACCTTGCAATATTAAATTTCGCAAAACATTTCACTTTCCGCAAAGGTAGAGTTTCGTCGAAAATTTCCTACTTGATATAATTATAAAATAACTCTTAGAGGTTTTTATTTTATAAAAGCAAATTACATATCATTAGAAAGGTCACACAGTAGGGATGTTTCGCTAGAATTGGAAGTCGTCAATCATTTTTTGTTTTTTTTTTTAATGCAATTTGAAATTAACATTTAATTATTTTTTACATCTTTCTGTAAGTTTGAGGACTCATAACTTTTTTACTCGCTAACATCTGAATAAAGCAATAATTTTATAAGAATCTGCCAACATTAAAGATTAAAAAAAACAACAATATTGCCTGTTTTACCCATTTTTAATAAAAAATACACTTTAAAGTTAAGAAAGTGGTGAAACTAGAAGAAAGCAAAAAAACATTGTTTTAAAATGTCCAGGGGGCCAGGGCAAAATAAATCAGGGCTGAGTAAGTAGCAGATGACCCCACCTATCCACCATTTTGCGTATGTTCACCTTTCTGCCAAACACCCTGTATATTGTTACACTTGCTTCATGGATCTGTGTCGTGCAGCGGTATGTGTCATGGAGCAGCGTCGTTTTAAAAAGATAATATAACTGAAATCTACTGAAAACATAATATTATAATATGAGGTTATTTTAAGTCGAAAGAACTTTACAACTTTACTAAACAGTTACTACTGATATCCAATAACTTGCGTGGACTGACCAACAAAGTGTAGGAACTTGTTATTCAAGTCTTACCCGCGTCTCATGATAGACCAAGTGGGCATGTCATGATGCAAATGATGATGATCATCTAATACCTAGTGAGAAAATCCACGTTCAAATTCAAAGCCAGGAGTTGTTTACAAGATCGTGAGTGTACGAGACGTGACAACTATCGGCTGTAAAACCATTTCGTTACGTTGTTTACCCGCGACTGTTCAGTGCTCAACTACCCGCGTTTTATGAGCCAAATCGGCGGGAACTCGTCAAACTTTTAGTTCATTTGCCTGTGAAAATACAAAGCTCGTTCAACTATTCAGTGGTGTTATGTAACTTGATGAGTCTGCTTGCTCGGTGTTGTTCTGATGGTGTGGGAGTTTTCGCAACTCTATTATGAATAAGTTAATTTTCATCACGTTGACACACTTTAGTCAAAATATAAATTAGGTAAGTATGTTGTGTAGGTATATGTCAAACCTTCAAGGAAAATCAACATGGAATAGTTTTCTATGGTGCCACATAGGCATGTTTACAATGTTCAAATTTCAGTACCTAGTACTGAAAGCTATGTTTAACACAATAAGAACAAATAACGGAGTGTTAATACGTGCCAGTTTTCAGCAAATCAAGATTTGGTAAAGATGTCATCGTGCTTGGTCCGGTATCGGTATAATCGGGTTAATAGTTGTAGAGGGACCAAAGTGCCATGGACATGTTCCCGGGTCTCACTAGGATGTGATGGATGCCGACCTACTATCGTCACTATCGACAGTGTCATTGCTAGGCATAATCTAGGTAGACTTGGAAAAGAGATACCTAAAGAAAATAAAAATGTCACGCAGGTCGCGCAAAATAAAATACACAGTTTTGCTAAAATAAAATCTCAGTACCGAGTAAATAAGTGAGAAAGCCCAACCTACCGAAAGAAATAAGGAACAAACGGAGACATCTCTTCGAGCATTCACGAAACAAAATTACTCACTTAAACTAATAAATCACAAACCTAAACGCCCTTACAAAAACACAAAAACAACCAACTCAAAATGTGTATAAAGCGGTTAAATAAGCAGAACAATAAGAAAACTGGCCGTCTTCGAGGTACTAGGAGAGCAGAAAGAAGTGAGTAAGTAAGTAAAGTAAAGTAAAAAGACGTTGTCGCCCGGGGTCAGCGGTAACAGCTTATTGTACCTACCCTCATTATGCCGGTTATTTGTTTAATTAACGGACGCCAGACCGGCGACGGACAAAAGGTTTTTCTTAATTTTTTTCAGACGAGTCGAGTCGCCTATTGGGGTTCAGTTATCTTTTTGGTTGTTTTTCTTTATGAAGAGAGTACCAATGAGTGTTTTGCGAATATTGTTGTCTGAAAATTGTGTAGAACTGGCCTGAAACTGAAAATATTTGTTTTAGAGAATGCCTGTCCCAGTTTCGTATTGTAACACGCCGTAGGCTAAGTGAAACTAACTACATATATGTATAGGCAGTTCGATTTTCAAATAATAAAATGTTGTATACACTGTCGGTTCTCTTAAGTTTTGTCTTTGCCACTCTATGGCGACCAACACAATCTAGTACGGACTTTACTTTCTTAGCAGCAGTTCAGCAGGCCGGAATGAGATTTTCTTTCACACCCTCGACGCCTAAACGGCCTCCACCACATTGTACATTCTAATCTCTATATTATTCTAGATGAATTCTAATTAATCTAGAAAATACTGGAGGCATCTACAAAAACTGAAAATGATCGAATCGAATCTGAATAGAAGATTTCATTTTCTATGCACTTCTACTTTATCCCTTACAAAGTCAATATCTTGACCTACATACCAACGTCACGAACACAAATAACACTATAAATCTATAATTTACAACTAGTTGATATTCGCAATGATGTTTATTGAGACAAACGGCCTCGTTAGTCAGCGCGGACTGACACCGGACTGATAGCCGGACATTTGTAACTGTTAATGATACAGCGATGGAATAAAATTACACATTTTCTTTGTTTACTTCCCATAATTTTGTCAACCAATCATAGGCCATCAAATTCTAATATGAATAATAGGCCTATCATAGTTTATGACAAAGGAGTGGTAAGCAGTTTAGCAAATTGGTAACAAAGGAGGACTGGAAGAGAAATTTTGTTTTGTTGTATATAAATACAACATTCTTATCATTATTTTTGTACGACAGCCTACATTATAAACCAATTAGTTCCGAAAACAATCCGGAGACATTATTTACATAATTATGTACAGGATTTTCACCTTTTGTTTTAAAGTTTTATCTGCCAGGAAACCATTTTAATTTTTAACAGACTTGAAAAGTGTTTTCGGTAACTACGTCTCCACGAACCACCCCAAGCTCCCTTACCCGACTACATCTACAAACATTTGAGAAGTAAACGAACATTAAACGACGTTCACAACAAACCTCGTACGGTAACCACAAATTTCTTAATTAAAACACTTTTTTTCACTGAAGGCTAGTTTAGATCAGCGGCGAGGCGAGGCGAGGCGAGGCACTGCGGAATTCCGAAAGAAGCCTTTAATTAATGTCGTTGTAGATCCTTAATTGCGATCCGCCGTCGCTTTGATACGCAACAGCGTCACGGCTCACGCCTCCGACTTGCTCCAGGAGCCAGATTAAGAGATAATAACTTCCTCTATACTGATATTAAATTATTGACATTATTTTTTGGTGAGTTAAGCTTTAATTTAGACGGTGATGTAAAATATGCTTTTAGATGTGATCGATTCGTATACTGCATACGCATAATCAGCCTTTATTGTTCCCATTGCTGGCAGGTCCTCTCTATGAGAGACAATGTGCGTGTGTGTGTGTGTTGGTAGAGGTCACATGGCTGCGATTTTTTGGTTCTAGGACATGCCGATTTTTCACAATGTTTTCCTTCACCGTTTTCGGATACTGACACATTTTATTTCATTCTGTAGAGAAATAGCACTTCCTTGGCCACATTCGGAAAATCTCAAGAACATAGCGAATTCAATGAACCCAATAAATTAATTAATGGACTTAAGCTAGTTAGTGGACCTACCTAACGATGTTTGTCTCTCCTTTAGCAAACCAACATTCAACAAGAGATTCGATCGATACGCCGTAATATCGTTAAAATATTCATCTAAATCCATCTAATTTTAAATCATTCTAGTTACAATTTAGCTCAAAATAACCCCCAGCTCCTAGCCTTATTCGCGATGTATAAATTTTACCCTTGAAAAAGTTGTAAAGGGTTTTTTGTGGCAAGTTTCACTTCACACCTCGTCGAGGCACGAGGTAGGCGTCGCGAGGCGAGGCGCAAATAAGCTCGTGTGTAATTAGGCTTACAAGAAAATTAACGCGACGCGTATGACGGCGCTCTCTTGTAAAACTTAAGCGCTGCTTTTACTGTGTGATTTTTTTATTTTTAAAAGGTAAATTATTTTATTTGGAATGTGTTAGGGGTGGTAGGCGGGAGAAGGCGTTGGACTTTGACGGTGGTTTATAATTTCAGTTACTGTACTATATACTGTAAGAAATTCGGCGTCAGGCAATTTAAGACGGGTATTGTTACGGGTTCACCCATATGGAAAATGATTTATGATCACTGTATACTACGTTTTCTGAATCATACATAACATCAGGTAGGTATGTACCATCAGCCCAAGATGATTCTACTCACTTTTAAAACAAAATCCCGTGCACACGATATTGGTCCGCACAAAGAGAGTGCGGACCAATAAGTGTGAGGGCCTTTCCAGTCTAACCGGATGCAGCAGAAGCTTAGTGGATTTTTTTTAATGTTCTGGGCATGCCTGCAAGTGAAAATTAATGAACCTTTTCTGTCTACTCAAGCTGACCGCAGACATTCCTGTCCACTCAGACACAACAACATACGTTCCACATCTCATAAAAGTGCACTAAAAACAAAAGACAGTCGGTGCCGAGGGCGGCCCGAGTGCGGCCGACATCGTCCGGAATACAAATGTACACCACTTGTTCCATCGCACTCCATGAATATTAAATTTATAATCTCTGGTCGCAGCCCTGATTTATTAAAGCCAGCCATTCTATACACAAACGCCCACGCTGGCACTTTACTATCCATTGCTCATTTTGTTAGCAAAGTGTGCAATTAAGTACTTAGTGATCCATCAATGTACGACGAAAATAGGCTCTCTACCAATATTGGACATTGTATTTCCCGTACAATATGAATATTAATTTTATAAAATTAGCTGTGGGAACGCTGATTTATGGAAACGCCACAGAGTGAAAATTAAACGTATAATGAAAAGGAAACAGCTCCGAATGTTTGGTAACACAGCCACAAGTTATCAGAGATGGCGCGGTGGAGGTAAGTGGCTATTAACTGGGAACTGTTTGTGTTAGTCTAACGTTTGAGGACCTGACTTATCAACTTAGATTAAGTGAGTTTATGAAAGTAGATTACTTACTTTTTAGTCTTGTTTTGGAAAATACACCGTCACGTCGAAATATTTGCAGAGTATTTAAATAGAAACCTGAAACATACTCTAACTACTAATCACGGCTTATTAGGTACATATTCAACTAACCTCATTGTCTTCTTCAATACAATTCTGAAATTCACTTAATGACAAATAGCTGAATTATTTTGGAAAACGGCGGATGTAAGTTTGAGTTTGTTTAAATGATTGTAATTTTTGACTAGCTTTTCTTTAAATAATGAACAGTTGAAACATAAACCATGACCTGGTGAAGGTTGCAGGGATCCGCTGGATGCGAGACGCACGGGACCGGTCAGTGTGGCGACACTTGGGAGAGGCCTATGTCCAGCAGTGGACGTCTTTCGGCTGAAATGATGATGATGAAACATAAACGTAGGAGATATAAATTTAAATTACTAGAAATGGCAAACTTTTGTACCTAGTGTATGAAATGCAAAAGAGGTGACGTCAATTGGAATGCAGGACACGTCAATGTATTGCCAATAAAATGCGCAGCTACCACCGTTACGTTCTCATGTCACGAGGCTATCACTCGACCACACAGCCGTGTCCGAGGACCCTCGCCGCCATTACGGTGTCGGGTTACAAACCCACCGACGTCGCCCGACCGGTGCCGACCGCGGCCGACCGCTGTCGGTCACAGCGCCGCTATGCTGAGATGCCGCGACTAATATGTGTTCTTAAGTCGAGGACTTTGCAAGCTAAGCAGGTATTTCATATTTTATGCAAGTATGATTGATAAGAGCCTCTGCATCTGTGTTTAATGGCTCAAGCAGTCAGGTAATTTTGTTCACAGATTAAATTACATTGGCAACTTGAGAAATAAAGCATTACGCGCTGTGACTCTAACTGTTACTGCAAAAATTCCCCCGATAACCCCTGAACTCCCCTGATTTCCCCGGCAACAGCTCGGAGTTTGGAAGTTGGTGGTGTAACACACCTATTTCTCCGAAACGACTTTCAACCATATGCATTGATCCTGCGCCTAATTTGTCTCTCTGGTCATGTCAGATTGCTGTGCCATCAGACATTGTGAATAAGACCAGAGTCCTGAGTGTACCTGAGTTTGTGCACACACTTATGGACTATAATATTCCCTGCGCCCGCGCCTTTGGCTAGTCTCCGTTGAGATTGACCGCCATGACCGGAATTCGACCGGTCAGAACTATATTACATCAACAGAATGCAAAAACATACAAAGAGCAATACATCACATCCACTACATGGTTTACATCGCGGTTTGTCGTTCAGCCTATCACGCTGGCCGCTCCACTGCCGCGCATCCGTCGAGTCACACGCGTCGTTTAACCGCACACACAATAACGTAATTAGATATATTGTTTAGTTCAATTATCTGCTGTTAATGGGCTAGTACTAACTTGTATTACTATTGGAGACAGGTACTAGTGGATGCGGACGGCGAAGGTCAGGGTACTGCGGCCCAGCTTGGGGGAGGTCTATGTTCAGCAGTGGACTGTGGGAGGCTGAATTGATAGATTTGATTGAAGCCAAGGTAACCGTTTATGGAATTTTCATTCGGAAAAGTATCACTAGCAGATTTGAGAAAAAAAAATCAATCCTCGCGACTTTTACCCCCATGAGACTGTTCGCCCACCTTTTTCCCATATTTCTTAAGCCACTTCAGCGTCGTGGCCTTATAAAGAGAAATACATGGGACTGGAGAAATGAAGTGATGTACTATTAATTGGGTACACCTCTGTCTCAACCTTCGGGGATACAAGCGTGGTGTTATTTTATGTTATGTATCGCGTATTGTAACTGAACTAAGCGATTGTGTGCAAATCGTGTCAATAACTGAACCGATTATAAATCAAATGTGATTGTAAAACAGTCAACCATCTACCACTCCCCAGGGAAAAGACGACTACAGACGTGACGTGTAATCCCGGATGACTCTGTATACCACTCCCATGATTTCTTTGTTCCATAGATATTCGTAGGTATACCTAGAGAGCTCGCGCTCTATTCCTGAGGGGGTAGGCAGAGACTACAGAACGCCACCTGCTATCAATCTTCAGAAACTCTTTTTATTTCGTCCACGTTCTTAGACATGGTATTTCTAATCTGCATATTTAATGTTAACTTTACCTGCACATCTTACTCGTTATCCAAAACATTCAAATAAACATTTACATACAATTCGATTACAACTAAATCGATTTCAATTAGTCAGGTATCGAATTATAGCTATCGGTTTATCCGCTCCCGTTCAACCGGATCATCCGTTTAACTAGATTATTTGCTCGGTAATTTACAAAGAGAAACTGTTACAAACCTATGATTTGGTAACGCAAATATATTAACCGGTTATCGGTTGATGTCGGTTGGTTAACCGACGGTAACGAGGCGTTCGGGTTGTGTTTATGCGTATTCATTCGATTATGATGAAGTAATCTCGTTGAGTGGTATCCTGCGGATATCAGGGACTTCCCGTCCGGGACAAATGTTGTTGATGGAGCTTTTTGTTGACACTTCAGTATGATCGTATTGACTGAGGACGAGTTTCCTAAAGACAGTTGTAAGGAATATAAAATAGCATCATTTAGTTAATATTTGGGATCAATGATTCCTGATAAGTCCAATGACTCTCACTAAAAACCCCATAACTAAGTACTTCACCATGACACATCCAAGTCTTAGTACCTTTTGCCGCTTGATTGTCAATGATAGGCACTAAAGAGATGTTTATGGTAACTATGTACTTATTTACCAAATTGTATTAAAAAAAAAAACAAGATGCCGCCGGCGTTAGCTCCGATTTTGGCCACGTGATCCTTGTACAATTAAATGCACAAAGCCGTGTCACACACTTTAACTTCTAAAAGTTAAACAGCATCCTCTAGCGCCAACTTCAGCAAACCGTAAACATGTCAAAGTTTACACAGTATCGAGTCTCCGGGTGCATTGTTAACACTAACACTCGCTGTCGTGTAAACCAGCGTCGGTTTACACTAGTTTACTGTAACACTTGTGCTAACGTCTGCCGTCTTCTGAGGGTTTGTTTAGAAAGGACAAGGATTAGTGATAGACTCCTCAAGTGGAAGTAGGGAAAATATTCGAGGGAAATGGTGAGAAACTGAAAATTGATTGATTCACTAGAGCCGATATGTGTGTGTATTTATGTTCACATCATTTAAATGCAATACAATCACCCGATGGTTCTCTTCTGTTCTGATAGATATCTGGGCAGCCCTAATCGTCCAAGAAAACCCTAATGACTACTGGACTGCTAATATTTATTAAGGCCGTTTTCTAATGAATTAGACAGGAATACAGCAAATGGTTAGCATACCGAGCGGGTTCAGTGCGCGTATTACACAATGGGGACCTGTTCATCGGTAAAACAGTCTGACAGAATGCCGAACGTTTTGTTTACTGCAACCCCCACGTCGCTGACCGACCTTCAGCTGGTCTAGAGTAGTACGAAGTTTCATTAGAATAAGAAGGTAGTTATACTGGTTGTCCTACCGAACCTATTGCTGTTGAACCAACATTAAACGATCGGGAGACTGTGTCAGATCTTGAAGATAATATTCAAAAATCCATGAACTTATACTGTCACTTACAGGATATCTTCCGTGATTGTTTATTACTTTGAGCTCCCGATATTTCGAACCTGTTGCAAGCGCGATCATGATCGCGGGTTGACTGGAGAATGCGGGTGGGTGGAAACCGTGAAATCTTAAAACAGTGTTTAAAATCCGTGAACTTACAAATAGGCGGACATAAACAAAAAAGCAACCATAGATTACTTACGGTGTAGGATTTTTTGCAAAATCTCTCGTTGTGGCGGTAACGAGCAAACATCAGCACTTTATAGTAGAGATTAAACCGAGCTTTTGTTTACGACGCCATTTTGTTTTTATTTATGAGCAGCTCGCGTGCCGCCAAATGTACTGAACCAACGCTAAATGTATCGCACTGTTGTGCTATCTGCTACTTCGGGAAGTAACTAGTACTACACTTATAGCTTGGAGTTAACTTGGGGAGATGAGAACTAATGTTATTGTACTTATTAGAAAAAAACAATCGTATCATCATCATTGTCTTGCCCCTATCCCATGCTATATATATTTATTTGGGGTCGGCGCCGCATGTCTTCTTTATTACAAGTCAACTTATCAAATACCTTCTTTCTTACCATATCATCCCTCACACAGTCCATCCATCGCTTCTTTGGTCTTCCTCTGCTCTCACATTATTTTCGCAAACATAAATGCAAGTAGTACATACAACACAAATTGAGCGTGCAACAGGCATTCAGTGGCTTCTTGTCATTATAATGGATAACGTGTCATCTAAGTTTATCTTTGTATGATTTTGTGGTCAAAGCCCGGAGGCATGCCTAGCTCTGGGTGCATTGGATTCTGTTTCATATGACGAAACCTGACTACCTGACTGACGAGATTCTTCTAGATACAGGTAGACAACAAACAAGAACACACGATACACGTACATGAGACACCTAGACCAATGGGGGCTATCGTGTATGAATTCGCCGCTAGAGGCGCTAGTGTAGCGCGAGGTCACCGAAATGTCAGATTTAATAGTGTTCGCGCGTTGCGTGCTTTTTTATCACGTATTTTTACTAATATTCACGATTCTAGATTGAGCCATTCATGATTAATTATGACTTGACGATTTTAAGTAGCTACTGAATCAATCAATCATTTATTTATTTGTTAACATAGGTACACAAGAAATACAGATCGTAAGTTAGTTAAACTGGGCGCTATGTTATGCCAAGCGGCGTACAAATTTGTAATTTTAAATAGTATTTCTAAATTAATTTGTCATTTAAGAATTCGTCAATAGTGTAATAATATTTATCGATTAGAAATGATTTCATTCGTTATTTAAAATGTGTGACATTTAATTTTTTATGACGTCTGGAATTTTATTGTAAACACGTAGAGTCATCCCCAAAACACTTTTTTTTGCTAATGCAGTTTTACATTTATGATTACTTAGATAATTCTTGTACTGACTACGAATTGGAACATCTCGTACCATTGTAATTTTTCAAAAAGTTTCGGATTGTTTTGACGAAAATGCTTATTTCTAATATGTATTGCCGGTAGTGTAAGTATTTTAAGTGATTTAAAGTAAGGTGCACAGCTATCATCTGTCTTCAGACCACACGTGGCTCTTATACATCTTTTCTGTGAGTTAAATATTAGTTCTCTATCCGAAGAATTGGCCCAGAAAATAATTCCGTATCGCAGAATTAGGATTTTATTTTATAGTACTTTGAGTTAAAAATGATTTCTAAATGTTTCGTGCTTGCTAATTTTAGGGAGAGTATTGTAAATATGTATCTGAAGTTTACACTATGATGTTATACGTAATAAAATAAACTCTCTAAGAAGTTATTGGTACTTTAGAGTATAAAATAGAGTTATTGACATGACCTAACTCGACAGTGGCGCCATCTGGTGAGCTCAAAAACGATCGCCCTCATTGGTTGTCACAAGACTGGTAAGTACTCTTAAACGATATATTTTACAATACCAGTCTCATACGAAGCTCTTGAGTATTCAACATGTGCTAGTACACAGTACACACTGAACAGTTCTTTCTACAAGTGCTCAGGTATCACGTATCTTAGTGCCGCGAGTCTGCACTAGTCCTAATGCGGGCACGTTCTGTTTCATATCCTATACTCTTGTGTTTTATTGTAACACAACTAAGCACACTACACGATGCTGAATTACTAACATTATAAGGTGTTCTACAGGAGAATAAGTTTGTGTTGGAATAAAAAATGGTGTATGTAAATAAAAATACAAATTTAATCGTTCTTGAACATTGTGACATTCTGTCAGTGATAACCACGTCGGAGAGGTCAAAAATGTATTATATTGACATTAGCTACCAAGTCCCAAACCGCATTCTGCCACCGGACTGCCTCGTTGGTGTTGTGGTCGCAAGCCCGACAAGAGGTCCTTGGTTCGATTCCCGGGTCGGGACAAGTGTTATTGGGTTTTTCTCTCAGGAAATTCTCAGTAGCCACGGAGTCTGGATCTGTAGCCGATTGATGCCAATAGACTCGCCCCCTATTAAAAGGTACTTAAACGTAACTGGTGAAATGTGGGTGTAGTATTAGATAGTAGGTACATGTCTGCTTGACAAGCTACAAGCGTGATGTAGCTACTCAAACTACCGACAAGCTGAGGCACGATTAGCTTTGAAAGCTATATCTCGTTGCCTAAAACTTAAGCGCTCTTTATACTTTAAACTTTTCTGCTCTAACTCGCCTACAAAATTAATTCGCAGTGATACCTATTCTTACCAAACTTACCTACGCTAACCCTAACTAATCCGAGCTCATTAAACAGAACACAAAAACTTGAACCAATTTCCCAGTAAAAGGCGACACCTACACCAGTAGAACTGTCAACTGACTTGCCATCTGTCCGTCACTCGACACCACCGAGTGAGGTGTGAACCGATAACGTGACGTCACGGGAGGGTCGCTCCCAACTGCCCCACATAGCTGGCACTCTGGGAAAGTGACACAAAAACAAAAGAACAAAATATTTGGTCACCTACGCAGGTTCAGTGTAGATTTTTTCCCCGTTTTATTAAAAGAGTTACAAAATACCATGTGTGTCGTTTCCCAGAAATATTTGTTGTGTAGAGTATATCTAATTTGGTTTCCAGAATGCTTGGTTGACGGCAGAGTCCGTTTATACCTTGTAATTACATTTTTCCTTTTTGAAATTGATTAGTCAATCATTGTAGCCCCCGGTTACAATTAATAGTGAAGACTGTTCTGTGAATGGAGATGTTTTACCGACTTTTAAAACTGATGACTAGAAAGCGAACTATAAGCCATGTAACTATTTTGTAGAGTATAATCGGACACGCAACTCGCAAAAAGAGAAAAGTAAGCATCGTAGCTGTTGGCGTTCTGTAGTTTTGCTGACCCCCCATAGGAAAAGAGCGTGACTTTATGAATAAACCACAATGGATGTGAAGAACAGACACTGAAATTGTACGAACTGGTAACGAGCCATGCCAGGCCCAGGACACGATGGAGGTGTGAAGCATATAATGTGACACATTAGACTTGTCACGCCTCCCCTCCCCCTCGCCGAACAGATCGGGTGTCATGCTGACGAGACACTTTACCGACATACGCATATTGTAAAGAGGGACTGTCTGCTTTTATATTTTTGGTAAAATAAAAAGCTTTCTTTCAATTTACAAGTAAGTATACTTTTGTTAGTAATCTACTTTTCTCTCTAAGATAGCTTCTTTGTGCACACACAAGGCAGCTGATTCGAAACTTGGGCAATGTGAATATTCTAGTTTTAAAAGGATATTTCTAAGTTATAGTAACTTGTACTAAATGTGCAATCATGTTCATAAAATCGGAAATGCGGAATGCTTCTTTCTCTGTAGGTGAAAATAGCCTCTACTACTGTGAATTTGGCCTACGAAAGTTAGGTAGGTACTAAGTAGCTATCGACTTTCATAATGCTGAGGAATAAATCATTAAAACCAGGAGTTTTCTAAATAACAAGCCCCCAGCCAAACGCGACTTATCGCTATGTGAAACAGAATGCAAATTGTTACAATATTGAATTTTGATGTCAGCATACAGTAAGTAATTGGAAATAAGATGTTGATATAGGGAAAACGATTTTCGGTAAAATGATGAGAGTTTTTCTGTCATATTTGACACGTATATCGTAAGCGTAGGTAGTAGGTACTGGGAATAATCGCCGGGGAAGGTAAATATATTTCGTTCAATGTAATTTTATGCGGGAAATAAAAGATTTTTTTCTACATACTTAACTAGCTCAAGATATTAGGCAACACGTATTATGTCTGAGTATCTATATAAAACGCGTCTAACTGCTCATGGACTAGACTGGAATGACAGAATACACATGTTGATGATAAAACAGGTGGTCGATCGAACCTCTGTGATTTGAAGCTGCCAAATAAGTTCCTTAACAGCATAATTTCGGATTTTGCCCCCAAAAAAACAGGGAGTGACTCAAATACAAATAGAATGCTAATAAGGATGACACACAACGTCCACCAGACCCAGTCACTTAGACTTAGGGTGCTGCCCATCCCCTTTCAAGAACATCTACATAAAATAACACGTCAGGATTGTAGGCAAAAATAAACGCATCCGAAAAGCCGTGGGCTGCGGAGTTTAATATAAAATTATAATAAGTAAAAGGGTGCGCTCGGTAGCATTAGCGTGCAGCGGTTAGTGATGTGTAGTTGTCTGATTATGACGGAAACTCGCACTATATACAAAATAAATTGTCATCGGTTTTATTTTGTATAGGGACATGCACAGCGATTGATTTTAAACAAATGAAATCAATAGGTAATCAGTTCTTACCTCCTAAATAGTGCACGCCTTCAGAGAAGTTCACTGCGTAAATTTGAAAATAGAATTCAACATCTAGTTTTGCGGTGCAACTAGGAAATATTTTCCAACTCCTTTTTCCCAAAGTCTATGCTTCATTTACAGTCCGTTGAAATTCCAACTGCACATAAACCTCCGGGATTCCACATCCCGTTACATTAGACAGCACTAGTCAGCCAACGAGGGGAGAGCGGGGCGGATCGATCCCCGCGGGAATCCCTACACAGGTGGCGAGGTGTCCAAGTGTTGCAACCATTCGCACCTCCTCGCCGCAGCGGGAAATGGGTAATGTTGCACTAGGGATATTAGTTACGACATTTAGATTATGACATGAAAATGGAGCTTTGGGTAATTTCTAGGTAACACGATCGAATTTCGTTTTCGGTTCAGCCAACGATTCAATATAAGGCCGAATTTCTCGAGTAATTTCAGAGTACCGAAATTAGATCTCAAATGTTAATAGTAATGTTGAATTTGGCCATGCCTACCTAAGCCTACATGGGCACATAAAAAGAAAAGTAGGTGCACGTTTCGGATTAGTCGTTTTCAATGGAAAAGAACAGGCATCAAACTCCATGGTTACTCTTTTAAAAATATTTGGTTTTACACTGTTATTATGTTACAGTGTTCATACTTAAGTATGGGAAGATAGCTTCGGAGGCCACATTGAAAAGGACAAATAAAACGGATCATCTAAGAATTTATCTACATGTCCTACAATGATCACATATTCACAAATAATCATTAAAAAAGTTAAACAAAGGTAAAAATATCATAAAAACAGAGAGATAGACAAACAAAGCCTTTATAGATTCATCCTGAATCTACATACTTTAACGGTTTCGTTTTTGCCATTCGCCAACAGAACCCTGTAAAGATTATATTAACCACGTGAGACATGTTACTCTATGAACCAGATTTTTGGGAAAAAGGAAGAGTGGGGTTGTTGTGTTTGGGGAAAACTGCAGCCAGCAGCACAGCCGCTCCTTATATTACAAAGTGCAAAATAAGAAACCAGTAAGAAATAAAATATTGTGAGGTACAGCGGCGCCAACATTTCAAAATAAGATTTCCGAGATGAAGATTTGTTTCAACAGATTTTAACAAAAGCGATAAATCTAATATGAATCGAAATTGGTCAAACCTGATCAAAAAAGAATATTCCCGTAGCTATATACTTATGAATTATTAGAATGAACAAAAGCCGTTAATAATTATGTAAGCGTAAAGGCGCTTGATGTTTTCATGGGCCCTTATCCTTTGTATAAAGTCAGCCGGGTCGGAATCGGAAAATGATTGTAAATCAGGGCTAAACGGTCGCGGCGCCGAACAATAAAAGGGTTAGTGCCACCCCTAGACATGGCGGTAGACTGGCTGCTCAGTACAAGCTATGGCTATAATGTTTAATTGTTTATTCTAATATATCTTCATCTTGGTAAGTGACCTCGCAAGTTGCAATATCGAAATGAAACAGTGGAAGTAACTCGTATTTTCGAATATAGCCGAATACAAGATGGCGGTATATCTTGTGTACATCATTCGAGCCCCAAAATTACCTGAGTTGGTTTTAAACCTTGCTGTAGACAAACTGACTACAGTGAAACCATGCAGTCCATTTTATTTCTGCTATTGTCTTAAACCGCCCCGTAAATTACATTTGGGCGACCCCGGAATTTTTATCAGACCCACAAAACATACAAACGGCCGACCACGGGAAACTTAGAATCCTCACGTAAACTACGATATTGTCTTCACAAAACCAAATCTTCAAGCCTTCGAGTTTCCAATAGTTACAGAGCAGACTGAGGGTGTTTTACATAATCCCGTAACATGACGTGCGATGTCCCACGAGACCTGCGAGCTCCAGCTACCATACATACATACGCGCATACCGCAGCATCGCTCGCCATTTTAATCATATTTTTACCACGATTTATCGCTCCCTCGTTAATAAAATATGAAACCTGTCAAGTTTAGGCTAAAATTTCTTCATTAATAAGGTGAAGATTTATTGATATTCTTTTGCTACTGGATTTTTTTGGGTGTCGAACGTTTGAATTTATTCGGCGATAGCCTTCTGTTTAAATGTTGTTTTTCAGACATTCAGAAGTGCCTGTAATGGGCTAATTGAAAATAAATGCTTTGAGTTTCCCAAATAAAGTGATTAGCCATTCAAGGTTAGGAATAAATCGGTAAACGGATAAAATAAATATATCTTAGTTCCGGTAAACGGCAATCGCTTTAAACGCGCTTTGATGTTCCTACAGAGACTTTCAATTATTGGACTGACATTAGCTTAGCTTCATGCGTCACGTTCCCATCATAGACATCGCTGATATCATGTTATTTCGTCGAGACTGCCTTGTTAGTGTAGACGTGGGACTGCTGAACATGACGTCCTGGGTTCGACTCCCAGGTTGGGCAAAGTGTTATTGGGTTTTTCTCGCAGGAATTTCTCAGGAGCAGCCCCGGATTTATGTCCAGTCGCTGGCATTTGGCTCGCCCCTATTACATGCGACTTAACCATAACTGGTGAAATGTGGGTGTACTATTAGGTACACCCTGCCTAACCCTCGGGGATTACAGGCGTGATGCCCTATATAGCTGGAAGGACAAACACTGAGTTTATAGGTTATGTTCTTTGGAAGGTCAGGTGAGTAGCACTATATGTATGACCATAAGTAAGGTCTTTGGGAAATTGCAGTGAGTTTGAGTATGTATGTGGTAAAATACAAGTATATCATAGCTGGCCCTGGAGCACAGCCCGTAGCCCAGTTATCAGCGATCGAACAATACCCGGATTATTGCTTTACTGCTCAAAGTGTTGAACAGCCATAACTCTGCTACTTACAACTTTATACGCCGCGCTAACCGAGCGTGTTTGTATTTGTTCCACTTTAGTGTCGGTTGTTGTACGTGTTATGTACAAGGGTTGAGTGTTAATTGTAAATTATGCAAGGTTTTACCTAATGTGAAACCGAGAAAAAACACATCGTATTAAAATTCTTACAAAGACAGTATTTGTTTGGATATTGCACAGGTATTTATATATAGCACAGGTATTTTAAAAGTATTGTATGCACTTGTTAGAAATGCTTAATGGGTAATCTGTTATTTTGATTCAAACAAGATCAGTATTTTTATTTGGCGCCACAAAAACTAGCGAAAGCTTTCGTTGTTCACCATTGTACATCTACCGTTAATATAATAAATACCTACTTAAATAAATGTAAATAATAGTTTGTCAAGAGCAAGCATCCCGTAGGCAATCGTAGCAATCAGCCGTAGCCGCGTAGCAGCGTCGTAGCACCGCGCACATGGTCGCCGCCGTTGCCATGGCAACCGGGGTCAACGACCCACGCAACCACTGCACAACCTGCAGTCTTCCTCAAGTCTCACACTAAATTAACTTTGCTTATATTTCTGCTCAGACATGTATTTTGAAGTGGCAATAAAGTATACAAAAAATAACCTAAGTGAATAAATAAATTTAAAATTACCTTGTTTATTTTAGTCGAATCACGACATATTCACGTATCACTGAATTTACTGAGCTTATTTAACTATTAAATTTAATTTAGACACTTATCTATTAATATTTAACATATAAAATCTTAATTCTACTTCGTATACAAATCACAGGCCACCGACGTAACACAACCTCTTTGTTTACCTACAACTCTACGTTACATAACTACGACACTGGCTGTTAACACAGTTTTCGAAGTCGAACGTCACATTTCGAATAAAAAATCAAATTTTAAAACACTGAAAAAGGAGCAAAAACGTTCGCGTTCCGGTACATGTCAACGAATGCGGCCGGCCGGCGTGTTCCGAACGCACAAAGCGGCAAAATTATTTTGCACTTGTCAAACCCGAACACAGAACCACGTCCGAACAAAAACAACAGTCACGACGGTAAACTTAACTTGGCCGCGGTATACTTTCGGATTCCATTTTCAAAATTTGCCGCGGAAAACTGGCTTTTCCACTGTCGAAGTAAATGCCAATTTCCTTTTCACACAAGAAATCCGATCCAATTTCGACCTTAGTCCCCTAGTGTTTGAGTCAGAATTGAATTTTCATTTCTTTCGTAGACAATGCGCCACGCAATGACGTTTGCAGCGAAAGAGAAGGCAATGGATCTTTGAATA
Source organism: Eugnorisma glareosa (assembly GCA_947578425.1). Taxonomy (NCBI): domain Eukaryota; kingdom Metazoa; phylum Arthropoda; class Insecta; order Lepidoptera; family Noctuidae; genus Eugnorisma; species Eugnorisma glareosa. The sequence goes on along the minus strand of OX387957.1, from coordinate 894,488 downwards.
AGAATAAAAGAGATACCAGATCCCGAGGGTAGGTAACATTGGGGTGCATATGAGCCCAAAAGGAACGTCAGGCTTACCATAAAGAATCGATCTTGAAGATGTTCGCTATTCCTTGTATTTTATTGAAAAGTGGCTGCGTGAGAATGTTTCAGTGTCAATTTATGATCCTGGTATTATGTTTATCGACTTTATTCTTTTCATACTATCTTTTGGGGACCACGTCTAGACATGGTTGAAGGATTCTTTTTCGAAGTAACTAAAAGGTATGAAATTGAGCTTTCATTGATAACGTTCATAATTATTTGATATAGGTAGTCGTCAGTTTACCTTTGAAGCACCTAAATTCTGCACAATTTTTTTAAACCGCAGAATTGGTTAAAAAAGTAAAAGAAAGCTGTACTAATGAATTCATGGGCACGTAATTAAACTGAAACTTACACTAGCAATCTAAGAACATCCAAACAGTCGCCTACTTTTACTAAGCAATCGCAAGGATTTCTTTGAGAGGGTCGAGGGTATGAGCGGGGGCTGAGCGGTCGCGCGGGCGGCACCACCAGCATCGGCAAAGGGAATCCGTGATGAGCGCGCGTCGGGTACACACTCGCACCGCGAACTTACAACTATCTCGTTTTTATGAACTCCTGGTACTTCTGAAGGAGTTACGTTGTAGATTACGTCTTGGATTAGCTGTGTAACTTGGGGCTGCGCTCCTTAGTTCTATGAGTTCTTGGTAGCAAAAGATGGGGTATGCAAATTATGTTTTAGATGGGATTCAAAATTGTCAATGGTTTACAAGGGTGTGTTACTATACTGTAGTGTGCCTCACATTATGTATGTTAGAGAACTTATTAATAAATGTTCTCCATTGTATGATTTATAAAATTAAATACATACTTTTAATAATTAATCGATGTTTTTTAACCTTTTTTTTAGTTTTTGTCTTGTTCCGATAGCAAATAGAAAATTAATTGGTCATCTTGTCTGATAATAAGAAGTCACATGGTCAGTCAGTCGTCGTTGATGCCTGTCTGAATCTCAACAAAGCCAAACAATAATAAGTAGGTAATAGATTATTCTCCCAGATTACTATCACAAAGAAAAGATTTCTCATCATAGGTACTCGTTATATTTCCAGACCGAAATAGAAATACTAATCACAATGACAGGCTTCCATTATAAAAGATATTAGTAATAACGAGAAGTTTCATTAGGAAACCAATATCTTTCGTTTAATATACAACATTATTAGAATATCCTGACAAGGACAATATATTGTTTCATATAAGTATTGCCTTCATAAATTCCGTAACACATTGTCACAATAAATAAATACAGTCACGATATCTTAATAAATTGGCCTAAAACAGTTCATGACAGGCAGTTGGCACTCATTCCATGTTCATGGATGACTGGGGAACACTGAGACAGTTCCTATATCTCTTCAAACGAGCAATAGTAGCAATTCGTTCTCTGTAGTAGTCAAGGAAGCATTCGACAATATTGATTGTACAAATACGAATAGATGACGTCAATGCACACGACATACGAGTACACATTTCCGAGTCAATGAGCAAGACGATTTGAGATCACACGGAGACGGCACAAAGGAAGCTGATGTTTTAAACCTCTTTTGATATTCGGGAGAACCTTATGATAGTAAATATAATGTTTTACGATGGATGGTTACGGTTGATTAACTTGAAACGGATATCCATAAGGGTATAATAAAGGTTTTTTGGTAAAAATCTTCCTAAATGCAGGAAAGTTTTTCCTCTAACAATACATTGTGTTTTCCTTGTAAACTGTAACAATGTTATATTTCTCGTGTTTGTTTGTACACCCATTACTCATTTTCCAAAGTCTAATTGGTCTTTCTTTAAACCATTTCTCACGTGCGCCGTAATAAGAACATCTGTAGACAGGTATTTTATCAAAATGCCTTAACAAACAATAACTAAGACTGAACGATAAACATAAGTTTAAACTTACGCACAATTATTTACTTCTGTTTAGGTACTGTTGAATTCTACCAGGCAATGTAAGGCTCGCTAAAAACATTTCAGTATTTTTGAAACCGCAAAAATTACACTCCACCAGGCTTATACGGTTTTAAAAAGATTCGTAAATCTGGCTACGTATCAAAGCCGAGTACTTTCTATCATAAGTAGTTCTGTTACGAGACCTAATTTGGAGCGACATCACATGACGTCACGTGACGTCATATCTCGCTATCAAAGCTCCGGGCTAATTATCGCCGTATGCAGCACTCTACGTGAATATGAAGTGGCGAAGAATGGAGCCTTTTATCCGCGGAGCTCGGTACCAGGGAATCATGTTTGTCTAGGAGGCTAATAGACAAGGCTGAGGTTTCTGCTTGCATAATTGTGGAACGGTGATTCGTGTTTTGTGTTGTGGCTTGTGTAATTAATTTATTTTGTGTTAATTAACGCAAGACGTAATTTGAATGAATCTTTCAGTTACATCAAAGATCTTTTGGCGTACCTCTCTCTTATTTTGGTGAAATATATGTCTCTATTATATTCTATCACACATTGCTTAATTTAGTTATATTTACTTACAAAAACAAAACACTATTAGTGTTCTATTTTTGTTACTTAACTTGGAGTTATTGGTCCAGCGAGCAATCCAATTAACTGGACAATTTAACACAGAACTCGCCGCTAACTAACAAAATACTGTTAAAACAAAACAGAGTACCTCATTCCGACCATCTCGCAAGTTTTTCCTGAAGACTACAGGCAATAGTTATAAGTGGCCAGTCGAAGCGGCGCGATCAAAGGCGGCGCGGCGCGGATCAAAGGCGCGGTAATGGCTTTTTAGTGGGGTGCACCAGAGGGGGGCGGCTTCAAGTAGTTAGGGCGAATTGGTGGATGGGACGACGCGACAAAGAGGGTACTAGGGTTCTTGTAAAAGTATCTGACGTGGCTTTTGACAGATAACGGTAAGTGTTGCTAATTTTGATCTACTCAAGCAGATTTAAATTAGGCACTCACTAATCTTGGTAGCAAGCGGCGCCACTGATGTGTTATGGGTGTAAAAACTATATTGTGTTGTTTTAATGTCATCCTGATGAGTACAAGACTTCTACATACTATACGAGTACAACGATTTATTTCAAAGAAATATTCTACTTGGATAATTTCCAAGTAGAAATAAATCATCCAAATAGTGAGCGTAAGTTTAATGTACTGCAACGGAGTTCATTACTCTATCTAAATACTTAATTTTCAGTGTTCAATAAAGAAATTACAAAATCGTAGATCTAGGCCCGTCCCTCCCATCGGTAAAAAAAAAGGCCCGTCCGCACCACAAATCACGTACAGCAACGTTGAGCGTGAAACGTATTAAATGACATGGTGATGCTAGACCAGGGATCCCCAAACTATTTTGGACAAGTGACCCCTTTTCCAAAATGAACTGTTACCTCAGACCCCCATGGCCAAATTACCTACTTTTAAGATCAACCCCCTTATTCATAATGGTCCGCTAACTTAAAACAGCTGCTACAGTGTGTTATTTTTCATTCTGACTTAGGTCAATAGAAGAAGACAGAGTGAGAATTAGCAATGCTTTAAGTTAGCAGACTATTATGAATAAGGGGGCCTATCTTTAGTTTTTTCCTATTGACACAAAATACCTAGGTACTAAGGTACCAATTGGAAAACTTTGCACTTGGTTAAGTGAGTAAAATTGACTTCATTTTCGTATCAAAATTTAACAAAATAAAAAGACATACAATTCAGTAAATATCAAGTTTAATTTATAACGATTATTACAAATTAGGTACTTAAAGAATTTTAAGTAGGTAGGAAATTATATTTAAAAAAGTATTAATTCGCAAAGAGAAAATAAAACATTCAGTGTGATGGATGAACCTGGTGACTATCTACCAATCTAGCTACATCCGGTTCAATATTGGTGAGTCTTAAATCTCCACGTTCGTTGATTTTCAAACGGTTTCTTTGTTTCGTCAAAATGTTTGTTACCACACTGAAGCTTTTTTCAACTAGGTATGATGATGGAAAAGCGATAAGGTATTTTTCAGCAATGTTCCACAATGTAGGATACTGTGTTTCAATGTTGCGTTGCAACCAGAACTTCTGATAGCCTTGGTTGAACTTCTGCTTAAGCTCTTCGTCTGTGCTGATGGTAATCAACTCTTCTTGCATTATCACATTGGCTTCTTCTATGGCTGTGGTATTGTACGGATTTATTATCCATTGAGGAATTTGTAAATTTAAAAGATCCTCAAACCTCTCCGAAAAATCCTTGTGTAATGCGTCCAAGTGAGTGACATATAATAAAATGTCATCATCTTGAAGCGTTTCTGGTAATTTTGACAAATGCAGAAACTGCGAATATTCTTTTCTGCCTAAATTTTGTTTATAAAGGATTAGTTTACCCACGAAGGCCGATATTATTGATTTTGTTTTAATCAAGTTAAGATCGTCACCCTGCAGCTGCAAATTAACTTTGTTGAACATTCCAAAGATATCAGTCAAGTAATAAATATCTGTTTTACAATTGTTCAGATTTTCTTTCAAATTCGGATCTTTTTCTTGTAAAAACTCCAACACAGATTCAAAAACGGCTGAAAATCTTTCTAAGCAAGAGCCTCTTGATAGCCAGCGAACTTCAGTGTGAAGAAGTAATCGAGTAAAGACTTCGTCGTTTTCTCACATAGCTGAGCAAATAACCGAGAGTTCAAAGAATTGCTTCGAATCTTGTTGATAGCATTTATTACATATTGTAAAGACTTATGCAATCTAGGACTCAGCTTTTTTGCTACTAAATGCTGCCTGTGAATCACGCAGTGAATGACCAGTACATCAGGCAGTTGTCGCTTTAAGTGAGCTATAAAACCACGATGACGACCAACCATAGACGGTGCACCATCAGTCGCAACAGAAACAATGTTCTTCCATGGAATAGCTTTGTCAGTAAAAAAATGTTCCACGGCCTGAAAAATTGATTCTCCTGTGGTATCAGTCTCTAAATATGTAGCAAAAAGCAGTTCTTGGCACATATTTTCATCTTTGATATATCGAACATATCCTAACAACAGAGCTTCATTGCCGGGTAATGTAGACTCGTCCAACTGGAGAGAGAATCTGTTGGTCTGTAAGAACTTGCATAAAATGTTTTCCACATCGCGTCCCATCTCGTCTATGCGTCTCTGAACGGTGTTATTGCTCAAAGGTATTCTCTTTAAAATATCATGTGCGGGTTTGTGCAATACATTGTTAAGGACCTCCGCAATGGCTGGTAAGATAAGCTGCTCTCCAATTGTGTGGGGTTTCCCCGACTTCGCTATTAGTAAAGATATATTATAGGACGCTCGTAAACCATCATCGTCTTTAATAGATGATGACGCAAACATCGATCTTATGGATGGCCTTTTGTCTAGTTTTTCTTTAAGTGCTTGAAAAAATGTCAAGGGCTTACTTTTTTTGTCAGCATGTACTCTCGATAAGTGGTCATCCATTTTTGAAGGCTTCATGGCATCGTTACTGAATACTTTTTCACATATGAGACACATCGGCAAGTGTTGATTTGATGGAGATGCAATAAATCCGAACTTCAAGTAGTCCAAACTGTATTGTCTGCATTTTTTTTTCGTGTCCGCCATCATAAAACTCTCAGTAATCCTGCAAATAAAAAAATAAGAAACTAAGTACCTAAATTAAAAACAATACTTAATAAACTGTTAAATTTACTGGTAAATTTTTACAATTGAAACAACTGAGGCAACTGCAAACTGTTGCAAACAATCTACAGATAGCTCAACTGATCACTATCACACAGTGTGCAGTGGGGCAATGCTGATGCGCTGTGCCGGATAAAAACTGTTTGGTACTTACCCTGTTAATTTTTCATAAACTGCAGATATTGTGTGGTTACGCTATTAACTCGCGTAGGGAGCTCAGCATTTTGTAAATTCTTTTTCAGTCACTTTACTTCACTTAATTTAGCTATGTAATAACTTTGTAATCTCTTGAAATAAATGAGTACTTATATGAGTTATTATCGTTCAAGCTCCAACGAATTTCAAAACGCAAATGAACTTTCAACCTAAGTGCAACCTCGTTAAATAGTAAAATATCAGGAACATGTTTGGACTTGCAACTTGATCATGAATTCGTTCGTGTTAAATCGCGCAAGCGTCAAATAGAGAGCAAGTCAAAACGCGCCTGAAAGACGTACGCTCGAACTCATTATCTTGCACAAACTTGTCCACACTGACTTGCCGAGTTTTTCATCTTGTACGAACTTGAGGCTTTATATTACTACAACAATGCTATTTCCTACATAAATATTAATTATTCTTAGTACACGTAACACAACAAAAACAATACAGTACCTACCTACCTATCTTGAAAGTTTTAAATAAGAACTTGTGTTAATTTAATAGGGGTCGATTTTTAGACCTCGTCGACCCCCATAATCAGTTTTCGTTTATGTCGACCCCTAGGAAACCGATATCGACCCCAAGGGGTCGATATCGACCACTTTGGGAATCCCTGTGCTAGACGGACCAATCAATCTTAAATGTAACTTCTGCCGTGCATCGTGGTGTGCGTTGTCGGTTGTCGTGCGCGTCGTTTAATAAGTGTCAGCGGAGTGTCGCGCAGTGCGGTGTGTGACACAGCGGACACTTCAACTTACCTATTCATCCATCGTTAAAATATCAGTTATCAATATCTACAAAATTGTGTTCATAATCCTTACATTTTCTTGAGTTTCTATAAGAGGGATAGATAAGGATGAAAGATGACCAAGACAATAAGTTTGCTTTTCAGTTTCATGATAGATATTTCTGCGGAGAAAATAAAATAAGTAAGGTATATTTAACTAGAGACAGTGCTGAGACGATGTTGTGGAAACGAAACTTAAGTATGGCGCCTAGACATATGAAGGGAGAATTCGACCACTAAGACATATGAAGGGAGAATTCGACCACTAGGTACATTCCTTAAACATAACATCAATCTTTATTTATCTCGATATCAGAAATTACAGGCGCTGGTTCACATGTTGACAGTTCATTAATCATCAGCACGGCTTCCTAATCATGAAAGATCTACCAAAACACATTTCCCTAATCAGTTTACCACTTGAAACCTCAGAAACAGCTTGGCAACAGCCACAGCATCCAGGCGTGGATACAGAAGGGGGAAATGGGTGCAATTGCCCCCCCTGAGTTCGACCAAATAAGTCATTTTGACATGTTACATTATATCAATTGCACCATCTGTATGTGCATATAATATCTTTGGGGGCGGGAGGGGCGGTACTGCTAATTAAAACTAAATATTGTAGTTGTAAATATATCTTGTATACATGGGGGTTGCCAGGGGCGGGATTCAGGGCTAGAGGCTCAAATAAAAAATATAAAATATTTTTTTTCTGCCTGATGCCACACAATTAGTACCTGTAAAGTACCTTCATAATAAAATCACTCTCAAACCAAAATATTTTTTACAAATTAGCCTCTGAGTACTACCGCTACAAACTTACACATTTTCTTTAAACTAGCGCGCGGTTCGTACTTTTAAGGCCGAAACACACCGGATCCGTACAAGTTGACGTGCACGTGCACGTGCACGTACCATGACGTTGTAATATATGGAACTTTATAGAGACTTGGCACACCGCTTGCGTGACGTACACGTGCGCGTAGACTACATGCGTAACGCTACGCATTGCAGCTGCCATGTGTCAAACTTGCTGCGTACCTACGCAGAGCGGAACAGCAACGTCACATTGATGCGAGCAGTAATGACGTTGTAGTCAATGGCATTCCGTATTGGACGTCACACCGAACAAGTTTGAACACGCACGTATCTTTGGTGCGCGTGACTACGCGCGTGACTTACGCATTCAGTTGTATTTGTTTTCAAGTTTTACCGATAGTAAGTGATGTTTTGTTTCGGTTTTAATGATGAATAATGAAATTAAAGAAAAACTAATTGTTTGTACAACACAAAAAACAAAGAGTAAAAAATATGTTATATAAAACTTGAACCCATTGTTTTTTGGCACACCCAGGAATATTCTGTCATAATAACAGTAATATTGCTTCTACTTCATCAGATGAACTACTTGGTCCATTTACCCAATCTTCTTCAGACATCGTGCACAAGAATTGCTGGGTACGCAAAGGACCGATGCGTTGCGTGCGTAAGCGTACACGTATGCGTAACCCGTTGTGTCAGGGGTTCACGCGCGTCACCACGCGCGTGTACACGTGCACGTCACGCCACGCATCTGGTCTGACCAGGCCTTTATCGGCTTATGCGTCACTGTTCCAACTCGTCATCGAAAAACAAAAGATCACGATTCACAACTGTTTCAAAAAAAAATTGTTTTCATAGTAACGATTCGTCATCGATGATAAAGTATCGTCAAGTGAACAAACTATACAATTATTTTTTTTATATATAAGGTAGGTACTCGTAGGTAAGGAACATTTTGTACACAAGTAAACGGGACAACATATTATTATCTTCATCCTCAACGACGACACTCCAAGATAGATTCATGTACATTTCACTACTATTTTTTTTAGTTTAAGGTTGTTGTAAATAAATTGATTTAAAAGTCAAACTATATTTTTCTTACTAACTGTACTTTTTGACTCGCAAATTTATACTGATGACGAAACGGGAACATCAAAATTAAATAAAAATTCATTTGTTTTTATATGATGACGAATAGGGACTTCTTGTATGGAAAAAAATTTGGTGACCAGTCGGAACAGTGACGAGTCGGGCATAAGCCCTTTTAACCTTGCGTAAAAACTTTTATTAAAAAAGCTTCTTTTTTCTGCCTCTGGATTGGCATACCTATTAAATTTTTGCATGATCGACCGGTATAGACAGATGCTGAAATAAATAAGGAGTCCCCTGCCTCGAGGCATATTAATGGGCAATTAAGTGGCATACATACACATCATCATTTATCTTCGTGGTCGCCAGCAGGCGGTGCGTGCTGGTCAGGATTGCTCTGACTGGTGTGACCTGGTAACTGGTGTTCCACAAGGCGGTATAAGTTGGAATAAACACGTGGCTCAGGTGAGCCAGAAAGTCACGTTCTCACTGCGGTCTCTCTATAGATTCAAGCATTTCCTGCCATCTAGCACCAAACTTACTTTGGTCCAGTCACTTGTACTTCCCATTATCGATTATGCTGATGTTTTTTATTCTGATCTTCCCAAGAACTTCCAAATAAATTGGATCGACTTCTCAATAATTGTATTCGCTTTGTTTTTGGCCTTCGTAAGTACGATCACATTTCTTCCTTCCGTTCTCAGCTTAAATGGTTGCCTATCCGACTCAGGAGGTCCATCAGATCTCTCTGCATGCTCTTCACGATTATGAACGATCGATGTGCTCCCGATTATCTAAAAAAATACTTCAAAGTGTTGGGCAGCTCTCACAATCGTAACCTTCGAGCTTCCAAGAATCTACTTCTCCAAATTCCTTCTCACCGCACCGGTTTCAAGTCAAATTCTTACGCTATCTCTACTATAAAGCTCTGGAACGCGCTACCTTTTGGCATTAAGAAAGCTGAAAGCAAATTCACTTTTAAGAGAAAAGTTCGTAACCACTATCTAAGTCAGAATAAATAACTCATTAGTATGGAAAAATAACTTTAGCTTCAGAAGTCGGTGACTTTTGTTTGTTCGATTGAATATTTTTGCCACCGACTTCTGAAGCTAAAGTTATTTTTCCACGTTTTTTTGTTTTTGAAGCCGGTTTTACTTTTTGCAAAAAAGTTTTTTTATTTAATTTGACATCAAAATGTCTACATGCTCCATTTTTTGCAACCTTGTGTATGTATTTATTTTTCCTTTTTAAGTTTCAATATTCTACACAAACATTTGCTATACATTTATTTTACATTGTTAACAACTCCTTTCATGGTAATAGGCTTATCCCCAATAAAATGTAACTTATATCGTTATCATACCTAACTGTCGAAATCTGGGTGTAGGTACTGTACACATCTGCGCACTTCCTCAGAGCATACAGGCGTTATGTTATGTTCTAATATTGTCAAAGTATTTTATTTGTTAAACATAGGTAACAAACACCGGACTCCGAACTGAACTCCGGTTGGGTATTGTGTAAAAAATAAACATCGAAACGTCGCGATTGCAGCAATCACGACAGATTTTCAGTCTATTAATGAAGGTTTCCATTGTATATCTCCAAAGATCAGCATCAGATCCTGATTATACCTTCCATCATCAGCTCAGCAACATGAGATAATGATAATCAGGTACAAATATCGTTACAAAGTACCTATATGAAAAACACTGTAAAATGTCAGGGTTGCCCTCGATATCCCTGGGATCCCATTATCAGATTCTAACTTTGTGACAACGTGACTACCTCAGGCTTTCGAATAAAAAAAGAATTTTGACAATCGGTCCACAATTAGCGGAGAAATCGGTGAACATATGGGACACACAGTCAAACGTAGAACCTCCTCATTTTGTTTGAAGTCGGTTAAAATATTGTCAAAAGAGTTTTGGTGAAACAATAGTGAACCGCCAGCAATACATTTCATGGTAATAGGCTTATCCCCAATAAAATAGAACTTAACATACATAAATGTCGAAAAGTTGTACAGTACATATCCCCGTACATATCTGCGTACCCCCTAGAGCATACAAGCGTGATATTATGTTATGATGTTGTATAAACAATAAACATCCAAGCGATTGCAGCAATCACGACAGATTTGCCGTCTTTTTTTGAAGAGTTCCATAGTATATCTCCGAAGATCAGCATCAGATCTTCACCAAATTTAAAATGGGACCACCGCGAAACAATATTCTACCAAACAAAAAAAGAATCATCGAAATTGGTTCACAATTGGCGAAGATATCGCTGAACACACAAACAAAAAAAAATTCAGACGACTTGATAACCTCCTCCTTTTGGAAGTCGGTTAAACAATATCTGAATTTATTCGAGGAAAGATGTACAATTTTCGAGTTCGCTTCGCTCTAGCAGCCTAATTTCTCTTGAATCTTAACTTTGTCTATGTTCTATGTTAAGGGTTTGCTTTCCGCACTTAGTCCCTAAATTGGACCATCGTACGTGAGCCATGGTGGCCGTTACTCCAACCAGCCCACCTCCCTCCAGAAGCAGATAAAACTTCCCGGTCTTCTCAGGAAATCCTCAAGGGATCTCGGTGTTCCAAGAGTCTCCTCACGGATCTGGGTGATAACTTTGTCTATAAGTCACCCAAGAACTCCGGTAGTTCCAAACCATTCTAACCTGTCCAAGGTAGTTAAATTTTCGAGATCGCTCAGCTCGCTCTTCAGACTACTTTCTCTAGACTTTGTCTAAAAGTCGATCAAGTAACTCCTGTATGAATGACCGAAACTATGCAAACCTGTCCAAGGCAAGGTGTAAAAAAAATGTCGAGTCGTTTCGCTCGCTCATGCAGCCAAGTTCCTCTTGTAGCTTAACTTTGTAACCAACCAATACTAAACTCCTTATGAAGGAGTCAAACTATTCTAATCTGTCCAAAGAATAAGTTTTTACTCGCACCCCCCTGGCCCAAAAGCTGGCGACGCCCTTGCTTGTATATCATGGATTTATGCAAAGTAACGCCTAATTCCATTATTTATCAAAATAATGTATTTTTTTTGTTTAAAAAGAATTTTCTGGCAGATAAAATTACTCAAAAATAAACCACCTAAACGAAATCGTATATCCGCGCCCGACAGAATCGCACACAAAGATGCTTGCCTACTAAGTATAAGGCCGTGAGCACATTCATGAATAAACAGCGCAGTGGTCACAGACGGCGTGTTTACGTCTAGAGATTAGCGTGGCGCGTCTTACTGCATGCGTCCTCAGCCTTATTCTGACACCGTGGGCATATAATGTGGATGGAACGTTGCTAGGAGATTGTAAGAGAAAAAACAGGATTTAGACGAAGCCAATGACAGTGCTGTGCAGGTGGCTACATACAGGTCGAACAAATTTGAGTGAATTCGACACGTAAAAGAGAAGCGTCAGAATGAAAAAATAGTATAGGTAATGTTCACAGTTCACAAAGCTTCTCGTACATATAGGAATAACACAAGCGTTTTTTTTTTGCTGATATCAACATCATAGTCATAATAAGATACCATCGCTGAAATAACTTCTCATAACGCTGAATATTATTCAGACATAACAGTTTAGATAAATATGTAAGCTAACGCGACATTCTAGAAATGGGACGTATTACAATTTAGTTTATACCTTAATGCGAGCAATGTGGCTGAATTATAATACATACTATGTATATATTCTGCATGTTACATGGTAACTGAGACATTACCCATATTCAAACTCAAAACCTCATGATTTCCTCGACTCGACTGAACCTCACTTAGGCGGTTTCATATTCATAGCTGTTATTTTACTCCTCATCTCAAACAGTTTCCTCAGTCAGTCAGACTTCTTTTTTCAGTCGAGGTGAGTTTGACTTGAGGAACCAACTGTCAATAATTATAAGGTCCCATTAAAATAGGTAGACAAATTTTAACACAGCGTTCAGTACGTCTAACCAAAGATATCCTAGCAAAAAAAACACTGATTAAAGTATATTTATTTTGACCTAAAATAATAAATTGCCGGCGGCACTCTAGAATAAACACATCCATTAGGTCAAAATAAAATCACTTTAATCAGTGCTTTTTGCTAGGATATCTTTGGTTAGACGTACTGAACGCTGTGTTAAAATTTGTCCATCTATTTTAATGGGACCTTATATATGGTACGTCGCGATCTATCTTGAAGCTTCATGGAGGTATGTTGCAAGGGACTTTTAACTAAAAGGCCGCACTTGAATGGAAACAAAACGAGTGGCCAATTCTACCGAGACTCCGTACGCCCCCGCTACGCTACAGTTTCAAGTCGAAGTGTTCACAGCAGACGAGATATCGAATGTGCGATACGAATAGGATAAATGTTAGCGGGAAAGGAGACTCCTAGAATAGCGCACCTCAACCCTTTGGCTGCAGGCAGTCAGCCCCAGCAGCAACATCTACTCGTACTACTACCTATCACACACCACAATCACTTACCACTATATAAGCTAACTAGATCTTTTCACCACGCCTTTTCTAGTATAACCTGGCAGGGTTCTAGAACCCTAGGCATGTGTGTAAGACTTCGTCTTGCATTTAACAACATACAAGAGTCTTACACGCGTATAACAAAATTATCCAAGTATCCATCTCATATCTCTAACATCTGAACCATTGCCCCAAAGCACTATTTAAACCCTTGTATCCCACCGTCCTGGGAGTTCAGAATAGGTCTGTGCAGCCGCGGGCGCGACCCACATCCTTTCACCACATTTGTGCTATCTCTGTTTGACATCGCAATCGTCTCGAGACGCCGGCGAAGGCGAATGAGCGCTACTTCGCAGATCTTATCGCAAAGATCTTGAATGGTACTAACATGAGGGAATATTCAGAAGACGGGCTTCAAGATGTTTGTGCGGACATCAAGGTCGACCTGTGTCACAGATTAGGCATCTAACATGGCTTTATTGTGTTTGAATTCAAAATAGATAATCAAGTCCTTTGAAATGTGTAAATTACTACGCTTACAACTAATAGACTTCCACTCCTCGCTCGCTTCGCAGTTCCCCGAGAGAATAACGATCTTTGTACCTACCCACTCAAAAGGTCAGTTGATGTAGTAGCGAGAATTTATAGATAGACACAAATAGCAGCAAAGGTTTCAATTGTAAGTAATTTTGCATAGATGAACGAATACAGGATCTTGCTGTTATAAAAGGAAAACGTTAAGAGAAGTCATCAGCACAGATACAAGTGAGTATGGGAGTAGATTCGATTGAGGGAAAACTAATTCCCAAGCACCTGTTCGTGTACGTCTAGACACCTGCATTCACTATAAGCAGCTCAGCCCAGAATGAGCTGTAGTTGGTGCTCAAAGCGCGAATATATTACCTACAGGCAGTCGAGGCAGGGTGTAAGAATATATTACAGGCTTGTAGGCAATGGAGCTCGGAAGACAAGACGAGGTAATCCGCGCCGATCTGATGCAGGAACGAATGAATTGATCAACGGATTAGTGGATACTTTATTGGATAGATATAGCTTATAGGGTTGCTTTTAGCGCTGAGTTATATAATTATATATCGTCCGTCCGTCTTATTGTAGCATTATCTACTACAATACCTTGCTTGCTGAATTATGACTGCGGCTTCTAACTGTATAGGTAGAGACGTCGGCGGGCAAACTGTTACCTCAAATCCAGCACATTATTGTAGACCCCGCAGCATCGAAATTTTTCGTCGGTCATAAAAAGGTATGTGTTTCACACAAAAGTACGCCGCGGCATTAAGTCCGCCTTTGTAGTTTTTTTTTAACTTGTGCATAAAGTTTTAATAAATAAATAAATAAAAAAAGTACAGGCCTACGTACACCGTGTACTTTTGTGTAAAGTATGGAACAGCAGAGTTTTTCGAGTCCGCGGCATTATCTGTATTTCCATCGGTCCTACTCCCTACAAAGCTGTAAGGCCATTTGTCTGTCATACAACCACCATTTACCTCCGAAAAATACCCCGTATTTTCCAAAGGTAGAACCACACTTGAGTGGTACAGTCGCCCACAAAAACATTCGCTCGCTGCGCGCCGCGTCACCAAACATTGGCACATCAGCCGAGCGCAGTGGAGAGCCAATTAGTTCCCTCAGACCTCCGCATCGATAACCTCTGACCTTCGATTATGACACGACTAAATAAAAACTCCTTTGATAGTAAAACCGTAAAAATGAACGAACATATTGTGAGTGAAAGTTTGAACGACCGCAATTGCTAGAGAGCTAGTACAAATACGGAAAACGGATTTGTGGAATATAAAATCTGTTCGTACCTTGGGGACGTGTATTAATGGTTCGGGAATGTGCTGGGTTGAAGTGAGTTCAGCTCGAATCGCTCGAATCTATGGTGCGTAGCCTTTATAGACAACATAGGTTCTTAGTACAATGTGATGGGTGATTGAAAATACTATATCCAAAAGACAAAATCAGGTTCGCCCCAAATGCTTTCCGAAATCTTTAAGAAACAGCAGCACCCATCCTACCCCAAACTAACACGAACGCAGACGGTAGTCGCTGCTGACATCAGTTAGAGGGCCCATTATTAGTTTCCACATATTAAACGCAGATACCAATATTTAGTTTGCCTCCCTCACCCTCCCAAATACCCGATAACTTGCCTACAAGACAATCATACACAATTACTGACGAAAACTAACGCAAAATTATTATTTACCTTACAAAAATTCTAAAATAACCCTTATTTCTAGAGCAACAAAGTCTGTTTTAAAGGTTTTGTCATCGGGTACAGTCACCCCAGATATTGACAGAAGACACAATTTCCGGCGCGAGCAGCAAACACGGTATTCCACACAATTTGTTCCTAATTGCAGACGTGCTCGACTGTACCGAGCGAAGTAGTGTGACGAAGCCTTATGAAGCTAATTCACTTTGCTGCCTCAGCTTCAAATGAAGAAGCTTCAGGTGCTATTAGATAGGTGGATTGCTTAGCATTATTAAATAGAGCAGCTCAAAAAGAGATATTATAAGGTTTTAAACTGTCACGGTCACTAACATTATCATTATCATTAACACTAGAAACGGGATATTTACCATGTTCACTATTTGCTTCGAGTTCCCGATATTTCGGCGCTGTTGCAAGCACCATGATCCCGTGATCATGGTGCTTGCAACAGCGCCGAAATATCGAGTTATCCGTATAACTCCGATGAGTTTACAAGGTAAATATCCCGTTTCTAGTGTTAATGATAAAAAAGAGATCATTATGAACATATCTAAGTTGTGTAAACTCCACGTAAATGACAACAATAAATTATTATTTGATCTAGTAGATATTTTTGTTACATTGAAATTGAGGGCCATCTCTACACCCGGAGCTGCGGGACTGTGCGAAAGAGATACCGTGGCCCCGGAACACAAAGGGCGATGAAGGAACATGGATGGGTTTTAGTCAGTAATAGTCTGGCACTCCCTCCTGCTCCGCCCAGAGCAGGAGAAGTTATTTGATGATTTCCCATACGAAAAAAAAAAGGGCCATCTCTACATAGGTCAATGTGTATCTAGTAGCGCCATCTATTGACGCGTTGACTGAGAAGTTTAGATATTACCTTCAGCAGAATTAAGTCTGTTAGTTTTTTGCGGTTGAACTTGTCGTTAACTAACTTAAATATTCGACATTTAGAGGCAGAAAAAAGAATCTGAGCTTATTAAAATGTGATCATTTAGACAAAGTAACTGGTACACATGGAACACGTCATACAGTGGCACAGTCTCGCTCGTTGCTTGTTCACATTTTGACCTTGAACTCGCCTATTGTAGTACGATTGTACCGTGTACCTGGTCTACGGAATATCAATAGAATTAGAGACCTGCTAATAGATACTGAACCTACATTATTTATTGTACTGTTGTTGCTAACAATGCTAATACAGACGGTAGGAGACTATATTTTTGAAATTATACAGGGTTTACTTGAATTAGCCAGCGAAACTCGCCAGACGCTCGGTTTTCTTATCTAAATTGTTAAAACAGAAAATAAATTGATTTCATGTTAATTTTTGCGATTGTATTGATAGGTACTTTACAGACCTTAACGTCATTTAGGAATTAACTCTGGCACGTTGTAAAGAAAAAGGGAAAACATAAACAATAAGGTTTCAATCGCCCAGGAGTGGGACAGAGAAGGCTAGGAAAAAAAAGGTTCCAATTAGAAGAAGAAAAGTAGAGACAGCTTAAGCGTCCGTCAAATTGTTTCAAGTCTTTATGATTTTTTTCCAATTATCTGAGTTCAAAGTCTAATAAACGCTTTTAGAGATAACACTCAACAGTCGTACAAATCACTACATCGTACAGCCGATCCATAATTATAGTACTTATATTATGTCGCGAGACTTCTTCAGCTGTTGAACGAGACCGCTATGATACATACAATAACCATCCCTTAGCAGGCGGGTTAACATAAGCTTCTTACTACCAGTCTGCATCAGAAGAAAGTAGATTTAACTAAGAAAATGTTGAGAAAAAGCAAAAAGTGTGCGTCGGCCGGGAATCGAACCCGGATCAACTGCTTGGAAGGCAACTATGCTGACCATTACACCACCGACGCCACAGCTGATAGCTCGAAATAACGAAAGAGATAAGCTAGTGGGTACCTAATGTGCAAGCTCATATTAATTGCTTACCTAAAAAGCATTATTCGCAGTTACGCCATTCTCAAAGTTACATAACATGATTACATTTAAAGAGCTCTACATACATCATTCATCAAACTTCATCTAGGTACATCTTTCATTATTTACTGGTATTCTAATATTATTAATTAATAACAAGAATGAAGATTAGTCTGTGTTATTAGTAGATATAATATAAAAGTCACTTTTGAATCATTGCCTACGTGCATTGTCATCCGTCTACGAGGACGAAATGTACAAACGTGCAGATATAGCTAGATGGGTACATAGGTATTTAAGTCAGACGTCCGATACTAACACCGGTTTCAACAATAATGTTCACAAATCTAAAAATACTTCCCAAGTAGCACGTCGCGATAAGAACTTGATAAATTCATTCATTTCTGATAAGTACTGAATTAAAACATATGTACGTAACCTTAGCTATATGCTAGGCGCCGAGATATCAATGAGTGTCTGTGACCAACACAATAATGGCTTTATTGTTTTGTTATTCTTACAAACCTCTAAAATGGCTCAAAATAGAATTATTATCACCCAGAAACGAACACAGCAGACCGGATATCAAGTCACGTAGACAAACCCTACTAATTAGTTAGGGTTATCAAAGAGCTAGCACGAACAAGTAGGTCCCTATATAGTCCCTACCTACCACCAACCAATCGCTTTTTCCTTTTGTGACGTCCTACTTGTGTACTAAAATAGAAGATTATTCTCTAGCAAGCCTAGACTATGTAGCCATCGTTGCGTAAGTGCCGCGGCACACTTACCGCGCACTAGACACGTCAAACGTCGGCGCATCACTATCAAAGCTAATTAAACTTGCAATGACACTACAACGCATCTTAACTTAACCCGTCGGCGGCCGCAGTGAGACAATGCGACCGCGAGAGGGCGCGGGGGTGAGGGGGAGGGCGCCGTCGAGAGCGCCGCTGTAATCAGGGCTAATAGAAGCGCGTATGCTTTGATCTGCACCTCAAAGAGACGAGGGCCAAACTCGCGAGACGAGCCGCGGCGGTGCTAAATATTTAGAGGCGGCTCGCTGACGCGGAACTGATTTTAGCAAACGTTTGTGTGGCTGCAGCCAGCGTGTGCGTATGTGAGGATGTTACGCGACAGTCTTGATTGCGAGACCAAGCTTCGAACCACAGATCACAAATCGGTGAAAAAATAAGCTTCTACGAATAAAATAACAGTGCTAAACGTTTTTCATGATTGCGAGATGCTACCCAACTTCCTGATATATTCCCAGACTCGCCTTTCCATCACCTTAAGTATAGCTGACCTATTTCTAAGGACTGGTTTGGCTTTGGCTCCTCTACCCAATCCTCATCCTATCACTCAGATCTCACTTTTTTTGCGGCATATCAGTTACTTCCATATCTCTGGCCATCGCCTGAGTAATTCGTAACCTCATAATCACCACCATTAAAACCTTGACTTGGCAAGTCCAAGTCAAAGTTTGTCATCACTAAACCTTATGAATCTCAGAAGATAAAAAAAATACTGTTGATCCCAAGAAAACTGCTCATAGTCTCTTTTTTCGCCCATAGAACATTTTCTCGTAATTTTCGGGGACAAACCACAGCCTGCAGCTCTGTCGGCTCCTAGCCCTGTCGTGTCACAAGGTAAGGTACAGAAACGGTGAAGAGTTTAAGCGTTGCGAGTGCAATATTGTTTTCTTTCCGCTTTGCCGGCGCGCGACTGGCTGGCGTGTAATTGATTCTTTTGTGGTATAATTGCGGGCAGATCGCATCGGGCCGAGTGCGTGGCTCCACTCGCCCCATTCGCCCACGCGCCCACTCGGTACTAGCCCCGACCCGGCCGCCATTCATATTCAACGGTTAGGTGACGTTTAGAACTCAGCTTTAATTGGTTTCTTATTTGTGTACAATGAGGCCCCTCGTCATGCTCGTTGTCTTCGGCGCGTTGAGTTTGATTGTTCGGCCCTACTAGTGCTAATTGTGGAATTTGTTCGACTTTGATTGGGATTTTTACTTTGTTGTGGTACCGCTGTGAGGGAAGGAACCTCGTTTATAATCTTAGAAATCTATTCACCTACATAAAAACTACAGAAGTATGTGACACTTTCGGATGAAAATTGAATTGACAAATTAATTTGTTTGACCTAACATTTCGCTCACCCTAAAACATGTCCACACCTATGTAATACAAGCTACAAATCACCACAAATATTACAAAAATAATATTCCCACTTCAGTATCAACGGTGAGTTTACGATATTGAATCATGAACGATCACTTTAATCCGAAGATATTAAACGACAAACAGGGTGTTGACTTAACCCGTCGCTATCGCGGTTTACACGTGTTAACAAACACGGGATGTGCTGGTCAGAATGACCATAATCCACTTATTGACGATATTATCTCGAACAAACACGAATTTTTCGTCAGTGGCCCTCGACAGTGATTGATACAATCGCATATATTTGAACAGAGTCCGTCGTAAATGATAAGGATGTTTGATTTTTATTTTTATTAAATTCGACTATTTTTAGTTAGGGTCGAATTTCCGTTACGGATTCCATGATTATTTTGTGTTATTGAGAAATGCTTCAATACAGTTAACATTTAATGTGATTCTAAAATAATGTATTTTAGAATCTCTGTCTTCGGTCTGGCCAATTTTGTATCTGCAAGACCGATCCTCCATCAACGATTCCCAAAAATGTTCAGGCAACTTTAGACGACACCAAATATAGACTGTTTTCGGGAGTCTGTGTTAAGGCAAAAGAAATAAATAGAGTATTTGATGGAGTACCCAACACATGCACTGTATTAATAGCTGTTAACTCATACAGCCCAAGGCTCACCCAGATTCCAGATTTCGATCTACGATTGAGAAACACTAATCACTCGACATTGTCCGACTGTTTACTTAAAGGAACACAGTGTTACACCAAACATTAACCTTGACACCCATAAATAAAGGCCAATATTCTGAAATCAATAGATACATAAACGCGTCAGCAACGCAGTTGAAACCCAGTGCCTGCGCCACTGCGGCCGGCGTGCGGCAGAACGAAAACAAACTGAGAGAATTATTATCGACATACAGCCCCTCTTATTTTACAATTATTTAGTAAATCCCACTAATGTATGGTGACGTTCACAGAAACCAGACTGCTGAGCTCAATATATTTGTCGACGGGGCAGTTAAGAGGCCATGAAATATCGGTACATCTGTTAAAATAAACGCCCTGGTAAAATTATGATAGTCCGTGTACGGACGCCTGCTTATTGCGTAATTCTAGGTTAATGTGCTCTCATTTTTGTCTGTAAATCCTATCCCGGTCTCAGCATCATCTCTTGTGTAGATCAATGGCTAGTGCCTCATGCGCCGCAAACCGAATCTCTTCGTGATAATTCATCCTTGCGTCATAAAGTCACAATATTATACTGTGATAAAGTGTTGCCACAAATACATTTTCGAATACCAATGGCCTCTAAATATGATGGAAACCCACAGTCGTTCATCATTAAAATGTATACCTGAAACGCAAATTTTGTTTAAATCGATAGAATTTAAAAAATCCATCCGCCATAGTGTGCAAATACGATTTTTTGCTTTATTAGGCTGTGTTTGTTCTGTGCTGAACTAAATGTGATGTAAACTAACAATCCATGGAATTGGCATCACCGTATGCATGACAGTTGAATAATGCAGCCGGCCGTCCAGCCCCGCCCGGCACTGAACATTTGTACGAGCAGATACACATTCCTAACAACACTGGTATGGAAGCTGTGATGCGTTCAATAGTAATGCTAAACTAAATATTATGATTGGCAAAAATTGTGGCTGCATTTTCGTGGTAAAAATGTGCGTTTTGGTCAGCATCGAATACTAGTAGTGTTGGTGCGTAAATCCCAACAGTGAAAATGTTATGTACTTGTTATTCTTGTTATGTAGACTTGTAAGGTATGTTATGTTATGTAAATGAGTAGACGAGTGATTCCCTTGATGGATTTATTGCTACTGAATTATAATGTTACGATTATATACTAAGTTACAGAAATGCACACCTAAACAATATCGATATGCATAAAATGAGTATGACGTACAAACTACCAAAAGGTCAATGTACAGCGTAGCTCGTACATATTGCCCACTCACAAAATGTAACAGTTTATAAAAAATGTAAAATGTTATGTTAAAATATAAAATGTAAAAAGGGGATAAAATCTAAAAATAAGTTATATAATCCAAGCCTTATACAATTACATGACAACGCGCAATAGGCGAAGTTGCCTTGTTGAGTGTGTATGCACTTGATAAGTGCATTACGCTGTTATCATCGGTGACGTCAGATGTCGCGTTGTCTACGATGCTTGCAGTCGACCTCCTTCGTGGCGCTGGATTCGGAACAGTCAGTGCTGTAGGTATCTGTTGTCTCCTGCAATGTTTCCGAAGTCGGTAATATGCATATATTGCGCCTGCTATCGCTGCAGCTGCTGCCAATACGTATATGACAACGTATTGGTGGACATCGTGATATGTTGCCCGATCTGATATTATTCCATCTGCTGTCGCGGCTTTCATCTGTTCTATTTGTTTTCCCAGATCTCGCAGTAATGAGCTCTGCTCCCTTACCGTCTCATTTTTGGGTTCTTGTTTTAAAACCGGTACAGATATGTTGATGATCCGATTGATTGGAGGAATTTCCATCGTGACTTCTTCGACCTGGGCACGAATGGTATCCGTAAACTGCCTTTGGGAATGAACAGTGAACGTTTCACTGTAGATAGTGCAGTCGCTTCCGAGTGTCATTACCCCTGCGTTGGTAAGTACTTTTGTTGAAACTTGATTTCCGCATATAACGCGTATTTTGCACGCGTTGCAGCAAAAGTATAGGTAGCTATTTATGTTGTTAAGTTCCACCAAAGTGTCTCGACAGTTCTCTTGTTTTGTTTTGCAGTCAGGCGAGTCTTTGCTTCTCACGCAGAGGCTCTCGTCGGATTTCATGTGGTATACTGGTGTCCTCAAGGGGCACAACAGAGTTGTACTTGCGTGATCAATGCATCGATGTAGGTCGGTTATTGTCATCGGGAGGTAAGAATCCTTTTGTATGTTGATGGCTAATAGTTCCGCTATAGGTAGTAGGGTAACCATTTCGCCGCCGTTCCTTTTTGGGACGGGTATGATGTGGTAAACTTCGTAATTTTCTCTGCTGATTAACGGCACCCGTATCTCAATGATAAGATATCTTTCTGACATCCTTGCTTTCACTTGTAGAAGATGATACAGGCGGAAAAAATCTTCTTGAATGTTCCTGATGGGAAGTGCCACATCCTTTGACAGCTGGCCTGATATGACGTTCAATTCATCTCGTAACTGTTCTGGCGCAATGAGGTGTAAGTTCATCTTGCCATTGTAAATGTTAGTAACGGTGTCCAACAGTATCTCTTGAACGTTTCTAAGATGCTCTATAAAGCTGTTTGCCGCGATTGCTGACATCACAAATTCGATTGATAATTCTTGCGTCTCAAACTTTTGCTGAAGGTTGCTTGTTAGTTTGTCCAGGCTGAGCAGATGTTGATTGAATAATTTGTATTGTTTTTCTATTGTTTCTTCCGATCTTCTAAGTATGTTGTATTCAGCTTCTATAATAGTTGTCTGATTTTTCAACAATAGAGCTAGATGTTTCTCATTTTCATGGATGAGTTCAATGTCTCGTTGATATTGTTCGGCGAATTGGTCATCCAATACTCCAAACAGGGAACGTGCGATTGACCCGACACCGTTGATAAAGCCGCGTTTGCTTCTTATATTCACTCGACCTTGCGGATTCAGCAATAAGCGGTTGTAGTGTTCGAGTTCAGCGAGCGCGTGACGTAATTGTAATGCAATGATGTTACATTGGGTCTTCTGATTTAATGTTGAACATATGTTTTCGAGATGTTCATTGAATTTAGTGAATACTGCTGTACCATGCCAATAGGGTTTGACGTCGTAATAGGCAACTATCTTCCACTCGTCGCGAATCAATTTCATGTCGGTTGTTTTATCGAAATATAGGCCTTGTTGCAATTCGATAAAGTTTGTTGTGTTTATTGTCGCGGTTGCTGGATTCATTAGGTATAGCAGGGTCATCACTAATCCGATGAAGTTGATTTTGCTTGTTCTTGCAGTTTGTTGACATTTTGTTGTTTTCTCGTTTGTTGCTTGATTTTTGTGTTCTTTTTGTTTAGAATTTTTCTCGCTGTCTATTGGTAAAATAGATAGCTTTGTTATGGGTCTCTTTATGAGGCCGTTTCTTGTTTTCAGGGTTACGACACGAACATATCCGTCATCTCCCGGATGAAGGTCTGTTATTCGACCCATCAACCATTTTCCTGCGGGCCGCTGGTCGTCATTAATAACAACCAAGTCACCAACTTTTAGGTTGCTCTGCGGTTTTTGCCACTTTGTTCTTGCTAACAGTTGGCACAGGTCCTCATTTTTCCATTTCTTCCAAATTTCTGAGTACATTTTTCTGGTCAGCTCCCATCTTGTTCGGGCGTCTTCTCTTGTTTCGATGACGGTCAACCCTGACCTTCCTGTTAGAAAGTGTGCTGGCGTTAGACAGTCGAGATCTTCTACATTTTCACTCAGCGCACACAGAGGTCTAGAGTTGAGACAAGCTTCTAGTTTTGTTAAGATGGTGGTGAACTCCTCGAATGTTAACTTTTGCTCACCCACCACTCTTTTCAAATGGTGTTTCAAGCTTCTCACGGCTCGTTCCCACAATCCACCCGCCGATGGCCACGCCGGGGCGTTGAAATGCCACTGTATGGCCATCTCGGTGACGTTTTTCTGTAATTCTTCGTTCCTGTAGCTGTTTTCTATTTCCCCGTATTGTTCCATCATCAGTCGATTAGCGCCGACAAAGTTCGTGCCATTATCGCTGTATAAATGGCGGGGGGCTCCTCTCCTTGCTGCCATTCTATTTAGGGCTGCCAAAAATGCCGTGCTGGTAAGATCAGACACTAATTCAATGTGTACTGCCTTTGTTATCATGCAAATAAAGATGGCTATGTAACCTTTTGTTGTTTTAGCCCCTCTGCCTTTGTTCATCTTGACATCGACAAATCCCGTGTAGTCCACTCCTGTATGGTAGAATGGCGGGGCAGGGTTTATTCTTGCGCTCGGTAGTTCACCCATGATTTGTTGTTGTTTAGTCGGACTTATTTTGCGGCACGTTACGCATCTTCTGACTTGCATCTTTGTTGCTCGCACTCCACCGATGATCCAGTATTTTTGACGAAGGTGCGATAAAGTAAGTCGCGGTCCTCCATGAAATGTCATTTGATGGGCTTGATCGATGAGTAAATGCGTGAGATGGCTGTCGTAGGGAATGATCATTGGATGTTTCATTTCTTCCGTTACTGTTGCGTTGTTCAATCTTCCCCCAACTCTTAGCAAGCCTTCTTGATCAATGTAAGGATTGAGAGGTAGTAACTTGCTATTCGATGCCACTCTGCCGTGTTTACGTAAATGACTCATGTCTGTTTCAAATACCGTTTGTTGGGTTTGTTTCACAATTGCCTTAGTTGCACGATTTAATTCTTGCAACGTAAGATAACTTGGTAATTGCCGATGTTTCGAGTCCAACGTTCCAAGTTTTAAGTTCAATGCTCTTTGTATCCATGCGACTATTCGTATGACATGGTTAATTGAGCTATGTTTTTGTAATAATTGTGTAATAATGTTGATTGTTTCTGTGTTAACTTGGGCAGCATTGACTTGTTTCTTTGCCGCTGTTTTTACATCTTGATCTGATGTATAGATCCTTTTGCCTTGGGTTTTCATTTCAAACGATGATAGCCACATAGGACCTTGCCACCATAGTTTGTTTTCTTTCAGTTGACCGGCGTACTGGCCTCGGCTTGCGGCGTCAGCAGGATTTTCGATTGACTTGACGTAATCCCAACACGAGCGCGGTATTACGGAGTTAATTTTTTGGACTCGATTCTCTACGTATGTTTTCCATCGTGATGGGTCACCTTGTATCCAACCCAGGACTACCATAGAGTCAGTCCAGCCATAGACTCGTATATCATGTTGATGTAAGGACTCCTTAATCTTCTGCATTAATTTGGATAATAGATGTGCTCCATTTAGTTCCAGCCTAGGCAATGTTGTTACCTTTCTGTGTGGCACAATTTTAGATTTTGCAGCGACAAGTGTGACGATTGTTGACGGGTGAACTCGTGCGTAAATCACACACGCATAGGCATCCAGGGAGGCGTCACTGAAGCCATGTAGTTCTATTGCTTGTTTCCCATCACATCTTAGCCATCTTGGTACTTCACACAAGTTTATCGCCACTATATCTGCTTGTACCTTGCACCATTCCTTGTGTATGCTGTCCAACACTTCGTCATCCCATTGTAATTTGACCTCCCACAGTTTTTGGAATAGTAATTTTAATTTTGTGGATACGGGAGCCAGCCAGCCAAGTGGGTCAAACAGTTTTGATATTTCAGCTAATAAGCTGCGTTTTGTATGTTTTTTGTTGACGCTTGAAATCGAACATTGGAATGTGAATTTGTCCTCTGTCGGATTCCAGCATAATCCCAATGTTTTTGATGTTTGATCCGTTTTGAAATTGAAAACAGTGTTTTCATTGTTGTGTTGTATTGTAGCGTTTTCCAAGAGTGCAGGTTCGTTTGATGACCATTTTCTGAGGTTAAACCCACCGCTCTTAAGTAATAGTTTTAGGTCCGAAATTAGCTCTTGTGCTTGTTCAAGGGTATGGGATCCGTGAACGAGATCATCGACGTAAAATGACTCCTCCACTACCTTTGAAGCTTCCGGAAAATGTTGACGCTCGTCCTCTGTCAATCTTCGTAATGTCATTATGGCCAAGAACGGCGCTGCCTTGGTGCCATATGTTACTGTAGCGAGTTGAAAGGAACGTAGAGGTTGTTCCGGCGATTCTCGCCATACAATCTGTTGTAGGTTTTGGTCACAGTGGGCCACCAAGATTTGTCTGTACATCTTTTCAATATCAGCAGTGTAGGCGTATTTATATTGCCTCCACTGTATCAATGTTGTTTGTAAATCTTGCTGTAAGTTTGGACCTTTGTACATAAGGTCGTTCAAACTCCATCCTGTAGATGTTTTAGCGGATGCATTAAACACCACCCTGTACTTGGTTGTTGTTGACTCGGCGCGTTCGACGCCGTGGTGCGGCAAGTAGCAGTCGAGTGTCTTGTTACATGTTGATTGTTTCATATGACCTAAGTCAATGTACTCTGCTATAAATTCTTTATAGGCTTTTGCTAATTCTTGTTGTTTTCCCAATCTTCGTTCTAATGTTTTGAATTGCGCAATTGCAATCTGTCTGGAAGAGCCCAGTTTGTGCTCCCAGTCATGTTTCATTGGTAGTCTCACTTCGTATCTCCCATTTTCCAAACGTTGTGTTGTTTTAGCGTAGTACTCAATGCATTTCTGGTCTTCCTCCGAAAAATGGGCCTGTTCCTTTATATCTTCGGAATCCCAAAACTGTACCATGTCCTCCAGATTGTTCAATACTACGTTGCAATGAAATGTTCGGACGTGTCCGCATAGTAACCATCCTAGTTGAGTTTGTTGTGCGATAGGCTGATTGACGTCATCGCTTTTGATAATTCCTCCTAGCATGATCTGGGAGTAAATGTCTGCTCCAAATAGCAGGTCTACTGGACGGCTGCTATTGAAATCCGGATCCGCCAAGCTGATATTTTGTATCTGAGGCCATGATGGTTTAGGGAAAGTTTTGTTTGGTAGATTCTTGATTAAGTTTTTCATAATGTATACGGTTTTCGTGAACGTATAGTCGTTGAAGGCAGAACTGCATGAAATTGTTATCATACCCTTGCAATTGCTCTCCTTTTCCCCAATTCCGGAGACAACTCCTTTGCATTTCTGGCGTTTGTTCCCTAGAAGTTGAGCAGCGTGTTCTGTTATCAATGATATCTGAGACCCTTGATCGACAAGAGCTCGCATGTTGTACTGAGTTCCATCAGCTCCCTCTACCTTAACAATGGCAGTTGCTAATAGAATCTCCGAAGCTTCATTATCTTGAGAGACGTGAGATGAAGAATTGGTTGGTTCATTGTTTTTAGCAGCGGCTTCGTGCATTAACGTGTTGTGTTTAGCTTTGCACTTGCGACATCGGTTGGTTGATGTACATTTTTTGCCTTTGTGGCTGTACAGACAATTAATGCATACTTGCAATTTGTTTATTGTGTTAAGTTTCTCGTCATTCGACATTTCTAAAAACTTTGCACAAAAATAGAGGCCATGCTCCTCGTTGCAGAGTGGACAAATAAATGTTGACGCATGGTAGGATTTCGTAACCTTGTTGTTTCTAACCGCTTGATTCATGTTATGATTGTTGTGTTTCTTGATATGGGCTGCTTCTTGGTGGTGATTTGTTCCAGAACTTGATTTCTGACAGCTGTCTTGTTTACGCTGCGACGATTCCATCGAAGTGAACTTCGCTTCTAGGTAGTCTAGAAACTCCTTTAATGTAGGTAATTCTCGCGAGTTCTTCAGTGATTCAATGTAATCAGAATATGTCCCAGCGTCCAGCTTTTGCGTCAAAATATGTACTAGTAGCGGATCCCAAGTTTTGACATCCACTCCTAAATTCTTGATGGCGTGCACACATTCGATAGTGACGTCATGTATTTTCTTAATTGGTGCTAATGATTGTTGTTGCATGGTTGGCAGGTTGAAGAGCATGTTGATGTGCGATGTAAATATAAGTTTTTTATTGTTATAGCGGTTGTTGAGAATGTCCCAACACACTAGATAGTTGTCCGAGCTTATCTGTAGGTGTTGTATCAGCCGTTCAGCTTCTCCTTGCACCTTGCTTTTCAAAAATTGCATTTTCTGCGCATTTGACAAGGATGAGTTGTTATGGATTGCTTCCACGAAAAGGTCTCTGAATGGTATCCACTGATTAAATTTGCCGTGAAAGACCGGTATTTCTAATTTTGGTGTTGTTTTTTCTCGATAAGCTCCGGACCACATCTTTGTATTTAACGCCTTCTTCAGATCAAGATATTGGGTTTCAAATCTTGTATAACGATCTTCATATATATTGTTCTTGTCCCCGTTGAGTTCGCACTCTATCTCCCAATGAAGACTGTCAATAGCCGACCAACGCGCTTGTAATGTTTGCAACGCATCTTGAAATTCCCATTTTTCAGAGATAAATTCCGTTTGAGTATTGGCGACTGCTCTCATGAAGGCCTTGAAGTTGGCCGATTGTTTGCGTAATAAATCGTCCAGCTTACTATTGGACCCTGTATCCCTCTTGTTAGGGCTTTGTTGTTGACGAGGAGGCGGTTGATCCCTGTTGTTGTTACCGTTGTTCTCATTTGAGTTACCGGTTTCTTCTCCCTCCTCGCTCTCATGTTGTTCTGTTTTGCTCGATGTACCTGCTGTCTCTTGTTGAGAGGTAGCTCCGAGCGGTGGCGGTTGCACCGAGGGTGCAACGGACCGTTTGTGCGCCGACACTTGCTCATGTTGCAAGAGGATTAACTCCTTGACTTCTTTATAACACTGCAACGCTGTGTTATATAAATTACTTGTAAAATAAAGATGACTAACACCCACTTCTGTAGAAAGACGGTCATGGTTGAACTGGAAATCGCTCCATAAGTTTTCCAGCATCTGCAAACGCCGTTTGAAGTAGTCCGAGTTCTTCCTGTCCCAGCCATCCTTTTTGATGTTGATGCCGACTTTCTTGATGTTCTCGAAAAGTTCACGCTGATTCTCGTAAGTATTTTCTGATGACGTCATGTTGTCAAACTTCTCGATGAATTCACGACGAACTCTTGTTCTGGTTTTGAGTAGTAGGTTGTTGCTCCACACTCCTGGTTCTTTGTATTGCGTAACCTTTCCCTTTTACGATATGCGCCTTCTCAATTGGTAACTGGGGCGACTCGCTTGTGAGAGACCAGTCCAACCGATTCGCGACCGTAAAAGATGTTGATCACACACCACAAAATTGCTCGAAGGACCAAATGTTGGTGCGTAAATCCCAACAGTGAAAATGTTATGTACTTGTTATTCTTGTTATGTAGACTTGTAAGGTATGTTATGTTATGTAAATGAGTAGACGAGTGATTCCCTTGATGGATTTATTGCTACTGAATTATAATGTTACGATTATATACTAAGTTACAGAAATGCACACCTAAACAATATCGATATGCATAAAATGAGTATGACGTACAAACTACCAAAAGGTCAATGTACAGCGTAGCTCGTACAAGTAGTCAAGACTCCAGAACTCCAATCACTATATATATACATTTGGAAATGCATGAGAACCGAGAAGGCTAAATTTTGGATATTACTTAAGGGAGAAAAGCTTAACTTCAAATTGTCGACCAAGAGTTCATATGTGCATTTTCCGCCACCTTGAAAAAAGGGTTAAATTCAGTTTTTTTAACCGACTTTCTTCAAAAAGGAGGAGGTTCTCAATTCGGTTGTATTTGTTTTTTTTTTAATGTTTTTTACCTCATAACTCTGTCATTTGTAAACCGATTTGAAAAATTCTTTTTTCATCTCAAAGGATATGGTTCCCGATTAGTCCCATAGAAATTTCATCAAAATCGGTTTAGGAATTTGGTTGTTTTCCTCACGTTAATTGTCACATCACGCGACGTCGCGTGCTGGCGCTCTGATGTACATCACGCGACGTCGCGTGATACTTGCTAGTTAAATTTGACACACTTCCCGATTTATGATTGACCTGAAATTTTTCCACGCATGTATTTATCGCGAGACAATGCAATATTATGATGTCATGGAGCTGATCTGATGATGGAGCTGGAAGGTGGCCATAGGGACTCTGTAATAAAACGACGCAACGCCGTCGAGTTTGGACTCGTTTGATTCGTCTTGACAAGTACTTTAGTCCTAAATGGTAACCAGGGTCTGATGATGGAGCTGGAAGGTGGCCATAGGAACTCCGTTATAAAAGGACATAACCTCATCGAGTTTGGGTTCGTATAATTCATCTTGTCAAGTACTTTGTCTCTAGATGGTACCCAGGGTCTGGTGATGGAGCTGGAAGGTGGTCACAGGTAGTTCGTAATAAAATGAAACAATCCCATCGAGTTTGGACTCTTGGATTATTTATTTTATATCGCAATAATTTCCTGAACAACCTTTCATCCGTTTTGACATAGCAATAAATGAATATATCTACCTAAGTTTAAGGTTTTTTCGGTTGATATCTCAATAACGATGAACGATAGTTGAAAAATATAAAGGACCTTAATTGTAGATCGTAAAAAAAGCAACAAAAAAGTATTGCATCAAAATTTTCGTATCTCAACGAAGCATCAGTTATTGTGAAAAAACTGAATTTAACTCTTTTGTCAAGATGGCGGAAAATGCACAGGAAATCTTGGTCGACTATTTGAAGTTGAGCTTTTCTAGCCCCCCCCCCTACATTATATCCATGCTTTAAATTACTGTTACAAAGAATTTCTGTTTCCTTTTTGTTTTTTGTTAACCCAGTGAATATTAATTAATTAGAACTCTCTGAACCTGAAGTTGTACCCACGTATAGTTTAATGTAGAATTTATAGATTGCATAGACAATTACTTCTAATACCTAAGCATACAATTTATTTCTAGTTTCTTCATTTTCGTGTCCTTTGAATTGAGGATATTATACACTCGGAAATAAAGTAGGCAGGTACCTGTCATTAATTAATTAAACAACACAATTAAACAAAGCTCCCATTTCCACTAATCAAAATACCTACAATTCCGAATTCAAACCGCGCTACGAGCCGTTGCGCCGAAGTTTGACGGATATAGCCGACAAGTGGCGACGCCTGGCGGCGCGCGGCGGAGTGCGGGTCGTGCCCTGTCGCCTGTGCCACCGCGGGTGACGGGTTGCAATTTCCGAACTGTCATTTCTGCGATCTGCGAGCTCTAACTTCCTGGCGCTAAATATCGTACAGTTGCGTTTTGGCGCCGAATTGTTGTGAATTAGCGAGTCATTGCCGCGTAAGGCATTATCGCGCGGTTTTGGATGTTTGGTGACAGATGCAATGTGAGTGCAACTGCATGGTATCTGATCCATCCATCCGCATCCGTCTGGCGTGGTCGATATGTCTTGTTTGAAGAGGAGTACCTAGGTATTCTGATTGCTAAAACATTATCTAGGTAATCGTAACTAGTCGGACTTAAGTACATTATAGTATAATGTATAATAATTAAACTACTTATTTGTACTTAGCACAATATTGATTATAATAATAATACGTCGTTGAAGTATTATTTTCAATTTTGTGTTATCGCTTCTATATTGAACCGATCAGATTGTAATGAGGGATCGTTACAATCTGACCGGTTGTAGGTATTGCAATTTAAAATAAAATGGGCTTATTGATGCTTTATTTATTTTATTAAAAAAAACACATCAAAAATGGCACATAGTATGAAAATACTGCATTTTTTCTAGTTCCCTACGCACAACATAAATCAAATATACAAAGATTGACAAAAGACTCGACAAAAATAGAACGCCCCCGGGTGGGCTCGAACCACCAACCTTTCGGTTAACAGCCGAACGCGCTAGCCAATTGCGCCACGGAGGCTCTTACTTGCCGTTCGAAATAGTCACGTGCTACATAAACACAAAACCAATGAATGACAAAGATAGAAATATTAATAGAAGCGTCTACCTGAGTTTAATGAAAACCTGTTTTGTACCTGAGAGGCCGAGTTCTACCCGAAACACAACGAACACTGTGTTTTATCCTCAATACAAAGCTTTGAGGACAGCATGCACGGTTGGAAAGCCAATTCTTAGTCAAGTTCAAGTTATTTTAGGTTGAAGCAAAGTTACCTATGTGATTGAGGTTATGTTGACAAGCTAAGGTTTGAGTTAACGATTTGCAAATCTAATGTTTTCTATAAATAAGTGAATGGTGTGACAAACTGTGATGTGTTTGTTTTCTTGTGGTAATCGTGTCAGTTAGTTTCACAGTTGACTGACAGTTTCTGAGTGTTATTTTCCCTGTTGTTATTGTGTTTTGTTTGATACTACTAACAATTTAAGTTAGTATCTTAGCTGAGTAGTCTTTTGAATCTGTATTTTTATCTGTCTATTTTTGCTGTTGACCGGCAATAGATTAGAGAAAAACGTCATTAAAGTTCGTCAAAATTTATCCAATCAAAAAGAAGCAGCCATTGCTAATGGCGAATAGGGTGACGGGCACTTGTTGCACCGCGTCGGTTGAGCGGGCCGGCTTGCCAGGCCTGCTGCGCGACTTGCAGCGACTGTCTGAAGACCAAGACTCAGCAGATATCGTCTTCATACTCGGAACCAACGAGGAAAAAGTCTACGCACACAAAATAATTTTGATAGCAAGGTTAGTAAATGCAAAAAAGGTTTTCCCGTACCGGGAATCGAACCCGAGCCTCCTGGGTGAAAGCCAGGTATCCTAGCCACTAGACCATACGGGAGATGTTGTTAATTGCAAAATAGATGTTCAAGAGTTTAGAACTGTTTATTGTGTGGTATTGATAGTTATTGATGGAAGATAAACATTTTTGTGATACAAGTAACATCCATTCATGAGAGTTAACAACATTCATTCGTTCAAACTTTTATCCGATTTTAAGAAATCTCATACTTACAGAATGCAGTAATGGCGTAAGGGATTACTAGTATTAGTACCTAATACTATATTTTGGTGAAAAACTGTTGTATTTCTGGGATCTCTGACGTAAAACTAAAAAATAAATAACTTGTTTTACTTTTCCTCGACGTGCCTACCCCGTAGAATAAAAAACGAAATTACAATATTAGAGTTAAAGAAACAAACCTATAATTTTCGAAAGCGTCCAAGTTTGTTCAAAATTGTTAGTAATTTTATCTATATAAAGGCGCGGAGCAAATTGCGGACCTTTCACCGCTGCACCATTCACTGTTTCAAATGCAAATGAATTTTGAGCCCCGAGATGTGAAGACGTAATTTGCTTGATGAGGCGCACAGAGCTCCATAATACGCTAAAAGGAAATAAAGACTACAGAAGTACAGAAATTAATATTCATCACAAACTGTTTTACATTTTCCATGCAGTCAGGAAACACGTTTCACAGCACCATCTCCCGGGAGCGCTGCAAAACTAATTTCAAATGTAGCAACTAGATGGCGCTTAATTCAAATTTAAATTCATTTTCATGACATGAAATCCTTTTCAGGAAGTCCGCGAAATCCAAAGTAAAATCTGAATAGGAAACTAATAAAAAAGATCGCTGCCGTCCGTTCCGAATGAATTATGTATAGTGTCGAAAGTTATGCAGACCAAAGATGGGGATATCGAAAAGAAATCTGTCGACGGCAAGCAATTTGCATGTAAATAGGCACGGTCCTGTTCTCGACATGTGGTCCAGTTGAAGGGGGCCGGAAAAACGGCAAGTTTGAGAGCAACTCCATCAAGTTATGCGTAAAGTTCGCAAGACTCGCCGAATGGGTTTGTTAAGAGCAAATTGGAAAAATAACTCACTATTTGTGGGTGCTTCGAGAACTTTTCTATTCGAAATGATATACGACTCTAGTTTCGCTCTTTTTATTATTATTTAGGTACTGATACAACACCGGAAAAGAGCATCGTATTTTGTTGCGGTACCTATTTATTTTTCATGAAAAAGACTTTTAGATGCTGAAAACTATTTGGTTAGACTGTTAGAGCATAGCACAACGATGCATAAGTTGGTTCCACTGTCGCAACTCTCAACATAGTCAGTCTTCTTTTCAACTAGCATAACTACTGCAACAATCTGGTCAGAAACATTTTCTTCAAACTTCTTCCACTACCTAATTACCATTCGAACAGTTCGCCTCAACACCTAGAATACGTCATAGCAACTTCATAAAGTGTATCAATTAAGCGTTCAGTTAGGACCTACACAAACAGCGGTGATTATAAACCGCGCCCGCGCCAGCTGCTCCCATGATTGATTCAAAAAGTTGCCAACTAGGTACCGGCCGCGAGCGCGCCCGCGCCCGCGTCGTAGCCAGCGTGATCAATCATCGCTAAGCTTGTTTCTTATTAATTTTATTAATGCTACACTGTGCTGGGATGTGGAGCGATATTGTTGCGAATACTTGGCATTTTGTTTAATGAGTTGGTACGAGAGGAAGAGTAGGCTTAAAAATATAGGTTACTTAAGAACATATTTTGATAAATCAACTTCGACGATTCATGATTTAGCTTCTCAATGTCACGCTTGCTTATATTGGCCGAAAGCTCTCCTATTAAACAAAGAAATACTGGGGTTTTGGGGCTAAGTCAGTTTCACAAGTTCACAGTTGTGACTATACCGAACCATTTTTATCAATTGATATATGTATACAAACATAACCTGAAATCAAAAATGAAACAGTCGAAACCTAGAACTGCAATGCGTTCTTAGTGGTGCATAACATTTTGAAAGTGTCCGACGATCGCTCTTTACGGTACACAACGTCATTATGAAGTATTAATTCGAACCAACACGACTTTAACAAGAAAGTAGTCCAAGCGTTCCTTTAAGAAAATGATCTCCTCTCGAACTTGTAGCTGCTAATAACAACACTTTCTGCGCACATAATTTAGAAACTTCAAGTTCTCTTGGTCCATGGAGCGCCAGCCGCTTAATTTTGTTTATAGTCATGGCAGTTTTTGTTTAACCCCTCTTTCCTTTTTAATCAAGCTCTGGAGGCTCTGGTGCTCTTGCCAAAAAATCTCAAAACTTTGTTCTCATTGGTGAAATATTTGATACTTGTTGCTGGACAGTTCTTGATTTCGGACGATTTTGGTGGCAGTCCCTTAAAACACGAAGTTCGGTTGATCGTTAATTTTGAAAGTAATCTCGAAAGTCTTGACTATTTCTAGGGAAATTCCTTTAAGGAATTGGGCCCAGTTAAGTTTTGAGGAACAATCAAGTGAAGAAATAATTTGTGTTAGATCAAAAGCCTAAAATTGGTGGACTTCAAGGAACCTGCCCGATGGTACTGCTAACGCGCAGGGCTGGGGGACTATTCAGGGCTGCGGGACTGTTCGAAAGAGATAGCCAGAGCGGGAGAGGTCATTT
The DNA here is from genome assembly GCA_947578425.1 of Eugnorisma glareosa. Taxonomy (NCBI): domain Eukaryota; kingdom Metazoa; phylum Arthropoda; class Insecta; order Lepidoptera; family Noctuidae; genus Eugnorisma; species Eugnorisma glareosa. The sequence goes on along the minus strand of OX387957.1, from coordinate 859,063 downwards.
GATGATTTGCCACCCGGGAAAAAAATAAATTAACAATACCTACTCAATTCTATAACGCATCCCACAGTGTAGGCTTATGTGGTAAACATATTTCCACAATAAACAATCGTGGACCTTGTCGGGCACAGCAAAAGAAAGATATGTGAAGATGAGGACTTATCATGTATGCATCATTGCATTTACGTATCTTATACCAATGCACCCAATGCATCGGCAATTAAATTAAGTACGACATTTCTTGTAAATTTATTATTTTTAGATAACCACTTCTATTTTTTTACTTCAGTTTGCCCTATTTCATAAGCCATTTTAAAAATGTTATATTGTCTAAACCATTTTTATTTTTTCCTTTTTTAATTTTAAATGAACTAAGTTTACCCAATTTTCTAAGTTAAGCCAAACATATTTTTGTACGCCATTCCTATAAGGCAAAACATGTAGCTACTTTCTTTTATTTATAAGACCTGTATATTGTATACGTCATACTTACTCATGTTTTACAAAATAAATATATCTTAACTTATAATCTAACTTATTCTAAAAACATTTTTGTTTATTTTATACGAGTTTCAAGTATTCGTTGACTGTAGTAACATTTGCTTAGTTATAGCTTTTTAAATTTATTTCTGAATAGATGAAGTTTTTTTCTTTTCTTATTGATTCGGGTAAAAATGTATAATTTTATTGACATAACCTTAACATATACCTACTCGTATAATAATAAGGCTTGTTGATTGTATTTTTAAGCGGGATGTTAGTAGGCTAAGTCGCGTTATGTATCGGGCTGTCTATCTTGTTTGTATGTCTTCTCGTTTAGTGTAAAAGTCTTGGTGTTTGTGAGCGAATGTACATATTTCAAGTACTGGTACTTACACTACATACAAGGCAGAGTTTTTTTTTTCGGATGGGAAATCATCAATTGACCCCTCCCACTCTGGGCGGAGCGGAAGGGAGTGTAAGACTTGTTCTGACTAAAACCCATCCATGTTCCTTTTTAGCGCTTTTTGTTCCAGAGCCGCGGTATCTCTTTCGTTCGAACAGTCCCGCAGCGCTGGCAGGATATATTTAGTTTTATAAAATGAGGTTTGGTTCGGTTCTGGTTGCAGCTCTTGACAATTATTTGAATAATCAAAGAACAAGATTGTCGATTTGGACACTCCCCAATTCGAAAGAACCAGGAGCCTGCGCACTATTTTGTGGCCGAGACACAACAAAAAGGCTATTTTCATTTTGTTCAAATTGATTTTCCTAGTAATGGACGTGACACTTAGCATATCAAAGCCCTGAAACAGAACATCCCACAAATCATTCTTTCAGAGCCATACTGTTTCACATAAATCTCACTGAAAGCCAAATTAATTGTTCATTAGTGCTTACAATTCGACATTAAGTGAACAAAAGTGCAGCAATCCAACCATTCATTTTAAAAGCTCCTTAACTCGAGCAATTTGTCTTAGTTCATCAAGCAACGCTTCACATCGACGGCATATGCAGGATCGGTCTATTCTTTTGTCTCTGTCCCACGTCCACGTATCAGGTTGACGGGAGAAGGACAGGCGATATAGAAATCTTGACGAATTTTGGTAATTGGTGTTACTGGTTCGAAAGCCTGTGTAGCGATACTGTTAGGGTTACCATTAATTTTGGTCGAATTTTTGGACTCAGTCCATGCAGTGAGATTGCAAAAACATTTTAAAAACCAAGCTTTATTTATATGCTCTAAAAAGACGAAAATAAACTTTAAATTTAATCAAACCCATCAATTTAATAAATTATCATCAATTTGTCGCGAAATTTAATATTATTTTTTTTAACTTTTGCCCCACACTAGGATTGAAATGTGTGTTCCTGTGTGTTTAATCTTGTGACAAGCTTTTAAATCTTATAAATTGTTTAATGTAATAATAGTTTGATTAGATTTACTTTCGATTTAAAGTTTTTTTTCTTCGGTTTCGTACTCTTCTCAACAAACCCTTTTAATTTATATATCATAGGGAGTGAATGCAATACAATTTCAGCTCAATAGGTTCGGGATAACTGTAAACATACTTTCAGCCATTGCAAGTTAAATATAAGCTTTTAACAACCTACATAAAAGCTTGTAAAAAAGGACGCTCTGAGCTGTTAATAACAACCCTGAAAGAAAAACAATTACCTCCTGATTGAGTTTCGCCAAAAGAGGGAAGCCTCCACCGAAGTTTTCTAGTCGGTAAATCAACTAATCCTTTCCGTCATCATACGCGTGTTTTTGAATTCCAGTTGCTATCAATAAGTTTTTGATGAAAAACTGGACTATCCCACTAGCCATGTTTAGTTAGCCACCCCTTACAGGGATAATTTGGGACTTAATTACACCGGTACCGGGTGTGCGGGGTGGGCGGCAGAGTGGAGAGGGGGGTTGATTGATGATTCAATGAGGACGGCGCTTCGCCCGCGCTGAATTTATCGCGTAAGCACCCGCTTGTTCACGATTATGTACAACTTACAGTTTGCCGTAATGTATGTGTTGCGATACGCGCCCGCCGTACATACAGGAATTTTTATAAAGGATGCAAGAAGGTACGTAAATAAGGTTGGCATACCTACCAAAGGTTTTAAAGGCAAGTTTCTGATAGCCTGATGAAAGAGATGCTCCACAAGTCCACATGGATCACAAATAAGTAATGTAGTGTCACGTCATCTTTGCTTGTTTAGTTATTGAAAATTACAAAAAGGTTTATCTTGAAAAAGGTTTTAAATAAGTAAAGATTTAAAGAAAAATATATTACACTAGTGTCCCGCCCCGGCTTTGCACGGGTGCATGTTTTAAGTAATCACGCTATCTAAAACAAACGCATCAAAATCCGTTGCGTAGTTTTAAAGATTTAAGCATACATAGGGACAGACAGCGGAAAACGACTATGTTTTATACATATTATGTAGTGATAGTGAAGTACAATAGCGGCTCTTTGAATAAATAGCACCTATTGAGACGCGACCACTCCCACATAGTCTTGAGAGCACCTGTGCTAACATTACTATCGAGGTACCTACATTTTATTTCAGACATTCCAATGTAGCAAGTTCTGTAACTTGTCAAAGTAATTCTATAATTCTCTCGCACGCGATCCACGAACAAACACCTGCCACCTGTGTGAACCAATTATAAAATTTCCACAACAACAATGTACGTACCGTGTGTTAAAATTCTATGAAACACTCGCTAAAGTTTAACCGCTGAAACACTAGACATATTTGTTGGAATAAATGAGAAAAGTTGGCCGGTGGAGCGCGGGAAAAAACAATGCGTGTTGTTGAAACAAACGCCATCTATCGGCGAGGTAAACAAACCGACACGAATCGTAATTACAACTCGTGCTTCCCCACGCAAACCGCTCGTTTGTGGTGACCAACATGATAATAGACCAGTTTTTAAAATTAGTATATTTTCAGTTTCAGATTGTGTATGGAAATAGCTCAATTAAAAAAAATAGGTAACAAAACAATACATAATAACAATAGGTAAACACATTGGAAAATCGAATTGACCGCATGGAATACAAATCATTTTCGAATATTTAATAAAATACAACAAGTTTCGTCATAATCGTACTAAAAATACTACCTGAGTAGTATGCCGATGGGGTTAGGCCTTGCAAATCTCTGAAAAGATATTAAAAGCTATTTTTTAATCCTCATAACTACAAATCCTTAGAATTGCAGCACTCGTGGTCACCTCAACAGCAAACGAAACGCGAGATTCAAATCAGTTCAACAATACTAAAGGGAACAATACGCCGCGTAGCGACAAAACGCACAATACGACATCAATAATTATACCTACCTACTCGTATAGGTAATACGTTACAGAAACTTTGTACCTGGGAGAACTGTTTCATGAACAGGTTGAAAACTGAAACTTTTTTTTAATATGTTTGAGGCGAACAAAAGTCTACGTGTCCTCTGTCTATATAATACTGACATAAACATAACCCATCCTGCCAGTCGGGTAAAAATGGCTCCACAGCACAACTATTATGCAGTAAATGTAGCTGACGCTAAAAAAACGGTAATTGCTCTATTCACGAATGCCCGACTGAGCATTGATCTGTGCGACCCATGTCGATTTTGGCAGCAACGTATGCCAGCAAACGCTCTCTCTCAACGGTCTCGACGAATAAAAAACTTGGTTTCATGACTACTTCAGGGTCTTAACTTTGTACCTACGTAAAGTGTAAATGTTTAGTACAATCTCAAAAGCTAGTTATAAACAACGCGACACCCCCTAGGCTTGACCTCCCAAGTTGTAATTTTAGAGTTCACACTAACATAGATATTTGGGTGAAAAAGTTGACGATGTGACAATGTAAGACCGTTTGTGGCACGTCACTTTGGCGCCAGTAGACTACGCTCGTAAACTGGGGTGAGTGTCGCGATCTTGAGGATATTATAAAACTGTGATTTATGTTGAAACGATCTTAGGTCGCCACATCGCGCCAGTACTTAGCTGGCTGGACTCCAGGCAAACAAATCAAAGTTGTGAGGGTAACAAAAAGCACCTGCATAAGTAGCGATAACTTGGAAGATAAGTTAGTAGATATCATGGCCAAATTGACGATAAATGGTACTGTTTTTTATTACCGACTAGCTTATAGTTGTCCTACGGGATCATACTACCGGGATAAAATGTATCATAATGTGTTAATCCAGGTTATAAACAATCTGTGTGCAAAATTTCATCCAAATCCGTTCAGGAGTTTTTGCGTGAAACAGTAACAAACATCTATCCATCCATCCTCACAAACTTTCGTATTTAAAATATTAGAAGGATAAGATTGTACTCGACCCCAGGAATCTAGAATACAAATACAACGAGACAGGACTTAACAATAAAGAACGTTCCTTCATAACGCGTAATGTAATTTAACTTGTAATTACGACACACAACACAATTTGGAATATTCAATAACAAAAACCAGCAACTTATACACAATAGCAACAGCGGCACGTGTTGGGATGACAGCTGAGCGTAGCGAGAGCGAAGCCATTGTGAGCGCAACCGCAAATTGGAGGCGAGCGGTCGCAGCAAGCGACGCTGCGCCGCGCGACCGTCTGCCGGTGACGTCGCGACGACGTCCTACACCGCTCATTACCGCTTTATTATTTGTAGAAAAATGTCGCGGTAATCTGTTGCCGCGCCGTCCTTCAGTGAGAATCTTGTTGCGAGGTAAGCTTTTGTACGAAAACTATTTACAAAGACAGCGCCACTTCGGATTATGCCACGTAGCGTAGCTACAGTTTTTTTTTTGAGAGCTGCAAAAGGCTGAAAGGACATTGATTGTTTAGAGGCATTTCAGCTGGCGATCTACCGGAACGGTAAAAATGTAAGCGATGGAATGAAATGAATATTATGAATAGAACGAAATTTGTGAAAATGAAACCTTCAGCTACATCAGCCTTGAATAGTACATCACTACATAGTATAAAACAAAGTCGCTTCCCGCTGTCTATCTGTCCCTATGTATGCTTAGATCTTTAAAACTACGCAACGGATTTTGATGCGTTTTTTTAAATAGATAGAGTGATTCAAGAGGAAGGTTATACATATATATGTATGACATTGCACCCGTGCGAAGCCGGGGCGGGTCGCTATTTTTGATATAAGTGATTAAGTGGGGAAACTTTGTTATTGCATTCGAGCGCGGAATTAACACCGAATTGATCCGAAAAGTGCCGTAACAAATCCCCACGCGTATCAAACGACGTTTTTCAATACACTTACGAAGAAATAAAATATCAGAACGGAAAGTATTTTTGTCAGGAATTAGTAAAAAACTATGATTTAATTTGCTTTTTTCCGCGCTTTGCTTTCGCCAGGTTGAAGAAAAAACAAAAGTATGATCGGCCGCTAAACAGCCTAATATGAAAAATAGAAAATTCAAATATTTTTGAATTTAGAACAGAAATAAATGTTAATTTGTTAATAAAAGTAAATATTTGTTTTAAATAATCATGTTTATCTATGATATTCTATTTACAAACACAATTTAAATACTTACTCAAAAAATATTTACACCTTAAGACGCATAACTCATTGTCGAGATTAAAAAAAAAAACAATCACCGCCTAGACTACAGACTAGACTATATAAGTATAGTTATCTGCGGAAAATTTAAAAAATCCACGCGTGTGAAATACATTGCATGTTGAACCTAATCGTACTGAGTTAAGAACCAGTTTTCGAGAAAGTGTATTGAAAAATATATTGCAATGAGAAAGCGAAAAAAATTCCACTGAAAAATATTTCAAATCACTTATTTACCGTCGGAAAATCAGGCATTCAACTCATACATTTCATCCGCTTTTCAATTATCTGTAGAAAAAAACACATTCAGCGATCGTGCAGTGTAATTTACAAGATTGAATTACACCAATCAGGATTAACGAGTCGATTTATACTCGCCGGCGATCTGTTCGAAAATAACATGACAAAAAAACACAAATATAGCGTTCATTAGCTTTGAGCTCTGTAATTTGAACGTAACGGTCGCGTGCTATGAATGGCGCCAAAATTAGAATTTTGCTGGAATCGCGTGCAGATTACAGTCTTTAGAATGCAGTTGGCAGCACTGAACACTGTACCAACTGAATTAACTAACGAGATAAGGCTGAATGTTGGGTAATTTTCCTTTTTACTTTTTTCCTGCTAGCTGAAAATACCAGCGTTTCAAGTATATATTTATTTTCGTTTGCACTCAAGCCATGCAGAATGCACATCAGTATAAACCTGTTCGTTTTAATATTTAGGAAAGTTATAAGAATTCATGCGAAAAAGTTACAAAAGAAAACAAAGGTACGGTAACGGAAACAGTTGGTCCACCAATAGCACTTTATTGGGTTAGAATTCTTAACACAATATTTGATATTAAACTTGAATAAACTTGAACTAATCTAATTTCCTGAAATAAGCTACGTTAAAATAAACAGTGCAAGAAGTTGAGTGTGATTAATGTCCTCCGCATCAGCAGCGCTCAGTCGGGCTCAGCAGCAGACAGCCGACGGCTGCGGCGAGCCTACTATTAATCGTGATCGGTAGTAGCACTAGTCTGCTGGCAGACAAGGGACATTCCTGACTTTTAATACGAGTGAGCCTATGAAAATACTAAGTATCGAGCCCATCTGGCCTGGGGCCTTAGTCTGCTATTGCAATAGTGTCAGAATGGTCTATCATTGATTTAATAAGGCCCCGCGCAGACGAATTACCCTTTGTACGCACGTCAAACGAGTTTCGAACGCGCTTCAATACGCCGTGGGCTAGGGGCCTTATTAAATCAATTATAGACCATTCTGACACTATTGCACTAGCAGACTAAGGCCCCTGATCTGGTACTGGATTACGAACTCATCTTCTCACAGAGATGATGAATCCCACCAGTGGGACTGTTATCTTTAGACAGATAATGAGCCAACTTGAGTGTCCATCGTACCGTGTATCAAGCACGACCAATTCTTCCCTAATGCATGGAGAAACCCTCTATCTGGGTAACGAACAAGCAGTCTTTTGGTTTTAGCCATGCACTAATTTTAACGCTCATGCATTCTGCATTCTGTGTACTGCCCTCCGTGTCTTGGTGCTTTCACAACCAATGCGGTTTCACGTTTCGGCTCATGGTCCGCCAAAGAGGCACGCGTGGCACATACCATTATGTCTCGCCTGCATCTTATAATTAGAGGAACAAATTACTTTAGGATTACGCTAGTTCTAAAGCAATACAATCCGTCATTGTACCCAAATTCTGGTCACTACACTATCTATGACGCAAATTGCGCGTCAACGTTGTCGTGATGTCGCATCGCGTTGTTGCGCGCGGTCGTGACGTCATCAATCATGGCCGCAGCGATACAGATTGTGTTTATAAAGCTTGTTTTTCAGCCGAACAAATTGCAAAGTTAATTTTATTAAGTGCGAACAATCCCCTTGTCGGTCGTGTAATTTACTTAAGTGTGATGTTGGTTATTAAATCAGGGCATTCATTTTTATAAGGTTGGTAAGGTTGTTTGTGAGTTACAAAGTAAGATTGAAAATTGTTTCAGTTTCGATACAGTCTAGGTTTAGTTACATTGTACTTCTTGATGGTTTTGATATAAAAGGCGAAGTATATAATAGAATTAGAGTTTGACTGCCCCTCGACATAAGTTCCTAATTAAGTATACTCTAAAGTGTAGATTATAACTTTCCTCATTTTACTTACTTAAACTTGTTAGTTTTTTGCAGGGATGCAGGTCAGTGACGTGTGTCATTATCTATCGTCATGTAGATGTGTCCATCAAGTGCGTGGTCGTGGTAGTGAACTCTGTGGGCACATTGTTCGGCCCTTGTTTACATAACCCAATGCAAGTGTTCGGAGAAACTTTTCCAACAGAATAACCCTACCACAGCCGGGGTTTTACAAATTTGCGTTGATACCTACTAGTGATAGATTTCGAAGCAACTTCCTTTCTCAAGTTTCGCGATAAACAATGAGTCAACACCACAATATATATGTATTTTGCGTAACTTTAATCTGAGTTCAAACGCAGGCGCGATGTTTGTCGCGAGTTGTCGCGGATTGGTGCGGTTTGGTGCGGGCTGGCTCGTCGGAGGGAACACTATTAAAAGTTAGCCGTCGCTATAAATGCCCGTCACATCGCGTCACTGAAACCACACTGTTATCAGTTTGGATTAAAGCTAATAATGGAGTTGTAATTATGTGGCTTCTTATGTCATGTGTTTAGATTGCTTGCTATTGAAAGTTTATTGATAGGTACATTTTTGTACACTATTTTCATTATGTAAACATTAAACCATACTAATATCAACATTATGCAAGTGCATCTTAACAGGACAAAGAAAAACACAAATGTAACAACAACTTTACAAAGCGAGAGCGAGAGATCGTACTTAAGTTCCTTCTTAATAAATTGTAAGTATTCTCTTGAATTCATAAAATCTACATTTTTCTGTTGGAATCGGGAACGGAGAATCTTCCTACGAATACCTACAGGACAACCGTTTCGCAAACGCTTGAACAGAACTAATAAGTAGTAACACAAGAACCAGTGATTGGATCAGACCGGAGGAGGGTCTGACGTCCTGACGCACGGCCTGACGGTCTGACGCGTCAATTACCGGCGTCAGTCATGTCCGCGTTGCGACGCTCACGCTAGCTGGAGTTAATCGAGTTAATCACAGCACTGCTTCCCGTCCGGCGGCGTCTCCACAGAGGCGTAGACGCAACTTAGGGATATAGAACGATATAGATTCACCTACATGAAAATTAAATGAGATACTAACATAAATAGAAAGATCGCTTCGTAATTAGATGAATTAACTAACTATGCAGTTTTGAGCACCAAACCTTACATAACCCCTTAATCTATGACCAAACTCACATCTAATTTGCAGATATAGCTAAGATAAAACTTTTCAAAGAAAAGTTATTTCATTTGATACGGAAAAGTTATTTTATTTGATACGGAAAAGTTATTTTATTTGATACGGAAAATTTATTTTATTTGATACGGAAAATTTATTTTATTTGATACGGAAAAGTTATTTTCATAATAACTACGTCTTTGAAACTGATTTTCAAATTCTCTAGTACTTGCAATGGGGACTACAGAGCATGACGTCCTTCCTGGGTTCGATTCCCAGGTCGGGCAGTGTTATTGAGTTTTTCCATCAGGATTTTCTCGGCAGCCACGGAGTCGGGTTTTGTGCCCGGTTGATGGCAATAGGCTCGCCCGCTATTACATGGGACTTAAACAGAACTGGCGAAATGTTGGTGTACCTACTATTAGGTACATACACCTCTGCCTTAGCATTCGGGGATTACTGGCGTGATGTCCTGTTACGTAATTGCAGGTAAAACAATAGTTACGTGTGACGTAATAATGTAATGTGCAAGTGATTGGTTTATTTATATTGTCTCAGACAGGCTATGGCAGATCGGCTAAAATAAACCTATTTGTGCTAAGTGGATCTAAGTGTTTCGATACCTAAGATATCAGCAACAAAAACCGTGTAATCCTTTTAAAGCTCGCTGCTTACGTCCATGTGTTAAATGGAAATAAGCAAAAAGTGGTGTGAGTGAGAGTTGTTCGCTCCATTAGTCACCATCTGTCGGAGACGGCAGCGGGGCCACCGCGCCAGCGCTAGGGCTGCTATGAGTGGAGATTAGACACTGCTTTGAGAAGGAAACGTGCCTCACTAGCTTCGACTAAATAGAGTTTTAAACACAAGTATAGGTGAATACATAGTACATACAGACCCCAGCACATCAAACTACTACATTCTGTCAAATTACTTTAATATATTTTCAACTTTATCACTATAGCATTAGGTTTAAGGTTGACTGAGAAAATTTGACAATTTCGGATAGATTGATGTGCTGGTGTCTGTATCAATGAAACTAGAGGTTTCCAAAAAGCGAAATCCTAATCAATGGCGCCTTGTCCATCTTTACATTAAAACCTTCTTTATGAAAGTTCGCAAGACTAACTTAGTGTGATTAACAGGCCATTCAATCAGACTTTTACGGTTGAGCTAACGTCCCGTGTCGCGTCTGTTGAAAATTCTATGGCCAACACTTGGACTGCCGACCAAGATTAATGATATCGGCGAGATTGTGGAGCATCACACTGCGATGTACTCGCTGAATTAATTATAAGGACAACGCTCAAACTGTGATTAACTGCAAACAAATCACAGAGCACCGCACGGTGGTACAGTGCCGTGATGAGGTGAGCACTTGTGGCACGCGATTCCAGTTGCAAAACACTTATCACTAGAGAATCTATAGTTTAAGGTTTATAGAAAAGTTGTAGTCCACTTATGAGTACTTTTGGTTTGTTCTTCTTCGTTATGTTGTAGGAACTTTGTTTGGGCGGCTGTTTAACTCGGCTGGTATAAATCTATACTAATATTATAAAGCTGAAGAGTTTGTTTGTTTGTTTGTTTGTTTGTTTGAACGCGGTAATCTCAGGAACTACTGGTTCGAATTGAAAAATTCTTTTTGTGTTGGTTAGCCTATTTATCGAGGAAGGCTATAGGCTATATATCATCACGCTACAACCAATAGGAGCGGAGCATCAATGACAAATGTTGCAAAAACGGGGAAAATTGATAGCTTCCGTTGCGTGCGCTGCGTAAACGGTTAAAGTTGCACAAATATAATGTAGCAGGGAATTATTCCTCTTAAAAAGGTCTCAAAAAAAGTCCGCGACGGCACATGCCTATCTTTTAAGGTTGACTCACAATAACCATTTTTATGATTTTAAAATTTGGTCAAAATTAATGTTTTATTTGCGAAGGTATTTTTACCGACATAGTATTAATCCTTATCAAAATAAATATGTTACTCATCTTTAGCATTCAATTGTGACCAAAATTGCCCTTTACACTATTCAATTTAGATGAATATCTTAGGAGATATCACAGTTTTAAAATAACTCCGCATCAAAATAATGACCCGCGCGCGCTGCGAGGCGGGTGTTCATGTTGTTGGGAAAACCAATGTGATTAGATTCAATGCACAAATATTGTGGGGAACTTAGAGAAGGTTTTAATTTTTGTTTCATGCTGTAATCAGTGCTCTCTATCAAAATATTTACAAATTTAAAGTGTTCAAGAAGAACTTACCATCATTGTGTAAGATACATGCAACGACATCTATTGCACCAAAATGGTACTAATTAATAAAAATGTGCTCACAAGATAACTTTTAAATCGGGTCTGAGAGCAAAAAGTACTCTAGATTAGTCTACATGACGCTATAACCCTGTAGAGTGTGTGTTCGATCGCTTTACATGCATTATATTTTAACGGTTAAATTTCGTGCTCGATAGATGGCGCTATTAATTTCACTCCATTTTCTGAGTCGCGGTGTTAAGTTTTCCGTGAAAGAATGACCCTCGCCCGTGTCAAATGTCTGAAGCTTGGTTTATTAACCAACGAAACAAAAAGAGGAGGTTCTCAATTCGACGCGTCTATATTTTTTTATTTTATGTATGACCTGACCACGCATAACTTTTTACAGAGAAGTCCGATATACATGATCTTTTGTTTTTTAAATTGAGAAATCATGTTTGGGCTCATTTCCTGCACCTTGATGAGAACTTTAGATCTAGCTGGAGTGTGACGTCATCGAAGGTCTGACGATGGAGACGGAAGGCACTTGCAAGAGGTCCTCAATAGTTTTCAGCAACAATAACGTGTTTGGGCTCAATTCATGCACCTTGATGAGAACTTTAGGCCTTGCTGAAGTATGACTGTCATCGACGGTCAAACGATAGAGACAAATGGCAGTTGCAAGCGGTCCTAAACAGTTTGCAGCAGGTATAATGTTATTGGGCTCATTTCATTCACTTTGATGAAAACTTTAAACCATACTGAGTTGTCAGTATGACTTTCATCGAATGTCTGACGATGGAGAAGGAAAGCAGTTGCAAGTGGTCCTCAAGAGTTTACAGCATCTATATCGTGTCTGGGCTCATTTCATGCACCTTGATGAGAACTTTAGACCTAGCTGGAGTATGACTGTCATCGAAGGTCTGACGATGGAGACGGAAGGTAGTTGCAAGAGGTCCTCAAGAGTTTACAGCATCTATATCGTGTTTCGGCTGATTTCATGCACCTTGATGAGAACTTTAGACCTGCCTGGAGTATGTCTATCATCAAAGGTCTGACGATGGAGACGGAAGGCAGTAGCAAGAGGTCCGCAATAGTTTACAGCAGTTTTATCGTGTCTCGGCCCATTTCAAGAACTTTGATGAGAACTTTCGTTCTAGCTGGTGTATGATTGTCATCGAGTGTCTAAAGATGAAGACGTAAGGCTGTCGAGGGTCGCGGGCCTGTGGACAGTGAGTAATGGGCTAGCTCGCCATCCGTCCGTCTTATGACGACAGGCCGTGGTGACGGCGTGTTCGTGTTCCACACGCGCCTCAAAGAGATGTCAGCAAACGGGAAGGGATCCGAGAGGAGCGAGGCCTGCCAGGGTTGCGGGACTGTTCGAAAGAGATACCGCGGCCCTGGTACGCTAAGGGCAACAGAAGAAACGTGGGTGGATTTTAGTCAGTACAAGTCTGACAATCCCTTCCGCTCCGTCCAGAGTGGGAGGGGTCATTTGATGATTATCCATCGGTAATAGTATATAATAGGGATTTACTCCTTTTGAGAGCTTCCGTTGTGCGTGAACGGTTAAAGTTACGCAATTATCATGTATGTCGGAATTGTCCCTCTTAAAAAGCTCTATAAAAATATCCGCAATGGCCATATGTCTAACTTTTAAGGTTGACGCACACTCTCTCTAACCTCTCTTTCTTTTATGTACGCACGCACGCAGACGAAGTTGCGCGGGTCAGCTAGTATTTCATATAATTCTCCTCTTCACTCGACATTATTCGGCATTATTTGCCTGAAAACAGGAAAGTTTACCTAAGTTAAATAGATCAGTTTAGTTTAATAGTTTAACAGTTTAGTTTAATAGTTTAGTTAGTTTAAGACCGTATGATTTTATTTTAATTTTCAATTTGTTACTTACATTTACCACGCATTGGTTGTTGCCAAATCCAAAATCGTTAACTAAACAGAAGCGACAAGAAAAAATGACGCTGGGCTGCCTGCATCCAGTGCAGTCATTTTTTCAATTCTATAAAACACATGAAACAAATTATCCTAATAGACAGAACCACAATAACGGACAACAGAGATCAATACAAGAAAGAAGAGTGACAGCAGATCTATTATTGTGGCTCCTCCCAAGTTCCACCGAAGAGCCGAAGAGCCAGTGAGTTACCGCAAATAAATCAGGCAATGAACGCTACAGCGAGTTTACAATTAATTGAGATCGGCTGCACAACTTAGTGGCGGTAGTCGGCAGGATGGTGGACTGTGGAACTATTAGTACACCCTGTAGCTACTGCGGGGTACTAATAGGATTACAGGAATGATTTGTTACACCTAGAGCATAGGCAAGTTTAGTATACACAGATTACAGTTTAGTATAAACAGATTACAGTTTAGTATAAACACAGATTACTGAATATACTGTATTAGTTCAGTTTGTGTGGCAGCTACGGAATAGGGATGATACAGACTCAAAACACGAGGGTTTACATGGAAACACGCTCTCTTGGCGCGAGGTTTTTAAATTCTAATTATTTTCACGCAACCTGTGTCGACACCCTTGCGCCATCTCAAGTTGCAAGCACGGCGGGCTGTGTGGGCGCTTCTGCTGCGGCTGCTGAGATCCTCAAGCAGCGCAAATACTGTAACTTTATCGGTAACTATACAGAGCTGAGCCGTTTAGGGTCGAAACGCTCGGGTCATGGGGCCCGAGTGCGCGTCTCCTTTTTAAGGAAATATCTCGCCGACTGGTCGACACTTCGCGTGACTAGAGGGCTGGCTCTTTCTTTGGTCAAAGAATTAGCATTGCCATTCAATTTGGCAATGCTGTCAGTCTTTAGGGCACGTTTCCGGATGACATCGATGTGGAGGAGTACTTTGACGCCTAAGTGTCCTATTGTCGTCGTTGTATTATGTATATATAGGAACTGAAATTTTAGTCTTCTTTTTAGCATTATTTTAGTTCTATTTGTAGTCTGTAAATGTACATAGTAGACAACAATATGAAAATACAAGGACCTTTTCTATAATATTGTGCTTACTAATAGACCTACACAAAGTACCATACCAGTATCTTCCCCATACAATTTGGCCAAACTACTGTACTGTTCGTATCAGTATTTTTAGTTTATCGTCAGCAGTTCAAACAGTTTCACGAACCAAGCTCGGCTGTTAATGGTCAGCCCTACTCCCAAAACATTAAAACAACGATAGATACTCCTACATATTGAGTAAGTACCACCCAAAATGATTACTAATCTTAGAACATCTGGAAGTCCCTCAAGATGTTCGCAAACGTCGTTAACTGGGACAAAACACGTTGAAATATTCACCGGAGCAACCTTACATTGCGGTGCTCACACTAATGGCTGCCACTCCAGGGACCTGGCGTAATGGTACAGTGCTGGATAACATCTAATATTAATACTAGATACGAGATTGATAGGTAGGAATAGAGGTCCTTGAAATAGGGTGTGAGACGCCTCCCGTTTAGCAGGATAGATCAACGTGAAAATATCGCAAGTATTATGTGCGGTACGAATATTTACCTATGGTAGTACCCAGCACAAAAATCAATAAAATTACAGTTTTTATAGTTCTAAATGTTAAAGAAAGTACCTATCTTCATGTAATCGTGTCATCAGTCGCCTATTTAAGTTGACTGAATTATCAGCTAATTCGTAAGCATACTCCGCAAATCGACTTGACTTGACAGAAGTAGTAGTTA
This sequence comes from Eugnorisma glareosa, assembly GCA_947578425.1. Classification (NCBI taxonomy): domain Eukaryota; kingdom Metazoa; phylum Arthropoda; class Insecta; order Lepidoptera; family Noctuidae; genus Eugnorisma; species Eugnorisma glareosa. Next base: position 843,692 of record OX387957.1, on the reverse strand, counting down.
CTATATTTTTCTGTAGTGTTATTGGGTTTGAAACAAAAATACCATCGAGCCTTGAGTAGAACTTACTCTTTCAGTCATCGTAATGAAACCAAATTGCTTTTACTGTTAACAACTAAAATGACAAAGTAAGCAACCTTCAAGCGATCCAATTATCGTAATGTTACGTAAACAAGGTGATAAATCACCGCCACTCAGCACAGGCAGTCGGAAATTGAATTTAGTCAATAGCAAATCCAATCAGCAGAGTTCCAGGCGGCGACGCGCGGTGGGCTTGTCTAATCAACGCGAAATAACGAACGTGTCTCGATACTGATACACGGCGTTAATCTACGCGTTCATTCACGATTCAACAATCCATCAACGATTGGGATAATATTTAATTTAGAATAATTATAAAGACTTAAGAGTTCTTACCAACTTCAAATAATGTTACTTACCTATGTAGAAGAAATGGCCACCGGCAAGCTGCCAAAGAGTTCTAGTATTTTTTTACCAATTTATTCCAACCCATAGGAATTAATTCTCAATTTGTCAGAGAAATTAAGTTGTAGTCTAATAGGGTTGCCAACTTTTATTCGAAGAAATAGAGTATAATTATCTGATTTGAAAGGAGGTAAATAAAGAGTACAGACTTACAAAAAAGAGTAAGTATCATTTATTTTAATATTTTTTAAAAGGTATTTTTTAGTAGTACTTTTTGCTGCACATAATAATTTGTCATGGTTTCTAAAATAATTGTATGACTCCAAATATTCTAACTCGAAATTCATATAGATCAAGAGCTCATTTTTATTCAAATTTCAATGAAGCTCTGTTTCTCTCTTCCCGCCACTTCACATTCATAACCGAAAAGACTATACTAGTCAGTAAATCGAGAATTTTTCTGGCGCCAAAATTAACCTATCCTCAAAACTACTCGTATTGTGTTTATTATACAGGGTGATTGTGTGTGGACTCTGGGCCCGCCATTGCAAATTCGCATAGAGAGGTCATTTACTAATTATTGAACCCAACACAACTTGTGACATTGAGATTAGTGGCTGCGTTCAGAAACGTTCGAATGTGGCTTGGGGAATTGGGGATACCAACATAATTAACCAAACAGCACAGGATATGACGGAATTTCCACAAAAGTAATTAAATATGTATCTGACTGTATCTGTGTCCACCTAAGCTATCTGATAAATCTAAGTATCTGTGCAGGTGTATATCCAGATGCCCTTAAAATATCTATAGTAAAACCATTATATAAAAAGAACGATAGTGAACAGATGGATAACTACAGACCAATTGCCCTCATTCCGATCATATCTAAATTTTTTGAAAAATATATCTATAAATAACTGTATTCGTATTTTGAAAAGAAACACATATTAGTAGATGAGCATATTAGTGTATGATGATGAAAGGATTTAGAAAAAACCGGACAACCAATATGGCCATCTATGACTTCCTGCATAAAGTAATAGTTAGTATGGACAAGAGAATTCCAGTGTGCGCTATTTATTGCGATATGACGCAAGCGTTTGATTACGTAGACCATAACGTTCTTTTAAAGAAGCTAGAGGCATGCGGCATTAGGGGAAATATATTGAGTCTTATTCAGTCTTACCTAACTGACAGGAAACAGTATACGGAAATAGCCAAAATTAATATTAAGACAAAGAAAGAGGAAATCTTTGTATCTGACAAACGAACGCCAGTATACGGAGTCCCGCAAGGCAGCGTACTGGGATCTCTATTTTTTATAGTATACATTAATGACCTGCCTAGTGCTATTGAACACCCTATGACCCTATTTGCAGATGACAGTACAGTAACTATAACATGTAAAAATAAGGACATATACGAAATTGACATTAATGAATCTCTGACAACGATAATATCATGGCTAAATCAGAATAATTTTAAAATTAATTTAGTCAAGCCTAATATTATGCATTTCACTCAACGGACTCAGACTAATAATGCTATTGAAGCCCGACAATGGCTCAGTAATAAAGAAAATTGACAATGCCAAATTTCTCGGTGTAATAATTGACGCGAATTTGAACTGGAAAGCCTAGCCCACATTGAACTCGTAAGTAAAAAGCTGAGCTCATCCGCATATGCGCTTTTCAAACTGGCCCCAGAACTTAACCCAGACGCTTTGGTAACGGCTTATCATGGATTGGTAGCATCAGTGCTGCGCTATGGTATAATTTTTTGGGGTAACCCGACAAACAAAGAAATTGCGTTTAAAGCGCAAAAGAGATGTATACGAGCTATGTTTAACTTAAAATCAACAGAAAGCTGCAAACCGGTATTCACTAAATACAAATTATTAACTTTACCTTCTCTATACATTTTTGAAGTAGCATCTTTTGTAAAAAGTAACCCTCAACTATTTCCACGACTATCAGACACTTTTCCACGCAACAGACGCGACAATAGCCAACTTTGCTTACACTCAGCAAAAACCGTTTTAATGTCGAAAAGCTTTTTTTGTATGGCCCCTAAGATTTACAACAAAATACCTCAGTCTTACAAAGCTCTAACTACAAATTTATTTAAAAAAAAGATTCGGAATTTATTAACAGACAAATGTTACTATAATGTAAATGACTTTTTATCGGATACCTTTTGACAAATTTTACCGATTGACATATTTTTACCTTTTGATACATTTTTACTTTTTGACGTATATTACCTTTTGACATATTATTACGTTTAACCGTTTGACATATTTTTTAACTTTGCATACAATATTTCAGTTCTATTTTCATGAAAATTGGACAATGTGTATTTCTTGTTTATATTTGGATTAATGAATGTACCAGAAAAACAATGGCTAAAATAGAAATGTTTGTATCCGTATTATAATTGTTAAAAAATAAACGAATTTGTACACCTCACTAGGTAAAACATGTACGAACCTACCCTATTTTACTAAGATCTTGCATGCTCGATTTGTGTGTAAACGCATGTTTTAACAAATAAAGTATCTTTATCTTTATCTTTATCTTATCTTTAATTACTAACAGTAACAGTAGTCGAATTTTTTGGTTATGATAATGGGTTTGCATAATATTACATGACTGGCAATAGTATAGAAACATTGTGTAAAAAAGAGTATTTTAGCGTAATCTATTAGTGTTATAGATTATATGTAGAGTACGCCTACGTGATATAGAGTACAATACTCTATTTTAGAGTACGGTTGGCAACCCTAAGTCTAGAGCACTTCTTCAATTTCTATAGCTCACAGCATGATTATATTAGATGATGATTATATTAAATATTAGACTACATAATATGAAGATATAAATTCAACTTACCTAAAAAAATGAATTTAAAAACTAATGTAAGAAGTCCCGTCTTGTTTCCTGTTATTAATAAAATTCTCTACGGCCAATTTCCGTCTTCATATTCGCGCGAAAATAACTGGTACCGATATTCTAATAAAACGCGCCACGAGTACACTCCGCGCCGCCAGAGAGCGCTGTTCGCCTCTGCTACTTTCGCATATCTTACAAGTTAGAGCACAACTTGACAACTTTAAGTTTTTCCTAGGGAGCTATCCGAGCTGTGCTCAGCGCTTATAGTTTCTTCAGAGGGATTATCGGTTTTTAATTACCGACTGCACGATGCTCCTCGCCTTTGTGTAATATTATACCAGTTGCAAGATCAGTTTTTAATAAAAGCTGCAACCTTTTTTAAAGTACCTAGGTAATCTGTGTTATGATGTACTAGTACATTATGATATAAGTGCGGTAAGTTGAAAATTACAGCCGAGGCGATATTGCTAGCCCGAGCCGTAGGCGGGGGCTACAAGAAAGCAGAGGCTGTAATTATCAAAGCGCACGTATTTCATACGACGTTTTATAACATATTTGCGAGGAAATAAATAAAACTGCCTCTGAGACTTCTGGCGGTGTCGAATTAATACATTCATCATTACTTGACGACATTTTCAAATAAAAACAATACACCGAAAAAAAAAGAAAAGAAAAAGCGCGCGGAATAATTTTTACTTCTTCGCCAATTTGCGATGCGCGCGCATCAGCGTTTTTTTTAAGGCAAAGTCACAAAAACACAGTATTATAAAGCCACAGCCAGTATTATAAAGTAAATTAATATTTTTGTGTTTTTGTTACAGATAAATGATTGTAATTTTTTGTCAAAATTAATCAAATTAAAGAATTAAATGTTTATTTATTTTATTTTATCTCCCAAAGTTAATTTTATTCATAAAATGTTGACCACTTTTCTGACATAAAACTATTTGTTATGATTTAAAAAAATACCGTTCGTTTTAAACGGAGCATCTTGCCGCACATTAACGCACAAGTCCGTAATGAGACACAATACGATATTGAAATTGGTGAAATAAGAGATCCTTTACGAGCAAATGTGTTATAAAAAAAAAATTGTGTTTTCTTGCAGAGGTACTTAATAGAGTTACGTTTTAATAGAATAACAACTGAAGTTCAGATTTTTTTGTGTTTAATTTCTTATTTTAATTTCTGCAATAGTAAAAGTATAGTATTCACATGAATCCTAAAGTTAAAAAATATTTAAATAAACCATTTAATTTCTCCAGATGCAAAAGCTTTCAAAACACAAAACGAGGCGAAGTTTGTCGGATTCCAGGGTGTTCCGTAACGCCATCTATCGGCGCGCAACCGACACCGATTCGAATGCCGCACGTACAAGTTGAAACTTTCCGGCTATTTATTCAGTATGTTTACACCGGCAAGGTGAGATATAATAATATTTTAATATTACCATTGTTTTATGTAATTGCAATCTAATTGCTAAGAAGACAGCAGCGCCTCTAGTATCAAATTAAAGAACTTCGTGTGCGTGTAGTTACAAAAAAAACCACTAGGAAGCGCAATCATACATTACTAGTTTTTTTAATACTTTTTCAAGCTTTTCCTATTTATCAATCTTATTCACAGCTTTTGTTGCAAGACTCCGGAGTTTTCGAAATGATGACCTTAGCAGCCGATTTAGGAGTGGAAGATCTTAGATCTGCTTGTGAAGATCACGTCACATCTACACTGAGCGTGGAGAGCGCTTGCACCTTGCTAGCAGCAGCTATGGAAATTCAAGATCGACCAGGTACATACCGAAATAGTAGCCATGTTGTAAAGTAATATAACAATACATTTCAGAATAGTTTACAGATGCGATGGTGGTGTAATGGTCAGCATAGTTGCCTTCCAAGCAGTTGATCCGGGTTCGATTCCCGGCCATCGCACACTTTTTGTCATTCATTAGGTTTTTGTGTCATTTTAAATGCGGTTACCATAACTATTTATTGAATTATTTTTACGTGATTTCATTTCACTGCGATTTACTGGCAGATTGAATGTTGCTATTTCTTAAAAAAGTAAATAAAAACGAAAGACACATAATGAGGTTGAAAACAAAAAAAAAACAGCCTTCCGGAGCCAAACTATTTCTAAATATAATTACATTACCGAAAAATACGAGCAATTTATTTTGAAAACTTTATATGAAATGGCAACATTCAAATCCTAAATCGACTAAATTACCTATTTAATTAGTCAATTGGCAACAATTTGATCAAATTTGATCATTTTAGCCGATTAGATTTATGATCCGATTTACGTGATTCTTCTTTAGTTTGATGCGGAATAGTTGCCATTTTGGTCCCATTTAAATTTGCTGATCTTCGGAGTTATACAATGGAACTCGTCAAAAATAGACGGCAAATCTGCCGTGATTGCAATCGCTTGATTAGGTGTTTATACAACATCATGACGTAACATCACGCCTGTATGCTCCGAGGGGAACGCAGATGTATACAATACACCCAGATTTCGACAGTCTAAATACTTATGTTAAGTTCCATTTATTGGGGATAAGCCTATTACCATGAAATGTATTGTTAACCCCTTACCGCATAGCTCCCCAATTAACTAATTTCAAACGTTCAGAAATAAAAAACGATGTTATTTTACTCTTAATATATTTTGACATAACAGGCAACGTTTCAATAAAAATACAAGTGCAGCCATATACTGTACCGCGTAACGATATTAAAACCTGTCAAAACCAGTCAGCGGCCATTAAGGTGGATGCGCAAGGGTAGCGCGCGAAATTTAAATTTTCTTACGTTTATTGCAATTTGCAGGTCAGTGTCAGGTTGTATGTTGATAAAAATATGAATCGCGCCAGTAACACGTATAGAGTTACAGAATTATAATCATTTAAATCATCAATACAACTCTTCAAGTTCATATAATCCCAAAGAGTGACTTTTTCATGAAATAGCGAATGAATGTGATTATATGAACTTGGAGGGCTGTATTGATGATTTGAATGATTATAATTCTGTAACTCCATACGTGTTACTGGTGCGATTCATATTTTTATCAACATACAACCTCACACTGACCTGCAAATTGCAAAAAACTAAAGAAAATTTGAATTTCGCGGGCTACCTTGACGCTTCCATCTTAAGTGTGCAAAATTTCAAGAATTTATTTTGTAAACGTGTGTGGATTTTTCGTTTGATCTTCATATCATGGTGCTAAGAAGACTTAACAAAGGTCTCAAAACACTGAAAACATGTAAGTAAAAAGTAATAGTTTAGCGACAATCGTGCCAAACCTTACCATGACAAATATGGAATAATAAGTAGTAACGTTTAAATTGGTTTGCCATATTTGGCATTGTATGGTTTATTATTTTTGCATTCAGCCAGATGTGTGAATTTAAGCTGTGAAGTACTATTTGTTTTTTTTTCACTAAAATGGATCCAAAACGATTCTACGGTCTTGAAATACCAAATGAAAGCGAAGATGATGACGATGAACTAGCGGGGGGTGATCCGGATGATAAAGACTATGAACAGAGGGAACTCTACGAGACGAAGAAACATAATTATTTATCCTTCTGATTCTGATTCGATTTCAGATCTCATTAAATTTATCTAAATATTTTCATTACATTCTGTTTATTTTTATACCTTATTTTGTACTGAGGATTGATTTAAAAATTATCTTTAGAGCATGGAATGCCAAATATAGTAATTAGTTCAGTTGCTCTTACTACAATGCATATTATGCCACTTATGTCAAATTAGTTTTAGTCGCCTTTAATGCATATTATGCCATAAATGGGAAATAGTTTTTTTAACATATATATTTCGAAAAGTAATCAGATTCTGGAAAACTGCCAGAACTAACCAAATAGTACGTGACTGTACGTGTCAAGGACTATCAAATATATTTTTTCCGGGATAAATAAAAGCCATGCGGTAAAATAAATGCATAGCAAATAATATTTGTTTTAGTTATTACAACTAAAAATGGGAAAATAAAAATAAACCTTTTTTGCAAAAAATATAACCCATTTCAAAAACACAAAAAAGTAAAAAATAACTTTAGCTTCAGAAGTCGGTGACAATAAACAAAATCAAACTAACAAAAGTCAACGACTTGTGAAGCTAAAGTTATTTTTTACTTTTTGTTTGTGTTTTTAAAATCGGTTTTATTATTTGCAAAAAAGTTTTTTGTAATGTCTATTTTATTTTTCTTTTGAACGAATATTTATAGTTCTTATATGTAAAGGTTTGCCACGTAGCGCGTAGTCAAAATTAATGTTAACGACCCAATTTTGTTTCTCAATACCAACTTCACATACTTCACAATATTTTTTTGTTATATTTTTACGCTTGGTAAACACTGTTGTGTTGTAACTATGAATCAAATCGACTAAAAGGTTTATGGTAAAGACACAGCTGGCAGCCCTAACGCACAGCGTCATATTTAACCATAGACAAATATTATTTGACAACCGACGCAAACCGCGAAGCCGGGTTTGGTAGCGTTTGTTTTCTTCTAATATCATTATTACCAATTTGTGCGTAAAAATATAACTTAAAATGGCATACAAAGGTCCTCCGAAAGTCCAGAAGGTGATGGTCCAACCCATCAACCTTATCTTCAGGTATTTACAAAGCAGAAGCAAAGTTCAAATCTGGTTGTATGAGAACGTGAATCTACGAATCGAGGGACACATCGTGGGATTCGACGAGTACATGAACATTGTCTTGGATGAAGCCGAGGAAGTAAACGTAAAGACTAAAAATAGGAAGCAAATTGGAAGAATAATGATGAAAGGGGACAATATAACGTTAATCCAGAACGTGAATCCTAATGCGTCGACGGTGTGATAGGTTATGTAGTTTAGTTTTAAGTTCATTCCTCCAGTTTATGAAGAAGAAACAGGTGTTTTTATTTTTGGAAAGCGTTGCCACGCTTCACGCACTAGTGTATACCTAATTAAAGTTAAGATTAATTGACAAACGACTTTTATTTGCTTCCTTCTTATAAAATCATAACAGTGTGATAATGTTGGTACTCCAATCCATGTACACAGAAGGGAAGTAAATTCAATATCTTGATTCTAAATAAATGAGTGAGAAGTTATTGTAGAATCTGTGAATTACCTAGTTTTCCCTGTAATATGAAAGAGTTGTTGGAGGCCAACACACACAACAAACTAAATTTGATACTCCAAAAAGCTGGGTGTAACATGAACAAAAGGCCTGGTTTCCACCAAAATAAATAAGAGCTGGGATGTCTAAGATACAACCAATCACAGGAGATGAGAGACAAATGTGAATTTTAACCAATATGGTTAATCAATACTTGCACATCTCCGCTTTGGTGGAAACCCTGACAAAGAATTCTTAAAGTGAGTATGTAATTCTTCAGAGATGCCCCATTAATATGTACCTTTTTGAGACTTGTTGTTAATTACACAAACATTTAATAGAAATAAATTATTTATATAATTTCACAAAGAACTTACCGAATTGTGGTGAATAACCTAAATCACTACGCCCGGTTCTAAATCACTACTCTCAAACTGGTGATGATTTCAGTTATTAGTTTTAGTACCACTTCATCATAGGTGTATGTGGCAATATAGGTCTGTGGGCCAAATGAGGTAAATGCATTAAAACATCTGTAATGTATAACCTCCACTAAAATACCTAATAAACTCATCAATATATACATAATACTTAGAAACAAAAAAAACAGGTGCATTTTCAAAATAACGGACTGGAGCAGACTCCAGCGGGCTGCGGACACTGGAGTTGATAGATATTTCAATATTATATCCACCAAATTTCGAGGCTGGTCAAATTGATTTTAACTTTTACCAAACAAAGAAGATTCACGATTTTTTCTGTGGGTTAGCAGTAACTACAAAAAGCCACCTGCTATGATTACATACACATATTTGTCCATGTAGATAAATAAATCTATTTTCCTGCTGCTGCAGAGTTATAAACAGTGTCAAGTAAGTATTTCACTAACACCAGTCACCAAAATATGATGGGTAGGTAGGTACTGATTCAGTCTAAGTATTCTACTCTTTGGTACTGATTACTGGATAGAAAAAGTTGTAAGTAACTACCTGCTTAGAGTCCTTGTTGCATGTGGTAGGTACCTAGTGTATTGTTTTGTATCTATTAAGGGTCAATGACCTGTAATAAATGTTTTTATTTTATGAATACCGACTTAGTTGAAGCTGCATATTTTATTACCTCACTGATGTTAGGAGGATCTCTCTTTTGACGAGGACATTTGCCAGCAAGCTCAGTTTTGTCCATTTGTACGGTTTTTATTTAGTTTGTGTGTTGAAATTATCGTCGTCAACAGGAGGAAAGAGTGCGTCGTCGTTCATGGAGCGCTGTATTGCTTTCATCGGCGACAACGCGGCTGACTGCGTCAAGACCAACGCGTTTCTCAATCTGCCCAAGGAAGCGCTGATCAAACTCATCTCTTCTGATTTTGTTAGTGTATATTTTATTTATTTCACCATCTTAAACGAGTAAAAATGACTACAAACTACTTTAGCGACATCTTTTTTAAATAAGTTTTGCTATTCGATAACAGGTGGCGCTGCCGCGCTGTCTGTTTACTTTTTGTTGATCAGTTTTAATTTTTCTTATTGAAACCATGCTAAACTCATAAAATAAATGATTTAACAAATGACAAACTTACAAAAAAAAAGGCTCACGTTAAAAATGGGACTATGGCAGAGTGAGACCTTCCTTCTACAGCATGTATCAGAAAAGCGTGAACACATCTTTCTGATACACGCTGTAATGTGACGTCAAACGTCCGGACCAAATTATTTGTGTCTTATTTATAGTATGATCCTTTTTAAAAAACATTCTGTGTTTTCAGCTATGTTTAGAAGAGGAGGAAGTGTGGCGCTGTGCTCTAGCCTGGGCGAAGCAGCGCGCTGGCGTGACGCAGCCCACGGCGCACTGGACCGAGGAGGAGCGCGCGCGGGTCTGTCACCACCTGTCGCCTCTCATGCAGCATGTTCGGCTACTGCTTATTGGTATGTTAACTAATTGCATTTTATTCAACATGTTAGGCTGTGGTGGATAGGGTTTTGTGGAGCAACCTGAGAAAAGCCCATCTCCAGTAATTAGTGGATTGCGTTAGGCTGATACACGTCTCTTATTTTAGTACATTGTGGTGTTCTGCGTTGTCTTTAAAGTGTGCGACCTCGACGCACGAAACTAACGAAGCCTTAGTCGGTTATCGGCCGAAGAGTCAGTGCAGTAATTGTGAAAATTCCTATTGTCAATGCAGTAATTGTGTGAGGATTTTCCGTATTACCATTTTTTAAAGTAAAAATATTTAAGAATATCGATGCGGACGTCAAGCGTCACCTCGCAACTTGACCGCGCGGCTTTAAACAATGATAATACGGTCCTATTTTCAATGCAGCCAGTAAATTTATCACGCACCTTTCCGTTCTGTTTGACCTTAGGAACATAAGTAATACAGCTTAACAAACCCAATGCTCTATATATCGACATGTGCTAGCCCATTGAGTACAAATTAGCATATTATTAAGCATTACGTCCCCACTGCATAGGGTGAGTATTTGTTTTTTGGTAATGCTTAGTTTAATTCAAGTAGTTTTTATTATAAATCACCTACCATGGTATGCCTGTGTGTATTTCACGCGCTTGGACGTGGAGTTGCGGACACCAGCCCGCTATACAATACAATGCCTGTGTTCTCTAACTCTGGTCCTCTATACATTGCACTTGCAGACAGCGCGGTGTTCGCGGAGGAGGTGGAGCCGACGGGCGCGGTGCCCATGGAGCTGTCGCTGGAGCGCTACCGCCGCGCCGCGCTGCACGCCGCGCCGCCGCCCGCGCCGCGCCCCGACCATGACAAGAGGACGCAGCCGCGGTAACGACACTTCACGACATTTATTATAACAGCAAACATCTGCGCCTATTGCGCTATTTATCATCGGGTCGGCTTCCAGTCTTACCGGATGCAGCTGAATACCAGTATAACATGGGGCGTCTGCTTAACTGACCTCCACAACCCATCTAAACCATGTTAAAGAGCTTTTATTACCATTGCTATGGAATGTTGACACTGACAGCATTCCTGCACTGCTTGCATTTGCTTAACGTAGTCTGAATACGTTGATTACGTTCAGTTTTATGGTCAAATTTGCCCTAAGTGCCCTAAGTGCCCTAAGTGGTCCTACTGACAACAGTAGTTGATGAAGAGCGGGCTGTTCATTTGTATATTTTGTCTTTCAGAAGTTTTTGCTTTGATTTTTAAAGTTTCAGACGCTCGCAATAATAAATTATTGTTACAAGCTTAGTAATATTTATAAAACCTTTAATTTCTGTTTCAGTTTGGCAGTAAACATGTTCACAGGATCGTTAATATTGCAGCAAGATAAGAGTGCCTTCCAAGCTGTTATCAACAACTGGTAATTCAATGAAAAACAGACATCAAGATTAAAATTTTGTTAGCTTACTTTACAAATAACTCTCATGTTTGTTTCTTCTCGTAGGTGCGGTACACCGAAACAGTCTTGGCGTCTTATATTCCGCGCCTCTACCCACGGGTACTCTGCACAAGCGTTTCACTCGCACTGCGATGGTGTCGCACCCGTATTATTGCTAGTACAGGTAATAAAAGTTCACAGTTTGATCGCTCGACAAACTAGACCAAATCCTTGGTTAAGCTATCTCAGATATTGCCAGAGTCTTAAGGGCTGAGAATAGACTATGGACAATTTGCAACAACCAATGAACATATCGTTTCAACGTTTATTTTTGTCCGGCTTAATCAAAGTGGTTTTTAATTTATGTTCGTGGTCCCAGCTGTCCCGCGGTGAGGTGGTGGGCGGGTACTGCGAGGCGGCGTGGACTGCCGGGGGCGCTGGCGGGTACATCCCGGCCGAGCGCGCCTTCCTGTTCACTCTCAGCGACCCGCCCGCGAGATACACGCTGCTTAAGAAGGCTTTCGCGCTGTGTTATCATGCGGAGTAAGTACTGTTCACTGTCTATGACACAGCCCAACCAATTTTTATGTCAGATCTCGCATGCTTAGATGCTGCGTAGTTGATTTCAATTTTTTAATCCATATTCGAGAACTAAGAGTTTCTACAACTGTAAACTAAAGTTGACTTTATCTTGTTATCAGTTGTGGTCCAATATTCGGTGCGGGCGCAGATCTCCTGATATCGAGCAACTGTAACAGCAACAGTGAAAGTTACAGCAATCTGCACTCGTACGGCGACCAGATGGCGCCGGCGTCGCTCGCCACGGAGTACAACTTCACTGTTAGAGACTACGAAGTGTTCACTTACAAACACAACTAAATACAGCAGCAAATGATTCTAATACATGACAGCGTGCCAACTAAGCCGTTGTCAAAAACAAAATTGTTACAGCTACTCATCACTAGATGGCGTGCTCTAACTCTGTGCGGATAAATTGGTACTTTTCAATTAATTTATTTTATTTACATAAAATTAAATTACAAATCATGATATTTAATTTTAATCAATCAATAGGTACCAACCTAATAAGTAAGTAATTATTATGTTTTGCCACCGTCCATTTTTTCAAAAGTGTTTTATAATTCTATTTAGACTTTCGTGTATTGTACCAATAAATCATTATGTGACCAAAGCCTTTATTTGATTGTTCGAAGTGTGGGTGGAAAAATAAGGCTGCTTTTAAGTCGACAACGTTCCTTATAAAAGCGCCATCTAACAATCACATCTCCAAGCAAGTTGTAGCAGGGTGAAGTTTCCTTTAATTCAAAATATCCAAACGAGATGGCAAGAGTCACTTCGTTTACTTCGGTTTTTGTTTTAATGCAATGATTTTTTGGCATCACCTCTTAAATATTTGGTTAAATATTGCAGACGGAGAATCCGGCAAATTAGTTTAGTATATAGTTAAGAATATATATGTACATTAAGACTCTGAGTCATTAATTAAAGATATAATGGGGCCCACTGTTTGTACACATTATAGCCTGTATGGTATATAATCAAAAAATCTGGTGACAACTTACAAAATGTAGCTCATTCACGGCCTTGCACAATCAATATAATTATTAAAACCGTATAATTAAACCTTCATCATCTGTTACTAAACATGAAAAATAAGGTTTTATTTCCCGTTCCCTTGAATGAGGACGTGTAAAGCTAAATGTTTTTATTGTGTCTTTTTTTTTTTTTTTTTTGTAATTAAGGAATAATAAAGGCTTTTTTATTTTATTTTTTTTAAAGCTAAATGTATCAGAATGTAATAAAAAATACCAATTTATTTACATCTAATATTACGTATTCAGACTTCATATGGACTTCATATATTAGGTACACAGACAACATCTATAGCCAAGCCTACCTGAGAAATGCCATGTCAGCTTTCATTTTAAAATCTATTCGTTTATTCATCTAAAGCACTTCATACATTTTTAAATGTTCTATAAAAATAAAAATAAAGTAGCCTACCGGTATCGGGAACAGGGTCCAAGCTGGTCAGGGCTCCAGAGAGAGGAACCTCCTGACAATAGGAGCCCTGTCCAGGAGTACCGCTTTCTGAATCATCCCTTGATCCAGCTGCCTAACGAGAGCCTCTTCAGGTATTGTATTGGTCGAGACTCTTGGCAATTAAGCCATTGGTTGAAACGACTATCGCCACAATTATCGCTGAGTTGACACCCCACATGTGGACAACCTCGTGAGCCAAGTCAAGATAATCTTTCTCGGCTTTCACGAGGTTCTCGTCATGCGGGACCGTGATGTCAACAATCATTGCGCGCCGCTCTGATTGACCCACCACCACTATATCAGGCTTATTGTCTAAAAGAGTCCTGTCAGTGATGATGGATGGATAGATCCCAGTACAATATGATATTGCCATTTTCGAGAACTGGGTCGGGCACATACCTATAATACGGCACTTCCGATTCCACAATGCTGTATTTAAGAGCAAGTTGCTGATGGATAATCCTGGCTACAAGGTTGTGTCTATGCAAGTACTCTCCGTTAGCTAGACGAGAACACGCGGAGATAATGTGACGGGTTGATTCGCCAGGACGGTGTCTTTCACAATAAATCTCCGGTAGTTATTCGTCATCACAACTTCCAACTTCATCCATAATTGCACACACAAAACCTTCGGTTTCTCCGAAGAGGTCCCCGGAACTTAGTCAGGCTACGGACGCTGATAGGTCTCCATCGGTCATGGGCCCGATGTGTGCAGGGACCGGAAAAAGCGTCCGTGAAGTTCCTTACTCTGCCATAAAATGTATTATTATTACTGTTATTAGGTACCGTTACTGTTTATTCTTACAGATGGCGTTTGCGTCCTCTTACTGAAACTCAAAGAATGAAGAAGCTAAGTAAATAAGTATCTTGACTTGGCTCACGAGGTTGTTGACATGTGGGATGTCGACTCTGTGATCATTGTGCCGATAGTCGTATCAGCCCATGGCTTAATTGTTAAGAGCCTCGATCAATGCCTGGAGGGGGCTCTCGCTAGGCAGCTGGATCAAGGGCTTGATTCAGAAAGCGGTACTCTTGGACATGGCTCGTACTGTTAGGAGGTTCCTCTCTCTAGAGCCCCGACTGCCGGTAGCTTGGACCTTGTTCCTGATAACAGTGGGCTACTATTTTTTATATTTTTAAATGTTTTTGTTTTTGAGTTGAGATTGAAATATTTACAACTGTAATTCAAAATCAAAATCACAGCATTTATTTCAAGTAGGCCAGTTACAGGCACTTTTGAATTGTCTAAACAAAGATAACAATGAAATTGAGTGTCCATAGTAAAAACAAAATAGACAATTCAAAAACTAAAAATAATTAATTCAAATAAGCCGTGGCAACCAAGAGATGACCAGTCACAACTGACAGCGCCCGTTCACGAACATGAAGCATGGATCAGCACCATTCAACTCAACCATTTTGAAAGGAAATGATCCGACACACGCGCCACCATCAGCGAGACATTGAGTGAGCATGACATACTCTCAACCGCCAGGGCACATTCAAGTCGGGAAAGGACGTAGGTTTCCAGTGAACGATAGCTCTTTAGTACATAGCACTCACACAATATGGGCTTTATATAATACTAAAGAGATTGAATCTATACAATGCAAAGATAATTGTAGAATCTTCCGCAGCTCCAACAATACTATATAATGTTATCAATCTGTGCGTCCCTGTCCTTGTGGAGCAGGACCGGCTCTACAGGAATTTATAATTATGTATGTATATGACTATAGGAGATAATAATTATATCTTACTTAAATTTCATAATTTAATTGTATATAAAATTATCAAAAATGGTTTATCAATGACAGCTGGTATCACCGAGTAGCTGAGCAGATCAAAATCCAAAAGTTGATTTTATGTACTATAGTTTGTTTAGCGCCAAGCCATTGTTATCTACCCCTTTGTCGGGGCCTGTCATCTTAAGCCTAAGTATCTATTCATTGTAGAAACCGAAAGTTTAGCGAAAGTTACGAAATATCAGCCTTTAATTTAAAAAAAAAAAACCACAACTAAAAATAATCCTTCCATTGATGACAATACAATTATTTTATACAATGAGGTGAGAGTATCTAACCACTGCTCAAACATTGATTAATGATCGCAGCAATGTAAGTTCTTATTTGTTAACTGATGTTAGAAACATTGATAAGTGCTTGTCATTTTATCCACAGTTCTGAGCAGGGTCAAGCACTTGACAGGTCGCTTGTGTCAACCACGAGACCACAACATCATTAAGTTCAGGAAGTGCGCTCATTAAGAACCGCATGATGAGTTGCTTTCAATAATGTAGCTCTTATTGTATTCAAAAGATTGCCAGATGAACTTGCGACCTTAAGAAAGTAGCTGGAGTGGAACGAAGCCGCAAGTAACCTGGGTGCTGTGGCGCAACTTGGTTCAGACAAAAAACAACGTATCCTTTTAAGGGTTCCGTAGCCGAATGGAAAAAAGCGGAGCCCTTAGATTCGTCAATTTAAGTCAAAACATTTAAACCTAAGAGCTCAAAATTCAAAATTCATTTATTAGCTTACATAACAGAATACTGAAAGGTTCAACAGCGGGTCCCAAACTAGGCGTAGCCTGTATCTTGGTGACCCAGACACTACACTAAGTTAAAAACTTACAATGTTCTGCTAGCGCAAGAAAAATAAGCAAAAGGTAACCACAAGCATAAAACAAAAAGAAAACTAACAATTAATAACATTGAAAGTAACTACACACATCAAAAGTGTCTAGGGATCAACATATATTTTTGCAATAACTTTTCTCCTGATTGATATTAATTAAAATTTTCTTTAAGGATTCATCAAATAAAGTGTTTTCGTTTGTCACAGTAACGATAAACCAAGTCACCTTTGCATTAATAAAGAAATTTGCCATTTTCCTAATAAAGGGATTTTTGACATTTGAACCACTAACACAAAAGTTCGAAAAAAAGACTGAAATAACAGTTTTCTTTAAAATTTTATTGGGTAACTTAAACAATTAATAATCCGTGTTTCTACCGCGAACACTAACAACACAAGAACATCGGTTTGGCATACTCAAAATGAGTTCATCCAAATCACGCTGTGGAATGGCCGCCCATGTTCGTTGCAACAACAAAAAAAGGTCTTCTTGCGACTGGATACCCTCCATATTCGGCAGAGCTCTTCTCTGTAGCATATCCCATGCATGCTCAATCGGATTCAAGTCTGGCGACTGAGCAGGCCAGGGCAGGACATTGATGTTAGCTGCGGCGAGAGTCTGTCTTACAACTCTTGCGGTGTGCGGTCGTGCATTATCATGCATTAACTGAAATAAGGGACCGATTTGCACTTGTAGAGGAACGATGACGTCTGATACAATCGTCTCAGCATAAATTTGAGCGTTGAGGTTGCCTCTGATCCAAATCAACTCAGTTCTTCCGCCGATCCAAATACCCGCCCATACCATGATGGTTCCACCACTATAAGGATGGACTTCCTGGCAGGATTTTAATCGCTGTTGGCGTCCAGGGGTTCTCCAGTGTCGTATACGTCTTGTATCCGGTCTCATACCAAAACGAGACTCATCAGAAAAGCACACGAAACGCCATTGTTCTTCTGCCCAATTTCTGTGTTCAAGAGCCCATTGATATCGTATCCTACGATTATGCATTGCTATAGGTGGTACCCGTAGCGGTCTTCGGGAATGAAGGTTCACTTCATGCAAGCGGTTTCTGACTGTTTGGTCGCTAATTAAGTTCCCTGAAGAGTGATGAAGCCTCACGGCTAACATCATGGCGGTTATTGTTGGAGCTCTTCGAGTTAAGATTTGAATGTATCGGTCTTGTCTCCGTGTGGTGCAGCGATACCGTCCTCCATGGCGCTCAGCCACGGAACCAGTGCTTCGGTAACGTGTCCAAAGTCGACTGATAACACTCTGACTTGTATTCAGAGCTAAAGCCACAGTACGTTGCCGGGAACCAGCTTCTACCATTCCCACGGCTCTGAGCATTTCTTCCCTGCTTAAATGACGTCGCCGCTCCATAATAACGTTGGTTTTAATCAGTAGTAGGGAAACAGTAGCACTAATAATGTCTTCAATGCGTTGTATGTTTTTATAGGGAAAATATTGACAGCTGATTTTCATCTTTTACTCGAATTTGATTCACAGTTCCTGATTCAAATTATGAAATGCACCAAAAAGGATCCATATAAATTTATAAAATCATAAATTTATTACAAAGCCACATCTCAATCTCAAGAAATCCACATAAAAATGCTTGATCCCTAGACACTTTTGATGTGTGTATTAATAGACAAAAAGAGATAAGAGAGGGAAAAATTAAAATAAGATAATAATTTATAACACTCAAAAAAAAAAAACTTAGGCATACAACAGTTGAAGTGAGTAAGTGTGTGTGGGGTGTGGGGTGAGTGTGTGTAGTGTGTACACAGAAAGTTTTGCTAATAGCATTAAATACTCTTATAGGGAAGTATGACGTAAGTCGGGCCGCAAAGAGGTTTTTTTTTATTTTTGGGAGGGGGATTCTTTCTGCGACTTTTCTAAGTACCTCCCTTGCTGCAACTAGAGCGATTCCTGTTGACTTTTATGAGGTTTAAAAGTGACCCTAGGATAAACAGTTGACGTACGCGTAAAACCCCGGACTCTTTATAGTTCATCCGTAGAAAAACGACGCGGCTTACCCAAAAGTACTTTGAGGACGGCCCGCTGAGCGCTTTCTATTTCCAGCATGCACGATTTCCCAGCGCCACCCCAGTCACCGACACAGTATTGCAGGACAGACTGGCATAGTGAGATGTAAACCTGAATACAAATCTTCTTTGGAGCACTAGCTCGTAAGAGTTAACCAACATAAATGAATTTACGGGTCTTTTTTGCGAGTGTTCGAATGTGTGCTTTGAAGTTTAGGTGCTGATCAATTATGACACCTAGGTATTTCGTGGTTTCTACTCTGACAATGGCGTTGCAGTAACAGTCGGTGGCGGAAACGGATGCTGTTGCTGAGACATTGCACTTGTTGTACTTTTAGTGAGTCAATATTTGGCCTACTTGATTGAATAACATGAATAGTTAAGAGATTCGTTTTACTTAAGTTCAGTGTCAGGAGATTTTGTTCCAGCCATGCCATTATTATACTCACCTCTTTTCAGCTGCATCCATTACCTCTTCCCAAGTCGCATCATGAAAAATTATAGCAGTGTCATCAGCATAGCAGATAGCTTCCGACTGTGAATAGGTACTGAGTCAATAGTGAACAGGGTAGGCCCCAATATACTTCCTCGAGGCACCCCAAAGGCCACCGGAAGGGTCCCGCTGACAATATCCCCAATTTTGTCTGTCTGTCCGTGTACAGCCACTTTATTCCGAAACTATTAAGACTACACAATTGAAACTTAATAGGTACCTAGATATATTCTGTAAACCGCTTTACGATTTTCATACAAAAAAAAAAGTTAAGGGGGGGCTGGCTATACACTGAACTGAAACTATTTTTTTTTCCATCAAACCTCGGGGTCTTCAAAAATGACATTGAGGATTCTAAAACCATTTTTTCTCAAAGTCAATCGTTTGTAACATAAAGTGGTAAAATGTGTGCCCCTCCCTCTAATTTCTAAAGTAGGAGGAGGAAAGTTCTGAAGAAAATGTAGGATTGTAAAACGTAAATAAAACTTTCAACCAAAATTAGTTTGAATAAGATTTTATGTTTAGGTTTTGAGATATGGGACTTTTTCGTCAAATTGCAGCAGTAACTTTGTTTTTCATTAACATACTACTTATGAAAAACAAATTAAGTTTCAAATTTAACGTGGACCAATTAAGTAATTATACCTAATACCTACCTACTACGGAGACAAGTTTAGTACCTAGGTATCTACTGACTAATTTTTTTCCCGAAGATCTAAGACCAGCAGTCTCCAGCGACTGTTGCCATGAGCCGTCGCTGAATCAAACCACAACACGCTATTAATAGTATTATACGAGTAACTGTACGTTATGGCAACTTAACAATCGAATTATCCACGACCAATTACAAGTAACTGCCGGTTATTGTGTCCGGGTTCACACTCCACATCCGGAATCGTTCATTTACCGCGCTGTGTCCGGTCGGGCGGTCGGATGGACCTACAATAGGGAGGCAGTAGTGGAAGGTGGCCCGCTTATGTCCAGTTTGAATTGCTGCTGCTGTTTTTTGCGAGCTTCTGTTTATTTGATGTCATGACCATCGCGTGGTAGAGTGGTCATCAAACGGTATCCAGTTGACCCACTGGGTTGGGTTACTTATCCGCTCAAGTGGGTTAAGGAATCAAATGATTAATTATAACGAAGGTATTATACCTAACCTCTAATTTTTTGGGTTTTTGTTTTTTCGATGTTCTAATAACTTTTGAAGGATATTTTCAAATCTTTATTGACAGTTTTGTTAGCATATATCTCTGTATCTCGGGTTTTGATTAATGGAAGGAAAATAAAATAATATTCTATGTCATATAGAAGCTATTAAATTTATCGCTTTTTTCATCAATAAATCATAACTGTAAAGCAACCTGCTACCTACTTTAAGATTCCCAGCGCTAAGGTTATGGCTATACCTCGTCACAAATCCTTCGCAAGTGTCCAGTGAACCAGTGAAAGCCAAGGCTATTGGAAAGCTCATTCGGAAAAACCCAAAGCTTTGCTTAAAGCTCGGGTATCTACTTAGGTGCGCTTTCTGATTAAGTAAACCCGTGTAATTAGGTATATTTTAATGGCTGTAACAGTAAACAAAGTAATTTTACAGCAATTTAAAGCGAAAAGTAGGTTTCCCTTATCCAGCATCCACGTGTTTACCATTAACAATCCGGGCCAATGGTCTTGTTCATAGTTCATGCCAAATACATAATCCAGCTATAAATACTTACTATAAATATTCCTCGCGGAGTTTAACGTCATTTTAAAATATAAACCGATAGTTAGAACGGTTATTCGTAAACGTATGTTTATGAAAATTAAGGTTTAAACCGCAAAATGAATTGGAGTATCAATTAACTTCACTTTTTGCTGACACGGAACTGTTTTTTACTGCTGGTACAAATTATCTACCTATGGTATTTTATGTATATAGGTGTTTGTTGTTATTTTGATTCGTGCGTGTACCTACAGAAAGTCAAGAACTATGAAGTATTCAGCTCTTCTCGTACAGCAAAAAAATCTGAGACTAGTTTGAACATAACGGTTTTTATAAAACACCTTTCGGCAAGCGATGTCATTATTATTTAAAATTAAATAGTAATTTCCAAGTTTTATTCTTCGATTGTTACGGGTATACAGCGTGTAACAGAAAGAGTATAATCATATGGAATACTGTGGTACGGACCATCAAACTGAACAAGTTTCTCTATGGGACCACCATCGAAATCGTAAAAAAATAATCAGTTGTCCTATACAAACTTTCAATACCTACTCGACCCAAATGTATGGGACAGCTGGTTATTTTTTTCAATACACTTTCTCGAAAACTGGTTCTAATCGCACTACGATTAGGTTCAACATGCAATGTATTTCACACGCGTGCGATTTTTAATATTTTTCCGCACACGTGCGGAAATAAAAATTTGCACAGATAAGTCTAAAGGGTTCAATGACTAAATCTATAGTCGGCGGTGATTGTTTTTTTTTTAATCCCGGCAAAGAGATATGCGTCTTTACGGATTAAGTATTTTTCGAGTATTTAAATTGTGTTTATAAATAGAATATCATAGATAAAAATGATTATTTAAAACAAATATTTATTTTTATGAACAAATTAACATGTTAATGTGCTCTAAATTAAAAAAAAAAAAGAATTTTCTTTTTTTCATATTAGGCTGTATACAGCATCATACCTTTGCATCTTCTTCAACCTGGCGAAAGCAAAGCGCGGAAAAAAAGCAAATTAAATCATAGTTTCCTAATAATTCCTGACAAAAATACTTACCGTTCTAATATTTTATTTCTTCAAAAGTATATTGAAAAACGTCGTTTGATACGCGTGGGGATTTGCTATTGCAGTTCTCGGCTCCATAACACCCTCGCTTGCAGCTCGGGTGTTAATTCCGCGCTCGAATGCAATAACAAAGTTTCCCCAGTTATATCAAAATGTACTATTATGATTTCGATGGTGGTCCCATAGAGAAAGTTGTTCAGTTTGATGGTCCATACCAAAGTATTCCATATGATTATATCCTTTCTGTTACACGCTGTACCTACAGGTGAAAATTTTACAATGCAATATGCATTAATTTTAATTAAACAATGTATATGTTTATCTCAATGGATAAGACATTTACTAACAAAATACTTATTTCTAGAGAGCGTAAGTTAAGTCCCCAGGGTTGTCATACAAATCAGACTGTCGGTACATTCGGAGCAAGTTAGCTAACCCTCTGCCCAAAAGTTTTATCAACCAGGAACAGCCGTTACCCTTAGCGACTGGGTTGCGGAAGTCTTATGGCCACTCCAGATGGGAGACGACCCTGAAGTGGACCGCAGGAGACTGATATCACCTCGCCCATCTTTCATTGAGTTACAACAGCTCCTTTGTTCACGGTTATCATCACTTATCGCCCAATAAGCCGATCTCGAGATAATTTATGTTCAAAAACATTATGTGCTCTTAGCTCTTTATGTTACCGCTACTATGCATAAACTCGGTAGACCTATGAACTTCAGTAGATTTATATTAACATACGTATATCCTGTGATCAAATCGATCTTTAACCACTAACAACCTAATGGGCGATAAATTATAGTCTCCAGTAATAAAGGTTTGTATTCAAGTTAAAAACCAGGTCTATAGAATTCGGCGAAAAAAAAGTTGCAACGACGATTTAGAAAAGAAACATCCTCAACAAGGCATACCTTCTTGGTTACTAATGTACTTAGGGTATCGACAGCGTTCTACATATTTGCTGCACACCGCCCGTCCGTCATTACCCTCCTTCACCCTCCCCTTGTTATTTCTTCAATGCCACGTTTCACACAGTCAAAGAGACTTTATATGGCTTTCTAACTTGAACTGTAACATAGTAAAATAAATATGTAAACAAATGGAGGCTTCACATCGTTACCCCAAGGATCTTCCGTGACGTGAGTTTGTGTAACTCACATCATCACATGTCGACCAGCCAATCTTTAAATAGAGCAGATAAATATGGCTAGATCCGGGTTCCGACCCTTAGAACTGATGACAGCTTACCACCGGTAAGAAGCCTAAGGTTGTTGCACAATACTTACAGGTAAAGACATAGGTACCTATGTTTGCTGTCGCTGGACAACGCATAAGTGCTAACTGTTAGTTGCGTTCGTCGGGTAATACGTAGTAAAAGCTTTTTTGGAATGAAGACCACTCACTGCGAAGTTTTGTAACTTTTTGCTCAAAAAAAGGAAACAATTTGTTTTCCACAAATATCGTGGTTTTTCATAATACTGGAAATTCAGACTAGGTACGAAGATTGGGGTTTTCAGCGTTGGCTTTTCGTATTTACCTTTTACCTTTCTACCTAAGGTCGTTAGGACATTTATGATTATATTTTGAGAACTGTTTTAGCTTTTATTTGATCTTCTATTGAAGGTAGGTACAGCAAGACCATCCTCCCAGCTGTTGGCAAAGATGGTGGTCGTTGATATAATGGTTTTTATGACCTAAAACGTAACGAGCGCGAGCAGATGGTCCATTGACGTCAGACTCCTCCAGAGATCCGGTTCCTGGTGCGAAGAGTCTGGGATTAAAGCAGCCCAGCGGTTGCCAATGGATCGGTAAATAATAACACATCTATCAAGCAGCACTTTTAAGAGTTGGCATGTGTGTGATCGACGAGAACATCCTTGTCAAGTTCCTGTTTCTTATGTTTGTTTTTGAGAAAAAAAAGTAGGTACTTACTTGGTCAAGAGCATTATAGTTAGTGCGAGAGGAACAATGCAGTGTTTTAGTTACTTTTTAATTTGGTGGAATGTCGATGATGGCCAATTTGCGTCAGTAACACCAAGCAAAAAGTTATTGCGTTTACAAATTATGAAGCCTGTAGACAAGATTATATTCTCTTTGTCTCTTTCCAGTTCTGCTTACTAGTTTGTTTTTTTTTTATCACATACCATTGGACATTTTGGACATACCGGTGGGTGGCAGACACAACAGCTGCTACGTGGTTATTCCGACCCTGAGTCTGAATCTGTATTTTGATGACCCTAAACAACGGCGTCGCATTTATCCCCTGACCATATCAAAACGATTAAAGGTGTACCACAACACTTTGCATAGAGCATAACAATCGCTAATTCCCTCGAAGAATGGTTCAGTAGATCCGTGACCGATTATACATTAATGTTACGGTATTCCCCAAAACAAACTGATGGTAAAAAGATGTAAAAACAGCACAGAATCATCTGTCAACCTTTAGAATACAGTAATTGATCAAATTAAAGTTTGAAAAAGTTCAAGTGGTGTAGCGGTTCTGCGGTTGAAATTAATTTAAAGTTGTTTATGGTGGAGTATTAGCATCGTTCATGACCGCATAGATTGGCGGACTGTATCTGTTCTGTAATAATTGTCGTGTCCTGATTGGACGAGGTTTGTTTTGACACCGATTTGACGCCAAAACACGTGTAAGGTTGTGGTGAGCGCGTCTTTCACTACTTTTACTTCTATTTTTTTGGAGTTTGTGATTGTTTTGAATCTACTTTTTATATGGTAGGTATACCTAGGAACCTAGTGAACCTACATCAAGAAGAAGGTAGTTTTAAAATTAAAAAAAATACTACCTCAGGGTAGTGTATTGGCCCCTAGTAGTGGGGCCAATAAATGCCAATAAATGTCAATTAAATGTCTACACTAACTACCAACCAGTTAGCCCAAACACAACCCGTTTTCTTTATGCTGACGATCTTGCACTAACTTTTCAAGTCAACAACTGAATATTGAAGGCGTACTTTCTACAGCTATAATTGACTTAAGCCATTACTATGCTGAAAACGCTTTGAACCAAACCCTTCAAAACTCAATCGTGCGTTTTCCACCTCCGAAATAGACAAGCGGGTCGTAAATTAAACATCTCTTGGCAGGAGCTCCGAATCGCCCATAGTGATCACCCGAAATACCTCGGTATAACTTTAGATCGGTGACTTATCTATAAAAATAATTGCCAGACTATAAAATGAAGGTGTGTGCGAGAAATAGCTCACATCTACCAAATGGAGGGCGTCTCCTCAAGTTCTGCAAACAAATGGGTTGGCGCTCAGCTGCTTCGCCGCCGGTGAATATTTTTGCCCAGTATGGGGCCGTTCTGCCCACGCCAAACTAGTGGATACAGCTCTAAATGAGATGTGCCGGAATATTAGTGGTTGCCTTAAACAAAGACCGACCCCGGTACGAATGCTGTTTAGGATATGTTCGGGACCCAATAAATGAACCAGTCTTGATGGTAAACTATTATATTCAACACGGTACGTCTAATACAGGCAAGCGCTTTATCCCGACTAGTTTAGCTTACGTAGTACATAACAAGTTAGGTTACTCGACACAATGAGTGTCTGTCCCTACAGCTGTATCCATTTGCTCGGATTGCGTCTCCAAAAGTTCGTAGGACCATAGCCAGCCACACCAAGAGGACGAAGCTACAAGCTGACTCACGGCATCCAATGCACAATTACGGCGTCTCAGTGCCCCAGAGGCTGAAAAGTCGTAAAAGCTTTATTGGGTGCGTTGGCACAGCTAGTCCAGCTAATAGCAATGCCCCCATAGCAAGATGTGATCTCTGGCGGGAGCTGCTTAAGCCCCCTGACAGTTTCATCGAGCCATCAGCCGACGACTTGGAAATATCTAAATAGACTCCGAACCCAAGTCGGCCGTACGTAGCAAAGACAATCTCTTCAGATGGCGGTTCATAGACAGCTCAGATCTCAAGTGTGTCTCTCATCTTCTATCTTGCGCTGCATACCCTGACGGTTCTCTATTGTGATTCCTAACTTTTTTATCCATAATTTAAAGTGCCATAATTTTTTTCGTCCATAACATCATTTGTCTGAGTGATAACTAACCCGAACTTAATATCATTTAATATCACATTCCATAAAATTGAAATCCCTAAATTCAATATGCCTTATATCCGTTTGTCATAAATATTACAATCAATAATATACAAAAGACTTAAAACTATTTTTTATAAAAGTTACAAGTACTAAATTCAGATTATTTAATGTTTATTTATCGTAATAATATTTTTAAAACTCATTACACTCGGCAATCATTGTGCCGATAGTCGTATCAGACCTTGGCTTAATTGCTAAGAGCCTGATCAATACCTGAGGAGGCCCTCGATCCGTGTTTCGGGGTGAGGTTGTCTTAATGCCTTCAACTCCATGCCCTGGAGCTGCATTAGGGAGGCACTCCGGTATCACCGGGTGCCGACCTAACCTTTGTCGTGTGGTCGAGGACTACCTGACGGACAGGGCCGTCATCTACCCCGGTCGCAGCGGAGAGTGGAACCGGCGAGAGATGTTGTGCGGTGTTCCACAAGGATCGGTTCTGGGACCGCCACTGCGGAACATCGGTTACGACTGGGTGCTGCGCGACGACCTCCCTGACGGCGTCAGCGTAGTTTGCTACGCTGACGACACGCTGGTGCTAGCACAGAGGAGGTCGCACGAGGCGGCGGCCGAAGTAATGACACGCGAGGTTGCGATAGTCGTTGAGTGGATCCGGCAACTGGGTCTCGAGGTGGCGCTGCACAAGTCCGAGGCCATGTGTTTTCATGGCCTCGGAATGCGCCACCATTCGCGGCGCTGGGATCCTTAATGACAGTAGGAGGGGTTTCCATCGGCGTCGAGTCGACGTTGTAAGTAAGTAAGTACCTAGGACTCGTCCTCGACAGTCGATGGAACTTCGTAGAGAACTTCCGACGTTTGGCACCAAAAATGGAACGGGCCGGGGCTGCCTTCAGGCAGCTCCTGCCCAACCTGGGGGGTCCAAATGCTCTATGCGGGCCTGGGGGCCTGCGGCCTGGGGGCTCTATGCGGGGGTCGTGCGGTCCATGGCCTTTTACGGGGTTCCACTACGGGCCACATAGGCGCGGACCTGTAGACGGTGAGCTATGGGCTAGCTCGCCGTCCGTCCGTCGTATGACGATAGGCCGTGTCGATGGCGCGTTCGTGTTCCACGCGCGCCTCAAAGAGATGTCAGCAAAAGGAAGGGGTCCGCAAGGGCCGATGCCTGCCGGGGCTGCGGGACTGTTCGAAAGAGATACCGTGGCCCCGGAACACAAAGGGCGAACATGGATGGGTTTTAGTCAGTAAAAGTCTGACACTCCCTCCTGCTTTGCCAAGAGCGGGGGGAGTCATTTGATGACTTCCCATCCGAAAAAAAAACAAAAAAAAAGTAGGCCCTCCATAGGCAGCTAGATCAAGGGCTTGATTCAGAAAGCGGTACTCCTGGACACGGCTCGTATTGTTAGATTGTTAGGAGGTTCCTCTCTCTGGAGCACTGACCTCCGGTAGCTTGGGTTCCCGATACCGGTGACCTACAATTTTTATATTTTTTAATGTTTTTTTATATTGTTTTTTTAAGGTAAGGTAAAAATGTAAACAATTTGTATAGAAATAAATAAATGGATAATATTTTTTGCTATGAACTTCTCTCAGGCGCGGCGAGGCGGTGCGAAGATCCGGGTTATGTTTTTTATATGACAGCGGGCAATACTTTCTCTTCTTCCGACTTGTTTTGACTTAGTTTACTTATTGTGTAGTTTTGTTTGAAATATCAGGATAACTTCGTTGTAAATTTATTATAAATACGTTGTACAAGCATACTCTATGCATGCAAGCAAGCATGCAGCATGCAAGCAAGCATGCAGTATGCAAGCATGCAGCATGCAAGCAAGCATGCAGCATGCAAGCAAGCATGCAGCATGCAAGCAATCAAGCAAGAAGCACACAAGCAAGCATGCAGCACACAAGCAAGCATGCAGAATACAAGCAACCATGCAGCATGCAAGCGAGCATGCAACACACAGCAGGCATAGTTTCTGTCACGGCTCCGGCACTGCGGGGCTCCGGGGCGGTCCCACGTGAGCTTATCGTCGCAGATGTGTTTTACGCTCACCACCGCAGCTTCGGCTTGCTGGCCGTCAGCTACGGCGGCGAGCGTTAAAACCACCTGCTCCTCAGCTCGCGGGCAGCCTTACCCCTCCGCGCCAACGCGGGCTTAAATTACACTCTAGGGGTAGGGCAGACAAGACTACGTGGAGTCGGTTTTGCATCAATTCGTTTCTGTCACTAAAAACTATTTTTTAGCAAATGTTTGGAGTACCTAACAATTTTATTATAAGTCAATTAACATTCGGAATAATACACGTTATATAATACAATACTTAGGACATATGACTTTATTTCATACAAAATTAGGAGACTCAATTATTATAATACTCGATAATTATGTAAAACAATATTTCGAATTTTTGAACATTATGGATAATGAAGTTTATAGCAAACGTGTTATGGATATAATGATTTTTGGACAAACAATTTTAGGAGAAGCTAGGGAGTACCGCCCGGACGCAGTTGGCGATCTTATGATTGCGAGACGGAGTTCACATAGCTGAATTCTGAGCCAAATACATTCAATCAACGAAAAGCAATCGACTGGTTAAGAAGAATTAAAACCGATAGAACCTTATTTTATTTTGAAAGTGATTAAAAATAAAGCAAATAATTAACATAAACAATTCAACCGTTCGTTCAGAGTTCTGTTCCACAAGCATGACGCTTGAACAAAAATTTGCCTAGTTCGGCTACAGGTGTTTAATTATTTTGTAAAGTGAAAATGTAGCCTAAGAAATATTTGTAGCACTGTAAAAATATTGAACAAGTAATTATGTACCTATGTTTCTTGTTTTAATTTAATTTAAGTACTAACTCTTCATCGGATGACGGCGATTTGAAAAAAAACAAAATACTATTAGAACACAATATTCGTCAAATGTTTTAACAATCGTTATAGTTCAGCATGCTTCTTTTGGCGTGTGTCCATAGTCAGAAGCCAGAAGAACTACGTTGCAATCCAAAAACTTATTAAATCGATCAACATATATCGATTTACATGAATGTTTGAACTTAAAATTGAAATATCTTTAAAAAATCCTGAAAACCGCATCCGCATCCGCGAATGTGAACCTCTAATAATCCGCATCCGCATTCGCATCCGCGGATGACATAATTGTCGCATCTGTAACAACCCTGCACCCTACACCCCCAATCCCTACACTGTCGTACAAAAAATCTTCCGATTGAAAAGATCTCTACGGTAAATAAAGTAATAAAAATGATTTAAAATCATTTTTATTAACTTTTCTAGTACCTATTATCGGGACTGGCAAAAGTGGCAAACAATCAATAAACGTGAGTTCCGGTTGAATTTCGTTGATTAACTTGTTTAAGTTACATATTAAAAAAGTAGAAAGAAATTAAGTTGAACCGTTATTACTTTTACCTAAAGTTTTATGTAATAAAAAAAAACATTAATTGTTGCCGCGAGCTACTAGATGGCGCTGGGCGCTGCACTGCCTACCCGCATCAATCTTCTGTGTTTTCTTTTTTAAATAAAAAACAATTGCTACATTTATGAAGGAGCATCACTTGAAGACGGCTCGACTGATTGTATAAAATGTTTTTTTTTTTGCTACTCGTTTTCTTCATTCATTTATACAGCACCCGTGCGAAGTCGGGACGGGTTGCTATCGCTACTAATTTAATGAAATAACAAAATTAAGAATTAAATATCAACAATAATATTATTTATGGGCTAAAAGATGAACTGTCAGTTTAGTTCACTCCACTCTTAGCCGGGACAATGATGTCGCTTCGTAGAAAATTCGGTTTTAATCTTGATGAACAATTTTTATTTTATTTTATTATGAGAATAATTTATGATTTTGCCAAGGTAAGCGATTTACCATTTAATATTCGACTGTTCAAGTGGACCGCATATTTCTTCAATATGAAGACATAAAGATGCACTGGGTAGCAGCCACTCCTTCGCATCGCATCGTGTTCCCATCCGCCACGGAATCAAGAAAAGTACTCGTATTTATTTATTTGCCTGAGCTTCCACTAACACATCAAACACCTATTCATCAACTGAATTAAACGGTGGTTAAAATAATAATGATTCAATCTGGACGACCGTATAATATGCACGAAAATTTAGAGACACCCATGACAGCATCGTACCTACAGTTATTTAACTGCTGTTGGCGCCACCGCCAACACCGTGCAAGAAGCAAAACAAGATGAAACCATAATCGTCTGTATCAAGTAGTAACCGGCGAAACTGATAGTGTCTAATCGATGTCACAGTTAAACGTCCACAGTTTCCCGGGGTCATCGTGCGCCCACGCCGCGAATCATGCTAAGTCGCGAATTGCATCACTCCCGCGCCCCGCGGAACACAGTGACTAGCGCCAGATTAGAATATTTCGTTATTTGTGTTTGGATGCAATTTATTGGTTGTAAACAATTTGATTTTGAATTTCTAACCGAACTGTATTAAACAGAATTTTATAGGTAAGTACTCTATTTCGAGCACCTACTTAATTAAGCAAATAAATAATCTGACAAAGCAAAATAGAGTAAGCTAAAATATTCTACTTGACCCTGGCTTTGAATAGAATTGAATGAATTTCGGCCACTTCAACATTCACTAAGGGTATTTTCCATCATGATTGCGAAGTGTCGTGAAGATATAAACGGGGCTTGATTGAAATTGATTAACCTTATAACCCGATGAGGCTAATTAGGTTTACCTAAATAAATTATTTTAAAAAGACAAAATATTGCTATATTTATTTATCCTCACTGAAATCAGAAGCACTTTTTTTTAAAGTTGGCAACCCTGGGTACACGTGCGACCTCGTTTGATTTGGGGACAAAGATTGAATTGGAAGTTTTGAAAAAATATATTTTTTTCTTTTTTTTTACGTTTCAGTGGCTAAATTTTGTTTGAACTTTAAAGCGCAGGTTTCTAGCGGTGCCACTTGCCGCTGCAGAAAGCATACAAACACACGGATTGTTTTTCATATTATTGGTCGGTACTTATTGCGCCAAGCCAAAACATTGGACTGTTCTGCGGGGAGAAAAGGGATGACCAATACGTTAACAATAACATTGTACGAGTAAACCCGTACAATATCAAATGTATAATTTTATGCCGACATCGACGCGCAGCGAGTGAATAAAATATACAATTTTAAGTCAACGATCAGTCGTCACATATCACCGTTTGGGCTAACAACAAAAGACTCATTCGCCGCGAGTCGATCAGTTATCAGTTTTAGGTGTTCTTTCAATACAGTAATTCAATAATTCTATCAGTCTATCATTTAAATGTACCTTACCCGTACCTTATTGGTCCTTCGAGCCGGATGTCGCGTGTGTTAATTACAGTGAAGCAATCAAGTACTGTAAAGCTATCACTAGTGACATCAAGTGAACTATCAGTGAACGTGTTTGTACTGCCAGCAATAACACAGTACATAGCAGCAACAACAGCAACTACTCAATCAGATAGAACAAATTTTCTCAATCTTCAAAAAGGATGGCTCCGATCACAAAACCTCGGACTTTAAACGCCGAAGGTTAGAAAATTTGGAAGCATGCTGGCAAGAGTTTCAATCGAATCATGTAAGATTGTGTAGCTTCGAATATGCCAGATCGCATACTTACTTTACTTCAAAGCAATTTGACACTGTGAAGGAGAGATACGAGAAAATCAGAGCAGTTATTCAGAATCATCAGGAAAGACCATCAACACCGCTACTCTTCTAGCTACCTCAAGCACCTTACAGCAACCTTCAGGGCAATATTTAAAGAGTCAGGGATCAAACAGCAAGAAGGATCAGATTATGAGGAAACAGATAAGCAACTTCCAAAAATCCATCCATCTATCCATGATACTGCACTTGAAACGATGCACACCATATAGACCCTCGGCATAGACGTGACTTCGTGGGACCCGTTGATCGTGCACATCCTGTGTCAGAAATTGGATTCGGACACATTCAGCGAAACAACGCAGCAATAAAACAACCCCGAGAATAACTCGAGTTGAATGAATTTTAAGCTTCTCTATAGGGGAAGTTCAAGAGCATGGAAGCAAGCAGAAGAAAACAGGAGATCGATAATCAAAAATTCTTTTCTTCAAACAAAAAACCATCAGAATAAAAAAAATATCATTAAAAGCAATCGTAATCAAGTAACAAGGATAATTCGCAATCACCAAGTTACAGGAAATTGCAAAACTATCGGCCAAACAGTCCAGTCTGCAATGACGCACATGCTATATTTTTTTGCAAACAATTTGCTGACTTTTCCCCGATGAAGAAAAAACAATATGTTGCTAACTTGAATTATTGCCAAAACTGCTTATGACCACAAAGGCAAAGACTGATTATCAAAGAAGCGTTGCGTCGAATGCAACGAATTTCACAACACATTACTTCATGAATCGTATCTAAGGAATTGTCAAAACAAGGAGGTAACTCGATACCTTCTACACAGCAAAACAACATCCGTTATAATCAAGAACGTGCAAATCAAGGTAACACGCATGTGACACAGCAAAATATGATGCAAGAAACTTTGCTTTCAACTGCACTGCTAAAGGTTCAGAAAGCAGATGGGACATATCTGATCCTGCGGGCCCTTTTGATCAGGTCTCACAAATGCCTCTTATCACAGAGAACGCCGCTCAGCAATTAGAATTGCAGAGATCCAGGTGGGACGGCATAATCACAGGCATAGGGCAAAGGGAAAATAGTTGCAAAGGAATGCTGAACCTGAACTGTATGTCAAGCTCAAGAATCAAAGTGTATTAATTTATTATCAATTTTTACATTATGAACAACTTAACAAAATATTTACCATCATAGTCATTCCCTAAATGCATGCCCATTTCTGGAAAATCTAGAATTAGCAGATTCTGAGTAGAACACCAGCCCATTGTCATACTGTTGGGTGCGGACGTATACTCGAATATTCTTTTAGTGGGCATGCGCTTCCGTTTGTTCAAGAGACTCGTCTGGGTTGGACACTCTGTGGAAATATGAAAACTAAATTAATGTGCAACGTGGTACAATTCGACTTAGAAAGATTTCAACCATGTTGTGAAATGGAAGATATTACAGAAAATAAATCATTATCATCAGAAAATCAAGAGTGCATTCAATACTCTAAAACAACCACAAGTCGTTTAGATGACGACAATACGAGTTGAGGCTACCACTCGTACCACAATTTGCGGAGCAATTGGGGCAGCGCAAAAACAAGGCTGTTGCTCAATTCATTAATTTAGAAAAGAAATTACATAAAAACAATACTATGCTCAACGCATATAAATCATTCATTACCGAATACAAAACCTTAGGTCACATGAAACCTTCGACACTGGAATGTTTCGTACCGCATCATTGCGTATTGCGCGAAGATAGTACAACGACTGCATTACGAGTTGTTTACAATGCTTCGGCAAAAACATCAACAAATCAAAGTTTAAATGACCTAATGTACACGGGGCCCTATTTACAGCAAGACCTTCAGTCTCTTATCATTAAATGGAGACAATATCAGTACGCGTTCACGGCTGTTAAAGAAAAAATGTTTAGGCAGATTTGGGCACACCCAGAAGATCAACCTTTACAAAAAATTGTGTGGAGAGATAACCCGTCGTAAAAAAGAGAATCATTCTATATCATCAGCACTACTATTGCAACAAAATTTGATGAATCTACTGAAATTAAGGGGCTTCAACTTGAGAAAGTGGATGTCAAACGATAGTCGTCTGCTGCAAATAGAAGATCAAGACTATTATAAAAAAGAAAGCAAGAATTTTAATCAAGCGGGATTAACTAAAACATTAGGACTCCGTAGAACTTTACATTTGTATCAAAAATTGAATCATCAAGCCAATATCATTAAAAGAACCATACTATCAGACATATCTAAAATATTCGACCTATTAGGAATTAGCATGGATCGTGCCTGTAACAACAAAATTGAAGATGTTATTTCAAGAAACATGGTTATCTAATCTTCAATGGGATGAACAAGTACCAGATAAAATCAGCAAGGAATGGATCAAAATCAAGGAAGAATTAGAAAGTATCAATCAATTTAAAATACTAAGATGGTTTGGTACGGAATCACCGAGCTGTGTAGAGTACACGGCTTTTGTGACGCATCAACAAAGCTTATGCTTGCATCATTTACTGCAGTTATAAATAGCAATCAATCAGCAATATTAGTAGCTGCTAAATCAAAATTGGTTCCTACGAAAAAGCAAATATTACTACCTCAATTAGAATTATGTGGAGCACTGTTGCTGGCCAAACTCTTGTTATCTAATGTTTCGACAGTTCAAAAGTGCCTGTAACTGGCCTACTTGAAATAAATGCTTTGACTCATGACCAAAGTCAAGCAGAGTCTAGCAGGTCATGACCTACAAATATTTGGTTGGAGTGACTCTCCACTGCCGTATTGGGATGGCTTCAAGGGAATCCAAGTCGATGGAAAACGTTCGTAGCAAATAGAACAATATAAATAACTGATAATAAACCACAATCTTGGCGATATGTAAAATCAAGTGAAAACCCCGCTGACTGTGGAAGCAGAGGACTCAGAGCGTCTCAATTGAATGATTATCGTTTGTGGTGGCAAGGACCGACATGGTTACAATCTTTTAAAGCAACAAAAGAAAATCAAGCAATCTATACAATAAACGAAGATATAAAAAAGCAAGAAGACGTTCATGTTGTGACAAAGAATGAATCAAGCATCATTGCATTGCAGACCTGTTTAGCAAGTATCAATCAATCAGCAAAATTTCACGTACCTATTCTAACATTAGTGATGAAGATCACGACCTATAATAGAACAGCAACAAACCATTATTTATCATTATCAGAAATCAGACAAGCAAAGCAAAAAATTATCAAGCATGTACAGCATTCGTGAAAGAAATAAAGGACTTAAAGCAAGAAGGCAAATTAAATACAAAAAGCAAATTATTAAAATTAAACCCTTAAATCATGTATTTTATTATTAATTATTTTGTTTCTCAGCTGATTAGTTGTATCTTTATATCTTTCCTCGGGGAGCATGTACGAGCAAACCCGTACAATATCAAATGTATCAATTTTATGAAGACACCGCGCAGCGAATGAATAAATTATACAATTTTAAGTCAACAATCAGTAGTCGCATGGCACCGTTTGGGCTACAACAAAAGACTCATCCGCCGCGAGTCGATCAGTTTTCAGTTTTGAGTGTTCTTTCAAAACACTAATTCAATCATTCTATCAGTCTGTTAGACTGATAGAATGATTGAATTAGTGTGTAATTTAAATGTACCTTACCCGTACAACATAAAAACCTGGTTTATTTACTTAGTGATGAATAACAAGCAAGGCTTCGTGGTTTGGCGAAAGAAACAAGGACAACACATTATAGGGGTGAGTCGGTTATGACACGCGATCTCTATTATCTCGATGACTCATTTAAATGTAGTTTCCGCTGAAATCTACACGATAGCGACAGTTACTGATTCTCCCACAATTTGTCACTTTAATCTCTCCCCCACTTGGCGCGGGTCTCCCCCTAGCTAACTAGGAAAACAGGTCTAGGAAAGGAAACGATATGAACTTTCCTCTAGTTGAGAACATTTCCAATTAAATCGACTTTTTTTTACAAAATTATTATCATTTTTCAGTTTCAGTTCACTGTTCAAGCAATTAATTTTTTATTTATTTAATTCTGCCAAAAAAACCATCGAGCCAACCTAACATTGACAGAAAAAAGACCTACGTACCTACTTACTTCAAGTTTTAAGACCGTATTTTAATATTACACCACAAAGTCACAATGTTTACAAACAAATGCTGTCGTCACTGACTCGTCGAAGGGTCAAAGATTCGGAAAACCCGCCTGGATTTTCCACCGGTGGCGGCGACGCGTGCGCGCATGTGGCGCGGGCGCGGCGCGGGCGGTGCAGGTCGCAGGGGATTCCGCTCTTTTGCATTTCCATGCGAACTAGCACGCGCCTCTGATAACGGTTCATAAGCTCTGTTGCATGTGCAAAGCTATGCTTTAGTTAACACTTTTAGGTTTGAACTGATACGGTCGGACTGTAGTATCTAGCGTTCTGTAGTTTCGGTCTACTCCCATGGGGACAAGGTGTGAGGTATATGTGTGATGAGGTCCATGTCCGCGAGATTTGCTGAAATGACATAGTTTGGTGATTTGATTCAAGTTTATTTTTTTCTTTCTTGAAATACCCATACATAGCCCATCATCTCCCTGCTGTTAATACAAACCTTTAATGTACTCCTGCTGTTCACATTAACAATAATCTCTCACAATATTGAAAGTAGTAGCTACTTAACTCGTTACGACGTAGCACAAGGCTGATAGCTGGTTTTCGTGGAATTTAAAAAGAAATATTTTGTATTTTTCGCTTTTAGCAATTGAAGCCTTTAATTGCCATAGCGCAAGCGCAAGCAACAAGATAAATCCGCGTTCCCCTAGTAGTTTAGAATGCTACCTACTAGGCTCTGAACGACTCACACGTACCTACCTATTTCGGTTACAAGTTTGACGTCAACAACATTTCTCTTGCGTCTTTCACTGACACATGTCGCTTTCCGTCCACACATACCTACCAGGTAATCCCACACAATATTATTGAACTAAATATTCCAAACAATAACATAGCCAATTAATGAGTAATAACTACAGACCTACTCCAGTACAAGAGTAAGTGATATTCCGTTTCGCATATTTGCTTCGCTGGGTGCAACGTATGGTCGTAATGGGTAACGGGCGGGCGTCATAGAGCCTGCGTGTCTACGTTGTGGGGCTCGTTCGCGAGAGATTTCTAGATCTTACAAGGAAAGCGGAAAAGTGTGCGGGAAATATCAATGAAAAGTAAATCGCAAGTCATGATATTTTATCATGAAGTGAGGGTGACGCAACGTAAAGGTACATTGTTAGAAACCTATTATCTTCTTGCGCTTGACCCACGATTTTTTTTCCATTTTCCCGTCTCAACCGTAACGCAATCATTTACTCCTTTGTCTTTAATTTCATTGCCCTCACAGTCCAGCCATTCTTCTTTGCCCTCGCTCTCCATCCATCAAAATTTCATCCCTCTTCATCAAGTTCATCAGTAGTTGCCCATAACTCCATACCAACCACCAAGACAGACGACTCCCACGGCCATTAACGAAACTATACATAGCGATTGGTAATGGGTGCATTCCTTGGAATGGGTGTTAAATAGTAGACAGATACTAGACCTAATTGGCAACTATTTTGACCCGATAATTTAGGGTCAATATTGGGTTATTTTGGAGAAATCGTACTTTTAAAGTTTTCTGGAAATTTTCCACATCCTCACTGTTAATTGTAAAACGCCGTTCGGGATGTTAATCTGGTACTTTTTATTTTAATAAATCTGGGTAGGTAGTTTTTTTCGATGCACTTTTTTCTTGTTACAGATTTTCTTGTTACCACTTGATGTTGGCTTTTTGACTTAATACGCTGGTCCAGATCTGGTAACATTTGTCCCGGTGAATTTTAATCTAAATGATTGTGACTTTCTGTGATTTTCTTCAACACTGTTTGGTTACACTTATGGTCCACCTGTTGTCCACGTATCGGGCTATATGATCGACCCGTCTGAGTTTTAGTCTTAGTGCTTAGGTATCCATACACATTACATACATACATTCTAGTCATTGTCTTACTGATACTGTTAGCCTGCGTCATCCCACAGCTGGGCAAAGGCCTCTCCTATGACCTTAAGTCATTGCCTTTTATGCAGCCGAAAAGGTTCAAAGCCAGACTTAAAACCGAGATACAGTTATAGCAATGTCTCACCATATCGCATCGCTGCTGGCTCGCTCTGTGTGTCAAACCTCTCTCGCGCGATATCCACGACCTGCGCAATGTGTAATCTGCTTACCTGCATAATTGACTCATACCACCGCACCGGTGCAACCAGTCGTCATCACTGACGTCACAGGCCTTTCTACTGCACCTTGAACGAGAGGTAAACGGTTCATCACCTGGCCCAGCGATGTGACGAACTCACCGGCACGACATCAATGGATTACACATCTATTGTTATCACTGAAACCACTAAATCTGAATAAGGCAATGCGCCACACCTGTAGGTAGTTTCAAACATTCATGTCACGTATAGTTGTTTTATTTAGCTGGAATAGCGATTACTCCTCCTACGTCATTACTCCATGGGCTTCCCTATATTCCAATATCGCGGTCGGTTTTCGGCAGTATTATATTGAATCATACACATGAAAAAAATCACTGTAGCTAGTGGATGGACTTTTTGCATGATTCAGTTAGGTACTAGGAATCGTTATGGAATTATTCTTTAGTGTGCTCTGAAACGATGTCTAGACGCGCAGAGCCTTACTTTTGTTTTGGCAATGACACATAGGTTGGTCGGGCAGCTTCGAAGTATCAAATAGATTGTCATCTGCACTGCCTTTCCCAAATATATTGGGGTCGGCTTCCAATCTAACTTGTTGTAGCTAAATGCCAGTATTTTACATTGTGCGACTGCCTATCTGACCTCCACAAGCCAGTTAGTACTCGGTAATACGATACATCTTGGTAAGACTGGTTGACAGACTTTCGGGCCACTGACTACCTGTAACGACTTTTAAAGATGAAAGAAGTAAACGTTAAAAATTACAAATGCGATCTCTTATTAAAATGCACTTAAATGAAGAGACCTTGGACTCCTTGGAGTAAACGAAATCGAAAAAGAATAGTTTTCGTAAAAGCTTGTCGCGTTTTGTTTTTTTTTCTTTTTTCTATTCAAGCGACTACTACGTCTATTCTTTTTCGTTTTCATTTACTCCAAGGTTTATTTTATTTATGAAGACAAGAATTATAAGAACACGCACACAGGAATTTTATAATATGGTAAATTATAAACTAGTCATAAAAGTAGCGGTAAACAAACATTTAAAATAGGTATGATATAGAAAATGAGAGGGAATCCCGCACGCGCACGCGCGCAAGCTTGCAGGTGTAGCTACAATATTTTGAAACATGATGTAAGTATTGTATTTGTAAGTGGTACGTTGATCGTTTTCCCGCCGGTATTACCAACAGTCAGTTCATCAATTGTAGTAGCACGCCAGCCGCGGGTCGCCGAGGCTACCAGTCGATCGGCTCCGAGCATACCCGGCTTTTAGTTCTATCCTCCGGACTTTTGATATAGTTTTATGGCACTTTTAAATTATAATTAAATTATTAATTATAATAATTTCAGCATGTGTTTCTTCCACTACGGGGAAAGATGGCCCTTTCTTCTTTCCATTTCCACGAATTCGCCCGTGATCCGTTCGGCATGCGGCAGACGTGTCCGGTCCGGCACAGTCGCATTTTAGCTTGACAAAAAAAAATGCGTTGTGAATAAAAATAATAAATACTAAACTATTCAAACTATTCGGCATAATATTTCGAACCGCGCGGCCTTCACAAGGACAAGGCCGTATGACGTGGCGCGCGCGTCGCGTGTCTGCTCGGTGCAGTACAGTTGCGTAACGTAACTGTACTGCACGGTAACATGGCTCGCTACGTATCGTTGTAATTACTCGTACATTATTTATGTCCACGAGGAAAACGCGCTACCACAATAATTGTGAAACATTATCTTCCTGATATTACTAATATGCTGGCGGTAAAGTTTGTGCCAACGTTAGTAGGTCGAAATTATAAGGATTTTCCAAATTGTAACTTTATCACATCTTGTGGATCGGTGATCTCAAAATTACCCAAGTTGTACTGCACGTTTGAATTTTGATTTTGCAAAATAACCTTGTTTTCAAAACTGGGTTCAGTTAAAAAAATCTTTAGATCTAGTCTAACTTGTTTGAATAAACCAATCGTTATTTACTTGAGTAAGTAGACTGTCTGAAAATATTCTATAGTGTGGATAAATGTCCATGGAAGCGCACGATAATTGAAACTGCTAACACAAGGCTCTCATATTTTGTACAATATTTGTAAGGTAAACTCATAAGTTAAAAAAAAAAAATTGTAGGTACATAATGATACTATCCACGAACAAAAAAAAAATTAAATTAAAAGAAATGTCTAATTAGCGTATTATTCTAATTGCTCATATTTTATTCAGCAAACAGTATACGGTCTATCAACTAGGCAGGCCCGGACACACCGGCCTTTTCGTCCGTCTAGACTTTCGGAAGTTTTCATTTGTTTCAAACACAGTTTTTATTTAAGTAAAATTGAAAAGTAAAAATTATAAAACGATAGGAGTTGTTGGTAGATTTGCATTCGGTATATGGATTTTGGGGATGAACATTTAATATAAGAGTCCTCTAATACTGACGGTTTCTTCTCTTTAGCTTCAGCATTGCCTATGGTGTCCGAGGAAATATTATTATATTGAGCATAAACAAAACTTATTTAAATGGAAGAAGACAAATAAATCACAATTTTAAATGGTTGGGCACAACTTGCGGTGTACCCCAAGGGAGTGTCTATTTATTTTTATTTATTTATTTATTTAAGGATCTCCAACAAAAGATGTACACAAAGCATTATTAGTTAATGGAAAACACAAGGTATTTGGTAGGTGTACTCTTTCACTTATAGGAGACCACAACATTCACAATAAAGCTATAAATTAAGCCCCTAATAATTAAAATAAAGATATTTTTATAATAGAAACATAGAAGAATAAATGAAATAATTGAACAAATTCTATTAATTGACATAATTAAATTCTTATAGTTGACATTAATACCTATGATAAAAAAAAATTGAAATAATAATCCTAAAAAAAAAACAATTTATAACATAAATACAGATTAAAAATATGCAATTCTTAACATTAACATAAATAATTCTTGAGATGTTATACAAGTACTATACATTTCTAAAAATTTTATAAGCGGTCAGGATAAAGAATGAGAAATGGAATATTTAAACAATAAGTGTGATGGAAAGCTGACTACAAATGAATTTCCAGCAATTTTTGCCTGAGACTGTGTATACTGTCGCGGAAAATGTCGATATCAGTATTAACGGAGATGACCTTGTTGGTGGTGTCCATCATTCGGTTTAATGGTGCTGATCGACCGAGATTTGTGCGAGATGATTTGACAACGAACATTTGGGGCTTTCGTACTGTTCTGACTGGACATTGACGAGGCACGCTCAGGTGCCTATTAGCGAGAAGGTCGGGTGAGGATATTTGACCATTAAGAATTTTAAAGAGAGTCGTGACGTCAGCCAACATGCGTCGCTCTTCAAGGGAATGCCAACCAAAGTGAGACAATCGCTGTGAGTAGTTAGCTCTGTAAGGACAGTTACGATCTTTATACCGAAGGAATCTGGTGAAGTGTTTTTGGATGCGTTCGATACGATTAATGTGTACTTTGTACATTGGATTCCAGACTGGAGAAGCGTATTCTAGGGTACTTCGCACAAAGGAGTTGAAAAGTACTTTCAATGCATGTGTTCCTTTGAAGTCATGCCCGATCCTTTTTATGAACCCGACCATCTTTCCGGCTTTGGTCAACATTTTATCTATGTGAGGAATGAACGACAGGTTACTACTGAGTGTCCTTGGGCCTTTGCTTTTTCTCATCTTTATAAATGGCTGGCCCGCGCAACTTCGTATGCCTCACATTAAACTAGGATATCTCCTAAAATATAAATTGAAATCAAATTATGTAAAATTAACTTATGATTAATAACGTATTAATTATTTGTATAAGGAATACCATTTCTAGAAAAACTCCTTCGCAAATAATGCATTATTTCAGAACAAAGATTACCAAGTTAAAAAAACGTTATACTTAACGTTATAGTGAGTCAACCTTAAAAGATAGACATATGTTATTGCAGACTTTTTTTACAACTTCCTAAGAGAAACAATTCCGTCATACATGATTGTTGCATAACTTTACGCCGTTTACGCAGCGCACGCAACAGAATCTCTCAGAGGAATAAATTGTCTCCATTTTTGCAACATTTTTCATTGATGCTCCGCTCCTATTGGTTGTAGCGTG
The DNA here is from genome assembly GCA_947578425.1 of Eugnorisma glareosa. NCBI lineage: Eukaryota > Metazoa > Arthropoda > Insecta > Lepidoptera > Noctuidae > Eugnorisma > Eugnorisma glareosa. Next base: position 801,696 of record OX387957.1, on the reverse strand, counting down.
ATGTTATATAGCCTTCCTTGATAAATGGGCTATCCAACATTAAAAGATTTTTTCAATTCGAACCAGGAGTTCCCGAGATTAGCGCGGTCATCCAAACAAACAAAATCTTCAGCAACAAATTTATTTAAGGGGTTCTTCTCAAAATAACTGACATATACAGGGTGCAACCGGTGGGACCCTTCACGAAGCGGTCAACCAAGCATTATGTACATCAAAATAAGTACCTAACTTAACCCAAAAATTATTGCTGGGAAACGACTTTTTTTTGGGTTGAAAAATCACGTTTTACGGTAGGACTCAATGTAACGCACTCAAAACATTGTGCTGATGGATGGATTGAATAGTACGGGGGTCGTGGAGGTGTTTCTAGTAAAATATTACATTAAAAACACGTATTTCCAAAAAATCCTGTGACAAATATGGAACTTTGACCCCCAATATCTCCGTAACTAGAAGGTTCCCAGGTATGGTCTAGAACAAAAAAAATATCGCAATGACAAGGAGAACAAGTGCCTTTCGGCTTCGTGAAGGGTCTTGTTACACCCTTTATGTACCTGTATGTACCTGTACTTTTAGTTTACCTATGTTCTACAAATAACAATATTTGAATTTTAATGTACGGCACTCGGTAATGTGTAGCTTCCTATCAGTGGAAGGATTTTTAAACTTGGATGAGTAGTTTCGGCGAGACGGCGATTACCTTTTTTTTAAGTATTCAGTCATCATAGGTAAATACATTTTTAGCTATAATATTTAAAATAACAAAAAAACTGAGATATGTCTCATTCGTGTCGGGTCTGGGACACAAATGACCGTTCTTCTTTAACGATGTAATTTTTTCAATATTTTATTAAACTTTTTTAATGTTTCTGAACTAATTTGACAATAATTTGACAAATTTTATAAAAAACATGAATCTTAACTTATAAATATTTCTATTTTAAGCATAAAATTATTTATTTTTTAAAATATCTTTAAAACTTAACATAAAAAAATCAGGCAAGGTTAGTTTCTGAACGGGATCATTACTTTCCTCACTGTTCAAACCGTGAGGAAAAACCAATTTTCCTCCCTTTTTTCGTAGAGGAAAGACACTTATTTCGTGCGGGAGTGGTGAAAAAGTTTTTGTACACCTGAAAATGTACATGCAAATTTTCAGGATAATCGGTTTAGTGGTTTAAGCGTGAAAAGGTATCAAACAAACAAACTTATTTTATTATTTACTAGCTGCTGCCAGCGGCTTCGCTCGCGTTTTGGTCGGAAACTGTCCCACGACCACGTTGTAAATATAGCGTATGGCACTCGGGGATAATGTAGCTTCATATTAGTGTAAGAATTTTCAAAATCGGTTCAGTAGGTCCAGAGATTACCCCACAAACTTATGAACAAATTTTACCTCTTTATAATATTACTAGCTGACCCGCGCAACTTCGTCTGCGTGCGTGGGTACATAAAAGAAAGAGAGGTTAGGGAGAATGTGCGTCAACCTTTAAAGTTAGACATATGGCCATTGCGGATATTTTTTTAGAGCTTTTTAAGAAGGACAATTCCGACATACATGATAATTGCGTAACTTTAACCGTTGACGCACAACGGAAGCTCTCAAAAGGAGTAAATCCCTATTATATACTATAACCGATGGATAATCATCAAATGACCCCTCCCACTCTGGACGGAGCGGAAGGGAGTGTCAGACTTGTACTGACTAAAATCCATCCACGTTTCGTCTATTGCCCTTTGCGTTCCAGGGCTGCGATGTCGCTTTCGAACAGCCCCGCAACCCTGGCAGGCCTCGCTCCTCTCGAATCCCTTCCCGTTTGCTGACATCTCTTTGAGGCGCGTGTGGAACACGAACACGCCGTCACCACGGCCTGTCGTCATAAGACGGACGGATGGCGAGCTAGCCCATTACTCACAGTCCACAGGCCCGCGACCCTCGACAGCCTTACGTCTTCATCTTTAGACACTCGATGACAATCATACACCAGCTAGAACGAAAGTTCTCATCAAAGTTCTTGAAATGAGCCGAGACACGATAAAACTGCTGCAAACTGTTGCGGACCTCTTGCAACTGCCTTCCGTCTCCATCGTCAGACCTTTGATGATAGTCATACTCCAGGCAGGTCTAAATTTCACATCAAGGTGCATGAAATCAGCCGAAACACGATATAGATGCTGTAAACTCTTGAGGATCTTTTGCAACTATCTTCCGTCTCCATCGTCAGACCTTCGATGACAGTCATACTCCAGCTAGGTCTAAAGTTCTCATCAAGGTACATGAAATGAGCCCAGACACGATATAGATGCTGTAAACTCTTGAGGACCTCTTGCAACTGCTTTCCTTCTCCATCGTCAGACATTCGATGAAAGTCATTCTGAGTTAGGTTTAAAGTTTTCATCAAAGCGAAAGAAATGAGCCCAATAACATTATACCTGCTGCAAACTGTTTAGGACCGCTTGCAACTGCCATTTGTCTCTATAGTTTGACCGTCGATGACAGTCATACTTCAGCAAGGCCTAAAGTTCTCATCAAGGTGCATGAAATGAACCCAAACACGTTATTGTTGCTGCAAACTCTTGAGGACCTCTTGCAAGTGCCTTCCGTCTCCATCGTCAGACCTTCGATGACATCATACTCCAGCTAGATCTAAAGTTCTCATCAAGGTGCAGGAAATGAGCCCAAACACGATTTCTCAATTTAAAAAACAAAAGATCATGCTTAACGGACTTCTCTGTAAAAAGTTATGCGTGGTCAGGTCATACATAAAATAAGAATATATAGACGCGTCGAATTGAGAACCTCCTCTTTTTGTTTCGTTGGTTAATAAACCAAGCTTCAGACATTTGACACGGGCGAGGGTCATCTTTCACGGAAAACTTAACACCGCGACTCAGAAAAGGGAGTGAAATTAATAGCGCCATCTATCGAGCACGAAATTAAACCGTTAAAATATAATGCATGTAAAACGATCGAACAAACACTCTACAGGGTTATAGCGTCATGTAGACTAATCTAGAGTACTTTTTGTTATAAGAATTTTTTTGTAAAGCTGGTCAACCGATTTAAAAGTTATCTTGTGAGCACATTTTTATTAATTAGTACCATTTTGGTGCAATAGACGTCTTTGCATGTATCTTACACAATGTTGGTAAGTTCTTCTTGAACACTTTAAATTCATAAATCTTTTGATAGAGAGCACTGATTACAATGAAACAAAAACTAAAACCTTCTCTAAGTTCTCCACAATGTTTGTGCATTGAATCTAATCACATTGGTTTTCCCAACAACATGAACCCCGCCTCGCAGCGCGCGCGGGTCATTATTTTGATGCGGAGTTATTTTAAAACTGTGATATCTCCTAAGATATTCATCTAAATTGAATGGTGTAAAGAACAATTTTGGTCACAATTGAATGCTAAAGATGACTAACATATTTATTTTGATAAGGATTAATACTATGTCGGTAAAAATACCTTTGCAAATAAAGCACTATTTTTGACCAAATTTTAAAATCATAAAAATGGTTATTGTTAGTCAACCTTAAAAGATAGGCATGTGCTGTCGCGGATTTTTTTTTAGACATTTTTAAGAGGAATAATTCCCTAATACATTATTTTTGTGCAACTTTAACCGGTTAACCAGCGCACGCAACGGAAGCTCTCAAAGAAAATAAATTTTCCCCGTGTTTGCAACATTTTTCATTGATGCTCAGCTCCTATTGATTTTAGCGTGATGATATATAGCCTATAGCCTTCCTCGATATATAAGCTATCCAACACTAAAAGATTTTTTCAATTCGAACCCGTAGTTCCTCAGATTGCCGCGTTCAAACAAACAAACAAACAAACATACTCTTCAGCTTTATAATATTAGTATAGATACATAATATACAGACTTATTAATTAAAATAACCTAAAGTAAATAACCTAGCAACAAACTTAAAAAAATGGCGTCAAAAAACTCCTCCTCAACGCTGTCAACTGGTAATGTACCCAAGAGACTGGCGGCGTTGCCACGTTGTATGGCAACGCTAAGCCTTTGGCCAAGGTAAAAGCCAGCCCTTGGGTCACGGGAAGTGTCAACTAAACGTTTAGAAATATCCTTGAAAAGGCTGTGAGCGCTCGGACCCCACGGTCCTAGAGTTTCAACCCCAAACGGCTCGAAAATATAGTTACCAATGAGGTTACTATATTTACGCCGCTTGAGGTTCTCTGCAGCCGCAGCGGCAGCCCCAGCACAGCACGATGAGCTAGGAAGATGGGATGGCGCAAGAGTATCGACACATGTTGCGTCCCACACTAAAGGCCTACCCATCTTCCATGGAAACAAAGACATCCCGTCCGGTCTCTTGCCATCGTCGCGTGCCAAGCCATTGGGTTCTAATATAGCTGGAACGCCGACGGTGACAAGAGCTCGTCGGATGATGTCATTTAAATTCGCGTGCCGTGCAAAACGGCCCGCACTTCGGCTGCATGACAGGCCGTGATGTCCGAGGCTGTTGACAACTTCACCACAAATATTAAATACAATCCGATCCGTTTCAGCTCCCAAACAAGAAAAACTTCACACCACGTTAATGTGCGCGTACTTTCCGATAATTTTCCGGTTGATCAACGGCATTGTCTTACCGTTGTTCAATCGCAGTAATTGATTCGGAGACAATCGCCAATGTTCCGGGGAATCCTCCGCCTTGTCCACGACTAACCAGCCGTCGCATGGCCCGTTCTGTCCCGCTCGCGGTGTCCACGGTTAAACCAACGTTTGCTAACGACCATAGAGTACGGGTAATAGCCATGAATACCTTTTGTTTTTTGTAGCAGCCAACAGCGGTTTTTATCTTTTCGAACGTAGTTTAACTGATTCTAGAAAGTTGGAGTAGATTTTCGAGCCTACTTAGTATACGCGTTTTTGGAAAGCTAACGGTTCCCTATTCACTAGATCTGTAGACAAATAGGTCAAAAACGCTTTTATCGAGTTTTTGACTCAAACTCACACTCAAAGCATTAATTTCAATTAGACCTTAGCAGGCACTTTTGAAAATCAGAAAAACAAAGGCGAAGCTACAGTCACAGACACAAGGCATAATAACTTGTGAAAGTACTGTAGTTGCCCATTCCAAAGCGTAGATCTCTATGGAGAAGAATGGGCAAGAAACTCCATGGACACTCTTTTCAATCAAAATATTGTTACAAGATCTTGGTTACATCATTCATGTTGAGATTATACATATATGTGAGAACGATGTAGAAAGACGTGCACATTAAGAGCGTCCAGAGTAAAAGATTATAACTATCAACAATTTAAAAACAAAGTAATTAAAATAAACCGTGGCAGCTAAGAGATGACCAGTCCCAACTGACAGCGCCCGTCCACGAACATGACGCATGGATCAGCCCCATTCAGCTCAACCATATTGAAGGGAACTGAACGATCCGACACACGCGCCACTATCAGCGAGACATTTGAGTGAGCTTGACATTCTCTAGCCACCAGGGCACATTCGAGTCAATTAAGGATAACTAAATGTAAATGGTAGCTTTACAGTACATAGTACTCACACATGTGCTATGCAATTATATAATACTAAGAGATTGAATTGACTAGGCTAACAACTTTCCATTCTCATTTCCAATCAATTCACTTTCGGCGATATTTTCAGGTTTTTAGTCTCAAGTCACATCATTTGTCGTGATCAAAATATTGAACGTAGAACGTATAGTTGTAAAGTTTTCTGAGTACGACGGAGAGTCCTTCACCTTGTCAGCGGGGTTGTCATAAGATTCGTAAGTATGACTGATGCTGATTTCACCACCACTAGCCGCGTCACTACGTGTCGTGTCGGTACGTGTTAGTGACACCGGCAATAGTCTCCTTCACGAGTACGAAGTCTACACACGTCTTGTCTCTAAATTTTATGGCAGTAGCGCTATTAGCGGCCTATTTCTATTATATTATATTTTAAAATTTTGGAGCAGGTTTACAATACCACATAAACATTGGGCACAACACGCCGCGTGTATTATTTGGAAGTTAGCAAGTTATTCATAGACACTTCAGCTATTTCGCGGGTTTGTTAGCTGCCGATGTTTGGTTTGGGCTCTTCTCTTTTCAGTCTATGTACACAGTAGGTATTGTATGTTTAGCTATTAGCGCTGAAATGATATTTACATTTGAATAGATAAATAATGTATTCCTACTTTACGTATTACATAATATTGGTAGTATTAGACTAATAACTTACTCAAGTAGGTAAAGGTATATTCATTATGAGAATTCTTTTTTTTCGTTTCATGTTAAAGCGATACGTTCCCAAAATTAAAGGCCGAAATATGTATAATTATGTACCTATTCCATAAAAACAGAAAAAGAAATATTCATCAAACAAACAGCCGAAAATTGCTATCGAATGCGTATAAATTAAAAGTCGAAAGCGAAGCCGCCCAAGATTTATACATGGTCGACGATATAAGTAACATTTTCCTCAAATATTGCTATGCGTGGATTCGTGGTATCCCATCAGTGGGATGCGGTGCGTCTGCGGCTGTGGGGTATTTCAACCTTTTCGGGGAAGTTTTTCAGTATTTGTAATAGTCGTCAGTGGGATGACTTTTGGTGGTGCCGCCCTATTGTTGCTGATTTTCGGAAAGAATTGTGTGGACCTTCCATTCTCAGTAACTAGTTTTTCTGAGTATTTTCGCCACATGTTAAGCTCATAACTTCTTGGTTTAAACAGACAACCAGCCTCTTCCTCTTTCATAAAGAAAATGTTATCCTTATGGTTTCGTCACCTATCAAGCTCAACGAAATTCAAACCTTGACTAGAGTTATGATAACAATTGCTTTCGTTTTGATTCCTTTCACCCTGAAACTGCATGAAGGTACTTTATTTGGGAATTGTTTGTGGATCAACCGATGACACTGTCTGATGCTTTTACTTATACATATTGCATAAAACGGGGAATGTCAATACTGCACAAAAAACAGAGATACAACATCATTTCCGTCCTCGTGACGAGAATGTGTTCACGAGCAATTAAGAAAACTGTTTTTTGATAGAGTGCACTCAGTGTCTTTCAAGTTTTGCTAAGTTCGTCTATACTCGCAACCGAGCGCCCAGCGTGTCCCCGTTATCCTAGCATGCTCTGATACCGTCCCCGCACTTCCCAGAACGCATGTCTAACGCACGCAGCAATTTTAATGCGTTTATAAATTTTTTGGGACTTATTTCCGATACGAAGAAATGGTCTGATTTTAATGGTTTTCCCCATCCCACTAGAAAGGTTTTACACGTAATTATCTGAAGGGTTGATTTATTAATCAGTTTCCCTGGAAACAGTGAGGCTGTGATTGATGGGTTTAAGGATATTGAACTGAAACTCGAATGACGTAACGTCTGAACACGCAGACACATGTTTTTTGTATTAGTCATGGGTTACCTTACGATTTCAGTAAAGCGTTTTTGGTCAAACTCAAATTCTGTAGATTTAAAACATTAAACCTTTAACCTTTGTCATAGCGTCTGCCATTCGTTCAAATTTTTTATTATAGGTAAGGTCTATTATGAACATCGCCAATAAGCAAGGGCCTAAAATAGCCGCTTTAGCAGAATCATAATAGGATACTAAATAAAAATGAATTACGATACAATTCTTAAAATGGTCACAAATTGACAGATCATAATATTAACTGCGTCTGTGAACATTTTAAGAATTTTAACGTGGTTCATATTATCATCCTAATAAGATTATATTTTCATTTTTAACACAGTGTACACAGTGTACAGTAACATAAAACTATCGCAGGTGTGTGCGCTCCAGTACCTACAACTATCACACAACTTGACACTTACAATTTCTATTACACTCTTCGATCAACATAAAGGGTGTAACAAGACCATTCACGAAGCCGAAGGGCACTTGTTCTCCTCGTCATTGCAATATTTTTTTTGTTCTAAACCATACCTGGGAAGGAAGGATTTCTCACCACAAAAAAAAGAAGTCGTTCCCCAGCAATAATTTTTGCGTAATGTACATAGTGCTTGGTTGACGGCTTCATGAAGGGTCCTGTTACAGTCTGTAGATCGATTATTACACTACAATTTTGTTTTTTTTTTGTTTGCTCTTATAGGTACATCAATGTTGTGATATAGAATGTTGTCATACATTATGTTTTGTTATTGTTTTTTATTGTTTGTATCTTTTATTGTTTTTTTTTTAGAACCAATGTTGCAATGATGATATTTTTGAGAAAACATTAGCGCGGCATTCCTGCGTGTCGTATCGCGGTTAGCTTTTCACGTGGACAACCGAAATATTTGCAGGTATACCACAAGATGTTTGTGCATGTGAGGTTGGTAAGAAATTCCTATCTGCTATGACTAAATGTGGACGTGACTTGGCAACGTCAGGAAACCCACACTGTGCCACACACTCATTCAAATAGGTATCCGCGACGTTTCTCTGTCAGCAGAAACTGGAGGCTAGGGCCGGTTTCCACCAAAGCGTAAGGAGATATTCGGAAACGAGCTTCGCAACGGGCAGGGTGCTTCCTCGTATTTGGAGTGGAGATGCGAGCTGGCTAAATCGATGCAGTGCCATCTCTTGAATGTTTAGACAAGAGAAGATTTCAAAGATCACGAAACGCAAGCGCCTGCGTACCTACCTACACATGCACTTTGAAAATAAGACAAATCTCTCTCCTCCTCGCTTATATGGATACCCACCGAACTACAACAGAGAAAATCCTTATTCTTTATTGTACACAAAAATGGTAGATATTGTTACAATAATACAGCTTACAGTACAAAAGCATACAAGCGAGCTTAACCCAGAATTTTCTCGCTTCTGTATCAGTGATTTGCGAAACTTATAGTGAAGTCAACACGCAAATTCGTTTTTCTGGCAGCAAACCTCACTACCGGAGTGTCACTGTCACAAGTGTCAGGGATAGTTTACAAAAGGGGATAGTAGGTATAAAGGGTGTAACAAGACCATCACGAAGCCAAAAGGCACTTGTTCTCCTCGTCATTGCGATCATTTTTTTGTTCTAGATACCTGGGAACCTTCTAGTTACGGAGATATTGAGGGTCAAAGTTCCAACTTAAACACAAGTTTTTTTTAAATACATGTTTTGAATGCAACATTTTTACTTTAAACACTTCCACGTGGCGGTGGGCGTGTCACACATCGCGACGTGTTATGATTCAGTGGATATTCCATGTTTCTGAGCATGAGTGAATCGTAAGTGATGTGCGTAAAATATTTGTAGCGGCGCTAAAAAGGAAGTTATGTTAAGTCCCGGTTTTACTTATATAGTGATCTGACGGAGCTGTGTAAAAAGTCCAAAAATTTTTGAACGATCGAAAATTTAAAAGAAAATAGTGATTGCTTGACTGACTTTCTGACAGACAACGCACACAATTATGATAATATTAGAAGTGTAGCTGAACTTTGTGGCTTTTTATTCTTAACTTGTCGATGGCAAACTAAGTATATCGAATCGGCCCGAACTTTGGCGAAGACTTTGGCACCTTCAGAAACGTCCAGTGGACACTAATTTGCAAATAACAGGCAGAGCACAATATTAAAGTGTGCCATCGTTTGTGGAACAACTCTACCGCCATCCATCACGTTGCTTCAAAATTACAGGCAGTAGCTAATGTAAGCTTAAAACAATTATGCACTGCTGGTCCTCACGTGGCGTGTGTTCCCTCCGTGATAGTACCTAAGTGCGCATATACCTAGGTACTAATGAATGCACTAACTACTACAGTAATAAAAATAACTACCGTCATGATGACTGACAATTTCACAATATTGCTTTAATGCTTTGTTTACTAACGCTCACATTCTAGGGAAAACATATTAAAATGAACCATAGGGGCATGCAGTCATGCGTACCTAGAGCTGATCACTTTCCCATATTATGACCCGTTACGACAAAAAAAAACCATTAAAATATGTACCTTTCTTTACTGCATCATTTCACATAGGTATCATTTAAAAGTCAGTGGCAATTTACAAAAATACACAGGACGCCAATTGCGTAACACAATTTTGCATCACAATCCGACGAATTAAGGAGGAAAATCGTTATTCATTGCTTCATACTTTCAAATATTGCCATTGAACGAATATTTCATGAAAAAGTAATTCAATGAGATTAAATGAATAGAGGGTGGAGTTAAAAAAAAACACATTAATATCAGGTTCATAACCCATTTATGAAACATCTTAACATACACTTATTAAACATCTTAATACTTGTACTATTTATGTATATAATGTGATCAGACACACAAATAAAAAAAAAAGTATTTTTGATTATAACTCTGGTATATATATTTGTTACCGTCGCGGATCATATTTTAATCAACATACAACCTGACCTGCAAGCAAGTATAGTACGATTTTGTTCGCATTCTTTTTTCTACCGCAGAATATATCCATGACCTAGGTACTTACACGTTTTTGGGTTTTCTTTCTTTTTAAGTTCCTCATCAGTCATCAGTCTGTTTGTATAGATTTAAACAGTTATTCGGACAACCGCTCCATTCTGAATCTATCTGAATTCCCTACTTTTTATGAGTTATAATTTATGACTTGTAGTCTTGTACGGTATGACTGTAGCGTTTGGGAACTCCACGTCGGTAATCATTCACAAAGATCTGGCCTAATGTTGCCGAAAAGTGAGTGAATCATATCCCGTGGACACTCACACTGTCACACTGTCTTGATACGCTAGCTTGTGTAGGTCACTACATATACATACTTTCGACTGCCACCGTTACGTGGAGACGAAGTGTGACTATATTGCGTAAGGATTTGCTGGATAGTCCTGATTTACTTCTATAGATTGTATTCATATTCATTTTTTTTTGCGTTCCATATGTTAAAAAGGTGTTATAAAAGGCTTACTAAGAACAATTATGGACCCTGTTAGGGCACAGCAAAATATACAATATTATAATAACATTCTAAGTAGTTAATAATAAACAACCATTTCTACTTATTATTTACAAATGAAGGGTATCACATAATTTCGGGCGTTTCAGTGGATAACAGAGTATTTATTTATTTATTTATCACAAACACTACTAACATTACAGGGAATTCCTAATGCGTAAGCGTGGTCCTAAATTCAACTATTTTAAGTAACATAACACATACATTATCGTTTTTGTGAATTCATTCAGAGAGCAAGAAAATAAATCGATCCTGTCAGCAGTGTCATATAGTGCGTGCAAGGCGCGCGTCAGTGGCGCTTTGTTGAGCGAGTTGGTTCGTGCGCGAGGCAGTGCTAGTAACCGTGGCTTCCGGCGCCGCGATACAAAATTTTCAGGCACATTTAGACATATCTCCTTCAAAACACCGGAATTATAGGTCTTACCACGTAACAGTTTGAATACATATGTGATTATAGCTAGGTCCCTCATTGTCTCGAGTTTGTTGTACCCGACCATACCGATAACGAATAAGGTTGGGTACATCAACGGATAGAAGGGATAGACACCGTAAAGTTTCATGTATAAAAATCTGGTGAATTTGTTTTGCTCCATGAGACTATATTTAGTCTCATGCGGAGCCCATATGACTGCATTATACTCAAGCTGCGTTCTTATAAGCGCATTATACAATGCTGCAACTGCTTTTATATTTGTAAAACCTGATGCCCGTCGAAGAACGAAACCCAGACTTCTGTATGATTTCTTACAAACATTTACAATATGTTCACGAAATGTTAACTCAGTGTTCAGGCGTACACCCAGGTCGCGTACCTTTTCTACCCGCTCAATTGATGTGCCCTCTAACTTGTACTCGTGATGATGTGGTTCTCTCATTCTGCTGAAAGTTATGACTGAGCATTTCCGAACGTTAAACTGCAGTTTATTTTTCCTACTCCACTCAGCTACAAAGTCTATATCCTGCTGCAATCGTGCACAGTCACTTTTATCTTTAATGGCCATAAGCAACTTAAGATCATCCGCGAATAACAGACAGGTGGCAAACCTGACAACCTCGGACAGGTCATTTATCATAATAATAAAGCTCAGCGGACCCACGTTACTGCCCTGGCTTACTCCTGATCTTGTATAATAAGGCTCAGATTTACACCCAGCATATTCTACGAACTGCTGTCGATCTCTCATGTAGTTAGCAAAGAATTGAAGCAATTTAGGAGTACATCCGATTGCTGCCAGCTTTTCCAATAATATGTCATTATCAACTAAATCGAAAGCTTTTTTAAAGTCAAAGTAGGCAGCGTCGACTTGTACTCCAGCATCAACATTCGGAACCACGTACGTCATAAAGTTCAGCAAATTGCTAGTTGTGCTACAAGCCGGTCGAAATCCGTGCTGGGCATCCGATAGTAAACTGGTTACTTGATCTAATATGCACCTTTGTATGGTCGACTCAAAAACTTTTGCTGGAGTTGACAGGATTGCCACTGGTCTATAGCCCCTCACGTCTGAATCGATCTCACCCTTAGGTATTGGGATCACGCGCGTGATTTTCCAACTCTCAGGAAAATATGAGGACTCAGTGCACAGATTATAAATGTGTAAGAGTGGCTTCACTAATACATCGCGGCAATCCCTAACTACAAAAGCAGGAATTCCGTCCGGCCCCGCTGACCGTTTTGGTTTAAGTCGAGTAAGTGCATCCGTTACTTGACTCAATGTTAAGCGACCTATGTGAACACGCGAGCTGTTACCGCCGCTTGAAGCTACCGCTGCATTTACGTCGAGACGCGGCTGCTGACTGTTGTAAAGAGAATAAAAATATTGCGCAAACTCTTTAGCACACTCTGAATCAGATAAAATATTGCCGTCTTTTATGATATTTTACGGTTACCTGCTGCTTTTTTAGACCTCACATAGTCCCAAAAAGATCTAGGATCCTTTGTAAAATGTTGTTGAACCCACTCCTGGTGCTGGTTATGGGCATGCACTATCATTGTCTTTACCGCCGCCCTACACCGAGCAAACATTTCGTAGTCACTGCTTACCCCACTTTCTTTGAACCTCTTATGCAACATCGCCTTTTTTCTAATATAATGAATAATTTCACCAGTATACCACTCCGGGTACCTATACCTAGAATTTGGACATATCTTCCCTTTCCTTGGAATGCAACTATCAATTGTGTTATTTACGGTGTTATAAAAATATTGAACCGCCGCTTCTGGGTCATGTATGTCATACATCGAACCCCAATCAGTTGTTAATAGCAACGAGTATAATAAAACATAATCGGCTTTGGCAAAACTCCACTGTGGCAACAAAAAAAAAAAAAAAAAAACGTTTATTGCTTCAACTTAAATAGCATATTCTAGTTACATTGAGAAGAATCCTTTTAAGCAAATAGTATGCTTGTTTTAGGATGCTCCGCCCTTCCCCAGGTTATATAATAGTATTTAAGTTGTTGAACCTGATCAAGATTTAAATGAACTTATACAAATAATGATACAAGAATAAAAATAAAAATGGGTACACAGTATTTTAAAAAAAGAAACAATTAACGCGCTGTGATGTGTTATGTGTGTAAGAGATGGTGTGGAGGTGAATGTGTGTGTGAGTAGTGAGTGAGAGTAAGTGTGGGAAAACACAAGTCACTTGATTCGGTCACTGCATGATCCGGGGGCGTGTGATTAGTGGATTTACTGTCCGAACGCGCGCACTTACCTTTTGGCACGCTTACGCTTAGTAACATACTTAGTACAAAGAACTACACGATAACAATTGTAGTGTAGTTGATATTATATGTATTTATAAGTATCAGTACCTTTCTTGTCAGCTCAGTAATAAATCAGCTCGCAGCAGCTTGGTATTGTAGTCGTTACGGATAACTGTAGTTTCTTCAAAGTCAAAGTTTATTTGTTTACCAGTAGTAGTTCGTAGGAGTAGCAGTGACACAGTCGGGGCCGTCCGTACGACCACACGAGCTTGAGGGAAACAAATCAACTAGTGTGTTTACAGTGCGTTCTAACTTACGAAAAATTCGCATAAAAACGCGTTGTCTGATAGATATAGAGATTTAAAGTAAAAGGAGAGAAAGACAGATTTCGACTAGAGATGTGCTGATTATGACTGGCTGTCTCCAAGTCTGTTTACAAGTCACCCAGGGGAATTATATATGCTTTTGTTGGCGTTTAGGAAACATCGGAGATGTCCATGACGTTTCAACTGAGTCGCTCGTACTGGTTACGTCATATCGTCCGCGTCATACAACGCAAACGCTTGCCTCCGCTTGTGGTCAACGGTCATAGAAATTTTTAATTATTTTTCTATTAAAAGCTGAAAATATATTTTGGTCGATTTGCTGGCTGATTACAAAATAGAAATATTAACAATAACGTTATAATTTCATTTCGATCACTCGAGCCGCCTATTCGGCGCTAATTTTGTCGACTAGTCGCCAACTATTCGCCGAATTCTAATATGGCCGGATAATCGGCTTAGAAGTAATTTCAACATGTGAATGTTTCGCCCGTGAGAACACTCACGAGGCTAGATAACACATCGCTGATCATTTGTAACAGTCGTTAAAAACTGTGGTAAACTTACAGATCTGTGTTAGAACCAAAGCTGCAAAGACTAGTGTCATATATACTCTGTGTCATTTTACCGGCCTGTAGTCGTCTTCATCCCTGTTGTACACTGTACCATACCTGTACAGTGAATGAAATTCGCTAACAACTATTACCTCTTCATATTACTCTAAGACTACGACTAACTTGTTGAAATAAACTTATTCACGAAAATGCAACGCTTTTAATTTCACCATTTTTTAACACATTAAGTAACCAATCAAAATATTTTTTTCTTAAAAAACTAAAAGCAAGGCATAATCTTAACTGAATCAGTACACGACACGATGTGGACACTCTAGTGGAAGTAGTAGAAATTGCGATCACGGGTCGGAATCCCCCGTTCCCTGGTGACTCATAGGACCGGTCACTTCATTCCCGACAAACTACATATATGGTCAGTTTTTGAATGGGCACTTAATTGAACACTCATGGACCACTTCGGCGAAGAGAACTGATTATATACTGACTCTTAACTGCGCCTGTGACATCACAAACTATTCCCTGTGCATCACCCATTGAGATTAGGACAACAGATGATTCTTTGATTGAATATCAGCCCGGGAACGTGCTCTTTACTAATAAAACGTTGCATCATCTTGAATCATCGTGTGTACCGTGTGTGTGTGAATTAAATTAATTGAGCATTTTCGCATAGCAGATTCGCCGAATTCTACCATTGAACTTGATCATGAAGTACCTAAACTCAAAGCATTTATTTCACTTTAGAATTGTCACAGAGTAATTCAGATAATCAAAAAGTTGAAACTAGTTAGTTGTCTGGGTTAATAGTCATTTTTTTTTAGCTTTTTTTATACTGTTTTTTTGTGAAATTTTTGGATGCTACGATTTGTTAACTTTTTCTATCTTATTGTAAGTGTGTGAAGTAATTAGGTACCCACTTGCTGTCAGGCCTATGCAATCCTCCCATACTTAAATATACACACTGTTACGCACTGACGTTTGACATTCGTAAGTTTTGTAAAAAAGGAAGGTAAAATCTTGCAAGTTATTTATATTGTTGATATTAATGTTTTGTCAGTCTTTGAAGAATCAGATAACGCACTCACACACATCACACCGCGCACCGCGTCACATTTCATAAATCACGTATTTTTTTTTCCTATTGTGATTTTGTGAAGTGACTGAAGCTTCATCAACAGAAATTGCCGTATCTGTGTGAGTACCGAGAGATTATAAGGGTTATTCTGTAGTGAAAATGCAGTACCGATGTGTTTAGATGAATTACGTGCAAACACCAAAGCTTTCTTTACCTAAAGCGATAATTGTAAAAAAAATCCGGCCAAGCGCACGTAGGACCACGCACAATGCAGGGTTCCGCAGGTGCCCATCAAAATATGCGGACACTTTCTACGGTCCGATTTGCCTCCGAACGATGATTTTTATTCTAATAATAAAAAACAAACTTACATTTGCAGTTGAAAAACCTGTGTTCCCATCCATTATATTTAGGAAAATATATTATTCAAGTTCGTTTTATAAGTTTGTCGACTATTACTCGTAAACTTCCTTTTAACTATGTTATTTAAATACTACCAAACACAACCGTTTATCTGTTATAGAGGAGGACACTTGAGTCTAACAAAATTTGCATTTTAAAGCTTAATGTTTCAAAAACGAATCCTTTAATCGAAAAATTATTTGAACAAACTCGCAATATTTTTTTAAAAACTATCGACATTTTTAAAACATACGACACCCCACATTAAAGGGTATACGCGAGAAAAAAAAACCCACTTTACGTGTACAGGAGATACTAAGGCTGAGGCCAAACGAGCGTAATTTTTTGAGCTGTGAGTCGCGGATTTAACGCTGCATTCGGTTTCATACTAAAGTCCTGTGTATACCACACGGCGACGCAGAATGCGTCGCTTTGCGTCGCTTCAAATCCTTAGCAGTTAAAAAATCAAACTTGTAAGTAAATGCGATCAGAAGACTGTTATGTCGTTTATTTTGCGATCTACTTAAGGGCTACTTCCCGTGGACTAAGAATCATGCAAGAAGCCAGCAGCAAGAAGTCTTACAGCCATAAAGATCTGAAATCGTGAATGTGTAGTTTAACAACAAAATAGCTACAAGTTTAAACCCAACTCGCACTTGGCCGGTTTCTTTTTAGAAGTCGGTTAAAAATGAGCCCTGCAGAGCCCGCCGTGCTTATACGTGTGCGTTGACCTTTGTATATTATCAGCACCGCACCGTAGCTACCAGCCGTTACAAAATAAAGCGAATTTGATTGAATAGAGCCGTGAAACATCGAAATCATAAATTAATTGACTATTCCCGACGGGATTTCCTCGAGCGGTTTTCGTAGAATTTTGGGCTCTTTAGCGAAAACTGAGGGAAACAATAACGGGTTCTCCATGCAGTGGCTCTGTTTAGTCGATAATGGCGCGCCTGGCAACACTAGCAATGAATTAGTACTTCGTAAATTAACGCAGCCTCTCTGGGAGGTCAGACAAAGCGAGCAGAGGGCCTGTTCGGGTGACTTTCTATCAGCGATAGCGATAACCTTGAAACTACTTTTGCAATCGTCTTTATTGGAGACTAGTTCTTTTTCTCTTAGCGTGTCCACGGCAATCTTTAATGCGTCGACCCAGAACTTACCCGCGCGTTTGCCATACTATTGCTAGGGTCTATCAATTCCTGTAGTATGCAGGAGCCAAGGCATGCTGGGTAACGCCTGACTCGATATCCTGTTGTTGCTAGTTGAAACCTATAAGCGTGCTTCTCGGACGATAAAAGACCTAAATTATCTTGAGAATTTTATTTATTTATATATTTAAACTTCATGTACAAGAGTGGTATACAGGCGGACTTAATGCGACAAGGCATTCTCTACCAGTCAACCTTTGGGTCTAATAGGACAGCATTACGATAGAGTACAAAAAAAGAATAGGAAAAATACTATTTTGTTTACATAAAATTGATATACTTACATAAATAGATACAAATACTACAAGAATTTTACCCTTATCGTAAGCCCCCAAAACGAGAAACAATGCGTCGTTGTTGCGTGCCGGACAGCGCGTGCGCAGAGCTGTCGCCGCGCGGCGTCGCCTTAAGCTGGTGATATATGGCGGTCTACACTTTTACTAAATCATGGTCGTCCACTGTCTACGGCACACGTATGCACTTTAGGAGTTAAGGTGCGTTACTCTTTTGATGATAGCTTAATTACCTACCGAATAATCTTGAATGCTGTTACCCTATGAACTGTGCTGTGTTTCTATGATCGACGCGCGACGTAGGGATTGACAATTAAACATTTCTAGTCTTTTACTTCTTCTAATTTAAAATAACTGGAATTTTATCTAATTACGAGTACTCTTCCCTGATCTGGAGCAATTTTGCCAGTACCTACTTTTCATCAACAGTTTTCCTAACTGACAGCTTGTAAATTTTTTTTTTCGAGTTCTATGTTCAGATCATCAACAACCTGATTAAACTTGGTTCAAAAGCAATTCTTATAAGAATGGATGATTAATAGGTACTTCCTAAATCAATTCATCTAGTAAGTCACATCCCTAGTGAATCACTTTCTACATGCGGTTAAATTGATACTGACTACAGTGCTGACATTTTAAAATCGAATTCTTTAGTTTTTTATCCAAAAACCGATAATTACGTAAGGGCTTTGAACTCGCTGCAGACGGCTGGTGGACAAAAAGGTAGAATGTCTCGTCTCCCTAAGGGCGACGCGTGCGCCGCGTCACGTAGGGCTCGCGATGTGGCCCACGCTGGGCCGCGGTGAAGGTGAATTCAGATGAGATTATTGTAATGAGACACATAACTTTGTATTGGAGAGCGTAGCCGCGGTGGCCCCGTGGATTAGCGTCGGTTCTAACTGGTTGAAGTCAGTATCTGTGTTGGATCTTTTGGAGTGTGTTTTTATTAGTACTTGTGATTTTCTTCTCGATCACCGTATTTTATAATAATTTATTGGAAAGAAAAAACTCATTTTACAAAAACTGTGTAAAATTTAAACTAAAAATGAACTAGTAACACCCTATAGAAAGAACTGCCTTGAGACTGAAGACGTGATATTAATAAAAGCAAGTAGGTATTCAAGTAAAAGAACATTATTTTACACACGCGGCATAACTATGTTCTGCCTTTTTTTTCTAATACATTGAATTGATTTAATAAATTAATCAGGCTGTAACTATTCCCTGTATCCACTGCTCGGCAAAGGTCTCTTCTCATACATGGTCACTGGCCAGGTACGATGACCACGCTTGCACAAGCATCTCTATGAGAGGGAGTGGGCTAGAATGTACCACGGGGGTCCAGTGCGGGTTGGTAAATGTCGCATTTGTCTTCGAATTCTAGGAACTAGTTCTGACTGGACTGTTTTAAGAGCAGTGGTGATGAAATAGATGACACAAAGTAATGCGCTTGATTGGGTCGAACCCACGACCTGCACTCGTGAGTGTGGTCCGTTCCCTCTGCGCTACCCGGCTTCCACAGCTCTTGCTCAAGGCGTATTTGCAATTTCAGACTTAAATTAACTACAATGTGATGTTTTCCGTCACCGATGTAAGTAAGGTCCAAGATGAACTTCAAAAGAATTGATTAACTTTATGTAACTATCCAACCAGTTTAGGGTTCCGCAGCCGAATGGCAAAAAACGGAACCCTTATAGATTCGCCATGTCTGTCTATCTGTCTGACTGTCCGTGTATGTCACAGCCACTTTATTCCGAAACTATTAGGACTCCACAATTGAAACTTAGTAGGTAGATGAATTTTGTGACCCGTTTTACAATTTTTATACAATAATAAAAAATATAAGATTAAGGGGGTACCTTCCCTACATGGAACTGAAACTATAAAATATTTTTGTCATCAAACGTATACGTGCGGGGTGTCTATAGATAGGTCTTTCAAAATGACATTGAGGTTTCTAAATCCATTTTCTCTCAAAGACATTCGTTTGAAAGATGGACACTTCCAAAGTGGAAAATTGTGTGTGTCCGCCGCCCCCTCTAGTTTCTAAAGTAAGAGGAGGACAATTCTGACAAAATGTAGGATTGTAGAACATGAATAAAACTTTCAACCAAAATTGGTTTGAATAAGATTTGACGTTTAGTTTTTGTGATATGGGACTTTTTCTTCAAACTGCAGCAGTAACTTTGTTATTCATTAAAATACTATTAAAAACAAATTTAGTTTTACTGTTGAATGTAAAACAATACAACATACGAATGAGCCTTCAAAATATTTTTATTAAGTATGTATATTTTTTGGTGCTACGGAACCGTGTGTGCGTATGAGTACGACTCGCACTTGGCCGGTTTTTTTTTTATTAATGTTCCTTACAAAAATCTTATCATTTAATCACCTCGGTGTCTGATTGCTTACTGTCTGTACGTATAGTACAGTGCAATTAGACAATTACATATTATCGATCTGTACATTGTATTGTAAATAATGTAAATAAAACGACTGAATTTGAATTTATTTATTTAGAATAGGTACGCCTATAGTACCTACATACATTTTACATTTAACAATAAAAGTGTACAGGTTAGGGTTCTGATGTATACCTACATCCAATTACAGGTGTAATTTATTAGACAAAAGGTGGAACGAAGTTTATAGAGGTCGGATTTTCCTGGGGCTTTATTTATTGATTTTCTAGAGGTGTGGAGAAGAAAGTTTAAAAAATAAATTCGACGCTCACAACTTTTTTTTTTGTTTTTTTTTTTCCATTTATTATGAACAACTTGGAATTGGCCAAATTATACCCCGTGGATGGGTGACCATCCAATACATACCGAGTTTCCTCCGTGCCTCGGAAAGCACGTTCCCCACGTCCCGGCTGTCATCTGTAGATCTTTAACAGTAGTCGTAGTCAGTGGCCCAATAAGTCTGACAACCAGTCTTACCAGGGGGTATTATTTATTTAAACTTCATGTAAAATAGTGGTACATAGGCAGAGTTAAAGCCTTATGGCATTCTCTACCAGTCAACCTTTTGGGTTAAATAAGGAAACATTGTAATAAGGTACAAAAAATATCTAAATACCTATATTGATACTAATACATATACAAATAAAATAAACCATCGTATCGTACCTGGGTATCGTATAACCCAGTACTCACTGGGTTGTGGAGGTCAGATAGCCAGTCGCTCCACGTACAATACTGGTATTCAGATGCTAGGCTAGGAAGATAATGTTTTCGTTGAAATGCATACCTATTTCATTTTTTTACCCATTTCGATTTATTTCTAAAATACCGAATGTTAAGAACAAGATTTATTTCTATTGTATTAGTAACAAATATTTTTTCGCTGAAAACTAGACACAAAAATGTTCAAAAAACAAACACGTTCAACATCGACATCAACATGGAACAAGCTTTAAACTCTCTCAGAGACATTCCAGTTACTAGAACTGACAAACATCTAACTAATACAATTATTAAGGCATGCATGAATGAATTCACCTGCATAAAATGGTTTGGCCGGCAAACGGAATCGACGCACAGAGGCAAGGGAGTCAATTAGGGATGTCCGCCATCCCCACGACTATTCATCATAGTAATGGGACGTTCTCAGAACATTAGAAGAAGAAATAGAATGCCTTCATCTAGACTAGGACCATGAGATTCAACTTCTATTATACTGTCCTTTTAAGAATAAGAATAATTTATTTGCATAAAATACAGGTGTTACCAGTTGTTAAAATTGGTGGAATAGGCACAAACCATATTTTGCCTTTCTAGGGCATGCAAATATAATTTCACATTATTAGATAACGCGTATCTGAATTATTATTAAAAAAAAACCTTGACACATATAATACATTAAAATTTATAAATTAAAATAACCTAAAGTAACTAACTTATTAATAAAATTAAAAAATGGCGTCAAAAAACTCCTCCTCAACGCAGTCAACTGGTAATGTACCCGAGACTATGGCGGCGTTGCCACGTTGTATGGCAATACTAAGCCTTTGGCCAAGGTAAAAGCCAGCCCTTGGGTCACGGGACATAAAACTATACATATATTTTAAAATTAAATCTTGTGTTACAGAAATTCTTGTAAACTGTTAAAACAATTTTCTGTCTATTTATTTATTTATTTTGGATCTCCAACAAAGGATTTACACAATACATGAAAAAAGTAAACGACGACAAAAGTATCACGTAGGTGTACTCCTTTACTTACAGGAGACCACAGCATGCAAAATAAAATGTAGAACTAAGCTAACAAAAATTAAAAATCAAAATTCTACTCAAAAACAAAACAAACTGTCAACCATTTACGCAATTTATTTCTAAAATATTTAAATGGGAGTTCTCTTTTAATTCAAGGTAATTTATTAAAGATAGAAATACACATATGAAACACATTGTTTTTAATCAATGTTGTATTGCAAAATGGTATCATAATTTTTGTTGGATCTCGGCCTCTGCTTAGTGTAACTGTCACCTTTGAATTTAAAAAAATCACTATGTTTCCTTACAAACACCGACACCTCAAACAAATACATACCGGTCAGGGTCAATAGCTTAAGTCTTTTAAATAAAGGCCTACAAGATTCTAGTGGACCGACACCGCAAATAGCTCGAACACATTTTTTTTGTACAATAAACGCCTTTTCATAGTCTGTTGAATTGCCCCACATTATTAGTCCGTATAATAGAATGGATTCACTGTATGCTATGCGTGCAGTTTTTTCATCTGATACAATTCGAAGTTTCCTTAACGCATACACAAATTTGTTAAGTTTACTGCAAACGTAATAAATGTGTGGCTTCCAATTCCAAAATTTGTCGAGAGTTATACCTAAAAACTTAATACTTTCCGTTTCTTTTATATTTTTATCTTTTATTTTAATGTTAATACTATCAGAGGGTTTGCATTTGTATGTACTAAATTTAATCAATTTTGTTTTTGGAATATTAACACATAGATTATTAGATTCAAGCCAATTTATTACGGATTGTACAGCTTCCCTTATTTTGTGTTCATGGCTTGATTTTTTTGTTTTGTTAGGCACTATAACAGATATATGTATCATCGGCAAATAGGACACTATCGTAGTTTAATGAATCGGGTAAATCATTGATATAGATCAGGAATAACAAGGGCCCCAGAACACTCCCTTGTGGTACGCCATAATTATTGAATGTAGAAGAGGATCTGTAGACAGTGGATTCGAGATTTTCATTTAAGTTTGTAACTTCAACACATTGCGGACGTCCTGTTAAAAAAAAAATATTCCTTGTCTCAAAGAATTTTCTAAAATATGATTTAGAACAGGCGCTATGACATGAGCACTTACCTTAATAATACGTGTTGAGATAGAGTGATAACCTACCTTTGCAGATAACGTGATAATAGCAAGAAATAATCTTAGTGAACTGGATGAAATAGTCACCAAAATAAAACCGTTACTGGAATCAGTCGGACTCCACATTAATGAAACGAAAACAAAACTAGTAATCAAAGACCCACCCCACACAGCACCGAAACCTGAAGGTCTATTAGAATTGGAGGAACCAGTATTCAACTGGTAGATGAGTATAATATGTATATATATTAAGTACCTAGGCACTTATATAACATCGACACTTAATAGAAACAACACAGTCAACGCCAGATGTAAACAAGCGATGTGTAACTCCAAGGCCTTAATATCCTTCATAAAAAACTCGAAAATGGAGTGGAAAATTGCACGTCTTATCTATAAAATAGAACCTGCAATAACTTACGGTCTTAAGGCAGCGACACTCACAAAGGCAAACCGATCGAAACTCAGAAGATACGAAAGACTCATTCCTATAGATACGATTCGCTTCGATGAAGATATGATTCAATTTCGCGTACCAAAGGGTACGCGAAACACATACATATTATTATTATTACCAAGCATTCTGTAAATTAAATTAAATAACTTTACGCAAAAATTATTGCTGGGAAACGACATTCTTTTTGGGGTGAGAAATCACGTTTTTCGGTAGGACTCAACGCACTCAAAACATTGTGCTGATGGATGGATTGAATAGTTCGGAGATCGTGGAGGTGTTTTAAGTAAAAATCTTCCACTAAAAACACGTATTTCTAAAATAAACTTGTGAAAAAGTTGGAATTTTGACCCCCAATATCTCCGTAACTAGAAGGTTCCCAGGTATGGTCCAGGACAAAAAAAAAATCGCAGTGACGGGGAGAACAAATGCCTTTCGGCTTCGTTAAGGGTCTTGTTACACCCTTTATATTACCTTAGCGAAACTGATAGTGAAACAAATACTACTGACGATGAAACATATACGCGAACATAATATTATTAAAATATAAGACGTGTCAAAAACGAATGGAATCGCCACCACCAGAAACGAACATGATTCTCCAATATAGAAGAGACCAAACAAGCGAAGGTCAATACACCAATGCTCATTCCTCTGGATTGTACCTGTCTTTACCACTATTCCTAGATTGACTTTAGGCTGCATAGTCGGCTGATTGTGCCCGACTGGCTGTGGTTGGTCGGGCTTCCTCTCCCATCCCAGAGCATGTCTTTCCTCACAAAATCGTGCCCCCTGGTGTATCCGGCCAGGCTTGGGGTCAGGCTTGCTCCTGGCTGGGTGTGGTGCTCAATCATCATCATCATCGATAACTGGGCACAAAAATGTTAACTAAACACGTTCACGTTCATGAGTGTTGACTAAAACTTAATGCGCAATATCAGGAAATCGTCTAATTGCCATAAAGGTAACTGCCAATTACTGTTAATGAAGGCCAGGAGCGATTTTTTTTTTACTTTCTTCTCCACACCTCAATAAAAGTTTATGGCGGTCGGATGTACATGGGACTTCCCATCTCTCTCTCTCTTTGGGAAGTCTGAAATCGCCAACCTATCTTGAGCAAGCGTGATAATCAATGCTCGTGCCTTCTCTGTTGAGAAGAGGCCTTTGCCCAGCTGTGGGACAGTAATAGGCTGGTTTTGGGGTTAGGATATTTCGATCATATTATAAAAACTATTCTTATTCTTTATTGCACACAAAATTAAAAAGTAGCACACACAAAATTACAATATATGGCTTATGTACAACGGCGAGCTTAACGCAGAATTGTGTTTAAGGTAATTTAAGGTTTCTTTCAAACTCTTTTCCGAAAATATCTTCTTCCCTGTCGGCAATAGTAGAGAACATTAAGAATAAATGCTGCAAATTATTTATTTATATAACTACTTACATCCACCATTACAGGTTAACTCAATGCGATAAATGCGCCTAAATTAATTAATTGGCTATAACTACAAACTTTGTTTTGAGGGTCACCAATTTACAAATTAGTTTTGTGCGAAACTCTTCACCGGGTTTTGATATAAAGAAAGAAAGAACATACATTTATTTAGCGCACGCCACTAGTGCACACGATATAAAACAAACATGATATAAGATAAAATAAATATATTCCCATATCATTTGGTGTTGGTGTTCTTCTATTTCGTTCAGTTTAAAAAAAAAAGATTATTTGTCTTTTGCAGTATATTCTGAAATCATGAAAATCTAATACAAAGTCACATCAGAAAACTCGAAAATAAAAACTGAAATTCCATATAGTACTCGACTATATATTTATATTTATTTTATCTTATAGCGTATCGTGTAGCGTTCTTTCCATTGCGCAGTGTCGTCATTGTCATGGTTGTATATCTGAATCATACTCCTATCTAGTGAGACAAGTGTTTACAAACAGCGGTGTCTCCAACTGGCCGAGGTTAGGGACCGATGTAACCTGTACATAGTACACACAATCCCGCCGCATTGTCCCGCGGAGCGCGAGAGCTAGATTTTCTGTTTACAGAGCTTTCGCGCGCCTTCACGCCGCCAAAAGGTATGCGGCAGGGCTTCCGGTGCGTCACATTCGAGCGCTCCCACGAGCTGCACTGCCTTCTCCATCGACGCATTTCTCCCTGTTACTTATCGCCTCTCACATACAAACACCGTAGTAGAGTCGCAACAATCGAGAAACGCATTCATGGAATGTCCGCCGGACATGATGCACCCAGCTTCTAAAGGCGCACTTCGAACAGATCGTGATACCGTCGCAGAATCCGAAAGCTTTGGTTCCTGAACTGAAATAGATGTCCATTGCTGACTCGTGGGGCGCTGACATAAGTGAAATAAAAGAGACAGAGTAATGGTGATGGGGTTATATGTATAGTTTAGTGTTGTGCTGTGTTGCTACGCGACCGTGTGGTAGAGGTGCGACCTAAATTGTAAAGAACTCCATGTAAATGTAACCGCAGAGTGGGCGCGACACGCGACTTGATAACCTTATGGCTTATGGCAGTAACGAGAACATACTCATGTGATTCTGTGGAAATACTTGATAACGTCGTATGTGGCATAATAATAAGTGGTAAGGAGAAATGGCCGAAACTGTACATCAGTCGTAAAAATCAGAGATTTAATAAAATATTGTTGCATTACCTAAAATGACAAACCTTAATAACTTAGGGATGAATCAGCATCCAAAAAATGGTACTACCGTAGAATTTTTAAAATTCTGCAAGTAGGCAACTGAAGGTTTCACATTCTAGGCAGCAGTATGCATTTCTCCAGTTCTTTGACACTTATCTGTAATGCGAGTGGCCCGCTGGCCGATAGGAAGCGTTGTTACGAACGCTCTGATGCATCGCGCGCGTCTGGCGGCTGTCTGGTGCGTAATCACGGAATCGCTCCACGATAATCCATTAAACATGACTGTTACGCTGAGAGTGCTGTGACGCAAAACGAGCGTTATAAAATTAACGGATACATACAGCACTGTAAATAGAGCTACATAATAACGCCATTTGGGTCGATCCGGGGATGGGTCACCAAGTCACCATCCATTATAAATACCGAATTTTCTCGGTGCCTCGGAAAGCCTGTTGAGCTGTTGGTCCCAGCTGTCGTGTCATAATGAATAAAGCCACCGTCCCGGGGCCACTGTCTTCGAAGCCATGGCCTTACAGGGTAAAATTCGATAACTGAAATCGTAGCTCTTTAGTATCAGGAATTTAAATGTAGTATTCTTAACATGATAATCTGCTCAACTCCTCGCTTCTTTTGCCTGATCGTGCATTGCCAACTGGATACCTATAAAGGGAATTTAGAGAATTTCAATAGCCACGGTGACTTCGTCATTCAAACTTTTGTCGGTGAATAACATAAGCTCCATTGACATGACAAATTAGATCAACTTGAACTTGATAATACAAATTATGTAGATACATGTAAATTGTGCTTTCGGCTTGATATGTCAAGGAACAATGGCTGTGTCACGCGGCGGCGGCTTTGCCTAGATCAAACTGGAGATTTCGTACAAACAATGATGCGTCAAGCGCGGTGGGCGGTGGGCTTCTCTGCTAGGGTCACCACGCACAGTTGGCGATGGAATGCAGTGACTCGCTGTTATTTTAGTGACGACTGTCTATGGCGACAGGTTGAGGGTAAAGTTCAGTGTGAACTTGCAGATGTTGCCTTATTTAGACTTCTATCTCTGTCTGAGCCATGTGTCAGACTATATACTTAAGGGTGAATCGGAAAAATGGATTTACCGTAATGTTTTATGACTATTGAAGTTTTGACCCAAATTCTCACTCGTGATATTGCTACAATAAGTATTAGGATTTTCTAACTAGTAAAGAGAAATAAAAATTCCTAACGCCTAGCTTGGTAACCCTAAAGTCACGCATTGATGAAATATTGTCAGTTGCGTTACGCTTCGGGAATGGGAAATAGATCACCTGTGCGGTGTGGGAGATCCGTGTTGAGGGTTGAGTCACGGCTCCGGCACGGCAGTCGGACGGGTGACTCCGACTACTCCAAGAGAAAGCATGGGAACCGGCCGGGGCTAGCCGAATGCATTCTGAAGAGACTTCACGCTTCCGAAGTCCAGGAGTTGAGTCATTGACTCATATAGGGTTCAGTGTGCGTGAGGTCAACGCGTAGGGGGCCCAAAAAGTGTTGTGAAATTAAAAGCGTATTGCGCCTTCATAAGCAACATCCTATCCTACTACTAAATATAAATGCGAAAGATTATGAGGATGGATTGATGTTTGTTACTCTTTCACGCAAAAACTACTGAACGGATTTGGATGAAATTTAGCACACAGATAGTTTATAACCTGGATTAACACATAGGATACTTTTTATCCCGGTAGTATGATCCCTTGGGACAATTATCGACCTCCACGCGGGCGAAGCCGCGGACTTCAGCCAGTTATTAATACAAAATTATTTTCAGTGCTTATTCAAGAACTTAAAAATATCAAATTAAAATATTTACCAGTGTATCTATACTTTTAATTTCCTTTATTATACTATAAGGAAGTATACTACTTTCTCACGAAAATGAACAACGTTTGATATGGGATAATTCATTTTCTAGTTCTCCGTACTAGTACTGTACTACCTACACTCTCTTAAACCTACAAAAATCTCAGGATTGCCTTTTATGGTCATCCCAACCAGGAACAACATTATTCACTTCAAATTGCTAGAATCTCTGAATGACGTCCACGCAACTTACACAGACGTCAGTTTCAGGATCCCCCGAGGATGTCTACCACAATGACTGAGCACAGTTGTTTTTAAAATTATTGACAACACCGGCATTCCGATCTTTACGGAACTACTTGTTAGCATTTCGCTGAAAACAAATGCTCATCTCTAGTATGGTGACGTCACTGGGTGTGAGACATGATGGAACACGGATGCTGATTTACTAAGTCATGGTGAATCAAAAGCTTCTCCATTATTACATCATGAGAACATTTTGCTATTCTCTAATACTTTTTACTCGAAAGCTTTTTAAGTAATTTTTCACTGATGATTTTATTTAGTCAATGTTCGTGTCGTCCTTGCGATTTTTTTCAAACTTTATAATTACATTAATCCTTTAGGCCTTACGTTGTGGGCACGGTGGGCATGACTTCGAGTCAGAAAGAAATGCTCTAACGGAACTTTCTCAAGACAACATCTGTTGGTCAACATATTTATTTAAGGGGTTCTTCTCAAAATAAGTGACATATACAGTGTGCAACAGGACCCTTCACGAAGCGGTCAACCAAGCATTATGTACATCAAAATAAGTAACCTAACACAAAAATTATTGCTGACGACGGGGACGTTGAAAAATCACGTTTTACGGTAGGACTCAATGTAACGCACTCAAAACATTGTGCTGATGGATGGATTGAATAGTGCGGGGGTCGTGGAGGTGTTTAAAGTAAAAATCTTACATTAAAACATGTATTTAAAAAAAAGTTGTGAAAAAGTTGGAACTTTGACGCCCAATATCTCCGCAACTAGAAGGTTCCCAGGTATGGTCTAGAACAAAAATAATATCGCAATCACGAGGAGAACAAGCGCCTTTCGGCTTCGTTAAGGGTCTTGTTACACCCTTTATTATTATAAAACTCATATCATAAAGCATATCCAATTACGGAGGAGAAGCGATCAGATAACTTCGACCACCTGACTACCCTTGGAGCACATGCTCTGTCTGACTGGCTTCCGAACCAGTGACTTATTTATTTATTTAATCACCAGCAACTTGTGCTTGTGGTTTTTAGTCCCGTCTCGTGTTGAACCCAGTGATAGTTCTGACGTAGTTTTTTCTTTCTAAAATACTTATAATATTACATACTTATTTCAATTAAAGCGTGCTAGATGTGCCTCAACCATAACAACCGTGAAGATCCTGAACCTAGCTCACTTACCTAATGCGTGGATCATTATGATGTGGTCAGTAACAACGGTGTATTCCTTTCGTCTGATCATAAAATAAATACTAAACGATCAACGGTGGAGAAAATAAATAAATTATGCTCAATCTATCCTACAATGTCCTGCTGATTCAGTTCATTGATGCTTTCTGAGCTTTATTGAGACATAGTGATACTCTGTGCATCAGAAATGTTGACAGTGAATGTGCAAGGTTTCACTCGTAAACGGAAGGTGTCCTATATCCACCACTAATTCCGAAAAATCTGATCTGTAAATCTGCTACAGACTTGCGACTCTTTAGCAGATTTAAATATCACAGTTTTTACAGCTCAGGTTATTTCTTCAATATTATCGAGAGTTTGATATTCTTTTTCGAAAATTATGTTATTGGCAACAGATTTCTAGCATAAACTGACGATGTAAAAATGACCATATTATTATTTCGATCAATTTGTGAAGCAATAAGGCTGCGGGTCACTGACTAACAAACAAATAGAATAGCCTACAATCACGCAACGATCTGGCCAGTCATGCACTGGCCGCAGTAAAACCCAGCTTACGTAATTATTTAATTAGCTAGCTGCACCTTAGCTGCACTTGCAATGCCGGTTGTTAATCACTGCTGAAACTATTACTTTAATTACCTATATTGATTACTAAAACTCGGGTTACATTAGGCTGACAGAAAGATAGGTGCCAAGGGCATCAAAATACAAGTCAACTCTTTTTACCCGACTACGCTACACAAAGTAGGGTAATGTGTTCATCAGTCTATGCATGTATGTTCCTTTGTGGCGCTCTAGAGACCAAACGTAAGGGCCGCTTTTGATGATTCTTACGGCAATCGATTTATTTTAATCTTGTGTTTGTCACTGAAGACATGACACTTGTCAAAATTTTGTAAGGCAACTACCAGATAGACGCCATATTATGAAAAAAATGAAAGTCAACGAACTATTAACATATTTCGATGACTTTCATTTTTTTTGAGTTTGAGTGATCATTGAATATTTGAAAATTATCTTTAGGTTTCTCTTATAATTTTGATTGGCCTGGTTTTAATATTTTTTCGTTTATTTTTAACATATTTCGGTGACTTTTATTTTTTTTGAGTTTGAGTGATCACTGAATATTTGAAAATTATCTTTAGGTTTCTCTTGTAATTTTGATTGGCCTGGTTTTAAATATTTTTTCCATATAGTTTTATTTCCGGCTTTTGAAGCCGGAATTTCTTCTTCCGTTTTAAAAAAATATATTGAAACAATTTTTAAAAAAGAAAAGCTAAAATCAAGCACATTCTTGATTTTTTTCATTTTCCGCTGTCGGGTTTTAGTTTTTTAATTATATATTTTTTAAGTTTGTGTGCATCTGTTTTTTTATGTGCGAGTGCCTACAAAAAGCACGGAACTATTTTACCCGCACCGATCGGTACCAATCCGTTCCGACTTATCCGTAACATTGTTGTCTTCATCTGATGATTAAGGTGTTGTAATAATGAAGAAATAACTGATTCTAATCGTTTATTTATTTGAATGCAGTTACGTTAAAAACAATACCCTGCGCCTTATTTGTGTTTTTTCACGTGAAACAGAATTTGGTCAAAGTAAATTCCAGAGTGTGTGTTGTCTCATGGACCATGGCCTCATGGATTACGGTAGACAGATCAGTAAATAGATAAAGGCGTGTGAATTAGAAGCTCATGACTGTTTGTCTTGTCAAATATTAATATGTGTGCGTCGGATAGTTTGTGTTGTTAGCGCCGCCGCCGCCTGCCATCCATCCATACTCCATACTTATATTATATATTATTTATAAATAATATTATAAATGCAAAAGTAAGTTTGTTTGTTACCTTTTCACGCCTAAACCACTGAAACCGATCATCCTGAAATTTTGCATATACTTTGAAAAGGTGTAAAGAAACGGACTTATGGTATCTTTCATCCCGAAAAAGCTACTGTTCCTGAGGAAAACAACAATAACGTTCTTATGATAATAGATGGCGCCACGTGTCATGATTACAACCCGAATGGATTGTCAAATTCTAAATTGACGCGAGCGAAGCAGCGGGCAAAGCTATTCCTCATTAAGCGTGACTTTTAACAAAACATCGCGCTGTGACTAGTGGCTATATTTCCTAGTTCTTCTATACTTAAAATACTAACACTATGCGACAACTAAATTCAGCACCCAATATGATTAATTTAATGTTATGATATGCTGAAATGGGATCCCTGCTCGGACGATCTGACTCTACAAATGTTAAACGTATGGTTCTAGTTCTACCTAACCATCTACCTACCCACATAATGCCCCCTGATGGACGAATTCAGAGTAAAGAAAAAGGCAGTTCCATTCCATTGATACCAGTATCCGACTATACGATAAGCTGACACCAACACACAATATGTAGCTTTAAAACTATCATGGTCACTAACATTATCATTAACACTAGATACGGGACATTTACCATGTTTACCAACTACTACATTTTGTTTTGTTTGTTTTGTGTTTCAAAACCAACAAAAAAAAAAAAAAACATGGCTTGTACATATCCTGTATCTAGTGTTAATAATAATACAAGATGATGATTGTTATTCACATTTGATCAGCCAGGCTTGTATGGCGGGTTAGATAGAACCTTCGCAACTGATAAAGTGATGATTGTAACGATCAGCACAGCCACCAGACCCAGGCCCGGCTGGTTCACCCTGGACACAGGTGGTATTGCTACCAAAATCAATCGGCATAATCGGAAAGTAGGTATCGGACAGCATCTTTTCACAAAGGAAGAAGACAGATTTATCGTGTTTCTTGGCCGAGTTCATTGAACAAACCTTTGCACACTATTGCAAATATTGCAATGAACATTGTAGGTAGTTACCAACATACTAGCCGGCTGACTCACCGTACTCTGTACGGCCTACCGGCTCACTTTTAGCAAGTCATTCTGACCTAACCTTGCGTAATTGACTTTTAATTGATACTGTTTTATTTTGCTGCACCTTCTAAATTCGTATGAAAATAAATAAAAGTATGCTATAAATAGACGAAATTATAAAACTCGCTAAATAACTTTTTTTAAATACATCTTCTTTTTCGTCTTCTTCGTATAGTGCCACGACAAATTTTATATTCTGTTAGCCCAAAACATCGCGACTTCCACCGCGGCGTCGGTCGGTGGTAGCGCAGAGTTCACTTCGGTTGCATTTTTGTTGTCCGGAGACGGTTCAAGGACTTCCAGGTGGACCACGGAAGGTTAGACCCTGCAGGGAGATGCTCACTTGGTGGTAAGTAGTGAGTGGGAGGGGGACAGCTGTTTTATCATAGCTTACATCGGGCTTCAGCCGGGTCTCGTGACAAAGACGCTGCGATTTTTAAAAAACTGCGCCTGCTTGGAACCTTGCCTTTACCTAGCCTTAGGCGACAGAACATTTGCTTCATACTCATATCAGCCTATTTTCCACAGGTGTGACACATTAAGTATGGATCTTTTAATAAACTCAAAGTCCAAAGTAATTGGTCGAGCGGTCCTAGAACATTCTTTAAACACTAAAAGACACACGTTTTCCCAACTCATAAAATAATAAAGTTATAAAGAATGCGAACACTAACACTGACTATCAATTACCTATATTAACATCAGACATCGCCCGGAACCCTGATACTTATCGACCATTTAAATGAAAACAAACTGTTACTATACGGTTCAATCGAACAAAAACAACTTAAAAACAGGCCTCTAAAACACGTCAATGACGAAACTCATTAACTTGGTCCATCAACATCAACACAATGTTCAGTCGTCATGACTTCTTGCCTCGCCGACGTCATTGTCCAAGTGTCCAACTTCTGGCCGTCACTCCTGACGGCGCTAGTAATAATAGTTTTTACCCAACGCGTTTATTTCGCACGAGTTCTATAAATAAATTTATAAATATGTATCTGTGACGACTTTATGCGTAATAGTAATTATGTGTGATGCTTTGATAGATTACAGATATTATACGTCATAATATTGTAATATTATCGTTTGTTATTGTAGATTATTTGTGCGGCGTGGGTAAACTGACAGGTCACACAACCACGCAGGACAAGTCCTGTTTCATGGGAAACTGGTTTGTAAACGCGTCGCCGGTATTCGATTTTTGTACCAGTATTTGATTGACGATTGTTTGTTATTTTTTCAAAAGCCATTAAGTCTTTAAGAAGGCCACACATCAGCAGATCTTCGTTTCTATCAACTACGAGACAGCGCTCAACATTCGACCCGGGTCGACGGTTTGTAGCAGAAAGTCTCGCAAATGGTTCCGCCCTAGAATTCTTAATTTTATGATATTGAAATCAAAGCTCTTACACTTAAATGTAACCAATTACGGGATGCTGGATTGTAAAAAACTGGTCTGTCAGAAACTCAATTTTAAAAATGCTGTACAAAAGCTATGGTAACTTTATTCTCGAAAACACTCTCTATCAAGATTCAAGACTTTCAGACGACAGAGATACCATCGTATGCAATTACGGTTTCGTCAGATCTGCGATTACCTAAACACGCAATAATCCAATAGCATCGCCGCGCCCGCGCCCTATGGACTGTAATCGATCTGTTCTTGTTATGTCACTAGTCATCATGAAGCAGCACTCATAAACAATCGCAGATAATCATAGACCTTCAGAAAAACGCGGCCTTGCGACCGGCCATGACACTGCCAACCACAGGTGAATCATAGTTTCATCACAATACATCATAATGTCTCTCACAGACAGAATCTTTACAGTAGGTTCTTATGTAAAAATTGTATGAACTCGCGAAGTTTTGTTTGACTTGCTACTTGCCACAAGTAATAAATAAATGACCGAATATTGGTACATCATTACCCATTTTCAAATCTCTCCAATGAGCTGTTGTTTGGTAATTTATAAATATCGAAACAAAAAAAAGGAAGCAAAAGTGTAGCTGAAAAGGCTGATTCGGTTTGTGACCAAAGTCGATCCTGATTCCGCCATCTTGTGGTTTCGGTAACATTTCACAATACAATTTCACAAAATTCTCCGTACGGAGCAGGGCTTCCTGGACACCGTTATTTTAGAGCCAATCCGTGCAAGTACTAGTGTAATGTACTAAAATTCTCTCGTGTTCTGTAACAAGAGAGAATGTTAGCAAGACAGTTTAAAAACTTATAAAAGCACAGATTTATCCTTTTTCTCTATATTATCATGATTTCTATACTCGGTATTTCTAATTAATGGGTGTGTTTAATAAACATTGATTAAGTAAATGTGTAATGCAGGGGAATGTTATGTGGAAAGTCGATCAATAGCATGGCCATTAGCTGGCGGTCGTAGCGTCGGCGTCAGTCCGAAGTGCAGTTTACCCGTTCATACATAATGTAATGTGATGTTGTGTTACGTATCGCTGTCGTGCCGACGCGACGCGACGCGACGGTCGGGCGCGGGCAAAATCCGCGCTTGTCTCAGCACACGTGATGAAAGTTCGATGTCACCTAGATGGTCGCCACAATATGTAAATCATATTAGAATTATCCAAGTAAAGGTGTTTAAAATTGAATTTAGCTTTAAATAGTAAAAAGTCCTGCAGAGGCTTCCATAATTAGACAGGTACTTCCAATTGTACCCGGAACGAAAGTACCTATCTTTTCCCATCTTCACATGTTTATTAAAACACAATTCAGGATACGCCAGGTAAACAGTAAACTCGTCATGCTTAGAAGTACATCAGTAATATTAAAGGGAATTTGCTATTTCTGTATTTGCCTAGAACACTTAGATTGCCAACGTAACATGCCCGCGACTTCGCTCGCGTTGAAATTTTGATGTGCAATATTATAATAATATCATCCAAATCCGTCCAGCGGTTACTGCGTGAAAGAGTAACAAACTTACATCCATCCTCTGAAACTTTCGCATTTATAATATTAGTAGGATAGTACAGATTTGAATAATTAATAACAATAACATAACAACAACACACACAACAACAATAACACAACACAACAGCAACAAACATAACAATTACATTAATAATTTTTAAATAAGATAAATTATTAGAGTTATGAAAAATAACGAAATTTTCAATAATATTCAGTCCATTTTATTTTATTAACTAGCAAAGCGAAATGATTTCAAATAGAAATACTTATCAGAATACTTATTCTGCTTCAGTTTTCTTCTTGCATCGTGCCCCGTGCTTTAGCAAGCACGCTTTAAAATAGCTTGGTATTGCGCCCAATCTGCCCCAGTCGTGTGGGATGGCCGCGCCGGTGGTGGAAAATCATTACTTCTTCTTTACAGCTTTTATATTCTCTAATTTTGTTTTGAATTTTATTCACCCCTTAGATAAATAATAATGCGGATCTTCTTAAGTTTTACATGATGTAGTGGTCAGGTGGGGCACAGGTGCTTCGATGAGTAACAGACATAGTTCAGCCGCTACTCACGCGCATAATGTGACGTTTACGACCCGGTCGATGTGCCAGCGACGCTTTAATAACAAAATATTTATAGTTTACTACGAATATTTAACATAAATTTACGCATTATGCGATCGAAATTGGAATATGAATGGCTCAGAATAAGGTCTTGCTTACTTCACATTGATGTGTCATCAGAAGAAATTCTAATATTACAACGACCTTAGGATTAGGCGTAGGTCTAGCGAAACTGCAAAGGCGTCGCGTTTTAGCCCCGGGATCGTAGCCACGAAGGCGCCGTGTCGTAGCCCTATAGACACCGTATCGTCGACGCACAGAGCCTGTGTCGTAGCCCTTTAGACACCGTGTCGTAACCACGTAGGCGCCGTGTCCTAGCCCTTTAGATACCGTGTCGTAGCCTCTTAGCCCCGTGTCGTAACCGCCTAGGCCCGAGATCGTAGCCACGAAGGCGCCGTGTCGTAGCCCTGTAAACACCGTGTCGTAACCACGTATTCGCCGTGTCCTAGCCCTTTAGATACCATGTCGTAGCTTCTTAGCCCCGTGTCGTAGCCGCCTAGGCCCCGGGATCGTAGCCACGTATTCGCCGTGTCCTAGCGCTTTAGATACCATGTCGTAGCTTCTTAGCCCCGTGTCGTAGCCGCCTAGGCCCGGGGTAGCTGCGTCGATGAGACCATTAGGTAGTTTCACCAACTAAAAAGGCAGAAGCATAAAGCGCAGGCCGCACCGCCAGCTAGCGGCTGGGTGAGCGAGGCGGGCGAGGCTCTTTTCATACTCCTTTTCGGCTCTTTCGACGTTCGCGGTGTGAACAAAAGTGTGAAACGTTTCGTTCGCCTCGCTCGCCCGCCCGCCCGCCAGCTGGCAGGTGTGGCCTGCGCTTAAAAAACCTGCGGCGAGGATTCTGGCGACCTTAATGTCATTCGATTACAACTTTTCAGCAGTTAAATCTAATTAACGGCTGTGATTATTTAATATTGTTGAAACTGTTGACATTGATTAGACAAGAAAAATCTCACATCTATACTTAATATTATAAAGCTGAAGAGTTTGTTTGTTTGTTTGAACGCGCTAATCTGAGGAACTACTGGTTCGAATTGAAAAAATCTTTTAGTGTTGGATAGCTTTTATATCGAGGAAGGCTATAGGCTATATATCATCACGCTACAATCAATAGGAGCTGAGCATCAATGAAAAATGTTGCAAAAACGGGGAAAATTTATTATCTTTGAGAGCTTCCGTTGCGTGCGCTGGTTAACCGGTTAAAGTTGCACAAAAATAATGTATAAGGGAATTATTCCTCTTAAAAATTTCTAAAAAACGTCCGCAACAGCACATGCCTATCTTTTAAGGTTGACTAACAATAACCATTTTTATGATTTTAAAATTTGGTCAAAAATAGTGTTTTATTTGCAAAGGTATTTTTACCGACATAGTATTAATCCTTATCAAAATAATGACCCGCGCGCGCTGCGAGGCGGGCTTCATGTTGTTGGGAAAACCAATGTGATTAGATTCAATGCACAAACATTGTGGAGAACTTAGAGAAGGTTTTAGTTTTTGTTTCATTGTAATCAGTGCTATCTATCAAAAGATTTATGAATTTAAAGTGTTCAAGAAGAACTTACCATCATTGTGTAAGATACATGCAAAGACATCTATTGCACCAAAATGGTACTAATTAATAAAAATGTGCTCACAAGATAACTTTTAAATCGGTTGACCAGCTTTACAAAAAAGTTCTGATAGCAAAAAGTACTCTAGATTAGTCTACATGACGCTATAACCCTGTAGAGTGTTTGTTCGATCGTTTTACATGCATTATATTTTAACGGTTTAATTTCGTGCTCGATAGATGGCGCTATTAATTTCACTCCCTTTTCTGAGTCGCGGTGTTAAGTTTTCCGTGAAAGATGACCCTCGCCCGTGTCAAATGTCTGAAGCTTGGTTTATTAACCAACGAAACAAAAAGAGGAGGTTCTCAATTCGACGCGTCTATATATTCTTATTTTATGTATGACCTGACCACGCATAACTTTTTACAGAGAAGCCCGTTAAGCATGATCTTTTGTTTTTTAAATTGAGAAATCGTGTTTGGGCTCATTTCCTGCACCTTGATGAGAACTTTAGATCTAGCTGGAGTATGATGTCATCGAAGGTCTGACGATGGAGACGGAAGGCACTTGCAAGAGGTCCTCAAGAGTTTGCAGCAACAATAACGTGTTTGGGTTCATTTCGTGCACCTTGATGAGAACTTTAGGCCTTGCTGAAGTATGACTGTCATCGACGATCAAACTATAGAGACAAATGGCAGTTGCAAGCGGTCCTAAACAGTTTGCAGCAGGTATAATGTTATTGGGCTCATTTCATTCGCTTTGATGAAAACTTCAAACCTAACTCAGAATGACTTTCATCGAATGTCTTACGATGGAGAAGGAAAGTAGTTGCAAGAGGTCCTCAAGAGTTTACAGCATCTATATCGTGTGTGGGCTCATTTCATGTACCTTGATGAGAACTTTAGACCTAGCTGGAGTATGACTGTCATCGAAGCTCTGACGATGGAGACGGAAGGTAGTTGCAAAAGATCCTCAAGAGTTTACAGCATCTATATCGTGTTTCGGCTGATTTCATGCACCTTGATGTGAAATTTAGACTTGCCTGGAGTATGTCTATCATCAAAGGTCTGACGATGGAGACGGAAGGCAGTTGCAAGAGGTCCGCAACAGTTTACAGCAGTCTATCGTGTCTCGGCTCATTTCAAGAACTTTGATGAGAACTTTCGTTCTAGCTGGTGTATGATTGTCATCGAGTGTCTAAAGATGAAGACGTAAGGCTGTCGAGGGTCGCGGGCCTGTGGACGGTGAGTAATGGTCTAGCTCGCCATCTGTCCGTCTTATGACGACAGGCCGTGGTGACAGCGTGTTCGTGTTCCACACGCGCCACAAAGAGATGTCAGCAAACGGGAAGAGATTCGAGAGGAGCGAGGCCTGCCAGGGTTGCGGGACTGTTCGAAAGCGACACCGCAGCCCTGGAACGCAAAGGGCAATAGACGAAACGTGGATGGATTTTAGTCAGTACAAGTCTGACACTCCCTTCCGCTCCGTCCAGAGTGGGAGGGGTCATTTGATGATTATCCATCGGTTATAGTATATAATAGGGATTTACTCCTTTTGAGAGCTTCCGTTGTGCGTGAACGGTTAAAGTTACGCAATTATCATGTATGTCGGAATTGTCCTTCTTAAAAAGCTCTAAAAAAATATCCGCAATGGCCATATGTCTAACTTTTAAGGTTGACGCACATTCTCTCTAACCTCTCTTTCTTTTATGTACCCACGCACGCAGACGAAGTTGCGCGGGTCAGCTAGTAATACTTATAAACTAACACATGTAAATTGATTGAAATGATCACTATGTTTATTTGTGGGAGACTGGTGCCTAAACTAAGCCTAAACTTGTATTTCAGGACACCAGGGACTCCCACATTAACGTCTCACTAAGGATTGTGTATGTATCTCTATAGTTTCCATGATATCGTTACTTGTTTTCTTGCGGAAATCACAACCGCAGCCCTGAGCCGAGGACCAGACGCTTCCAGTTCACCTAATTATCACACGGTTCTTATGAAACCGCAAGCAATATAGCACAAGCTTGTGAAACACTTGGGAAAGTTTGTCTTTCCGAACACATTAGACTGGCTTAAACTTTGCCGCACTGATAAGTTTGTCCTTCCGAACACTGCACACTGGCTTAAACTTTGCCGCACTGTTAAGTTTGTCCTTCCGAACACTGAAAACTGGCTTAAACTTTGCCGCACTGATAAGTTTGTCCTTCCGAACACTGAAAACTGGCTTAAACTTTGCCGCACTGATAAGTTTGTCCTTCCGAACACTGAAAACTGGCTTAAACTTTGCCGCACTGATAAGTTTGTCCTTCCGAACACTGAAAACTGGCTTAAACTTTGCCGCACTGATAAGTTTGTCTTTCCGAACACTGCACGCTGGCTTAAACTTTGCCGCACTGATAAGTTTGTCCTTCCGAACACTGAAAACTGGCTTAAACTTTGCCGCACTGATAAGTTTGTCCTTCCGAACACTGCACACTGGCTTAAACTTTGCCGCACTGATAAGTTTGTCCTTCCGAACACTGAAAACTGGCTTAAACTTTGCCGCACTGATAAGTTTGTCCTTCCGAACACTGCACACTGGCTTAAACTTTGCCGCACTGATAAGTTTGTCCTTCCGAACACTGAAAACTGGCTTAAACTTTGCCGCACTGATAAGTTTGTCCTTCCGAACACTGCACACTGGCTTAAACTTTGCCGGACTGATAAGTTTGTCCTTCCGAACACTGAAAACTGGCTTAAACTTTGCCGCACTGATAAGTTTGTCCTTCCGAACACTGCACACTGGCTTAAACTTTGCCGCACTGATAAGTTTGTCCTTCCGAACACTGAAAACTGGCTTAAACTTTGCCGCACTGATAAGTTTGTCCTTCCGAACACTGCACACTGGCTTAAACTTTGCCGCGACCGCGCTACGTGCTATCTCAACGCACGCATATTCGTCGTTTCGTGAGCTTCTTCGTACCTACGCGTACTTGGTACGACAGAAGTCGGCCTAATCAATCATTTTCAACACTAAAATAAATTTCTGTGATTAACAGTAGTCATTATTTAGGTAATGAATCAAGAATGATTAATTTTCAGTCATAACTGTTAAATAGGTGAAATAATGAATCAACTAGACCCGTTCTACGAACCTACCTGTTATGGATTGCGATTAACCGACCGATATAGGTAGTAGGTACTGCCGCCGCGCGCCGCTACTACAAATACCTTCTATCACCTGAAACTGTACGTACCGACATAAAAAGAGATCTTACTTGTCATGTTTTCAGTATGAGCTACTACTCTCTCTCTCGAGTGCGTGTGGCCAAACTGATAGTTAGATAAAGTGCTAAACAGTGCGTCGCTTGGAAAACAACGTCATTTCTGATGAAATTAATGAAGGTAAGTGATTTGCACAAGGTGTAATTAAATTGGTAATGTGGCGGGCAGTGAAGGCTGTAGCACCACGATCAGCCCACCCCCCCCTCCCAGCGGCTAGCCCGTGCTGGCCACTGACCCGTGCGTGTGCTGATCACGCGACCGACCGCCGACCGACCCGTCCCGGTTCGCTGCACCTGCGTCCGACTGACGCAAAAAACGTAACAATTACCTACGTTACTCATACAACACATGAAGCGTTGATTTGTAAACCATTTTACAAAAATATATATATATCGTTTAGACATGACGCGCTAGAGTAACATGGTTGCAGGATTAAGTCCTGATGTTGACCTCCTCAGTCCTCACACAGCCATACTACAGTCAGTAAAGCTCTCAAATATACGCGCTGAATCGTCTCGTGTTTCTAAAGTTAGAGTTAGTAATTTTGTTTGTTTGAGTAAATCTAAATTTTGTAAAGCAACGTTATCAAAATCAATGGCTAACACCACAGAATGATTGCTGGTACAAATATTCACGAGATTGCGTGTAGACACAAATTCACAATCGGTGACACAATATTCCTCGTCACGTTACTTCTTACTCACGATCCTTTTCTCCGGTCAAGCGGTGACTGCATGACCACATATTAGTGCACTTTAATTGACACCATTATATCACCCGCAAAACGTCGCAGTGAAACAGTGATCATTGAGCCCGTCATCGGTGAATCGATTGCCAACAACTACTGACGAGAGAGAGACGAGCTGCAATTATGAATCTTTTGATTTTTTTTAATCAGTGCAGTTCACACGACGTTGACCTGAACGTTATTTTGCAGTAGGTATATGTAATATAATTTATTTAGTAGTTGTTTAATGTAATTTAGGGTGCACATGGGTGAATGGCAGTTTGATTCTGCATTTATTTATAACTGTATGAACAATGAACAGTAGGTTTCTAGAACGACACCATAGTAGCGTCCTCTTGTCTAACAATACCTAAGTACTTCCTTCGTCACTTTTCCACGAGTAGTGGAGTTCGAACACGTTTGCGACAAGACCGTCATTACTTTTAAAATCATTCGTCTTTATTTTGTGTACTTATCCTCCATTATCTCGAAGAACAATACAGAGTTATCTATGTGTCCACTCCCTGCAGTATACAAGCGGGTGTTAAGGTGTATAAGACATTGTCTCCTTTGTCCGTCCACTGTACGTCTGCATCTGTAGGTACCGTTAGCACCTTCTCACTAAAGCTCGTTATGGAAATACGCTCTTAGTCGTTTGTTAATTATTTTCGTTTCTTGAAATTCTGAATGTACCCGAACAATTACTTCCCACTGCGGGTGCGGTGACTCAGTGCACACTTAATACTTAAACTCAGCGCCCATTTAGGAAATTACAAATAAATTAATCTTTACAGATAACTGTTTCGGCCTAGCCCCTGGATCTGTATGTACCTATAGCAGCACGAGCTACAACGTTGCAACGTTGGATGGTGTATCTATTGTTATCTAATGTTTAAAAAAAACCTAATACTGAAATGATCAATTGTGCACTATCCACAATCTAGTCAACTGATACTTACCTTTCGCGTGTCACTAGCAAGTGGCACTGTCTCCGTCGTCAGTCATACACCGAGGCGTGCCGACGCGGGCGGCGGCATCAGCATCGGCACAACGGGCGCCAGGCAGTCTGCGCGCGCGCTACCCACCGCCAAGTGCGCGCGCGTCACCACACCCGCGCCACACGCGACACAAGCGCCGCTCCGCAGCGAATACGCGGTCTCACGTGGGCGTGCAAAACCCGGTATACTGGAGACCGAATCCAGGTTCTGCATCCCCTACGCGTAACGTTAGCTATCTACGGAACACAGCGGCGTAATAACATAACAAGCTTGAGAAAAAGACTATCACCTTAATGCTGGGGCCACGTTATCCGACCGATATACGTGCCGGTTCGTAACGATTAGAACTTCGTATTCGGGATCTGCGATGTTCCTATTAGCATCCAAATCGCAATTCGTGCACGTGGTGTCCGGGCGATAATTCGGATATACTAATGTGTAGGAAGCGGTTGCGTTGTACTTGTGAGTGAAGTTTGTCGCGACAAATCCTATTGATGCGCGTCAATTTACCGACAGCGCTG
Source organism: Eugnorisma glareosa (assembly GCA_947578425.1). Lineage (NCBI taxonomy): Eukaryota > Metazoa > Arthropoda > Insecta > Lepidoptera > Noctuidae > Eugnorisma > Eugnorisma glareosa. Next base: position 758,774 of record OX387957.1, on the reverse strand, counting down.
CGACAGGCATTTGTCTTCGCTCGAATACTTCACGACAGCACAAACTTTTAGGCCAGACATGTCGCGATAACGATAACAATCAGCATAAGCGGCAGAGACGAAGTAAAGCCGAGCTGGTAATAAAGAACTACCATTTTTAACAATTCAGCTTTTATAAATGCCATCACAACACAGTAAGCAGTAGCATGTCAACAAGTGATGTGATACCATCAGTACCGCACTCGTCATGCGCTAGGTGTCAGTGTCAGTGCAACGTCCATTGCTTCCAAACGATCTTCTATTTTGCATTCGCAGCACAATTTAGCTGTGATTTAAGCTAATTCTAGAGTCAGAGGTGGAGTAACCTTATCTGTAGAGCAGCATCTGAAATAACCAGTTTTTATTTTTACTTTATTCATTATGGAAAATAAACGTATTGTTTTTATAATACTCCTTAATATTATAAAAACAACAAGTAAAAAAAATATGTCTGTTAATTCAATATGTGTAACAAAACAATGTGGTATTATTATTAATATTAAAACTAATAAAAAGGCACGCAAATTAAAAACAAACACATTAAATACCTATGGCAAAAAGGAAAAAAATAAAGTAGCAAATATTGAACATAATAATTATTTATGAAGATAATTATATACTATAACTAATGTTAAAATCAAAGTAACTGCACTACCACAATTTAATATTTATTTTATATTGATTTATAATAACATTTAACTTTTCCTCATAATGAACTTCATTCATAAAATCATTGAGGAAAAGACTCGTAGTAGGTAAATAAAACAAAATAATGTTGTATTTATTATTACCTGTTCAGTAAATACTCGTACGTAGCTGCCGTCATTCATTTAATAATCACACATAATAGAGATCCAGCGCCTGTTGCACGGATTTCATTAATTTTACTCTTTTCAAATAGCGCGGTGAAAAGAAAGTTGTAATATAATTTCACAAATATTTCACACCCAGTTACGATCCCAACACTCTTAGCACTTCCTTCCCTAGGTTGTTCCTTCCATCTCCACATGTATCTTTCCATTTACATTGGTTTTTCACAGTTCACTGCTGGGCGTAGGCTCTCCCAAGATGCGCCACAACACCCCGTCCTCCACCTACTGCATCCTGGCCGATCCAGCCACCTTTTAAAACTCGTCGGTCCATATAGCTGGGTGGCTTCCGAATAATAATAATAATTGCCAAGTCCATCGACAGACTTGGCCAGCCCACTGCCACTTCAGCTTGCTAACTCCGCAAGCATTACGCGTTAGCGTGTTACGGCGAGATGGCGAGACGGCGAGACGGCCCTTCTACTGAGTGATTGCGTAAGAATTTAATCTGAAAAGGGTTTGTTTTTGTTTTTCGTTTCAAAAGTTTCTGCAAAGCTGCAGCACGTCTGCCCCGTTTATTTTTAGTACTGTATGTTTTCGACAAAGTGTCGATCGGTTATTATAAGATACGCTGCTTATTATTTGATAAATCTTCTAGACCGCCGAGTACATAGTTGAAGTCGAGTGAACAAAAATATTATGACGCTAAAGTGTCACTTGTTAAAAACTCAGTTCTAAGTTGTTTTTTTTTATTGAATTTAGTCAGTATCCTTCCGTCCACCATGAATAGCTAAATAAGATCTTGACGCACACACTTATGATATTACTAACAAATGTATCTACAGTAGGCGCATGCGTAGGTCGCTGGAATACCCACCTATTCACCGTTCGGAGATATGATCGTGAAATCCGATGATGCAAACATGATAACATAATATTTTAACTAATGTAGTGACCCTCTTACTTGCTTTCACTTTCTTTGTCCGATTCTTGTAGGAAAGCTTCTGTTTTATGAAGCATGTCGTGTGCACGGCTACAGGCTTTGTTTGTTTCTGAACCTCTGAATTACTTGAAATAAACAGATATATCAGCTGTTCCGTAGATATTGGTAGAATACACAGACATTGATGTTTTCTTTTTTCTTCGTCGTGTCGATGATTCCCATTTTTACAAGCTTTGCATTTAGTCAGATTAGTTTGGACCAAAACTCTGCCACTTCGATGCCTTGGTGCTGGCTTCGGCTAGGTCCGCAGGTGGAATTGCACATAAAGCAGGACAGTAGGTGAACCATAGCTCGTATTGAGGCACCGCAGTTATACCCTGCTTCATCGGAACACCCACACCGGACCAAGTTGTATCGGTTTAGGGTCTTCCAGGTGACCGTGACAGTAGGTGTCCCGTCACAACTTTTTTTGCTTGACTAACCCTGTTGTTGTCGACTAATGAATTAGTCGACCTAAGGAAGCTCTTCCGACTCGTCAGCCTGGCCTCTTGACCTCTCCATATTATACAGACACTGACGTGTGTCTGTCTCCTGATTAAGCTTTTCAGAAGAGCAGGCAACCTCTCTTCGTAACTTCGGGGGGACCACTCTTGCAAGCGGATATAAAGCAGCTAATGGTTACAGGGAGCCAGTGATTATTCTGCATGTTTCGTTAAGGGCTACATCTACTTCTCGGGCATGAGCGGATCGATACCACACTGGGCATACAAATTCGCCAGCCGAGAAGCAGACGTGTTCTTCAATCCGAAGAACACGTGCGGATGTTAGCCTACGTAGCGTAAGCGTCGACGTTTTACTTGGTCGTAATGCAGTGTTGCTTGTAGGTGAGTGAGCGATCTGGTGTGGCTCCCAAATAGGCGGGTTGCTGTTGTGCTCAATGTCCGCGCTGCGCCATTTTATTTTAAGTGTTCTGCCTATAACGATTTCTGAGACGAAATTCACAAGATGTGAAGTGTTAGTTCGAAGGATTGGACCTCAAAGGTCGAAATAGAACAAATACCAATATTTGTATATAATCACGTTCTCGAAAACAGCTGTCACGGATTTGATGAAAGTTGCATTATTGGGATTTACGGAACCGAAAAATAGATCCGGCTAAGTCTCGTATCTGCAAAAATTCGTTTTCCCTATTTTCAGCCTGGCACACAAAACATGTTCTCAATGATGAGCTGTACTGGTTCCGCTCAGCTTTATTTTTTTTACTTTTATCGGTCATTGACTGACCTACTCGTACAAATCCAGTTTGGAATTCATTCATAATTCGCGACAGCCGCCATCGGGTTATGCAAATGAGAGATCGATTATTTGGCGTACGTGATGATCACCCGATGATAATTAAATGTTATTCATAGCGCAGGTTGGATTCTTGGAAAAGATGTTTTGGAATGTTACAAGGTCAAAAAGTTCTGGAAATTTTGAAATGAGAGAAGAATTAGCTAACGTTGACTCAAAATTGTAGTCATTCAGATTAGTAACGGTTCTTTGACGTCAATAACTTGGGATTATACCTCTTCTACTTAAAAGTATAACATCTAACATTTTACAACTCAAGAAGATCAAGCTTGATAAATAATACCAGTGGATAAATCAAATCGTGTGTGTGGTTTTAATTTATGCAAAAAGCACTCGATCTCGTGCACTTTGCATAAATTTATAGAATTGAACGGAACTAAACGTCTACCACGGATTCACTTATAATCAATGTTTGTCTGTCGTGCCATACGTTTTTTATTTAGAAAAAAAACCTTTTCATGGCTCGTCATACTTGGTACGTTTTGGTATAATTTTGCTAAATCTAAAACAACCGTTACCTACGTCATGTTCATTTCCACTTCTTAGGGAAGGAAAACAGAGGGAAACATAATATTTAGTAATTTTAATAACATTAACTACCGACGTCATAGTGATCGTTACGGTACATATTTTTATAATATTCTCATATTACAACATCATGATTCACGTAATGGAGATCCGGTCTATTTTCCTCAGCCATTTTCCTTCGCTTTTTCTACACTAATATTATAAAGAGGAAAGATTTGTATTTTTGTGTGTATGTTTGTAATGAATAAACTCAAAAACTACTGCGCCGATTTCAAAAATTCTTTCACCATTAGAAATCTACTATATTCACCCTGAGTAACATAGGCCCCGTGAGAAGTCGGGACTGGCCGCTAGTATTTTCAATTTCAGAAATCCTTTGAGCTGACACATTCATAGACTAAACCAAGTAACGTTTTTTAATATATTTTACTATTAATTAAACTTAAGTATTTCTTTGGAAACCAACATTTCGATAATTACCAATACATAAAAGGTGCTTCAATTTTCTTTTCATAAATATAACAATTTATAGGTATCCGAAAAAAACAAATAATGAGAGTTTAAGTAATAATGTAGTTCTAGTTATATTATTCTTATAAACACTATGACATCTTACGTATCGATGGTAGCCCGTTGCCGTTCACAGTTTATTTACACCAAAGTGCAGAACATTTGACACTCGCGCCATCTAAACAAATCTAACGACGTATAATTTATTAATCGGTTAATTCGTTTACGAGTTACGAGGGAACAAAGTACACATACCATACAGATCAAACACCTAACCCTTCTTTTGGGGTTCGCATTCGGGTAATAATAAAAATAATCGCTGCACATAATCTATACTAATATTATAAAGCTGAAGAGTTTGTTTGTTTGTTTGTTTGAACGCGCTAATCTGAGGAACTACGGGTTCGAATTGAAAAAATTTTTTAGTGTTGGATAGCTTATATATCGAGGAAGGCTATAGGCTATATATCATCACGCTAAAATTAATAGGAGCTGAGCATCAATGAAAAATGTTGCAAAAACGGGGAAAATTTATTTTCTTTGAGAGCTTCCGTTGCGTGCGCTGGTTAACCGGTTAAAGTTGCACAAAAATAATGTATTAGGGAATTATTCCTCTTAAAAATGTCTAAAAAAAAGTCCGCGACAGCACATGCCTATCTTTTAAGGTTGACTAACAATAACCATTTTTATGATTTTAAAATTTGGTCAAAAATAGTGCTTTATTTGCAAAGGTATTTTTACCGACATAGTATTAATCCTTATCAAAATAAATATGTTAGTCATCTTTAGCATTCAATTGTGACCAAAATTGTTCTTTACACCATTCAATTTAGATGAATATCTTAGGAGATATCACAGTTTTAAAATAACTCCGCATCAAAATAATGACCCGCGCGCGCTGCGAGGCGGGGTTCATGTTGTTGGGAAAACCAATGTGATTAGATTCAATGCACAAACATTGTGGAGAACTTAGAGAAGGTTTTAGTTTTTGTTTCATTGTAATCAGTGCTCTCTATCAAAAGATTTATGAATTTAAAGTGTTCAAGAAGAACTTACCAACATTGTGTAAAATACATGCAAAGACATCTATTGCACCAAAATGGTACTAATTAATAAAAATGTGCTCACAAGATAACTTTTAAATCGGTTGACCAGCTTTACAAAAAAGTTCTTATAGCAAAAAGTACTCTAGATTAGTCTACATGACGCTATAACCCTGTAGAGTGTTTGTTCGATCGTTTTACATGCATTATATTTTAACGGTTTAATTTCGTGCTCGATAGATAGCGCTATTAATTTCACTCCCTTTTCTGAGTCGCGGTGTTTTTGCCGTGAAAGATGACCCTCGCCCGTGTCAAATGTCTGAAGCTTGGTTTATTAACCAACGAAACAAAAAGAGGAGGTTCTCAATTCGACACGTCTATATATTCTTATTTTATGTATGACCTGACCACGCATAACTTTTTACAGAGAAGTCCGTTAAGCCATGATCTTTTGTTTTTTAAATTGAGAAATCGTGTTTGGGCTCATTTCCTGCACCTTGATGAGAACTTTAGATCTAGCTGGAGAATAATGTCATCGAAGGTCTGACGATGGAGACGGAAGGCACTTGCAAGAGGTCCTCAAGAGTTTGCAGCAACAATAACGTGCTTGGGTTCATTTCATGCACCTTGATGAGAACTTTAGGCCTTGCTGAAGTATGACTGTCATCGACGGTCAAACTATAGAGACAAATGGCAGTTGCAAGCGGTCCTAAACAGTTTGCAGCAGGTATAATGTTATTGGGCTCATTTCATTCGCTTTGATGAAAACTTTAAACCTAACTCAGAATGACTTTCATCGAATGTCTGACGATGGAGAAGGAAAGCAGTTGCAAGATGTCCTCAAGAGTTTACAGCATCTATATCGTGTCTGGGCTCATTTCATGTACCTTGATGAGAACTTTAGACCTAGCTGGAGTATGACTGTCATCGAAGGTCTGACGATGGAGACGGAAGTTAGTTGCAAAAGATCCTCAAGAGTTTACAGCATCTATATCGTGTTTCGGCTGATTTCATGCACCTTGATGTGAAATTTAGACCTGCCTGGAGTATGTCTATCATCAAAGGTCTGACGATGGAGACGGAAGGCAGTTGCAAGAGGTCCGCAACAGTTTGCAGCAGTTTTATCGTGTCTCGGCTCATTTCAAGAACTTTGATGAGAACTTTCGTTCTAGCTGGTGTATGATTGTCATCGAGTGTCTAAAGATGAAGACGTAAGGCTGCCGAGGGTCGCGGGCCTGTGGACGGTGAGTAATGATCTAGCTCGCCATCTGTCCGTCTTATGACGACAGGCCGTGGTGACGGCGTGTTCGTGTTCCACACGCGCCTCAAAAAGATGTCAGCAAACGGGAAGGGATTCGAGAGGAGCGAGGCCTGCCAGGGTTGCGGGGCTGTTCGAAAGCGACACCGCAGCCCTGGAACGCAAAGGGCAATAGACGAAACGTGGATGGATTTTAGTCAGTACAAGTCTGACACTCCCTTCCGCTCCGTCCAGAGTGGGAGGGGTCATTTGATGATTATCCATCGGTTATAGTATATAATAGGGATTTACTCCTTTTGAGAGGTTCCGTTGTGCGTCAACGGTTAAAGTTACGCAATTATCATGTATGTCGGAATTGTCCTTCTTAAAAAGCTCTAAAAAAATATCCGCAATGGCCATATGTCTAACTTTAAAGGTTGACGCACATTCTCTCTAACCTCTCTTTCTTTTATGTACCCACGCACGCAGACGAAGTTGCGCGGGTCAGCTAGTATGATATAAAGAGTATTTCAGAAAGCCATTAAAGCGACGCTCCTAAAAATCGTATTCGACCACTGTAAACCGGCCAGTCAGTAAACAAAAATCTGTATCAACTGAGTCGTAGGTTACCAATCAGGTAATAGGAGTGTAGGACACAATGACACAATACAGGAAGGCCTAACTGTCGCTGTTCAGCATCATAGAAATAAGGCTCGTGCCATATAATGGTGGTGATGGGTTTAAAAATACCCTAAACGAAGCCGAAAGGCATTCATTTGTTCTTCCCATTAATTAATTGACCATGCATGACTTCGATGTACAGAATGCTGGGTCCGTTAGTATACCAGGTGGAAAGGGCATCGCCGGTATATCATTCTGAACCCCTCACGTCGAATATTCTCATATTAAATTTTAAATTAAGGGCATTACATTGCCCAATGACCTTGAGCATGCTGCCCCGTACTAACTTACGACGAAACGGCGAGAGAGAGAGGGACGAGTGCGGCAGTGACATAATAGTGCTTTTCGCGAAATTTCTGATTTTTATAATATATTTTAAAATATTAAAAGAAATATGAGAAAAAAATCAATACACATTGTTAAATACGTCATTACGTATTTTTTGGTACAAAATTCATGCCGAGTTATTGAGCCGTTATAGAGAAAATTTTCAATTTAGGTTGAAAAAGGACCTATTTGTTACGATTTTTCGATAAAATTTGAGTTAGTTTATTAAAATTTTAAACAATACAATGTATTTGTGATGACCTTTACTTTAACATATATTTTTTATATTGAAAACGCACAAAAGGATTCATCTACAAACTTCTTTAAACACATCATGCTCAAGGTCATTGGGCAATGTAATGCCCTTAAACACCGGCCAACTGTGAGTCGGACTCGCGCGACAATCTAAATCTCCCCATATCTTTTTATCGCGTGGACTCAAGACTTTGATTTGTATACACCTACTAGGGACTGTATAGACCTCAGTATCTGGTATAAATGTCAACTTGCTACGGACAGACATACGGACAAGAGAGTGATCTTATAAGAATTTCTTTTTTTACCTTTTGAGGTATGGAACCCTAAATATAGCTGTTCCGTATATTTTGACTACTGGTTATTTTTGTAATAAACGACGAAAAATGTTGTATGGCCGGCCATACAACATTTTTCGTCGTTTCAGAACGAAGATGTACTGAATACGTGGTAAACGTTCTAATATCGGTACGAGTGTCCCTTCCACCGCGTATACACAATGTTGAGCGTAGTTGTAACATGGTCCGATCACAGGTGTTCTCTGTATACCCCTTTCATAACAAAAAGGTGCTATTGTAATTAAGGTACCTCAATACGCATTATTTTATTAGGAGTTTGTTGGTAGAATTTCTTGATTAACATCGGACATACCCGAGATAGATGATGCTCTTCGCAATCATCTCTATGGCATTACATCATTATTGTATTTTTAAAGAGGTGGTCTTTAAGAATACAATAATGATGTAATGCCATGACAGTAATTAAAAACCCCCTCGTAGTATGGAACGTTAAGCATGATTAGATGTTCTAAAGCAAGCACAATTACTCGTATAAGATAGTCGGAAATCTGATGATCCACCACGTGTTATCCTTAACTCATTAGATAAGGAACTCCGGTAGTTCCAAATTTACTCTTTACACATGATATTATCTAAACATCTTAACAAGAACCAATGTAGTCATCACCTGCTCTAAATGACCACCGCGTTGCGCTCATTGTCATGTTAAGCACGTCGTTGTGTGGGGCTTCCGCTGCAAACCGCATGATGTCAATGGACTACACCACTTAACTGACAAAAGGTTCTTTTTAAACAACATGCGATGAGAAACTGTCGCGAAGAGGAATATACTAATTTTTAAATAAATAAATACCGCTCAAATGAAAAAAATCGTTGACGAAAATACAAGCAGTGACTGGTTATTATTATATTAGGGCCCATTCCGGCCGTATGGTGACGTAGGTCTGTCGTAACTAGTTATGGTTTCTAATGGTTCTTCTGTGACATTGTACTCCGTGGTGCGCGGTGTCTACGTGCACTTGCCGGCGCAGGCGCCTTGCCCAAATCTACGGGTACTTACGGCAGAACAATAACCTACCCGAAATGGAGAGCTTAGAATAGGTACCCATGCGTAAGTGTGTTAGTCGTTGGTCACCATTTATGTATAACTACAAACTGGTTGCATGAAAGCTTGAATGGAAGTCGTTTTAGTACCTAACGAATATTTCTATAATAGTAATTTTGAAGACTGTCAGTAATCTGCTAACAATTGACGACGATCTTTATCTTTTTAACCGACTTTAGGGAGAAAGGAGTTTCTCAATTCGGCTGTATTTGTTTTATGTTTGTTAACTCATAACTCCGTCATTTGTAAACCGATTTGAAATGTTCTTTTTTCATCTGAAAGAATATGCTTCCCAATTGGTCCCATAGAAATTACATCAAAATCGGTTTAGGAATTTTGTTGTTGTCCTCACGTTAATTATCACATCACGCGACGTCGCGTGCAGGCGCTTTGATGTACATCACGCGACGTCGCGGATACTTACTAGTTAAATTTGACACACTTCCCGATTTCTGATTGAGCTGAAATTTTGAACGCATGTGTATATCGTGACACAATGCAATATTATGATGACATGGAGCTGATCTGACGATGGAGCTGGAGGGTGGCCATTGGAACTCTGTAATAAAACGACGCAACGTCATCGAATTTGGACTCGTTTGATTTGTCTTGACAAGTACTTTAGTCCTAAATGGTAACCAGGGTCTGATGATGGAGCTGGAAGGTGGCCATAGGAACTCCGTTATAAAACGACATAACCCCATCGAGTTTGGGTTCGTATAATTCATCTTGTCGAGTAATTTGTCTCTAGATGGTACCCAGGGTCTGGTGATGGAGCTGTAAGGTGACAGGTAGTCCGTAATAAAATGACACAATCCCATCAATTTTGGGCTCGTATGATTCGTCTTGACGAGTACTTTGGTCCTAAATGGTATCCAGTGTCTGATGATGGAGCTGGACGGTGGCCATAGGAACTCGGCCGTTATAAAACGACAAACCTCATCGAGTTTGGGCTCGTATGATTCGTCTTGACGAGTACTTTAACTAACTTCTAGTTACAATGTAAAAATTAATTCATGACAAGAATTTGTGTGGAATTTGTGTGTCTACAACTAAAAAGGGTAAAAAAAAACTTTCTTGCGAAAACAAAACCGACTTTCAAAAAAACACTAAAACCTCTAAAATAACTTGACTTTCGGAAGTCGGTGGCAAAAAAGATACAAACAAAGACTGACGTTTTAGTGTGTTTTTGGAAGTCGGTTTTTTTTTCGTAAGAAATCGATATATTTGAGAAAAAGAAAACCCTCGGAAAATTTTGGAGGGGTCTCGGACAAAATCATGCATGACCCATGTAACGAATCAGATTTTTTTAGTAATAGTCAAACAATCAAGTTTTAAACTGGTATTAAACACAAAACTGAGCGTGGGAAGAGTTTTTTGATTTTCCTTTTGACGTTAGCCCTGGGAGGCCCCGAGTGGCGCATGCGACCACACCCCTGGCCGCCTAACGTAAGCCAGCCGCGGCCATGATGGCATCAGTCGCAACAGTGACGTCAAACAAGAAGCCCATACGTCACCGATGGACCACTGACGGGCTTAACGCCAGAGTTATTTATTTATGTGAAGACGAGAATAAATATAAGCTCGATCTCGCGAGATCTGTGGTCGGAGCGCGACTCTAAAACATGTTTATTTATATTGACACACGTTGCATGCTAATGTGGAAAAATATACACTAATAACATCATAGGTCTCTCGCGGGGACTGGTGCGTCTTGTTTACATCTGAGGGCGATCAATTACAAAGGATTGTGTATGTTAATGACATCTTGTCAGGCGACTTACTGGTATGGCGTTTTATTTAATAAACACCATTATGTAATTAAAAAAGATCGTTACTATTTGAAACTTTGTTGAAAATCCAATTGGAAACTTATAGGTAGGGTAGTACTTATTTAACAGTTAAAAATACTAATAATACGGATTATTAGTATTTGAAAATAGCAAAACAACTGTCAAAACTACTTTGAAAAGTAAATGCTAGCAAAAAAGAACCGTAAAGTAAAAATGATATAGGCTGAATTGTAACCTTAACCATGAGGTTAAACATATTAAAGATGAAATTGACAAACAAAGTAAGGAAGAAAACAAAATGACTAATGTGTAATAAGGGCTTATAACTTTAACATGGCCAGTTGAACAGGATTTCTCGCGTAAAGCCAACAGGCTTACAACATTAGGTAATCCCTCTCTTTACACTTTACAGACAAGTATGGACTTACCTCCACTAAAAACGATTGCGAAAGGTAGCGAATCAGTCGTAATTATATTCTGTGCGTCAATGAGCCATGATGTCATGATTAGAGCAGAACCACAAATTATTGAATAGATACTACCTGCGTAATGCGACGTAAGCTGAGCAATGGCACCCGCGTCACCTGCGCGTTATCCTGTGCGATCTTAGAGTCTATGATGCAAGTTATAACAGTTGACCCAATTGGGCGCTGTTGACCAGTCGACCCCACCACCTTCTGCTAGCCTAGCACAGGACAGGCGCGGATCCAGCCCTCAAAAAAGGCTGTCGGTACGGCCGCCCTAAAATGGGTGTGACATCGAAACCAAGAAAAGGGAAAAGCCTTCGTGGAGTGCTAGTAGTTTAATGATGAATTTCATAAGAAGAAACTAACAATATGCAAAAGCAAGTGCAGCGAGCTCGATTTTTTTTACACCCGCCTCTGATATGTTAGATTTTCAGAATAATCAAAAGTTGTGTTATTGAAATGATTTTGTCGCCTTTGACAAAAAAAAAGTCTCAAAACCATGTTGTATACTTCAAGAAACAAAAAAAAATATCACCATGAAAATATTTATGAAAATGATCTCTCCGCGGTGGCCACACTGACCGGGCGAGTCACGTAAGAAAATTTGAATACTAGGGTAAATTAAGGTAATGTTTTTTTTTTAAATTTAAGGTCTTGTGTAGAACATCAGACTATCGACCTCAATTAGGGTTGTGGGCATGCCCATCGTGCCCACAACGGTGGATGGCAACCGTGGAACGGCCTGGCATAGGACGGGACGGAGTTCCAATAAAATGCGAGGCCAACATATACTGGTATAGATACGGCTGACGTGCGGCCCGTTATACTACATACAACACATTTACACATCCATTCAAGAACAAGGTGACATAACAATGATCAGTAATTGAAACGCGGAGGCGACTGATTGCCACTTGACCGGGACACTGACATTTGAATAGCTAATGTTACAACGACCTCCCGTCTCGTACATCGCTCCGGAACATTATAATGTACCTACATGAGTGGATTATATTAGAGGATGTGGAGTGAAAGTGAACGATGATGTTTGTACATACCTACTTAGCTTAGAAAAACCTTGTATATCCTTGCGGGGTACTGCATATCTACCATCCTTACTGTAACGATATTTGATTGGTATTCTCCAAGGAGCCTCTGCATGTTTTACGCATTTCGTCACATGAACCTTCTAATCTAAATATTGGGTCAAGGATTCAACTATCAGTTAGAGAAGGGAACTTTCTAGAAGGACATTTAAATCTCTTTTCGTTCCATAAAATAACGTAAATGATGAGCGAGTGCTCAACCTAAACAAAGTTCATACATAAAGGAATTCCTAAAGTAACTTATCGTCGACTAGCTTCTTTTACTGTTGCTCACGGAGTGCTAAACAAACAGCTGATAACATTATACTTTGTTGACGAGAAGCACGTTGATGGTGATTCCTTCTCATATCGTTAAGGTCAATTGTTTTAACACTTTCCATAAACCTAGGTAGGTATTATCTTGTGATCCATGTAGCAGGTGTAGCCGTGTAGGTAGGTAGGCAGAGTGATTCGTGGTCAGTATGAACTATTCATGATGAAGCGTCATACTATCGAGGAACCTAACCTGACCGCAGGCCGCAAGGCAAATCAATAAAATATCCACGCAATAGGTACACGCACCATCACTAGCACAGAATACCAAAATCAGGAGCACGCCATGACAACGTGCCTCCGCACGATTGCTCACCAGGCACCGCGTCCAGATAACCGAAACTCAGCTAATATTTAGGAAGCTCATTAACCATTTCAGGAATTATTTCACAACATTCCGGGAGATTTCGCTCGCATCCCTAATCTCCACAAAAACTTAATGATCGGTACACCAAAGCTTTCTCTGCCCATTGACGTACACCGTGCCATGGGCACAATGCACTGTCGTGTTTTTTTTGGTGCACTTTTTGTTTCTTAGAAGGATTCCAAAGCCGTTAGTCAATGAGCCGCGGGCTGCGGGCGTCGGGTCCCGGAGCAGGTCTACACTCGTCCAGCTCTGCGGTCGATGCCCCCCGCACATCAAGCTCTTTCAATTATCGCGCATTATAAACGCATTATGACTGAAAATAACTGCACAAAAGCAGATTTTCGAATCAAAACAGTGAGTAATTTCTAAATTACACGTTCAAACTAATGAATTAAAGGACGTAAGATCGGTACGTCAATGCTGAATTGACGATGTTTCGCAGAAACTAGCTCTCGTGCCTCTCTGGTGCTGGTTTCTCGGAGATAGCATTACGTCAAAGTGTGCCACGCGACTTTATGCAGTATGTAGATTAGCTAAGAGAGGCACTGACGTTCACCTACACTGAACCGGTTGCTCCACTGTCAATATATATTCGGAGTCTCGGAGATTGTGCAAATTGGGAGGTTCCCAAAGCGCAAGTGAAGCTGTGTTGTGCGTCAAGAAATTGCAAATGATCAAAGTGCAATGAGTGAGAGTCAGAAACGGTATCGATAGTCCGGTGAATCACACGATACCGAGAAGCAAGATGAATGGATCGCAAACTGAATGATTTTATGAGGTCTCGTTAGCACTTCGCCCGGGTGCTTGTGTCCATTCATTCCGGGGTGCTTAGTCCGACTGTTGTAATGTAAGCTTCACTCAAACAGTCACTAATGTTTATGAACCATATCATTACTCATTGTTTGGAATTGGAACTACTTTACTCATTGTTTAGTGAATCTTCCTTCTTATCGCAACTTGGTCCGTTTAGGCTTACACAATGTTGCGACATAGCGGCGATGTCACAACATTGTGTTGCTTTACCTACCTGACAAGCCCAGATATTGTTTATCAATCTATAGCAACAAAAATATTACTAAGACTAATCTATAGATAAGTAATACATATTAATTGTTACCAATATCACATCATTTTAAATATGCAATATTTTAGTCATATCGATGTCGCAACATTTTACTGTTATTTATTTATAAATAGGAGAACCAACAGCTATAAAAATGAAAAATAATTGTATGGTCAGCACAGAGCCACAGATGTGACTAACTTTCTATTCACTTGATTTTGCTCGCGGTGAGGCCTGCAGGTGACTAATAATAAGCATACTTTAACGTTCCTCAGGGAGCATTCCGGTGTTATGTTGAAATACGTAATATTCCGGACCTTTCCAGAAATTGCATTTTTTATAATAAGTGTCCTTCGGGCGGATGTTGTATTTATTATGTTCACGAGGCGCATCTACCGCACGCAGTTTCTCAGTAGAGCGGACCGGTGTCGAGCCGTCACAGGAGGCGCGGGCGCGGCGGTGCCCGGCGCAAGCGCAGGTCCTGACACACTAAGCGCCGGCGCTTGCGGCACTTTAACGACACTGCATTTTTTGCTGACTACGTTCATTGATTCCCACAACTGACAGAACTGCGTCAAACGGATCGTAGAAAAGATTTATTGGCATCCTTTAAAGCCGTTCAAACATTTGTGCCATTCATGGCATGAATGAATTCTCAGAGCTCTGCTGTTTGTTTTTTTAATCAAAGATACCGACAGGATTTTCACTTAGTTGTGTAAGTATGACTAACGCTAACAGGGTGAATTGTTCTGGCTGCGACTGATAACAGTCGCATCAAGTGTTATTGATTGGCTAGTATATTAATGTAGTGACACTATTTCAGTTTGGAGACCGCCATTCAGTAGCGCCTTCTCTGCTGATGCAAGCCTCCCAGCACATGCATCAGCTGCACCGCCTGCACCCCTCTGCTTAGTTTTACTTTCCAAGATTGTGAGAAACCAAATTATCCATAATTCCTCAGAAAGGTAAGTTTTGCTACCATTTTCTTAATTTCTAATACCTCAACATTCGGGGAGAAATATTAATTTGTAACTGTGTTTATGTAAGAAAAACTAATAAGTGTTTTAAATCGGTTTGTTTTTCAAATAAAGTTCAGTGTCGCTACGCTGTTAGTTAAGCTCTACCGGTAGCTCAGTTAGTTAATATTAGGTGAGACAATCAATATTGACGAATATTTGGCTTGAAACTATCCTTTATTTGCTGAAGTTTTAATCTTTAACAATATATAATGAACAAGCTAATTATGAGCATTGCAATGAGCGGTATTTCCCGCCGCGCCAAAGTTTGTGCAGGAGTTATCTCGCTCCGAGCAACACCGCCCGCGCCTTCTGCGTCTGTGTAACCCGCCCGTGCTAAATATTGATGGACATAGAACTTGTCTGAGCAAGGTTCATGATAATGTCGTCGTCAACCTTTCCCTGGACTATGTTATCCCTCGAGGACGGCACCTATGTAGTAGCGAGCCTGTCCGTATACATACAGAGCGGAACGGACACCGACGCGGAAACGAGTACCACGTATTCTACTGATTTAAATAGTCATTATCTACTTTACTACTGACTAGTGAGCAGACCCGGCGCGGCGCGGCGGGGGCCCGTCAGCGACAGTCCCACATCGCGTGGAGGTCCGTGACCGCGGCACTTGCGCACACACCCCCCGTACTTGCTGCTGTAGAAGCGACCGTTTGAACGAGCGGGACTATGGGGACCTGTAAGGAAACTCATTGGTATTAACGTTACAGGTCTTATTTATAAAACTGACTCGTTTTACCGTTCCGTTTTTAGCACTTCAAGTTCTCTTATTCCTTCCCCTGCACTGCAGTCCCAACACTCTCTCTACGTTTGCGTCGTACTCTTCCATCACACATAATTCCTTTACCTTTGTTTCTCCTCAATAGAACTTTGGATTCATATTCTGTAGATGACCTTTTTATGTCACTGTCATAACTTTATAGTTTTCAAACATAATGCGCATTTTTCATAAATTAGAACTTTTTTAAATTCTATAGTCGTTGGACAAACATGTCCGGGATACCGAAGGATGTGACTTGCAGATATATTTCAGCATATGTTGTTGATATGGCTAGCCGAAGTAGCCGATTAATAATAAACTTTGGTCAAATACTAGGACTAAAGTGTGATGGCGAAATATAATTTGATCAACAGATCATCAAGGAGTGTTGCGTATTTAAAATATACATATTTTAAATAATAATTTTTAATACTTTCCACGGGTTCGAAGATTAGGCTTTGTACATAGTGTAGGTTTAGGATAAGCGATACAGATATGTGTTCTTACCAGGATTCACTGACGCATAAACTTATAATCTCTGGGGCTCACCGTGACTACCGTGAGTCACGAGCAGACACGCGGCGATCAGCATATCAGATACGTTCCTACTCCCTACGCCTATCTTACTGATACGTTCACTTATCTATGACTGTACACATCAATACTTTTTCACAATATCTATGTAGATTTCGTTATTCTATTATTATTGTCGCGGCATAATCAGCTGTGTCCGGCTAACGGATTACTATCGGTAAGTACAGATCCTGCTGATTACTGCCGATGCTGCCCGGATACGGCACTGTATTACAGAGAAGTCGCACTCATAACTAGTACACAAGGGCTTTACAACTGCCTTCCAAGTTCCAAGGAACCCAATGACGTGCTTCTAGATAAATAACAACTGAATCTGGGTTATTTACATACTAATATTTCAGTTTGCTGAATGCATCACACGTGTGAGAAGGATGCGGATTTACCACAGGAACAGTTTGTTTGCACCACATAATTGTTTATACAACATAGCGGTCGGCGCATGTGGCGAGCTGGAGGGCTGTGTGCGCGCGCGCACGTCACGCCGACGTCACGCGACGCGCACCGCGTCACGCACGCATCGATGGCGGGCGCGGCGGTGCCGGTGGCCCGCTCCGACCCCGGCCTGAGACCGCGCCGCCTGCTACACTACTTGCGTCACTTTGAGAGCCACTGAAAAGTAGTCCAGACGCTATGATGGTGTCGGCAAGAGTTGAACGTATGTTTGTACGTCACATGCGTGTGGTCGGACGCGGATGTTGTGGCAGCGCCGCCGCGAGCCAGAGTGGGACACCGCGCAACACGTGAGAATGTCGCAGCACTGTTTGTACTAGTTCGCCGAATTGCGTAGGTGCGATGTTTAGGTTACACGCGCATAACGTTTCGTTTACAATCTGATTTTACTTAATCCATCCAGCTGCCTAGGGAACAAGTTGAACACTGTTATTTTCAAATAACTCAAGAAACAAAAACGTCCTTAGCGATTTCCAAACTAAAAATCTTGGTACAAAATCATCGACGCGAGGAGACGAGAAGGATTGCATTTCTTCTATTGTTTTTTTGTTTAGACAAATCCGTGGAAAAAAATTACATTTAAAAGATAATAAGGATAGTCGGATGAGTCTGACAAATTATGATTTCTATTTCCAAAAATGAAAATGGATATTCCGCGCTCAGATTACACATCTGTTTCTTGAAAGGACCTTACCTTATACCTGCACGCAGACCCGCCCGCCCACTCGCGAGCCGTGCTGAAGGTCAGATTGTACCGTTACCTGTGCGACCGCGGTGGAGGCCTCGACCGGAGATTGCGCAACTTACAAGCGTCACAGGTGACACTACTTTAGTGTTACACCGCCATACGCGCAAGGTTTCATAACATTATCCACTTTAGTTGCTTTTACTTCGGTCAGTTCCGTTTTACTAGGATTGGGGAAAAGTGGAGCGGTATCAGTTTTTGTTTGTGTAGATTTTCAATAAAGCTGCAGCTAGCTGCTGCTGCTGCCCCTTGTCATGCTTCCCGTGTCTGTGCGAGTCTATTCCGCGATCATCTGTAAGTCGCCCACCCTCCTGACTGACGCCATGCCGACGCTCCTTCAACCCTTCGTTCCGTTTCGTCTTTGCTCCACCTGCCGTCACCATGGCACAGTATTACAATTATAATGAAAAATAATTAACGGAAATCAAAAGAAGTCGACTTCGACTTCGATCGTTGTGCACACGATACACGTTGCACAACTATTACAAACTTATTGGAACGACAATTGATCGTAGACAACTATACTCACGTTTACAGTACAGTAGGTGCTTATCTAGTTACTTTCATTCAACATGTGTACAGTGAGTGATAGCAATTACCTGACCGACCTTTGCATTGGATGCTTTGGTTGAGATTTTTTAGAATAAGAATTGTATCATTCTTTTATATTTTATTTCCTTTGCTCAAATAAATAAAATATAAACGAATTGTAAAATTCTATCGATTCGTAATATAAAAAATCTCAACCATTTATGCAAAGGTGGGTCAGCTAATTGCTATCACTCTCTGTATATACAACCGTATCTTCCAAAATTTAGCATACTAAGTTTTTTTTTGTTATGTTTGCTATAGGTGTATGTTGTGGGAGACAGCTCTTGTATCGTAATCTAATCTCCGTCGGCGTCATTGGAACTCTATTTAATTGGGTTAATTTTCTGGAACGTCACGTTTGAAGCGGAGGAATGATGAAAATGACGTTAGGGAAGTTTTGATTTTGAGTATGAATGTGGTTAAACACAGAAATCCGGCCAAATGCGAGTCGTACTCACACGCACACAGGGTTCCGTAGCAACAAACAATATCATAAAAATATTTTGAAGGCCCGTTTATATGTTGTGTTGTTTTACATTCAACAGCAAAACTAAATTTGTTTTTCATAGTATGTTAATTAAAAACAAAGTTACTGCTGCATTTTGACGAAAAAGTCCCATATCCCAAAAAGTAAACATCAAATCTTCAAACCAATTTTGGTTGAAAGTTTTGTTTTCGTTCTACAATCATAATTTTTTTTTTAAATGTTCCTCCTCTCACTTTAGAAATTAGAGGGGCACTCATTTTACCACTTTGGAAGTGTCTAGCTTTCCGCCGTATCCCAGTAGTTCCATTCTCTAGTTCCATTATGGGACTAGAATGACTTTGAGAAAAAATGATTTTAGGAACTTCAATGTCATTTCATTTCAGACCCTTTATTTACGCATGAAGGAATGAATTAAAGATATTAAAAGCTCTCTTACGTTTCGGCGGCGTTACGCTCATTTTACAATTTAACTTACTTATAAGGCATGTAACGAAAATGTATTCTATTGATACAAAAATACCTAAGGATAGGAGATGCTGAGATGAAAAGAAAATGATGTGTGGTCTATCTACAGGGTGTAACAGGACCCTTCACGAAGCCGTCAGCCAAGCATTATGTACATCAAGCTACGTAACTTTACGCAAAAATTATTGCTGGGTTTTTTTTTTGGGTGAAAAGTCATGTTTTATTTATTTATCATTTATTTATTTAGGTTAACCAACAATTGTTTACACTATATACATTTCTGATTTAATGACTAAAATTTGCAAGTGTAACAATTAATTACATGTTAACACCACATGCACAGAAAACGGCTTTACATAACATATTTATAAATTATTGAAATTAGAAATTTTACATACAATGAATAAGTAACAACAATAAAGAAAAAATATCAGAACATTCAATGATGCTCGTACAACACATAAAAATGCAATTTTAAATTAAAAAAAATCATTGGCATTTGATTACTGATTAAATTATAATTGATTAAATTGATTACATTATGATTAATTATTATTTGAATTATGAATAAAGATATCGACCATAAATTGATAAGTGAATAAAATTAAAAGAATTAAATTTAAAAAAAAAATGAATACATTGAAAAATTGAAAACAGATATAAAATTAAAATATTATTAATATTAAATCGCTATTGGATTGTTTACAAAAGCTCGTACGAATTTATTTATAGTATCGTGGTGCACATCTACTTAAGTCACTGCGGCCATTAAGGATTCTACACAATCTAGGTATTGGAGAATTTGCACCAAGTACAGAATTTCGAAGTAGCGGACACAGGGGTGTTATCTTATTCCTAGGATATCTAGAAGGCGCGTGGAATCTAATAAGCTTCAATAAACCGGGGCAGTCGATCTTATTGCGGAACAGTTTGAAAAGAAACAAAGCATCGGTTATATCTCCACGCATAGACAACGATTGCATCCTGAAATGGCATAGACGGACTCTGTAAGAGGGCATGCGCTTAGATTTATCCTCACTAAAGGCTAAATGCCACACAAAATGTATCTGTACCCGACGCAACATGTGAGTGGCATAGTGAGGTCTCCACACAACACTGCAATATTCCATAACACTGCGTACGAAACTGTTATACTTACTTATAACATTATCGTGGTGCTACTTTTACGAAAGCCTTTGGTGTTACGAAGCAGGAACCCTAACATTTTTGGTGACTTTTTAATAATGTTTTCACTAAGAGGCACAAAAGTGACCTTTTTGTCAAAGTGTACTCCTAGATCCCTTATTGTTTCGATATCCTGGTCCATGAAGTATTCAGTTTCAATACAGTTAATTTTTCGCGTATAATTAACATGGTAACATTTCTTCGGATTTAGATGCATTTTATTATTGTGGCACCATTTTATAGCTTGGTTAAGATCGTGCTGCAGAAGTTCAGTCTCTTTTTGACTATATTACTCGCGCCAATTTTAAATCATCAGCATACAGAAAAGGTTCGGAAACACTCAGGACGAAGATCATTAATGAACATAATAAATAGTATTGGAGCTAAGTGAGATCCTTGGGGGCGCCCGATGTTTTTTTGTATGCAGCCGATCGAAAACCGTTTACAACGAAAAAGAATTCGCGTTCAGTAAGATAAGATTTGAACCAGCCTAATAAAGGCCCTGTTAGGCTGCTAGTTTATAAATCAGTATAGAATGGGGCATTTTATCAAATGTCTTACTGAAGTCGGTATATACTACGTCAAATTGTTTGCCTCCATCTACAGCCTGTATTAAGGACTCCGTGAATGACACTAAATTTGTGGCTGTAGACCTAGATGCCACAAAACCGTGTTGATTGTCATATAGATACAATCTCAAATGTTGCTGAATGTGCGGACATATAATAGATTCTGTAGTTGCTTACGGTATCTTTTTTATCTGACTTATGTACTGGAACTACCTTGGTTTTTTTCCATTCTGATGGAATTTTTAAGGTAGGACCCAATGTAACGCACTCAAAACATTGTGCTGATGGATGGATTGATTTACGGGGGGTAGTGGAGGTGTTTAAAGTAAAAATCTTTCATTAAAAACACTAACAAGTTAAAAAAAAATCTACTTAGTGTAAAAGTTGGAACTATGATCCCCAATATCTCCGTAACTTCACCATACCGTTCTCACCACCGTTAGACCATAGGTCTAGAATAAAAGAATACCGCAATGACGGGGAGAACAAGAGCCTTTCGGATTCGTTAAGGGTCTTGTTCATCATCATCATCATCATCAGCATTTTAGCACTGCTGAACATAGGCCTCCCCAATCTAGGGTCTTGTTACACCCTTTATATTCAATATAATCTACAATCAGGCCTCCGTGAGTTTTTGGCTAAACATGCATCGGGAGAATGATTATTACTAAATAAACAAATAAGTTAACTAAAATTCGCTTTATTATTATTGTAGTAGTAGAGAAAAAGAACTATTTTAACAAGTAGGTAATTGTTATTTCAAGCAACGCACGAAAAACATACAATTTCAACGAGGAAACTTGATTTGCTTATGGATTTGAATGTTGTCATCTAAATAGTCCAGTAATTAAATGAACGTATTAATTACCTAAATGTAGTAATCCACTTAGGTCGCGGCACGGATGCGTCAGGTCAAGGCCGCGGTGAGAGAGGGCGCGTCGGTCGCGTGCGGGTGAATGTCTTGCGGCTGCGCCAGTGACGCACGCGCGTGGCGGATGCGGCGCGCGCGCACTGTCGCGTGCTGCAGTCTGTCTGTGGTGCAACTCCTGCGCCTTTCATCACTAACCCGGAACACCGCACAACCTGACACTAGTTCGACTTAATCCGCAATCGATATTGCATGATCTTTCGTTGTTCTTTCCATCTTGGAGGATGTTCAACCGTGAACATACCATAGTTACACGCGCCAACAACAGCATCACAGCGTCAGCATTAAGAGCGACATACATTCGGTCCACGCGTCGGCATCACCGGCACACCGTCAGCGCTAGGAAGTGGCCTACTGATTGAGATCTTCGCTTCATCGGCTCAATACACACACGACACACATGTAAATAGGCATCAATGTGTATTTACCACAAAATTTGTGTATTATTAAGTTCATTATTGTAATAAAACAGTCATCAAGCTGGAGTCGAGTGTGAGTCATCTCCTAAACCTCCTCTCACTGTGGCCAAGACACCTTTCGCCATCATCGATCCCAAGAGTCTGGGGGATCGGCAGTGAGAAAACCATTTCCTGTGTACATTGCACGACGTACACGAAACTCTCTTCCTACCCAAATTCCGTCTGTAACCGTAGGTCTCCTTGTAACAGACTTCCCTCTCGTATAACCAACGTAACTTACGTTTGGTATGGTTTGTATGGTAGGCTAGGGCGTTAGGATAACTTTGACTAGGGAGCTAGGTAGGTAATTACTATAGAGTTAGGATAACTAGGGTTTTTAGTGATTATTGTAGGACTAGGTTTGGATTCAGTTGGGACTTAGGTAATTAACCAGGCTCAATTATATCAAACGTAGCCACATCGTACGCACTTGGAATAACGGCCGTACTAAGCTGTAAGTCCCGGTGTGTACAGAGGAAGAGACTCGTCGTCTATGCTTCTATCGTCTATGCTTCTATGAAATACAATTATAGGCAATATCGTTGGGAAGTTTGTAAAAGGTTATCTCAGTAAATACCGAACCAACTTCCTAAATGATTGCTGTGATTGATGGCTACAATATTCCCGAGTGATATATAAGTTATTTATATAACAGAGTAGCTGTTGCCCGCGACCTTCGTTCGCGCGAAATTATTATAAAAAAATATTATGTATTTCCCTTTGTGAATCCAATTTTATATTAAAAAAAAACGATCTCGACTTTTTTATTAGTAAATTGCACCCGTTCGCAGCCGGGTCGCTAGTAGTCTATACTATAGGTACTACTACTAATATATAATATTATATGAATATTATAAAGAGGTAAAATTTGTTTGTAAGTTTGTATGTAGGGGTTATCTCTGGATCCAATGAACCGATTTTGAAAATGCTTTCAATAATAGGAAGATACATTACTCCCGAGTGCTATAGGCTACAAAGGGTGTAACAAGAACCTTCACGATGCCGAAAGGCACTTGTTCTCCGGTCATTGCGATCATTTTTTTGATCTAGACCATACCTGGGAACCTTCTAGTTACGGAGATATTGGTGGTGAAAGTTTCAATTTTTTGACAAGTATTTTTATAAATACATGTTTTCAACGTAAGATTTTTACTGAAAACACCTAAACGACCCCCGTACATCATCATCCATCAGCACAATGTTTTGAGTGCATTACATTGAGTCGTACGGTAAAACGTGATTTTTCACCCCAAAAAAAAAGTCGTTTCCCAACAACAATTTTTGCGTAAAGTTACTTACGTTCGCGTTCAATACGTCTAACCAATCATATCCAAGTAAAAAAATGTTTGCTTTATGTTATAATTTTGCATTTGCTAGTATGTAATAATTTTGCTTTAAATACCTCCACGACCCATGTACAATTCATCCATCAACACAATGTTTTGAGTGCGTTACATTGAGCGCTACTGTAAACTGTGATTTTTCACACCTAAAAAAATATTTTCACAGCTATTTCTTTTCCGACATGTTACTTAGTTTGAATGCTTGTTTGACGACTCTGTGATGGATCCTTTTACACCCTGTGTGTAATGTATGACTACGTGCGCTATGGAGGCGAATAAGAAGGGTTGAGGTGATAAGTAGTTTTACTTTTTTTTTAATGATTGTAACGAAATGAAACTTTTTGACCTTAATTGTTATTTTCATGTCGTCGCGTTTAATTAACAACTAGTGCTTCCTATCACCTGCAGAGGCTCAAACGGTGCCGTATTAACACAACAACACTTTCTCCGCGGCAGTCACAACCGCAGAGAGAGGAGGTCAAGGGTAGTATACTAGTTAGTGACGAATTTAACGAGGCTCCGTCTTAGCAGTTATGTTGGAGACGTTTCAGACAGTCATCGAAGAAACAGCTACACCGGTAAACAATTTTCTTTTTCCCCTAATTCTGGCTTAATGTAACTGTTTTGCGTACCTATGTGAATCCTCGGAAGTGTCTATGAGACTATTACTAACTAGAACCACACTTTGTTCTTCAACTCCCTTTCGTCCGGGTGATGAACATTCGCACAGATTGTCGCGCTCCCCCGGCTAGGTATAGAACCGCATATCTTGGCCGCTGCAATTTCTTTTAAGAGATGTGCACAAAACCCGGTGCTGTCTCGGTTCCATCTCTGATCAGCCCAAAGCCGAAGTACAGACGAAGGTAATCTCCCTCTCCCTTTCCATCGCCTTTGCCGCCATTAATTCCTCGCAAAAGGTGGTAATGGCGTCCCACGCAACAGCATCATGAGGATTCCAGCACCGACCGTCACGACGAGCCCTCGGGCTGAGCCACCACTGTGTGTGCTGTGGCGTGTCGTTAAGGCAGTAACCACGACGTCGCCAACCTGGAGTCGGCTCTCGAGCTGTGCACTGGCTCAATGTCGCAGCGGTGGTGGTGTGTAGCGGCGCCCCGGCTTCGCCCGGGTACATTGTCATACATATAAACCTTCCTCTTGAATCACTCTATCTATTAAGAAAACCCCATGAAAATCCGTTGCGTAGTTTTAAAGATCTAAGCATACATAGGGACAGACAGCGGGAAACGACTTTGTTTTATACTATATGTAGTGATAGTGATACACGTGCGTCAGTAAGCGGTGCTAGCAGTTTAAATATCACGCTCCGAATGAAAAAAGCTGAATGAATGATAAAATACGTAATGGAAACTAAAATAAAAATATTTTAATTCGAGTTCTTCCCCAAAACGGCTATAAATTAAAATTAATATGTGTTAAGGATAGATTTTTGAAATAATCATCCTTAATCACCTAAGAAAGTGCCGTTAATGACGTCTTATAACCACGGTTTGAGCGCACTTTTCCTCCATGACACATCGCATTATTTAACTTTATAGGAACCCGAATCTCAAATGACGTAAACAATCATGGACGTGTCATAATACATCGAAGAGTTTCCTCAATGTTAATAGACGCTACGACCCGAAGATTGAGCTGAGCAGATTATTACCTTGAACGCAAATAACACTAGTGTGTGAAAACATATTAGTGTCTCCGCACCCACAGGGTACAGGTAGGACATTGTCCGGAGGAGCAGCTAGCCAGGTGTGAGTAAGGCTTGCGAATGTATCAGAGAAAGGTAAGTAGCATCCCGGATGTAGTGCACCTAATCATTATCATCAATAATGTTCGGTGTAAGTAGTTTCACTCGTCTAATGGATAGTTGCCCCAAACAAAGGTGGCGCTTCTGCGGTTGGTGCGGTCAACACAAGCAACCGCAGAAAGTTAACCACACAGCTTTCATCAACCACAGCCGTCGCGGTCCACCGCCCCGCGCCCGCGCCCGTTGACACCTCATACGTGCAACACGTTTTCGCATATCAAGAAAATCGGTAGTCGCAATGCCTACCATAATGAACTACTATTCCTTTCCATAACATGTAAAACAAAAACACACCGGCGGCGGCCGGTCAACCACAGACTCTTGCTAGCCTGTCACGGTTCGCCCTCAGCGTAGTTTCCCACTTAACTAACATTAACAACTTAACCGCAACCTCACTACTTAACGCTGCTTTGGTCAATATTTAATAGTAATTGTATGTAATTTATTGCTTACCGTATGGCCTCTGTTAAAACTTTAGCATTAGTTCATATCAACATCAATTTTATTTAACGCTCGCTAGTCGCCTGGCAAGGTTGGTACGCGTCTCCTGCCAAACCTCCAGGTGGTCCTGGGTGCCTACCGCCACCTCTTATAACAATATTTAGTGACTGACTAAATGTTTCGGCCAAGAAATCTAGTTTCAGCCACAGGTTAGATTTCGGCTAATTGTTGGCCGAAACTTTGGCCCCACCGAAACGCGGTATTCGAAATTGTCGTGCATCGTTCGGCTAAATTGTTTATTTAATTCGAGTATATACCAAAAATAATGTTCGTTTGTTTGTATGTTTTTCGTATTTTATGCGCTACAGTCTATTGGTTGCACTTGCGCGAAGGTTCTAGGCATAGTACGAATAACTTAAAAATAAAATACGGGCGGAAGATATAACAACAAATAAATAAAAATTGTGAAGCTTAATTTATTTTGTTTCATTTAACATACATATTAAGATTAAATTTTTTTTTTTTATTTTTTTTTGTTTTTTTTTTTATTATTATTTTTTATTAAGATTTATATATATATATTTTTTTTATTTAGATTTTAACATGACATATTCTTTTTTCTTCCATATAAATGTTTAAATAAGGTTCGGTTTTGTTTCTTGTGAAACTAGGGCCAGGGCCAAGGTTCGGTTTCAGCGGAACATCCTGTTTCGGTCGGACACTACAATATGCGTTCCTAGAGGGAAAGAGATGGAGTTATTACACTGAAATAAAATTAGAAGTACAAGGGCCGGAACAGATATACAAGCGCGTCGCAACGTCAACTTTAACGCGTTCGAATGGTGCGATTACCAACATGTCATCTGCACCTCGTTTTGGAGGAGAACTTTTGGCCGCAGGGAGTGGTGTTCCGTCGCTTCCACGGGCAAGTGCCACATGAACGCACAGTGACATAGTGAAGTGTTACTAACATGTTTCTATTTATTAACATAATTTGTATTTTATCATAATTATCTATGTTAGTCTGGGTATATATCTACGGGCCAAAGTAACCTGGAAATAAATGGATGTTCTTGTTGTTGTTAGAAACTGGCTTCTCATGAAGCACAGCATTCACTCTCGAGTTCGCGTCCGATATTTCAAGAACGAGATCATCTTCCCACAAATGCTTAAAAATATTACTCGAGATTGCATTCTCTCTTTAATCAAAATCAAATCAAATCACATTCTTTATTGACATAATAGGTTACAAAAACTTATTTGAAGCCTCTGACTCCTGAACTAGGCTCCTGTATGTCAGGAGTCAGCGCCCACTCCCATATAATTTGGCTTAGAAACTAATGTCAATCTAAAAACCTGCTTGTCGTTTCGAGTGTGGAGATTCTGAGTCACTTCCCCGGCCCGTTCCGTTGGCCCGTGCGAGCCTCCGCACCGCGTCAGCCACCGGACCGCGTCAGCCACCGGACCGCGCCAGCCACCGGACCGCGCCAGCCACCGGACCGCGCCAGCCACCGGACCGCGCCAGCCACCGGACCGCGCCAGCCACCGGACTGCGCCGATAACGCCCTTACCTGGCGTCGGGGTAAGCACTCCTCGCCAACACGTCATACCAAACCTTAATCATTAGTAGGTATTCCTAACCGCGGTAACATCACTTTCCACCTAACCGGGAAAGCTGCAAGAAACAACTTTTTTGCACAAATACTAACTTAGCTTATCAGCTTGGTAACAGCAGGTGAACCCCGCCTAGTCGGTAGGAGTGTGCCGTCGGCACGCGCCGCTGATGGTTGATCTGTACAAGCGGCCAATTTCCCAATCCCTGCGCGTGCGCAGTCCGCGTGTCCTAATGACCTAGCGTGCACCGCGCGGCAGGACATTGGCACAAATCATGTCGCACCCTGCCCAGCTCAACGTTACCATGAAATGTTAACCTTTTTTGAACATCGTCGCAGTGTTTTTAATTTACATATTGTGTGAACTTAAATATTTATTTATTTTTATTCATTAACAAAATAAGTAATGTTGTCAGCTCACATTGGCTCTTGTTACATATTGCGGCGGCCGGGGATTCACATCGGTTGGCATCCATGGCTGTGTGTCAATATTTGGTGAATAAACACAACCAGTGACATCCAACTGCACACAACTGCAGTTGCTCATGAAATGTCTACAAACCGATGCAACTATTGTATAAATTACTTAAAACTATTAACTTCATCAACCATCATATTTTGATAGTAATTTAGTACAATCGTACGAAGATAAGCTATCGTTAATGAAAGTGTTCCACTGAGATACATTTCAAATAACCAGTTCTTTACTTGGCGGTGTGTCAATACATTTAAAAAATATTAAAATAAATACTTGCTCAGAGCAGCTCAAAGAACAGTCGTAGAGGATACAACAAGATCATAAATATAATTTATGCATAGCTGCTAAGTGAGTGTGCGGGCACGCGCTGACGGCGCATGCGCGGGGCAGCCCCGGCGCCGCGCCGCACCGCTCGCGCTCCGCTGTGCCGCGCCGCGCAGCAGTAGATGCGCGGGCGCAAGTTACGTGGGCGAGCACGAGCGGCAAGGCCGTTTCGATGTCGTATCATTCATTCTGAACGGTAACTTATATATCTACTGAATTCACTATAGACTTACTGTTTCTTATTAGCCTCTTCAGTTTTTAAATCTTTTTTTCTCTTAGCATATTATATCATAATTTATCTTTACCGGTGTTTTATTTAATGAAAGCACACTATCGGAAAAGTTCAACAACATTAATGATCTCGATGAACTATATAAGACAGAAACTGTGTGGCTTCTAAATACAAAGTTCGTAGCACTCGTAGCACTCGTAGTAGCGTAGAGCTACGTTGCTACGCAGCTACGACAAAGTTTTTTTTTCTGTTCCTGACCCCTTGCCTAACCCTTCGGGGATTATGTGGTACTTGAATAAATAATTACAAAGAATATTAATCAAAGCGAGTTACGTATTGTTATGTAATTTTCTCAAGACAGGACGATTTACATTAATCACTGGAAAACTATTCGCCAAAAAAAGGTAAGTATACTTATTCTTGTGAGATTCCCACACGGTGATGAATCAGTTAATCTACAAAAAGAAAAATTTAACTTAGTATTGCAACACGTTTCTTTTCCCAGTCGATGTTTGAACTTGTGGAGTGTGTGAGTCAGAGCGGCGCGATATGTTGTGTAACACGGCCGGCGCGCGGCGTGTAGTCAGTGATCACCTGCTATGTAGTCGGCCGTCGGCGGCACGCGATCATACCGCTGCGCTGCGGTCACGTTCCTCCCGAGTTTATAAATATCTAATCCATGGCTGAGTATCCTAACTAGTTTGTTGACGTTTGCTGGTCATAATTATTACAGATATGACGTATGATTACCTTCGAAATACGTCATAAGCTCGACGCGGGAATCTTATGCCGCAATTTTTCGTTTTTCCTCCGCATGAAGAATGTCAACTTCTCAAGCCACGATACCCTTTATGTTGAGTGCAATTAGACAATAAGGTGGATCGAAGTTTATAGTGGTCGGATTTTCATGGGACTTTATTGAGTTCCTAAGGGAGTGGAGAAGAAAGTTAAACAAAAAAAATTTCGACGGCCGATTTTTTTTTTAGTTTCCTTTGGAATATATTTTTTTCGACGAATTCATATTGTGGCGTAATAGTGCCAATTTAGTCTATTTCTTTGTTAATTGTTGTCGATGTAATGCATATTTCAAGTACTTTTTGAAAATTTCCAAGTTTTTTTCAATTATTTCTGAAATATCGTATTTTAGGACTGAGATATGATTTGAAGTTGGTAACTGATGCTTCTTCACAGATAGTTTGGACGTACAAATATTCAAGAAAAACACTTTTACGAGTGAAGTGACTAAAAATTAATTCGCAAATTACAGAAAATACATAGTAATTCAAGATGAAAAACCGAAAGCTGCACAGTTGCATACTTGAGGCAAACTTGTTCGTAAGTAGGTGCTGGCAGGCGGTCAGCTGTTTCGTATGCATCATCAGTGAATTCCTGAATGAAAAAATCATGCGAACAAGAAATTCTGAGAATATTTTGGGACTCATGCACTCTAGGTATGAGGTGGGTTTTTATACTTGAACTCTGCGCACAGGTAAAAAGTACGTTGTTTGTAACAGCATTGGCACGCGAGGAAATCGGTCTGAATCACAAATAACGGGATTCGCACGCTCTCAAGGCTGTTGCGCGTGCGCCGCACGCCACGCCCCCGCCGCGCTGTACACCACTTGACTGGCGATGCGTGCGCCACGCGTCTCGCTAGTATTTGTCATAGGGTTTATGTTCTTTTAAATTTGATGTTTTCTTTATTGATAAAAACCAGCCTCCTCTTAACCAGCCAGCCACCTCTTTATAAATGAAAATCTGAAAATGAGCCCGTTCATCGATAGTTTTACTGAATCGATTTCATGGCGCGACTCAGCACTACAGAAGCCACTGAAGTATCGAGGGTGGATCTATACATCTTCGTGAATAATGACTTATCTATATACGAATATTATAAAGAGGTAAAGTTTGTGAGTTTGTCAGGTTGTAGGGGGTAATCTTTGGATCTACTGAACCGATATTGAAAATTCTTTCACTAATAAGAAGCTACATTATCCCCGAGTGCCATAGGCTATATTTCCAACGTGCCCGTGGGATAATTCCCGACCAAAACGCGAGCGATTTCGCGTGCTACAGCTAGTATTATCTAAACAAGGTACACTGCCGGAGTAAAGTACATAATTATCTGCTATGTAATAAACACTAGCTGTTGCCTGGAGGTAGGTAATTATTCCACGGTAATATACGTGTACTACCGAGATGTACAATAGCCTGTCATTTTCCAGGCTTTGGATAACTAAGTAACCCTGACCCGAGCTTGTTTTGTGTATAGCCTACTTAGCCTAATCCCTTCCCGGTCCTGTCGGATTGCTGTCCCATAAGGGACTACGATACTAAAGGAAGAGAGAGTGCACCGGCACCTGTGCTGTTGTTCACTCGCATACCTCCCACAACGATTGAAAACCACGATGAAACTCTTGTTCACTCACATACGGGAGGTATGTGAGTGACAACGATTGCTGTCTCCACTGACAAACTAACTAACTACTATCAGTCCAGTCAGGACTAATATCAGTCATAACGTGATTATCGTCATCTTATACGATCTAAGTAATTCATGTATCGCTATCGTTACGCAACCAGCCACAAATAATGTGTTGCTTTAATTAATACTTTCTATTAGGTATATTTATGTGTAGCGTGTAAACAATGATGTGAATAATGTGCTCCTGAGCATTATATTCACTGACGAGATACTGTGATGAAGGAATGTGGTGTGTTTATGTGTCGCGTGTCTGTCAGCGTCTGACAACTGTCTGGTAATGTCTGACGACCTCATTGTAGTTCGTTGAAGGTTAGATACCTAGTATATTGTATACAATATTATATTTTTTATAGGTATTTGGTTTATTTATTCCACTTTGTCTTCTTCGTTTACACACTATGTCTATATATCAACATCTCTTTTTTTTGTAGGTGTCTCTTTTCGCAGGTATGCTGGAGGAGCTTTTTAAAGAAATAAGCATCACCTTTGTACCTATTTTTCTGATCCTTTGTTCTTTTTGTATTTAGTGTGTACTTATGACATAAATAAATAAACTTCAGGAAGCAAATAAAACATTCAAAAATCAGGACTAAAACCATTTATTGTCAAATTCAAAATTAATTCAAGTTAAATGAGTACCATTTCATTTCCAATTAATTATTTTACTTTATTTGTATAACACAGGTTCAGAGGATGTTACAAAAGGTTCTTAACGCACACTGTATTATACCATGCGAGGTGTGCAAATATATTAGGAACATTATGACACAATTATTATTATTATGTAATATAATTAAGATTTATTATATTATACTATTATATTTGGTTCCCTTCAATATGGTTGAGTTGAATGGCGCTGAGCCATGCGTCATGTTCGTGAACGGGCGCTGTCAGTTGGGAGTGGTCATCTCTTAGCTGCCACGGTTTATTTTAATAACTTTATTTTGACAGTGTTGATTATTTTAATATTTTACTCTGGACGCTCTTAATGTGCACGTCTTTCTACATCGTTCTCACATATATGTATAATCTCAACGTGAATGATGTAACCAAGATTTTGTAACAATATTTTGATTAAAAAGAGTGTCCATGGAGTTTCTTGCCCATTCTTCTCCATAGAGATCTACGCTTTAGAATGTGCAACTACAGTACTTTCTCAAGTTATTATGCCTTGTGACTGTGACTGTAGCTTAGCTTTTTTTTTGACATTCAAAAGTGCCTGCAATGGTCTAATTGAAATAAATGCTTTGAGTTTGAGTTTGAATTACATTGTCATTCAAAATGTAGATAGTCTATTTCATGACACATGTTGTATAGAGTTATTCAAAGATGTTGATATCCCCGACATCGTCTCCTCCGTAATTTATATAATAATCTAGTTTTTTCATAACCTCTCACGACTAAAAAAACTGTTTTAACGAAAAACTAGTTAAAGAAATGATTTGGTATGGATTTGGTAAGCACTATTTCATTACACATATTTATGTTATTCTTATATTTATTTAAAGTTATAATTACCAACTAGGTACATTATATACAAACTATAAATAGATCTAAAATTATAATAAAGAATGGACACCAAAAATAAGTACGCACCTACATATAACGACGACACTAGAACACTTAATTAAATTTAAATTAATTACTTATAAAAATAATGTTATACAAATTATACAAGCTGTAAACAGACCCTTCGCGAAGCGGTCAACCAAGCATTCTGTAAATCAAACTAATTAACTCTACGCAAAAGTGAGCGCTGAATATAATAAATCGGTGATGCCATTTTTATGGCATCACCGATTTATTATAAATTGCATACTTTTAATGAGTTCCCCGTACGGTATTTCTACGTCTATACCTTTTTTGTCACGTAATTGTCTTACGTCGTAAATAATGTCTTTTAATTGAATTCGATTTTACTAAGATATTTAATTCGTATAGGTATGTGCAAGGAAGGTAATGTAAGAATTTTTAAATTTGTAAAGTACAGTTTACAGCTGTAGTACTATCCAGATGGCACATTGCTCTGATGCTTTTCTTTTGGGCTTTAAATACAAACTCTTTGTCTACCGAGTTGCCCAGGAATATTATACCATACCTTACTACAAGTGCAACAAATCCGTGATATGCCCTTAAGATAACTTCTTTATTGGCAATTTTGGAGAGTTTGTTTTTTAAATATTCTAGAATGATTATTTCTAGAATTATATTTTTAAGAATATTGTTTGTTTGAATTTATTTAGGGGGTATAAATAAGTCGCACACTACACACAAAGTATTTAGTGCTTACCTTAACAATAAATCGTTTACATAACTGCGATATTCCACTTTAGGAAACCCAATAGGCACTGGCATTTTCATAAGAACTACAAATTCGCCCTTTTAGGTAAAAAAATACATTCAGTGAACATAAACAAATAACTAGCACAGATCATAATTGAAACCCCGAACATGATTTCATAGCTTCTGAGAGAAGGTCGTGGGAATTTCAGCGAATGCGTCAGAAGTTCCCGCGGCGAGAGGCTCTGCTGCGGGGACTAATTAAATCAACTGTAAAAGGAAAATAATTCGGAGCGTGTTTATGTCACATTCCATTCATAATAATTATTACAGAACAAATTAAACAGGGAAAACGTTTCATGAATTGGTCCACAGAATTATTTTGTATTGAATATTGGTAAAGTTTAACATATTGTAGTAAGCTCTGGACGATGATGTTCAAGATACATGTTGCATCGTGATAACGATATGGAAAATCTAAGATCTCCAAAATATTTTGAATAATTCATCGTGTTACATATTTACTGAAATTAATGTTACACTGTTAACTCAGGTAAAACGCAATCCAGGTGAAGTAGGTGCAACGCAATCCATGATTCCAAAAATACATCAAAATCGGTCTAGCCCCGGAACGTACAACGATGTGTGAAGCCAACGATGTCGCTCAAGTATACTGTGACTGGCGGCCTTGAAGCTTCCGTGGTCCAGCCAGAGTTCACGCAGTTATAGGCAGCATTCGAACTTCTGCAAAACGTCAAAAATTGTGAATTAGCTTATGAACCAATGTGTCGTTACTGTCATTTTATCCTTACGGGCGAAGTAAGGTCAAGAGAGATAAAAATAACACAAGTTTTAAACGGCCGCGAGGAAGTCCCTCAGAAACGACATAATTATGTAATTGTGATATTGTGAGCATTAGCCGGCACGTGCAGCGAGGTGAGATACAGTCACACGCGACATGATAACACACGTTTACCTACACGAAGATTCGAGCTATTTAATAAGGGCGAATCATTGTTTCTTAACAGCCTCTACTGTCCCACTGCCGGGCAAAGACCTCCCCCAACTCCTTACATGTGCTCTTTTCCCTTGCTTCCTCAAACCAGCCTATAATTCCACCAGCCTTAATAAAATAAAGGGTGTAACAAGACCCTTAACGAAGCCGAAAGGCACTTATTTTCCCCGTCATTGCGATCATTTTTTTTTGTTGTAGACCATATCTGGGAACCTTCTAGTTACGGAGATAATTGGGGTCAAAGTTCCAACTTTTTTTTAAATACATGTTTTTATGATAAGATTTTTACTTTAAACACCTCCACTGCCCCCCGTACTAATCAATCCATCCATCATCACAATGTTTTGAGTGCGTTACATTGAGTCCTACCTTAAAAGGTGATTTTTTCATCCCAAAAAAAAAAGTCATTTCCCAGCAATCATTTTTGCGTAAAGTTACTTAGATTGATGTACATAATGCTTGGTTGGCGGCTTCGTGAAGGGTCCTGTTACACCCTGTATAATATTTAAATACTATTTTTATTAAGGTACCAAATGTCATAAATAAAAAAATCGTGTGTCAACATACAAGCACTCACCTCACTCACACATCGAGTGCCATGTTTGGAAAAGGCTCATTTCCTTTTGGTTAAGTGCGTCGGATTTAACTTATCTAGCTCTTCTCGATGATAGGATGTAGGCCTGAAAAGTAATCAACTTAGCACTTGCTTTGATTTCTTGAAAATACCCGCAAAGCAC
Source organism: Eugnorisma glareosa (assembly GCA_947578425.1). Classification (NCBI taxonomy): domain Eukaryota; kingdom Metazoa; phylum Arthropoda; class Insecta; order Lepidoptera; family Noctuidae; genus Eugnorisma; species Eugnorisma glareosa. The sequence goes on along the minus strand of OX387957.1, from coordinate 723,525 downwards.
AAGACATCAAGACATTAAAATAACTATATTAACATTACTAACATAATTTGTATTCTATCATATGTATGTTAGTCTGTAAGGTATATATCTATGGGCCAAAGTAGCTTGGAAATAAATGGAAGTAGTTGTTATTTACAATAATTCCTCAAGTTAAATCATATGACAACAAGCGGGCCGGCTTTTATAAATATAATTGCTATTATGATAAACCCCTGCCGCTCGCCGTAATTAGTTAGTAACTACTAGTTGTTGATTATCTCACATAGTAGATGTAATTGCCTGTGTCGATGGCGGCACGGCGCATGCGACGCGACGGCACGAGCGGCAGATACACACCTCGCGATTAAACCGCGGGGTTTCACCTTTTAGCTCCACTATTAAATACAATGAGCCCACTGTTTCCTAGCATTGTTCTGTTCTGTTTATTTAGTATATTTAGTTCTAATTATAACTGTGATTACATTGTTGATAAACTTCATATTTTGTTTTTATGGTAATCTCATTTAAACGGTTCTGAAATAAGCGTTCGTCCTTTCTTCATCCGGCAGCAGGCACACATTGCTAATTGCTGAGCGGCGGGCCATTTGCTGATAGCGATGGGTACTTTAATTTTCAGATATCTGAAATTGCAAGGAATTATGTGTTTCTGGAATAGTCTATTTTGCCAAAAATCTTATCGCACGGAGTGGAGCTAGTTCACACGGCTGCACGAGTCGTGTCTTAATAACGTGAGGCATTAATGTATTAATACAATATAAAACAATCGCACTGCAGACCACAAGCCGACACACGACACCGCAGTCAATGAGGATACAATAGATAAGTACTACGTTCATTCACATTCATTGCATGCTAGCTTGTTGTCGATTCTCACACGTCAGACAACCGCGCTTGCTGGCCTCTGCTTGTCTTGTCACGACAAGCAGAGGCCATTACCAAAACTGTGACGTGACCACAGCCACGTACTGTGCCACACTGCGCCAGTTTCACTACAAAACGCACAAATGTTTATGAAGGGCATGTCCTGTTTAAGCTATTACGTGGGTCAATAAAATATTACTGCCAAGTATTCCCGCGTGGAGGATATTCTGAAGTTAAATAACAATTATGTAGTTACACGGTAAACCAATTACAATTACATTAATTAATTAATTTCGATTACACAAGGAAAATTGAATTAAGAAGACAATTCCATTCATAAATATGTGTTGTAGTAAAGTTTCCGAAGTTATTTGTGCGAGGTAAAACACGAGTGCTTTCAGTTCACGTCATAGGCACATTGTTGTTCACAATAGAACTGTGATTTCTGCCGTGTGTAATGTAATTAGCGCTAATTGTCGAGCACGCGCCGCGTGCGGGTCATGTGACGTCACGGGCACGCTCCTACACTCACTTCCCAAACCACATGGTACGTCAGGGCGACATAGAGAGAACTATTTAGAATCATTTCGATTGGGGACAAAACAAGCCGCTCTCATCCGCGGTCATGATGAACGTAATTTATTGCGTGATTTCTGCAACTCTCTCGTCTATGACGTGATTTAATTGTTCACCGAAACCTAGGTAGGTACTTCTAGCTTTCTATTAAAAAGAAAAAACCACATTAAATTGTTTAGTTCTGCCTTACTTTAATTTATTGTTTAAATATATGTTTAGGTAGATTAAAATACACATAAAAATAAAAAGGTTGTACACCGTTTTAAAGACAAAAGTTCTAAAGAATTTAGTTTCATATTGTTTCTCATATTATCATTTATAGTATATGCTTTACTTACACTTGTCATACCTTAAACCATATAACATTGTTTTTTATTGTACTCAGCGAATCGATGTAAATACGATTCGTTTTCATAGAATTAGCTGAAATAAAATAATAATTTTCAATATTGTGACATGTATGTCAGATTTGCCAAACTGTTAGTTACTTTTTCTTTCTCTAGTAAAGTTTCCTATTGGGATAATCTAATTTAAATTATATTTATCAATATGTTTAGCTCAAATGTTGTATTTTATAGATAATTACGATTTTTTACTAATAACTTAATTTTAAATTATACTTATTTATAAAATTCTTTACGCACTCACGGTTTTATGAAGTAAGTCTGTTATGTCCTGGCTGACTACACTTGTCAGATGAGATGATTATATGGCCGCAAGAAGAAAACTAATATTGGAATATTTGAAAGGAACACTACTGTGGAAACGAGCTGACGAACCGGGGAGACTAGAGAGATTCTTCAAGGTAAGAGGTGATCCATCTAAAGATTCACCTGGGACCACTACTCCCAATCTTCAAAAACTGTCTTCGTGCCTGCCCTGGTGTTAGTCTCGCGGAGCTACCCTGAGTATACATATAGGCTAATGATCTTATTAAAAAAGATTCAACTGGGACCTCTACTCCCGTTCTTCGAAACTATCTTCGTGCCTGCCCTGGTTTTGTCTCGCAGAGCAGCCTTTGACGTCTGACTCTGTGAACTGCACTGCTGCCGTTGTACGGAGCAGCCCTGATGTTTTGACCCTAGAACTACATGACGACCGTTCTACAAAGCTACCCTAACGCCTGATTGCCTCTTCAATAGTACTGAACTGATTGTGTGTGTTAACTATAAAACTATTACCATAGAGTGCGGGTTAGATAGGTCTTTTTTATAATCAGTTGTATTTTTTATTTCATTTGTAAATCCATTATTTTCGTCTATTAAATTTTTAAAAGTACAAGTCTACTTATATCCATTAATTTTAATAGGATCAAGTAGATTTGCTACACATTTCGTAGAATAATCAATACTTTAATGTTTTGCTACTCATATCATAGAATAACAAATCAAATATTCTTTATTTTAGTTAATGTAAAACTTATTACCAAGAAAAACATTTTATCGAGTGACGGTTTCTAAGTATTTCAATTCATACGTTTGACAAATATAGCATACCCTCCTATAAAATTACACACCGCCTTCACAAAAACAATGCGCGGAATCTTGTTATTCTCATTAATAGTGACTTCATAAATGCACGTTCGTGCTGTGTATATTCTGGGGTTCATAATTGTCGGAGTGCCCCAATTTTATTACTGCGACTAATTACGATAAAGCGCTCGCTGGCCGCTGCCGCGGCACCTGCCCGCGCGTAGTTGGTCACAGGTCTCACCTAACCTATTTGGTCGTAGTGAACGGAACGTTTCAACGTCAAGGTAAATATCAAAATTTTGTAATACGGCGTAGTCGTAAGGAACTAACCTAACCTAACATGGGGTTGGTCGAGGTGCCTCAAGTCCTCGCTCGGTCTTGCATCCTAAGTTGTTCTTGCCAGAATGACTTGCTTATGTTGATATAGTGTGTGTACAAAACAACATAAAAAATAGGAGTACGAGTATGATAGACGCATTCGACTGTGTGTATATTTATTTATAAAAATATGGATAACATAATGTCTACTTTTACATTTTCGTTGAAATAAAATACCACGGAAAAATACACCGAACAAACAATATTCGTTAAAAAATAATTCTATTGTTTGAAAAGTTTGTTAAATAAAAAAATGTAATTATAAAATTAATTGAATTGTATTTCTGTGAAATATGTTTCATTCAAGTAAATAGTTGTTAAAACAATCATATTTGGTATTAAAATACAAGGACCAAATATTATATGAAACATTTTCTGTGAAACGAAATTCTAAGAACTTTCCGTCTGCGAAACAAGGGGACACCAAATAAAAACAATAATAGATTAATTAGATTACGAGTCAGCCCACGTTGGGCGCCAACATTTCTAAGAAAAAATGATGGCGCCCAACGAGGGACTTCCCATTCTTCAATACGAAATCTTTCTTACTAAAGTCCTACATTTTAATATAGAACACCTCAATAAACAGTAAAGCTTCGCCCAGTGATCTCACAAAATTATAAATATTTTGAGAAAGTACCATAATGGATTTTATAGATTTTATATTATCCCGAAATTCTTACAGTTCTTGTAGTGAACACCTGTCTGAATATCACTCGTACTCATCTAAATGTAACGTAAATTCGACCGAATTGAAAATACTAGTGTGAAAAGTTATGAATGGTTTGTGCTTCGATGTCCTTTCCGCCCTGTATAATATCTATGAGTGATACTAATTGTGCTTGCCACAAAAAAAAACAAAACGCTATTTGATAGTTGTATTTTCGATTTAAAAATCGTTTTACGTTTACACTATGACTACCTTGAGCTATCCAGACACAGTAACAACGCAAGATTTACGACAAAAGATCGATGCTTACTAGATCATATGAATAAAAGATATCAACAGAGTTGAACAGAAATGCACTGACCTTCTCGCAATCGAAATGATTTAATTTGCATGGAAAGCACGCGTGGTGCTGTCTCGCCCGCAAACACGCGAGCTCGCGACGCGTGTGCCGGTGGCGGTTCCGCGCCGGCCTAGAGCGCGCGGTGTGCTGACTGGTTTGTTTCATTCGTTCTATATTAACCAGTGTGCGAGGTGCCCCGCGAAATGACATAATTGCTGTGCTAACATTTGGATCGATAAGACATTTATTAGGGAATATTTATTTAACGAAGATTATTTTGTATTTGTCTTACACTAACATACTTAAGGACTGTAACACCAGAAGTTTGCTGCCCATTCTACTTAGTTATGTTTACAGAAGCAAGTACATTAACTAATGTAGCTGTAGTAACAAAGATTACATTTATTTGTTAATGACAGCCTAGTACTAAGACTCTTTTCAAAGAAACGGAATGAAGGTAAAAGAGCTTATAAGTTCCCGAACCCGAGTTGAAAGGAAGAAGGTTAGATAAGTAGGTTATTTAAAGGTTTCTATGTAGCTAAGAATGGAACAATGTTACGTAACATTCTAGATAAGCACGTGTAGTTGGATCTCGTCGAGATTTATTCACATTAAACGTTATACGCCCTTCGCCAACTTACTTAAAACGCTCTTAACGCTCATGCGTTTAGTATGTTGGCGAAGGGCGGGCGTGTTGGGGGGCCATCTTATGTAATGTAAACGTTCAAAAACTGCTGAAGTTAGCCTATACATGACTTTCGACTTTGACAAAGTTAAAAGATTTCCCAGAAATAAATAAGTTGTCTAATTACGGGAGGTACCTACATAGTTCAACCTACAGTGCCCGTTACATTGCGATGATGCACCAGTGTTGACAGCACCCTAATAACGGAACATTCGTGGGCGTGTGTGCTGACGATGATAGCTGTAGTTCCGCAACGATGACGCGACGTGTCACTCCACACGTGCTCATTGTTTACTCTCACTCGAGCACCTACCTGTGCCGACGTGTACCCACGTGTAGAGAAATTATACAAATCATCTATGTTTCACGGCGAGTTGACGTCGCGGGAAATTCTTACGACCTTGATTGTAATATAGGTGTCATACGTGTACCTCCCTACCTGTGACCTTAAAAATTTACTTCATAGTTAAAGCTGTTCGAAGTGATTAGCAGGCTGCAATTCGGGAAAAGATTTTTTTTTACATTACGTAAATGAAAATTGGAACGATTTCAAAGACAACCAAAATAATATGATAACTTGCTGACATACCCACTTTTCAGTCATCGACTCGCATGACTTCATCAAATGTTTATGGGGGAGACGGTACCTATGTATGTAGGAATACATAACACTTAATGTACGAGAGCGACTCCGCCCCCTAGACGCTATCACGATGGTTAGCTCTCACATGAATTATTATAGAACAAACTATTCGTTACACAACCGACCAATCAGGGAATGGTATATTTACACGAGATCGGCGACCAATCACAGACAGACGACACTGGGCGCACACGCCGGGCTCTAGCACGCGGCAGTAATCGTAGTGCCTGCACTACGAAACGCGCACTCACGTGGATAAACATTATTAAAACCATAAATAAAAACATAGTAGATAATCATCATGAATTCGCAATCATTGTCGCCCTTTCAGGAGGTTAAAGTATTCATGAAAAGTTCTATAAAAGCACTTTTACTGTCATTTCAAAAGTTTAATTTACGAAATGAAAGCTTACCTATCAGTAACATTAGAAATAGTAAGTACTTTCACCCCCTGCAAGAATGTAAATATTTCAAAGCAAGCCGGTTATAAACATTCCACTATACAAACTCATGTCCAATAAAACACTGTAGTATTCCGGCAATAGCGCCAGTCCAGAAAGTGTCACGTCACTCGTAACTTTTGATCAGATCCAGAAAATAGTTCATTGAATATACCACTTCACAGCACAGTCCAAAAATTCCTTCAAAACAAAACAAAGTTGCGACACGATCAAAGTTTATCGCAGTGGAGCGAGTGACGGAAACTAGTTCGCGAGTAGATTTGATACGGAGAGCGCGCGAGGTGCCCGCCGCCACGACTGGGCCGCGACTGAAGGCGTCGCGCTTGCTCTACCGGTGCGGCGTCGGGCTCGCTATCAATGGGAGGGTGAACATCAGATATAAGACGACGTCTTATACCACACCTACTATTCGCAAGTCAGCTTTGCTGAGAGCGCACGCTACCACTCGCTACCATACCACCTCACAACTCAAACATGTCGCACGACAAATGTCTGTTGATAGTCGCTTACGTGCTGGTCGCAGCGGCCGCCTACGTGCTGGCCCGACCACAGAAGGAGTTCGTGCTGTCGGACGTCGCCAACAAGACCATGTGCCCCATCGAAGTGGAGATTGACGACAACCCGGAGCGGATACCGCGGCGTATCAAGTACCTGAAGTGCGCCGCGCGCCCCAACAAGCTGTGCAGCGAGCACCACATCTCGCACGGCTGCTGCCGGCAGCACCACCACGCCTTCGTGACGGAGTGCGTGGAGATCTACGACTGGGTGCAGGTCAGCTTCAAGGGGCAGGACGCGCCGAAAGCCATCAAGGTACCGGTGGGCTGCACCTGCCTCATCGAGGAGACCACGGCGGCGGAAGAGGTGCCGTGAGACGCCGCGCCGCCGACGGCGACCCGCGCCGCTAGCGGGTGACTGAAGTTCCTATGCATTCCACTCCATTCCAATAACTTATTTCGTGAGTGTACCACTGACCAGTACCTAATACGAGCAGCTAATTTATTATTTATTGATGGTTGTGAACCGGCCCGCCGGAAACCACCCGCCGGAAGCCTCTAGTATTACTAGCTTAGATTATAAGTATTTAATGTTGAAAAGTCTGTGACTATCCTCTAGTGTTAAGTAGTTGTTCTAATTGTGAAGTTCACGTCGTATGCGCAGGCGCAGCTATGTAAACTGAACTGTACGAGCTGGACTCGACAGATGTTAAATAAAAAAGTGTTTTTTAATAAATTGTGGTTTATTTCCATCTCCCTGCCACGCCGCCCTCAGCCCCACACGAACAGCACTCGCTCCACACACCAGGTAAACTGAACTGAACAAGTACATCATCTATCTACCCTATAGGCACTAGTTTTTAAACGAAGAAAAACAAATCCTAATCAGTTTCATAATACTTACGTTAATTTACCTCACATTACTCCGAATCAAAAAGTTATCTCTACTGAAAGATTTATCAGCACATAAAACTCATAAATAGGTAATATACACCCATGCATAATTAAAAAAATATCAAGTCATTTTTATCAAAGATATTTTTGGCACAATTGTTTTCAATAATTAGAACGTAAATAATAAGGTATGAGTGGTGAACCCGATTCATAACTTTATGTAAGGAAAATAAAAAAAGTAAAAGTACATATTTATATACAACTGTTTCAGACGTCGAAGATGTTGTCACCTACATTAAATATCACAAGATAACATTGTCTTATAACGTAATCATTTTAATCTAAAACCAATATAAATTTATTTTGTACAGTAGAGCTGATAAACAATTTTTTGATAACTGCCATTTATCCTTAGATACCCCTTAATGATGTGATTGTCCGTCGAACCAACTGTGAATAATAATATATTAGAATATAGCAGTTATTTTAAACTTGATTACTGCAGCCCACGAAACCAAAATAAAAATAATAATGACCCTGGTCCACACCGGCGGACCACTATTTTTTTATATTTTTAAATGCGTTTTTAATAGGTTTTTTAAGAAATATTTAAAAATGTATAAAATAAGATGATTAAATGAATAAAGGAAATAAAATCAATTATTTATCGATTTAAAAATTTATAAACTTAAAGAGGATTTGAAAAATAGTTCCATTTAAAAGTTCAACAAGTAAATTTGCCAGTGAGGCTAATAAAATAAAATTGATTAATTATATACTGTTAGGAAGAGCTCTTTTTTATCCTAAATTACTATGTAACATTAATTATGGTCTAGCTATGGTCTCTCTAATGAACTTGGGCCAAATATGACGTAAGAACCTACTCAAAATACACCATCTAGGTAATCAATTTTTTTTTCCATTATTTACTTAGTATTGGATAGTTATTTAATATTTGGTAGTCTTCAATAACGTTTCATAAGTCATCGTATAACAGAAAAATAGTATTCAATAATAAAAGTATTCGGCGAAGGCATTTGCAAGAGGGGTGCACGACAGCGATGAGTAAGTCCGCGGTGACTCACGCCATCTTCACGGATTGTGCCATTCACTAAACTATACCTACCTACGACAGACATTTTGTGACATGAAGCAAAATCAACTAAAATTGTAGGTATCAGAAAGAAGAAAAGATAGGTAAGTAACGTCCTATAAAATGCCACAATGATGTAAGTAATTGCTACTAATGTTTACCAACATTTTCCCCGAAGATTATTGTAATAAGTTACCGTTTCAAACTACAAAAGAAACTGTTTATGTAGGTATATGTTACTTGTGGTAGGCTAAAAAATGCGTTTACGAGATGCATCAATCTAAAATTTGTGAAGGAATCGAAAATCCAGTCAAGTGCGAGTCGGACTCGCGTTAAAGCGCATGTCCGACTCGCTCTTGGCCGTTTTTTTGCAAATTGTCACATATTATCACAATGACCCCTAAAACGATTAATTGATATTGACGTTGTCATGGTTATTTCATGACTTTAGTAAAATCAAATGTAACGGGATTCTAGTATTTTCCGGTTACTCGGAAGCACCCAATGAGTATCGTTTTTGAGCTCACCGGATGTCGATTAAGGTCATGTCAATAATTATATTTTAAAGTTAAGAGTACCAATAACTTCATAAACAGTTCATTTTACTACGTACAACAACATAGTGTAAACTTCAGTTATAAATAAATTTACAATATTCTCTCTAAAATAAAAAAGCATGAAAAATTTTAAAAAACACTCTACCTCCAAGTACTAAACACTAAGATCCTGAGCTGCTAGGTACTTAAAATCTTCAAGTCATAATTAATCAGGAATGGCTCAATCTAGACCACAATCGCGAATATTAGTAAAATTATGTGACAAAAAAGCACGCAACGCGCGAACATTCTTTGAAATAAGACATTTCGGTGACCTCACGCTACACTAGCGCCTCTAGCGGCGAATATAAACGCGATAGCCCCCGTTACGTAAAGTAAGTACATTCTGCAATGTAGAGGCTCGTTTGTAAAATAAGTAGGTACATTGAAATAAAAATGACCTTAGATGCACAATAGGAAAGACTAAATATTTAGGTATCAACAGAAACGATCATTAATTGATAGTAGTTAATAGAAATGGAGACTGGATAACTGATCTCCTCCATTTTAAACGGCCGTGTTACCGGAGTCCGGAGGTAATGAAACTGCATGGCAACAGTTAACGGTACTTTGTCGAGCTAGGAGGTTCTCGAAACGTTTTACTGTAGTTTTCTTATGTTTTTTATTAAGTAAATAATCGTATGATTAGATACCCATAGAAAAGTAAACAATCAAGAATTAGGACATTAGTAACAACGTTCGGTCTCCGAGGAAATTATTGGTAGTTTCGTCCTAATCGCTTATTCGTTAGGTCCCATTATCTTGTGAAATACAAACAGTCTGGCGAAACCTCTGGAATGATTTTCCGATATTTTTTCAAAGATTACTCAATTAGAGACGCGTTGCTAGGCGCCCCCGCCCCCTGCCATGCCGGCGCGCGCCCTCGCGGTCGCACTTGTTCCACAAGTTTACAATAATACAGAAAAGAGTTGACATAATATCATTTACATGAACTCTACATAATAATGTCGTGTATGTTATTAGTTATTACGTCGTCTTATATATCGGTATACCTATTAGGTACTCCAACTACAAAGTAAATTATGAAAACTGATGAGATCCCTCATCATCACCAGCCTAGCCTTTTCCCAACTATGTGGGGGTCGGCTTCCAGACTAACCAGATGACGCTGAATACCAGTATTTTACATGGAGCGACTGACTATCTGACCTCCACAACCCAGTTTGTAAAATTGATTGTATGGTGTTGGTAATACCTACGATAAAAATGATGAGATCACTGAAAGTAACATTTAGTTATCATACATTTATACCCATTATCGACTGACTCAGGTAGGTTACAAATCAACTTGTTACCTATATATTTTAAAAAATACACCTCTTTATGTATTTGAAACGACCATCAACAGGCAACAGGCTGGCGTGATAACATACTGTTAGGTGGTGCATGACGTGACTTTATTCTGATGGTATCCTCCAATACCTATGTCCGAAATTACGTAAATGGGTTTTTAACAGATTTTTAACGTACCTATTGTTAATAAAACCTATTGTTACAATCCCCATACAGGATAAAAGAAATGGTTACACAATACACATCACGAAAACGATAAATAGATTATCATATTGGTCTAAGTACATTTTGTAACATATAGAAATTGTAGGTTAGTAGTATTGGCTATCGGTCTGAACACGAACCGAAACAACTGTGAACCGAACAGGTCTGTTGCGATGTGATTGGGCGCATGTCTCTGTTCAGCAGTATGGGCGTTCTTTACTGACGAAGCAATCCCTTCTCGACATTGCTAGATTGTGACTACTCTCTCTTGCCGCACTCGGCCAAGCATTAATGACACATGTCTTTGGACTGGTGAACTTAGTTTTGGTACCTATTACGTACTTTCCTGTAAAGTAAGACTACCAGTTTCATAATTATTATCCAAAGGACAATGCATATGAATGAATTCGAATGGTTTATAAAGCGGAAACAGCCTTGAAAGCCTACTGTAATGTTCAACCCTATGTTGAAGATAAAAAGCCTTGGAATTAAGCAATAAAATTTAATTCAATTAATTTAATGAATGGCGAAATTTTTAAATCACTTGTTTTGTTAATTATGATCTGACGTGAATATTTTCTACATAAAAGTACCTACTTTGGGGACTATGTTATTTGGGTCAATTCTTTTTCAATACACTTTCTCGAAAACTGGTTCTAATCGCACTACGATTAGGTTCAACATGCAATGTATTTCACACGCGTGCGATTTTTAATATTTTCCGCACACGTGCGGAGATGAAAATTTGCACAGATAATTCTAAAGGGTTCAATGACTATATCTATAGTCGGTAGTGATTGTTTTTTTTTAATCCCGGCAAAGAGATATGCGTCTTTACGGATTAAGTATTTTTCGAGTATTTAAATTGTGTTTATAAATAGAATATCATAGATAAAAATGATTATTTAAAACAAATATTTATTTTTATGAACAAATTAACATCTTAATGTGATCTAAATTAAAAAAAAAAGAATTTTATTTTTTTCATAGTAGGCTGTATACAGCATCATACCTTTGCAACTTCTTCAACCTGGCGAAAGCAAAGCGCGGAAAAAAAGCAAATTAAATCATAGTTTCCTAATAATTCCTGACAAAAATACTTTCCGTTCTAATATTTTATTTCTTCAAAAGTGTATTGAAAAACGTCGTTTGATACGCGTGGGGATTTGTTATTGCAATTCTCGGCTCCATAACACCCTCGCTTGCAGCTCGGGTGTTAATTCCGCGCTCGAATGCAATAACAAAGTTTCCCCACTTATATCAAAATGTACTATTTTTGCGGTGAATTTATAGGATTGTCTGCCATTTTGAGTACTTTATGCGGCCTACCGAAATGTCCTGTCTGGTATTGTTCGTCGTTCTACAGCCAGAGAACAGATCCCCAATTGCAGAGCGCAGGCAATCAGGTAGGGCCATACATCCGGAATTTTGCGGACAGGGACGGAATTTTAGCTCAGTGTCCGGAATGCGAAGCTGGAAATCCCGCCACATGGAAATGGAAAACCTTGAAATAAAATAAATGTCTTTTTTTTTCGTTTATATATTAAGGTTAGGGCTTACTTAATCTGTGGTTAGGGTTACCAGATAGACAATTTTAAAGTCCGGAGAAAAAGCCTGATTTCCGTTGAAAAATCCCGAGATTTCTCGAGTTTGCGAATCTCTCGCAAACGTAATTTACAGCGTTTTTTCTTAGTTTTTCTATCACGGGGGGGCCAATGGTCGAATGAAAGAAACCGACTGAACGGTGTCTTCAGTCCGAGCTTTACTTTTAACACAGCATTATTTGGAGAGTATAACGTGCCAAGCATTTTATAGAGCAGTTTTAAAAGACAAAAGTTTACTTAAAAAGGTATTATCGCAAAATAAATATGATTTAGCTGATGATTAGAATAGATTTCATAGATTTTAAGTTTTATTTTTATTTGTGCATCTACATGACCAAAGTTGATTTTTATTTTAAATTAGTCTCATTATAACGAAGATTATTATTCCCTTTATTCATTTACAGACAAATTATTTACATTTTTAATTATTCCATAAAAAACACTTGTAAAAAAAAAACTGAAAAGTCTACTAGCTTTTACTGAAAGTTCTAAAATCCTGAGATTTCTTGAGCTTAGCTTTCTAAAATAATATTGATTGATTTTAGGTATTTTACGAATTTTATCATTACTTATTATGAATAAATGGGAAAATTATTTCTTGTGTCTGTGCGAGTGTCCTGTGAGATCATTACCTACTTCTCGTCTCCGTCCTGCTCACACGCACCGCGCACGAGCTGCCTCGCGTGCCAATGACACAACTGCTTATTACGAGTATATAACAGCGCACGAGCCTGTCCTCCACACAATTTCACGAGTTATCTCAGCAAGCGCGCGCACCTCTCCGAACCGCTCCCATTTTCCGCATTCAACATGTCGAGCGAAAAGTTCTTCGTAATAGTGTTCCTCGCGTTTGCAGCGTGTGGAGTGGTGGCCAAACCTAACGGAATGTCTCTCGCCTTAGTGAAAGACCAGACCGTTTGCAGGACCAAAATAGATTACGACACGAACGAGGACAGAATCCCGAAAACCATCAAAATTATCAAGTGTGAAGACGATCCTTACGAGATATGCCCCGTCAGCAACGGTGAGAGCATGCCTTGCTGCGGCGCACTGACGCTCGGAGGCGCCGTCAAGTTCTCGTGCACCGAGGTGCAAGACGACGTGGTGGTGATGAACACCAAGACCCTGGAGAAGCAATCCATCAAGGTAGCCATCGGCTGCTCATGTATCAAACAGGACCCCAACAAAGCCAAGGAGTGACCGCACGCCCGACGCGCGCCTCTTCTTAATCAGGCAACTAATGTTCCTTCATCATCATCGTCATTTCAGCCCGGAATCACCCACTGCTGGGTATAGGCCTCCCCTTTCTGCTGCCCCACTCGTCGGTTCTGTGTTGATGTTCCTTCCGTAGCAATAATGTATTTATTATCACTATAGTATCTAGTAATTTATTGTTTGTTGTCAAGTGTGATCACAGATCTCAGTGTTCAGGGTATGTTATGTTGTGACTTAGCGTAATTAGGTAGGGTTATTTATTGTTTATGTAATTCATAAGTACCCAAAGGCCGTGCCTACGTGGATAAAACACTGGTTTTGGTATTTGGGTTTGGTTGTATACCAAAAATAAATAATGAATCTCCTCTCATTCAGAACGCTCGGTGCACGGCATTGTTATTTAATTTGTACTTAATAAAATGTGAAGCTAAGAGAATTTTTTGTTTTTTTCATCCACCATTCACCAAATGTTCACTCCCTAATACATTCTGTTGTTTACTAACTAATGAGACTACACGTAAAGCGAATGACTTCCCAGTTAGTATAAGCATATTAATGGAAAGACATTCCGTTTTAGTTTTACCTTTAAGAAGGAAGCTTTTAACTTCTCTCGGTAATAGTACCTAACCCAAACTTCGCATCCCGAGAATTGAACAGAGACAAGCAGAGCAACCGGCACATCTAGCACAAAGTACCTACAACAGTTTAAACAGTGGAAAATTAAATCAAAGTGGTGTTCATTGCTCGGTTTTTAGTCAGTGAGATTTTAAATAGTGGAGCACGAAAATACGTAGTTAAATTATACATATTTTTAATGGTAGACTAATATTTGATGGGCTAGGCAATGTTGCTATTGCTACTACGTAACTACGCACTTGTCGCTAAATAAAATTCTAAAAAAAATATTGTTATAAAAACCAAAAACCGCTTATAAATAATGAACTGCAAAGCAAAAAACAAGCACATTCTAAATGAAACAAAAGTTGGAAGCAGGTGTGGCAAATTTTTACATAAAATTATGAAAATAGAAAATAACAAAATCAGCTGTTAAGTAGGTACATTTTGTCGAGTTATGCGCACAGAAATGTAGTAGGTATTGAATAAAGAGAAACTAGAATTCGTCGATAAAACGGTTTTCCTGAGGATTAGGTACGCTTGAGTCTAAGTTACAATGGAGTTCTCATTTAACAACTCTTGCGGGGCAGCTGAATTCAGCAGCAATTATGTTGTTAGAAAAATCCGTCCATTTACTAACGTAGATACCGCGAGACTAGACTATTTTAGGGGTCTACTCTATAAAGCAGAATGTTTATGTTTTAATATTATTTTGCATAACAGCGAATAGCATAAACTTCATTTTAATTTTGTAAGTTAGAATCATCTATAAGCATAAAACTCATATCCATAAGACCTCTTTAACCTGCGAGTGCGGCGATTCGGTATTTAACGGTTTATTTTGCTTAACTATGCCGTACGAATGTACGACTTATTACGACTTTTTTGAGTTTACTCATTCCACCTATGTGTGGCCAAGCTCTAAGAGTCGGCTGATCAAATGGGCTTCATCAAAAAATTAGTACGTACACCAAACGAAACACACGCATTTGCTTTACGTAATACGCGAAAAAAAAAACATACGAAAACATAAAACTACTACAGCTAAAACAACAAGTGAGCCAGCGTTAAGTCAGGATGTCCATGGTGTTTCAGTGTGCTCCGGCCTTAGAGCCCGGCAGGGCGCGGCCGGGGGCGGGGCGTGCGCGTGAGCACGCCGCGCTAGTGCCGCCCTAACTACGCCCACCAAGAATTTCGCCAGAGTTCAAGACAGGCGACAGAGCTTTTACTAAATTTTTATTAACTTCCATAAGCAGGACGTATTACCATAAGACGAACAATAAACGTCGCAGGGTTTACACAAAGTGGCTATAACTGTGTTGAATGAACTGTTCCAAAATAAACCCCGCCATCCCATTCACCTTCCTTAAATATTGCTGAGAAAAAGATTGTCGCTTGGACTTGCTGCTGACGTACTGTTTATTGCGTCACTGGTTAGCACGAAGAGCGCGCACGCGTCGCGTCGTCTCAAAGTTTTCCTCTATGTCGTGCCGCCCGCGCGCGCCGGAACAGCGGCGCACTCTCTCGGCGAAGGAATCCGCAGTTCTTCCGCGCGAACACTACTATTGCATACAGTTTCGTTTTTTTGTTTAATTCGCCTAATTTTTTTATTGTATTTATACAATGTGCGAGGGGACGTCGGCGCACAAACAGTTACCATCGTATTCAGTACATCATTCAGAACGCCCCACAAAGAAATTTTCATCACTATTTTAAAAAGAAAAACTGTTTGATAGATTTCGCCGTGTAGGTATTGCACTTTTGTAGGAAAATCCGATTAAAAAAAAATACGGATGAAAAATTTATTTGTGCCCACAGATTTGTTTCAGAAAGTTTAGATACCGTTTTTGCTAGCTGAAATAGCAAAAACGGTATCTTTATAGGATCACGCTGTTGTCTGTCTGTCAAGACGAAACAGAAACGCGTGCAGGTATCAAACTGAAATTTATATCAAAAACCTCAGCACCTCGCGCCCGCGACGAGAGCGGGTGACACACCGCGGAAAGCCATCGACGTCACGCGAGCGGTGGTTTTCATTCACTGTGTTATTGAGTTGGTTTTTTTAAGTAAAAGGAAGGAAGCTGCGCGAACTGTGCTTTGTAATATCGCATACTAAGACATATCTTGTCATAAGTTGCGTCATGGGTAAATATTTTTTAAGGAAAAAGAATTGCTCAAAAAGAAGAATAAGAACATTGAAATACAAATGAAACTTTATTTAACAAAAAAAAAAAACTGTTAACAGACAACATAAAAGCTTCAAAAGGAACTGTTTACGGTGACACTCAATTGACATCTTAAGGGTCGTCCTTTAATCACGTGTGGTTTGATCAGGGGTGAGAAAACAATCACAATTAATCACGATGGCGGATAATGTATTTTTTTCGTAGGACGAAAAATATGTGTGTATCGTGTCAAATATTTTGTTACCAACAATGAATCAAAAACCAGAGCAGGCGAATTTTATTTAAAAATCCCGACGTGTTTTTTTTTAATTATTGACGTCTCTAAAGCTATCTTATATTTTCAATAATAAAAAATACACGTGACGCTGGGAGGGGGAGAAGGGATAGCCTAAAACCTCACGTCGTATCACCAAGGGTGAGGCAGCCCGTAAAAGAGGCCTAAAACAGGCCGCAAAAGCCTTTACAGCGCGTAAAAGAGGCCTAAAACAGAAGCCTTTACAGCGGGTAAAAGAGGCCTAAAACAAGCCGCAAAAGCCTTTACAGCGGTTAAAAGAGGCCTAAAAACCGCACGTGATTTAAGGACAGCCCCATACATACTCGTACATGCAGTTGGCGCGCCTGCCGCGGCAGTACGGAGCTACATTATAAAACAACATTGTGCTATCACTCGCATACAAATTGTACTAACAAACGTACAGAATAAATAAGTAAAAAACGTAAGTGTACAAACTATACTTTTTAATTTTGACAAAAAAAAACTTTACTGTTCAACTTTATTCAGCTAAAATGGGTTTATACATTGATAAGACAGAGTAGAACTAGTGGGACTTTTTGTTCACACTAGTTCTACTATTTTGTGCCACCTTCAATCGTAGGACTAGTGGGAAAAAAATCCCATTAGTCCTACCGTAGAACTGTGTAGTAGAACTAGTGGGAATGATCCAAAATAACAACGATACAGCGCGCACAATCAGTCAGTTCTGTTGTAGGTTGAAACCAAACGGAACGCTAAAGGATTTGTTAAACAGTATGAATACCGTAATTAGTAGAACGACCAACAAACAATAAAATACAAGTGAGCTTTCCTATTGAGAGATTCCACTTACATAACACAGTATCTGGCCGCAATAATATATGGCGCATGTTTAAGAAAAAGTTCTGCTGCGTACAGCGGCGCCTTGTGACTGTGAGACAGTCTTCTTTCAAGCTCGATGCACGGTGCCATGTTGACGACCGAGCACTTTATCTTTGTTATAACGATCTGTCGTGCACACGCGACACACGTGTATATGGCGCTGGACAATAAGAATAATCGCTTGGGACGATTCCGTCTGTTTAGGACGATTAGGAACTTGATTGCCGATTGGCTAATTAAGATTCAATATTTAACATCATTATTCTGGTTTGCAGAACGTGCCGCGGGTGAAACTGTTAACCTATCAGCGCGACATGAACACACTCGCGCCGCTCAGGAGCCAGCGCGCGGCGAGGTGCCGCCACTCTCACTGCTCCTGCGCATATACATTCAACTAAATTAATTACGCTGAATACCAAAACGTCGATTGTAGAACCAACGAAACTAGCAAGATCGGATCTTAATAATTTTATGACTTTTTTTACAATTGGTAATTCTAGTTTTAAATTAGCATAAAGTTGATTTTCGTTTAAGTAGAAATACAAATAACATGAATTGGACATTGATTAGTAGGTATATTAGGGAAAGTTTATAACAAATATTTATTAATTCACTAGGTAAAACTTATAACTGAGTTAACTTTCATTAAGGCAGTTCACTGGCAGTATACTGTAACATGTTAAAAGTTTATGCTAACAGTAAAAATATATAATAGAAGGAAGTAAGTATGGGTATAGTTACCTGGAGTGCGCGCGGTGCACGAGCGCGCGCACCTGCAGCGGGCGCGCGCGCAGGCGCCTGCTGCTACAACACACACATATATGTACTACTCATCCATACACTTCGAAAATCGAGCGTGCGGGTAGATTATATGTTTTCATCATAAACTATCTAAAAGCTAATCCAGCCAGCCTGACCCGGAACTACCTGTAGGCCATACAAATATTTTTTCCGTGCGGGAATCGGACCCACGACACGCCGCGCAGCAGCCAATCGCTGAGCCACTGCGCCAACCGTGCTGTCATTTTCAAATTAAAAAGTATAATTAATTATATAATTAATTATGGTTATTGGCTTTCAGTGTGTTCAAATGTTGAGCTCGGTCGCTCTTGTTACCTACTTTTACTTGTATTTTCCTCTAACTCCGAAACAGTTCTAGATTATCTTAGTTTCTGATTAATTACGTATTGCGTAAAATTATGGTAGCTTGATTGATCTTCCTTGATTATTTGTTTGGCGCCTTAGGCCTGGACTCCACCAGACCGGACACGTGCGGAGATGTGCGAAGCGGAGAGGAAATGGCTTAGGAGCTGGCGAGCATCTACCGACACTGTGCGGACATGCTACTCCCGCGCAGTTGAGCGGCCGACGCACGCCGCTCACGTCTCATCTCGTGGCCGCTGCTATACTGTTTCCACAAAAGCTAAGCGGAGACGAGAAGTGTTAATAGCGAAATTCTATTGGTGGTTTACAACACATCTCCGCTCTAGTAGAGTCCGGGCCTTAAACTAAAAGGTTTAGTTTCGCTTTCAGTTTCCTTTTATGATCACCCGGTCTCTTTTTATGTTTTAATGAAATCAGAACTACATAATAGAGCCAAATTTCAATAGAATCGGTTCACCATTGGAGATTCAGAAGGTAAAACATCAATCAACCTCATTTTACCTTAGGGTTTTATTGAATTTATTCGAGCTCAAGCCGCCTCGGTGCTGGTGTAGTGTTGCAGTAGTAACATGTTACCTGGGCGTGGTGTCGCACGTGTCGGTGTCGGACAGGGAGCGCGCGGGGCGGGCGGCGCGGGCGGCGGGGGAGGCGGCGCGGGCGGCGGGGGAGGCGGCGGGGCGGAGGGAGCGCGGACGTGCCGACGTGCGCATGCGCTTGCCACTATAACACGATACATTACACTATAATCAGACAGTTATCACTATAATC
The DNA here is from genome assembly GCA_947578425.1 of Eugnorisma glareosa. NCBI lineage: Eukaryota > Metazoa > Arthropoda > Insecta > Lepidoptera > Noctuidae > Eugnorisma > Eugnorisma glareosa. Next base: position 704,157 of record OX387957.1, on the reverse strand, counting down.
AGATAGTTATAACCGTCGTATAGTCATATCCCTTGGGATAAAGATAATCTCGGAAACTATCTGGGGGTGGCACTGGAGTATCTGGCCTCACTCCAGATATTAATAGTAATTTAAACTAGGAAGTGAGACAACAGAAGGTACCATTAACAATATTGTTAATCCTACCAACAGCAAGGTACCTTCTTGCACTCAATTAGTTAGTAAAAAAGGGCCTCAGCAGAACACCTTAAAATTATTCCACCAAAATATCCAAGGCATTTCTTCAAAATTATTAGAAATTGAATTGTTTTTAGAAAAAAGTACGTTTGATACTATTTGTTTTACTGAACATTGGCTAAAGGATTACCAAATGCTTATTAATTATGATAACTATACGGTGGGTAGCTGCTTTAACCGTAAATCTATGCTGCGTGGAGGCTCCCTAATATTAAAAAAAAAAAAATGTGTTAAATATAAGTAGGTCCCTCGGTTGAACATTGCGTCGAACTGTCCTGTGTTGAGCTGGATAGGCATGTAATTGTGTGTGTAAAGACCCCCAAATTATCAAAACTTTTCCTTATTTGAATCAATAATGGAAGATGTCCTGGCAAAACTTTCAGCCAGTAATAAATCTGCAATTGTTTGTGGTGATTTAAATCTTTTTAAATGATTTGCCTTGACCAACATTTTTATAGAACCTACTAGAGTCACTCCATCTTCTGCTACTTGTATAGATAATGTTTTCTGCGATTGTGATTACTTAGATAAAGCCATATTAAATTATCTGCCGTCTGACCACAGCGGACAAACTGTAACTTTCAGGTGTAGCACAACATTGCAAAAAGTTGAGGTTAAATTTACACCTATAACTACTAGCAAATTAAATAGGTATAATATTTCCCTACAGAACAAGTTAAGTGTCATGAGTCATCATATAGACGATAATAATATAAATCAATTGTATGATAATTTATTTTCAATAGTTCGAACTGAACTCAACAAAACATTTGAAAAGAAGACAAAAAGTATTTGCCCTAAATTTATATTTAGTGATTGGGCAACTAGAGGTATCAGGAAAAGTAGGGAAAGACTGTTTGAGCTTTATGGCCTTAAGCCTTATATAAACACTGAACCGTTCAACAAGTATGTTGCTAGGTATTCAAAAATGTTTAGAAATATATGCAAGGTTGCTAAAGTCCTGCACATTAGCAACAAGATCAAAACTGCTGAAAATAAAATAAAGACAGTTTGGAAAGTCATAACTGATGAGACCAACAGGAAGAAAATACGTAACACTAGCTACACATAAGATACAGCATGTGGTCCTAAAACCTCTAATCAAGAAGTAGCTCAAGAATTTGTAAATTTCTTTACCGATATACCGTTAAAAACTACGGAGGCTCTAAATTCCTCAGCTGAAGTCTCAATTGGTTTATAAAAGGCAAACGTGTCTGGATGCCCGGCTGAATTTAAATTTAAACACATAAACCCTATGATAGTTATTAAAGCTTTCCGGCAAATAAAAATCAAACTGACCGAAGATCTTTGGGGAATGTCTATCAAAGTTTGTACATCCATAGTTGAGACTATAGCACCATACTTGGCGTTAATTTTTAATTTGTGTGTAGACCAAGGAGTTTTCCCAGATTTAATGAAATACAGTAAAGTCATACCTCTTTTCAAATCCGGGGACAGTAAAGATACTAATAATTATAGACCTGTATCCGTGTTGCCGGTTTTTAGCAAGGTTTTTGAAAAAGTGATGCTGAATCAAATGCTCAATCATTTTAACACCAACAGAATCCTACACGATCAACAGTATTTTTTCACAAGGGGACGTTGTACTGATGAAACGACAACTATTGAGCCAAAGAGGTACTAAAAAAAGTAAAATGGTACTAATGAATAAATGTGCTCACAAGATAACTTCGGCTGACTTCGGTACTCTAGATTAGTCTAGGTACATGACGCTGCTTTGAAAATCTACATAGCCTAGCCTACCTTATAGAGTTTGTGTTCGATCGCTTTCTAAGCATTATATTTTGGCAGCTCGATAGATGGCGTTGTTCATTTGATGCCATTTTCTGAATCGCGGTGTAAAGATTTTCCGTGAAAGAATGACCCTCGCCCGTGTATTCGTGTAAGCTTTCTCGAAATAGATTGTTAGGAACCGTGTCGTTGATTTCGAGTCGTTGGTGTCTTATAAGCATCTTGTCAGTTCAGCATCATATGTCTAAACTAGCTGTGCCCGCGAGCCCGCGACCTCGTTCGACTTCGTCCGCGTGGACTGGACTTAGATCTTCCTTTATTATATAGAATGGTAAATTGACAGACTGAGTGATATATCAACACAGCCCAAACCGCTGCTCCTAGAGACATGAACTTGGAGGGTGTGTTATTGGTGAAGAGTAAGTATCCGCTAAGAAAGGATTTTTGGGAATAGGGGATGGAAGTTTATATGAAAGTCCGTCAGTTTTGAAGTTAGGATTTTCAAGTTTTGTGTTTAGGCTTTTATTGAAAATTAATTGATACGTGTCTCAGCGTTTTTGCTAATTCAACCCCCAAAGGGTTAAAAAGGGCGATGAAGGTTTGTAAGTTCTATGTTTGTTCGGGTGGCAGCTAGCAGCAGATATCTTCAATCGATTGAGCTGAAATTTTGCACACACCTTTGGTTCTGTGACAATACATTTTATGACAGGCATTCCTTAATCCTGCAGCCAGGATCGTCTTCTCAAGAAAGAACTCTTCAACGGTGAGTAGCACGGACACGAAACTTTGTATACACGTTCAAGTTTGATAGATAAATATGATTTTTATCAAGACCTCATCCTGCAGCCAGGATCGTCTTCTCACGAAGAAAATCCTCAACGGTTACTAGCGTCGACACAAAATTTTGTATATCAATTTAGATAGATAAATCCAAAAATCCCGGCAAGTAGTACGTTTTCCGTCGGATATTTTTCGACATACACGCGGGCGAAGCCGGGGGCAGAAGCTAGTCTAGTAATATAACTATCTTACTAGATTAGTCTAGAGAAAAGATTAGTGAAGGGTTCGGAGCGGTCCCCGCGGCATTGACCTTGCACTATTTGATTACCTTACCTAAATAGTACGTTGGTAAGGTATGGTTTCACATTCAAACCATTTTAATTTGAAAATATAACCAAAAATTTTACATTTTGCTCTCTTAGTAAAGCAAATGACTTTAAACTAAGGCTTAATCGACGTAGCCTCGCTATGCGGGGCACGTTTTTATGTCTTCATGGTGATAATAAAATATCGATAGTATAACTCCAGTCAAAGTTACAACGTTTCCCGTCTGAAGCCACAGAATTAGTAATTACGTAATAAATTGTAGCGTACAGTAGAACCACTCTCCCTATTCTATTTTTAAGGCTAAAAATGAGCCCCTGAGTAATCTTACTTCCTTACAAACTTACACATTTTACACCCTGGGAAAAATTGCTCCATCACAGAGGCTCCTTTTTTCTACCTCTGGTTTGGGACTCCTGTTGGATTTTCGCATGATGTACAGCTATAGAGGATGAAATAAATCAGGAGCGCCTTGCCCCACGGCCTTAGGCAATCATGTTGCAAAAAATGGTACATATAAGACATATAGACTTATGGTACAAATTGGTATCTCAAATTACATTTTTGTGCTCGCTCCACTCGCTCTTGCGGCTTACTTTCTCTTGAATCTTAACTTTGTCTATAAGTCGCCCATGTAACTCCTGTATGAAGGGCGAAACAATTCTAACTTGTCCAATGTAGTTTCAAAAATTTTTCAGCTCGCCTCGCTTCGCTCGCTCTTGCAGACCACTTTCCTTTGAATCTTGACTTTGTCTAAGAGTCTACCAAGGAATCCCTGTATGAAGAATCGAAACAAATGTAACCTGTCCAAGGTCGCTACGCTTGCTCTTGCAGCCTACATCCTCTTGAATCTTGACTTGGTCTGTATGTCAACCAAGTAACTTCTGTATGTAGGGACAAAACTATTCTAACCTGTCTAGGGTACGGTACTATTTTATTTTTAATTATGCTCTCGTCTTTTATTCTTAAAGTTGTCTCGATTAAGTTACATCTATTTATGCATAAAAGGACGTATGAATAGCTAACTTTTCTGGAGTGGACAGTTTACATTTTCTTTTAGTTGTTTGTTACTAGACTATTCAAATAACTCGACAAAATTAGTAACTTCTAAATTTAAATACTTACTTTACATCTCATTCCCATCATCAATTTCTAGATTGTAGAAAAATAAAAACTTGTCAAACTTTATGGAAGCCACATGACAGTGAAGTAGACATGCCCAACCGCGCCGCGTCCGCGGTCTGCGCCAGGGGCAGCGGGCACTGCTCACTTCTGAGTTATTCTATCAAGTCAACAGTGTAAACTAACTACTCTGCTGTTATCAAAATTAGTGAAAACAGGCAGGAGAGGTGGAACAACACTGTAACCAATATCGACATGACTCATCATAATAGTAAAAAGCTTGGAGCACCATTAGAAAGCTGACTAGTGAGTCCCCTCTTCCCTCACCTCCAAGCCAAGTTACCGCCAACCAGGTAGCTAACCAACTGCTTGCAAATGGCAAACCATCTCGCCGTCCCAGTAAGGTCCCGAAGTCACATAATGTCGATGGCGCCGGCGACGATATTAGTAAACCGTTCAACCTTACCGACATCGCGCCGTTGCGATTAAGGGCCTTAAGTGCGGTAAAGCCTCCGGTATGGACAACATCCCAGTTGAGAGATAAAACAACTTGGCCCAGTATCTGTGTCGTGGTTGCTGCACCTATTCAACAATTGTCTGGAATCAGCTTCAGTACCCCGTCTCTGGAGAAAGTCTAAGGTCATAGCAATACCCAAGCCAGGTAAAGCAGCAGACGACCCAAAAAACTTCCGTCGAATCTCTCTACTGTGCCATACATACAAGCTTTTCGAAAGACTGTTGCTGAACCGTCTTATGAGCGTTGTTGACCCGAAATGAATCCCAGAGCAAGCTGGTTTCAGACCAGTCAAGTCTTGCAGTAACCAGACCCTTAAGGTGGATGCGCAAGGGTAGCCCGCGAAATTTAAATTTTATTGCAATTTGCAGGTCAGCGTCAGGTTGTATGTTGATGAAAATATGAATCGCGCCAGTAACACGTATGGAGTTACAGAATTATAATCATTCAAATCATCAATACAGCTCTCAAAGTTCATATAATCACATTCAATAGCTATTTCATGAAAAAGTCAGTTTTTGAGATTATATGAACTTGGAGGGTTGTATTGATGATTTGAATGATGCAATGCTCTGGAGTGTAAATGTGGTGCTGTCCACAAACGATGGGCACTTAATATCGTGTCACGCTAAGAAGAATAATAACACTACAATATTAAAAAAAGAGGATATAATTATAATCAGCCTTCAGAAACACAATCGCGCTGACTAGAAGGAAGAGTCGAGCATCTAAGACTTACTGAAAGTTGGCGGGAGAATTGCTCGACTGGTCGACCGCTTGTATCGACAAGCATGTCATTATTTCAGCCGATAACTACTCAGCGTCGAGTACAGAGCCTCACTCTCTCCTGCCTCCGTCTTTCTTTCTTTCACAAAACTTTGCAAACGATCGGCTGGCGCTCTTTGCAGAATATTTTGCGTATTTGCGTATTTATACTCCTCTCTACGTAGTTAGGAAACCCGGGAACCCAATACCCTGAATAGAAATATGTTTGACATAGTCCTGGTCCAACCTATACACCTGAGATACACTACAGCTACTAGGGAGCGCGCGCCCCACACCGCTGCCTTACTATCAAGGACGATGTTCAACAATTAAGTACATGATTACATATATGTGTTACAGTATAATAAAACGTCTATATATAATAAACATCATTTATTATAAAAATATATTATATTAATTACCTAACTACAATATTATGTCGGTGGTAAAAACCAACATTATCTTTTTGCGCAGCCAACAAACAGTCATTTATATTTTTTTTTAAAGATAAAACTAGCAAAGATATTATCTTGAAATAGTGATATCATCTTCGCTCTCATTGAAAGTTTATTTTCTAAAATAGTGGGTGTTGGTGTAGGCTGCGCCCATTGTGTCTAAATACTTACTTTACACGAGCTACTGTTACATTACAAACTACATACATTTAATATAATCCAACATTCCTCATTCTCCCGCAGAGCGCACATGTCACTACACACTGTAAGGCTCAAATTCATTACTCAACATCATTGTCACCAATTTAACATGTATTCAATTCAATAAAATATTTATAAAATATTGACATTACAAAACGGACTCCCAGTACAAGCAAAACGTGATTTGGAAAACAAGCTTAAAAACGTACGATATGCGCATACCAGGAGTGGTTTTACCTATTATCATTAGTAGTGAGTAAAAATAAATTTAAATTCACTCTTTATTGTCAATATTGACATGCCTTACTACCCTTCCCTTCTAGCACGAAACTCATTCAAATGTCAGTCCTATCCAAAGTAAACAAATACATAATAATATACCTACATGATACATAACACAATAGTCTATGTTTAACAAACTGATAACACTCAATAAATATGTCTACAGGGTCCGCTCCATCCAAGGTAATATTAAATTTTTAGGCACACAGACACTACAGCTTTAAACTCAGCAAGTGAATGAATGATTTATTTAGGTCACGCGTGAGGATATATTGTGTGACATTTCAACGCACCATACTCTGACCGCGTCAAACTTTACTATTTTTGGCACGTATCAACGGTCATGACAACCGGTTCTACGAAATGTCACACACAATGTGAAACAGGGTTGATAGATTCTGCAACGTAGGACGAGGTGATGCGTGAGCGGGCGCTGTGACGTAGTTATAGAGCGGCTAGCTACGCGCTACGCTCACGTGTAGCTACGTGTGGGGTACGCTCACCCGGGCGGCTCCTGGTCGGACTCCGCGTTCTCCTCGCCCTCCTCGTCTTCGTTCTGACCTCCTAGAATATCAAAGTTGTTCTTAAGTTCATTGTATGTTTGTTGGTGGAAGGAAAGAAACGGCCAAGGCCATTTCTTTGTGAACTCTGGGTGAAAGACCAAAAGAATTTAAATACAATTTTATCAAAAAAATCGAAACAGTATTACAAGTACTGCGAGCCGCGGTAGGCGTGCAGCGCACTCTATGTATGTTCCCTACTACGTACTGGGGCGGCGCGCGTAGTGCTTGCGCGCGGGCGGCGGGCGCTCGTCGGGCGCGTCCGTGAGCAGCGAGCCGCGGTAGGCGTGCAGCGCACTCTATGTATGTTCCCTACTACGTACTGGGGCGGCGCGCGTAGTGCTTGCGCGCGGGCGGCGGGCGCTCGTCGGGCGCGTCCGTGAGCAGCGAGCCGCGGTAGGCGTGCAGCGCACTCTATGTATGTTCCCTACTACGTACTGGGGCGGCGCGCGTAGTGCTTGCGCGCGGGCGGCGGGCGCTCGTCGGGCGCGTCCGTGAGCAGCGAGCCGCGGTAGGCGTGCAGCGCACTCTATGTATGTTCCCTACTACGTACTGGGGCGGCGCGCGTAGTGCTTGCGCGCGGGCGGCGGGCGCTCGTCGGGCGCGTCCGTGAGCAGCGAGCCGCGGTAGGCGTGCAGCGCACTCTATGTATGTTCCCTACTACGTACTGGGGCGGCGCGCGTAGTGCTTGCGCGCGGGCGGCGGGCGCTCGTCGGGCGCGTCCGTGAGCAGCGAGCCGCGGTAGGCGTGCAGCGCACTCTATGTATGTTCCCTACTACGTACTGGGGCGGCGCGCGTAGTGCTTGCGCGCGGGCGGCGGGCGCTCGTCGGGCGCGTCCGTGAGCAGCGAGCCGCGGTAGGCGTGCAGCGCACTCTATGTATGTTCCCTACTACGTACTGGGGCGGCGCGCGTAGTGCTTGCGCGCGGGCGGCGGGCGCTCGTCGGGCGCGTCCGTGAGCAGCGAGCCGCGGTAGGCGTGCAGCGCACTCTATGTATGTTCCCTACTACGTACTGGGGCGGCGCGCGTAGTGCTTGCGCGCGGGCGGCGGGCGCTCGTCGGGCGCGTCCGTGAGCAGCGAGCCGCGGTAGGCGTGCAGCGCACTCTATGTATGTTCCCTACTACGTACTGGGGCGGCGCGCGTAGTGCTTGCGCGCGGGCGGCGGGCGCTCGTCGGGCGCGTCCGTGAGCAGCGAGCCGCGGTAGGCGTGCAGCGCGGCCCACTCGTCGCCCCACTGCACGCCGTGCGGGATGCGGCTGTCCAGGAACTGCAACACAATACAACGCCACACGGACGATTCCGTTTTGTTATATAATAAAATAAAATAAATTAAAGGTAGCAAACTCCCTAGATTGCAGTTTTATTTTAAGCAAAAGTACACGGGAATACAAAACGCATGTTAGCCATATTTATTGGAAGGGTGTTACCAACTTACAAATTACATTGTGCCTAGTATATTATTGCCAACACGAGATATTGATATATTGATCTGACAGAAAGTCTCATAGGATGAGCAAGAGACGGTCTGGCACTTAACTTTGAGCTTATTATAAAAGCTTTACCAACGTTAAGCTTTTATAATAAGCTGTTGTGCCAGACTTTGTCGAAGGCTGCACGCCCGTCATCGCTCCACGCTGGAAGCTAGCGCTCAACTGTTCTAGGATGCGGTGGACCTGTTGAATACAGGGTCCTGAAGCCAATTGGCTCGTTGGGAATGAGGCTCTTAGCCTCGCATAATCTTTGAGTCGCTTATAAATAATCCTCTCGTATATTTTGCCGAGTGCATTCAGGAGACTGAGGGCCTAAAATGGAAGCTTTATCAGAATTATAATATGAATCAAGTTAAAAACTTAAAATTCTTAAAATGTTCTTTATGGTTATGACCACAAAGTCCATTTTAAGAGTTTTAAATTTTTAACGTGATTCGATGTATGATTCTGACAAAGCCGCCATTTTAGGCCCCCTGATCGACCGATAGCTCGAAGGCTCGGACTTGAGTTTGCATGGTTTGGCGATACCTATAACCGTGGCCTCTTTCCACATTTGAAGGGAGATATTATTGCTCAGGGCGCCATATAAAATGGCTGCCATTAATAGTATGAGCTGGGCGGGGAGGAGTTTAAACACCTAATTGGTGATTCCAACAGAGCCGGGTGCTTTCCGCGGCTGAAGTCTTTCTATGATGTCATGCACTTCGTCAGGTGTGATTGGAGGCAGAGGATCATCAGTTTTTTACGGGGGCGAGGGCGACTCCACGTTCGACTTCGGCATCCACCTCATCAAGGTGTCGCCAGCCTTCTCAGTCGTCAAAAAGCGACGAGGCCTCATCGGAGAAACGCATCTTTCTTTACAGTTGCCAGAAAGCTAGGTGGGTGGGCTCGAGTTCGCTGAGCTCCTTGTCCTTGACTTCAGCTTGTCGCTAACTTTCCTCCAGTCATTGATCACTGTGGTGGGCGGGGACTGGGGGGTCGGAGGGACCCATTCGAGGGATAAGGTGCATGAACACTGGATCGTATTATCCATTACGAAGTTAATTGGAGTGAAGTGCGGAGGGCATGCTCTATCCTACAAAAGAAGCCTAAAGCCTGAAGCTTCTACAAATCTTCCGTCGTAGGTAACTTTCCGCATCGCTATCGGCTGCCTTTATTTCGACCACCATACGATCTGCTTCGGGAGTGATGCAGGCGCGGAAGGCGCCGAAGATTACATCAATGGATTTCTCGGCTCTTTCGGCCACGGGACCGAAATTCGCAGGGCGACGGTGCGTGGGAGAGGCAGCTGGAGCGGACTTCGGAGGGGCGTGGGGCAGGGAATGGGATTGAGGTGATCTTGGATTGTCCAAGAGCTGCGTGGTCCAGGGGGAAGGCCTCTGAGGACTCCTTAGAGGTCTCGGTGGTGGGCCCGGAAGTGTTCATTTCTACCGGGATTTACTCTTGCGACGGGGAGGACGCTGGCTGCTTAAATGCAGCGAGTTGTTCCCCATACTTAGACTGGATCTATGGGCCATCGATTCTCTTTAGAAGCTGTTCCGCCATGATAGTGGACTAAAAACCCGGGGGGGGGGGGGCGAACTATGGTCCTAACCTATTTCCGAGGAGACACGTAAGGGCAGACGATAGAGCACTGGCTTATTTGGCGCCACCGGCTTTTTGCTTTATTAGTTGATAAGTTTTTTTTTTGTAATTTTTGTGTGGTGCCTTCGGGCCTGCTGCATACATAAGACAACCTATTCTGTCTACATAAGTTTTATTTGACTTTTCATAACAACTATGAACTATATTTATTATAAAGTTTGGAGAATAGAAGAAAATTCGTGTTGTGACCCCGCGTGGCGTGGGTAGTGTGGGTAGTGTGGGTAGTGTGGGTAGTGTGGGTAGTGTGGGTAGTGTGGGCTCACCTTGAGCACGTGGCGCTTGTCCTGCCGCAGCAGCTTGTTGCTGAACTCGGCCAGCGGCTCCAGGAACAGCACGTGCGGCGGCGCGCTGCGGACAAGCCACCGCGTCACTAATGTTAAGTGTTGCTTAACTACTAACACTTTTATTTAATACTATAAGGCAGGGATTCCCAAACTTTTTCGGTTCGCGGTGCACTTACAGGTTAAGTATTTTGTCTTGGCGCCCTAGCCAGTCGAAATAGGGTACAAGGTACCTACTAAGTTGATAGGCACAAAAATTAAAACTTCCACAATATGAAGTTGTGTTTTTATAATTATATTGACCCTCAAAAATAATCAAATCAAATCGGAACGTGTTTTGTTTTATGGCTGCTGTCGCAATAGATTTCAGTGAGACTCTCTTCGTGACGTGAATTTGGTGGATCTTGGATCCTCGCCAATTTTTCGACGTCGACTTCGGTAAAGTATCTATTTCGAAAATAGTTTAGTGAGTTTCGAAACGTGTTCCTTGAAAAAAGACATCAAGCCTTGTGAGACAACAAGCTCTTTAGATTTGTAAAATAAAAAACTTGTTGACTCATTTGCAATGCAAACTAACCTAAATTTAGTTTCCAGGAATGGCAAATAGGAACGCCTCACGACGCCCCTCTCTACTCTCTACGGCGCTCTTTGGGAACCCCTAAGAATCATCGACACAAAGAAGAAGAACTATACTATATTATTTAAGGGTATGAAGAACAAGGGGTAAAGTTCTTCATCCTTATAGAACAGGAAGGATCCTCCAACCAGACGAGTGTTGCGTCTACTGCGCGACGGTTAGTCTGATTTTTCTATATTGTCTTAACTCGCGGATAACTTTAACTTAGCGATTCAGGATTTTGATGTTAGTTCTTCATTTGCGTCATAGATGGCGCTTTAGTTTTGTGCAATGCCGCTACATTTTAACGTCGTGTTTGTTGACTGACTGACCGCGTAGTCTTCTATACTCCGCTTGGAAAAAACCATTACTCAAAATATTCGTACCGTTAGGCTAATGTGTAGGTATGAAGAAGAAGAATGAAGACTACTAGAGTACAGTATTAGTAGCAGTAGTAGTAGTAGTAGTAGTAGTAGTAAGTAAGGCTGTCCGTACCCCGACTTGTGCACGTGCGCGCTGGTGTCGAGCGCGGCGTACCCGATGCCGGCGCGGTGCAGCGCCGTCAGCGCCTCGCGGTTCTTCACGGCGTCCAGCCCGAACATCACCGAGAAGCGCTTCGCTAGCTCCTGCGCACACACTACACATGCTACACGATACACGCTATGATGTAACACTCGGCGCCGGCGTAGACTAGTTCAAAACGTCGTCATTGGTTGGAAATTGACAATGTCATATTATTTTATAACATGACATCAATGGTCAGATTGAAACGGTAGCTATAGCTAGATAATGAAGAGCTTTGACCGACCTTCCCCATTACTGACATCGTTACTGAACTGCCCCGTGGATCTCGTTTCCCAGATCGGGCAGTGCAGGTTCTTCCATTTAGGCATTTCTCAGTAGCAAACACGGAATCTGGACTTCTGGCCGGGCGATGGCGACAAGCTCCGTTATGAAACGAGACGAAATGTGGGTGTACGGAGACGGAGAGGCGTTACAAGCGTTGTGGGCACCTTGAGCTCCAGCATCTCGGGCAGCTGGCGGTGCGGCGGCGTGCCGGCGTGCTTCAGCAGCATCTCGGAGAACAACGCCTGCATGGCCAGCTCCATGGTGAGCGCGCAGTTCAGCTTGTTGATCTCGCGCGCCTTGCTCAGCGTGGCCTTGATGATGTCGCCGTAATCGTTGTAGCACTGCGGAGCGACACATACGTCATCACACAGTCCGGAGCTCAGCTCGCGGCCGTACAGAGTGTACAGTGTAGCGCCGTGCGGACAGTACCTTGATGTAGTGCTTGAAGACGTCGGCGGCGCGGCGGATGGGCGCGACGTTGTACACGATGAGCTTGCAGTAGGCCGCCAGGAAGTTGCGTCGCTTGTGCAGCTCCTCGATACGTCTCTCGTCTTGACCGTCTGCAACGCAACCGGGTGTTAACACGTGTCCTTCGGTGACGCACTCGCGGTTGTATGCAACACAAAACAAGTAGCGCTTTAGTGCCTTTCTAACATTACACATTGACAATGCTCATGAACATAATGAATATCTATAGACACTAAAACGTTACACAGTTAACCTCAAGTTGACACCAATATGTTTCTTACATTTTGTCTTACAATTATTTCAATATTCTTATTGAAATGTTTCGAAAGTGGCTCAGCTTGAGATATCCGTCTTAACCATGAACCATGCAGGCACTACGGGCTACGAATAGGAAATAAATAAGCTCGATTACATGATCCTGTCGTCTTCACGATTAGTTGCACAGAGTCCCACAGACCGCGGTTTAGTACAAGCGGCATCTCGCTTCATTTTGTTAACTCTTAGCTTTTCTCATAACTTTGTATTTCATCACTATAAAATTATACGGAATGCAAAATAATAATACACTGCACAAAACATGCTCAAATCACAAAACTCGTCAAGTGTGTTAATAGAATTACATCGCAGTTCGATACCGCGTGCGAATACCGACATCTTGTCATACACGATTGTGACATTTAGCAGCACTAGCAGTTTTGTAGTCACTTGATCGTTGCGCCTGCAACGCATTTATTTTCGCAAGGGTGACCTGCAACATGTTACAGAGTATGTTCTTTGCATGTAACACGTAAGCGAGTCCTACAAGTTTCGTGTATTCGCCGGCGGTATCGGATTGCGTGTCTAAAGCGGGCGCGACAATTTTCCCTTAGTAATGTTAAGTGATACACACAGCGATTGCACGGAACGCGTCGCGTCGAGACAAAAATATGCATTATTGTAGCGCGGCGGCGCGCGGCGACTCCCGCACCCGCCGGCGCGGCCTACTGCCGGCCGGGCGCGGCCCGGTCGCGGCCTACTGCCGGCCGGGCGCGGCCCGGTCGCGGCCTACTGCCGGCCGGGCGCGGCCCGGTCGCGGCCTACTGCCGGCCGGGCGCGGCCCGGTCGCGGCCTACTGCCGGCCGGGCGCCGGCCGGTGCGGGTGCTCGCGCCATTACTAAGGTAAAATACGCCGGCGGTGTGTCATCTAGTGCGAAACGAGTGCGGAGCAACTGGCTTACCGGCGTCGGATAGGTCGGACAGACAGCCCGCCGCGCACGCACACCGCGTGACATGCAACACAATACAGCACGTTATCGCCTCGCGTCGCGCCGCGCAATGCCGTGACGTCACCGCACTGCGCGGGCGAGCGTCTCTCACGACCGACTCGTGGCCGTTACGTTAATAATGCATATTTTTTCTCTCCTCCACGAACAGTACAAGTGAACAGTGTGATGCAACATGGTCATATTTATTTATGTACCATGTTGCATGCAGATCAAATAATCGCGAGCTTATAAATTGCTACGTGCTATGACCAAATCTTATTTATCATTTTTAACTTGTTTACGGTTTTTAGCATTTAGGTAGCAACTCACAAAGCTTGCCCCTAATACAAAATGTCATATAATCCTGACACCCGTCAGTGCACCACACCGTAAAACTACTGTACAAATGAATACACAAACCCAATTTAGAAAAACCACCCAAAAAGTGCACGAGCCTCACATCAACACCCACCCAATCAAATAATTTCATATTCACTGTTGAATTACATGTTCAACATTAATTTTTAATATAATTCTAAAAGTCGAAACGTTTCGCTTGTACTTTTGCCACGCTCCGATCAGCATTCTTATTTTAACAAAAGTTGTATTGATAAAATCATAGTTATAGAACACATCTGTCGAAAACATAATGCATTGAATATTATAGGAACATTGCAAATTCTGACTTCAAATAGTTTTATACATAGTCCAGCAGTTATGTACTTTTACCTGGAAATGATTCCGAAGTTAATAGAACTTTAATATGTTGTTTGAGACATTAGGAAGCCTATCCTAAGTTTTCGACCTCGAGGACACGTTTTTTTGTTCCGGGTTTGAAAATCCTCATATTATTATGTCCTCCGCCCTGGGGCGGGCGAAGGGGTCTGTTGGACCGTAACTGACTAAAAACCATCCCGGTGTTCCCTTCCCACACCTGCACCAGGGATCATGGGAACTAGTGCGCCTTCCACGATTCCCGGCTAGTTCCGGCCTCCTCAAGTCCGCGGCGGAACTGAGTTGTAAGAATCCCCCCGCGACGTCCAATAGGGGCGCACGTGGAACACAACGCACCACCGCAATCTACTGCACACGTTTCGAATATACATTCAATTGTCATTTCCGTTAAATCTTGTCTTTCCTTGGATTCAATATCGCCTTTTAAGAATATGCACACACCACCAGACGCATAGTTTGGGCGGCAATATGTGGCGGCTCCAGTATACCCTTCCAAACTTAGTAGGTCTCTTTTAAATTTTGTAATTGTAATCCATGTTTCCGTAAAACAAAGCGCTTCCATTTTATGTTAGTTCGTGGTTGCTTCTAATAGGTAACGTTTGTTTTTTAGGCTTTGTATGTTTTGATATAGGATGTTTATATTATTGCATGTATGTATTTGTGTACTGTTTTTGGATGTGTTGTTGTTAAAGAAAAAACTTAGGGCTGGTTTGTGGTTG
Organism: Eugnorisma glareosa; assembly: GCA_947578425.1. Classification (NCBI taxonomy): domain Eukaryota; kingdom Metazoa; phylum Arthropoda; class Insecta; order Lepidoptera; family Noctuidae; genus Eugnorisma; species Eugnorisma glareosa. The sequence continues at coordinate 689,140 of OX387957.1, read as the reverse complement.
TGAGTCCGTAGATATTTCTGTTTTATCCGACTGTGAATACTCTACCTCAAAATGTTCATTCTTTAGGTTGCTTATTGTCATTACAAGATCCTGCAGGTCTGATACCACAACGGCGACGACTGAAGATAACATCAGTGTTGTGCGGCGTATGATACAGACTCACAAAAGAGTGACTTATCAGCAGATTCGGACAAGCTTAGGCATCGGTATGAGTCAAGTGCACAAAATCATGCATGAACATTTAGCGGTCAGGAAGCTTTGTGCCTGGTGGATACCTCATAATTTGACAGAGGCCCAAAAACTCCATCGTATTGATTGGTGTCGTGAAATGGTTCAAACATTTAACGGAGGTGACGCAAATGCTGTGTCGACATACTTACGGGTGACGAAAGTTGAATTTATTGTTATGATCCTGAAACTAAGAGACAGTCTGCTGTCTGGGTGTTTCCTTCAGAGGAGTTGCCTACTAAAGTGAAGAGAGGTCGAAGCGTGGGAAAAAAGTTGGTTGCCTCGTCCTTCGGAAGGACAGGTCATTACGCAACAATTTTTAGAGGATCGAAATACAGTTACTGCAGAGTGGTACACTAACCAGTGTTTGCCACTTGTCTTGGAAAAACTTCTGGAGAAACGACCTCAGTACCGACCGCAGTAGGATCCTCCTTCGCCACGACAACGCCTCGTCGCACACCGCCAAGCAAACAATCTACTACTATTACACTTGGTAAATGTTTCTTTCTGAGCATGAGTGAAAATATTATGGTAATTATGTTTAGGGATAAAAGCGTTATGATAAAAAACAGTAGGAGTTTAAATATATTTACATTAATAATATTATTAATTACAATTTTCGGAAACATGAGTGGTAGGAACATCGCCGGTAGCACTACAAATAGTATGAATGAAAACTTTAGGATCAAAAATTTTAGGAAGAATGATCATTCGGATTACAAATCATTAGGAAGAACAATTTCGGGTAAAGAACTTCAGGTGAGCCAATATGGACCCAACTTGCTAGTTTGTTCAGTTTTTGATTTTCTAAGAACTTTCAGTGTCACCCTCGTATCATCAATGACCTGCCTAGTGCTATTGACCAACCCATGACTCTCTTTGCCGACGTCAGCACTATGCCTATGGCATGTAAAAATGAAGACATGTATGAAAGTGATTTATACGAATCACTGACATCAATAATATCATATTATTGATGTCAGTGATTGATGTGGAACAACCTAAAAATAAATCCTGATAAGACAACAATTATGCTTTTTAGGCAACGGACCCAGGCTGTATTTGATCTTAACCCAATTTACAAGGACACTGTACTTAATAAAGTCAACACCACAAAACTTCTAAGAATTATTATTGACTCTAAATTAAACTGGAAGGCACACATCGAACACCTAAATAAACGGCTGAGCTCCTCTGCATACGCTTTATATAAACTGGCCCCAGAGCTAAACACAGATGCCATAGTAACAGCTTATCATGATCTAGTAGCCTCGTTATTGCGCACGGTACGGTTTACGGTATTATATTTTGGGGGAATTCCACAGACAAAGCAATAGCGATCAAGGCCCAAAAGTGATGCATTCGTGCTACGTTCAATTTGAAGTCGACCGACAGCTGTATGCCATTATTTAAAAAAACATCATTCAGATCATTAACCTTCAGCAAAAACTGCATTACCATTATAGATCTTGTCACAGAGAAAAGGATTTTGGCAAGTTTTGGAAGCACACCAATAAACTGAGCAGCAAGTCGAACCCTCCTGCTAGTGTGGAGGGTGTTTTTGAGTCTGCCTCTACAGCCAATCTTTTTAAAAATCACTTTGCAATGAAGCCCCCGCTAGGATTAACTGGAGAATCATTGTCAAAGGTAAGGGAGCCAACAACGGAATCATCGCTGGTTAGGGTTACGGCTAAAGAAATAGCTGCAGTGTTGAGAGACATGAAGCGCGGTAAATCACCTGGGCACGATTCTCTGAGCATAGAGCATCTACAAAATGGAGGTGTTCACATGCCCAGAGTGCTGGCTATGTTTTTCAATTGTGCAGATTATAAAAAATCGAACTGGAGACGTATCGGATATAAATAACTATAGGCCCATATCGTTGGCTACGATCATAGCCAAAGTTTTGGACAGTGTGCTTGACAAACAGATAAATAAACATCTGTCGCTTCACGATGGCCAATTTGGCTTCAGAGCGGGTCTATCTACAGAGCACGCGGTACTTTGTCTCAAGCACACTGTTAGATACTACACCGACATGAAAACTCCCATCTACGCGTGTTTTTTGATCTCTCGAAAGCCTTCGATCTGGTGTCGTATGGTGTTTTATGGAAGAAGCTGTACGAGGATACAACCCTTCCCGGTGAGATGATTGAGTTTTTTAGGTATTGGTACGGCCAAACAAATATTGTGAAATGGGCAGGCTCGCTATCCGATCCGTACGGGTTGAAGTGCGGAGTCAGACAAGGGGGTCTTACTTCACCGAAACTCTTCTGTTTGTACGTAGATCGGTTGATTCATGAGCTCGGCAGTACTACGGTAGGCTGTTCTATTAACGGAACACTCGTCAATAACATCAGTTACGCCGATGACATGGTGCTGCTGGCCCCATCTATCAGCGCCCTCAAGAAACTCATGTCTGTCTGTGAGCGATATGCGGAGGCCCAAGGTCTCAGAGATAATTCGAAAAAGAGCGAGTGTCTGTTGTTCAAGGCAGGCACTAAAGACTATCGCGAAGTGCCGCCTGTCACACTCGGTGGGATTGAGTTGCAAAGGGTCCAAACTTTTAAATATCTGGTGCACTGGGTCACTGCAACGGAGACGGATAGTGTTGACATGAAGAGGGAGCGTAGGGCGCTGTCAGTCAGGAGCAATATGTTGATCCGTAGGTTCGCAAAGTGCTTGAGCGGTGTAAAAACTACTCTGTTTAGGGCATACTGCCAATCTTTTTACACCAGCAGTCTGTGGGTCGACTACACGCAAAAGGCTTCCAGCGCCTTACGCGTCCAGTACAATAACGCATACAGGGCGTTGTTGGGGTTGCCACGACACTGTGGCGCATCATGGACGTTTGCAGGCACGTACAGACATGCGTGCTGCTTGACGCGGCGGGTGCAGCGCCTACAGGCTCTTGTTCACTGTGGCCGATAGGGCGGAAGGTCTCATACTCAGGAACTGGACCACAACACTGGTATTACCTTCAAATCGTGCCTTGATATAATGTTTCTTTGAATTCTTGCATATTGATTATTATAATTCTCCTATATTTATTTCTTAGTATTTCCTGAATATTGTATTATTATCTGTATTTATATTTTTACAAACCAATTACATTTTTACGCCATATACCTATTGTTTTTTCTAAGGAATATTTAAAAATATTCCTTAGAAAAAACAATAGGTATAAAAAACATTTAAAAATATAAAAAGTTTTAGCCCACCGGTACCGGGAACAGGCCCAAGCTACCGGCGGTCAGGGCTCCAGAGAGGAACCTCCTAACAGTACGAGCCGTGTCCAGGAGTACCGCTTTCTGAATCAAGCCCTTGATCCAGCTGCCTAGCGAGAGCCTTCTCAGGTATTCATCCAGACTCTTGGCAATTAAGCCATGGGCTGATACGACTATCGGCACAATGATCGCTGAGTCCACATCCCACATATCGACAACCATGACATGTTTAATGTTGATTTTGACATAATTATTATTAATTATTTTGACATTATTAGTAAATTATTACCAAAATTTTCCAAATATTAGGTACGCTAATATTATGAATTATTACGCTATCTTTTTCAGCTGGCGAATTTGCGTGTCTCGTGTGGAGCCGTTCAGCCCATGCGAAGTTAGTGGATACAGCTCTGAATGAAACGTTCATCACTGGTTGGCTCAAACCGACCCCGGTACAGTTGCTATATCCAGTGGCAAGGACAGCGCCACCAGAAGTTCGCAGAAGAGTGGCAGGCTCTAGCGAAAGAGCCAAAATGTTTTGACATCCCTTGCACCTAAATACCCTCGTGTCACCCCACTCACTGGCGAGTGGTCTACGGAAAGACTAAAACTATGGCGAGGTAGGTAAAAGACTAAAACTGGGCTGAGCAGGAGACAGTGTCAGACTTTTACTGACTAAAACCCATCCATGTTCCTTCATCGCCCTTTGTGTTCCAGGGACACGGTATCTCTTTCGAACAGTCCCGCAACCCTGGCAGGCATCGGTCCTTTCGGACCCCTTCCTGTTCCTTCCACGCGCGCCTCAAAGAGATGTCAGCCTCTTTGAGGCGCGCGTGGAACACTCGCGCGCCTTCGACACGGCCTGCCGTCATAAGACGGACGGACGGCGAGCTAGCCCATAGCTCTACGGTGCCGGAGCCCTACGGTGGCTGAGGGTCACCACGTGGCCCCCGACGCCCGGTGCGTCTCCCGCGGCGGCTGGGACGTGAGGCTCTCTCCCTCTCACGTCCCGCCACCTCCTTCGCTAGCATGACTGCTTCGCAGAAGGACGCGACGGCGTCCCATTCAGTCTCGCTCCGGACCATGGATTGAACCAAGGGGGTAGACGTGTCCTTGAGTGGAGACCGCGAATTGACAAACGTCGCGGTTTGACCTCCGGCGAGCGAAGCGGCGATACGAGACGGAGGCTGGTAGCTACTGGACGATGGTTGCCGAGAATCAAGTTAAATGGCGTGCGATTGAACTGGCTGGTTGGCTTATGCCCAGCAGCGGACTGTTGTAGGCTAATGATGATGAACATAATTAACATAGAAATGATGGTAATACATAGTTATGCTATTTTTAAACAACTTTGGAAATAGCTCTTCAACTTTATTGTCCAATGTGGTACACAAAAAAATGCTTAGTTGAAGCGATATAAGTGAAAAGCTGAAAAAATCCGTAAAAATTGAGGTTTTTACCTCCCCCCCCACAAGTTAGCACACCTCGGGGTCGAAAACTTAAGATAGTCTTTCTAGTGGACCCCCATCAACCTGTTAAACTTTCATTAACTTCGGAATATTTTCCAGCCACCTCACCTTTTTCGACAATTCGACTATTCGATTATACAATATTAAAAAAAAAAAACCTGTCCGATCCGAAAGGGGCATGTGCTCGTAGGTATACCAAAATGACATCACCAAATAAAATAAGAAACATAAAATATTCATGAAAGTAAAAATATTATTGAATTTTAAAATCCATGATTTAACCTTTCGTATGTCGAGTATATAGGGTGACTGGTAATTAGTGACCGATACTTAAACACGTGATTCTACTCATGTTAACAAACAACTTTCCCAAAGAAACTTTTTTTTTAAACTCATTTAATTTTATCACAATGACACAACAGCTGTATGAAATTCCCACGCGCGCGCTTTTGACCTATCAACTGGTAGCCGCGTGACGCCGTTATGTCTCATTACAATGGGTGGGTAAGCAGAGTAAGCGGCGCCCGCGCCCGACCACACAGGCCGGCCGCCACGTGACGTTATCGGTGTACATAAGCAGTAGCAGTAGCAGGTAGGTACCTACATGTTTAGATAGCCGCTAAATTAAAAAATAATAACCAATGACATCAAAAACTGAGCCACGGAGCGTAGGCCTTCGCTGCAGACGCGACGACACTCCGGCCGCCGCGTGGCCATTTAGGTACACAGTGATGTACCTACATAAAGCTTCTCTGTTTACGACACGGCGAGAGTAAAATAAATAATAAATTATCTAGTATTTTGGCACTTTATAAATACCTAAATGCATGGTCTTTCTATCTAAACAAACTAACTTCACAAATTGCGTTTGTTTTGTTACCTACACGATGTTTAGAAACGGCAAAGATACAGCTACATTACCACCTGACTTGTCGACACCGGGAATTGTTCAAGTTATTCCAAGTTTCCCATCACACTTTTCTAGGCTTTGGACTAGCAGTCTGTTAACGATATTTGAGTCTGAATCAGAAGCATGGCAATCAAAATGTATGTATTTTAATGCTTCGCCATTACCGCCTTCCGAGTAGTAACACATCACCATATCACTGTACTCACTCGCTGTGTAATTGTACTCCATAGCGCGCATGGGCATCAAAGAAAATCAAAACATGCGCCTGCGACGCGCTCTCCGGGGTGACTGTTTTTAGTGTTTTACGTCATTACTGCACTGAGGCAAAGGGTGCGGGCGGGTGGGGAGCGCGAGACGCTACTAGTACAAGTACATTTTTGCCCCTTCCCGAGGTCAGACTATCAGCTGATAGATTGTGCCTACTTTTTATGTTGGGCGCGCGCGTTCCTAGATATTTTGTAGTTATGCGGACATACGTTGCATCTTAAAAGTAGTTATAATTAAGACTACTGTGGAACACGCAGTTTTTGGATATTATTTTTTAATTTAATGAGACATAACAGCGTCACGCGGCTACCAGTTGATAGGTCAAAAGCGCGCGCGTGGGAATTTCATACTTACAGCTGTTGTGTTATTGTGATAAAATTAAATGAGTTTAAAAAAAAAGTTTCTTTGGGAAAGTTGTTTGTTAACATGAGTAGAATCACGTGTTTAAGTATCGGTCACTAATTACCAGTCACCCTATATAGACACAATTAAAAACCTATTGTCTCGCGTAGATCTACGTTCCGGCACACGAAGGGTTAATAAACACCATCTTCGGCATAAGTATGTTCGATCGTCAATTGTTTTTATGACGTCACTACCCGAGAAGCGACCGCTCGCGCCCGTGTGTTGCCATATACAGAATGAACAAACACTTGGAAAATTCAGTTATTGTAATTTTCATTTTCATCGGGGTATTTTTTTTTTGCTGGTTCTCCAAAAAGGATTGCATAAATAGAAACTTATCTCGATACCTAATAATACCCTCATGGATCGGATAGGTTTTTTAAAAACATTTATTGTAGATGTATATTTGAGTGCCGAGAGCAATATATTTTATTAACTAGTCAAACTTCACAGACTTGTAGGGTCGATATCCATTAAAATAATAATAATGAATTATTTACATAACCAGGATAAAACGAAAAGATTTTCTTAATAAATCAGTCATCGATAAGTTTTTTATTTTGTCATGATCAGCTATCGATAGTATTGATACCCATTAAGTGTGTGAGGTTTGGCTAGATATTCAAATGGTACTCGGTGTACAGTGCTACATTATTCTTTTGGCGTTTGAATGAAAATGGCAAAAGGGCGCTGTTGGTTAAAAACATTAGTAAAATTGTCCGTGGAAATTGTATTGAAAAAACAAGATGGCGGCGATAGTCTCAACTATGGCCACGCGCCAAAATAACCATGCTGCATTAAGTGATGTAGCCGCGCAGCTGTAGGTCGGCGTGTGCGCGCTTACCGTAGTTGTGGTGAACGAACACGAACTCCTGGATGAAGGCGTTGAGCATGTCGCACAGCGCCGCGTCCGGCTCCAGCACCAGCTGGCGCATGTCGGCCGAGCCCGGGTGGTGCAGCGCCGCCAGGTGCTCCGCGAACAGGATCAGCAGGTCGCACAGCGACGTGTATGCCTGCGAGAGATCACACAATTATTAACATATTTCAACGTATATTGTTTACTCTATATCGATAGGATACGTTACGTTTCGACACCCACACAGGACTGCGTGGAAAAGGCGGATATCACAATGTTTGTCGTGAAGTGTGCGGTACATACCTCCTCCTTGAGGTCGGGCGTGATGCCGCGCGCTACGATGTCCTTGCAGTGCGCGGCGTAGGCGTGCAGGAGCTCGCGCGTGTGACGTGTGACGTGTGCGGTACATACCTCCTCCTTGAGGTCGGGCGTGATGCCGCGCGCTACGATGTCCTTGCAGTGCGCGGCGTAGGCGTGCAGGAGCTCGCGCGTGTGACGTGTGACGTGTGCGGTACATACCTCCTCCTTGAGGTCGGGCGTGATGCCGCGCGCTACGATGTCCTTGCAGTGCGCGGCGTAGGCGTGCAGGAGCTCGCGCGTGTGACGTGTGACGTGTGCGGTACATACCTCCTCCTTGAGGTCGGGCGTGATGCCGCGCGCTACGATGTCCTTGCAGTGCGCGGCGTAGGCGTGCAGGAGCTCGCGCGTGTGACGTGTGACGTGTGCGGTACATACCTCCTCCTTGAGGTCGGGCGTGATGCCGCGCGCTACGATGTCCTTGCAGTGCGCGGCGTAGGCGTGCAGGAGCTCGCGCGTGTGACGTGTGACGTGTGCGGTACATACCTCCTCCTTGAGGTCGGGCGTGATGCCGCGCGCTACGATGTCCTTGCAGTGCGCGGCGTAGGCGTGCAGGAGCTCGCGCGTGTGACGTGTGACGTGTGCGGTACATACCTCCTCCTTGAGGTCGGGCGTGATGCCGCGCGCTACGATGTCCTTGCAGTGCGCGGCGTAGGCGTGCAGGAGCTCGCGCGTGTGACGTGTGACGTGTGCGGTACATACCTCCTCCTTGAGGTCGGGCGTGATGCCGCGCGCTACGATGTCCTTGCAGTGCGCGGCGTAGGCGTGCAGGAGCTCGCGCGTGTGACGTGTGACGTGTGCGGTACATACCTCCTCCTTGAGGTCGGGCGTGATGCCGCGCGCTACGATGTCCTTGCAGTGCGCGGCGTAGGCGTGCAGGAGCTCGCGCGTGTGACGTGTGACGTGTGCGGTACATACCTCCTCCTTGAGGTCGGGCGTGATGCCGCGCGCTACGATGTCCTTGCAGTGCGCGGCGTAGGCGTGCAGGAGCTCGCGCGTGTGACGTGTGACGTGTGCGGTACATACCTCCTCCTTGAGGTCGGGCGTGATGCCGCGCGCTACGATGTCCTTGCAGTGCGCGGCGTAGGCGTGCAGGCGCTCGCGCAGCGCGGCGGCGCTGGTCGCACTGATGCGCGTCTCCACGCCGTGCAGCGACCACAGCACCGAGTAGAAACACGCGCGCACCACGTACACCAGTGCCTGCGAGACACATGCACGCCTCAATAATGGAAATTGGAAAAGGGAGACAAAGGAAAGCAGAATATATTGTGCGTGGTCACAGCTTTTATCCCAAACTGCCCTGGGACAATTATTACTCTTGATTAGTTTTGAAATTTGGAAGCTTATTTTATGTGCCCGCAGTGAGCTCTACCAATCTCTTTTTAGAAGTTTGCCACCAAACTCCACATTGCCAATGATGTGCTTAGGGGCCAGCAAAACGGCAAGCACTGTTAAAAAAAAATAAAGAAACCCCGAGCCGACACAAAAAAAAGTGGCCAAGTGCGAGTTGGACTCGCGCACCGAGGGTTCCGTATAAACTTGTAGCTATTTTGTTATTAAACTATATATTTATGGCTTTCACTACTGTACTGTACAGTACTGACTTTTACACATCACTATAGATCAGCACGCACTGACGAACAAAAATTTGTTAAAATTATTTCGTAAAATTTTCCACTGTAGACTAGTGATTTGTGACCAGCTAGAGCAGCTACACTCAACCTGCGGCCCGCCGGGCCTTTGTTAGTGGCCCAACTGAAGTTACAAATTTAGTGTAAACCATTTTAAATTTCGCGCCCATCAGAGAATGGGTGTTTCAGGACGGGAATGTGAGCCGAGCGCTATCAGCGATTTTGGCGTGAATCGGAACGCAGCCTATGATTAGTGATCTGTGGTTGCATAAGCGAGACGGAATGGACGGCGGGAATCCCCTTGCCATCCACGAACCTGCGCGTGTCGTTTTGTTTGCCGGTCGTAACTTGTTTTGAATTTGTTTACCTAAGTACCTACGCTACGGTACGGTGGTAACAATTAAAGCTAATCTGACCCAGTAATTGCAGTTAATTGTGATGTTATAAGGATAGCATGTAGCAACAAGCCAGATCTTGATAAAGTTTTGAAAAAGTGTTCACAGTATCAAAAATCACATTAAAACATATCATAAACATCTTTGTTAAAACTTATTTTTTCATTAACAAAGTTACTACATCGTTAACGTGGAATTAGGTTTTAATTAAGACCTAAATCATTTTTGCTTGCGGCCCTTGACACCACCGCCCCTATAAAAAAAAAGGTTGAGTATGGCTGGGCTGGAGCCTAGGGCAATAATGACTTGTTTTGCTTTAGTTTTGCATGACATATAACTGGAAAATACGAACAGCTGAGCGAAAATTATATAATAATTAACATGTGTGGGATTGTAACTAATTTGGCAAAACGAAATTATTGTCATGTCTTAGAATAGCCGAGAACCATTAAACAAGACAACACCGGCCAAGTGCGAGTCGGACTCGCGCACGAAGGGTTCAGTAGCAATATCTAAAAAAAAAAAAAAAAAATATTTCGCGTCAACTATGTATGTATCTTTCAACTTTTTTATTTTTTGATTCTAGGTCAAAGGTAAGTACCCTATAGGTTTTGATTCCCTGGTGAAATCACAGAATATGCGACATAAACAGTCATATCTTTTGATCGCGTTGACTTACAAGTTTGAGATTTTCATTACTCCAAGGGGTAGCAGACCTAAGTACTTAGTTTTAATTTCAGCTTGATACCGCCACGCATTCCTGAGAAAAAGGGTGACTGACAAGGCCGACTGACAGACAGACTGACAACAGTGATCCTATAAGGGTTCCGTTTCGCCAATTGAGGTACGGAACCCTAAAAAATGCTCAAGAAGTGGAACGAAGTTAATAGATAGAACGATTTGTTTTATCGAGTTCCTAGAGGAGGGGAGAAAAAAGTAAAAAAAAATATTTCACCGGTCGCGACTGTTTTTTAATTTCCTTTGGAATATTTTTATTTCGTTTATGAATAACTTCAAATTCGATGAATTCGTATAGTGGCGTAATAGTGTGACCTCTGTGTACCCATTAAACGCCAATTTGGTCTGTTTCTTTGTTCATTGTTGTCGACCAGTGGCGGATCTACCATACAGGCCGAAACACCCGGCTTGCCTTATTAATAATAACATCTGATTCTGCGTCCAAGTGACGTTGCCAGCTTTACAAACAACTGTATCAATCCATAAACCGAGATTATTTTAAAATCGCGCGACGTTGAAAAATGATATCTCCGATGCCAGCCGCGACACTCCGGCTCACTCTAACACTATTCAAAAGAAGAGTTCAAGTTTTTGTTCTATCGTAGCTACGGCCTATGTCAAGTGCTAACGCTTTCTCTTTCACACCCATTGGCTTGCATTTGGCTTCTGACCTCTCACTTTCTCCTAGCGAATTGTGTCTGTTTTTTATTACATTCGGTAGGTACTTAGTTGGAAATTTGTATTTAATCTAAAGATAAAGATATATTTATTGCGTAACTGTGTACATTAAGTTCCTATTAATAAACATTACATTTTTACTTTCAACAGTCTACCCAACTCGGATATGCAATAGTATTTCAAGAGATTACGTTCTCACAAATATTATTTTTATCAAAAACCTCATGCAGATTATAAAATACATTATTAATTAACATTTTTTTCAATTTATTCTTAAACATATTTCTATTGAATTGCTTAATTGCCGGCGGTAAGTGATTGTACACACGAACAGCAGTAACATAGGTACTTTTATCATCATATTGTTAATAATTAAAAATTAAATAAAATAATTAATAATTAAAGCCGGTCTTTTATTTAGTGTGCGCGCGTAAGTGTTTGTAAGTGTGTGTAAGTGTGAGGGAGAATGTGTGTTCGCGACTCGCGGCTAGAAGAGTGCGCTGCGCCTCGCGCGGGTTTTGATAGATACTAACGATTTCAAATCAAGTCATATTTGTTTAAGCGATTACTGATGCATTTCTTTTATTTGATTTTATTTTTTTCAATTTCTTGTGATTTCAAAGTTTTTGCTGTAATTAACGTTGTTTATAAGTGATTATAATTTTTTAACTCTAAAATGAATTCCGTAACGCATGAATTGTACCTTATGAAGGATTAAAGCGTGTGAAATTGGTACTGGGCAAATGGGCAAGGTAAAAATAATTTGAGTTTTACACAAAAATATAATCTCATTACTTTACCTAAACCTACCCCTGATCACATTTAATTGTGACAATTCCCGCGACATCGTTGTTCATAGTTCATAGTTGTTCCACGGAGCACGCTTTTTCATCTTTAAAACGTATTCACACATTTAAGAAATACACAAGCACAAGAGCGGCTTTCCGAATGATAGACAATTGCTAAAGAAACAACAGCTGTTGGTAGAATTAAAATGCTCCAGACATTTTATACTGATGTAATAAAATCATTTTTACAGAAAGATAGAGTTTTGTACTTAGAATACAGAAAGTAATTTTTATTATACATTTAAGTGTTAAAATAAAAGCATGCACCAAAATCATTTACTCAAAGGAATTGACAACAAACGGCTTTTGTCAAAGCTGCTGGAGGTATGTCATCAGAAATCATTTATTTGCCAATAATGTAGGTATACAGATACTTAAGATGGTTCATTGCTAATATGTATGCTATGTGTATGTGTACATATATCTAGTAATACCATGCCTACTGTGTGCTTTGTTGTTTGACATCTGTCCTTGGTAAAGAAGCGAAGAATTAAGAGTTATGGCTGTTTACATTGTGAGTAATTTTTACAAACATTTTCAACAATTTATAGTTTGAAACCAATTTTTTATTTGTGCGCCATCTGTAGCAAAGCGAGGGAAATAATTACCAATTGAGTCGAGAAGAGTTCAGTTGTTACATTTAAGTCAGTAGATGGCTCTTATATCATTAAAAAGTTAATCACCACTATTTGTATTTTTATATTTAGGCATATTTAAATAATAGGATGGAGACATTTGGCTATCAAAAATTGAGAGGTCTATAAGCCAAATGCAAGCCACTGAGGGTGAGCGAGACAGCGAGTCATTGACCGCAGTGGCGTGCAGTGCTTCCCGAAGGCGGGCAGGCCACGCAAAAAAAAAAACTCGCAGCATCACAGCGTCGCTCTACTTAGGATGACCCTCAAAGTAGTCACATCTATTGATATATTCACTCACCCTTCCGGGCCCCCGCATCTGCCCCTGGTGTTTTTAGTAAGCGTATGAGAAACAACGCCATCTTGATTAAATATAAGGAATTTCAATGGTATTCTGTCAATACAAGAAGGAAGGATGTCGCTTCGTTACAAAAAATTCTAAAAAATAAAACAGAGTGCGCTGTAAACAAAAAAAAATAGTTTAGTTTTCGTTCCGTACCCAATTTTGAGCGTCTGACCGGATTATTTGAAAAACAAACATTGAAAATAAGCCTGTAAAAACCAAAGTTATAAATACAAGAACTCACCACATTAATCAAGGTTCAAATCACGATTTTCTGACAATAATAATAATAATAATCTTTATTTTCTCGCCACAATACACATTAAAAACATTATTTCTAAGGGAACAAGTGGATACAGTAAGTATATTGTGGGAGACTGGTGCCTAAACTAGGCTTGGGGCCTGTATTTCAGGACACCAGGTCTCCACCCTTGGGTTATATAACATTCTAATGCTTTATTAAACAGTGGTCGCGAAATAATTAACAATTTAAGATGCGATTTCTGAATCTATATAGTGTTAGTATGGTTAGTATTGTGTGAGGATGAAGGAAAGTGTAGGGTGGATTGTGTATATGTAGTGAGTGAGGATGTAGATATTGTCTGTTGCCTGAACATATATAATATTGATGGCTAATGAGGATGATAATATACAATAATTTAATGAATAATTTTCGTAAATAATTTACTCAAATAATGAACTACACCGAGACAGCTAGGATATTTTCAGTTTCCAGGTAGTTTAGTTCCTGAATCCAACTAGTAAGTTTCATTTTGCATTTAATTTTATTTAGGTCATAAATAGGCAGAATTCTGTTAATTTTATTGTACAGGTAATGACCGAGGCGGCAGAAGAATCGCTGAGAAAATTTAGTCGAAAGCCTGGTGTGGTTGACTACGGGGTTGTATCGCCTTTTACCACGCGATAGGGAGGGGGAATATGTTAAGAGGCCGTGCTGCTTCAAAATTGTTTGTTGAATGAATAGTTGGCGCACTGTCAAGACTTTGGCTTCTGTATATAGGAGAACGGTAGGGTATCTAAAAGGAAGGCACAGTGATACTTTTAAGATGGCTCTCTGCGCTCTTTCTAATTCAAGAATAGTGTATTTTGGGGCACCACCCCAGGAGGTGATGCAGTAAGTCAACAAGGATTGAGCGAGGGCCAAATAAACCAACTTCTTCACCTTTTCCTCAGCCACCCGTCTAATGGTCTTAAAGACGTACATTAACTTCCGCAGCCTGCCACTCAAAACGGTAATGTGCTCGTGAAAATTTAGTGCACAGTCAATGATAATGCCCAGATATTTTACATTAACGGCTTTTTCTATGTGGGCGCAAGTACAAGTGGAGCAGAATGGCATCGGACAAGTGTGAGCTACGATGGAAAATGGAGTAGTTGCCGAGGTTGGCCTTTTATGTTTTATGGAGAAAGTGACATATTTAGTTTTTGCAGCATTTAGTGTGAGGATATTATTTCTTAACCACTCCGAGACCATATTGAAGCCTGACTGAGCAAGCTCGTAGACTTCACTCCAAGTGGCCGCGCTGAATAACAGGGCAGTATCGTCCGCGAAAGTTATAATTTTGCCCATGGGGAGAGTGAGCATACCCAGGTCGTTTATATATATAAGAAAGAGGGTTGGACCCAGTACGCTGCCTTGAGGCACACCGCAGGTAACCAGGCGCTCGTCACTGACGTACTCTCCTATTTTCACGCTCTGAGTACGCCCACTGAGGTAGTCCTCAAACAGCTTTAGCTGGACCCCCCTAATACCAAGGTATTCCATCTTCCGGATCAGTATGGATACAGAAACCGTGTCAAATGCCTTCGCAAGGTCCAGAAAAATCCCCAAGACCTTACGACCCGCATCCATATTAGTGACGATAAAGTTAGTAAGATCATGAACAGCATCGGACGTCGACTTACCGGCCCTAAAACCGTATTGAGAGGGAGATAGAAGGTTATGGCTCTCCAAGTAATCAACTAGTCTGCCGTTCATGATCCGTTCAAGAATCTTGGATAACGCTGGCAGCACGGAAATGGGTCTGTAGTTGTTGACACGGCTTCTGTCCCCACCCTTAAAGACCGGATGAACGATTGACTTTTTAAACGCTCTTGGGAATTGGCCTGTATCAAGTGCGAGGTTACATACGTAGGTTAATGGTGGAACAATGATGGCTATGTGTTTCTTAAGGAAACTATTAGATATTCGGTCCCAACCCATGGCACAGTCACTGCGGAGACCCAGTACTAACTTTGTCACTTCTGCTTCGTCTGTAGGCAATAGTACCATGGATTGTGAGTTAGCAAGCAAGGAGCACTATTCGGCGACAATGCCGACCGACTCACAATTTTTTCAGCAAGGGTATTACCAATATCTGCGAAGAAGTTATTGATTTCGTTAACCGATTGCTTTGGTGTTTTTGATAACGATAACATTTCTGAAGTGCTGTCTTTCTTTTCGATTCTACTCGTTATGTTGTTTATAGCTGTCCAAAGATGCTTAGTGTTGTTGCCAGCATCACTGATTTCTTTTCTATCATGTTCAGTTTTTAATTGCTTTAATAACTTATTACAGTGATTTCTGTATCTTGAATATGTCGTTTTTAAGATTAAGTTTTCAGGATCCTTTTTATTTTTTGTGTGCAAGTTATCTCTATGTTGAATGCAACGGAGTAGGCCAGGAGTGATCCAAGGCTTCATGATCTTTTTACGGTTCGGTACTTTGACTGTTTTCGTGTTTGACTCAATGACTCGCATAATGAGACTAATCAGTAAATCTGCCGCTACATGTGGATCACATGAGATATATACCGCACTGAAGTCCACTAGTTTCAGATCTGCAGCCAGTTGATCGTGAATGATGCGAGCAACTGTTTTTTTTGCAGTGAATTTAGGGTATCTTTTTGCAAGGAATAACATAACCGTTTCGTGGTCAGTGAGAGCGGAGTGGGCAACCAATGTCATAGCAGGCAAAGCTGTCTTTAGTAGAAAGTGATCTAGACACGCAAGTTGACGTGTGGGCAGGACATGTGCGGGCAGGAGACCATGAGAGGCTAATAAATTTAAATAACTATTTTTAGCTGAGTCATAACACTGATCGTGAATATTTATATTTATGTCACCATAAATAATGATATTTCTAAAATTCGCAATTTTTTGAAGAGTTGTGTCTAATGAGTTAAGAAAAATGTTAACATCTTTATAACCTGGTGGACGATAAATTGCTAGCAAAATAGTATTGTGGTCAATTTTTACTTGGAGACAATTTGCTTCCATAAGTAAAGGTTCTTCCACAGAAACCTTAAGGTCTTCATGTACATAAACAACGATACCTTCATTTTGGGTAAGATTTTTAACGGTCTTAAAGTAATTGTAACCTTCAAGGTTAGGAATGAAGTGCGTGCTAGGAAGCCAACATTCTGTCAGCGTGACTATATCCCAATCAACTTTTGTTCTAGCGAGTAAGGTGTGAAACTCTGGCATGTTTTTAGTTATACTCCTAATGTTTTGATTAAGGATTTTCAACGAGTGATTAGGCGGGAAGTTAGGCGGATTACAATTATCGAGATCACACGTAGCTGAGTCAGACACGGAGACATTATCTAGGTTAGTAAAATTATTTTGTGCGTTATCGAACTTTAATAATATAAAATCTATTATATTCCTTTCGCCTTGGACAATTAGTTGTGATTGTCATAGAGACAACTATATCATTTAATATTTCACACGTATAAATGGTAGACAGTATTATTACAATAATTGGTGAACGGCTAAGACCACTTAAGATACGAGTAGCTGTTAGGAAGACAGAGTGTATCATAATATGTAGGGGTGTGTGTATATCACTGCCTAGGTACGTGAGGTGAGTAATGTGTATGGTACCAAAATAACCATCTAATTGAGTGGATATAGTGTGTAGTGTAGTAAGTTGTGAATTTGAGTGTAGCTTAGTTATATGACAGAAAATTAAATATACAATGGTGAGAGGGTTGTTAATAACAGGAATTAGTAATAATGATTTATTATATTGAAAAAAATAGAGTATAGCGGCTGCAGACAGTAGGCTGTGTAACTGAAAGATGAATATTAGTCATTTTTCTCTTCGTAACTTGACAAGATCCTCATCAGTTTTTATGAGCCGACTGGGCATACCTTCTTTTTCCCGCACATATACTTTCCCATTTGCAATCCAACATTGTTCGTATGTACTAGTTTTGATGAATTCCCTGCTTAGATAGTGAAGGCGTTTTGTCATGGTAGTGAGAGCTTCTGATACATATATGGGTTTTTCAGGTCCCATAGCTTGCAAAAGGGTAGTATTGAGACGATTTGTGTTATTGACTTTGTTGTAGTTTTTAGACGCCTTCAGGAACTGTTCTTTAATTATTGGAGAAGTGAATTCGACAAGGACGGAGCCCACCGAGTCTTTTTTACCCTTTGTGCGGAAAATGTTTTTAATTTCAGTATTTATTACAGGCTGATTTATTATATCTCCTAATTTTTGAATTGAGTTCGTGAGCGTTTGTTGAGTTTCGGGATTTTTGCTGGGAATATTTTTCAATTCGAGTGTTGCTGATTTTAAGTTTTTCTCTAGGTGGTCGACTTTAAGTTCTAATATTTTAATAATTTTCTTATTATTAGAACACTCCGACGTTAGGAGATTTAATTCTTTCATAGCATCGTCGTATTTATCGGACATAAATTGAACCGAGGCTCTGATATCATCAATTTGAGTTCGGATCTCGGAGTTCTGTGTAGTAATCAATGTATTTTGGGCTCTGATGCTCTCAAGAGCAGTGTGGAGAGAATCAATTTTTAGATTTTGCTGGGATTGTTGCGACACCATCTCAGAAAACATATTTTTCATTTCCAACACCATCTTTTCCATCCGTTCGAGTTCCACATCATCACCACGCCTGCGTTTCCTTTGAGTAATGTTATCATCTGTATCAGGATTCGAGGTTAAATTCGGCTCAGACTTGTGTAGTGACGGCGACGCTGTAGTTTTAGGGGGCGAGCGTCTAATCATTATTTTTATATTGCAGTGTATTCTATACAGGAGTTTATTTCTCGCCAATCGGCAAACAATTTTTAAATCGTTAGCATGCAGTAGCAGTAAAATAATGAGTCACCTTATGAACTGTGCGCTGGCGCGTCGAAGCTATGTGTCGCACTCGCTTTCGTAAATCTTCGTCAATCGAACTATTACCGAGTGGGCTACCTTCGGTCGCTTCGTCCTTGAAGATTGCGCTCGGGGCTGGTCGTTAATACTCGGTGCGCCGCCGCCGCCGCTCAGCTTGCCAGTGAGTGACACGATGACTCACGCACGCACTTCGCAGCGTAGAATCAAAATTTTTGCAACTGATTTTTGTAATTGTTGAGTTTATCTGTTTATTTCTTGAGATTGTTGTAAACTGTTTCGCACACCAGATAGCTTGTTAACTGGGCTAAACAACTGTAACTTATTGTAAGGCCGGAGATTGCTTTAGTGACTATATAGAATTTTTATAATACGAGCACACTGTGAGTACGTGTTGTCGCGCGTAGGCCCGAGGGGGGGATTGACAATGCAAACAGAAGAAAGATTCATTTGAAATACCGAGTACGAGATGAATTTTGGGTTAATTCTCGTAATTCGGGTACCTACACATTTTCCTTTAGACACAACTTGACTCTTAACATCAAACAATCGTGAATACTTATTGTTTTTAACTTCTGACAAACACATTATCAGCGCAAACTTCACAACAGAACACCATTTTTAAGTAAATAAACAAATACAACAAATAATATTTACACTACTGTACGTTTCAAAACGAATTACAACCGTCAGATATTATAATAATCAAAACATTCAAGATCACGAAATAAATTTTGCTTGTCACATGAAACAAATATGGCTTCTAAGAAAAATACAATTGTTATTTTGTCAATGAAAAAAACACTACCAAATATAATTGCATCACCGCATACTGTTTTAGCCGCATAATACTTTGCGGGGCAGCCAATCAGTGGCCAGCTACACTCGCAGGAGTTTACGCCCCTAATCTAGCATGTGTGCCGTATATATACATGAAAATACGCATCAGTGTGCTTAAATTTATCAATGGAAATTAGGCCGGCTGGGGCCTTGCCTAGACGGCCGGGAGCGAGCGTCGTAGTATTATTACCAGTTACGTCACACGGCCGCGACAAGTTGCTTTAAGTATTATAACAGGCGTTTTATTTTTTTATTTTTGATTAATATAGTTATAATAAATGCATTTGTTGCGTTGTTGGTAGGAATGGTAGGGTAGGCTAGGCCTAATTGCCTCTATGAACGGCACGCCCCTGATTGACCGTAGGCCGTAGGTATCATAGTGCACTAAACTTGAACTCTTCTTTTGTATAGTGTTATAGCGAGTCAGTGTCGCGGCGCGGCTGGCATAGAAAAAAAATATATCAGAAAAAAAATGTTTTCTTGAACGTCGTCGCGCTCCGCGATAAATGCGGGCGAATTTAATGTTATTATTGTTTGACACAAACTTTTGTTTTTGTAAGGAAAGTTTTTTTCTCATTTGTTGAATTTATTTGTAAGGCAAGCCGCGCTGTTCAGCTTGTATGGTAGATGCGCCACGGGATACAAGGTACACACTTTGAGTGTCCGCGTATCACGGATGCACAATCCGCGGCGATTTTTTTTTCACACTTCTGACGCATGGCGTGTTTTATGTAGTACTGACCTGCGGCGGCATCTGCGTCTCGTTCTCTTTGACGCATTTAGGCAAGTCCTCGAACAGCGAGTCCCAGATGTTGGTGTCGTTGAGGTTGTGGCACATGTACATGATCGACACCTTGCGCAGCGAGTTGATCACGTTGAACACCTCGTCCGCGTCCGGCGTCTCGCCCTGTGCACCGCATACATTACGTTAGAAATAGACATACATAGTCAAATTTACGTAAAAAATAATTCGTAGTAATGACGATTGACATACACTTCTTAAAAAACTTCAAAGATAACAGGGTAAGACAGGGTAGGGGTTTCCTAAAAACCTCTAACGTTGTATAATGGCCGTCCAAATAGAGGGCATGTTCAAGAAGCTCAAGATTTTTTGTGTTCAGTAGGGGGTCTAAAATGGCCGCTTATGATTCTGCTAAAGCGACTATTTTAGGCCCCCTGCATGCAGTAGTCGGTAGTCACCCCGTCGATGAGGCTGCGGTACTCGTCGATGGCCTCCTTGTACCGGTTGACGCACATGTCGGTGATGGTGGCCCGCGCCACGTTGCAGCGCGTGTACACGCCGCACTGCTCCGTGCAGAGGTACTCCAGCGTGCGCCCGCACGTCTCCAGCACCTCGGCCTCCGTCTGCACGCTCACTATGTCGCGGATCTTGTTCAGCAGCAGCGTCAGGTTCTGTAACACTCACTTACATTCAGTTCCGCTCGCACCGAAGTGCCAGCAAAGCGCTAGCGTCGACAACGCGAAACAAACATCTCTGCCGCCGCTTGCTGCGTCACTGACTCGTACAGGTGGCGAGAGTTTTATCGAAACTTAATTCGTCGTAATTTATTTTAAATACAGTGAACCTTAAACTGAATTTCGTTAAGTACATATCTAGGTTTAAGTGACAAAATATTTTGTATTTTGACCTATTCAGTTAGGCTTGAGTAATTAACCAGATTGTCCTACCACAAACCAAGTGAAAACAAGAAATACAAATGAGCGTCGCTCTCGGCAGGGCCGTCACGTACCCCCTCCTGGCGCTGCGTGGTGTAGAGCTCCAGGTCGAAGTACTGCGGGATGGACGCCAGGTTGGTGAGCTTCTCGGGGTCGGCGCCGAACTTGTCCAGCAGCGCCGGCAGCGAGCCGATGTAGTGCGCCGTCAGCCGCGTGCGCTCGTCGCTCACCTGCTGCGGCCGCCACGTGCTTACATTACACGAGTACGAGTACGAGTACGAGTACACCACTACCATCACATTATAATCGTACTTCCTAATTCGACCGCAACTCAATTTACTTTGGTCAAGTTATACTCATAAAGTAATATCAAGGGTGCGAGTATAACACAGTTTTCTTAGGGATTGTCTTAGGGGCGTCATATTTTTTTTTTGGTTTAAGGACAACTTTATGTCTCATAAGAATTACATAGTTAATTCACTTACTGAGAAACACACTAAAATTACAATTTATAATTAGGGCGCACAGTATACAGTATACATATCCTCATTGTCACCCACAGAACCTGTCTTAGATACCACGATAATTGATTATTTACTTTACCTCCAAATCAGCAAAACTATTTGTTTGAGACTGTAAAAGTACGCAATATTTTTGGTGTACTATGTATATTTCTTCTAGATAATGTGGTGCCAAAATCTTAAAATTAATCTAAGTTCTAAGGTATGAAAATGACATAAAAAATCAATGCTTGCTATAACACCCCAATCCGTCAAAAAAACTGGTCGTTTACCAAATACCCTGAAGTGCATACCTTGGCCTGTTCCTTGGACAGCATGTGGTGGTGCTTGCGACTGGCGCCGCGGCCGACGGGCGGCTCGCCAGTGCTGGCCTGCCGCACGCAGCACACCATCAGCTCGATCAGCGACGACTCCTGAGGGTGTGCGCGCACGTCTTATTACGTGTTTAAGTAATGCTCCAAAACACTCCTTATCCTCATTCCATGAACATTTGGCGATTTGAAACATTTCAGAAAATACTTTTATAACGATCTTTTGTGTCTTTATTTATGAAGAAATAGAAGAAGAAAGCTCAAGTCCTGCACCAGATGGCATAATAAATGAAACCATTCAACTAGGTGCTCCTGTTCTACTCCACCGCTTGTCCCAGCTGTTAAATAAGATACTAGATTTCGAAATGGTTCCACAGCTGCCACAGTGGTGTACTTCGGAAATAATACTAATCTACAAAAAGGGAAGCCCTACGGACTTATGAAATTATAGGCCAATCAGCTTAATGGCAAACACATACGAACTCTTCATCGCATCGCGTCTATTATCCTAAGCAGAATATCACCCGAAATCGATTATTTCCGTTCAGGTTTCAATAGAACAGACCATCTACAATCATTGGAGCAAATAATGGAGAAGTACATTGAATTTAACAAAAGCCTATATTCAGCATTCATTGACTACAGTAAGGCTTTTGATACTACCAGTCACAGCTCAATCTAGAAAGCACTGAAACTCTTCAAGGTCTCAGTCAGCGATAAATACGTAAATGTCCTGAAATATATCTGATCTTCACAGCACACCACCAGCAAGGTAAAGCTAGAAACAAGAGGTGACCCTACAAAGATCGAAATAGGTTTATATAACTTGTTTCCCTTGATGCATATTTTTGAGGCTGTTTGTCTCTCTCTCGGATCTTACTTGCGTTAATTTACACGACCATAATATTTAATACCATGTTTATTTTTTTCGTTTATGATTAACTCCAAATTCGACGAATTCATATTATGGCTTAATAGTGTGACCTGCGTGCATCCATTAAACGACAATTTGGCCTGTTTCTTTGTTCATTGTTGTCGATGTTGCACATTACAAGTATTCTTGGAAAAATTCCTATTTTCTTTAATTATTTTTAAAATATCGAATTATAAGACAAAGATTTGTTTCAAAATTGTTAACTGATGCTTTTTCACAGATAACTGGATGTAAAAATATTTAAGAAAACCAGTTTTACGAATGAAGTGACTAAAAATAATTCACAATTATCAGGAAATGCTCCATATAAAAGTTAAAGAAAGCCATTTTTCTCAAAATATTTCTATGACGGTCAACGTAAATATTATCCTGAAAATATCCTTATTATATCTGCTATCCACAGATAGAGACAGAGAACTAATAAACATATTTGGAGGTACCCGAAGGGGCCGCTGGTAAATTTACAAAAATTATCGTAATTAGAATTACGATAATTTTTGTAAATTTACCAGCCATGTAACCATTTCTCACGATTTCTATTTAAGATTAGTTGCAAGCTTGGGCCTTTGCGCGCAATTTAACATCAATACCGATACCGACACCGCTACCAATTCTTAGAGATCCTTTGATCCTTAGAGGCCTTTTGTAATGTTTTACTTTTTCAGCAGTATCTAATTTTGAACAAGTATCCTTAAATTTTTTCTAGCTATCCTCATTAGATAGCTAATAAAATGAGGATTTGGACAGTAATGAGGTTCATAGAAATATTTCGGAAAAAAAAAATTGGCTCAATAACATAGACGATTTTCTGACATTTGCGAATGATGTTTAAGTCACTACACTGATCAAAGTGGTTTTCTTGAATATTTTTACATCCAGTTTTCTGTGAAAAAGCTTCAGTTACCAATTTTGAAACAAATTTTTGTCTTATAATTCTATATTTTAGAAATAATTAAAGAAAATAGGAAAATTTCAAAAAATACTTGTAATATGCATTACATCGACAACAATGAACAAAGTAACAGACCAAATTGTCGTTTAATGGATGCCCGCAGGCTATTAAGCCAAAATATGAATTCGTCGAATTTGAAGTTATATAAACGAAAAAAAAAAAAAAAAAGTCGCGAGGGGTTTTTTTTTAACTTTATTCTCCACTCCTCTGGGATCTCAATAAAAAAGTCCCATGAAAATCCGACCACTATAAACATCGTTCCACCTCATTGTCTAATGCACTTGACTTTAGGGACACTTTTAATGTGCACATCTTGCTACATCGTTCTCACATAGTGCACCATCTCAACATAATGAAGTAGCCAGTTTTCTAACAATATGCTGATTTAAAAGAGTGTCCATGGAGTTTCTTGCCCGTTCTTCTCCATAGAGATCTACGTAGCACGTACAACCAAACAAACTCTTCAGCTTTATAATAGACTAGCTGCTGCCCGTGACCTTCGTTCGCGTGAAAGTATTACTTCGCTATGAATCAGATTTTGTTAACAATTATAAGGGTTTTAATTTTTTTTTGACGGATCCCTAATTTTTTTACTAAAATATAAGTTAGACCTTTTATCAGCGATATGCCAGTCAAAGTGCCGTCAAAATCGGTCCGGCCGTTTCAGAGATTAGCCGGAACAAACAGACAAAGAGACAGAGACAGACAAAAATTTAAATGTGTATATTTTATAATTATAGTATATTTTTATTATTATAAATTTATTATGTATCAGTAATAGAACACATTTCCATTATTTATTTTGTTCAAAACTTTTTACATTTTTTATCCGACTTTAAATCAGCAAAATATGGAAACTATCTGTTTGTAACAATAGGAACGGGCGCGCGCGGCGGTGTCGTGCAGCGCGGGTACGTGCAGGTCAGCCGGCGGCACACCTTACCTGTCGGTTGTCGAGCGCCTCCTCGTTGGGCCCCGCCTCCTCCAGCAGCAGGTCGGTCATGCACTCCCAGTCCTTCATCATGGGGTTGGACTCGATCAGCGAGTCCACCAGGTACGCGCCGTGCTCGTGCAGCTGCCGACACAACGCTCTGTTAGTGCTACCTCGTACTGGCCAGGCCGCACGGCTCGACCCGAGGTTACCTACTTTTACCGGTACCATTGAGTCAACATCTATTACATATTAAAAACAAAGGCTTTCATTTATAAATCTTTGACAGTTATTACTGGCAGCCCGAAAGTCTGACTAACGGTCTAGCTTTACGTGGGCGTTACCCAGTAGGCATTAGTACTGTATTATATCCTTGTGGGCTCCTCGTTGTGACCTGTACCGTGTGGGACATACCTCGGACTCTATAAAGAACTGCACGAGGTCCCGGATGAGCGGCGTGTTGGGCAGGCGCGTCTTGCCGCGGCGCGAGCGGGCGGGAGGGGGGGGCTCCTCGTTGCGGAACAGGCGCACGTTGAGGAACTCGCCGGCCGCGGCCGCCACGGCGCGCTGCGACGAGTACACCAGCTCGTATACGTTCTCGCAGTCCTTGTCCGTCAGTACGTCCGGGTGCATGCGGCATCTGTACACGCCAAATAGCGTTACAAATTGAGCTCTTACAGATTACACTGCTATAAAAATGTTGTATTCTCAAGTCTTCACCACTAATTTGCACTGTCAAATACTGTCAATGGATTTCAAACTGAAAACTCACTTTAAAATGGCGATGACTAGTTTGACAGCGTGTACAGCGACATCAGTCTCCTTGTCGAGCGTCATGGACACGATGCGGTCTTTGAACTTGGACGTGAACAGCTCCAACTTGCCCTTCAGCTCTTCACACTCGTACAACGGCTGTAGCGCTTGCAGGCAGCGCAGCCGCACCTCGCCAACCTACGACACAATACATCGACGTTTATAGGCTTTACTATCAGTCTGTCCTTTTCTTACGCGCGAGCGAATTTGTCACCAAAATCAAAGTCACTATTGGTCTGAAAATCTTAGTACCTTTTTCAACTATTTATTTGTGTTTCATTAAATAAGTAGTCAATGTTTTAAAAGTTTAATCCATTTCCATTAAAAAGCAACCTGGACAGTTCATCAAGGAAGCAACATTTAAATCTTTGTAAAGAATGTTTATATAATAAAAGCATGCAACACACCTTGTCATGCAATGTCCAACCAATGTATTTGAGGTAGAGATCATCTAAGAAGTGTGCTGGGAACTTCTCCATCCAGATACCTATCTCTGCCATGGTGATAGCTCTTATGTCAGGCAGTGTATCCCTGCATAACAATGAATAAGGTTACTTCTTCTGGATGGTTTGTTATGTCAATATGCTAGTGTTAATGACAATCAGTGATTTGTCACACAAGTACACCAATTGGCCAAAACACATTAAATTAATACTTGTGATTGGATACCCAACAGCCGTCAACTCTATCCAGCAACAAATGTTTCTGGGCTTCTTCTTTCTCGTTTCCTCATGACTGAGGGTCGTGACCACATGAGGTTGTTGCCTTCTCCACCAACACTCTCCATGCAGGACGGTTTTCGGCCATGCGGACGGATGCCTGGGAATTCCTCCTGTTCCTGGGCTACTACCTACTAAACAGAGCAGTTGCCTCTCACCTGTATCTGTGCACAAACACAGATTTGAACATGTAGGAGAGCATGTTCTTGATCTCCTCCATGTTCTCCTCCAGCTCCTGGCGCTTCGCCACTAGCACCTCGAGGCGCTCGTTGGCTCGCTTGTCGCGCGCCTTCAGTCGCTCTGCCTCGTACTGGCGCAAGCAGTTGTCGCAGTTCACCGACGTCAGCAGCGCCACATCCACTAGCGCCGTCATCAGCTTCATCACTACAGAACAACACCATACCAACAACCGAGGACTCCACAAAACGTTTAACCAGATCACCACACTGCCCCATTGTCACAATAGATGCCAATTGGTCCTTGTGGAACATTGTTTTGGGCATTCAATGTTGCTCCTAGGAAATAATTTATTACTTTATTATTGAGATGCTAGACTGTTGTTTCACAGTAGGCTTGCACAACTGCCAAAGCTGAATGTTTGTTTCCCCATCAGGAATTTCTCTACATTACAGATCAGAATTTGTGCCCCGTTATCGGCAACAGTCTAGGTCCCATTTACATGGCATTGATTGTTAATTGATAGATAGAATACTCTTCATTATTTTATAAGGCAAGTTGGTGCTGTACCAAGAACAAAAAAGGACACAAAGCTTTAGTAAGGAATTAGTCAAAATGTAACTTTTGCAGAACTCAATGAGACCTATATTTATTTCAGTGTACAGTTAACTTACCGGCTAATGTAGCAGTGTGCCTGAAGGCCCTGACTTGAGAGTCAGACAGCCCAGTGAGCAGCGAGATGATGTTGTCCATGAGGTACTGGTCGTAGATGATAGAGTACTGGCACATCTTCACCAGTGTTTGGATGAACTCACAGAAATTGGAGCGGAACTTCTTCCAGGTTTGCCCTGTCATGATGAGGGGATATTCTCCACTTTCCTGTTGGCATGGTCATTCATTTTGACATGAACATGTATTTCATGGTAATTCTTTATCAAACAAACTCATTTAATATGTTTGATGCGGTATTGGGTTGATTATATCTGATGCTCATCTTTCCTCTGGTGTGGGGTAAAAGTTACTGTGCCAACCGGGGGTGAGGGACAGATATATTTGGTATCCCTATGAATGTGAATGAGACAGCAAATGTTTTGGAATTGCTCGTTAATTAAATATTAAAGGGACGAAAAAATCGTTTCAGGATCTTACGACCCGATGCCGACTCAAGCAATTTTTTTTACGTGTAGTGCGTTTATCGGTTCTAAACAACCCGATGCCCGATGACCCGATAGCCGCACTAGATTACATGATAGTTGAGGTAGAGAGGTCTGTGTGTTTAAATTAGTGTCATATATAGCTATGTAGGGTCTAGTTTTGCTGTACAACTTTATTGAACATATAATAAAGATGTAACATGTAGGTAGATTGACATTGTTTTTGTACACTCAGTTTGTAAGACAGCTCCCTAGCTGAATAAATGATTCCTATCAACTAATGTGTTTTTATGGACAATCAGGACATAATAGTGGCGACGTTTAGGAAAAAGTGTTAAAATGAGTGCTAAAGCAGTGAAATTTGATCAATTCAATCCGCAAACAGACAATTGGGAGATATATCTCGATCGTTTAAAATTTTGTTTCGAGGCGAATGGCGTCACGGACGATACATCGAAAAGAGCTAATTTCTTTTCAATTTGTGGTGCGCGAGTGTTTGAGACTGTACTTGCATTAATAACGCAGAGAAGAGCCTCCGATGTGACTTTTGCTGAAATAGAAACAATTCTAACCAAACATTTTAGCCCAAACCCAATGAGATTTCGGTATCGTTCAAGTTTTATAAGTGCGATCAAAAACAAGACGAATCAGCTGCGGACTACATCGCTAACATTAGAAAACTCAGTTCGTGGTGTAACTTTACTGATTTAGAACGAATGCTGCGGGATAGGCTGGTGTGTGGTATGCGAGACGCTAAATTACAATATGAACTTTTGAAGAAGGACAATTTACGCTATCAGGATGTGGTGGACGCGATGT
Source organism: Eugnorisma glareosa (assembly GCA_947578425.1). Lineage (NCBI taxonomy): Eukaryota > Metazoa > Arthropoda > Insecta > Lepidoptera > Noctuidae > Eugnorisma > Eugnorisma glareosa. Next base: position 661,162 of record OX387957.1, on the reverse strand, counting down.
TTACGTATGAAAGTGCGGGCAAGGACGCTCGTATGATGCAGGACGCGGCCGGCACGTTGCCGCCGAGCGCCGCCGCTGCTACATCGACGCCGGGCGCCGAGCCGATGGACATCAATGCGGTTCAATCTAAGTCCAATGTTCGATTGTGTTATCGCTGTGGCAGCCGACACGCCGGAGAATGCCGGTTTGTGAATGCCGTATGCCGCTTTTGTAAGAAAAAGGGACATTTAGAGAAGGTCTGCATAAGCAAAAAGAAGAGTGATAATCGAAACATTAACTTCACTGACGAGGAATACTGTTTGAATGGAGTGTATTGTGTACAAAGCAACAGCCGCGTACCGCCGTACGAAGTGGAGGTGTCGCTAGCCGATACGCCGGTTCGCATGCAAGTGGACACTTTAGCTAGTTTTTCGATTGTTAATGAAGTCACGTGGCGTACTTTGCGCACACGCCTGCCTTGCACCGGGTTACTGCCCGCGAATGTGACGCTGCGCACCTGGACGGAGACGCCGGTTCAGCTTTTAGGGCAGGCAACGCTGCGTGCTATACAAGAACTTGAACCGCGAGTTGAACTTTTTCGTTGCTAAAGGAAATGGGCCTAACCTGCTGGGACGTGATTGGTTAGGTCCACTCGACATAACAATGAACAACATCAATCTCATCACAAGCACGACTGACCTCGAGATGATACGAGTGATAGAAAAACATGAGGAAGTATTCCGGGATGGACTAGGTACCTACCGTGGTCACCCAGTGGCGATACATGTGAAGAAAGGAATGACACCAAGGTTCCTAAAAGCTCGACCGGTCCCATACGCCATCAAAGAAAGAGTTGAAAATGAAATTGATAGACTTGAAAGCGAAGGGGTACTGCGCCCGATTTCTTATTCCGAATGGGCAACACCGGTAGTACCAATTATAAAAAAGTCTTTTCTTAAATTCGGTGACTACCGTAGCACAGTCAATGAAGCGACTGAGTCGGATACTTATCCGATGCCAACAGCAAATGAAGTTTTTTGTGCTACCGTAGCTGGAGGAAGATTCTTTACAACACTGGATTTAGAACGAGCTTATACACAGGTGGTGGTGAATGAAGATACATCCAGATTATTGACCTTAAACACATGCAAAGGATTGTACACCGTACATGCCCGGGAATTTTTCAACGTTTGATGAGTTCCTTACTGGCAGGCATCGGTGGAGTTTCGGTACTAATCGATGACCTCGATTATTTCATCGATGCGGTCGCACAATGCCGGAGATGCAGGAGAAACTCGATGCAGTGTTGGATAGAATAAAACGAGCCGGGCTGCGACTGAATAAAGGAAAATGCAGGTTCGCTAAAACCCAAGTTGAATTCCTAGGGTTCATCATCGATTCGGAAGGCATTCATCCCGCACCCAGTAAAGTAGAATCTATCGTTAATACTCCGGAGCCCAAAAACAAACGCGAACTGCAGGCATTTTTGGGACTGTATAATTTCTATGAGAGATTCGTGCCACACAAGGCGACTCTGCTAGAACCACTACATAGGCTTTTGGAGACAAGTCAGATATGGAAATGGACAGAAAAGAAACAGAGCGCGTTTGAAATGGCTAAACGTTTTATTACATTTGACCTGACATTGGTACACTATGACCTTAAAAACCGCTTGTACTTACATGCGATAGTTCGGAATATGGAGTCGGGGCAGTTTTAGCACACGAGATCGGTAAGGATCAGGAACGCCCCATAGCCATGGCTTCAAGGACACTACATACACATGAACGGAGATACTCGCAGCTGGATAAAGAGGCAGCAGCTATTATGTTCGGCATCACGAAATTCCATAATTACCTCACGGGTAGACATTTTCGAATAGTGACAGATCACAAACCACTTCTTGGAATATTTGACCCAAAGAAACCTATGCCTAACATGCTGTCACCAAGGTTAACAAGGATTGCCATTGCACTGACATCACATAGCTATGAGATAATTTATAAACCTGGAGCGATCCTGGGGAATGCGGACAGTTTAAGTCGCTGGCCAGAGCCGGTGCCGGATCAGTCGGAGTCACAGATCGGTGAAATTTTGTTAATGGCAGAAACACCCGAAGAATTTCCGTGATGTAGAAAACATCGCTTCAGAAACAAAGCGAGACAAATTATTATCTCAAGTCCAGTACCACGTTCAGCGCGGATGGCCCGCCAAAGTGACTGATAGCGAATTACGCCTGTTTTGGTTGAATCGATTAGAGTTATCACTTCAAGATGACTGTATACTACTAGGACATCGTGTAGTAATACCAAAGACGCTGCGCCAAGCAGTATTAAAAATGATACACAGGACACATACAGGAATTGTACAAACAAAGGCATTAGCCAGAAGTTATGTGTGGTGGCCAGGGCTTAATGACGACATTGAAACTTTGGTGAGCGGATGCGCTAAATGCCTTGAACACCGGCACATGCCCCCAAAGACCAAACATGAATGAATAACACCAACAAGACCATGGTCAAGAATTCACATCGACTTCGCTGGACCTTTTCACAACAAATACTTTTTGATAATTGTTGATGCTTACTCCCGTTGGCCTGAGTTATTTATGGTCAACAATACTACATCGGCCACAGTTATACGACTTTTAAGAACAGTATTTGCTACTCATGGGCTTTGTGAGGTGTTAGTATCAGACAACGGTACTTCATTTGTGTCAAATGATATGAAACAGTTTTTACAAGCCAACAATATTCGGCATATTACCACAGCACCCTATCACCCTACCACCAACGGATTAGCAGAAAGAATGGTGCAAACTATCAAAGATAAATTGCGAAAAATGGATGATTTGACATGGGATATCAGAATACCAAATCTATTATTGGGTCTTCGTTCTACTCCGTGTACTACGAACAATAAAACACCAGTAGAGCTATTGATGAACAGACGTTTGCGGACATTATTAGACACAATACATCCAAATAACCTGCAATACAAACGAACAGAGAACCAGATTAAGGACAATAACGAGAAGAGAACTAGAGAGAAAAATGTCGGTCAGAATGTAATGTACCGGAATTATAGCAACTCAGGTTCTAGATGGTTACCAGGCAGGGTAATTAATAAAAGCGGTCCATCAAGCTACAGAATTGAAACTGACGATGGTACAGTGGTCAATCGTCACGTGGATCAATTATATAAGAAAACTCCTACAGAACCAAGATCGAAGGAGGCACAGGGAGGAGATACAGCTGACAATACAACCACGACACCGGGAGAGCTGGAAGATATATTTGGAGATAAAGATGAAGACATGAGAGAGACGCTAGAATCTGAAGAAATAATTGAGATTCCTGATGCTGATCAGTGGGCCGATATTTTAGGGATACCAACAGTGGATAGTCCCCATGATATGGCAGGGAAAATTAGGAACAAGCGTAATGAGCATGCTAAAACCTCTTATCAGAGACCTCATCATTCTAAGGATAGTCAGCTCTATTTGTACTAATTGATTTTGTAAATGATTATGTTGTCTTGTTAAAATCAGAAAGTTAAGTTGATTGTTAGAGTAACAGTTAAATTAAAACTAGGGTTATTTCAGTTTATTGTTTAATCATTGTATACATTTACTGAGAGGGGAGGTATGTCATATATAGCTATGTAGGGTCTAGTTTTGCTGTACAACTTTATTGAACATATAATAAAGATGTAACATGTAGGTAGATTGACATTGTTTTTGTACACTCAGTTTGTAAGAAAGCTCCCTAGCTGAATAAATGATTCCTATCAACTAATGTGTTTTTATGGACAATCAGGACATAATAATTAGTTTTTATGCAAATGAGAAGAGGAAGTGAATGGAACATGAAGCGATCCAGGAAAATGTTTTGTAAGTCATTTGAGGTTGAAAAACCGACGAAAACAAAGTAGGCATAGGCAAATCATATTGGGTAAACGGAATATATCTGATAATGTATATACCAGCCCGTCAACTCATCACACTTTACAAGTCCTAAAAACTGCAGCCATCAATCCCCAACCAACAGATTCACCAGCACCGTCAACCAGTACAGCTCATAGTGAACGAATAACAACATTGGAACAAATTATTCCTTTTATCGATATTGATGTTTTCCTATCATCCACAACACTAAAAATGTATCGACAATTTTACTAAGTGCGGATAATGGGGCGTAAAGATCCGACAGGCATTACCTTTATTTATTGAGTGTTTGTTTGTCAACATATTGTTACAACGGAATATGCTTTAATCATTATACCAATAAAGATAAGTCATCATAAACATATGGTAGTCGAACAGGTCTTTTCGACCAACGCACCACGGACAAATTGTGCTTCGGATATAATAGACCCCATGCAGCACCAACTGAAAGTCATCAAATTTGACTAACGCAGTGAGCGTGTTAAAAGATTATGCTTTCAATTTCACGAGATTATGTTTTTGTTTAATTTATTCCAAAAGTTTGATATAAGAAATGAGATGTACAATGTTTAATTACCTCATCAAACTCTTGTGTCATTTTCTTGATGATAAGTGTGTGGTCCATCTGTGCCATGTCTGGTGTGACCTTCCCACGGCACCCAGAGGCATTGATGAAAAACTGCATCAGCTGCACCAGTGCCGCTTCTCGATTGGTCTTGTACTCTTCAATCCACATGTCCACCACTTGCTAAATAGTGAAAAAAAAAATGGTTGCAGATAATAGAAGTAGGTTAACGAAGAAAAGAAAGAAACGAAAATCTATATACTTACGTTTATAGCTGTCTTATTGAATCTAAGTATATTGTACAGGCTATTCTCATCATCACCAGGCAGCAAGACCGGCGGCGGCGAGTACGCGGGCGGCGGGGCGGTGCCCCGGCCCCGGCCACGTCCGCGCCCTCCACGGCCTCGGCGGCGCAGAGGAGGCGGCGGCGGAGACTCAGCCAGGCGCCCCACGAAGCCACCGTCGCCTCTTCGGCCACGACTACGAGTCACCCGCTTCGTGGGTGTAGGAGACGGAGACCTCGGCTCCTCTTCTTCATGGTGAGATTCCTCAGCTTCTTCTCTAGGTGGTTCAGTAGCCGTGGAATTAGCTACCGCGCCGACGTTAAACCCCGAATAGTTCACGTTGGGAGTCTCAGGCTCGTGGACCGACTGTCCACCGTAATCCGTCATTGGAGTCGCTGGGGTCATGGGATTCACGTATTCCGGAGGAGGATCATCCATCCGAATACGTTTCCCGCCACGGCGATGCATTATGTTTGTTGATGAATAATAGTTTGAAACACGAATTTCACACAGTTCACATAACTTTAGCTTTACGTATTAGACATTTTTCATATGACACAGACTACGTTATTGATTTTTCGTCCAACTGAGAGAAAACCCGTTAAGTGAAAGACAACAACAATCGATCGACGCGCGCCGGCAGCCATTACCCAGTATAAGTATATATAAGAAAGATGCTCTGTGTCTGTGGCCATTACAAAATCAAAAATATTTGTTGACGTTCGTCAGTTCATGAGTTCAGTGATGTCAAATCAGAACTATTTGCATTTAGTCGATCTCTTGGCTTTCTCATCTGTTACTGCTCAATACATAAAATGTTGCTAGCTAAAAACTGAAATTCGTAAATGACATCATTAATTTTCAACCAGGCAACTCTTGCAAAGTACTGTCATACCTTGAGGTCGGATGATTTTGGAATTTTATCGTTTTTTACATTTCCTAAGCGTAAAATATAATAAAATGGCTAAGAAAACCTACGACTTGTTGTTCAAACTACTCCTCATTGGTGACTCCGGCGTAGGCAAGACTTGTATATTGTTCAGGTTTTCAGACAACCACTTCACAACGACGTTTATATCGACGATCGGTATGAGCCACCTTTGTATTTTTGTCACCAAAGCCTTGCCTTGATAAGTTTTTTTGTGTTTAATTTTTAATGAATTAGGTCTGATTATGCTGTACCCTAGTAGATAAATATTGTACCACGCGGTTACTATCTAATATTTGAGTAACATTGTGTGCTTTCGTGTCTTGTAGGTATCGACTTCAAAATAAAGACGGTAGAGCTCCGCGGAAAAAAGATAAAGCTTCAGATATGGGATACGGCGGGCCAGGAGAGGTTCCACACCATCACCACGTCGTACTACCGCGGCGCGATGGGCATCATGCTCGTGTACGACATCACCAACGAGAAAACATTTGATGACATCGTCAAGTGGTTACGGAATATAGACGAGGTAAGCAGGAGCAACAGCAGAGCACCAGCTGCTGGTGCAGCACATATGATCTCTGCATGGGTTGGCTTCCATGTGTTTACACTACTGATACAATACAGTGGTCAAGTTATACATACATATAATAGGTACCATAACCTTCCTCAAAACATGGTCTATGAAATGAGGCAAGTTCATTTAAATGAAACTTATTTCTCAAGTTTTAATAAACTTATTAACAGTTAGAATGAACTGCAGTGTAAATTAAACATTAAGGAACATGTTGTTTGTCATCAAGATAATCAAGACAGACAAGACAAGACGAGCAAGACATCCAGTGCTGGCATTGGATGTCTTGCAGGTAGTACATAGGCCTCCCCTAAGTGTCACCACATTGACTGGTCCCGTGCATCTCGCATCCAGCGGATCCCCTCAACCTGCACCAAGATGTAAACTTAATCAATTTTATGTTCATATAAATGCTACAGAAAATATACAGTATTCATGTATCACAACAATTTCTAGCATGACATCATTTTTCACAGGCATATATGCCTACTAAATAAGTAACTGTAAATATGTAAATTTGATGATATAAACTTATCATAAAATACATAATATATTTACAGTTATTGGTGTTGACATAAGTTTCAAATAATTCATGTGGTTACACTGATTTTAATACTTATTTTGAAAATACAGTAGAATCAGAATGATGAACATGCAAACACAAGTTGGGTCTTAAGGGTACACTAGTCGGTCGTACTTTCATACAAAACAAACAAACGTGGTATGGCGATTACTCCACTGTTTGATGTACGTTCACAATAAAACATTACATCGACTTGTCTCATCATTATCTAGCCCTGTAAGGAAACAAAAAAGTAAAACAAACATTTACTTTTTCAATTTTGGAGATTGTTTTTTTTTCTATTTCTATGGAAGTTTGACCGACTAGTGTATTCTTAAACAGTCAATACTGTGAAAACATATCTTTTCAGTACGACTCAAGTTTATGCAACCAACTGCTTATAACAACCTATTTTGAGAATAACTCTTTCGGCTAGAACGAGGCGCAGTATTTTGTTCTAATACTTATGTACCTCCGCTGCCCCACATTGCTGCTTTCTTCCCTAGCCTAGTATGTTGAGTGGCGCACGTAAATCGCAGTCAGCATTTTTAATGAGTTCCGTGAAGCGAAAGTGTTTCTCAGTTGAAAGAAATAAACCTATATTCCTTACGATGTCTGTCTGATGATATCAGACTGGGTGATGTCTCACTTACCATGAGAGAAAAAAATAAATAAGATGGACCCCTGTTTAATGCCAATGTTTTGAAACCTAAGTGTGTGTGGGTATCTTCTCAAGAATAAGTAAACAAAAAATAGTGTATATCTGGTCGTTTTGTGCGTCGTCGTCTGGTTAGTAACTACGTCCAAATGTCGCCAGTCCGCTATACCCAGATTTTACTGTTGTAAGTGCTTAGGATTTTAGTTCCATTGCCTATCTATCTTGGTTTTACATGAGCAAGGTCATTGAATGTTACACATAGTGATCAGTGAACATTGTAATTCCAGCATGCTAATGAAGATGTGGAGAAGATGATCCTCGGCAACAAGTGTGACATGGAGGAGAAGCGAGTTGTGAGCAAGGAGCGCGGAGAAGCAGTGAGTATGAACTTTATACTTTGTGAATCAGTACCTACATAACAATGTAACTCTTTTTTAACTCGAGTATAAAACCAAATCCTAATAATGATTTTCTATGCAGACATTGTAGCCTATGTCACTCGGATCGTACTAATAAATCGCTTGCACCTTATTCACCAAAATCGGCTCAGTAGTGGGCGCTACGGTGGAACATAAAATGTTAGAAACAAACAGACTGCTAAAACCCCAGTTGTAAAAATGACAGTGATTAACAACAAATTATTGTAGGAAATGCTGTAAAAAAACAACAAACCTTGCCTATTGTTAGTCAATATCCTCCTACAGCTTCCTGTATTCTGTGCACAAATATGTTCAACATAATATGTGTTCATATGTTGTTATACAATGTAAAACATTATTTGCACTACGAGTACTACGACACGTAAGCAAAAGGAACCCTTGTCGCTTTTCTTTGGTTGTCACTGTGCTTATTGTACCCAGGTAGGTTAACCAAGTGTTTATCGACGTTTTCTTTTCCGCATCAGTATAATACGCGTAATTTTTCCTTAACATTTCTGTGACTATCTCAGTAACCATTGTTTGATTACTGTTTGTTTTAGCTCTGACCTACATGAGTGAGCATTGTTTCATGAACGAAATCTTAGGATTATTGTATTGTTGTGTGCCGCGGGCATGTTTACGCTCGGCGTCAATTAGCGCGCGGCCAGCTAAGTGCACGCGGCAGCGCACTGACGATGAAGCCGCGCGCCGCGGTGACTCACGCGCAGATAGTACTCACTGTTCCAAATGCGTGTGTGGTAAAATCCATTTGATGATTGTGTCGGACAATATGAATATAAAATAGAATATTAATCTTTATCGAACGTTAAATTTGAATGTATACAAATAAATAAAATTGAAGTCTCTGTTTGTAATATCAAAATAAGAGCTTTTCGCTGAATGCACATGAACATAATTATATACGGCACAACCACATTTTAAAATTTTTGTCTGTCTGTTTGTTTGTTCCGGCTAATCTCCGAAAGGGCTGGACCGATTTTGACGGGACTTTTTATATGATATTCGGATAATTTTATTTTAGAATAAGAATCGGTTCCGTTCAAATAAATTAAAACCCTTGGTAACAAAATCAGATTAAAACATGGAAGTAATACTTTTATATAAATATGTTACGCGAACGAAGGTCGCGGACAACAGCTAGTTCATTAATAATTATAAGACGACACAGACGTAAAAGCTCATCATTTCATCAGTAGAAGACTGGTTGATATTGGTAATGGCGAGTTATAACTGTAATGTATGTGTGTGCGCAGATAGCGCGCGAGCACGGCATCCGGTTCATGGAGACGTCGGCGAAGGCCAACATCAACATTGACCGCGCCTTCTCCGAGCTGGCGGAAGCCATCCTGGACAAGACGTCGGGGCGCGAGGCCGACGCCGACCACGCGCGCATCGCCGTGGAGCGCCGGCCCTCGCGCGCGCCGCCCACGCGCGCCTGCTGCACGTAAACACGCGCGCCTGCTGCACGTAAACACGCACGCCACTACACACACACCCACCCCTCCGCGGTCACACTCACACAATCTCAACTCAAACAAACCGTTTGTACTGTCATTGACGTATTTAAGCCAAAACATCATCCGGAGGGAGACATACAAGTTTCTCCAGTCATCCTTTGGCTGTTGAAGCCATAGTAAAGACGCTAGAGTTTTCACAATAAGTTAAGTAAAGCCGTGTTATATCTAAAGCTGTAGAAACCATCGGGTGCAGGCGTGTACGAGCAGTGTCGCCGACACGTAGCGGGGCGACGGACGGGTCCACTACGCAATGGAACACGACGCAGCATGTCGCCCCGGCGCCGGCGCAGTGCTGCTGTCTGCTCTCATTGCTACTTACGATGCATGGGAAGAGCACCTTGAGAGTATACCGAGTGCCGCACCTCACACGGACCGCGCCGACGGCGACGGCCGGATGCTGAAGTCAGCTCCTCTCCCATACTTCCAAGGTTCTCTTTAAAATAGGTGAACATACTCTATGTAGCACCTGTTCATTATTTAGCTTTTCAAATTCTTGTTCATTGCAATTAAAGCTGACTTGTTTCGAACTAGAACTATTCGAGTTCCAGGTTCCAGTCACCCGCAGAATGTCTAGTCGCATCATCAATTTGGGTGCAATTGAAAAGCAGGTTCCAAACAGATACACCTTGCAAGGAACTTAAATATCTGGTCTCAAATAATTTTGCATGATTAATTTAATTCTTCCTCGCTTCGGAGTGTTTTATACTTAAATATTTAGAGTGTTAATTGTCTAGTAAAGAAAGCTAAGCCGCAGTCACTCAACCGCATCTCATTATAATGGTTGGATGATTGAGAACTTCAAATATTTTTCAAAGCAACAACGCACACCAACGTGAACCAGACTGACATTGTATAAATGGTTTAATAGTGTACCGATCGGTCAGCGAGCTGCTGGCGCTGCTGCTGGTGCTGCTGCCGGCTCGCGAGCGCCTTGTAACATTTGTGCAATACATACGTACGGACTCGACGTACAATCGTACATGTTTCACAGATTATGTGCTTAAGTTGTGAAGGTGTTCAGTGTGTGTTGGGGACTAACCACACTTATTCAGCTCAGTTCAGGTTTTGTCGACAGAAAACAACGATTTTGTTTGGAATGCGTACGCACGCGGAAAGCTGAACGGATGCGTACGCATTCCAAGCAAAATCTTTGTTTTGTATGGACAAAAACTGAACAGAGCTGATTAAGTGTGGTTAGTCCCTTAGTCGGCTGCCTGTGCTCGTGTCGTGTGAAGTCGCGGGCGGCGGTGGAGCGGCTCGCGCCCACCGGCTCGGGCGAGACGACGCGGCGCCACATTAGCGAGTCATGTTGTGTATACATCGATGCCTTAGTTCACAATTGCACTAACTACAAAATTACCAATTTTCACTTTTTTAATGCCAAACACTCTAAATTTCATGCTCTTTCATTTGCGCGTATCGTAATACCGTTCTTCCGTCTCTTTCTACAAAAAACAGAGGTCACAGTTGTATTAAATAAGTTCCATTTATGTTCCATGAATGTTGTACTAAACTAATGACCTTTATTTTTGTAAATCCAATCCAGATACACTTTAACTGATTTTAAGTTCCTCAACTGCAGAACATTTCAAAACACAAACGTATTATAATACATTTACAATATCTGCTCACGCATCGCGGTTTTCGATCGATCGGTATTGGATTTCTGGTAACAAGTATATTAAGTACGTTACGTTTATTTGAACTGGAACGGGTTTGGCAATTTTTGAAGTGCACAAATGTATTAAATGGGGGGTTGTATGTTTATTTAGACATTTTGAAAAGGTTACGTATATACTAATATTACAATATTGAGATATGATGGAGTTAAAGGACTAGTCTTATGAATAGATGCATATTTGTTTTGTTATTTTGCTTTGTTTTTCTACTGTTTTTGTCTAAACTTTAAAAAACTTTAATGCTCTCTCCTGAAAATTGACAATTTAGTAGTTAGTGCAATTGTGAACTAAGGCATCGACATATTCACAATTAGTCGACAGCGCGTTCTACATGCGTCCGCTCCGGCGTGCGCGGGGAACGGTGCTGCTCAGTTGTTGCATACGATGAACTAGTCCCCACTGCACACGGGTGCGTCCTGTGATCACGGCGGTCATAACTAAACTCGATAAACGCATCGCGGATGCATGTTGAACGCGTTGGTTCGGCCGTACCCGTACAAAGTTCCGATCAGCAAACTGTAATACATTATCTCACTGAACTCGATAAGCGTTCGTGTTTGTATTAACATTAGTACTATGTTTAGTTATTGTGTCCAGACGCAGACTGCTTGTATACTTAACTTATGCTGTAGAGGTTACGTTATATCGCGACATTAAGCTTAGTATATGCATACAAAGTGTCGTTGACGCGCGACCAGCAAGCACATATCCATGAAGCAATACGGAGGAGCTCGGCAGCGCTTCACACGCCGCATTTACTGTTGCTGGTCGCAGCTCTGGGTTAAATCAATATCGTATAGTTATTTAGTCGCAGGCCGTGGGCTCCGTCAGACAATTTTGCTAAACTGTTATTATGTGCTTTGTAGCAAAATTGTACTACGTTTATATTTAATTATTAAGTAATTATACTCTATAGTTATGTACGTTAATGAAATAAATAAATTACTATTTTATCGTACGGTGTATGTGTTTCGTCGGTTTTTTCCTGCTTTTATAAATAAACATCAGCATTGTATATTATGTTCATATTAAATTACTTACCGTAAATTGGTCGTTAATCTTTTATTTTTCTTGAATGCTCTCCTATCCCAGCGGGTCATTTGTTACCTTAAGGGGGGGCCCCCTTAAGGTAACAAATGACCCCCCTTCCCGGCGCGTCTATCGTCAATGCGAGCATGGTCGAAAAGCTTGTTGTTTCATCCAGAGCCACAGCGGCGATTTTCTTTCAACTCCCCTGTCTTACCCCGCCCCGACCCCGCACAACTCGTCTCCCGCGCACCTCATACCGCCTAACGCGATGACATTGAACGAAAAATAGTGTTCGAAAACTTAGACTTGTTCCAGGAAATACGTGTTTTTGAATAAGTCTTACAAGTGTGTGAAATAAAAATTTGTCATTAAGAATCTCCATTACATGTGCAAGGTTTCTATCGTGATGATTTCTTTACTTTTAGAGTTTATGAGTACATTATGAACGGCCAAAGTTCAGGTAAAATTTGTGCAAAACAGCAATTTTTGGAGGCTTATACTGAATTTGTTTCTACAATTTTTTATTTTTTGCTCCCATAGAAACCTAGATATAGTGCACAAAATACCTATTAATTCAAAAAAATCAAAGACATGTATAACAACTGCATAATCACGTACGAGCGTTTGTGTGAAAAGTATGACGGGTTGGCCGCTCTTAAGAGGGAACACGGACTGCGAGGATTTTGAAAAATAGGTATTTAAAGTTAGTATTGCCGTCGCGCTGCGTCAAGCCTGCCCCCGCCCCGTAGGGTGGGATTGGGACAGACCGACTGTATCACAAAAAAAATTGATCGACTTTTCGGATTCCCATTTTTTGTCCTCGAAAACTGAGCCCATTAAATTATTTTTACTTTTAAATTTTAAGTGTAGGTATGTCTAGGTTGAGATTCCTATCAATTTCTTAAAAGTTAGAAACCTTTCGAATTTGTCTAGTAGTCCACTAATTACGGCCGTAAAAATTGGTATTTTTTTGTCTATTTACGGTTTCAAGTTTTTTTTCCTTTGTATAACTGTAAGACATTTCTTGTTGCCAAATTTCATAATTCTAGGTCAACGGGAAGTTAGTAGGTTTTCCATTCCTTTGTGAAATCGCTAAATTATGCAACATAAACGGTCATATATTTTGATCGTGTCGGCTTACCAGTTAGAATTATTCAGTGCTCCAAGGGGTAGTAGACTTGAGTATTTGTTCAGCTTGATACCTCCAAGCGCTCCTGAGAAAACGGATCTTGGCAGACAGGCAGACGGACAAAAAAGTGATCTTATAAGGGCGTTTGTGCACTACAAGGAATTTCCGGGCCGTTTTTAACAAACTTTCTTCAAAAAGGTGGAAGTTCCCGATTCGGCTGGTTTTAATTTGGGTTTTTTAGGGTTCCGTACCTCAAAAGGTAAAAAGTTACCCTTATAACATCACTCTCTTGTCCGTCTGTCTGTGCATGTGTCATTTTATATACTATAACTTTTAAGGGTAAAATAAAAAACTTTCTGCGAAAAAAAACCGACTTCCAAAGAGGCAATAAAAAACTATAAAATAACTTTACTTTCGGAAGTCGGTGGCAAAAAACAAACAAAGTCACCGACTGTAACACGAAGTTTTATAAATTTACTTTTTATTTGATATTTAATTTCTTAAGAATGTAATGTAGGTAATTAAGACAAATTTCCAATAATTTTTTGCGTTTTTAGTAGTTTAGAACGGATTTTTTTAATAGATAAGTATTCTGAACTAATTAAATATTTCATTTCGTTTGCATATGTAGAATAGTTCAATCTACGAGCTCGAAAAAGTGCTGTCGCGCATTTTATGAAAAAGTTCTTCGGAATTTTGTCTTTATACCTGGGGGGGGGGGGGAAGGGACACGCGGTAACCGTTTTCGGGTTCCATTCCACCCTGTATAAATAGATCTGGAAAAAAATTGTGAAAAGGGTGACCGGTGACTATTCTCCACCACTAATAAGTTAAAGTTGTCGAAGTCCGAGTTTTCTCAGAATAAGAACGCCAAAGTTGGCCATTTTATAACGCAAAAATCACGTTGAAAAGTACAACTGATGTTACTTCGATTGAAACGAATAGGTATTAAATATTATGCTAGTCCTCTTATTAACTTGTCGATGCAACTCAAATTGTGTTCGAAGCGTTTGTAGTTACCTGCACAGCTGTAACATTTGCTTCGATTCAACTGGACAGGTGCAAGTGGTTGTGCAGGATAGGTGGGGAAAATATCCTGCGCAGGGCTCCACACTGGCATCCTGTTTGGGATGGATCGACGATACCCCATTTTATAGCCAGATTGTAAGTATCTATAGTCTGCGCTAAATCAACCTTTGATCAATGGGCATGCGGGTTTTGTTTTTATAAGAGTGCGCCACGTGTATTTCGAATCGTGATTGAATTATATTATTTAGTAAACCCGAATTGATTGTCAAATTCGCGAGTGAAACCGCGGGCATAAGCTAGTAAGTGTTATAGTTGTTCTATCCAAAACATTTTGTAGTGAGGGCAATCTAGCGCCCAAAGGCCTGTTGAACAACCGCACAGATAGAATATGATTAACGTGACGATTAGATATTAGAATCAGTGCACAACGGAGGCACACTAACAAGCAAGCCATACAACTTGGACATTATTTTATTTTTTAAGATAAAGAAGTATTGCTTCTAAAAAACGATAATTGTTTGTAATAACAAATGAATAATAATTGTGTTGTTTCGTTTCGGCAACCCTGGAGGCCTGGGCAGTAAGGGCGCGTTATCTGGAGTCTGGGGTCAAGTGAGCGGCCGCGATAGCGCTCAGTCGCTCACGGCATCACTCGCCGCGAACATGGGGCCAAAGAGTAAAGTAACCATGGGGCTGCTACGTCTCGTCGTGTTTGTGTTTTGTTTCCAACTTGCCCACTTCACCGATCGTAAGTGTTATCTAAACATAAATAACATTTAAGCGCTGACAGCTTCTTACTGAAGGCTATCTTCACACACAAGCCTTCAGCAAATAGCTGTAAAGAGCTATTTGCTGAAGGCTTGTGTACGTTATCCTAGCAGGAAGTGTGTCCTAGAGTGATATGAGTGGGACGAATAATTAGTGTATGATCTGCTGTGTGTGTGCACCACATAAAAAATTGGTGCGCTTTGTCGTTTTGGAAAAACACTGGAAAAATGATAGGGTAACGTTCTTCCAGCAGGAAAATTCTAAACGAATGATCGGAGAGAGAAATATTTTGCATGGCTAGAGAGCTTATGTTTGTGTAAAGAGTGCACCAAAAATATATGTTGTACGTCTTCAGGTTCCGAGATATTGCGTTTCCTGCTAGGGTAATGTTTTGCAGAATCGTGTACCTCCAAAACCAAAGTATGTGCGACTGTAGCATAAACATACACGAGTAGCTCTATATTAGTGCGTAATACACACAGAATAAGATTCAAAAAAATAGCGCCCTAAATGAGAAAACGCAGAAGCTCGCTGAAAACTGTATTCAGTCCGTCTTGACTCTTATAATAATCATAAAAAGTTTCAAAAGTGCACATGCATGCGTTATTGAATAATATTGCTAAAAGTCAAAACGATGGTGTCATAACTTTGACGGCAAATTACAAGAAACGGCTCATATAATGTCTACATTATCAGCATACAGTTAGACCGATAGTTCTTAATTACAATAAATAATTCAGAAACCGACCTGTCTTAAGGAGTAAACAGGACTTCCAAACGATAAGTATGTCGACGAGAGCATGTTAGTGTCTACCGGATAACGTACTAAATGGCAAGTTCAAATATTCACAGGAATTTTTAATAATCCTCAATTAGAAGACAGAAGGTAAATTGTTTTCAAAGTTTTAACTTTAGTGAAAGTCGGTTTTTCTCGATAAATGACTCAGCAGAACTGATAATGTCGTATGTTGATAACGTGCAGCACCATGCGTCATGGAACTGGAGTGCGCGGAGTGCGTGCCGGACAACATGCCGCTGGTGACGTCCCACCGCGCCGCCAACGGCTCGCTGGCGGTGCCGGCCGGCGACGAGCTCACGCTGGCGTGCGGCGGCGGCAAGTTCCTCGCCTACCCGCTGCGCGACACGCTCACCGTGCTGTGCGAGCAGGCCCGCTACCGCGTGCGCGCCGACCACTCGCTGCGCCACCTGCTCGAGCTCGGCTGCCAAGAGAGCATCTTCGAAGATCTGCTGCACCAGGTGACATTTGCCAAACGTCTAAGAACAATCGTTTTATTTATTTCAAGAAACTAAATCGCCACTGTTTGAGGCCTTCCCACGATTGTTATTTTCCTTGATGTTCTCCACATTCCATAGAGAATCTTAGCTGAGTGAATATAATTTTTCCCGTGCAGGTTGACAATTGCGGCAGCCTGCAAGGGCGCGCGTACCTGATGCGCGAGACGGGCCCGCACTCGCCGCGCCACCTAGCGGCGCTGTGCTTCGACGCGGACCGCGCCCTGGCCGCGCGCCTGCGCATGAGCAGCGCGCCGCACAACGCGCTGGGCGTGCCGCCGCACAGCGAGCAGACCGCTCCGCTGAGCCTGCTCGGCAACTTCAACCACATGTTCGACGCGAGCACGCGCCACGCCGCCGAGCGCCTCTACTCCGACGACGTCCGCATGAATAGGCGTCTGCACGAGCTGCTCAAGCACGAGCGCTACTCCTTCGCAGACCAGAGCCTCACGTCCGCCAAGCTGCTCAGCAGTCATTACTTCGAGGATCAGAACATGCGCGTGACGGACTTCGTGTCCAACCGCGTGGCCGTGTGGCGGAGCGTGGCGCGCGGCAACCTGCACCACCTGCAGCACGACGTCGCCAAGTTCCTGAAGTTGAGTCGTCCGCACGCCGAGCTGGACGTGCACGCCGGCACGCACGGCGTGCTCTCCTTGCGCGCGGGTCACTCTCGCACCGAACTGTACTTGAAGGCTGGCCAAAGGTTTCCGGTGCCGAAGTATATCTGGACGGTGGTGCACGCCAAGCAGGTGAACAAGGCCGTGGCGCTGGTGCTGCTCAACGACCCGTTCGTGGCCGTGAGCGAGATCCGCGAGGCGGTGTTCTGTGAGAGCGAGTGCGGCCGCGTGCCGTGGCTGCACGAGCTGCGTCGCCACCGCAACTACGAGAGCCCGGTGTACGGGCTCGTATTCTGCTGCAGCCTGCACAACTTTACCAGTGTGGTCACCGAGCTACCACAACAGCTCGTCAATGTGCCACCAGGGAACGCTGGCATGCTCACAGACTTCTTTGTTTAGAACTACTGTGATTAATCAAAACTGTAAGTATCTCCTGCAAGATTTGTAACATCACCCTTTAACATTAGTCTATTCTAAGCTGCTATGAAACAAACCAAAAATATGTTGTGTAAGAAACATTTTATTTAAAACATTATAATAGATTTTATTCGCCAAATCCTTAATCCTTCTCAGCAATTGCGGTCAGATGTCTGTCAATCTCGTTTTCAGCCAACACTCTGAAAATTTTAAACATAATTACTTAGTAGGTATTGAAACTGGATATCAATTTAAAAAACAAAACATTGTACAACCAATTGACCAGATCACGACGTACAAGTGGATGACTTTTAGTATG
The DNA here is from genome assembly GCA_947578425.1 of Eugnorisma glareosa. Classification (NCBI taxonomy): domain Eukaryota; kingdom Metazoa; phylum Arthropoda; class Insecta; order Lepidoptera; family Noctuidae; genus Eugnorisma; species Eugnorisma glareosa. Next base: position 643,429 of record OX387957.1, on the reverse strand, counting down.
CATGTAAAATCACTTAAAGAATCAGGTGCTCCTTTGTGGAAAGCCATGACATTTAATCTTATGCAAAAAATGTATGTAGTTATGTAAAACAATATGTAAAATAAAATAAATAAATAAATAAATAAAATAATAGCACATACATAACGACACAACAACATGTGAGTGTCTGAGGGTTACTACAGGTGTGCGGCGCAGGTGAGAAAGGGTGCGGGCAGCGGGGCGCCTAGGGCGCGGCATTACGTGTGGGGGCGCGGCATTACGTGTGGGAGCGCGGCGCGGGCGGATACCAACTGGCGAGCGACAAGACGCGGCGGGCCCCTGCCCGCTCTCGTTGCCGCTCGGCCCCCGCTCTCCCGCTCTTGATTAGGACGCGTCCGCACGATTCCCTTGCATTATCTTATAAGTCTCAAGCATTTGGTTTACATGCTAAGCGATCTGCACCCAGTCCCACCTGGGTCGCCTACTTAACACTACATTCATGTTGGTATTCCTGGAAGAGCTACACAGCATATCTGTTTAGCAGCTACAAACTCACCTGAACTGTGGGTCATCCTTCGTGACCAGTCCTACTTCTATCTCTGAGGACTTGAAGTCGACAGACAGCACCTGCGACAGACAAGAGATTGCGAGCTGCACAACGTCGTCAGCGCTGAGGTCCGAGCGCTTCTTTAGCTTCTTCTCTAAGTAGGCGTTGGCGTCGGTGGCCTTCGCGCCCGCCGACACAGCTTTGTATGAGCAGTAGTAGCCAGACGGGTCGGTCTTGTACACACACGGACCTGTTTCTTCATCATATGCTACCAGCATCATGCCTATAACAGAAAGAAGGATAGCCTTACAATTAACTCCCCTTGAATTGCATATACAGCCGGAGGCAGCACTAGCAGCTATCAGGCTTATGCACTTAGGCATATGGGGCAAGAACCACACCAGTCCCCACGCAGGCAGCCTGGACCGGGTGATTGAGTATCAACCTCTCAGCGCTGCCCCATGTGATAGGACACCTAATAAACCTATGTTCAACAAAAGCTATAGGATACAAACAACAGAGGAATTAAGGGATCAGTCAGGAGTCAATGAAGTACGCATCTATACAGATGGGTCTAAAACTCAAAACGGCTCGGGGGCTGGCGTACACTCCCTAGACCTCAATATCAACTTTCAGCTACCACTAGGCGAACACAGCTCGATATTCCAATGCGAGTGTGTCGCCCTAACATAAGCTGCAACAGCCGTAAAGCGTCTAGGGATTCACAACTACGCAATCAGATTTGTATCTGATAGCCTAGCTGTGCTTAAAGCCCTAGAAAACAAACAAACTAACAGTAAATTAATATTTGAATGTCACCACGCCCTGGAGAGTATATCGCGGTCTAACAGAATCACCCTCCAGTAGATAAAGGGGCACAGTGGATCCCTAGGCAATGACGCCGCAGACGAACTTGCTAAGAGAGGTTCCGAGATGGCAGTGCTAGGCCCGTACCTACTCCTTCCCTTACCTTTCTCACAATTCCGTACATGGGTTCGCCAGAGATCAACTGAACTTCACAACAACAAATGGTCACGGTCTACGGACTGCAGGCAGTCCAAAATGGCGATGCCAAGTCTACATCCGCGACTAACAAAACGACTGCTCAGCCTAAGTAGAAATAACCTGAGAATAATAATAGGGACAATAACGGGCCATTGCCCCCTAAATAAACATCTCTTAACATAGGCGCCACGGACAGCCCACTCTGCACGGGCTGCTTTGATGCCGAAGAATCAGCCGCCCACGTCATCCTGGAATGCGAGGCCGTGGCTACCCAACGCAAACAAATCCTCGGAACGGTGAGGTCGCTCCGCGAAGCCTGTGAAGCTCCCAGGAAACTTCTGTGCTTCTGGGCGGAGCTAGGCTGGCTAACTTAGCCGGACACCTACGCACAACGGACCATATATGAGAGTCTAAGTGCGGAAAATGGAGTCCCTACTCTACTCTAAGAAGGATACCTTAACACCTGCATAGTCACTGGATTGCACGTCTCTTGATAGATTACATGTTGTGATACAAGTTTGAACATGTAAAAATTCCAATCACCAAAATATGCCATGTTTACAGATTTATTGCAGGAGGTTCTGAAGTTCTTGAGACATCAGACAATTAAGCAAATCGAAAAAGAACATGAATCCGCAAACTAAAGTAAAGTTCCAAAAAAGAAAATGCATTATGTTGTTTTGTTGTGGACCCGCAATCCGGCAGTATAGTGGGATTGCGTGGATCCACGTTAGGGCATACTCTAAGGTTAATACAGAAATGACAGCAACAATGCATTTTTCGAAGCTTTGTGAAATGTATAACTCACTGCATCCGAGCGGGCGCATCTCAGCATTCTGTGTGTAAACTTGAGAGATGTCAGCGATACGGCGAGTCAGGATGTGCACGGGGATCTCTGTGCCATACTTGTATTGCCAGTTGGCTGCCTCATAGCGAGCGCGCTGCACCTGTGACCGGCTGTCCGCTGGGAATCAGAATAACACATTCATTACTATCATCGGAGATACAATACTTTTGGCCCATTTTTAAAAGCTACTATGACTAAGCTGTGCTGACATTATATTAGACACAATAAATTGTTTTTAGCACCGAGGGTAGAAAATAATAAATGAACTAACGCGATTGCCTCGTTTTTTAACCCAAACTTCGTACTTTCTTTATTTTTATTGGTAGTATATGTATACGGTGTTCTCATCTCACCTATCATGCCCGTCATGACGGCTCCGATACGTTTAGTGAGCGGGAACAGATGCGTGACAGAGGCGGGGTCCAGCAGGCGGTCAGGCACCTTGCGCTGCGCCGCCACCACGGCCGCGTCCGCGCCGCGCAGCGCCACCGACGTCAGGCCGCCTTGGTTGATTGCCTTCAGTGCATATTCTGCAAAACATTTGGAATATTAAGTATGATACATTGAAGTCAAATACTTGCAATTTAAAACCTTTGGCCTATCAGAGTAGACAATGTTAGCGGCAATGACTGTACGTTTTTGAATGGACACTCGATAATTTATTTGTTTTCTATTCTCAAGTAACATAAACTGAGTACACACGCAATTGGATCAATGAAAAGTAACAATATAACAAGTTAATAATGCTGCATTTTCTAAGAAGAATACGATTGTTAGTATTAGAGGCTACCGCTATGTGCAAGTCATTCCGGGTAAATTTAACTACTTACCGACTTGGTAAAGTCTTCCTTCAGGAGAGAAGATAGTAATATGTCTGTCAAATCCAGCGCTACTTTCTCGTGCCATTATATATGAATTAAATTGATAAAATTGCAAACCGACGAATATTATACTTTATTTGACAGCCGCTCAGTCAGTCGTGAACTTTTCATAGACAACTAAGTTAACTTCAATTTTCTCAACTCATCACAGAATTTCGTAGTCGATGGTAGTTAGAGGTAGGAACAGACTTAAGGCGGAAACATACTACCAAAACGTGACGCTACGCCACGCCACCCGACGCATGTCAGTACTTATCAATTCTATATATTTAATATAGTCAGAAGCGCATAGACAACACGCTATGTGACCACACGCCGCAACATCCAATCGATTTGGATCAGCGTGTTGCCGGGAGAGGGGGGCGACACGCCACCCGACGAATCAGCGCAGTGTGTTTCTAGTTAACACCCGACCATGCGCCATTCTTTCGAGAACATTTTTAAGGTTATGATAAAAGAAAAGATTTTTTTTGTTAGTTTTTGTTTAAAAATTGGTTTAAAATGTCGGATGAAGAATTAATAGAATTAGTGAAACGGTACTCAGTGTTATATGATATGAGTTCAGTTCATTATCGTGATCATAGTATTCGAAATAATGCCTGGGAAGAAATTGCAGAACAATTGCATACTACAGGTAAGTTTTCAATAAAATGTAATTTGTCCCATTTACTTACCTACTTTCTATCAGTACCTACACAGTTTCTAATTATTTATCATAAAAATAGGTACCTCATTTATTACATTTATTAGTAAGTACCTGCTTGTTTTTAGGGTTCCGTACCTCTAAAGGAAAACAAATCAAATCAAAAATGTTTATTTGCAAGAAAATACATAGGTACAAATTACAAGGGAAGATCTTATGTCCTATAAGTCATTGTATTCTGCCTGCAAGCAAGCGACAGGAACCCTTATAAGATCACTTTGTTTGTCCGTCTGTCTTTCAAGACCCTTTTTCTCAGCAACGCGTCGAGGAGTTGAAATTAATACAAAGCTGCTATTCAATTCAATTTATTATAAAATACACTTTAACACAGATTTACAAAGTATTTTGTCTTCCTCTCCTTACAATATCTACTTGCCACGGCACTGCACCTTCGTTGGAATTAAAATATTCCTTAAATTTATTTCGGACAGAAAAAGCATGTTGTGTAGAATTTCTGCGTAAGGTGTCCAAGTCCTCCAAAGCTGTAGGTCCCAATGGCGTCTCATTATCATCTTGTGTTTGACAGCCAGATGGCAAAGTATCAATACCTAAATAATTGTGTAAGCAACATGTTGCTAAAATAATTTTGTCCACCATATCAGGTTGTACTTCCATAGGTTTGGCGAAAACGCGCCATCTTGCTCTTAAAATGGCGAAAGAATTTTCAACGATACGTCTAGCACGGCTTAGCCGGTAGTTGTATATTTTATTGGGTTCATTATTGCGAACATCATTCTTACTATACGGCCGCATTAAATACGACTTCAAGGGAAAAGCTTCATCTGCCACTATTACGTGTGGTAATGGTTCCAAATCGGGAGATAAAGATTTATCAGCAGGCATTCTTAATTTGCCTTGTTCTAAAGACTCTCCAAGTGCAGATTTACTGAATATTCCACCGTCACTGTTTTTTCCATATGAGCCTACATCTACAACCAAGAACTTGTATTTAGGATCCACTAATGCCAGGAGTACTATTGAATTTTCTCCTTTATAATTCCAAAAATCGGAACCACCATTTATTGGACAAGTGATATTCACATGTTTGCCGTCCAATGCACCACAACAATTAGGAAAATTCCAGTAATTTCTGAACCCTTCTTCAGATTTTTTCCACATCGCGGTGGTGGGTTCTGGCATGTATATTGGGCCCAATTTGTTCCAAATTGCTTCGCAGACATCTTTTACAATTTCTCGCACGGTGGTGAATCCCATTCTATAATTGAATGCCAATGATCGAAATGAATTCCCTGTGGCTAAAAATCTGCAACAAAAGAAAAAATTACAATTATAAATTTATTAATGTGTTCTTTATTTTTTTCCAGTGGAGATTTGCAAAGATCGATGGGGAAAATTGAGAAATTGTTTTACCAATGCCCTTAAGAGACGCCATAAGAAGAGTGGCCAAGCCTCAACTAAAATTGTACCATGGAAATACGAAGCACAGATGGAATTTTTAAGGTCTCATCTTGAGGGCAGACCAACGATCACAAACTTGTCTGATGTAACTGACGATTCAACACAAGAGTTGCAATTCTCAGATGAAACCGAATCATCTCGTTTTAATGCAACTCCTGGTCCAAGCTCTTTTACTGTCAGGACACCGACACCAAGCTCTTCTTCTGTAAGGACTCCAACCTCTTCATCAAATCGAAATAAGAAAGGAAATGAAGACAATGTTGTGCTTGTGACAGAGATGGTTAATGTTATTAAATCTTCTCAAGAAGCGCGACAAAAGAGAATGTCAGAGATGGATGAAACAGATTATTTCTTCCTGTCCATGAGCAAACAATTAAAAAAATTACCTGAGATGGACAAAGTTAATATTAAGTTTCAAATGCATAAACTTATACATGATGCCGAAATTAATATGCTAAAAAAACGCGAACAACTATTGAGGACGCCGCTACGTGTGATTCGGAACCAAACAATACAATATCCAAATACTTCGCATCTAAATACAAAAAACAGTGTAACATCAAAAACCCAATTTTATGAAACGAATAATCAAAATGGGAGTGACAATGTAGTACTTTCCGAAACAGCTCGAACATTGAATAATAATACCCATGTTTTTGTAACGAATCATCAAGATGTAAGTGACAATGTAGCACATTATGAAGAAGTTGAAAACGAAAGTGACGAAACAAGTCTGAGAGAATATTATATTAATTATAATAATAATGAATAGGCATAGATAATGTAAAGAAAATGTTTTGTACTTACCTGAGAGCCACTGCCAGTCTTTCTTTTGTGCTTATAGCTTCACGATAACTTGTTCCTTTCTTGTAGATGTCATCTTTAATAAAGTCATGTAAAACATCAAATTCAGTTTCATTCATCCGAAAATATATATGATATCTCTCACTATCTTTAACCAATTTTTTGTAAAGGGTGTGATATTCACCGTACATAGCTCTGTCTTGATTTATTTCATGAACCCAGTATCGTCTGCGTCTAGTAGGTCTTTTTTTTATTAACTGTTTCTGTACAAAATATATCCCCAAAATCTGCAATAAATCTTCTTCAAAATCTTCATCTAGCTCGTCTTCAAGCAGAATCGAATCCATGGCCACGTCACACGTCAATACACTTCAGTCTTTCGTGAGAGACTACACTACACGATACGTGTTGTAGCATGGCGTGGCGTGTTGCCTATATGCACGACGAGCGTCGGGTGTCGACACAACACATCGCGTTGCGTTTTGATAGTATGTTTCGACCTTTAATACTATGAAAGCTTCTTCAGTCAAAATATCACAATCCAGTCAGTACAATTCTTAGAAGTAACTTTGCCCAAAACTTTGTACGCAAAACTATTCAGTGGGATATGTCCGGAACGCATATCGGAACTAAAGGACGATGCGTCAAAACGTCCCCAACACTTACACCGACCAACAGAATTAAAATAAACCCACTGTCTAAAAAAACTGTGTCTGTGGTTCGGTAGCACAACTTGATAGTTTGTAGCACTGCACTACCCTATAAATAACCTCTATGGCACTACCGGATAAAACTTATCAAACGTTTTCTCAAATTGTCTATGATCACAGTTGTTGTGATGTTGTCAGCAGTGTTGCCAGAAGGTTACATTTCTTACATTTTTCGTAACTTTTGACCCCCTCGCGTAACATGTAAGTAATTTTTACATTTTAGGGTAATTTCGTAACTTTTCAGAACAACGAGATTTGTAATGCTTTTTTGCAATGCGGCATTCTTGCCCTTTAATAACAGAGCCAGTTTACGACCACATGGTAGAACAGTACGATATGAGGGTTCTATACGTAATATTATAGAAGTTAGCTAAGTGTAAAACTAACAGATGCACAACCTCGTAGTTTTGGTTCAAACTAGAAAAATAAGTTAGGTGCTAGACTAGATAGTAACAACAGTGAAGATGGCGCTGCGAACAAATTAAACTGTCTATTTTATCATAAGATTAAATAAACCATTAGACATCATAGATTCCTTTACATTTCGCCATTTTACTGACATCAATTTTCCTCCGACCTCCGACCCCAAGAACAGGTAAATTAAAAAAAAAAACAATAATGTAACTTTTACAGCAAAAATGTAACATTTGAGGAAACGAAACTTAACTTACGACTCAAGGGCCCTGGCAACACTGGTTGTCATTGTCAGCAACTCAGCCAGCATAGGTTGTCAGTGAATCGTGTGTAGAGGTTGTGTGAGTTTGAATTTGATTTCGATTAATTTTATCACTTTGTTAGTTTCCCGTTTTTATATTTGAAATAAACAGTACAAATTTCGAAAGCATATTTGAAAAATATAGTAACATTTCACTTATCATTTTATAATCGCTGTTTTTTTACTATCACAATGCCGAAACCGAATGAAACCGTTACAAACACGAGCGAAAGAAAATCGTTATTTTCGTCGTTCCTGGAGGTGATGGAGGCTCGTGAGAAACATAAACAGGTCGACAGGCAGCTGCAGGAAGAGAAATTTTCGAGAATAAGTCAGAAGATCTATGATTTCCGTGGTAAATTAATCGCGCCAATTGTCTCATTATTGACATAAAACGGTCGAAAGTGGGTAGCCTTAGGGGCAGCTTGTTTTGAATGAAAGTTAGTAAATTATTGATAATTTTAAATCAGATTACAACTTTCAGTCATGCCATTCAATTGGAATCCCAACCGCTATCTGCTTTTGTATTTATTTTAATATAATTATATTTAAGCTGTTATAGAATCTGCATTTTACTTAGTGGATGTAGGTAGTTACTTTTTTTCAAAAACTTTGCACAATTACACAGTTTATTTATGATATTAATTATGTTTGCAAATGAAATGTTGAAGCATCAACTGATGAATCATTGTTTCATAATCAAATCAATTCAAATCAAGCCAAAAGTTTTTGACTTTTTTTGTTAGGCTACCCACTGACCCAAGGCATACAAGTGCCAAGTACAGTTGACATGAAAATAGCCTTTTGAAAACCTGTGTGTATCTTTCCTAATGTTACAAGCGTATGTAAGCTTAAAACAAATTTCCATCCTAGTAAAGAATTTTGAAGGAACTCACAAAATGACCAACTGACCCAATGGTACGTAGGTAACAAGTGTACACCAGTGTTTGAGTGGAGGCAGTGGTTGTCCAAGTTACTTTCAAAAAAATGTTTGTGTACATTTATTCAGCAGGCTGTACAACTTATAAGAACTTATACCAATAGTGGGCAGGGCACATGGGCCCGGACATGGTGATCAGTAAGCGAACATGGTTAGTAGTGCTAGCGTTGTTGTTGTTGTTGCAGAGCGGCAGCGGCGCGAGGCGTTGGAGCTGCGGCGCTGCCTGGACTACATGTCGCAGCACGCGAACGTGCTGGAGAGCGTGCTGCGCGGCGCGGGCGCGCCCGGGGCCGACGCGCCGCTCAGCGCCTCGCTGGTGCGCCAGGCCGCCGCGCTGCAGCGCTGCATGGCGCAGTGCGTCGCTAACGCCAGCCGCATTCGCCAGCTGCTTTCCGCCACGCACCAGCCGCAGATGGACACCATGCTCGCCAAAATGGTAAGTCACTTTTCAGTATGTCATCTGTATGTCTACACGAACACAAACTCTTGCCAAATATCCACACAGTCTAACCCCTGGAATAAGCGACATCAATATCTAGCGGAGTCTGGAGACATGGCGCGAGATATTGTGGAAGCATGCTCAAGAAGACCATAAGTCGAAAAGTCATTTTTTTTGCGAGAAAGTCCATCTAAGTTTTGGTCGTGGTTTTTGTTTATATTTAAACCAAAAAAATATTCTATTCCTATATGTTACATATCATTGGATGTATATTTCGAGCCTCTATTAGTCTATATTTTTATAATATTTGCTCTAAATTTAACCCAGTTAAATAATTCATCACATAAATTCCTTTTATATAAAAATACCACAATGTTTATGAATTTATGGAAAAATAGCCACAGCTCAAAACGAAACTAAGTTTTATTAGAGGTTTCAAATATTTTGTTACTTGTGTGAATAGTGAGTAATTTAAACTTAATAGTAGCTTTAAACTACACTATAAAATAAACTGATACAAATAAAGTAACATTTAAAATAAAGAAAGAATAGGTATTTATTAGTCCGCACAAAACAAAACACAACACATGGACAAAACACATAAAAACAATGGTGAAATTAACAGTACAACTAAATTATATAAAAGGTAAACATAAGAAAAAAAAAAACAAACAAAATTGGTCTGAAAAAAGGAAATAGAAAGTAGGTATTTTGAATTAAATCTCGTAGTTTTCCAAAATGTGGCACTTATTACTATTTGTTTTCAAAATTGATATCGTTTTTAAAAGTGTGTTTTTGTCTTTCAAAAAAATATACTTGCAGTCATGCAGACTGCTGGGTTGCAACTCACAAGATGGCAGTTTTTCTCTGAAGTAACCCACCATGGGTTACAAATACAAAAAGGGCAGTTTTGTGATTGGGCCAGTTTTGATGCGAAAATACTGGACGTCTTTTTCGAATAAAAACAGACAACAACATATTAACAGAATTGATACGATTTTTGCAATAAGGGTCACGAAAACAATTATTTATCGTAGTTTTTTTTGAGCGATGTGCCGTGCTGCTGCAAGTGGAAGCGTCAGGGTTGCCTGCGAAATTCAAACTTTCTTACTTTTTTGCAACCCTATTCTGTAACTATTTCATTAAAAAGTGGGGTTAAGAAGGCCCTTGCCGGCGCGTCTAACGTCAACGCGAGCAAGCTTGTTGTTTCATCCAGAGCCACAGCGGCTTTCAACTCCCTCGTCTTACCCCGCCCCGACCCCGCACAACTCGTCTCCCGCGCACCTCATACCGCCTAACGCGATGACATTGAACGAAAAATAGTGTTCGAAAATTTCTTAAACTTGTTCTAGGAAATACGTGTTTTTGAATAAAGTGAGTAAAATAAATATTTGTCATTAAGGTGGATGCGAGTGTGAGTGAGAATTATAATCATTCAAATCATCAATACAGCCCTCCAAGTTCATATAATCCCAAAGAGTGACTTTTTCATAAAATATCTATTAAATAAGGTTATATGAACTTGGAGGGCTGTATTGGTGATTTGATTGATTATAATTCTGTAACTCCATACGTGTTACTGGCGCGATTCATATTTTCATCAACTTACAACCTGACACTGACCTGCAAATTGCAATAAACTTAAGAAAATATAAATTTCGCGGGCTACCCTTGCGCTTCCACCTTAAGAATCTCCATTACATGTGCAAGGTTTCTATCGAGATGTTTTCTTTATTTTTACAGTTTATGAGTAAGTACATTTTGAACGGCCAAAGTTCAGGTAAAATTTGTGCAAAACAGCAATTTTTGGAGGCTTATACTGAATTTGTTTCTATTTCATTTTTATTTTTTGCATCCATAGAAACCTAGATATAGTGCACAAAATACCTATTAGTTAAAAAAAATCAAAGATAGATGTGTAACAACGGCATAATCACGTACGAGCGTTTGTATGATAAGTATGACGGGTTGGCCGCTCTTAAATGAACTTAGAGGGTTGTATTGATGATTTGAATGATTATAATTCTATAACTACATACGTGTTACTAACGCGACTCATTTTTCATCAACATAACACCTGACACTGACCTTTGCAAAAAACGTAAGAAAATTTGAATCTCGCGGGCTACCCTGCCTGACGCTTCCACCAGTAATGTATGTTACTCCAGTAGGGTAGACTGGGTACGGTTGTGCCAGGGTACGGTTGTGACAATCGTAATATTTGCGAAACTATAAGGAATACCGGGGAGGGTGTAAGGGGAGAGAGGAGCGCCATGCGTGTCTGAGCGTGTTTCTCAGTATTGCGTCAGCCAACGCGCGACGTTGACGTTAGTAGAGGCCCTCAATACTTTTTACCAGTTAAAAGTAAGTATTTTTGTTCGATTTCTTTTAATGATTGTTGTTATATGTGTACAGATACAGTAATAAGTGTTATTTTTCATTATTTGTTAAACATTAGTTGTTTGATAGCAGTGCTTACTTTTTACGTCCATTATTTTGTATTGCTGTAGTGATTGATTTTTCGCGAAAGAGTGCTTTGGGTACGGTTGTGACATTTTTTTTGGGTACGGTTGTGACGAAAAAAACTTAAAAATAAATTGCTTTTAGATGCCAAGAAAACGTTTGAGGAAGACGGAAAGAGGTCAATGTGGCATAGGAAAATATGAAGATGCTTATATAGAAGTGAAACGAGGCATATCAATACGGAGAGCTGCAGATATGCACGAAGTTAATCGCATGTCTTTGTTGCGATACATTCGAAAACGCGATGAAGCCGGCGCGGACTACACTAAAGACAGCATCAGCATGGGGTATGTTGCTCATAATAAAGTTTTCTCTGAGGAGCAAGAACAGCAGCTGTCAAAATATATAACTCGTTGTGCTGAAATATATTTTGGCCTGTCTCCGAAAGAGGTACGGAAGTTAGCTTTTGAGCTTACAACTAAATATAATCTCAAGCGACCTGCTACTTGGCTTGAGAATGAGATGGCTGGAGAGGAATGGTTTCGCTCATTCATGAATAGAAATCCTTCACTGTCTGTTCGTGTAGCTCAAGCTACTAGCCTTTCAAGAGCAACGAGCTTTAATAAAACAAACGTGGAAGCTTTTTATGACAATTTGCAAATTGTTTTGGACAGACATTCCTATGAGCCACAGGATATATACAATGTGGACGAAACAGGTGTCACTACTGTACAAAAACCGGATAAAGTAGTAGCAAGACGTGGCATACGGCAAGTGGGAGCTCTTACTTCAGCTGAACGAGGCACATTGGTCACAGTTACATTTGCAGTAAATGCCTTGGGCAATACTATTCCTCCTTTATTTATATTTCCTCGGGTTCGTTATCACGATCATTTTGTTAGAGACGGGCCTGTAGGATCGATTGGAACTGCTAATCCTTCAGGGTGGATGCAAGATGCGTCATTTCTAGTATTTCTCGAACATTTCAAGAAATTTTCAAATGCTTCTCTAACGCATAAGATCTTATTAGTGCTAGATAATCATTCCTCACATATCCACATTAATACATTGGATTTTTGTAAAGAAAATGGGATCACTTTGCTTTCATTTCCTCCACACTGCTCGCACAAACTGCAGCCCCTGGATAGATCTGTCTTCGGACCTTTAAAAAAAGCTATAAACACTGCATGTGACGGGTGGATGCGAAGTCACCCTGGAAGAACAATGTCAATCTACGACATACCAGGTATTGTAAAAACTGCAACGCCTCTAGCTTTAACACAAGCGAATATTCAGGCTGGTTTTTGCAAAACTGGTATTTACCCTTACAATCGTAATCTATTCGACGAAATTGATTTTGCTCCATCTTTTGTAACGGACCGACCAAATCCAGACACTGAACAGAACAATCCTGCAACATCATCTTCTGCAATTGATAGGCAAACCCCTGTGACTGAAGCCACTAATAATATCGAATCATATTTTATAACGAACAGACCAAACCCTGACACTGAAGAAAACAATCTTGCTCCTAACAGTGAAATACCACCGGTATCTCAACTATTAGACTTTTCGTTAGGAGAGAACAATCTTGGACCTAATGATGAAACACCGCCACTTTCACCTTCCATATTGGGCGAATCTTCAATTCAAAATCATAGCAATGATCAGCCACTTGCATCATCCTCAGCCACAGCACTTGTTTTTTCCCCTGATACTGTTCGGCCCTTTCCAAAGGCTCCCCAAAGAAAATCAAGAGGTTCCAGGCTCAAAAAGTCAACCATTTACACAGACACGCCTGAAAAAGAGGCAGTAAGGCAAGAGTATGAAGAAAGACAAAAACGGTTGCATGCTAAACAGGTGAAGAAAAACCTTAATGAACCAAAAGGAAAAAATAAAGGAAAAGGAAAAAACAAAGCGAACAAACTGAAGGCATCACCGCCGTCATCAGATGAAGAAGAATATTTTTGTCTGGTGTGTGTAGGCGCATATTCCGATAGTAGGCCTGGCGAAAAATGGATAAAGTGCCAAGGAAAATGTGAACTCTGGTCCCACTTTGAGTGCACAGATGGTAGTCGCCATTATATATGTCACAATTGTGATGACTCTGACTAGATCTTCCTTAGAATTATTATGTTTCAGATTTAAAATTTACGTTTCTTTATTTTTATATATTGTATGTTGATTAAAATATTAACCAATTATTAATGTTAATTTTTTTTAAGAAGTTGATTGAGCTATAGCATTTATTTGTGATTTAGTTTGTATTTTGACATTGTTACCGTATTGTATAATTAGAATTCTTAAGTTAACTTTTTGGACTGATTGTAATTTAAGACTGATTAAAGTACTTAATTTATAAGCAAGCAAACTACTACAGTGTCATATTAAAAGTGATTGATGACCATTTTGGTGTATTTTTGAACCTGTCACTATCGACCCCAAGTACTGTCACAACCGCCCCTGGAGTGTGGTCGGTTGTGACATTTCTCTTTTTTTTTCTAACTTACTCCTGTCAGTTAGCCATAGTACTTAGAAATACAATTTTAGTATTTATACGTAGGCAAATGTACTCTTCACAATAAAAAACTGTTTTTTTACAACTAACTGCCACACAAGCAAATTTATTGGCCGTCAAATGAAAATTGTCACAACCGTACCCAGTCTACCCTACTCAATATTCGCATAGGTACCTACGTCAAACGTTACTGATCATGAATGATTAAAGAGAATCACATAAAAGAGATTTCAATAAACTTAACATTTTCACTCGATAAAAACGGTCGAACGTGTTCAAATAAATATTTAGCCAGTAGGTAATGCCTTTCAATACTCCATTCTCATTGAATGCTAATGTTGTCTAATAAACGTATAACGTGGCTACAACTGCTGCTTGATGGTCTAGTTTGTGCTGTCTGTGGAACTAACCAGACACTTGTGCAACACCCTCCCTTCCCTATACGTACGAGTATCGTTCTGTTTACTCCCACTTATTTTTGTTCATTGAAGTACCAGACTCTTACTCGCCGTAAATTTTACGGCAATGATCGGGAATTACCATGTCTACCACCAAACATACACACGTGCGATAATAGAGATTGAAGGATTAAAAAGCACGTACATACGTAGTGCGGTCATTAGCGGTGTTGATGTTACACGAGCTAATTGTGTTATTATTACCTCGTCTCATTGGCGTCCGGTGATGTAGAGCTTGCAGTCGCAGTCGAATCGTCTAGCAATGTTGTCTAGTAGGTCGCGAAGAGTAAGTATGCCGTCACATATTAGGTCACTGGTTACTACACATTGTGTGCAAAATAAGCAACAAATTACGAATGTAAGCTCACCGTTATGGCGTGTCACCATGTAACGCGCGCCGCCGCTGCGCTGGCTAGACAGGCAGGCAGCCTGACTTAAACCTTATCGAGTAGTTATCCTTAGCGCCCATTTTTAGTGGACACAAGTTTCAAACACCTATCTAAGGACATTTGGGGGTTTAAAACGAATATAACGATACCTTTTGACCCGAGGTAATAATAAACAAATATATGTAGCGGCACTATAAGAATACTTCAGCAACATAGAACAAAAAGTACTGAAGACTACCATCAATGTCACAGACGAAGAACTAAACATCGAAATCCTACATCGCGCAAGGAAAGTTATTCGCGACTTAAGAGTATAGCACAACCCACCAACAACTGTCGGGCAGTAGCCCCCCAGACACAACACCCGGCTGCTCGGAGGATCCTCCCTTTTCTATGGGGGGTGAAGAACTTAATACCCTGTTCTCCGTACCCTCAAATATACATACAAGAAACGCGCGAAAAACATAACCCTTACTTGGCAGTATGACAACAGCAAAACTAAATTTGTTTTTCATAGTATGTTAATGAAAAACAAAGTTACTGCTGCATTTTGATGAAAAAATCCCTTAACTCAGAACTAAACATCAAATCTTATTAAAAACAATTTTCGTTGAAAGTTTTTTTACGTTCTACATTTTTTCAAAATAATCCTCATCTTACTTTAGAAATTAGAGGGGGCGGGGAGATAGAAACTTCCACACATGTGTCTCACTTTTTACCACATTGGAAGTGGCTATCTCTCAAACGATTGACTTGGAGAAACAAGGATTTTAGGAACGTCGAATGTTATTTTTAAAGATTTATCTATTCTACACCCCGCAGGTATAGGTTTGATGACTTTTTTAAATTTCATTTCCATGTATGGGGCACCCCACTTCACGGAATACATCTACCTACCAAGTTTCAACTGTGTAATCCAAATAGTTTCGGGATAAAGTGGCTGTGACATACGAAAGGACAGACAGGACAGACATCTATAAGGGTTCCATTTTTTGCCATTCGGCTACAGAACCCTAAAAACGAGGTATCCTAATAGAATGAGATCAGCTCATAAAGCAATCGATACTGTTCTAGATGTTGTTAAGAGAGTCGTAAACACATCGCGCCGCACGTTAATGACCGACGTTTCCTAAACACATATAAACCCACCTGTCTACGACTAAGTACATTATATTCTAAGATAGTGCTAGCTTTTCTACAATTATGGATTCAACGGATCGGAGAATAATCGACTACTGTGCTGCGACTGTGAGTAATACTTTAATTGCATACAATAGAACCGAGATGAGAACCGAAGTGGCACAGTCAGCTCATCGCCTAGTGAAGTTGCAACGCACGATGAACCTGGTGTTATGGTTCAGGATACCCGATCAATGTTCAGGCAGGATACATTCGACTGAACACAGTTTCATGAAGCATAGTAAAGAACCATCTCGGTTAGACCAGCCTTCTAATAAAATTAGCCGCATTGAAATCAGACCACCCTTTTGGGAGCTATAATACCAAAGGTATACAGACAGAACGACATGGGCTTCAAGGCTTCGTTGTGATGAACTTAGACGAGAGGTTTGTGTCTAAGAGGTTAAGAGAGGAGGATCTCAGTCTCATCAGGTATATTCCATAGGAGGAAATGATGGTGCGAGTGCTTATTGGGAAATCGTAAATGGTCATTGATTCGTCACGCTAATTCAGAGAATGATTGCATACATCGTCAAGAAAATGCAGTAACTCATTAATCAATTAATCATCTGGCTAAAGATAAGTCCGTTCAAAACAATGGTTAATAACCTATGAATATAAATGGAGAAAGCGAATTGATAATTATGTTTATTTACACGAATGTTGATAACGCCGAATTAATTGTTCAGGCTCAAGGTGGTCGAATGTTGGTAGCCATCGTCTTAACGTTTCGGCGTGACTCTGAATATCTTGCAATTGTTTGTACTGAAGTACCTACTCAATAAGCTGTTGGACGATGTGTTAGTATTATTTTCTACTAAGGGTTACCCCAATGTTGATTATAC
The DNA here is from genome assembly GCA_947578425.1 of Eugnorisma glareosa. Lineage (NCBI taxonomy): Eukaryota > Metazoa > Arthropoda > Insecta > Lepidoptera > Noctuidae > Eugnorisma > Eugnorisma glareosa. The sequence goes on along the minus strand of OX387957.1, from coordinate 626,588 downwards.
TTGTCTTGTATTTTTAGTATAAGTCTGGAACAAATTGTTTTCTTGTTTGGATGGGCTATCTTAGCTGCGACACAGTTCTAAACGTGCCCGTGGGATAATTTCCGACCAAAACGCGAGCGAAGCCGCGGGCAACAGCTAGTTTATTATACAGCGAATCTGAAAAAAAGTTGGCAAGACAAGTGCGCCTGTAATAGAACAATATTCTTCGCGAGCACAAACTGCAACCTGCAGCACAGTGGAAAGCCACGGGATTGCCTCCAGGTTGAGTATGAGTGTGTGAGATGTGTGCGCCGATAGTGGCCCGTGGAGCCTGCTTGTGTCGCCACGTGTTGTGCAACGGATCAGTAGGTACTGGAATCTCCGTCTTAGCTAAATAGTAGCGACATTCGCACAGTTTCTTTGTATTCCGTGTTATTAATCTTGAACGGTCATTGTCGCTTGTTGGAACACTCATCGTGTCCGTGTCTCAATAGTTTCCAATATGGCGGACAAATTGCAAGTCAACAAGTTCACTATTCGCACTTCTCCCAAGTTATCGTGATTACAGGAACTTCGCCTTGGGCGACTCCTAAGAGTCCCCGTGTTGTGCTAATTGCTCCCTTCAAATCGTTCCCTTTGGCCACGAGCTACACGCTCAAGAGACGCGCCTCTTATACAGTGAGGAAAAAACAAATGAAAGAAGTGGTTTAGTGACCGCGGCACAGCGACTGCTCTGCCAGCAAGAGGCCCGGACTCCGCCAGCGGAGACGTGCGAAGTGGAGAGAAGAGATGCTACAAGCTGAATGTATCCCCCAAAGCTGTGCGGAGGTGCGTACTGGTGGGACCGGAGCAGAGATGTGTGTACAGGCTGCTCACGCCCCGTTTAGCGCGATCTAATACGATAAAATACGATCGTTTCTCACTTTCGCAAGGAACTCAAGTGGCCCGCTATCCGTCTTCGCAGGAACACTCGAATATCATTTCTCCTCTTCAACATCCTTTGTAACTCTGCATATCCCAGCTACCTGCGCGAACGATTTTCATTTACCGATCCTTCCGATGCTCTGAATAGATCTCATCTGAGACATCATCTCAATTTCCTATCCCATAAAATCGACTTCTATTCATACACTGCATGGACAGAGCAGGAGTTCTCTGTTCATGCAGTACGTTTGTGGAACTCACTTCCGTCTAACATTCGTGAGGCTAGAACTATCTTGTCTTAAAAAAGCAAGTCAAAGACCTCTTTTCTATACTTAAGTAATATACTTATTTGGTTACTCGTACATATGTTTAAGTTAGGCTTTAATCCGCTGGAAGATATTTCTTAATGTAATAAGTAGTACCTTTGTGCTCTTTTGTCTGTATGGTATTTCCTGTATATGTGTTTGTGTGTGTGCGACCGCCGCACGTCGCTCACGCGGCTTGTCATGCGCGCTGTGCGCTGCTGCCTGCTTGCCCGCCGAGTGCAGGGCTGGCCTCAACAAATACGAGTCATCTCTCCTCTCTGCTCAACCATTTCCACCACAGCTAAGCGGAGACGAGAAGTGTAAATCTCCGCTCGTCTTGTCTCCGCTTTGGTGGGAACCAGGCCGACGTGTAATGGGAACAAGGGACGCCCGCACCTGATTCAACTCGCATCACCTGAGGCAGCGAACGGGGCCCAAGACCTTAAGTCATGGGTGGACTGGACATCAGTACCGTAGCGCGAAGTGTGGCTGACTCCTACTAGCCTGCCGCTGTCCACTAGTAGCTAGGTCAATGAAGATTACTTGACAAATTAATCTGTATCTACACATTATATTCACAACAATGATTCTCATCAAACTCGTATGAGGTTGAGGGATGGTGTTTGTCGACGCACATCTTATGAAATATTCATAGAGAGGGCCTCAGGTGGCTGACCGAAATCGAGCCTCTAACACAGAGGTCGTCAAACTGCGGCCTGCGGGCCGCGATTTGGACCGCAGTGATACCTCACATTGTCCTATGTGGCCCTTCACCAGAAAAGTGTGACGCCCACTGCTCTAATACGACCATACACGAAAATAGTGCCAAGAATATGTGTGCTATAGGACATAACTAGAGGAAGTATCGTACCTGCAATTATACTATGACGAGTTACGGCTATTGTAATGTCAGTTTTTACGAATTCACCTTGCGATTTGTGAACGAATACATGAAATTGCTTCCTCGTCTACCAAGTGCCGTCAAGATTTTGATTGTCATACACTAATATCCATGTTCGCAACAAGTGGTTTACACGTAACAAAGACAACTGGTGCTTGTGAGCTTATTGATCGAAGTTGTGAGCTGTGTCGTTCCTGTTCCTTAGTATCTTGTGGGAACACGCCGCGCGACGCGAAACGTAACGACCGTCGTCCCTTCATAATTTGACACCATTTTGAACGTATGATATAGTTCATACAACATAATAATATTTCCCGGGTGTTGCAAAAGCTACACAGGAAGTCACAACGTCATTAAATAAAATTGATTTCGGTGACAGTAAAATTATATAAAATAAAAAGTAGTCTACATCAAAAAGTTTGAATGAAATATGAGTGTTTAACTCATGTTTATGTCTGGTAGTGTCCGACCGAAGGTGCAATTCTGGCCGAAGCCGAAGCCGAAGCCGATTAATCGGTATTCACCAAAACCTTCAGCCGAAGCCGAAGGTGTCATTGACCTTGAGAAATACGATAGTTACTTTGATCTCAGAATATACTAGATACATATTGTGAGAGCTTTAGAGATTTAGCCCAATAACGAGCCGAGTGACCAACATATACAAGTAGGTAATAAAATATTGTCTAAAATAAAAGTTTCAAATATACAATGTTAATTAAATATTTATTTACTTAAAGTAATTTTAACAAAAATAAACAAATAATCAGTCACATTTTTTTAATTATCAGACGAACACAAAATATTTCTATAAAATAATTGAGCAAAGTTACTACTGCGATTCGTTTGGTCCGGTGCGGCGGCGCGGCGAAACTCTGCTGCTCTACACTCTCTCCGTTCCGCTCTAGCATCGTTCAGTAAATTTCAAATTTTGACAACTAGCAAACCTTCGGCTTCGGCCAAACCTTCGGCAAATTTTTGGCCGAAGCCGAAGTTTTGGCCGAAGGTGCTTTTTTGGCCGAAGGTGGCCGAAACCGAAGCCGAAGCCGAAGCTTCGGTCGGACACTAATGTCTGGCTACTTTTTCATCCGTTTCCTTCGCACTTTGGAGTTTTTATGAACCCCTAAACATAGCGAAATGAAGAGCCTTAAATTTTGAAAAAAAAAAACTATAGTTCATTGCTTGTAGATAACAGGAAAATCTATAAGAATTATATCAATTGAAAATAAAGTCATTTTCCGGGGACAAATTAGGAAATTAAAAAAAAAAGTTTTGCAAACCTGTGTCATTTATCAATTGAAAGGGCTCGTTTTGAGGATCTCAAATATATTTTTGTTATTAATGTAAAAAAAAAACTAATTTGACTTTGGCATTGCACGGAACCCTATCCATGCGAGTTCAACTAGCACATAAGACATGGCCGGTTTTATATATACATTTTGTTTGTTGAAGTATAGTGTTATTGTGTGCTCCTTAGAAGTGGCGCACTCTACGTGAACCATTCAAGTCTCGCGAAAATTAATGTCTATTATGTTTTTGACGATCCCGCGTCAGTGTTAGTTTTTTTAGTGTTTTGTTACATTAATTAAGCTTTTTGTCGCGAACTCGTGTATTTGTTGAGTAGCTGCTGTACGTCCTACAGATACGTCTCTTCATGACTGGAGTGACGGAGTCGGAACCGCAGAATTGCAAGAAACGCATGAATGCTACTAAATATTGTGTGAATGCTGTACAATTACATGAGAAGACAGGTTAGCACATCGGTTGTGAAAGCTTAATGTTTGTTGTAAGTTATCACCTTGTGCAGAGATCGCGAACGGGAACTGAGCACGTCAATAACTGATCAGTTGTTTTTTTCCTTTATTTAGACCGAGAAGCGAATACTGACCTACCTCCTTCGATATGTCTAATGTTTTAATACAAGCATGCTTGTACGGCTCGGAAGTAATTCGTGAACGACCGACAGCAACAAATCCGAAGTTGTAACCATTGGCGGCACGGCAACCTCGCCAGCTGCCTCAGTCACGAACTTCATCCTAGTGTTCCATTGTAACGCGGTTGTTGTCGTTGCTTCAGTAAGACTTCGTGTTCCGAACAGCTGCGTGATTAGCTCTCTGTTTAAGCGATTCCTTATTACCGTTTTCTTTGTTACCGAACGGTTTTCGGTGACCGCTGCAAAGGGGAACAGCCTGCGTGAGAAGTGGTTGTTTTCTTAGTTGTTCTCAAGTAGCAAGGACAAGGCTTTGCGTGCACAGAGGTCAAACGGAAACCTAACAACATTATAATATCCTTAGCGTGATATGTTGCATGTTACCCCATAGCAAAGCTAATCAAAGTGAAGTGGTTGGTCGCTAGACGCTCTGCTCATGCTTGTACCTACGTGTGAACTGTGTGAAGTACGTGTACGGCGTGAGTTTCATGTACATGTTGCGGTCGCGTGACGACGCCCATCGCTAATGAGCTCAACTGCTCGCCCTGGATCCCGCGAGGCTTCCTGCTCTACCGAATATACACATAAACACCACTGGCACGCGTGACAACCACGAACTACACCATACTCGGCACCCGGCTGGCGGACGACGCGCGACCTAGTCACACGGATCCTGCTACTTCTAGCCGGGCTGGTATGAAGTAGGCACAGCACAGGCACACTACCCTGATGAATGGAAAACTGCTTGCCGGGGTGATGGGCTCAGTGCGTGGTTAGTATAGCTCTAGGAGGTGTACCGCCTCGTTGCAGTACCGTCTCGACCAAATCGTTAAAGATTTTAATGAGTTTTGCCGCCATTACCGTTAAGTCGATTCGGTAGAAGTACAAATAGCAAAGAATCGTTACTTGACTCGATAATATGTTACATTGATCGATGAAGGCTATTACTGGCTAAAAGATAACATCGCACTGACAAGTATTGTGAATTTGTGAGCCGTAATTGTGGCAACCGTTTCAGTACGTAAGTCTTGTACAAGATCCGTCGTGTACTAAAAAAACAATAAGGAGCGCCTGTGCCTGTCGATAATTAAATTTGTGTCGGTGTCGGGTGCTATATACGAGGTCGTTCGGTTTGTCGACCTGGTTGCGGCCGACGACCCTCATTACGCTATCTGGCCGATTACCTTTGTTCCAGGGTCCACGATCAGGGTCAATTCGCAACACTCTCCGCCACGTCGACTCAGCCCCCGCACTCTTACACTTGATTAAGACTGACCGGAATAAATTATCCTCTGGAATTGCTTCAAGTACGCCTCAATTTTTATGTCACTGGAGGTGCGTAATTTCTACTCTTCGCTCCTTGTAGCAAGATAACACTCACTAGAATGTGATAAACTTTTTGGAAAAGTTACTGTGTTATTATGCCGGGGCCCCTTGACATTTGTAACATTTGGTTGGCACCTTAACGCGTGCTTCCGCCATAATAAGCCTCTCGCCGGTGGAGCGGAACGCGAACGCGTTTGACCCCCGCCACGCGCACTCGCGCCGACTGCCCGCTGCCCGGTGCCCAACGTATCACGTTCCGGGACCTCAACGTCGTCGCCAATTCCTCAACACTATATACCCAAAACAAGTACAGCTACGTTGCGACGCTAGAACAGTTTAACTGTGGTAATTGATTCATGATTAACTGTATTTCTTGCTATTTTACAAATTAAGCGCGGAGATCGATCTCTATGGACGCTACTGCATTAATCGGTTTGAACATCATCATGACTCAATCCACTTATTAATGTTTTTCTAGGTTAATTGATTGCCAAGAGCTTTAACTGATTCTTTGTAACTGCGTGTTATTGCTCTGTTGCTAGTCTTTTAGCGTCTAACACGCATGTCCTCGTCTCATCCCAATAATAATGAAATAATACCTCTGCTCTATGGTTACGCGATTTACGTATAATATTCTAGTGTAGACACGCCGTTACCGCCGCCGGCTAGCAAGAGAAAGACCCCTTACGAAACAAACATTATATCTTTGTTTACTGAAGTACCATGGGGTATCATAGCCTTGCGGTGCTATGATGACCGGCAATGAGCGGTGATGCGGCATCAGTCATCCGCGATGAAATCACACGGCCCGTCAATTACCGCACGTTATCCAATTGAGCGCGTGCTTCACAATTATGACCGTAATGCGCTAATGCCTCCGCCACGGTCACCCCCGTCCAGTGTCCCCCCCGTGCTCGGCACCTTGTGCTTCCTACTGACCGTCGCAACATGTACCGGCCTGCGATACTCTAAGGGTATGACTTGCTTTTTCTAGGTGTTAAGTAAAGAGCCAAGCTGCTCTGAGCCTATACGAAGCATTAGGCTGTGTATACGAGTATGTTATATTTAAATCTGCTGGTTTAGTGGATGGAAGCAAAAAAGCAGCCGACAGGCTCGAACTCTTCCAACCGTAGAGATTAGATTAGTATTCCCCAAGATGATTTCATGGTTCGATGGTGTTGGTTTAGGTGTATGGTACGATTTTTTCGGTCTGATGAGATCAAAGAACAAACAGGTAGACGCGGGTACGGAGTTCCGATTTGATTTAACAAAGCTTGAATTGAGAATGTAACTTCCTCCATCGATCATTACTTGCCGTGCTAAATTAAATTACTTACCACATCTTGCTAGAGTGCTAGACAGTTCGTACTTAGCTCAAGGTCTCCCCACAATAAAATCTGTGAAAATAGTTATATTTTTTGCGTGAACGGTGCATATCAATAAAGTGTACCGTTCCTTGCAGAGGTATTCTGTAGGCTGTGCGAGTGTGCGCCTGCGCGGCGGTGGCGGCACGGCGTGTAACATTAGATTTCCCGCACGGACGCAGCTCGCTCACCGGTAATGTGATACACGTACTTACTACCCGCTAATGAGACGATATTACCTGATCGGACGGTGAAAGTTACCGAAAAAACGGTCCTCACGTCCAAGTCTAGATAGACACTTTTGAAACCTGATATAGAGAATGTGCGTTCACCTCGTTGCTAAGGTTTCAGCCTGCTCACATTACGTTTTTGAAAAGAGGCATCGTTTCCTCATCCTAAATGTTTAGGGCAGCTCATAGGGAAAGAAAAAAAAAAACAAGTTCAGAGATACACATTTGGGAGGGTCGTTAAACGATAACGAGATTGGCACGGGCCGCGTGGTTGTCTGCCGTCAGGAATCCGGCCCATGCTAACAGAGGCGGCGCGCGGCGTGAGCTCGTGAGTCGCGCTCGTGTCAACGCCTGCCACTCGGCCGAGCTCAACCCTTGGGACTTGGAAGCTCTACAGTCTACGCTGTCGCAAGTTTACGCGCACTTGAACCATTGACCTTATAACAGAATCCATGGTTTGTTCAAAACATCCGCAATAGTAATTTGATCTCGTCGTTGCGAATCGTTAATGATGTTCTTGGAATACTTGCGTATCTGTTCGATTGATTCGCGTGTAGGTAATTGTTTGTGACTTTGTAATGACGAGTTGAGAGACACACACACATTTAATGTGATCAATGGCTGAAGAGGTCGAACTTCTACGTCCATTACAACCGCGCGGCCAACTCATAAAATTTGATAAAACTTTGCCAGGAATTGGTGTTAATTTGTTACTGTACACACCTCTTTTCCTGAATTTGTTGCAATAAAAACTAAGACGCTATGACCAAAAATAGTTGGCCGCTTGAACCGCCACTTGCCGTAGTCTGTGCCTATGATTACACAGAAACTAAATAATGCAGACAGGCGAATAATGCATCAAAAGAAAGGTCTTAATTCTTTGTATTTGTTGAAAGACTAAATAACATCAAAACGTAAATATACAAAAAGTTATGCTATATTTAGTTTCCAGGTTATGGGTAGGTAGGTATCTCACCATAAATATCAAATTAATAGAGGCTTATGTGTATGGACAATTAGTTGCTAATTTGTTGCAGCGAATAAACAATAAAAATACTAGAAAATAACCTAACCATAACCTGGAAACTAAAAATAGCATAACTTTTTGTTTATTTACGTTTTGACGTTTTTTAGTTTTGCAACAAATACAACAAATTAAGACCTTTCTTTTGATGCATCATTCGTATAGCTGCATTATTCAGTATCTGTGTAATCATAGGCGCTTACTACGGCAAGTGGCGGTTCTAGCGGCCAACTATTTTTGGCCATAGCGTCTTAGTTTTTATTGCAACAAATTCAGGAAAATGGTATGTATAGTAACAAATTACCACTAATTCCTGGCAAAGCTTTATCAAATTTTATGAGTTGGCCGCGCGGTTGAAATGGACATGAACTTCTAACCATTGTCTGTTCACTGGTGAAGTGGTGGCACTGGACAGCACTCCGCCCGCGCCGCAACGTGCTGGCGCTCGGCCGTGCTTGCACGTACTGCGGCAGCAACAACAGATACCTTATCGTACGATTACCATTATACTATCTCTATCACTATTGTATGTAAGGCAGACGAGACGATTGAATATAAATAGCAGCCAATACACTTAGCTTTGACACTTTGAGGTCAATCCTATCATATTATCACGCGTGGTAATATGTAGGTAGGCTCCAATTTTTGAAGTGAAATGACTAAAGTATGCATATGGACGTACAATACAGTTGGTATGCGCCTTAAAATATGGAATACTGTGGTACGGACTATCAAACTGAACAACTTTCTCTATGGGACCACTATCGTAATCACAAAAAAATACGGGTGAACCCGCGATCATGGCGCTTGCAACAGCGTCGAAATATCGGGAGCTCAAAATAACAGAAAATCACGGAAGATATCCCGTAAGTGACAGTTTATGTGTAAGTGTACTGTAAACCGTGAAAGTTTAAAACAGAGTTCACAAAAAAATAATCAACTGCTCCATACAAAATTTCAATACCTACTCAACCCAAATGTATGGGACAGCTGATTATTTTTTTACGATTTCGATGATGGTCCCATAGAGAAAGTTGTCCAGTTTAATGGTCCATACCACAGTCTTCCTTAGGACTATACCGTTTCTGTTACACGTTGTATATACTTGAAATATGTAGATTCGCTCACAAACACCAAGACTTTCACACTAAACGAGAAGACATACAAACAAGATACACACTCCGACACAAAACGCGACTCAACCTACCAACATCCCGCTTAACAATACATTCAACAAGCCCTCTGGTTATGTCAATAAAAATATACAATATGTTACCCGAATCAATAAGAAAAGACTACTAAAAACCTCCATCTATTCAAACAAATTCAATTATCATTCTAACAAATATTCATTCTAAAAACTGAAAAAAACATATTAATAAGCAAATGTTACTACAGTGTCAACGAATACTTATGATATATCCTTGAAACTCGTATAAAATAAACCAAAATGTTCGATTTTAAGATCCCCATCTCCACATTATCTTTCTTTAGCTGTGCCCGACAGGGTCCACGATTGTTTCTTTTGGAAATATGTTTACCACCTAAGCCTACATTGTGGAATGCAATAAAGAATTGAGTATTGAAATCTCATAATGTAGTTGATCCATACATAGATTGCTCGTGTAAAAGCTCCTACAGTAGGCCTTAAAAATAGTAATTTTTACTAGGTCAGTCAGAGCACCGAGTCTTCGGGGATAAAAGGTCCAAGGTACTTGAAATTGGGATACTATATTCACTCTTTGTGTCATTATAAATAAGTCCATGTGAGGCAGCATAAGTCTCACAAACTTTGAGCAATTCCCTGATTGCCCCAGGAGTCGGGCCCAGCAGCACCATGTCGTCCGCGTAGCTGATGAACCCCCTTGTCTAAACAAACAGACAAAAATGTACATACCTTCATTCATAACCATTCAGTAATTAAAAAACTGAAAGCAAAAAACAACCACATTTTAAAATAAACAAAAGTTGCAAGCAGGCGGGGCCGACACCATTTTTACGCGACTGCGCGACGCAAAGGAGGGTAATGTATTTATCAGTCTATGTATGCATGTTTGTTCTTATGTGGCGCTATAGAGACCAAACGTGTAGGCCGATTTTAATGATTCTTTCGTCTTAACCTTGCGAATGTCACTAAAGACATGTAATAACCAAAATTCACGACAGCGACAACCAGACGCTTAACTGTCAAAAAGAAAAACTCAACGAACTACGTGACGTGGGGATCGTTAAATAAGTATTTAAAAATGATCTTTAGGTTCCTTTCATCATTTTTCATTTTAAATAACAGTTTAGGATAAATAATGATTTAAAGTTGTTCAAATTACTTAATAATCCCCACGATATTAACTCCTTTCATGAAATGACAAGATTACGTTTACCGTCATATAATTCTAATAACGAAGCCAATGAATCTTAACTAAAAAGTATTAAAAAAAACCCGATGCGTAAAAAACAAAAAAATTAAGTAGGTATCTGAAATAAGTAAAAACTAAAAAGAAAAAGCAAGCCCAGTAGTTTAGAATGTTGTTAAAAGTAATACTGAACAACTACACCATTGAAATAGTTTTATAATCGATACACACTAAGGGCCTTTTTTTCCATCCTCAGATAAACAACCAATTTGAAACAATTGACGACTTAACAATCGTGGAAGAACGTGAAATTCTTAATTATTTAAATTCTTAATTAATAATCGTTAAATGTGGTGGCGATTTTGTTCTAAGTACCATCTTTTTCTTTGTTGGTCACAGCGTCTGTTTTTTTTTATTTTCGATTACTGACCGATATTTGGTCACTAATTCTATTAATAATCGTTCCTTAAACGATAAATAACACGGTATGAATATTAAGAACTATAAGCCAGCAAGCGACAATAGGTTAAGTTTTTGTATTGTACCTATTGCAATCAACGTCAAATGCCAAATGTCCCTTTTTTGCTGTTCTTGTCTAACACGTTGAATACTGTATCTGTGCACCTCGCTTGCACGAAGATAGTGTGAAGTTGGCTAGTATAGACTACAGAGTACAGATAGCTATTCTTCAAATAATAAACGATTGAAAAATTGAAAATATTTATTCGCTTGATAAACAGACGGATAATTTTATACGCTAGATAGCTATTCGACGACTTAACTGAGGATGGAAAAATCGGCCCTTATATAAAAAAATCATAAATTCTTATGCAGAATTGAAGAATTAAATCATCTAAATCGGATGAATAGTTTAGGCGCTGCGGAGGAACATACGTAAATACAAACATACATACGTATATACATAGACTGCTAATAAAATCATAAAGGGGTCCTAAAAGGACGAAACAAGAAAATACACACATCAAAAGTGTCTAGGGATCAAGCATTTTTATGTGGATTTCTTGAGATTGAGATGTGGCTTTGTAATAAATTTATGATTTTATAAATTTATAGGGATCCTTTTTGGTGCATTTCATAATTTGAATCAGGAACTGTGAATCAAATTCGAGTAAAAGATGAAAATCAGCTGTCAATATTTTCCCTATAAAAACATACAACGCATTGAAGACATTATTAGTGCTACTGTTTCCCTACTACTGATTAAAACTAACGTTATTATGGAGCGGCGACGTCATTTAAGCAGGGAAGAAATGCTCAGAGCCGTGGGAATGATAGAAGCTGGTTCCCGGCAACGTACTGTGGCTTAAGCTCTGAATACAAGTCAGAGTGTTATCAGTCGACTTTGGACACGTTACCGAAGCACTGGTACCGTGGCTGAGCGCCATGGAGGACGGTATCGCTGCACCACACGGAGACAAGACCGATACATTCAAATCTTAACTCGAAGAGCTCCAACAATAACCGCCATGATGTTAGCCGTGAGGCTTCATCACTCTTCAGGGAACTTAATTAGCGACCAAACAGTCAGAAACCGCTTGCATGAAGTGAACCTTCATTCCCGAAGACCGCTACGGGTACCACCTATAGCAATGCACAATCGTAGGATACGATATCAATGGGCTCTTGAACACAGAAATTGGGCAGAAGAACAATGGCGTTTCGTGTGCTTTTCTGATGAGTCTCGTTTTGGTATGAGACCGGATACAAGACGTATACGACACTGGAGAACCCCTGGACGCCAACAGCGATTAAAATCCTGCCAGGAAGTCCATCCTTATAGTGGTGGAACCATCATGGTATGGGCGGGTATTTGGATCGGCGGAAGAACTGAGTTGATTTGGATCAGAGGCAACCTCAACGCTCAAATTTATGCTGAGACGATTGTATCAGACGTCATCGTTCCTCTACAAGTGCAAATCGGTCCCTTATTTCAGTTAATGCATGATAATGCACGACCGCACACCGCAAGAGTTGTAAGACAGACTCTCGCCGCAGCTAACATCAATGTCCTGCCCTGGCCTGCTCAGTCGCCAGACTTGAATCCGATTGAGCATGCATGGGATATGCTACAGAGAAGAGCTCTGCCGAATATGGAGGGTATCCAGTCGCAAGAAGACCTTTTTTTGTTGTTGCAACGAACATGGGCGGCCATTCCACAGCGTGATTTGGATGAACTCATTTTGAGTGTGCCAAACCGATGTTCTTGTGTTGTTAGTGTTCGCGGTAGAAACACGGATTATTAATTGTTTAAGTTACCCAATAAAATTTTAAAGAAAACTGTTATTTCAGTCTTTTTTTCGAACTTTTGTGTTAGTGGTTCAAATGTCAAAAATCCCTTTATTAGGAAAATGGCAAATTTCTTTATTAATGCAAAGGTGACTTGGTTTATCGTTACTGTGACAAACGAAAACACTTTATTTGATGAATCCTTAAAGAAAATTTTAATTAATATCAATCAGGAGAAAAGTTATTGCAAAAATATATGTTGATCCCTAGACACTTTTGATGTGTGTAGTTCAAATAGAAATCAATCCAAATGAATAAAGATGCTCTAAGATGTCTGTAAACAAAACGAACTCAACGACGACAATGTGATCGACGGTACAGTACATCGCCCGTTACACTCGAGACCACATTTTAATTTTCCGAGAGCCATTTGTTCTCCGCTCTCACATTCTTTTGTACCTGATGAGAACACACGAGGGGCACACGATGTCAGCGCCATCACGCCATGCGCCATCGCGCGGGAGCACAGCTTACAGCTAACGGGAAAAAGTGTAACAATAAAACAATCTGCTCTGTCGATCTACACAATGATAATAATTTAGTACTTAAATAGGGATTTGCATGTAAATGGAAATTCGCTTTCGCGGCGCGGCGGCATTGTGCGCAGATTGGGGTAATGATAGTGAAAGTGCGCGCGCGCAGGGCGCGTGCGGCGGCGCCCTGCCCGCACATGGCCGCGGTGGAGCTGGAATGAAAGCTGTGCCAGACGACACCAAGTTATTGTAAACACTTGTACCGTAGCTCTCTACTTGTTATCTGCTCTCTGTCAGTATGCAGGGCTGAGTGTGGTGACCTAATCATAAGACTTGACGACGGTATTGTATCCGCGCGGGTTTCGCTGCAGGCGGACTGTCCACATAACACGACCACAGTATAAATATGGACAGTATGGAAACTAGGCCTAGTTGTTAAAATACTTTTCTACGCTCCATTGCAGCATGAGGGTTGTCACTCATAATGTTTTTGAAATTCAAATTTATTTATGAAAACATTTGTGTTCTGAAGTGTAGTGATCAAACAAACGAGTTGAAATAACTAGTTAACATTATTTGTAAATAAAACATGTATAATCTCATGGCGTCGGATAATATTAGTAAAAGACGATAGTTTATAACACGGAACAGTCTAATATTAACACACATCAACTTGTAGGACTTGTACATATCCTTAGCTTGTTCAATATGGCGTAACTTTTTACATGTTACGCGTGAGCCGCGGAAAGACGAAAACGTTTCTTGCGCTAGCGTCGTCGGAAAAGGCCGGGCGGGCGGGCAGGTGTGCTATTCTATGCTGTCCTTAGCAGCACGCCTGCCCTTGTGCCCGCGTGGACCCAGAGTTGAAACTACGTCTTTAAATGCGCGTGTTTGTGTGAGTGTGCCGTTTCGAACGTTAGTACGTAGTTTGAGTACTATCCATATTTATATTGTGACACGACTGGGCGGTTTGGCGCTACTCATACGATTCCATGCTTGTCTTTATCAGCTGTTGATGACGACACATTATCGACTTTGTTTACATTACTTTTAAGATTGTTGTCTGGGTTCAATTTACTATTGAGGGTTATTTATGAATTAAAGATAAAGGCATTAACATGTAGACGGTATCGAATTGACAAATAGCGATTGAATCAGAAAGTAACTGATTTCAAGCAATATGTTTTTGTGTAGAGAATGAGCTTCTGGGTCAAGACTTCAAAAACTAAGATAAGACTTTTGTGTGTACAGTCGCCAGCACATCAAGTTACCATATACTGTCAAATTTCTCCAAATGATTTTAAACTATAAAATGTTTATGGTTAAGTTCAAAATCGAATGAGAAAATTTGACAGTTTGTAGTAACTTGATGCCCGGGCGACTGTATATTAGTAAAAGCGTGCAATGTTTAGACGTGTTACTATAGTTATATTTAAGAGAACTAGACCAACAGACGTAGGAAAGTGATGTGATGCTTAGTCATCATCGACGAGCGAGTAAAGACTGTGCGCAGCACTTGCCATCATTTGTATAATGCGTATTCAATTTGAGCGCGACCAACGACAAGTAAATGCCAGTGGGTGGGGAGATTTATTGGAATGCCGTATAATATCATTTTGTTAATATTTAAATTAAAAGATAAAATCAATTGAAAAAAATAGCGATATCCGTAAAATGCCGTATAAAAAATAAAGGAGAAAAAAAGACGTATAATTGTACTATTTTTGAATCTTCATTAATTGGACAACTTTTTATAGTACCTTATGGGCACCGACTGTGTAGTGTAGTAAATTTATCTAAAACTAATAGCACCCCAAGACACAACATTTTCTAGAGGTTCGAGTTCAAAATTCATACAAATACATTTTTTATTACAATGGCATGTCATAAATGCATGTAACAGCTGATGTCATCCAGCAGTTACAAACCAAAAACTAAATAAAAATATGATATTCATAGAAATGACAGACAAAGTAACTTTTTATTTAAATAACGAGAGAGTTAGAAAGGAATGTGGGAGGCTTTTGCCCAGCAGTGGAACACAAAAAGCTATCAACCTTCTTCTAATGTTTTTCGACCATATGTTATTGTCACGTCGCGCGTCGGTTGCTTCACGAGAACATTCTAGATTACGTGCGAGTCTTGAATGTTCCTGTAAGGACCTGTCTAGAAGATTAGAGTCTAGAATGTTCCACTATAGAATTGTCTAGAAGGTTCGAGAAAGTTGTGGAACTTTCTCGAAGGATGATGTTATAGTATATTATAGTGAAGAAGGTTTCTGAAAGTCTTGGAACCTTCTCGAAGGATCGGTCGTAAGGCGTCGTGTTTGCGGAAGCAGTCGGTCTGATTTTGGCTGCACAACGAAGCGAATCTAAGTGAACTAGTAGTGCGATAACTAAGTTTATAGTGATCTGTAATGGCGCCCGCAAACAAAATATAAAGTCGGTGTTTGATTTTTTTCTTACCATAGCATTATGGGTATCAAATGAAAGCTAGTGAAAAGAGCATTTCAAAAATATATGTATCTTATCACGGACTGTTTTAACACAAATAGTTAACAAACGTATCTATAACTAGCTGTTGCCCGCGGCTTCGCTCGCGTTTTGGGCGGAAATTATCCCATAGGCACGTTGTAAATATAACTCGGGGATAATGTAGCTTCCTATTAGTGAAAAAAATTTCAAAACCGGTTCAGTATATCCATAGATTACCCTCTACATACAAACTTACAAACAAATTTTACCTCTTTATAATATTAGTATAGAAGTAATAGATTATAATCTATACTAATATTATAAAGGGGTACCGTGTTAAAGGCTGTAGGGGCTAATCTCTGATCGCTTAAAATTAAAAAAAAAAACCTTATAGTATTTAGTTGCTCTAATAGGTATTGTGATTCCCTTTTCAGTTCATTATTTTTAAGCAATCGGGTTTTTTGTTTGTAAAATATAAATTTGTTACCTATAACTGTAGAAATAATATTAACATGCGGCATGTGAGCTGACAATTATAATATGATGTTGCGACCCTTTACGTTGGACCACTATTACTAGCACTACAGCCTGTATGATACGTATGTGTGTGTGTCAAACGCATAGTAGGGTGTGTAAGGATGTTCTTTAATTTAATTTATTTCTAATGCATGAGATATTATATAAAAATATTGTTTCTACACTCCTCCATATAAACTTGAACTGTCCCAAATTTCATACTGCTCCACCGCGTAATTTTCGTAAGAAGGGTACAAAGTTTTTGCTTTACGTAATAATATATATTTATTTAACCGATTTAAAAAAAGAGGGTACAAAAACATATCTGGACTTCGTGTGGACTACGTGATCATTTAGGTTTTTAATTTTAGAGTTTATGTGTCATCAAAAATAGGTAAGTATACCTTTTTTTTTATCGATGGGAAATCATCAAATAACCCCTCCCGCTCTGGGCTGAGCAGGAGGGAGTGTCAGACTTTTACTGACTAAAACCCATCCATGTTCCTTCCTTTGCCCTTTGTGTTCCAGGGACACGGTATCTCTTTTACCTTCAGAAAGTAAAAAATCAAAATTTTTTGGCGGCTGAAATTCCTATATTAGGCTACTAAAAACAGGTCGTCAAATAAAAAAACAGGAAATCCGTATTCATAGATAGTTGGATAAAACCATGGTGTACAGTTCAAACCATAAGTTCAATGAAATGAAAATTATGATTTTAGATGATAATACGACGCTATATCTGAAGTGATCAACAAACTTTTGGAGACCACTGTAGGTGCTGACTGTAGCTGTAAAAATAAAGCTTCATCCATTGTGAATTTGTGATGTATGAGAGTGCACGGAGGACATTCATCCTCAGTCACACCGTCGCGCGGCCATCAACTTGATGTGAACTACATGAGAGTTCGGCGAACTGCAGGGTTTAACTGCGGGTTCAATTTTAGCACGTCGGTAATCACTTAAGTGTTTCGACGAACTGCAATTAAGCTCTGTGCGTGTCGCCTTACTGTACATGATACATGTTCCGGAGGATCGTGTGGCACTTCACTTTACTTTATTAGCAGATTATGAGCTTTTATGCATCGTGCATCGTTGGAACGATTTATTTTATTTATTAAAAATCAACTGACTGAACAGTTAAAAACATAAAAGTCGTAGGGGTTGGACAATCAAATCTGAACATAAAGAAATAAATTTAAAAAACTGGCCAACCGCGAAACGGACTCGCGCACGAAGGGTTCCCATTAAAAATATATATAAATAAGCCTTTGATTTGCATAATAAAATTCAATTTACAATTAATAACATGCAATATAAGTACCAATAAAATTCAAAAATTCAATTAAATTATTTTCAATAACTTCTGGGTAAAAAACTTAATGACTAAATTTAATAATGATATTTATTTATTTATTAAGGACCTCTCTCATTTTCTTCCACATAGGTCTGTCACTCGCTTTATCAGTCCATTTATTTCCCGCCGCTTTCAAAATTTCATCGAGCCCTTTCTATGAAGTAATATTTTTCGTACACCTGTCTTCGTTCATACGTGCAATATGGCCAGCCCACTTCCATAACAGTCTCTTGCAGTGTTCCAATCAACTTTGATGTTTTTCTTATATCTATGCTTCTCTTTTTGTGTCTCTACTTTAGATTCAGAATGCTCCGTTCCATGGCTTTTTGGGTTGTTAGTATTTTGTTTTTGGTTTGCTTGTTGAATCCATGATTTCAAATCCATGTTTGGGATGCATAGGTGAGAGAAGGTAAGATACAGGAGTCCAACACAATTTCTTCAGCTTCATTGAAATATAAAATTAAAAAACTTTAAAATATTTTTCAGGCGCCAAAATTTATTCCAGGCTATGTTTACACATCCATTAACTCATCTTGGTGCATCGAGTTTTTAAATGACACTTGTTTGCCTAGATATGTGTACTCTTGGACAAATTCTAGTAAGACACTGTTGATGCGTATTGGTGCTTCTATGCTGTTTGTCATAATTTTTGTTTTTGATGTGTAGTTCTAGACCAATTTTATTGCTAACATGATTAATTTCATTCATCGTTGACTCTAGCTGCGATGAGTTTTCTGCGAAGATGATGATATGATGTCATCGGCGAATCTGAGAATACTTAGAAAATGACCGTTGATGTCTATACCTTTGTTTTTCCACTTTAGTGTCTTCATGATGTATTGTAGAACGGTAATAAAAATTCTGGGAGAGAGGGGGTCACCTTGACGAACGCCTCTACATATATCAATTTCCGTTCCTGTTTTGTCTAATATTACTCTACTTGTGCTTTTCTTATTATATGTATTGTATGAGCTGTATACTTTCTGATGGTACGTCACATTTCTGTAGGGCTCTCCACATGCTATGGGATATAGAGTCAAACGCCTTAGCGTAGTCGATGAACGCTAGGTAGAGCGGGCGTTTCATTTCTGCGTTGGATGTGGTCTATAGTTGAATACGTACACGTACTTCTAAATCCTGCTTGCTCCACTGGTTGGTGCTCCTCGGTGTATTTCGCATGGCGTTTCTCGAGGCATGAAGCAAACATCTTGTAGAGACTAGATTGTAGGCTGATTGGCCGATAGATACTTATGTCAGCAGGTTTCCTTTCTTGTAGAAAGCAGTACTATATCAGATTTCGCCCATTCAGTAGGAATTTGTCTGTCGTCTAGTATTTTATTGAACAGATTGGTTAAAGGGTGTACTAGGAGAGATGTTCCCATTGAAATGGCTTCGTTTGACATCCGACCTCAGACCGTTGCTTTTTCCTCTCTTCAAAGACTAAAAGCCATGTCCATAAATATGTTCTTGCTTTTCTTTTTGAATAGGCTATTGCTAACGAATAAATTATTTTACCAGCAGAACTGAAGTAGAATTTCACTTCTCTTGTCTGTTCTTCCGAAGCATGAGTTTCCCAATATTTGTCTTCGCCTTTCATTTTTTGGCCAACTCGGGCATTAAAGTCACCCATGATGATAACGTTTTTACTGCAATGCTTGAGAGATTCCTGTATTTGATCACGAAGGGTTGCGTACCATTATCTAAAAAAAATTGATTATAGGTCAAAGGGAAGTACCCTATAGGTTTTGATTCCCTTGTGAAATCACATAATATGCGACATAAACAGTCATATCTTTTGATCGCGTTGACTTACAAGTTTGATTTATTCATTGCTTAAGTGATAGCAGACCTGAGTATTTACTATAGGTATAATTTCAGCATTATACCGCCACGCATTCCTGAGAAAAGGGTCTTGACAGACAGACAGACGGACAACAAAGTGATCCTATAAGGGTTCCGTTTTGCCGATTGAAGTACGGAACCCCAAAAAGGTTAAATTATGTAAAAAATAACTAGCCAACATTATACAACACAATTCGAATTATAATGAGACTATTAATGACATTAAATTGAATAGAATAAAATCGAATGAATATTTTAATTATTAATAACAATTTTAATATGATATTCACTTATTCCGATTTGTAGTGGTGGATAACCGTACCTTCTATGGTCGGTTCGAATCAGAAAATCACGAGCTATCAAGTATCCTATCGATTGAAGCCAGTTCAGCCAATTATTTTACTTTCAAACATTAATCATGAATTCGTGACTTTGTATCCCAAAGTTAAGGTCAGTATTATGCAGGGTGAAAGTTTAGTACCAGAGCGCTACTACGGTTCAACATAATCTTGACCCAAAGTAACCGATGCCATGCAGTCATGCTCGCCTGCGCCAAATATTAACGAATCAATGTAAACGCGTGAGATATGAAATTGAAAGTTGACGCGTTCATAATGTTGACCCTCGAACACTTTCCTCATAAGAGGTGAATTTGAATCAAAATATGCATAACTGATTATCCCACGCACGGCACGTTGCCTATAGCACTCGGGGATAATGTAGCTTCCTATTAGTGAAAGAATTATCAAAATTGGTTCATTAGATCCAGAGATTACCCCCTACAACCTCACAAACTTTACCTCTTTATAATGTTATGACCTCTTTATAATATTATTATCTTTCTTTAAAGAAAGAAAGAATATTATTATAGTATATAGATATCTTCAGCCGTAACTTTAATTGTGTTTATCGATGGCGCGACTTATATGAGGGCAGACAAGGGAATTCTAAAAAGACTGTATTAAGTTCTGTTAGATTGCTTTACTATTCAGCTGATGGTTCAATTGCGTTGCTATTTTCACAGAACTCTTAAAAAGTAGTTATTATTGAGTTAGTTCGACAATGGCTGATGATATGTTAGTGTGGCGTGGGAAAGGCGGGTGTCGTCAGCAGAGCGCCCTCCGCGCGACCGCCGCGCGCCTGCTATCCTTCGACTTTCTCCTGAGCGACCCACTTCTGAGCGCAACTGGTGCGACCTTTTTATTTATTGATCGACGCCTTACTTGTGAACACTTTTCATAAAGGTACGCATTACGAGCTCGTTGGTCGCTTTTTTATACGTGACCTGATTAAGCCTTGTGCAATTTAGTCTTCAAAAGAATTTGTAACTGACAATTGAGCACCACGGTAGACAATAAAGTCGCCCTGTGAATAATTCGTTCTCCTCACCCGCCACAGCAAACACTCATTTAGCGCACTTAATTAAATCAAAAGAGGTCAAAGAATAAACTAAGGATAATTAGTGATTAGCCGTTACGTGATTCAGCGTGCAGGTTATTATAGCTACAAGAGTGCGGGTCAGGGTCCTCATTGAAGCCCCAAAGCGTGTGGTCACCGCTATATTTGTTACAATCCGGCTGTGTCCCGCGCTGGACCGGGAGCGGAGCGATAGATACAAGGCCTCGGTCACTCAGTGGGCAGATCAAGAAAGGCCATTCACTGCGTCTGCTCTCACGCCCATTGAAACAATATCGTAATACCTCGGAGACTCAGGGAGACACACAAGGTGGAACTTTTGGTGTAACCGGACCCTTCATGAAGCCGTCAACCAGCGACTGATCAAGAGTTCTCACCGCCCTAAGCTAATTATGAGGATGTGCCTCCGCCAGGTGTGTTACGGACGGCCTAAAAAGTAGTAAGTGAGTGAGTAGAGTAGTAGTGTGAAAATTTTAACATGGTTCATACTACCTATAAAAATTTTCAGATCGATCTGCAAGCGAAACTAACGTTGAAAAACGAGAAAACCAAATCCATGTCGTGTTTGGCCGCATGACTCATATTAGTTTCAATTATATTTCTATCTATTGTATATACAACTTAGTTGCCATTGCCATTGATCATGAGCGTGGTCATCTAGTGTGTGAAGTTGCTTCGACTTGAGTATTTTTTAAATATTTACACTTCTGTTAATGTTAAAAAAAACACAGTGCAACCTAGACGTTATATGTAGAATAGAATACGATATAATCGATACAGAGTCATCTAGCGGCAAATGCGAGAACTAGGTTGCACTGTTTAAATTCCGAATTTCCTATACAAAATGATGTTAAAATTTACGCGCGTTATTGCGAGGCGGATTAAACAGAACTCGCACTAGGCACTCTGTTGCCAGCTCACCCACTCGCTCGACCAGCGACCGATTCGAGTAACAAGTCAGTGTTTCATTTAGGCTCGCTTTTAGGCTAGGCTGCAGCCTAATTAGCCTAAGTAGTCAACCAAGCATTCTGTACATTAATTTAAGTAACTACGCAAAAATATTGTTGGGAAACTACCTACTTTTACTGGGGTGAAAATACACGGTTTACGGCAGGTCTCAATGTAACGCACTCGGAACATTGTGCTGATGGATGCCTTGAATAGTACAGGGGTCATGGAGGTATTTAAAGTAGAGTTATATATCGATACCTTTAGGCTCAAAGGGCGTAACCGCCATTTTGGCCAAAATGAGATTTTAATGCAGTCATACTTAGTTTTTCGCCCTCTTTCCATTGGTGTATTTAAAATGTCGATATTCGCAAAAAAGTGGCTTATACAGCCATAACTTTTAGGTCGCTAAACATTGATTTTCTCTAAATTTGGGCCGTAAATGAAATATATTTCATTTTTAATTAGCGCACACGTCGTAACAGGTAAACAAATTTAAAAACTTGGAAGTATATCCGGTGATCTGTCTCTTTTGGCGTTTACGCCAGTAGCTATTTAAGAATTGTTGTTTGTAATTGCCTTATACAACCAGAGATTTTATCAAGTTTGGTGGTTACGTCCCCAAAATAAACTAAAATATTTAAAATTTGGCTTATACGCACTATTAAAATAACACTCCCCATTGCGAAAGCGTGTTGTTATACCTACTATTCACGAAAATATTCTGTGTATAATTTAACTCTTTACGAGTAACACGCAAGATGCTTTTTGCTTCACCTGGGGTGAGTGTGATGGCAAACGTGGTAGCAATGAAATTGCTAGCTGCCTAATAAAATATCTTGTTGAAGTTGATAGAAGAGGTGTGCACAACCTTTTATTGTACTGTGACTCATGCAGTGGCCAAAATAAAAATAAAACAGTGTTGGTTGTCTTCAATCACTTTTTTAAAAATTTCTATAAATCTGGAAGTCATACAGGTAAACTTTTTACTCCCCGGACATACTTAAATGCCTATGGATTCGGTCCATGCTGTAATCGAAAGAGAAGAGAAAAGAATAATTGTTTGGAATCCATCACAATGGGTGACCTTTTTTGTAGCAGCCCGGAAAAGGCCGACCCTACCATGTCAATGTCATGGAATATTCAGATTTAGCACAATTGGCTAACCAAAAGTTTACGCCTTGTACGTTAAAAAATATTTCCTTCAAAGCAATAAGAACAGCTACTTTCAAAAAGAAGAATCCAGTTAAAGTTCAAATAAAATATTCCATGAAAGAAAGTGCGGTAGAGGAACAAATACAATTATTTGAGAAGACACAAAAGAAAGGAATTAGCAAAAGCAAGGGAAAAGGTAAGGGAAAGGACACGAAAACAAGGAATAGTAAAAATAAGAGCATTGAGAATAGTACAGATGGAAATGTTGTGAACGATGTATCCGGACACAAAAACTACATTATTCAGCCTTTTCATAACGCCAAACTTCCGATATCAGTAGCAAAATATAAAGACCTTATCAGACTCTGTGATAATGGAACAATCCCCAAGACCTTTCATCAAGAGTATCGTCAGCTCTGTTCTACTGAAGATGTACCCGATACATTACCTGAAACCGATGACGAAGACGAAGATACAGAGGAAGAATAAAGTCTCATGTTTAAATCCTTTTTGTTCGGGATGCTTATGCTTGCCCGTTATAGTTAACAGTTTTTTACGTTTCTTGTTTCTATGTTTTTTTATATATCATAATTATGTATGACATCGTTAATTTGGTAGAATAATGCAATTAATTTGCTTTATTAGTGGCTGTGTTTTGTTTTTATTTTCAAGTATTATAAATATTAGACGTAATAACGACAGAAGAAACGTCTTATTACATTTAAATTACGTTAGATGGATATTAGATTCCTACATGCATAAATGTTAAAAAGTGTAATACATTTCTATATTGTTACTAATAAGATAGTACTATAACGACTATTATTGCACAATGATTATTAAAACGATGACAGATTCTATTATAATAATTATAGCTGTGATTTAACATTTTTGATAAAATATTATTTTTTATGCTGAGTTCTGGACTGCACTGCAGTTGTTATGAGTAGGCGTATGACCTGATCGGTAAAAATCAATTGAATTACAGGAGCTTATAATGAGAAATTATTGATGCAAAATGCCACCATCGTCTCTTACACCACATATTGGACGAAAGATTTGTAGCTTGCATCGTTTGTTAGATACTAGAATAGAAAGAGATTGTAACTTACCTCATGAATTTTTAAGTGATTTTGTATGAATTGCTATTACACCCGTAACTGTTTGTTCAGAAGCTTTTTTTTATTGGCGTAACCGACTGCCATATTGAATGTTTAAGGGTGTATACGAAGTCTATTTTTTTATTTGTTGGATTTAGTTAAGATATTATTCTACCATGTTCTTTATCTCAAAATTCTAAGAACTTTTGTCTTTTGCATTTTTTTTTATAGCTATACCCACAAAAAAGTTATGTCGGAAAACTGTTTTGTTTTTTTGTTTTTTGGCTCTCCTGTAAAGACGTGTTTTGGTGGATACGCCCTTTGAGCCTAAAGGTATCGAAATGTTTATAAAATTAAAAACTTGTAAAAAATTTGGAACAAGTTTTTCCAATATCGCTGTAACTAGAGGGTATGGTCCAAAACAAAACAAAACGCAGTGACGGGGAGAACAGGGGCCTTTCGGCTTCTTTAAGAGCGGCCAACCCGTCATACTTTTCATACAAACGCTCGTACGTGATTATGCAGTTGTTGCACATCTATCTTTGAATTTTTTGAACTAATGGGTATTTTGTGCACTATATCTAGGTTTCTATGGTAGCAAAAAATAAAAAATAAAGTAGACACAAATTCAGTATAAGCTTCCAAAAATTGCTGTTTTGCACAAATTTTACCTGAACTTTGGCCGTTCATAATGTACTCATAAACTGTAAAAATAAAGAAAACATCTCGATAGAAACCTTGCACATGTAATGCAGATTCTTAATGACAAATATTTATTTCACACACTTGTAAGACTTATTCAAAAACACGTATTTCCTAGAACAAGTTTAAGAAATTTTCGAACACTATTTTTCGTTCAATGTCATCGCGTTAGGCGGTATGAAGTGCGTGGGAGACGACTTGTGCGGGGTCGGGGCGGGGTAAGACGGGGGAGTTGAAAGAAAATCACCACTGTGGCTCTGGAAGAAACAACAAGCTTTTTGACTATGCTCGCGTTGACGATCGACGCGCCGGGAAGGGCCCTCTTAAAGACGTGTAGATGGACTGATAGTCCCTGAGTGGTGGGAGTGACCCTTCTGCGTCTAGTGTCGGTGTGTCGTAGTGCAGCGACCGCTGGCGGCCGACCCTGACCGTCACGTCATCGCTATATATACGCGGTGCACATCGGTCGCCAGGCGCCCCACTTACGTCACGACATCGGTACACATAGTGGACTGGCTGGACTAGGAAGTTACGCGCACGCGGCTCGCAGTTCCGCACACTCCGCTACAAAATTGCTGCTAAATTTTATACTCTTAGGATTGGGGTAATTCATGTCTTAGCAGCAATATTAGAAGGATATAGGAAGAAGGTATAGGATATAACATGAGATTGATGAGATCAGATCATCGTCCTCCGACGCTTGACCTTATTTGCCTGACCTTCATCCTCCTATGTTTTCGTTGGTCTACTTATTGTTGTTTACAGTCTTATTTTCGTCGTTCTATTTGTTGTCCCCTAAGCCTCAGTCGATTTTCACACTCCCTATTGTATTCTAATTAGTTATTCTATCCGTTCCCGTCACAGACTCACAGCGGTTCAATAGCACACAGACACGATACCTCTTCACATGGTCCTGTCAGGTGCATAGAATTGCTTTAACGTAGGCAGGCAGTACTCGTCGCGTAGTTGTAGTCGTGCTGTTCCCATCCTACATGTTGTTGTGTTGTGTTCCGCTATCGTTGAACTCAAAGGCCCTGTAGCACTTGTAAACAGAGATCTACAAGGCGTAGGTAACTGCTGTTACTCATACAAACATCCCATGATACATGTCGTCGTTTTGTCTGCTTTATTTGGGAAAGCGCTATGTTTATCTTGGGGAAAACTGTACATAAAATGTTTTTTAATAAATACGGAGGAGCTGTAAGCGTGTCTTGCATTTATGTATGTTTCTTCTAAAAATCGGGTCGGCCGTTGGTCGAACACAGATTGAACTGGCTCAGCTGCGCTTTGATCGCAAAGAAACGAATTTTTCCTACAAAAAAATGAGTAGAGTTCAAGTTTTCTCGTAAAGACGACAGAGTGGCGCGCGGCGCCAGGGCTCGGGCGAAAGCTTTAAGGTTTTTTTATGTTGGAGGACGGTAATAATATTAATAAACATGCGCGCGGTGAAATCAGTATCAAGTTTCATACGGCTTCACTCCGCAAATGTACCTAATACGCAGCAGCAGCTGTTTTTAACCGACTTCCAAAAAGAAGGAGGTCCTATGTCCGACTGCACGTATTTATTTTTAAATGTACGTTCACCGATATCTCAGTCAATTGTAGACCGATTTTCAAAATTATTTTTTTATTCGAAAGAGTACATACTCCCGAGGTGGTCCCATTGTCACCATGGCAGGATCTGATGATAGAATCCCAGAGAAATCGAGGGCAACCCTCAAATTTTATTAGGACGTATTACGAGTTTCGTGTGTTTTGTAACTAAGTATTCAAGTATTCGCATCTAAGTCTCTATCATCTATTTAAAACTTAATTTCTTTTCATCAAACATACGTATTTGTTTAACACAAATCTTTAAACTAATCTATACAAATAAACAAAATTGAACTGGCTGTTTGTAATATCAAAATGATAGTTTATTTATTTTCAAAAATCAAAATCTAAGAATTTATTTCAAGTAGGCCAGTTACAGGCACTTTTGAACCGTCGAAACAAAGACAACAATTAAATGTAGCTGCAGTCCCAATCACAAGGCATAAAAACTGTGAAAGTACTGTACAGTAGTTGCCCATTCCCTAGCGTAGATCTCTATGGAGAAGAACGGGCAAGAAACTCCATGGATACTCTTTTAAATCAGCATATTGTTAGAAAACTGGCTACTTCATTATGTTGAGATGGTACACTATGTGAGAACGATGTAGCAAGATGTGCACGTTAAAAGTGTCCATAGTCAAAACAAAAAAGACAATTAAAAAAAAAAAAAAAACAAATAAGCCGTGGCAACTAAGAGATGACCAGTCACAACTGACAGCGCCCGTTCACGAACATGACTCATGGATCAGCACCATTCAACTCAACCATTTTAAAGGGAACCAAATGATCCGACACACGCGCCACCATCAGCGAGACATTGAGTGAGCATGACATACTCTCAACCGCCAGGGCACATTCAAGTCGGGAAAGGACGTAGGTTTCCAGTGAATGGTAGCTCTTTAGTACATAGCACTCACACAATATGGGCTTTATATAATACTAAAGAGATTGAATCCTATACAGTGGCGTGCAGTGGTTCTCCACGTAGGGTAGGCCAGCAATAATGACACAAAAAAAAAAAAAAAAATCGCACAACATCACAGCGACGCTCTACATATTATGATGACCCTCAAAGAAGTAACATTTATTAATTTATAATATTTTGAAAGAAAAAAACATTGAAAATAATCCTGTAAAAACAAAAGTTATAAATACAAGAACTCACCAAATTATTCAAGGTTCAAAACACGATTTTCTGACGATGCAAACAGAAGAAAGATTCGGCCACCTCAAATATCTTATACAAGCGAGTGGGTGATAATTACAGAACACGTCACTTGCAAGATATCCGAAGCGGCCTATAAAGGCCCTATTTCATGTGATTCGCATGTATAAATATATTTAATAAGTTAACTACGGGTTTGAAATTAGTGAAAAAATCAACTCATTTATAAATTAAATCTACGCGCCTATCCTTTTTCAAATATGATTTTAAGACCTCGTCATAAAAAGTAGGCTTGCGTCGTAGGTCGACCATTAATTCTTTTTCTATAGAAATTAAAGTTAGATTTGTGAGTCGTTGCTGACTTTGTGTGTTTCTTAGATAGGTGTGGATACGTTTTAAGGACGAAAATGAACGTTCTGCCGATGCGCTGCTTGCTGGGATAGTAACAATAAACTTCGCCAAACGTAAAACTTCTGAAAAAACTTTATCTAAATTATTTTTATACAAATTTTGAATGATACTATATATGCTACAATTCGCAAATTCAGGCGATCTATAAATACAGCGCAATCAATCATTTTTTAATCTATCAAAATTAAAGTTTGCCTGATAAGTATTAGTGAACTCTCTGATTTCCTTTTCAGGGAATTGTTCACTATATTTACTAAAATTCTCACAAGAAAGTAACTCAAAGAATTTCAAATTTTTAATATTAAGATAACGATCTCTTAATTCGCTAAGTACATTATCAATTATTTCGGTAAAAATTCGCCGATAGTGTATTTTTACATCATCGACATTGCGCTTTCTTTTGGGTGGCCCGGTTATGAGAGCAGTTGCATCATAATTGATCTCGAACCTGTCTCTGTAACGAGCTAAAAATGACTCGAATTGTTTTATCTTTTTAACACAATACGCGATGTCACAAGTTTTTTTCTGTATGATGTCGTATAAAATATCAGTTTAAGCAAAAATATCCGCGAATGTTTTTAAAAAAAAATTAAATTCAAATTCTTTCATGTTAAATAAAAATGAAGTGACTTGTGACAATGTATCACCATCCCAGTGTTGAGTATTTTCATTCATTTCTTCAAACCGCTGAAGGAGGAGTGTGGACTCGTTATTAATTATATTTAACGTGCGCGAGTGATATGTCCACCTTGTTTCAGCGACATGAGGCAGCTTTTTCATAACGGCAAAGTCGTTATAATACGCCATTCGTTTCGTACTAGTGTGAAAAAAACCGCAATTGATTTTATTATACTAAAAAAGCGTTTTGTTTCAGGAACCCGTTCAAAAGATTTCGATAAAACTAAGTTTAATACATGTGCGGAACACCAAACATACATAGCTTGCGGACATTTTTGCCTCACCAAAGCCTGCACGCCGTTAATTTGAGAGGATAAAACTCCTGCCCCGTCATAAGTTTGTGTAATTAATTTAGAATGGCAATCTAAATCTCCTAAAGTTTCCAAAATGATAGAACTTAAAGCTACAGCGGTCCGATCCGCGCTGACATCTACGTATTTAATAAATCGATCCACTACTTCGGAATCATGAAAATATCTTAAAATCAGAACTAATTGTTCTCGGCCGCTTATGTCAGGTGTTTCATCCACCATGACAGCAACATAATCGGACTGTTTAATTTCGTCTTTAACGTGATCAGTCATCACAGATGCAACGCTCGAGATCAAATCATTTTGCGTTCTGTTCGACATGCCCATGAATGAGGTACTTGCATTTGTAAGTGGGTTTCTAAAACTCCATCATACTTTGCCAATAAATCTACTGTTTCTAAATAATTACCTCTATTCATTGATGATAATGATTCATCGTGGCCGCGAAAAGCTAATTCTTGTTTTCCGAGAAAGCATACGACATCGATCAGTCTTTGAAAAATATTTCTATTCCTATCTACTTTAGAATTATGCCTTTCTATATCTAATCTTAACTGGCTGTTAATACTAGTTTCAATACGTGATTTACCAAATGTCAGGGGCGTGCCGTCCATAGAGGCAATTAGGCCTAGCCTACCCTACCATTCCTACCAACAACGCAACAAATGCATTTATTATAACTATATTAATCAAAAATAAAACGCCTGTTATAATACTTAAAGCAACTTGTCGCGGCCGTGTGACGTAACTGGTAATAATATTACGAGTCTAGGCAAGGCCCCAGCCGGCCTAATTTCCATTGATAAATTTAAGCACACTGATAAGTATTTTCGTGTATATACACGGAAATACGAACGGCACACATAGTAAATAGGGGCGTAAACTCCTGCGAGTGTAGCTGGCTAGCTGGCCACTGATTGGCTGCCCCACAAAGTATTATCCGGCTAAAACGGTATGCGGTGATGCAATTATATTTGGTAGTGTTTTTTTCATTGACAAAATAACAATTGTATTTTTCTTAGAAGCCATATTTGTTTCATGTGACAAGCAAAATTTATTTCGTGATCTTGAATGTTTTGATTATTATAATATCTGACGGTTGTAATTCGTTTTGAAACGTACAGTAGTGTAAATATTATTTGTTGTATTTGTTTATTTACTTAAAAATGGTGTTCTGTTGTGAAGTTTGCGCTGATAATGTGTTTGTCAGAAGTTAAAAACAATAAGTATTCACGATTGTTTGATGTTAAGATTCAAGTTGTGTCTAAAGGAAAATGTGTAGATACCCGAATTACGAGAATTAACCCAAAATTCATCTCGTACTCGGTATTTCAAATGAATCTTTCTTCTGTTTGCATTGTCAGAAAATCGTGATTTGAACCTTGATTAATGTGGTGAGTTCTTGTATTTATAACTTTGGTTTTTACAGGCTTATTTTCAATGTTTGTTTTTCAAATATTCCGGTCAGACGCTCAAAATTGGGTACGGAAAGAAAACTAAACTATTTATTTTTGTTTACAGCGCCCTCTGTTTTATTTTTTAGGTTTTTTTGTAACGAAGCGACATCCTTCGTTCTTGTATTGACAGAATACCATTGAAATTCCTTATATTTAAGCTAGATGGCGTTGTTTCTCATTGGCGTTGTTGTTGCTTACTAAAAAGACGATGAAGAAGACTAGAAGACAGATGCGGGGGCCTGGGAGGGTTAGTGAATATATCAATAGATGTGACTACTTTGAGGGTCATCCTAAGTAGAGCGACGCTGTGATGTTGCGAGTTTTTTTTTTTTTTGCTTGGCCTGCCTGCCTTCGGGAAGCACTGCACGCCACTGCCAAATGTATTTAACTTTAAGCAAGCCTCTAGATGTTTTTCTGATACGTCATGCTTTTTTGCCGAGGAATGAAAATTATGCAAATCAATATATCCCTCACTCCACTTACTGGAAGTATTAAACAAAATGCACGGAAAACAAAATAATTTATTTGTGTGTATACAGCCACACAGCCAGTTATATGTTGCATAATTTTGAGGATTGAAATGACGAGTACGAGATGAATTATCATATTTTTGGATTAATTCTCGTAATTCGGGCACACATCTACCTTTAGGCACAACTTGAATCTTATCATTAAACGATAATTGCGCAAACTTACTGCTTTTAACTTCTAACAAACACACATTATCGGCGCAAACTTCACAACAGAACACCATTCTTATGTAAATAAACAAATAATAAACACAACAAATAATATTTACACTACTGTACGTTTCAAAACGAATTACTTATAACTTAGAAGATATAAAAAAGTAAAACAATCAAGATCGGATGTAAATTGCTTGTCACATGAAACAATATGGCTTCTCTAAGAAAGATGTAATTTCTAATTTGTCGATAAAAAACACTACCAATTAAAATTACATCATTGTCATACCGTGTTTTCCTACAAAAGGGATTAGCAAAAATTTGGGCGGATAATACAGTCCAGGGTTGCCGATACTTATTTTCCTAACTCCCCAAAAATCAAAGCGAAATTTCCCAAATATGAGGAGAAAAATAAAAATTATGAAGTTTTTAATTATTTTTATAGGGCTTTTGCTATTCTTTACAATTTATAATGTTTTGGAAGGTTTAAAGTCGACAATACCAACCTGTTTTTTTAATTGTCTCTAGTAATCATTAAGGAAACTATCGTGTCTGTGTGTAGTCTGTTTCTCAAATTGCCCGCAATTCGGGGAATTGTCAAAAAATTGGGAACCCTGGTCTTCAATACTTTTCATTCATTAAATCTTGACTTTACACACAGCCAATCACGACACGCGGTGGCCAGCTACAGTCGCAGTAGTTACGCCCCTAATTTCAACCATGTGTGCCGTTCATACACAAGAAGAATATACCAGTGTGCCTTAATTTATCAATGGGAATTAGGCTGGGCGAGTTCGAGCCTAAGGCGTTCGTACCGAGCTCCGTCGAACTGTGAAATACGTCACACGGGCGCGACAAGTTGCTATAAGTATTTTAACAGGAGTTTTAACTGTTTTTTTAATCTTTCGTATTATTTTATTACATACTTAAAATAAATGCATTGGGCGTTGTTGGTAGGGTAGGCTAGGCCTAATTGCCTCTATGGACGGCACGCCCCTGAATCTATACAATGCAAAGATAGTTGTATTGAATGCATATAAAAATATATACGGCACTTATAAAAAAATCACATTTAATTCAATTTTTGTCTGTTTGTTCCGACTAATCTCCAAAACGGCTGAACCGATTTTGACTCGACTTTTACTGCAGATACCTAATGTTATTAGGTCTAACATATACTACTTTTATTTTAGAATTAGGGTTCTGTGCAAAAAAATTAAAACCCTTGAAATTGGTAACAAAATCTGATTCAAAAAGGGAAATAATTTCACGCGATCGAAGGTCGCGGGGAACAGCCAGTACGAAATAAAAGACTTTTTTATTTAATTAATGTTCATAGTGATGTGCAGGGGACAGCCGTAGTCGTATGCCACTTGGCTTGGCCCTAAAGTTAATGGAAAGAAATTAAGTCACAAATCACGATACGATTATACGATGCTCTTGCGCCATCCCATCTTCTTAACACAGCGTGTTGCGCTGCTTCCGCGGCGGATGCAGAGAACCTCAAGCGACGTCAATATATCCCTTGCGGGAAGTAACTATATTGTATCCGTTGGCGTTGATGCCCTCGGACTGTGCGGTCCGAGTGCTACCAGCCTGAACAAGATATACAAACGTTTATTTGACGGAAAAAAAAGCAAAGTTGGGCTGCGTTATTGGGTTTTTCCATTAGGGATGTCTCAGCAGCAGCCTCGGAGTATGAGTTAGCGGCCGGTTGATGGCAATACTTTCACATAACTGGCGGATCAAGATATACATAACCTGACCTCGCTTTGTATGAGCTTCCCGT
Organism: Eugnorisma glareosa; assembly: GCA_947578425.1. NCBI lineage: Eukaryota > Metazoa > Arthropoda > Insecta > Lepidoptera > Noctuidae > Eugnorisma > Eugnorisma glareosa. Next base: position 593,877 of record OX387957.1, on the reverse strand, counting down.
ACAATGAGGGATCAGCTTAATTTGGTTTTGCATAGCTTGATCGGTACCCCTCTGCCTTACCCTTGGGGGATTACAGCCGTGGTATTATGTAATGTTTAGTTGACGCTTGTCGGGACCCAAGGGCTGGCTTTTACTTTGGGCAAAGAAGGCAGTAGTGGAGACATCAAAATTCCTAGGTTTAACTATTGACACAAAATTAGACTGGAAAGCAAACACGGAGGAGCTAATTAAACGAATTAGCAAATCCGCTTAAGCCCTATTCAAACTGACCCCAGTGATTAACATCGATGCTTTAGTCACAGCATATCATGATATGCTGTGACTAAAGCATCGATGCTGTGACCAAACCATGGTTTAGTGAGTTCAGTATTGAGGTATGCGGTCATTTTCTGGGGTAACTCGACCAAGGGAATTAGTTTTTAAAGCACAAAAAAGGTGCATTAGATCAATGTTCAGACTCCACAATTTAGTTTCTTGTAAGCCATTCTTTATCAAATACAAATTGTTGACATTTCCGTGTTTATATATTTTTGAGGTAGCTGTATTTGTTAAGACCAATCTAGACCCGTTTGACAAAATATCATTTTATAACACACGGACTCGACCACAGAACAATAACTTGTGCGTAAAAAGGTCCCACACAGCGTTGGTGCATAAAAGTGTTTTTGTATGAACCACATACCAAGTTCAATTAAGGATTTGAACATACTCTTATTTAAGAAAAGGCTTAAATCTTTGCTGTTGAATAAAGCATATTACAACATTTGGGAATTTTTAACAGACGAAATGTTGTTGTTGATGTAGTTGTCTTTAAGTCCGATTCAATTTGACATTTTTCACGTGACATTTTTGTATTATTTTAATAATTGTCTTCTCTTTTTTATTTTTATTTTGCTTAAACATAATTTGAATTTTGATTTAATTACACTGACTTTTTGACATTTATATATTTTTATTTAATAATTTTCTTTGTTTTTTTTATTTTTTGTCAAAATCAATTAATACTTTAATATTTATGCATTCCAATAATACAATTTTTACGGTTATCAATTTTAATGTCAATGACCTCTATGAATATTTGTACGCCTTCGGGCGTAACACAGCGCGCTTGTAATGTTTTATAACAACTATTTATTGTACCTGTGTTAACAAATGATTAAATGACTTATGACTTAAGGCTAAGTATTGCCATACAGCGGGGCAATGCTTTTTTATTTATTTACTAGCTGTAGCCCGCGTTTCTCTTTCCAAATCTCTCCATCTTGAGGCAAACATAGCCATAGTACAATCATTTATTTATATGTATAGGTACGTATAATGTTAGTAAAACAATAGTAAATGGCATGTGTTCGTGTGCCAGGAAGCCGAGCTGAGCACGTGGACGGCGTTCCTGCAGCGAGCCGTGGACGCCACCTACAACACCGAGGTCGTCATCGACAACCTGCACAACATCATCGGTGAGCGCACACTATTCTTCAATAAGTCAACGAAGTGATCCTACCCGTCATACTGAACAACTTTCGCTATGGATCTCATGTCCGATTCCTGAAAAAATTAGAATTAAATTCCTATATAACTTTTAATATTTTTATTATATTAGTAGCGACCGCCCCGGCTTCGCACGGGTGCAATGGTATACATATAAACCTTACTATTGAATCACTCTATCTATTAAAAAAAACCGCATCAAAATCCGTTGCGTAAGTTTTAAAGATCTAAGCATACATAGGGACAGACAGCGGGAAGCGACTTTGTTTTATACTATGTAGTGATTTAATACCTAGTTTGCGTCCTATTCACGTTGCCCCTTGACTACTTAACACCATAATCAAAACGCACGAGTTTTAGCGTAGCCCTATGGGGAGCTGTATCGTTCGCCATATTAGCGATGCGTCGCGGGTCCTTTTGCCGGATCACAAGATGACATTGACGCGACATCGCCAATAACAAGACTCTGTACATTAAACATTTATGTGAGAGATAAAACATAGCCCGTGTGACGCGCCGCGCGCCGGCCGCTGCTGCCATGTCCGCGCGTGGGGGTTTATGTCCAGCTGAGGTCCCATGTTTCCCGTGACATAAGCTCGTGTTTTTATCCGAGAGATAGGATACATTTTTATAGATGATATAATGTTGATTAAATCACATCATGTACATATTTTTAGCGTCTACGCATCACGGTTTGTCTTACAAAATTGCATTGCGGTTTCGCCAGCGTCGACGTACAGAGAATTTTCCATGTCTTTCTGATTACTGGCTAACACGAAAATAGACATTTTTGTGAATCGTTATTTCTGGTCTATACAACTTGATGCCTCGAAGCTTTGTGCAACGACATCGTTCCTCAGTCATTCTGTCGCAGTGTGTAACCAGTGCGTTGTCATGATGTTGCAGCGGAGCAGCGGCGCTGCGTGCGCGAGGTGTCGTCCAGCGGCGTGTTCACGTCGCTGACGAGCTCGGGCGCGTCGCCGCGGGACCGGCGCGCGGCCAAGCTGGCCTGCAGCACGCCCAAGCTGGCCTGCAGCACGCCCATCGCGCGCGACTAGCGACCTACGCGCTGCGCTCGGGGAGCCTGACGAGCGAACACTAACTATATCGTTCAGTTCAGTTTCAAATAGTAAAGCTAGATTGTCTCGTGCTTATGTTGTGATCTCGAAGTTAAACGGCTTAAGGCGTGTCTGCTGTAAATAATCAACTTGTGTAATTTGGTCACGAATCAGAGACCGTGCCTCATGACAATTGCCCTGTCGCAGGCTACATGCTGCCGGGCGCAGGCGCCGGTGCGTGTGCGTCGATGGTTGTGCGCTCTGTATTACTGCTTCGTGTCGATATAAATAGCGATCGCTCAAGCAACTATCGACGCAACGCCAATACCGACCTTGCCGTATTCAAATTATATTTTTATGATTTTGTAATGAATATGCGAAACGCGCCAAAACACTCGACACTCGATATTCTTTTAGTCCAGTCATTACGTCGGAAGAAACGGGTTAGAAATGCATGTGAACTGAGAAGAGAAGGCTACATTTTGGATATTACTTAAGGGGGTCTAGAAAAGCTTAACTTCAAATTGTCAAGATTTCCTATGTGCATTTTCCGCCATTTTGAAAAAAAGGTTAAATTCAGTTTTTTTTTACAATAACTCGGTTCTCCGTTGAGATACAAAAACTTGGATGCAAAACTTTTTGGTTGCTTTTTTACGATCTACAATTAAGGGCCTTTACATTTTTCAGCTATCGTTCATCGTTATTGAGATATCGATCGAAAAAGCCAAAAATTTCGGAAGTGAAATTTGTTTTTTGCTATTTTCTTTCTTCTCCTGGTAGATATCGAGAAAATGTCTAAAATTAAACTTTTAGAGCGTTTTCAGACCTAACCTCTAGCGCGCCGCAGTTGACCGCAGCGCGCCCGACACTATTATTATTTACGCATTACGAAAGCAACACCTCAAAATAAGATTTTATTTTTTTTATAAAAACTATGCACCTCCGGCAACTCTACAACTCTAGCCCTCCTATTAATAAACACAGAATAAAGTTATTCCAAGTTTAAACCTTTGAAAATGTATGGTTATTCCTTTGTTATTCCTGGTGTAATTTTATTCCGTGTTTATTAATAAGAGGGTTAGGGGGCAACTCTACAACTCCAAAGCAACAAAAAAGTTTTGCATCGAAATTTTCGTATGTCAAAAGGGAACCGAGTTATTGTAAAAAACTGAATTTAGCCCTTTTCGTCGTCGAACTTTTCGGTCGACAATTTGAAGTTGAGCTTTTCTAGCCCCTCTCCACGTACGAGTAATATACCTATATATATAACTTAGCCTTCTCGGTTCACATGCATTTCCAAATGTGTATAATGACTGGACTACTTGGAATATTTACAGTGTTGTGATCATCTATTCGATGTATCGATCGTCGACGTTCGCGCGTTCAGCTCTCCGCCCACTGGCTCGTACCGCGCCCTGTCGGGCCGAGCGCGGCTAGTGAGCGGAGGTTCAACTTAGTGCGTCTGAACATCCAGCTTGAAATAAACTATAAACATTTCTGAAGTCATAGAGCGATAGAGCGCTGAGAAAGAGTCGTGTATGTAATGTAAGGTGTGAGTACAAATGCCGCCGTGTGTTCCCAGCACTGCCTTATCGTGTGTGTTCAATTCGCGCCACTGCCGAATCTGACATAATTATCTGCGTTACGTTTGTTAACATGTATCACTAATTATAACGATATCGTATTCGCTTGTAAAGTGTACGCGTTGCTTTGCGGAGACTGTCTCCGTATCGATTATATAAATTTTGTATTAGAGATAAATTAATAAGTATAGAGTTGTACAGGATAATGTTGCTTGGCTGACGCTTTTACTATGAGCGTTTGTGCACGTCGCGCTCAACTGTTGTGCGTATGCGTGTGTGCACGCCGCGCTCAACTGTTGTGCGTGCGCGTGTGTGCACGCCGCGCTCAACTGTTGTGCATGCGCGTGTGTGCACGCCGCGCTCAACTGTTGTGCGTATGCGTGTGTGCACGCCGCGCTCAACTATTGTGCGTGCGCGTGTGTGCACGCCGCGCTCAACTGTTGTGCGTGCGCGTGTGTGCACGCCGCGCTCAACTGTTGTGCGTATGCGTGTGTGCCCGCTGCGCTCAACTATTGTGCGTGCGCGTGTGTGCACGCCGCGCTCAACTGTTGTGCGTGCGCGTGAGTGCACGCCGCGCTCAACTGTTGTGCATGCGCGTGTGTGCACGCCGCGCTCAACTGTTGTGCGTATGCGTGTGTGCACGCTGCGCTCAACTATTGTGCGTGCGCGTTTGTGCACGCCGCGCTCAACTGTTGTGCGTGCGCGTGTGTGCACGCCGCGCTCAACTGTTGTGCATGCGCGTGTGTGCACGCCGCGCTCAACTGTTGTGCGTATGCGTGTGTGCACGCTGCGCTCAACTATTGTGCGTGCGCGTGTGTGCACGCCGCGCTCAACCGTTGTGCGTGCGCGTGTGTGCACGCCGCGCTCAGCTGTTGTGCATGCGCCTGTGTGCACGCCGCGCTCAACTGTTGTGCGTATGCGTGTGTGCACGCCGCGCTCAACTGTTGTGCATGCGCCTGTGTGCACGCCGCGCTCAACTGTTGTGCGTATGCGTGTGTGCACGCCGCGCTCAACTATTGTGCGTGCGCGTGTGTGCACGCCGCGCTCAACTGTTGTGCGTGCGCGTGTGTGCACGCCGCGCTCAACTGCTGTGCATGCGCGTGTGTGCACGCCGCGCTCAACTGTTGTGCGTATGCGTGTGTGCACGCCGCGCTCAACTGCTGCACACGATGTCGATTCAACCGCCGCGCCGCCGCCGTTCAAGTTTTAATAAGAGTGGTTGATCGAGTCCAAGTTATCGCCAGTTCTGGAGCGCGCGTGTAGTGTCGGTGTGCTCGTTGTGTTCATGGTGCTGTGCGCTAGTGGTCGTGCTACTAGCCGGCAGCGCGCGGCGGCGGCGCGACGGATCGACCTCACTACTAACGTGACGTAATCCCCTCGCACTTAGGGTACCTGTGACTGCATCACTATCACAATGACAGAACAGTAAGGTTGCTGTTAGAGCGTACTTGTCACAGGGGAAGTCAAGGAGTTTTGTAGTGTCGTGTGCAGCTGTGCATGCGGCTAGTGTGTGTGTGTCGCCGCGTGGCGGAAGCACATGTTCGAACTAGTTTAGAGTTTTTGATATTTTTACATAATTCCTAGTTCATAGTATACGCCGTACTTGGGCAGGCGGCAGCTCGCTGCATTTAATGTTGTTGAGTGAGCCGAAGTGCGGCAAGTTTTTACAAATCTACCTACTATCTTCTTATGTAGTTTAATTATAGATCTGGTATTTTCACTGAAATGCTTGTGGAACGTTTTGTGCTTCAATATTAATATTATATGTAATTCATTTATATATTTCACAGTATTACTATAATAAAATTATAAAACAAACCGAGATTAGTGTATTGGTATTACGATGTATTTATTGTGTAATTTATAATGTATAAGTAACAAGATGTGGCCAAATTTTCCTTAGTGTGTCGGCGTGACGTCACGTGTGACACGTGCGAGTGTGACGCGGACTGCCACGATCACTGTAATGTATACACTTGGCAACTTTTAAAAAAAATGTTGTTTTACTACATTGATTGTGACTTATGTCGTTACGAACATGGTATTTTCGAACCCATACTTATATGAAGGGATTTTTTTAAAGTTACAATGGTTATTGCACGAGAAAATCGCTTTTGAGTTTTGTAAGCGTATACATATTCGTGGTCGTGCAGGAGCGCTACCCGCAGCGCTGCGGACTGCCGCGGTACAGCGCGCTCCCGCACGGAGTTCTGCTCCTGAACAACTTCTTGTGCTTTCCCAAGCTTTACAACTCGATTAGTATTGACTGTTATTATGTAATATATTATTGTCATTTGGCGACACCGTCAAAAATTAATGTATTTTTATATGAAAAAAGTTGTTAAGTATTATAAAAATCCATATGAAAACCTTAATGCGTGATTAATTTGAATCAAAATATAAAATGTGTGTATTATATTTATGATATGATTTGTGCTCAGGCGGCGGCCGTCGCGCCGGCTTGTGATATCACAACGAAGCTTATAATGTTAACATTTACATGTTTATTGATGGGACCGTAATGTACTTGTTGTCATAATATACCGTTGCCGTCTTTATTTGTGCATGTTTACGCATTTATTGTGAACTTTCTATAAATGAATATGTTACTTATATACTGTTAATAGGTCAAACGAGAGAATTAGCGTTCGTGTTGACGCCCACTTTGTGTAACCGTAGCTAGTGAAATATGTTTACATGTTTATGTGCTATATAAGTAATATCACTTTATCTTTGATGCCTCATTTGAAACTCGTATCCAGTTTGTAAAGTTGATCCGTGATCCTTTTCTGATACACCCTTCATCTTCGTCATCTAGACGCTATGTGTGTAACCAGTAGACATAAGCAATAGTACGCAGTAGCGAGGCCGTGCGCGCGCGCAGTCGGTCCCGCGCCCGTCCCGTGTGCACAGAAGGGTTCACTAAAACAGCGGTGTTCGGTCAGCCACTTGTAATGGCGCCTGCGCCTTCCACACATTCCAGCGCTCCACATATTTTGTGTACAATGTTATTAGAAAAAAATAAAGTGATTATTTTAATATATACGTTTATTTGTACCTTTTATCGACATTATACATTTAGTGGAATTTTCACATAGTAATTAATAGTTAATACATTAGATTACACAGTAAGTATACTTATTAATCAGACTCTGGTTGGCAAGCTCGCACTCCCCCCCCGCCTAGGCAGTGATACTGCAACCCCTCTTACATGCCATGTTCCACGACATGGTAACAGAAGGAGCCGCGCCACAGCCGGCGCGAGCTCGGAGCGTGCGCCGCGCTGCGAGCTGACGCACGCACTGCGCATCACCGAAACAACAGGGACGTTATCCAATCATACATAGCTTTCTTTTTGAGTACATTGTCTGACATATCTGAGGCACGCTTATCATGAAGCGAGTTCTACAGGTGCATCTATTATATCGCAACAGAACACACGTTGTTATTAGGGGCTCCACTGGGCAGTTTTCAGAACATTTGTATGATATAAGTTATAGGCCACAGTGTCATCGAGAGCGTACCGCTCCAGCGCGCTTGAGGACGCGCCAGGAGTCGTTTGATGTCCTCTGCTTCTTTGTGGGTCTGCGCGAACCCTCTATATCGTATTTTTATTCTGTATTGACACAACCCAGTATATATATGTTACGATAAGTGTGATTAATTGAAAATTATTAATAATTATCTATCGTTATTAATAATTACCGAAAGTGGAGGTAAAAGTAAGAAATCAATCACATTAAAATTTGTCGGTGGTTATTAACAATGGAAACTTAGTTCCGATAAATGACGAACATTTATCGGAACTTTCGGAGTCTTGAATCGTAAAATTTTTATTTGGGAAATTATTCATAAAAATGGCCGACTTTAATACTAAGTAACTATTTACAGGAAACTAGCTTTTTCCCGCGGCTTCGCTCGCGTTAATTTAGATTAATTAAACTTGTAACACACTACTTAACTTTATAATAATTGTATTGTACAGCAGGCTGCTGTCCGCAACAAAACAATATAATATTGATTCGACAGACACGTGGCGCCATCTATTATCTTAAGAACGTTATTGTTGTTTTCCTCGGGGACAGTACTTTTTTCCGGATGAAAGGTACCTTAAAAGGGCGTTTGTGCACTACAAGGAATTTTACTGACCGGCAGTCCGATTTTTACGGTCCTATATGGCAAGCCATAAATGTATGTACTGGTTTGTGCACTATGCGTAATTTTACCGTCCGACATTTTACTTTTCCCCATTCCAGGCCGTCTTAAGGCCGTCGTATTAATTAAGGCGCGGACTGACTACTATTTTAATCGCAACTAGACCGCGTAAGCTATTTTCACCACTATGGAGCGTGAATACGGTTGAAAATTTAAAATAATATGTAAAATAATTTGTGTTGACATGGGACTAAGCTGCGAATGGCATTTTCAATTTTCTCTAGATTATTCAAATTGTAGACATTAAATTAAAAAAATGTTTGGATACAGTTTAAAAAAATGCTAATTCTATTAAATTCTTGAAAAATACCAGCCAGTATTTGGTATTAATACGCCACGCACACGCCACGCATTCCTGAGAAAAAGGGTCTTGACAGACAGACAGACGGACAACAAAGTGATCCTATAAGGGTTCCGTTTTGCCGATTGAGGTACGGAACCCTAAAAAAACTTAAATAAAATTATTTCATCCCGCCACAATTTATTGTGGTTTATGTAAAATGACCCTGACAGGTACCCTAAACCTTTCACATAAAAGGGGAAGAACCCAACATTATTTTTGTCTTTTAAATGTTTGCACGTCGAGTAATATTAAGCAAGCAACTGCCGACGTTCCAAGAAACTCGCTCCTAGCGTAATGACGCGTGCGTGGCGTGTAGTTTCAAAGACAGCTACCCTAAACTGCGCCGCTAAGATTCAAGTAAAGACACACAAGCCAATCATCCGTTTTTTTCATGCCATATCGGACCGTAAAAAATCGGACTGCCGGACAGTAAAATTCCTTGTGCTGCACAAACGCCCTATCCGTTTCTGTACACCTTACAACGTATAGGTACTGTTCAGTGGTTTAGGCGTGAAAAGGTAACAAACAAACTTATTTTCGCGTTTACAAGATTAGAAAGTTAGGATAGTTATTATAGGATTATATTATTAAACAGGCGAATAAAAATTTCAGTGGCGACTAATGTACTGAATGGGCGACTTTTAAGCCATATGGAGAACATAGGAAAGCAAGAGCGAGCGAAGCGAGCTCGGGACTTATGACACCCCGACTCGGACAGGTTAGATTACTTTAAACCCTGCAAACAGAAAAAGGAGGGGCTACGTCGACAAAGCCTTATCTACAATCTAGTGGTATAAAGCTTGTCTTAGTTTCTTTTTCCGAGTCTTTGAATCATCATACTGATCGTATTGAACAATTAGTAATTCAAATTTGTATTTTCAAGACGCCGGTTAAACATTTGTACTCTCCCACACGACAAACATGTCGCCCACTTAGTATTTCAGTAGCCCATATTCAATATTTTTGACACCAATTTGAATTTATTTTCGCTCGCTTACCCTTAGATTTATAGAGCATATAAGTTTGTTTTAGTTGTTTTTTGTAAGTACTGTTGTATTTTATATAAATACCTACTGAACAAATAACTTCGAGTCTTATTTTATTACTTTTACCAACGACATCGAGAGTAAATAATAACAGCTGTCATCACTTTATCATTTTAATTTTATATTCACATTCACCAAATCATGAGGTAATTATTAGTAATGATGGATCACACTTACCGTAACATAAACATAGTTTTTTCCAAAAGTTCGTCGTGAATAGATAACAAATTCTTCAATCGCAATATTTTTCTCACTTACTAGTCGACTTCTAAAATACATGGCAAGACTTCACAACGACAAAGGGTAAAATAATTTCTATTTTATTTCCAAAAAATGAATTACTTCCAAAACAAATAACTGGGAAGCCGATGGTTTTTTAAAAATTGCTCTTCACTTTATTTTGCATAAGATTTTTCTATAATGAAGTAATTAATACAAGCAGTAATTTATATTGTTCAAACAATAATTGCTGGAAAAAGTGATGCGATGTAAAATTTAAACCTAACAGGTAATGTAATGTAATTATTTCTTTAGTTAGATTATTGATTGATTTTGTGAGAATTTAACCCGAACAGAGTTTTTATTTACAATTTCATCGGATACTTTGGAACACCACCATCGGTATGCAACAGCAGCGCGCAGCGGACTGTAGGTAGGGACACGCACGTACATTGTACCTGACTGCCATGGCAACACTGTAACGTTTAAGAGGTTTGTAACATTAGCGACAGTTTGAGCATTTATTTTGGACGTTTTTAACCATCGTTTATGAATAATGAATGTATCTACAAATAAATAAAATTGAAGTGTATTGAAGTGTAATATCAAAATAACAGCTTGTACAGCATATGAAAGTACTCGTATGGTACTTAGAACAGAAACACATTTTTTTCAATTTTTGTGTCTGTTTGTTCCGGCTAATCTCCGAAACGGCTGGACCAATTTTGACGGGACTTATAGCTTAAGTTATAAGGTCGAACATAGTTCCGTGCAAAAAAATTGAACCCTTGAAATTAGTAACAAAATTCGTTTCAAAAAAGGAAGTAACATTTTTTTAAATAATAATTTCACGCGAACGAAGGACGCGGGCAGCAGCTAGTCTGAATGGCAAGTATGGAGTTCAAAGTTATATCGAAAGTACGAGCAAGAACAAAATATATTTGTCATTATTGTTACCCATTACGATTATGGCACAGAAATTGTAAGTTTATGAAACAGTCTCACGTGTATGAAGAGCTTGACATTCCATTGCCAGTGTTACCGAACTGGCTCTGCGACCAGGTTATACTGCATTAGGTATAAATAAGATATGGTCGCCCTGTACATAATAATGCGGGTTCGGTCGACAGGTGAGCTACAACACATCCGTGCGCTTGCATCTTACAACTTTCAAATGGCGCAACGTAACACGCATGCTTCAAAAAAAGACTCAAGATGTAGATGGAATCGCATAAGTGTGGACGCATTTTAACATGAAAATCTACGCGTAACATCTTAAAGAGCATAGCATAGCAACTGGGTTGTGGAGATCAGATAGGCAGTCGCTCCACGTAAAATACTGATATTCAGCTGCATCTGGTTAGACTGGAAGCCGACCCGGGACAAGGCTAGGCACTAGGCAGATGATAATGATCATCTTAAAGAGCATGTCGGCCTCCATGCGACGCAACGGCGACCATGAATACTTAGAACTACTATTTACACAATACGAAGTACCGACGTCGAAGACAACTCCTTGACCGCGGGGCGATAATCAGGTATAACCGTGAATGGACGTCCAGCCAGCTGGCGGCCCGGGGCGGAGTCGCGTCAGGCCACGGGCGCGGGCGGCGCGGGCGCGGGCGGGGGCGGGGGCCGCGCGCGGGCCGGCGCCAGCACGCCGTGCGGCACGCACAGCTCGCGGCCCGCCGCCTGCACGCACACGTGCCCGCGCCGCGCCGCGCCCACCACCAGCACCGTGTCGCCCGCGCGCAGGCGCACGCCGCCCGCCGCGTCGCTCCACTCCGCGCCCACGGTGCGCTGCTGCGGGTAGCCGAGCTTCACGCCTCCCGCCACGGTGTAGGCGCGCGACGGCGGCAGCGGCGGCGGCCGCTCCTGCGATCGGGCGAGCGCTCGGTCAGGCACGGGCAGGGGAACCGGGGGGAGCGAGTATCGAAACGGCTCGCCTACCAGATCGAGTCCGAACAGCGAGCACGTGCGCTTCACGAGCGTCGGGTCGCCCTTGTCGCCGGGCTCGGGCGGCGGCGTGCCGGCGATGGGCGCGGGGCGGGGCCGCGCGGGCGCGGGCGGGGCGGCGGCCGGCGGGCGCGCCGCCCGCGCTCGGTGCCGGCGCCACGCGGCCTGGATGCACTCGGCGGCCGCCTGCCGTCGAGCGCGTCGCATTCTTTCCAGCACCTGCAGACGTCATTATCATTCAGATAAGCAAGTTAGTGGTGCGGTCCAGCGGAGGGGCGGAGGGGCGGAGGGGCGGAGGGGCTGGGCTGACCTGTCGCATGCCCTCGCTGAGGAACACGTGCCGCTTGCCGAGCGCCCAGCGCACGGCGGCGGGCGAGGCGGGCGCGGGCGGGGCGGCGGCGGCCTGCACGGCGCGCAGGACGGCCGCGCACGCCGCGCCCGACTCCCGCTCCGCGCCGCGCCGCCACAGTGCGCGGTACCGCCCGCTGAACGCGCGGAACCGCATGCGGTGCGGGTACCCGCTCGCCATCAGCTGAGTCGTTTCCAATATTTGTAAGGCGCGCACCTGAAACGTTACGACTGATGTAAGAACGTGTGTCCGTAGAGAAGCAGGTAGTTTGTGCGCTCATGGACATATGTAATATACATAGGCGAGTGTCAGTGACTCGCCTGTCTGGCCACTGTGGCGCGCTCGAACAGCATGGGCGTCTCGGTGGCGTTGGCGCGCAGGCAGCGCACGAAGTGCGGGCGGGCGTGCACGAGCGTGCGCAGCAGGTTGTCGAGGCGCGTGTGGAAGTCCTGCGTCAGAGTGGACGCCGCCGCCGCGTCCAGCGCCGCCGCCACCGTGGGAGACGCGCGGAACTGCCCGCCCGTCGGCCCGCCTTGAGCGGCCAGAGCCTGGAGGACGAAACAGTTGCACAACTTTAAAATTCATAAATCTAAATAGATATTCACAACACAACATTTGCCTTGTTTACAGAAATTTTAACAGCAAAACTTTTTTATAAAAAAAAGAGAACTAACCTTGAGTTCGGTGCCGAAAAGATGTGTTGCGAATCCGAACTCGCATGTCCTATTGTCAAAAGCAGCGAGCAAGTCATCGGGCACGGCGTCGCGGTTGGCCTCCAGGAAGTCGGCGGCGTCGTAGGACACCTCCCCCGCGTAGTGGCGCACGGCGAAGCGGCGCGGGTGCGGCGGTCGCGCCTCCGCCAGCCTCGGGTGCCCTCTGAAATAGCCGTTTTGTACTTGTCATTCAACAGACTTCGGGCCCAGGTTATGGTCAGTTCACACCGAGACGCGTCGTTGCGCACTCGTACAGTGTGTTTCGATAATAATTGTATCTGGCCTTTATTTCTATAAAAGCTAGGTTTTTGTACACGTGACTATTTTGTTTTGGTGAAATACTTTGTATGCTTACTTTTGTACCTATACCTTGATTCAACGTTACGGAACAAAGGTTGAAATGGTGTTGGGGCGTAACTCCCAACAGTGAAAATGTTATATTGATGTTGTACAGGAATGTTATGTTGATTGAGTAGACAACCGATTGATGTAAAGGTTTAATTGCTACTAAAATAACATGTTATAAAATAATAACGTACAATTAATGTTGGATTAAACAAACTGTAACGTATCACATGCATGTAAACACGGACAAGAAGCCGTACTGAACGTATGAACGTATGTACTGAACGGATTTTCATAGCAATTTTTTTCTAAGTTAGACTGTAAGGATGGAGTTTGGAAGTATGCCATCTTTTTATACCCATTTTTATTATTTTTTTGAGATACTTCTGTTTGCTGTAGGACGTGGTTGAATTTTGATCCTTCTTCATGTAGATACTACTTTTATTTTAGAAAAATAATTACCTAAGTAGGTATTCGTGCAACAAAACTCTTGTAATTGTTCACGAAATCCGATTGAACCATGGAAGTAATATTTAAATAATAATTTGAGGCGGACGAAGGTCGCGGCCGACAGCTAGAGGTAGTACTCGGTACTTGTGGAGCTCGGCTGGTTGGCAAGTTTATAAGAATAAAATAAAGTTACCCGCGTAGTCCTCACGCTCAGAACAATATGGTGATGTGTACCTGTGCGCGGCCTTTATCCTGGCGACGTACTGGTCGGGCGAGCCGCGCGCGGCGCACTCGGCGTCGAGCGCGGCCAGCAGCCCGCCGCGCAGCGACGACACCAGGTCGATGCACGGCACGTTGTCCACGTAGTCCACCTCCAGCGCGCACGCCACGCCCTCCTCGCGGCACGACTCCGCCGACGACTTGAACACGTGCGTGTTGTAGAAGTGCTGCATGGTCTCCGCGCACAGGTTGGCGCACAGGTGCTCCAGCCGGCTCGGAGCCGCGTCCTCGAACCCGAACATGTCCAGGATGCCCACGAACCCGTCCGTGGCGTGGCGCACGGCGTCGTTGAGCGCCGCCATGGAGCGCGCGCCGGCCCGGCCCCGCGCGCCCCCGCCCCCGCTGCCGCCCGCCGACGACGCGCGCCGTGACGCCGCGTCCTGGTTGTGCACCGACTCGTTCGAGTCAGACGACAGAGTCCCGAGCGTGGAGCCGAGTCGCTTGAGCGAATTGGCTCGACGAACTATGGTCGCCACGGTGCGACAATACAGCGCCTTGGCGAGCGCGTCTCGCGCGGCGGCAGCGGCCGGGGCGGTGGCGGGGGCGCGGGAGGGCGCGGCGCGGGCGCGGGGCGCGGCGCGGGACACCAGGCCGCGCAGCAGCGCGGGCGCCGCTACGCCCAGCAGCGCCGCTGCGGCCGCCAGCTCGGCCTCGCTGGCGGGCTCGGCCGAGCCGTCGCCGCCCTCCGCGAACTGCACGTTGCCGAGCAGCAGCACGGCAGCCAGCACCCGCACAACGTCCAGGAACGGGATGCCGAGGATAACGAGGCAGGTCTTCCACGCGTGGAACCGCGCTGCGTCCTCCGGCTCCGGCCGCCGGTGGTGCGCCGACGCGAGGTATCTGCCGCGGAATAAACGCAATAAGATCACGGCCATTGCACAAGTATTTCGGCATCACACCTCGACCATAAAGCGATGCCTGCCTTACTCACCTGAGGTCTTGTGGCGAGTATCCCTCTAGGTGGAGTTGTGCGCGCTCGTCGGGGGTGAGTCCTGCTAGCATCTGGTAGAAGATGTGGTAGTTGCGCTCGCCGGCGGGCGGGCGCACCACGCGCGTCTGGTCCAGGAAGTAGCAGTGGATCTTGGTGCGGTACAGCGCGCCGTCCGTCACCTGCACCTCGATGAAGTGGCCCTGCAGGACGTAAGCCGTGGTTGAGGCTGTTGGTACTAAGTACACTGCGTGTGGCGAGTGGGCGGGTGCTTACGATGCGGCTGGAGTGCGTGTTGGCGGGCGTGGCGGCCGTGCCGAGCGCGCGCAGCACGGTGAAGGCGGCGGCGAGGTGCTTGAAGGCGTCGGTCTCGGGCCCGCCGCCCGCCACGTCGAACAGCCGCCGCAGCAGCACCATGGACGCGTACGTCTTGCCGGACCCCGACACGCCTGCCGGTCACACAATCATGTCACTGTCACTGATATGCACCAAATATACTAGAAACTACTATTTTATGATAAATACCTCCCTTGCTAGCTCGTTGAGCTCCTTTCAGCATGGATTTTTAAAAGGACGGTCTACCACTTCTAACTTGATTTTATTTAATGACTTCATCAATGATGCTATGGATAATGGTAAGCAGGTCGATGTGGTTTACACAGATTATAGCAAGGCGTTTGATCGGATCGACCATGAAACCCTGATAAAGAAACTAAGCTACATAGGCATCCGTGGGGATCTCTTGAGGTGGTTCTCCTCCTACATTGATAACAGGTCACAAGCAGTAGCACTTAATAAATGTCTAGTTGGGTAAATGTGCCCAGCGGAGTGCCTCAGGGTTCATTGCTCGGTCCTTTTTTATTTGTGGTCTATGTGAACGACATCGATCAATGCCTCATGTCATCCAAACTATTATGCTTTGCCGATGACATGAAAATCTTTGCCACTATTTCAACGCTCGAAGATGTACTAGCTCTTCAGGCTGACTTGTATCGACTTGAAGTGTACTGTCGAGCTAATAAACTTGATTTCAACCCATCCAAGTGTTCGGTGGTCACCTTCACTAGAAAACGTGCAGTCATAGCCACTACTTATACTTTGGCGGGTCAGATCCTGCCAAGATGCAGTACTATTCGTGACTTGGGCGTCCATCAAGACAGTAAGTTAGTTTTCGACACACACATTGATGCAATTGTCAAAAAAGCTTCCAAACTGCTTGGGTTTATAATGCGTCTCTCTAAGTGTTTTACAGATGCTAAAACGCTAAAAATATTGTATTGCACTTTTGTAAGAGGTCAGCTAGAGTATGCGTCTCAGATATGGAATCCACGTTATAATAAATATATTGACCGTCACATCAGTCAACCGGTTATCTCGGACTTTGTAAGAAGTATCATCTGCTACCACTTGTAGATCGACGTAAAATTGCTGACTGTTTGTTTTTGCTCAAAATCCTCAATAACAATATTGATAATCCTGAGTTATTGTCAAAATTTTATTTTAATGTGCCATGTAAAACATTTCGTTTTAATCCACCCATACGTGTACCTCATACATCTTCAAATTATAGGCAGAACAGTTATATTGTGCGTGCAAGCAGAAGTTTCAATGACATGTGCAAGGAATATGATTTGGACCCATTCACAGTTACTGTAAATTCGGCCAGAAGGTGCTTAAGCCTCAAATTTTTCAAGTAGGCGGTAGGTTATTTTGTTTGTTTTACTATTTTTTTCTATTATTTTAGTCGTGTAATTGCAAACCAAGTATCTATACGAGTATTCTTCTTGCTTCGATTAAGCGGTGAGTTTTCTGTTTTTGTGCTCACACTATATTATTTTTTATTTTTTTATTATAAGTCTATACGTGAGGATTTGTAATTGGCTTTCTGGTGACTATGGTTCCCTTTTTGTTTGTTTTTATAAGCTGTAAGTCCTCCATGTATTAAAAAAATAAATAAATAAATGCATGAAGGTGGAAGCGCCCGGGTCGCCCGCGATATTCCTGGCTGCTACCCTGGCGCGTTCACCTTAATGTTCCGGCTAATCACAATCACCACAATAAAGGTGTTTGAATAATTTGGCCTGCCTAGCCTAACATGTATTAAGCGTGTTTGTGTACCTGAGAGGATGATGGCCTGCGGGTAGCCGGTGTCGGCCTGGTGGCGCACGGCGTCGTGCACGAGGCGCGCAAGCTCGGGCCGCTGCGCACGCGCCGCCGTCAGCGTCAGCGCGTTGCACGCGTCCGTGTACGGGTTCACCGCCACGAGGATCGGCCCGATCATCGTCTGGAACACACAATTAATGGCAATGCGATCGTACAGCGTACACTCCCACTTTAGCCACTTCGTCGAGGAAACGTTAGCTAAGTGTAGCGCATGACATGAGGCAGCCTGCGCACTTACGTAGAACTTGTTGTGGTAGAAGCGTGCCTGCAGCGCGCGCACCACGGCGTCCTCGGTGAGCGGGCCGCGCAGGTGGATGAGGTCCTCCACGTCGGCGCCGGCCGCGCCGCCCGCTCCCACGCCACCCGCGCCGCCCGCCCCCGCCTTCGGCTGCGACCAGCGGCTCTCTACGCACAGGAACAATAAAGCAAACAATGTATCTATGTTTGAATTGGAAGTGAATTAGGGGGCTTGGATTGCCAAATCCGAAACTGACGAATATCGAAAAATGCTCAAAGGTGTCTTGAGCCCGCAACATTGGAATTTGAAAAATCAATATTCCTGGCCAGGAATCGAAACAGTTGGTATTGAAAAATAAAAACACTATTATTACACCATTCGATAGCGTCGCCTTCTGAGAAGTAATTGAGATGACATGCGGCAAAAAGGAAAATGTAAAATTTAGTGTTCTATCATATTTTAAATTAATGGCCTTGACTGATTTCATCATTGAATTCCTTTTTTTTTCTCTTCGTGATTTGAATGCCTCAATAAAAAAATAAAAATGTAAACAAAATTATGAATGAAATTAGATCTTACAAGTGAGTTGGCGCCGTGATTTTGTTCGAGGTTTCGTTGAATACTACTACCAGTATATATAAGATGCTCTGTGAATACTACCAACTGTTTCCACACTCTTAGGTATTTTATCAAAAATTAACTCCTTCCTTTGGTTTGTCAGTCATTCCTTAGGTTTGTCATGCCATTTTTTTTTTCAAAACCAACAGGTTCGATTCCTGGCCAGGAATATTGCTTTTTTTTTAATCCAATGATGCAGTTTTAGTTTTCATCAAAATCGGTCTCGTGACTCCTTTGAGCATTTTTCGATATTCCTCACAGTTTCGTATTTGGCCATCCACGCCCACTTGAAAAATTCACCCTGTATAGTAGTTCCGGGTCTGGCTGTTTGTGGAGTTTAAATGTTTGCAAACGCACTCACGATACAGGAGAAAGAAATTCCTAGTCGGGAAACGTTTAAAAAAAGAGAAAAATAAAAAATCTGTAAAAATAAAAAATTCTGATAAGTAAACAAAACTCCCTAAAGAAGCCAAGCATTCCTTTTAAGCACTAATGATCCGCCCAAAAGATTCCCTGTGGATATTGCTGTACTTTCCGAACTACTGAAATAGTAGATTGTACATCAAGTGCACAAAACGCATTTTACGCGAGACGTTTATCCATCCGTGCGAGCTTGCTTATACAGCGTGTAAAAGAAAGGGTATAATCATATTGAATACCGTGGTACGGACCATCAAACTGAACAACTTTCTCTATGGGACCACCATCGAAATCGTAAAAAAATAATCAGCTGTCCCATACATTTGGGTCGAGTAGGTATTGAAATTTTGTATAGGACAGCTGATTATTTTTTTACGATTTCGATGGTGGTCCCATAGAGAAAGTTGTTCAGTTTGATGGTCCGTACCACAGTATTCCATATGATTATACCCTTTCTGTTACATCCTGTATATGAGCGTGGATATAAAGTAGAGTGTAAAATGGGTTTTATGGACGAGTTGTACACTTTAATTTTCACTTCGATTGCGAGGAAATGAAACAGCAACATGTAAGTATTGTAAATTATGTTAAAATTTAAAGTTAGGTACATTAGGGCAATGAGAAATATCCTTGCCTTGTTCTTAGAATACTAACAAAACGAATTAAAATAAACAGGTTATTCTATGAAGTCGAAGGTGTTCGTGGCTGTTGGACCGGTTGCCTTGGTCTGTGCCTTGGTCTTCGACGAAGATTTTACTTAATGCTCTAGAGGATAAAAAGCGACTGTATGTCGCCTCGCACGACATAAAGACGCATTTTAGAGCATAGAAGTGAACAATCAATGCTGACCTGGTGGCGGTGGTAGAGGATGATGTGGAGCAGGCGGCGACTGCGCGGCGGGCGGCGGCGGCAGCAGGTGCGGCGCGCGCGGCGGCACGGCGGGCTGCCCCGCGCCCACCAGCAGGTGGTTGCGCAGCGACACCAGGTCCGAGCTCAGGCACAGCAGCCGCCGCTGCAGATGGACCGCCTCGTTGGAAGACGACGCGTCTGCAACACGGACCACATGTTACTGAACTGCTCCCGCACGAGCGGACGACCTGCTGACATCTCGCTCTGTTCTAACTCGATCTAAGCTACGGCAGCGGTACCATTCACTCATTACTATTCGTTTCTGCAGTTTCAGTAGGATCCAGTTATCACACATTACTAGGTTTTTTGTTTAACGTAGTTTATTATATTAACGTAGTTTATGGTATTCGGAAATACTTGACGTTTTTGTAGCTGTTACCCCAGCAGGAAAGTTTCTCCTAGAGTGATACGAGTGTAACGAATAATTAGTGTATAATCTGCTGGTCGTGTGCATCACATACCTACAAAATTGGTGCGTTTTTCGTTTTGGAAAAAAAAAAACGGAAATATCGATTCCTGCTGGGGTAACGCTCTTCCAGCAGGAAAATTCTAGACGAATAATTGGAGAGAGAAATATTGTGCATGGCCAGAGAGCTTATATTTGTGTAAAGAAGTGCACCGAAAATGTATGTTGTGCGTCTTCAGGTTTTCAAAATATTGCATTTCCTGCTGGAGTAACGTTTTGCAGAATCGTGTAGGTACCTCTAAAACCATTGTATGAGCGCCTGTAGAATAATACGCGAGTAGCTCTTTAGATTTTAGTTGTGCGTATTTGTGTCAGAATTAGATTTTAGAAAATATTTATGATTTTCAAGTAATCGCGGTTTCTTGAAAACTAGAATCTCGAAAACCTGCTAAAGCACATAGTCCGGACTATGTGCTTTAGCAGGTTTTCGAGATTTTAGTTTTCAAGAAACAGCGATTTTATGCGACCAGCAGACGCATAATCCACCCTCCACCATGCAGCTGACGATTTTTTTTCAGCTCAGTATAATGTGAACTATCTATGAAAAAAGTTTCAGCCGGCGTACTATGACTTTTTTTTGCATCTTCCGTAACCTCCCACGCCCAAACCCACCGCGGGTGCGTCAACTGACGCTTGGTTCAGTTATAAGTCATTCGAGATCTATTGAAAAATATGTCAATCGATCGGCGTAAAAACACTACCTAAAATGCAACGCTATCTCCCGGAATATGTGCTTTCACTGCACTCCATACAGCTCCAAATGGAATTCCGCGCTGCAATGCAAGGGCAGCGTCATAAATCGTTTTCTATAAGGATTTTATAAGGATTTCAAGGGTTTTTTATTTGTTGCACGGAAGCCTAATTATTTTTCAAAAATAAAGTACCCTATGCTAGACCTTATAACACCAGCTATCTGCCATTAAAAGTCACGTTAAAATCGGCCGAGGCGTTTCGGAGATTAGCCGGAACAAACAGACAGATAAAAAAAGAAAAAAAATATATATATACGTATACGGGGTGGAAAGGACACCGAGTCGGTAGCCGTTTTCGCGTCGGTGTCCCTCCCACCCCGTCCACTTCATACGCATTCAGTAAAAAGCTGTTATTTTGAAATTACAAACAGACACTTCAATCTTATTTATTTGTATAGATGTAACTATTTGTAAATTTAAAAAAATATATATCCCCGCAGTGTAAACTAGCCTTTACCTTCCTACATTTAGCCATTTATTCCATTCATTTTATAAATAAATAATAAATATAATAATACTTAACTAGCGACCTGCCCCGGCTGCTATCTATACAAATACATTTAAGTTGAAGTGTCCGTCTGTAATATCTAAATAACAGCTTCTTACTGAATGCATATATTATGAACATTTAAAACGGCACACAAGTGCCGTGTCGTGTCTGTCTGTTTTTTCCGGCTAATCTTTGAAACGGCTGGACTTTTACTGGTAGGTAGCTGTTGTTTTATGGTCTAATATTTAACTTTTATTTTCGAAAAATAGTTTAGAGTTCTGTGCAAAAAATTAAAACCATTGAAATTGGTAAGAAAATCAGATTCCAAATGGGTTTTTTTTTTTAATCAATGATTTCACGCAAACGAAGTTCGCAGGCAACAGCTAGTGTTTACATAATATTAAAAACCTTCCTCTAGAATCACTCCATTACTGAAAACTGCAATGTATGGAAAGAAATCCGAAGGTGTAGCACATCACTTTCATAGCTTCGTATATTAAGCTTACTTATACACAACTAAACTTTTCGCGGTTTAAAACTTATGGTAAGCAGCCGTTCTCGCTTTGACTTACTTAACCCTTATTAGTCTAATTGTTGAAAATCAACGCAATCATTGTCTAACGTATATTTTGACACGCCGTCGCGTTTATTTTCATTCCAGTCCAGAAACTGTTTGAGAGATCTCTGATTTGAAAAACCCAAGAATAAGAAACTTGACCATCAATCGGCCCCTGAGAAACATATGACGTTTGCAAGTTTTAGAAACAGCGAGTTCTGTACGGCTTGGCTAACGCTAACTGAGGCGAGAGGCACTGAGCGGTGACGGCACCAATCCACTAAACGAAAACCGGAAAAACGGCCGAAAAAATTAAACAACTTTCAAGCCGTAAAACCGGAAAACATGAACTGCTAAACGTGTACCCACGGAGCACAATCACGCGTTGGTCTCGAGGAGTAGTATCTGATGCTGGACTAGACCCGTGCCCGCCGCGCCGCGCCGCGAGTGTTGCGCCCTACGGACGGAGTGCTTTCTCGTACCGCGCCCCCGCGCCCCCCGCGCTCCTATCTCACCAGGTCAATCTGTTAAGGTGGAAGCGCAAGGGTATCCCTAGAAATTAAAATTTTCTTTTTGCAATTGCTGGTCAGTGTCAGGCAGTAAACGTATTGAACCACAGTATACAGAACACAGAATTGAAATTTGATTTTAATGATTATATTTTAATCAACATACGACCTGTCTGCTCACACTGCCCTGCCAATTGCAAAAAACGCAAGAAAATTGTAATTTAGCAGGCTGCCTAGGCACTCCCCCTTAAGAGCGGCCAGCCCGTCATACTTTTCATAGAAACGCTCGTAGGTGATTATACCGTTGTGACACATCTATCTTTGATTTTTTTGAACTAATAGGTATTTTGTGCACTATATCTAGGTTTCCATGGATGCAAAACATAAAACAAAATAGAAACAAATTCAGTATAAGCCTCCAAAAATTGCTGTTTTGCACAAATTTTACCTGAATTTTGGCCGTTCATAATGTACTCATAAACTGTAAAAATAAAGTAAACATCTCGATAGAAACCTGCACATGTACTGGAGATTCTTAATGACGAATACTTATTTCACACACTTGTAAGACTTATTCAAAAACACGAATTTGCGGGGTCGAGGCGGGGTAAGACGGGGGAGTTCAAAGAAAATCGCCACTGTGGCTCTGGATGAAACAACAAGCTTTTAGGAAGGGCCCTCTTAACAGTCGTAAACGACCGTAACTCTTGCGAGCTGAACATTTGATAAATTTATTTGTATTTTAACGTTCTATGTATTTAAAAACAGAAAAGTTTTTGAGCACAATCTTTATAAAAATACAGACAGCGAATCGAACTCACACTCTGAACGGAAAACATTTCTCTATGGAAAACATTTTTCCATTTTTAAAGCGGATTTTTTTATTTTTTTTTAAGTTAGACGGTGCGTTTAACTAATGAAATAAAAATACGATGTTTTGTCTGATGGGGACTAAGATTTAAACTGAGAGAGAGAAATTTCAACGTCGTTCGTTCACGTGTCATAATTTTCGACCTGCACACAAAAGCTTCGAGTAAAATAAAGCTAGTAAGTATTTACATAAACCGCCATTGAAAATTATCACTTGACCTAGCTGTTCAAAGAAACAGATGAAAAAAAAAAAAAAAAAAAACTGAAAACTCGTACCACTAATGTTGGAGGCGGAGAGGCGGAGCAGTTTTGGCACGAAACCCTAAAAGAAGTTCATATCCGTTGCACAACGAGCCAAGTTTTTGGTTAGAACTTATACATCATGCGTGTAAGAGGAAAGTAGAAATAAATAACTTTAGTTTGTCCGCCAAGGCAGGAGATTTTTTATTTCCCGATTGTCAGATAGGGATGGATATCCTTTCCGGGAACTTCGTGGAGTCTGAAGATCTCCGAATGCAACAGCATCTTCAGGCTGCACAGTTCTGTTCAGATCAGTTTTTCGAAACATCGAAAATTTGGACAGCTTCAAATTAAATTATTTATATTAACAGAAGGCCATTGACGAGTGGACATCCATTCGTAATAAGAGCTATAATATTAGCCTTTTTTTTTTTTTTGGATGTTAAATCATCAAATAGCCCCTCCCGCTCTGGGTTGAGCAGGAGGAAGTGTCAGACTTTTACTGACTAAAACCCATCCATGTTCCTTCCTTTGCCCTTTGTGTTCTAGGGCCGCGGTATCTCTTTATGCATCGGTCCTTTCGGACCCCTTCCTGTTTGCTGACTCTCTTTGAGGCGTGCGTGGAACACGAACGCGCCGTCGATACGGCCTGTCGTCATAAGACGGACGGACGGCGAGCTAGCCCATAGCTCACCGTCCACAAGCCCGCGCCCACGGTGGCCGACGCCCGGTGCGTTTCCCGCGGTATAATATTAGCCTGTATCTGCACTCACAGCGATTGCCCAAATGTTTAAAACGATGAAAAATTTTAATCGAAAACGGATTATTAAGAGTGCATTCATGACCAACGAAAAGATGCTGTAGTGTGATCAGGTCGTTAGGTTGGTAGAGTTGAAATGATACGTCTGTTTGGTTTCATGGTCCGGTTTAATGTGTTAAAAATACTTACAATTTATTATAAAACAGTGTTGCTGAAGAAGCACTTTAAATGAGGCTGTGTACATACATGCACCCACTACAATGCGTCGAAGAAATAAAGTTAAAAATCAACACAGTTTGGAGTGACTAGAAATGCAATAGTGCTCACCCTAACCTTAGGGTCACCCCCTGGTGAGCAATAATAAGACCCTAAGTAGCGTGATAATACATCGCCTTCCATTCGAAGACGCCTTTAAGGAATATTTGAGCATTTTAACAGAATCTATGCAGTAGTTTTTTTTTCTTTTCTCGCCGATGGTGGCGCGTGTGTCGGATCATTTAGTTCCCTTCAAAATGGTTGAGTTGAATGGTGCTGATCCATGCGTCATGTTCGCGAACGGGCGCTGTCAGTGTGACTGGTCATCTCTTAGTTGCCACGGCTTATTTGAATTAATTTGTTTTGTTTTTTTTGAATGTCTTTTTTTGTTTTTACTATGGACACTTTTATCGTGCACATCTTGCTACATCGTTCTCACATAGTGTACCATCTCAATACGAATGATGTAACCAAGGTTTTGTAACAACATGGTGATTTAAAAGAGTGTCCATGGAGTTTCTTGCCCGTTCTTCTCCATAGATATCTACGCTAAGGAATGGGCAAGTTAGTTCAGTGATATTATGCTTTCACAGTTTGTATGCCTTGTGACTGGGACTGTAATATTATTACAGTCCCAGTCACAAGGCATACAAACTGTGAAAGCATAATAACACTGAACTAACTTTTAGACGACCCGAATGGCGCAGCGGTAGTGAGGCTGCTTTACGATCTTAGGGTCCCGGGTTCGAATTCCGGTAGGAGCAAATGTTTGTGTGATGAGCATGGACATTTGTTTCCGAGTCTTGGATGTTTATGTGTATAATAACTATGTATTTACAAACAAAAAAAAGTATCTACGTAGTATTATCAACTATCTGGTGTCCACGACACAAGCCTCGTTGCTTAGCGTGGCACCTAGATGGCGCTGTGTGTAATGTCCAGCGATATTTATTTATTATTATTTATTTACTGAAATGCATTTCAGTGTTATCTTTGTTTCGACAGTTCAAAAGTGCCTGTAACTGGTCTACCGTCTACTTGAAATAAATGCTTTGATTTTGATTTCTGATTTTGATATCCTACGTAGTACAGCTAGTAAGACTATAATACTCTCCATATGTCGTCTAAGCTGTAAAACAAATTGTCGCCATTTTAGAACGAATGAAAACCAAAACAAAAAACAATATGATCACTGTGTCCTAAATTATTTTATATAAAAAACAAACACTTACCTGTATTTGGTAATTTTCTTTATATTCCCTTGATAATTCTACTGGCTCGTGAAAATATTTCCAATAATCATCACACATTGACAGTATTTTTTTTTGCACATTGATTTACCAATGAACACCATCAGATTTTCCAGATTTATCTAGTGCTTGTGATTTAATTTTGAAATAAATATAAACAATGAGCTGCCATCATTTATTTACCATACCTACGACTTGTACGAAAAATTGTTTCTCGTTTATTTTTATAATTTTGTAATTATCGTCAAACTTCTATTAAAATTTTTATCTTTTATTTTTCTAGCCTGCTCCGTCCCACTCCTGGGCGAAGGCCTCCCTCCACTCCTTCCGCTTTTGTCTTTATAAGATATTATTTGTACATTACATACTTACATTTCGCTGTAAAAGCGCTTATACAGCATTTATAATTTTAGATAGCCTCAATATGCAGCATTAAGTATAAATATGAACTCAAATAAAGCTTTTACACAGCTTGTTATGCTACTTGGGAAATGCTGCCAAACAGCCTAATATGAAAAATAGAAAATTCAAATATTTTTGAATGTAGAACACAAATAAACGTTAATTTGTTCATAAAAGTAATTATTCGTTTTAAATAATATCTGACCAGTTGATGTTGCGATCACACCAATGGGGGCTATCGCGTATGAATTCACCGCTAGAGGCGCTAGTGTAGCGCGGGGGCACCGAAATGTCAGATGTCATGGATTGTTCGCGCGTTGCGTGCTGTTTTAGCACGTATTTTTACAAATATTCACGATTGTGGTCTAGATTGAGCCATTCCTGATTAATTTAGACTTGAAGATTTTAAGTAGCAACTTGAGAATCTTAATGTTAAGTACTTGGAGGTAAAATGATTTATGAATGTTTCATGCCTGCTAATTTTAGGGAGAATATTGTAAATATATGAACCTAAAGTTTACACTGTGTTGTTATACGTAATAAAATCAACTTTTTATGAAGTTTTCGGTACTTTAAAGTATAAAATACAATTAGCGAAAGGACCTTAATCGACATTAGCGACATCTGGTGAGCTCAAAAACGATAGCCCTCATTGCATAAGTAATAGCTAATATGTTATGAAAACAATTTGAAGAACCGTATCAAATGTTATGGAATCCCTGACTCAATCGTAAGAACGATCAGTGCTGGCTGCTGAGTCAGTGCACAAAAAACGGGTCGGCGGCGGCGCGTCGCCCAATGCGGGACGCGTGCGCGGCCGGTGGGGACGACCGGGCGACACATCTAACCAGCCGTGACACGAGCGACAAGTGTCGCCGACACGGTACACACACAACTCGGTGATCTCTAAGGTAGCCCGCGCAATTTGCAGGTCAGTGTCAGGTTGTATGTTGATTAAAATATGATTCGCGACCGTAACACGTATGTATTTACAAGGTTATAATCATTAAAATCATCAATACAACGCACTATGTTCATTTCATCCCATTGAATGACTAATTCAGGAAAAAGAACATACTTAAGAAAATTTGAATTTCGCGGGCTACCCTGGCGCTTCCCGTTCATTTGCATCTGCGTCATCAAAACTTAATGAAGCTGAAATCGAAAAGGATAATTAATTTTGGCATTTTAACGAGCTCATAGTTAGCTACAAAGCTACAAACTAATCAGAATAAAACTTATGTATGTATTGTATGTATGTTACTGTTACGATGTTTAACATTCAGAGAACAGCTCCATGCTATTGAACAGAATGACTGACAAAAAGCTGATGAGTTGATCGTTGCTGGTCGTGGAGTGGCCGGCCATTAGTTGCAGCACGCATGCGGCACGTATCTAATCACGCGACAAGCAGGCCGCGCGCCGCTCGCGTCGCAAAAACACTGACATTAGCACGCGTCGGTCCACGGTGTCAGGGCTGCTTATGTGTCATGCGTTACTTTACTACTCGAGTCAATAACTAACACACATGTTTATTGCCTTCAGTAAGTATAAGTACTACATACGCAGAGGAGCTGCTGTGCGTCGT
The DNA here is from genome assembly GCA_947578425.1 of Eugnorisma glareosa. NCBI lineage: Eukaryota > Metazoa > Arthropoda > Insecta > Lepidoptera > Noctuidae > Eugnorisma > Eugnorisma glareosa. The sequence goes on along the minus strand of OX387957.1, from coordinate 566,419 downwards.
GTGAACACCCATGAAAAAGGGATTTTCATCAGAGCTGTTGGGACTTTAGAAGATTTCTCTTTATGATCAGCCCTATTGTCCATCATCATATAAGCGTACTGTGTATGATGAGCTTGTTCGATATGTCCAGGCACACTCGTAGGAATGCGCACCACCTCCCAGTCTTGACTTATCGTGTACACACCTTCGACATGACGAGCATGTCTTACGCCCGGAGTCAAAGCGTAGACGAGACGACAGGAGAGGTGTGGTGTTTACCACTAAAACCTACCAGAATACTTCACGTCTCTTTAGCTTTAGTGGAGAAGCAGTTGAGCAGAGAGGAGAGGAGATGTCTCATATTTGTTGGGGCCTTACTCCGCATTCGGCGGGCAGAGAGGTGAGCGACGTGCGGCGGTCCCTCATCTGGGCGTGAGTAGCCTGTACACACATCTCTGCTCCGGTCCAGCAAGTTCGCATCTCCGTATAGCTTCGGTGGATACACCCTAGCTCCTAAGCGTCTCCTCTCCCTTCCGCTTCGCGCATGTCCGCACGTCTGCGCTTTAGTGGAGTACGAGCCTTAAGAGAGAGTCAAATGTTGTGGCCGATGCGACCTGCTCGTTGCTTTATGTACCACCCACCCGCGTGCTCTAGGCATAGCACGATCATGGCGCTTGCAACAGCGTCGAAATATCGGGAGCTCAGAATAATTAATAATCACGGAAGATACCCCGTAAGTGACAGGGTAAGTTTAGATATAAACCGTGAAAGCTTAAAACAGTGTTTTCTCTTCTAAAATGTTTTCTGCTTTGGAAGAACTCTTCAAGGATGCGAGAAGCCATGTCCAGCAGTGGAAGTCGGCCGGCTGATGTAATAAACGGTGTGCAGACGAGAAATTAAAGAGCTGAAAGGTGGATCTGACAGTAATTGAAAAATCTAGCGTCACCAGACAGACCTGACGTGGACCAGACCGAATTCGAAGATACGAACATGATAGTGCAATATTAACAAAGCCTTTGCTTTCAGTGCACAATGCAGTGCAGCGCTCTGAATATGAAAGCGGGCGGCGAGACACGGCGCGGCGCGCGTCTCTCGAGCTCTAACTACGACGACTATAATATAGAAAGTAGCTTTGACAAAGGAATCCCAAACCAACGTGAACGCCACTCTGACTCACAAACCAGTTCGCGGATCAAAATTCTCAAGTCGAGATAGAGCACTCTGAAACTGATTTACTTACATGGAAAACGAACAACCAACATGAGTATGATAGTAGCTACGGAGAATATTTAAGATTTCGTATTGTAAAGTAACAACTGTAGGCAGAGGTGGCAGCTCGTATGATTCAAGATCAAAACAAGTGCCGGTGTCCGGTATTTGTGGGAGAGCATTGCTCAGAGGAGCGGCTGGGCCGCTTAAGTATGTTGTGGCGGCCCACACGGATGGACGCGTGCTCTTGCTCCTGATGTTTATTAACTTCTGAAAACATGAAATCCTTTCTTGGTTCGCGTAAGAAAAGACATCTCATGCTGCTAGACCCAGCGGCGGTTTGGGCTGTGCGTGTGCATTGTCTTTCAGTGAGACGATTTAGGATTTTTATTGAGTAGTCTTAAGTTACCAAATACCATTGCTGTTATTTATATGGAAGACGGTCATGAGGTGTTTCTGAAAACAAAGACATAAACTTGGGATACATATTGTAATAACGTAAAGCCCAAGCCTCTCAGGCCATACCGCCCGCAGCTCAATGAACGTGTCCTTATGAATCACCTCATTCGCTTCGCCTGCTACTTAGGTTTGTTGATAAGTAGGTAACTACCTACCTACTTCATAATACTAGGTATGTTTATTTGTGTATACTATAACTATTTGTGTAGCAATGTTTAATATCGTTAACTAATAATTTCATAATGTATAGACTATAGTACAATAAGATGTACTTAGTAATAAAATATGATCTCGAAAACATGGATGCTGCGTATTCTTGTGAGCGCGTTGAAGTCTTTTACAGGCAGAGCGAGTGCGCGCAAACGGGTGCGGGCGCCGGGCGCGGGAGCCCCGACCCCGGATGTTAAGTCAGTATTGGGTATTTATCTGGGCACTGCGGGACAAGTAATTAATTGTAGGTACTACATATGTGTGAATTCAGTCAGCCTAGGTGGTGAATGGTTCAAGGGTCATGGCTGAAGTCCAGGAATAGGTGATCACCGCGAATTGCAAACAATGCCTGCAAGAGCAAACAAAACGGTTGTTTTAAATACGGGTCCTTAATTTTATTAAGAGTATTCAATGAACAGAACTTTATTTTCCTTCAGCTACATTTTTACAAGTGTTATAACAAAAAATTTGTTTAGTCTGTATTTAAAAAAAAAACACGTCACTAATAAAATGGTTAACTATGCGACACACCGCAGCCCGCAACACTATCAAGATCAGTCGGTATTTCGAAAGTATTCTACACACTAATTCATACAACAATGTTAGCTACATAGAGTGACAGTGAGCGCATAGCGCGGCGCGGGCAAAAACAGGGCCGAGTGCGCGTGCCGCCCGCCGCCGACGGTAATTGCACCGGATGCCGATCACACGCACACTCGCGCCTCGCCACACACCCGCGCAGGCGCACATTCGTCGGACTATTCATTTTTGATGGTAGTTATGTGGCGAATAGAGCAGCGATTAGAGGTAACGGTATCGCGGGGCACTCGTGCACCTGACGCAGCCTCCGCGCACACTCGCCGGCTGAGCGCCGACACGCCGACACCCTCCCTGCGCACCGCAGGAACACTGGTTACAGTACCGACAGCACTGCTCCACACGGTAAGGGCACGGGGAACACTAACCTAGTCGCGCAGCACGCGTACCTACCAGCAACTAACCCAACTCTTCGTTGCAACTGTTCTGGGTCCAGCAAATCGCTGCCCGAAGTTCAGTTTGTGCCTGATTTATAGCAATAGCCCAGTTGCCACTAATATATCTGCGAAAGGTGGGCGTTCTCTAAACCTCACCGAGAATATAGACATGATTTTGCGTTATGTAAGGTATGCTTGCTAGCATGATGTTTAGCTGGTGCATGCATGTGACCGGCGCGTGGCGGCACATATGTTCTATCTAGCGCACGCGGCGCTCGGTGCGTTCACCGCGCGCTCGTTGGCATTCAAAAGGTCGTCCGTCCACTTCCTCACACGCATGTATGTGGTGTGTATGTTAATGAGAACGTCCACTAACAGGTGGAGGAGCCGCGCCCGGTGCCGCGAGCGCCGCCACCTCGGCCGCGCGGTGCCTGCCCACATTCAACCAAATCTATGTGAAACAACAACAACATGGCACATCGCATGGTACAAAAGGGTTTTCGTGCCACACGAGCACTCGGCAGTACTCCGAGAGGAACGTGGAATTCTTCGGGATTTCTAATAGATTCCCATAATCTTTTGGATAGAACCTATAAAAACCTATACAAAAGATTCACTCATGCTTTGAAGGTTCACGGGGTATGGGAGAAGGGAACAGAGACACACTCTGAAGTGAACAGGCGGCGGTGATAAACGAGGGTCATACTTTAAGGGAGTGTACGAGTACAAGCAAATTAACAAATTCGATGGCCCCAACCCCCATAACCCAGAAATTCGTTACCTACATCGTGCAATATCCACGCGATCAACTGTACGGAACAACGGTCTAAAGAATATCCCTCGTATAACGTAATAATTTGCACTGATAGATATAAAAGTAATGTAGAAACGATAGTTTGGAACTATGAGATTTAGCATGTAGTCACATCCCGGGCGGATGTGACATAACGTTACATCACGATGAGCAGCGTACGATGAGCGCTGTGCCATGCCGGCACCGCTGCACCGGCCGCGTCATCATCACTGCGGGTGTCGACGGCAGACACTTCCCTTTCGGTTCATTTTTGTCTTTCATTCGGCATTTAAACGTCAATGACGCAAAACGTACCAGAAGTTAAAGATGAATTTATTAGTAAATCGATCCAGCTATATTGGATTTTGGTACTAGGAATCTATTCGAATGGTCAAAAAAATTTTTTTTTGGCAATTTTGGCAATTCCTGAAATTCATGAAGCACCCAACGGCGCGGCGGCATCGGCAGCGGCGTCTTTTGTCAATTCAATTGTCACAAAATGAATTCCAACGCAGTTATCTGCGTTGGAATTCGAAGGAAAAAGAAATGAAACGTATAAACGTTTGCATCCATGTATGTATACTGTGAACATGGAATGAAACAAAAATGAGCAGTCACTCGTGTGCACTCTGACGACGTCTCCAGGGCCGCACGGCGCGCGGCGCACGCGCACGGGCCACTGGGGCGCGGGGGTTTCTCTCGCGTTTTCCTGTTACAGAGCCGGAGTATTTGTTGTACGTGTTTTATTTTATCCGACTGCGCGACGGCGAAGGCATAATTATGGTTTTCACACAATGTGTTCGTATCTTTTTAAATTATTCGCATTGATATCTGTCCAGCTATCGATGACAACTATAAATCCAAGTGGAGTACTAGTAAAATATAGCTAGTGGGTGCCACTGCACCACCACCCACCTTAATACAAAGAAATGGCGATACACTTATCGCCATTTCTTTGTATTAAGGTGCGGTGTGCTGCGCAAGGGTAGCCCGCGAAATTCAAATTTAATAGTTAAATTCAAAGAATTATTATCTATATACATATAATAAAACAGTAAAAAAACTGTGTCTGTACATTGAATATATTAAAAAAATAATTTTTGAGGGGGGTTTGGAAACAGTAATATAGAACGAATCCAAAAAAAACAATCTGTCTGTTTGTCTAGTTTGTTTGTACACGCTAATCTTCGGAACTACTCGACGGATTTAAATGATTTTTTTTTTGTTGTATAGGTATTAAATCTGAGCAACATATAGGCTATAATTTATCTTGGAAACTTGAACATCTGATGCAGCACCGCAACAGACCAGCTAAACTATAGGAGATACAAAAATGGTACCATAGCAAAAATTGTTCCACGTGATGAGCATTTTCTGCTAAGAGAATAAATTTGAAGATCTGGAACACCTGAAGTGGAACTCACAGAGCCCAGCTTCACTATAACATATATAGGAATGACGTCTTAGCAAGAGTTGTTCAGCCTGATGAGCACTCTCTGTTGTCCTATAAAATTTGAAGATCTGGAACACCTGAAGTGGAACTCCAGGAGCCCAGCTACACTATAACATATATAGGAATGACGTCTTAGCAAGAGTTGTTCACCCTGATGAGCACTCTCTGTTGTCCTATAAAATTTGAAGATCTGGAACAGCTGATGTGGAACTCCAAGAGCCCAGCTACACTATAACATATATAGGAATGACGTCTTAGCAAGAGTTGTTCAGCCTGATGAGCACTCTTTGTTGACGTATAAAAATTAAAGATCTGGCACACGCGTTGTGGAATTCCAAGCGCCCAGCTACACTATAACATATAATAATAGGAATGATGTACAGACAACTGTACAGGTTTAATTTTGTTTTATATACATAATTAGCGTCGCGGCGCGCGTCAGCACTGTTGTATAGTATTTATATTGTAGCTCTAGCATTATGTATCATTGCACTTTATCATTTCTATCAATAAGTATCGATTAAATACTTATCGCAGAGGTTTGTGTCGTTTATCATTTATTACGCGATCTCTCTGCCTGTATCCATATCAGCAGTCATATATCATCTATCATCCAAGTGTAGGCGTGATCAAAAACCCCTACAAATGAAGTCTTAGCAAGAGTTGTTCAGCCTGATGATCACTCTCTGTTGACGAATAAAAATTGAAGATCTGGAACCTGATATGGAAATCAAAGCCATCACTAATTTCACTGTATAATTATAAAATAATATAAGCTGGGAGTACCTCCACGTGGTGAAGGCGGTAACAGCTTAGGACTGATTTTCGATGAATCATTGAAAATTTGACTCTACTGGCCAAAACTCCCATTTATTATTTTATTTTATCAAAAAATAAGCCTTCGGGCTTAAGCTATTTGAGTGTTTAATTTCCTTTTTCATTTATTTTCGTGACACGGTAGCCTACCCGGTAACGCAGGGGAGCAGTCACTTAGATTTTAATTGATCAGGTATCTTCAGAATTAAACTATAACTATGCCTAGAAAGAGGTCAAATTTTTCCCAATGTTCCAAAGGAGCTAAAAGATTGAGGATCATAAGATCCCAAGAATCTACCGAAGAGCGTCAGGAGAGACTTGATGCTGTTCGAGAACATCAGGCAGCAACTCGCTCCGTAGAAACCTCTTCGGATCGCGAAGCACACCTGCGTTCTCAGCGTATTTACGCATTCACATCCAGGTTTCTAGAGACAAGTGCGGAACGTGATGCGCGACTGTCCGCTGATCGTGAACGTCACGCATTGTCTCGCGAGTCGGAGACGTTCACGGATAGAGAATTGCGCATTTTTTTAAAGTTATTTGCAATATTATTGTTAATTCAGTGTACCCTTGGGATCCACTGCAGAATACCGGGAAGAAAACGTATTTGTTGTGTAGGTATTAAGTCTGGGCAACATATAGGCTATAATTTATTTTGGAAATTGGAACACCTGATGCAGAACCGCAACAGAACAGCTAAAGTATAAGAGATATAAAAATGGTGTCATAGCAAAAACTATTCCACGTGAAGAGCATTTTCTGCTGTGAGAATAAATTTGGAGATCTGGAACCCTGTTGTGGAACTCCAAAGCCCAGCGACACTATAACATATTAAGGAATAATACAACCTGACACTGACCTGCAAATTGCAAAAAACGTAAGAAAATATGAAATTCGCGGGCTACCCTGGCGCTTCCACCTTAAGAAATAAGCGGCTAATAAGAAAGCTTTGTAGAGTTTAACAAAGCTCAATGCTTGTAGAGGCTTAGTCCTCGTCCCGAGGCTGTCAGTGTGGCCGACTGGCCGGCGCACGCTTGGATCTATTACATGCCGTTAGGCGGGGCGGGCCGGGCCGGGACGGGGGGGGGGGGGCGAAGTGGGGGGGTGGCGCGCCCACTACTTTATTCAGATGCAGTTTTGCATAGCACTGTTCACTCGAACTCTAAATAAGAACGCCGCTAAATGTAATCACATGTGCCTGTGCGCTGCTAGCGGCACGCAGGCGCATGTGATTACACTGTGGGTCCCACGTGCGTCACCAGCTCATCACGAGCTGTGCGCTGCCAGCGGCACGCAGGCGCATGTGATTACACTGTGAGTCCCACGTGCGTCACCTGCTCCTCACGAGCTGTGCGCTGCCAGCGGAGCGCAGGCGCATGTGATTACACTGTGAGTCCCACGTGCGTCACCTGTTCCTCACGAGCTGTGCGCTGCCAGCGGCGCGCAGGTGCATGTGATTACACTGCGAGTCCTACTTACGTTACCTGCTCTTCACAAGCTGTGCGCTGCCAGCGGAGCGCAGGCGCATGTGATTACACTGTGAGTCCCACGTGCGTCACCTGTTCCTCACGAGCTGTGCGCTGCCAGCGGCGCGCAGGTGCATGTGATTACACTGCGAGTCCTACTTACGTTACCTGCTCTTCACAAGCTGTGCGCTGCCAGCGGCACGCAGGCGCATGTGATTACACTGTGAGTCCCACGTGCGTCACCTGCTCCTCACGAGCTGTGCGCTGCCAGCGGCGCGCAGGTGCATGTGATTACACTGCGAGTCCTACTTACGTTACCTGCTCTTCACAAGCTGTGCGCTGCCAGCGGCACGCAGGCGCATGTGATTACATTGTGAGTCCCACGTGCGTCACCTGCTGCTCACGTTCACAGAACGACTTCATTACGTTTTACAAGTCGATTCCGAACCGCATTCAAAGACCAAACATGTAGAACTAGGATTTTGATCCGACTTCCGCCGTCTCAAAAGTGTTTTGTACGACGCAGCACTGAAACATCTGAGTGAAGTTTTGTACGCGACGCAGCACTGAAACATCTGAGTGAAGTTTTGTACGCGACGCAGCACTGAAACATCTGAGTGAAGTTTTGTACGCGACGCAGCACTGAAACATCTGAGTGAAGTTTTGTACGCGACGCAGCACTGAAACATCTGAGTGAAGTTTTGTACGCGATGCAGCACTGAAACATCTGAGTGAAGTTTTGTACGCGACGCAGCACTGAAACATCTGAGTGAAGTTTTGTACGCGACGCAGCACTGAAACATCTGGGTGTTGTTTTGTACGACGCAGCACTGAAACATCTGAGTGTTGTTTTGTACGACGCAGCACTGAAACATCTGAGTGTTGTTTTGTACGACGCAGCACTGAAACATCTGAGTGTTGTTTTGTACGGCGCAGCACTGAAACATCTGAGTGTTGTTTTGAAGGCTTATGCCCGACTCGAATCATCTATCCATAGTTGCCACTCCCTGTCACTTTTCTGTCAAATCCAACCCTCGTACATTTTGATTCTGTGTCAACAAGTCATCACGTAAGCGCCAAGCTGCCTTGCTCGGTGTATTGTCGCTTTGTCAATTCGGGATATTTCCAAACAAGGTACAACAGCCTAAATAAACGGACAAAACATTTGCAAATTGGGAATTTTCTTTGTTCACTTATATGTATAATAATAAAGGACCACTATTTTTTATATTTTTAAATGTTTTTTATATGATTTTTTTAAGAAATATTTAAAATATGTAAAGAAAATAATAATAATAATCTGTATTACACAAGAAAGTGGTTACAAAATTGTGTGAAGTCCCTGAATCCTGTGCTAGGTGATATACCTGTGTTACAGGAGCCAGTGCCCTCTCCCAAGAGGAGATATTACAGAATCTTATGCAATAAGATTAAAAAACGATAAGGAAAACAGAACAATAAAAGATTAAATAAAAGAATTTAAAAGAAGCCTGTAGTTTGAGAGTGTTTGCGTGTTTGTTTGTGTCTGTGTGTGAGCGTGTGTGTACGTGAAAGTGTGTGTGTGTGTGTGTGTGTGTGAGGGGGTGTCTGAGTGTGAATTGAATGGCCAGGAAGAGTTTTCAATAATCGCGAGTGAGTTGTGAAATTGAGAGCCTGTTATATGTTAGCATTAATGTTATGAAATGGATAAAATAATTTTGTCTGTTTCGTCATAGTTCAGCGACAGTAACCATGACTTAAGGCGCTGCTTGACTTTATGCGAGGTCAGTTTGTAAATCAAAAGCTTTTTGTTTATTCTGTTGTACATTTGGGAACTTTGGGCGCGATAGTGTCGTCGCACAAGTGCACTACGCCACTGAACAGATTCACAGATAGGAAAGCCAATCCGCCGATTGCATAGATTACAATCTAGTGGCATCGTGGAATGTCGGCGCAAGACAGAGCGCGGACCTAGAGTTTTCCCACCGTAAGTACTTCTGAGAGGCTTCTGAGTACAACTGGGCTCTTTTACGGAAACACATAACTTTGAGAACTGCCCGTTGAGCTCGTTCCACCCTAAGCATCACGGTTTTAAAGGTTCCGCCCCAAACCGGGATGCAGTAAGTGATGATCGTCTCACACAATGAACGGTATACTAATGAAGCTGTTTCAATGTCTGCCGCATATCTGAGCTCTTTAAATAAATAAATTAGTTTACGAAGCCGGGAACATAGCTTATCCGTACGGGTGCGCCAATATAGCCTCTCGTCGACATAAACACCTAAATATTTGATATTTGACACCATATCAAGGCAATTGCAATTGCATGAAGAAGCATCGTGACAAATATGCGCTATTATTTTATTTGAATTCATTGATGGCTTAGGTTAATTTGGTGGTTTAAACTGAATTACTTTGGTCTTCGAAACATTGAGCGTCAGTAGGTTAGTAGAAAGCCAGTCCATAATAGTTCGCAAGGTAAGTTCAGTGCTTTGTTTAGCTTTGTCCCAGGTCAGATCGGATATCAATAGTGCTGTGTCGTCAGCGTAGGTAAAAATGTCGCAATGGGTGAGAGAAAGTTGACAGATGTCATTTATATATATTTGGAAAAGTGTCGGTCCCAAGATACTTCCTTGTGGTATACCGTAGCTGATAATCTCTTCGTCACTAAGAACGGAATCAATTTTAACACATTGGGTACGCCCTTTGAGGTAATCTTTGTAAATATCTAGGGCCACACCACGCACTCCCATATGCTCCATTTTGGCAACAAGTCTGGGAATAGACACTGTATCAACTGTATATTCATGTTGTAGTCGCGAGTCCCATCGTTCTCGAGATAATGCTATTGTTTTTTCTATTGGAAAATATGAACCCGAACGTGCGACGGCCGCGGCGGGACGAGCGGGACGTACATAGCGGACGGACTGCTCTATATTAGTTTAAGCTGGACGGGAAAAAAAAAACAACTTCAAAAACACAAAAAAGTGGAAAATAACTATAGCTTCTGAAATCGGTGAAAAAAAAAAACTAAACCTAAAACAAAAGTCACCGACTGTTATGTTATGATGTTGTGTAAACAATAAACATCCAAGAGATTGCAGCAATTACAACAGATTTTCTGTTTATTATTGAAGAGTCCCGTTCCATATCTCAGAAGTCCATGATCAGGGGGCCTAAAAAGGAAGCTTTATCAGAATCATAATTAGATTCACGTTAAAAATGTAGGCCCCCAGATCATGACAATAATTATTTCTATGGGACCAACTTGGGAGTATACTCTTTCAAACAAAAACCGCGCGGCCAACTTATAAAATTTGATAAAGCTTTGCTAGGAATTAGTGGTAATTTGTCACTATACACACCTCTTTTCCTGAATTTGTTGCAAAAAAAAACTTAGACACTATGACCAAAAATAGTTGGCCGCTAGAACCGCCACTTGCCGTAGTCAGTGCCTATGATTACACAGAAACTAAATAATGCAGACAGGCGAATAATGCATCAAAAGAAAGGTCTTAATTCTTTGTATTTGTTGAAAGACTAAAAAACATCAAAACGTAAATAAACAAAAAGTTAGTTAGCGTCTTAGTTTTTATTGCAACAAATTCAGGAAAAGGGGTGTGTATAGTAACAAATTACCACTAATTGCTGGCAAAGCTTTAGCAAATTTTATGAGTTTGCCGCGCGGTTGAAATGGACATAAAAATATTGATATTTAGGTACCTTTACAACCATATTTATGAACAATGCAGAGCCTAGGTCTTTGGAAGGTTTTCCACTCAACAAACAATACGTCGCGTCGAATAGATAAAAGGACCAAAAAAATGTTGCGGTTTTTCATTTGTTTTTTGAGCTATTCATCACCGCGCCTCAGGGACCTTGCGTGAAGCCTCTAGGGGGGTGGGGGCTGGGGGCCGGCGGTGTCAACGGGGAGCGATAACAAAATGCAGGTAGCGACACCGCACCGCTGTACCTACTGTATACCTACATCATACATGACCCTTTACGCACAAAATACGAACTTGGGAGCAGAAAACCGTGACCGCACCTTTGGTGGTTTTGCAATTTAAAATCATTGAATGCTGTATTTGAAAGTCCTTCTTCTATATTTATATTATACTAGCTTTTGCCCGCGGCTTCGCTCGCGTTTTGGTCGGAAATTATCCCACGGGCACGTTGTAAATATAGCCTATGGCACTCGGGGATAATGTAGCTCCCTATTAGTGAAAGAATTTTTAAATCGGTTTAGTAGATTCAGAGATTGCCCCCTACAACCTCACAAACTTTACCTCTTTATTATAATATTAGTATAGATTAAACAAACTACAATGGAATTCTTGGTGAAAGTATTGAAAACTCTCTTTACATGCATTTTTGAGTTAAGTTGTCAGCACCAGTAACTTAATTGTGAAGCTCTTAATAAGTATCGGGTGGTTGCGCGAGGCCCCGAGAACAGCGACGGAACAGCTTGCCTGCAGCGGTCCTCGGAGCCGGATCCTCTAACAGCTTAAAGCAATTCGACACATTTACAGACAGACACTCTCACACGCACGCACACACACACAAGTACCGCGCGGAGCTTTCGAGCGTCGAACACGACACAAAAAGTAATAATCATCACAGTCCCGTGGCCGCAGAGCGCGCGGGCGCAGGGCCGCCGCGCGGGGGAGGGGGCGCGCGCTCACCTTGCAGCTTCTTCTCCGTTTCCCAGAACCGCTGCAGCTCAGTGAAGTATTTGTCGAGAATGAACACCTTGGAGAGGCCGAGCGTGGCCATGGCGGGCGGCGCGCTCGCATCACACTCCGCGGCCGCGCCGCTCTTAGCTCAAAGCGGCGACCAGTCGCGCTCGCGTACACCCGCGTACTGCCGGTCGCCGGAGTGCGGCGGGGCGCCCGCGCCGCACTCCCTCAGCCCCGCCTCCCGCTTCCTCTCCTACCCCACTGGCACGAGCGACACTTACTTTTTGACTAGAAATGTTAGTTCCTGAGTATTTAGCAAACGACCTCCATTGTATCGCAGTAAGACATGAAACGTGCGTCTCTACGACTAAACTCACGAACCTACTTGATATAATATTATCAATAACAATAACTAGACCATGATATAACGTGGACTTTTTCGTATAGGTACGTAGGTAATGATATCTTCGAGACATCTAGATAGTATGTAACTGGTACCTAACACAAAGGCCCGTGTCGTGACTGTGTGTCCGCTAGCGTGTTAGCTCTTCAGACTACTCAATAAACCTTGATGATGTTTTCATAATCTTGATAGGCTCTATACCAACTCATGTATAAAAGGGTGTAACAAGACCCTTAACGAAGCCGAAAGATAGGTACCTACTTGTTGCCTCCGTCATTGCGATATTTTTTTTGTTCTAGACCATACCTGGGAACCTAGTTACCAAGATATTGGGGGTTGAAGTTCCAACTTTTTCATTTTTTTTTAAATATACGTGATTTTTATTTTAAACACACCACGACCCCGTACCATTCAATCCATCCATCAACACAATGTTTTGAGTCCGTTACACTGAATCCTAAAGTAAAAGTGATTTTTCACCCCCAAACAAAAGTCGATTACGAGCAATAATTTTTGCGTAAAGTTACTTAGTTTCATAGTTTGATACATCTTGTTACATCCCCTGTAGTTTACTGATATTTTGAACTTAATAGAGCACATCAGTCTCGATGTTTCTTTAAGTTTGCACATTATTTACTAGGTGGCACCTGGCACCCGTACGAAGCAGGAGCGGGTCGGTAGTCCTGTCCTGCCTTTATGACAAACGAGAGCATCGTACAGCGCCTAAACCGGCGCACATACAGATACCAAAAGTTCACTTCGTGCATTAAACGGGCACGGCGCGGAGGCTGCAGGTGTATGCGGGGCCGGCGCGGGCCGCGGTGTGGGGGCGACTACAGATAGCAGGGGGCGGGGGGCGCTGAAACTGGTTTGTTTATTTGTGAGCCGAAAGCTATGCGCCCGCGCCGCGCGAGCCTCCCGAAGTCCCCACCGCAATCGGCTCTACTCGACGTGCTCCTAACTGTGTGTCGAGTATTGCACGGTCTGCACGGCGTGCGCGGTCACTGCTATGTTGCATGTGGAGGCACTCGTGGTAGCAACGCGCAGGCGTGTCCTTCACTATGCTTGGCCAAATTTTTACAAGGACATAATTGAGGTAAATTAAACAAAGCGGTTGTTGCTGGGTAGTGGTCAATGCGGCTGTCGGTTATATTAATTACCGGTACTTCCTACAAGCCGAATGTAATACATATGTAATACATACATTCAGTTTGTGCGGAAGTGTGCAATGTGACGGGATCACGGGACGTATCTGTTTGCGTAGCGCGTCGCTCGCGCGACCGGCTATGTTTTGTGATGCTCCATCAGTGACGGATGACGCGACACGCTCTAACTTTCCCGCGGTCCCTGTCCCAACTTGCCGTCCATTATCCGGCAGTATCTATTTTTTTTCCATACTTATGCATCATTTCCTGCGACGCAATAGACGGTGGATAGAGGTTTGGAAGGCTCCGTTGGGACTAACAATTGTAGAGAATGTTGTTCATAGCAAGAGCAACCATCTTACTTATCCGATGAAACATATTTAAGGTGATGAGTTTATGATTCACCCTCATCAATCATCATCCTTCTGGCCTTCCTCCAAGTTATCTGGCGTCTTCGTAGAAATTCTTTTACTTCCATACTGTAAGCCATTATCGCAGAATTACCTAGCTTCCACGCCGTATCTCATCTCTCAACCTTCATACAGGTACTTTATACATAACTTTGGTAACCATGATACCAAATCTGTCGTCTCATGCTCCTGACAGACCTTCGCATCTCATATAACTGCAATTGTCTGCTCCTTGGCTTTTCTGTCATGGCATTACGTTTAAAATTTCTCGACACACCACACATACTTGACATTGCTTCCATGCTCATCTGCATCTACGTGCATGAAGGTGCCACATACCGACAGCAGGTCGCAAGTCTGTGTTTGACAGTAAGGTCTACGGTTTATTATTGTGCCATCGCATTGCAGAAGTGTACAGAGATATACAGAAAATCAAAGCAGGTCGGCGCTACCACCATGACCCTCACCAAACATTGAAAACACCGTTTATAAGGGTTCTGTACCCGAAGGGTAACCAACGGCTAAGCTTCCGCTGTCCGTCCGTCTGTCTATCAGCGGGCTGTATGTCATGATCCGTAATAGGTAGACAGAAATTGTCACACGCCATTCCTAAATAAGCACTCTATCCTTAAGATGAAGTCACGACGTAAGTTGCACTTGGCATGCATACTTTTTGGATTTATAAAGTACAGGCAGCCGACCTACCTATACAATAAACTGAGCTGGATCACTAGCAGAAGAGCCTGCACAACATAGGCAGTGCTCGCAGCAACTCTCCACTCAATCGCACAAGACAGCAGCTTTCAGGGGAAGTTTTAGATACGCCGCATCCAAATGCTGGAACAACATTCCTCCGCCGAAAAGGAATCTTCGCAGAAAAAACTGGGTATGACTGTTTCGAACACGTCCATCATCTGACTGGCTGCTGTTTTCTTCCCGAGTCAATCTGTCTATCTATGCCGTAACTCGTGGTCACAAACCTGTGAACAAGGGGGTTCTTTGTAATTTAATAGTTTGTGAATCTTTTGTTGGTCAATAATTATAATTAGGTATAATACCTTCACATGTTATAAACCTATATTTATCTATTTTAACATAAATTTAATCCAGCCAAATCGTTTATTTTTGTTATACGCACTTTCGCTGCTAATATTAGTATTAAACACTTATTTATACACATATAATTACTCATATAAACACAAGTACTCAAGTATTAAAACACATATCAATTAACAAGAACGTTTCCAATACACTAAACTTACTGTAAAATACTTGATTTAAGTTGAGGGTATACTTACACAATTTCACTCCGCGCATGACCAACACTTTATCACAACAGCGATTTATCTCGTCTGCTCGACGTCCGTATGTCACTACAGGGATCCAGCAGAATATCAGCGTCAGGTGCATGCCTGACACATGCTGAGCTGGACTCCCATTTGGTGCAACCTTGAGGCACACACCGCACCTTGTTTAAATACTCGTTATTTTAGTTGAAGTTTGTCATAGTGTTACCATACTTATTTCATAAATTATGTTTTCCTTTTTGTAAATTGGCACCTTGTTTTTTTATAGGTATTTAAAGAATGTTCATGTAAATTTTATAATTGTACTTCCGTGTGTTGTGTCTTTTGTGTTCACTAAATAAATGATTTATCTTTGTTATCTATCTATCTATCACAGAATGTGTATTTCCGTTGCCGCTATAACAACAAAAAATAAAAATTAATCAAAAATAGAAGGGGCTCCCCTACTACATACTATAGTACGGAACCCTTCATGCGCGAGGGTGACTTGCACTTGCCCGGTATTTGTAATACCTAAAATAGAAGGGGCTCCCCTACTACATAATATGGTACGGAACCCTTCATGCGCGAGGGTGACTTGCACTTGCCCGGTATTTGTAATAAAATAGAAGGGGCTCCCCTACTTCATACTATGGTACGGAACCCTTCCTGCGCGAGGGTGACTTGCACTTGCCCGGTATTTGTAATAAAATAGAAGGGGCTCCCCTACTACATACTATGGTACGGAACCCTTCATGCGCGAGGGTGACTTGCACTTGCCCGGTATTTGTAATAAAATAGAAGGGGCTCCCCTACTACATACTATGGTACGGAACCCTTCATGCGCGAGGGTGACTTGCACTTGCCCGGTATTTATAATAACATTGCTTGCTTTGCGCCCAAATGCAAATACGCTCGCGTTGATATCTATTGCACAATTGGCACAGCACACTCACAGTGCACCGTGGCACCGTTGCGCATGGTTGCGCATTATGTCACAGAGCACGTGCTGCCCACTGATATGCGCGTAACGCGGCCCTTCTGGATGTCGTTGTGCACTCCATCCAACGAAGTTTGAGCCGCTACTCGCTACCAGCAGGGCTATTTGCATATATAACTCTGTTGACAGTTCATAGTGATCATCACTTGGCGAGTTTTGATATACAATGACCGTTCTTGTTTGTTTCAACTGACGCTACCTGAGCAAAACTGTCATTGTATATCAAAACTCGCCAAGTGATGATCACTATGAACTGTCAACAGATATACGCAATAGCCCTGTTGGTCTCGCAATAAATTGTCAATAACAATGTTCACATTTTAGCCAAACATGCATACGGACTGAGAGAGCGAGCCAGGTAATCAACTTTACCGCCCTCTTTTGCTTGGCTGACTAAGTATCGACATTGTGTAGAGTGCGGCTGACCAGGGAACCTCGCAGGCCGTGTTCCGTCGCCGCAGTGTCGGCCGTCACCGGCAGGGGGCGCTGACTGCATGTGTGACGAGCGCCAACAGCTCCTTGGCGCTCGTCACACATGCAGTTTTTGTAGCAGAATCAGAATCCTTAATTTGGCAACGACTGTCTACGGGGACAAAACGGGAAGTTGAGAGGAGCGCGCCACTGACGGCGTCCCGCACACTCGCACACTCGCACCCGAGCACATGCACCGCATGATCGACCAACAAACATGAACATACCTGAATAATATTGCGAGCCCGATTGATTTCTCGAAATTGACATTTCATCTCCCAATTAAAGCAGGTATTGACATTTAAGCCGATACATAGGTACATATGTATAAAAAAAGGTCCTCGGCTGGTAAAACGAGATTTTATATAGTTTCAGAAAGTACCTACACTATTTACAATTTTATTTAAAACATCACTGCTAAAGTTAAGGCTCAATGGGTTTCCGGAAATCAACTGCAATGTTTTCAATCGACTTCTAAAAAAGAGGAGGTTCTGTATTCCACCTACTGCCACACATTTTGTTTCGTCATGTACTTCTCCGTGATTACTGGTCCGATTTGTTTCTGATTCTTTTTTCATTTGGTAGAAGAAGCTCGCGCGTTTGTCGCAACTAACCTATCTTCGGTCCTTTACGAGTTACTCTCTATATTATGCATTTTTGTTCTTCGTGTATGAGGATCATGTGCTAATAACTTCTAGTTGTTTTTTTTTAAATTGATACCTTACAAGCATTTGTGTGAGATACCACAACTACTCAATACTCAATACTTTATTTGCATTCCACAATGTGTAGGTACTTAGGTGGTAACTTAGAAAATTGTGATCGTTGTGGACCCTGTCGGGCACAGCAAGAGACAAATTATAGTAGGAGAGAGGAAGCTTTAAATACAAGATTTTATATCCAAAACTAAATCCAACAATACCATATTAGGAATTCTTTATATCTACATAGAATTCTCTATACATTATTTATATTTTATCGTTTCAATATTCGTTAACACTATAATAGCATTTTTCTGTTAAAAATTGTTTTAGTTTTTTTTATAAATATGTTTATTTTATCTTCTTTTTTTACTATTTCAGGTAGTTTATTATATAGGGGCAGACATTACATACGGGCTTGTTGAATGATTTTTTAGCCGAGAATGCGGGATGTTTAATCTTGATTTGTGTCGGAGAGTGTAACGTGATTGTATATCTTCGCGCTTTGTGTAAAGTTCTTGATATTTTCGAACAAATTTGCAGGTCTCTAATATGTGTATACTGGGGAGTGTTAAGATATTATAATTTTTGAAGTGAGGTTTGCAGCTGTCAGTTTGATCGATATTTGCTAGGATTCTAACTAATTTTTTTTGAAGGGTAAATAGTGTTGGTGCATCTGTGCTATTTCCCCAAAGGGTAACACCGTAGCTTAGCCATGCATAAGCATACGCATAGTAGGTGGTGAGCGCTGTTTGAAGGTTGGTGGTTTTTTTTTATTTCACGGAGAGCATATGAAAATCTTGAAATTTTTGATCTAAGTTTTTGTACGTGGGGTTTCCAATTTATATGAGTATCCAAATCTAGTCCAAGTAGCGTAAACTCTTTTTTTTTAAATTATTTATTTGAAATATATTTACACTAATCAAGTATTACATTTATTAATTAAAATAACCTAAAGTAAATAACCTAGCAACAAACTTAAAAAATGGCGTCAAAAAACTCCTCCTCAACGCTGTCAACTGGTAATGTACACAAGAGACTGGCGGCGTTGCCACGTTGTATGGCAACCCTAAGCCTTTGACCAAGGTAAAAGCCAGCCCTTGGGTCACGGGAAGTGTCAATTAAACGCTTAGAAATATCCTTGAAAAGGCTGTGAGCGCTCGGACCCCACGGTCCTAGAGTTTCAACCCCAAACGGCTCGAAAATATAGTTACCAATGAGGTTACTATATTTACGCCGCTTGAGGTTCTCTGCAGCCGCAGCGGCAGCCCCAGCACAGCACGATGAGCTAGGAAGATGGGATGGCGCAAGAGTATCGACACATGTTGCGTCCCACACTAAAGGCCTACCCATCTTCCATGGAAACAAAGACATCCCGTCCGGTCTCTTGCCATCGTCGCGTGCCAAGCCATTGGGTTCTAATATAGCTGGAACGCCGACGGTGACAAGAGCTCGTCGGATGATGTCATTTAAATTCGCGTGCCGTGCAAAACGGCCCGCACTTCGGCTGCATGACAGGCCGTGATGTCCGAGGCTGTTGACAACTTCACCACAGTGACAGCGATGAGGAGAACATAATGCGGCACCTAGGCGCAGAGAAGCAGCGAGGCGGAAAGTAGTGTCGTCGAGCAACGTACCTGTGTTCGACGACGGTAGTGCGTGAAGCCAAAGACCCGACTCCCACTCACCCACAGCCAGCAGACGAGCGCGCTCAGCAGTAGTAGCAGACGTGTTCAGTAAATTGTTCTGAACTACTCTGCAGAGCGGCTCGTCCCACCGTCTCTGGGAAAATGGATGGTCGGGTTCTTCAGAATTTGGGCAAGCGAGTTTCCAGGCATTGATAGCCTCGGAGAAGCACGGCACATCAAAATCAATCCGTGTGGAAGCCAGGATATTCCTCATTAATTTCTCAGTGCCGTGGACCGAGGATATAAAAGCCGGTAAACTAATACTAGAAATTTTGCGGACGCCGAGTCCTCCCATACGAATGGGAAGAGTAGCTTGTGTCCAAGCTCGATCGTCCAAGGCCACATTTAAAATGGATGATAAAGTATTTCTGATAATTTGATCCATTTGGTCCAAAAGATGAGTGTGCTTCCATAAAGGGGAAGCACGTAGAAAATAAGTTAATTTTGGGCCGAAACAGCAATAACGGATTATGGTGATGGCCGAATGCATATTAATTTGGAGTAATCTTTCCGAAATGTCATTGAAATTTTGAATTTTTTCCTCGATAAAATCGGGAAAGGAAAACTCGAAGATTGGAGACCCAAGGAGACGAAGAGAACTTTTTTCAATAATTTTGATGTTAAATTTAACGCAATAGCCCCCTATTGCGTTAAATTTAGGAATAGTCAGTTGTCTGTTGGTACAGTCCGTTAAATAAAGTTCGCATTTTGCAAGGTTAAGGTCAAGGCCAATGGAATGAAGTTTATTTTTTTAAATAAATTAAATCATTTAAAACAGTATCTACGTCGCCCCCCAAGGTTCCATCATCAAGATACCAAACGTTAAATTTAGAATTTAGTTGTCGAACAATTGGGTGAATAGCTAAACTAAATATCACTGGCCCGAGCGGGTCACCTTGTTGACAGCCAACAGCAGATTCCAGAAGGTTGTCCCGATACAGTAATTTAGACGGATGTCTGTAACACTGCCAAAGAAAACTATAAATTTGAGGTAATTCTTTTTTAATTTCTGTTAACAAGGTGTCCCTATTAACTGAATTAAAGGCATTCTTTATGTCAACCTTCAGGATGACCTCACCTTTGCCAGAATTTAGGTAGGTCGACAAAGCGTGTACGGCAGCCTCACAGCCCCCTTTGGAGCCGTAACCTAGCTGCAGGGGCTCAATTTTTTTCCGAAACAGCCTCACCATAAAATTTACAGCAAATCTTGGCTGCCATACGACGGTAAGTAGTACCCACGGCAATGGGACGAATGCCGCCATCCCTCTTACGCAGGGCACATAAATTGGCCCCGTACAAGACGTCGATGACGGCCTCGTTCACCTTGCCGGAGAGCATAAGGTTAATCAGAGCTGTAAGCTCCTTCAAGAGCATCGCACCGGCCTCCCCGGCGCCTGAACAGATTAGGTCCTTTAAGTGCTGGGGACTTAGGCCGTCGAGGCCGCCTGCGGAGCCGCTCCGAAAGGAGCAAACAGCTGTAACCACCTCTCGACCTGTAATGGTGAGGGAGTGAATGTCTGAATCAGGAGGCTCGGGAAAAGAAAGGCCATCCGTGGGGGCGGGATGTTTGGTCTCCAGAGCCGCGAGTGTTTCTGGAGAACACGGCGCCACCACATCGCTACTGAAGAGAATCCTGGCTGCACCGCTAATGTCACCTTCCCCTAACTTTGATTCAACCAGATGGGATATACCTCTTCGAGAGGTATATCCCTGGGACGTTAAATTTAAATAAAAATTTTGAGCCGAAATATTACAATTATGTTTAATTTGAGCTGTTACAGTCTTTTTTGTGGCCAAATTCTTTTGAACATGAAGTATTCGGTAAGGGAAGGTAAGCAACTGTTCCCAAGCACTTAGCGAGTTCTCTCGGACGGCAAGGCGCACACAACCTGCTAGGTTTTGTGCAACTAGCGGCCTAGCACCACGGGGAACTCGCTTTAAAACAGGAACTGAGTTTTTGAATTTGGAAAGGGTTTGCCAGATTGGGTCGAAAGTTGATGTAGCCGAAGTTGAAGGTGGAAGATTTGAAACAGGGTCTGAGGCATTTGGAGGTTTATGTACCTTACCAATATGCACATTCAGACCCCGCTTACCTTTAAAAAATCGTGCATCGTGCATCACATCGCTGCTGCTACTACTCATTAAACTAATTCTTAAAAAATAAACCTAACAAAAATAACTTTATTAAACTAAAATAAAAATAAAAAAACGCTGAATAGTCAGTAATAAGTAAACTGGTGACACGCTGTCAGGAGCGGCGGCACACACGCACTGCGGGCCTGGGGCACCGCACACCCGATGAACGCATGTCGGGGCAGCCCTCGTCACCGTGGCCAGGTGAACTGGAGCCTGGTGTCGCCTCGGCTCTGCGTCGAACTCAGATCCGGATTTAAATTGGCCTTCGACACTATAGCACTCAAGTTCGGGTCATCCAATATAATGGCCAAACTCAGGCACAAGCTATCTAGTCTGTGTCAGGCACTATCACAGAATCACAGGGCACAAAGCTATAGAAAGAACGTCAACTTTAAAATTTTCACAATTTTCTGTTACTATTCAAGATCAGCTTGTTATAAATAGTTTAAAAAAACTTCAGGAGATTAGGCATTCATTTCAGTAGGTATAACAGGCTTTAGTGTGAAAAAATAACATTATTGATTTTTTAAATAAAATTTTCTCGACTGTCCCAGGTGACGTTTAGTTTTGGAATAATTTATTTCGAGGTTGTGTGCTTTCATCCAAGTGATGGTTTAGGTGAGTATTGAATTTAGATCTTCGTTTAGATTTGAATTGTTTTCACATGAGACTAATAGAGAAATGTCATCCGCGAATAATACACATGGTCCTTCTATGATTTTTGGTAAGTCGTTGATATAGATTAGAAACAAGAGACATCCTATTACACTTCCTTGGGGAATTGAGGCACTGATAGATTTGCTGTTAGATCGGACTTTTTCTATTTCTTTTGACTGGTGATTAAAATATTCTATTTCTACCGTTTGGTCTCTGTTCTTTAAGTAAGATACAAGCCAATCATGAGCTTTTCCACGAACGCCTATTCCGTATAGTTTGGCAAGCAATATATTAAATTGGACTTTGTCGTAGGCTTTGGTCATATCTAGTAATATACCGACTGCATATTTTTTTTTATTAATTATATTATATTGCTTCCTGAACAAATTTGTAAACTGCCAAAGTTGTTGAACGGTTTTTGCGAAAACCATTTTGGCACTCGTCAAATATTTTATATTTTTCGCAATATTTGTATATTCGGTCACACATGGCTTTTTCAAAGATCTTTGAGGCTGCAGGTAAGAGAGCTATTGGGCGGTAATTGTTTGGATCTGATTTTGATTTTTTTTTGTGGATCGGTTTAATTAGTGACGTTTTTAATAGATCGGGGAAGGCACCTTGTTCAAATGATTGGTTCAGAAGGAGGTAGAACGGTAGCATCAGTTCGTCTGCGCATTGCCTTAATAAGATAGGTGGGATTTCATTTATCCCATGGCTGCTTTTATTCTTTAAATGTTTTATTAAACGGTTTACTTCCCAGGGGTCTATAGGCTAAGAAACATGCTATTTTCCGCGGGGTTTAGCACGGACGTGCCGTCAGACTCATGGCTGCCAGGTAGTCTGACGCCGCTCTCACCTACTGATGCAAAGAAGTTATTAAAAATGTCGGCCACTTGTTTAGGTTCGGATGTTGTGTTATCGTTTATTTGAATCGCTTACGAGACGTGAGACTAAGCGGACGTGTTTTTCTGTACTTGCTTAAATGAAATATCTATAAACAATTACGACAATAATATCAATTATTAGTTGCGGCGTCAGTTAAAACCAAAGTAAAGTGTGTCACCTGTGACCAATGCCAACTAGTAGCAACTGTGCAAAATGAAATGAATATATTTATTTTCTATTGACAATAAATAAAGTGTTGCGGTTAGTATGTCTAACCCAGGATCGAGCCCATTTGGGGCCCGTAGCCAATTACTACCACGAAGTCCTCCGCCAACGCCTACCGAAAAATTGCCCCCGAGTGCACCAAATCCACCACCACCTGCATCAGCACCTGTACCAGCACCTGAGGAAATTGTTTTGCCGAGTGAAATTATCAGCACGCCAGAGATCCAGCAATGGCTATCATCTATTGATGGCCTTCTGACCGAAGTCTGCACTGTTGTTGGTGATGGAAAAATGAACTCGGACTCGAAACAACGTGTCGTAAATCTTTGCCGGAAGGTCCAAAGTGGGACTTCTCAGATGGCTGTCCTTTACCAATCGTTGAAGCAGAAAATGATCCAGTCCCACAGTACCGTTCAGCACCTACAGCTTCAGAAGAACATGGTGAACTCTCTGGACCAGGTCAAAGAGGTTATAGAGACGAGGCTAAATACGTCCAACAACAATTCCTATGCTAGCATGGTGAAGAAGGGCTCCGACAATTTCATCCGTCCTGCAAACTTGAGTTCGATTGCCATCTATCCCAGCGATAAAACTAAAACTAGTGACGACACCAAGTCACTTGTTCAGAAGTTAATATCTCCCGAGCAACTCAAGCTCCAGGTACGTGGCCTGAAAAAAGTGAAAAATGGGGGTGTACTAATTAGCACAGAGAATAAAGGCGATATAGTTAAATTGAAGAATTCGGAGAAGATTTTCACATCGGGCCTTACAATAGAAGAACCTTCTAAACGACGCCCTAGGGTTACTGTCATTGGTGTTCCCGTAGCCCTTACTGAGAAGGAGGTATTTGACTGCATTTACGAGCAAAACTTATCTGATAAATTGCCGAATACAACGCGTGAATCCTTCCTTGAGGCCGTTAAACTGAGCCATAAATCGGGTAAGAAAGGCCTTCCTACCTGCAACTACATTCTGGAAGTACCCGCTGGCATAAGAAAAATGCTGGTAAACCAAAGCAGAATTTTTATAAACTGGACCTCATGCCCGGTGAGAGACTTTACGATAGTCACCAGGTGCAGATGCAGGTGGAGATTGCCAGCAGTTTGGGCACGCAGCTAAGTTTTGCCGCGAAACGAGTCCTACTTGCAACCACTGTGCAGAAACGGGACACTCCGTGAAGGAATGCAGCAGCAAATCTTCTCCCCCCCAGTGTGCGACGTGCAAAAGGTTCAAGAGGAAATGTGACCATCCAACCGGTGATGTAAGTTGCCCAGCACGTAAATATGCAGAGACCAACTACATCAACTCAATAGACTATGAGGGCGCCTAAGAGCGCCACAGTATATTATATTTAGTAAGCACACCAACAGGTAGCTTTTCCCTTATTTGTATTTCTTCTTAGTTTGTAATTAACATGAGTGATCAGCTAATCAGTGATCTAGATAGTTTTACTGTGTCTGAATCTAAAATCTGTAATGTTGAGGACTGTAAATACCTTCTTCGTACGGGCGACAAGTCGCTTACCTTGCTTACACAAAATATTCGAAGCATAAACCGAAATATGAACGGTTTTGAAGTGTTTTTACAACGCCTTGACATAAGCTGTGATATTATTGTATTAACAGAATGTTGGTTGTCAAAACAGACAGTCAACTTACCATCTCTGAACGGTTTTTATTCATATAAAACAGACCGAAACACCAACCAACGACGGAGTTGTAGTTTATATTAAAAATAATTTACGAACTATCAAAGAAGAACCACTGTCCCAAGACAGTAATTGCTTATTCATTAAAATTAGTCTCGATACAGTAGTCATGGCTATTTATAGGCCTCCCTCTCAAAATATCGACAGATTTTTAGAATCACTAGATACGAACTTAAAAACCATAAGTACTTTCAAAAATATAATACTTGTAGGAGATATCAACATAAACATTTCCTCCGGGAAACCCGATACGCATACACACAATTATCTAAATATTTGTGCATCTCATGGACTTTTACCGGCTCACTATTACCCCACACATCAAAGCGGTTCTTGCTTAGACCATATCATTCTTAAATCAAAAAATGCATCCAAAACATTGGTTACTAACTCTGCGCTTACCGATCATCAAGCTGTTTTACTAACAATGCAATTAAGTTCACCTAGAAAAAACTGCGAGCGCAGCTACACTAAAGTCAATATGACAAATCTTGAAAGTGACATAAGCGGTATTAATTTTAACCCAATTTATGATTCTATTGATGCAAATATCTCTTTACAATATTTCATAAATTCTATACAATACGCAATAAGGAAAAACACTTTCACTAAGATAATCCCTAGGAAATATAGTTGTATTAAACCGTGGATCACACCCGGTCTCGTTCGTTGTACAAACTTCACCTAAAATCCAAACTTGCACCTGATGACGTAATACTTTCTGTAACCTATAAAAGATATCGCAACTTTTGTAATAATCTTTTGAAAAAACTAAAAAACCAGTACGATAAAAATGAACTCGAGAAGGCGGTAAAAAATAGTAAACTTGTGTGGAAATTTATAAAAACCAATACTTTGAGGTCTGAAAATTCTGAACCGCCGCTAGATTTACTACCAACAGAAATAAACCCATCCGAAGCGATAAATAAGGTAAACCACTATTTCGTCAACGTTGGTAAAAACTTGGCAGAAAAATTCATAAATATTAGCCTTCCTCCTACTCCAAACCCCACTAAGACATCTTCAACGTTAAAATCTTTTGTTTTATTAGATACGGACGTCAACGAAGTAGTTAGAATAATAAACGACTTAAAGGATGTCTGCGCAACTGGGTGGGATGATATACCCAATAACGTACTAAAAAGATTCAAACACCTACTGGCCCCTCCGCTTACCCAACCCACATCTTTCAGCTGTGTTTATCAAAAGGGATATTTCCAAAACTACTAAAAAAGTCTGTAGTCACTCCTATTTTCAAGTCTGGAGATAAAATGAGTGTGAATAACTACAGACCAATTTCAGTACTGACAGGCCTATCAAAAATTTTAGAAAAAAACTAAAAAAAACTAAAAAAAAAAAAAAGGAAAAGCAAAAGCGAAAAAGCTCTCTCATTTATGATGCTCCACATTGTTTTGGCTTTATTATTTGATTTTTTTATTTTATTTATGTATTCAGTCTTTTTTGCTGTCGTTACCAATTTCTTTAATATTTTTTCATAGTTTTTATAATGTTGTCTAATTATTGGATTTTGTGTTTTTAGTGTTAGTATTTTTAACAGTCTTTTGTTATTGCTAGAGATTTTAATGCCTGTTGTTAGCCAGTATTTTTTAAATTTAGTTTTGAGTTTAATTTTACGCGAAGGAATAGATTGATTTAATATTGATATTATTGTATCATTGAATATTTTGTAGTTTTAATTTATATCTTTGTCTGGTTGCAGCAGATCATTCCAGTTCTGTTTACTTAATATAGATTTTAATTTTATTATGTTTTTATGGTTGAATATTCTTTTTTTAGTGTACCAGATTGTTTGTTTTAATTGTTGCGGTATATGTAAGTGTACAATGGTTGCGCTATGGTCTGAAAAACCTAATTCCTCCACGGTGGTAAGCATTTTTTTATTGGTAAAATTAGTAAATATTAGGTCTAAGCAGGTTGAGGTGGTTTGTGTGATTCTTGTTGGAGATTTTATATGTTGTGAGAAGTTGAATTCCGACATAAGATCAAGGAAAGAATTAGTTTTTAAGTTTTTATCGAAAATATTGATATTAAAATCTCCTCCTATAATTATATTGGACTTATTATATTTATTATTTAAATAATTTAAAATTTGTTTCAGTTGACTATTATAATAAAAACGTCTTCCTCTCTTCTATTCCAATACATAATTACTAATACCAGGTTTTCTTTAGATAATTCAATTGCACACACTTCCAGTACATATTCGATTGACATATCTGTGATGTCCCTTATCTCTATGCAATTTATATGTTCTTGTAAGAGGATGCAGACACCTCCGCCTCCTCTAACTTTACGGCAATATGAAGCAGCAATTTTGAAGCTATTGAATTGCATAAGGGCTATATTTTCTTGGGATAACCAAGTCTCGGATATGCATATAGCTTTGTATGTTGGGTTTTCCGTTATGAATGTTTCTAGAATATGTTGCTTATTGTACACTCCCGACCCGTGGTACAACTGCGATGTCCAACTGGTTGTACTACGGAGAAGTAAATTTATAAATGCTTTGGATGTTCTGAAAAAGTACTTTAAATTGTAGGTCGGTGCTTTCGAAAGGAATCAATTCCAGTATCTTCTATCGTATTCGATTGGTAGTTTTGGTTTAAATGGTTATAGTTGTAGTTGTCTTGTATGGTTCGCTCTATTTCTTTTGTGTTATTGCTTTGCTGGTCTTTGTCAGTTTCATGTTTTATATTAATTCTTTGTCCCTCAACAAATAATAGTTGGTTATTTCTTATTATCGCAAATAATCCGTTTCTTAGTGCCTTAAACATTTCTTCTCGCATTAAATGTCTTTCTTTACGTGCATTATCATCTAAATATTCAGAAATAAACAAGCGCCACAACAACTAAAATGGGTAAACAAAAACTTTTTTTAAAGTTATTTACTTATGTAACTTTCAACCAACCCATTGCATAAGAGCAAAAAAACACAAGTAAACTTATGAATGCGCGGCCAGTGACGCGGACACTTCAGCCCGTCAGTAGCTCTGGAGCAGACTGCAGAGGTATCGGTTCGATGTAGTTCCGCGCCGCCTCGCAGCTGCTGACCGACTCCTCGCAGGAGCAGCTCGACAGGCATCACGCATGCACTGCTGGCCTGCTCCGTACTCAGAACCACATAGTATGGTATCGATAAGCTGGCAGCGTAAACCCCATGAGAGAGCGACAGTCTCTAAACGTCGCAAGTCAACTGGTACGGTCCGACATAGCCGCTAGCAGCAAACTGCGGCCCCCACACTGACACATCTACATACTTCACTCAATTATCTGTCATATGCATTTTTCTCCATCTGTTTAGTTAGAGCTGCCTCGTTGGTTCAGTGGTCCTAAGCGCGACTGCTGAGTACGAGGACCTGGGTTCGATTCCCGAGTCGGGCAAAGTGTTAGGTAATGGGTTTTTCCATCAGGGATTTCTATAGTTTTATATTCATATTGTATTTTACCTTCTGCGATTCTGAGTAAAGATTTGTTATTATAAGGTTATAACCCTTCGGGTATAACAGGTGTGCTGTAATGTGAGATGTGTCGTGGTGACTGTGGTGTGGGTACGTGCGCACGTGTCGGCGTCGGGCGCAGTCGGGCGGCGGCAGTCGCGGCACCGGCCGAGCGCGTTCATGTCTTCTGCTCGCGCAGACACTTCTTTGATTTAGTTTTAGTATCAGTCAGTAATATAAACTTAAACTTTTTATGAGATGTTTGAGTTGGAATCTAATTACAAGCACGAGTGAAGCACGCTTCGGATATGATCATAATATTATGTAATGTTTAAAAAATATATGTGTATTTCAAAACTGTTGGTTGCGCTGCAAGTGCGCCATCGTCGCGCGTCCAAGCGACCCGTCGCGTCGCTGTGAGGCTGCGTCACCTGCGCCCTCTAGCCTGAACACGCATAGTGCACATTCGTGCTACACTGCGGCGTCGCGTTGTCTATAGTGCACGCATTGCCGCAACGCTAGGAACCATAACGTGAACAGGCCCAATTTGCTGAATATTTTATGTTGACATGTCTTGAACGACCTCCCTGGTGAAGGACGCTTCACTTACTGTGTTGCTGCTTGTTGCACGATGTTGAGCACCTGACGCAGTGACGAATGGAATCGCAGTCCTAAGTTGATATTTTCAGAATATTGAAGTGACGACGCTCGGCGCAGCCACTCCTGTACTACTAGGGCATGAATCTCGGAATCTGGGAATATCGCAATATCGGAATCTCGGAAAGCAAGTTCCGATATTACAATTCCGATACTGAGTGATCCAATATCGAAATCAGACAAATTTTTCTATTTGAGTTTTAAACTAAACCTATATTTTAACTTCTTATGTAGCGCCGAGCGCGACAGCGCGCTTAACCGTATTCCTGTTGCCAGCTCGCTAAGCATTTATTTATTTGTCGGGGTGTCAGCAATCGCATTGCTTTCACACACTACGGCCGATAGAATGCTTTACTCGACGTTCTACCACAACTTAAGCTCGCTCATCATTATCAAAATCCTTACCAACATCGACTGGTACGTGACCCGCTGGCATCTCCCTAGCCTACCGTGTGCATACAAGTAGGCACACTTCACATCTGACAAACAATTAGGTCAATTAAAATGCTAGAGCAACCAAGTACCTCTTCATCCATTTAATCATTACACAAAGCAGGAATCTCATTCGTGGCCTATGGGCAACACTTGCCCTCCAACAAACCTCTGTTTGTTTTTCTACGTTCCTCATGAACGCCGAGTCCCACATGACTCTATGGTTTCTCAGACCCGACCTCCGCCAGAGTTAAACGCACACCGCGCACCCATGGACTCCTCGAGTTTCCTCAAGAGAGACAAATTTGTTCCGGGCTACGACTACGTATTATCTACTGGTACGGTCGACCAACCGAACCAAGGTTCCACACTATCTCTGAACTCTAAATATTCTACTTCAAACGGTACTTGGCCCTCAGGCATTCTCCTTAACTATCATGTGCTTTGAATTCAAAGCTTTCAGTTTAAAACGATCACCGAACCAAAATCTCAATGACTAAATTTACAACCAATACTCTCTTTCATTAAGGAACGTTACGTTCCAGAATCAAAATCTGAATAACTGACAAAGTGCTTTAATATTCCGGATGGGCTCGACCATGCAAAGGACGACTCGCATCTCAACCGGTAGGTACAGCAGCGCTGGATCTACCTGCTATGCAGCGACTGGCGATATGGCCTGGCGCGGCGCACACTAGTGAGCCACCGCTGGCCTGATGTCGCCACCCAACGCCTGCAGCACCCGGCACAGGCAACGGCTTCCCGACGCCGGTCCCCCTCGTAACACAATCCACTTGGCCGCATTCCAGTCCGTCGCACACGTGACACTTAATAGGGGTAGCGATGAAAACCTACGCTTCTGGATCCCGGCGCTAGCACGCACATCTACAGGGGCTCTCCTTTGGCCTGTCACCACTCAGGCTAATGAGGGCTGCCGTAGAAGTTTCAACGCACTCGAATGTCACACCTGGATAGGCGATGAACTCGATGGTTAACGTACAATAAACGAGTCGACGCTTCAACGTCGATCAATCAACCAGTCGAATTCGTAGACGGAAAAGACGGGTGAATTTAGACTGCAGAACGACGTTCATAGCGTTTGGCAACGCAGATTTGTTGAAATAGCATAGTCCGACAAACAAATTTTAACTCTAAATATAGTCAAATAAAGTTGATTTTAATTGTAAGGGCCAAATCGACGTGTTTTTGACGGTCGAACGAACTGTCGAACGATGCGAGGAAAACGGTTTCACGTGATTTTGATGTTTGTTGTGCTAAACTTTCTTTATTTTATTTCATTCTTATTTATTGACGCGCAAGGTCAGAGTTCATGCATGTGGTAAAGCATTTAAATGTTTGCGAGTGTACTTTAAATTTAAAAGTAACGTGGCAATTAGACTAGTGCAGCTACGTCGAGCCGTCGACAGCCTCGCCAGACCAACAACAGGTCAGCCCAGTCCAGTCGTCGACGACATCGACTAGTTTTATTTTTATTTGTTTATTCAAAATCTGTAATTATATAACATATAAAAAATCTGCCAAACTGCAAAACAGTTTGTCGGCAGTTGTTCTCGTTTCACATTAACATTAAAACAAATTTCGATTTTTTTTTTATAAAATAATTAAAATAAAAAAGAAAGTGAACATACAGATTCATACACATACATCCATGGAAAATTATTACTATTGTCCATGGATGCAAAACAAGCTATGGACACAATGAGAGGTAATGTTTTTTAAGTATATTTTTAAGCTGGTTGGCTGATTTGGCATGCGATATTAACTGTGGGGGTAGCTCATTTTCTAACGTCGGAACTACATATTTTCTAGTGCGCTTACCAAAGTAGTTCGTGACTTTGGGAACAGCAAGTGTCTTCTTTTTCGATAAACGAGTTGGGTACATATGCCTACGTTCTTCCTTGTAATTTTGATTATTTAATTGTTCAGTCAAGATATTAAGCTTACTTTTGAAATGGACCGGAAGTATTTTACAAATTTTGAATAGCTTTTCATAGTTTCTATTTAAACTTTTTTTAGTGTTTCTATCTACAAGTAGTTTAAGTTAATCGACTAGTCGATGAACGAAAGTGAACGGTCTAGTTTCGTTTACAATAAATACGTCGACGACGCATCTCTAGGCCACAGCCATGTAGATGCGAAGCCTTTCAACGCCTTGCTTAATGTCAAAATAAACTGGATTCCTTCCACTGCACCCACAACAAGAAACCAGTCAGCAATGTCGCGCCACGAGCGCGCAACAGACTCCGTTTCATCGCCTATCCACTTGCGACCGTTATCTGAATATCGCCTACGAATAATTTTAGTTGACTTATTATGACGTAAAAAAACCAAAAATTCTCCTCAGTGAATTGCGAATCCACTACTACGTAACTTAAAAATGTGAACTTCAACTAGTGCAGATACTTTAATGAAAATAGCGTCAGACGATAGATCTATCTTCAAAAACAATAACACAAAAAGGTTTAGGTCGACAAATTAATTAGTTTAGGAAACATGATTAAAATTGTAAATTGCAAACGAAACGCTTTGAAGGGATGCGCCCACCAACGACCAGAGGTACCATCCTCCGCTTACGCCAGATAGACGCCCGACAACAAAGTTACAGAAAGGGCAGCCACAGCCAATGTCACTTCCGCCCATCCGAGACAGCAACCCTCAAGACAACCGCTAGTAAGTATTAAAAACGGCCGTTAATAAATCAGCATCATTTACTGGCAGATCATCCGTAATGTTTTGACGGTATAACGCGTGTAGAAGAGCTCGTCTTCCATTGAGAATGGGACGTCCTGACTGATATACGAGGCTTTCGCCCTTTCAGGTTTTTTAAAAACCAATATGTACTCACCGGGACTTACAGCTTAGTACGGCCGTTATTCCATGTTCTCACGATGTGGCTATGTTTGAAACAATTGAGCCTGGTTCTGTACCTAAGGCCCTACTGACTATAAACCTAGCCCTACAGTAATTACATAGCACCCTAGTCACCCTAGCTGTATAGTAATTACCTATCTAGCACCCTAATTATCCTAACGCCCTACCCTATCATACAAACCATACCAATCATAAGTTACGTTGGTTTTACGTGAGGGAAGTCTGTTACAAGGAGACCTACGGTAACAGACGGAACTGGGGTAGGAAATAGGGTTTGTGTACGTCGTGCAATGCACATAGGAAATGATTTTCTCACTGCCGATCCCCACAGACTCATAGGATCGATGACGGCTAAAGGTGTCTTGGCCACAGTGAGAGGAGGTATAGAAGATAAATCACGCTCGATCCGGTTTGGATTAACAGTCGATAAAATTATTTCGAAGTACCCACACACCAAAGAAAATAAATGTACTCACCGAAATAACGCCGCTGTAGTTAACGAAATTCACTTATTGCAAGTAAAACTTAAGTAAAAACACTAAAAAAAACTTACGATACCAGCACTTTGCATAATAGCACACAACTAGGAACAACTCACGAGCCGGGAATTGATCGCGAATCACGCTTATGGGGATTATAATCAACAGCGATATAGATCACAGCCGAACCGAGTGACACACAACACTACACTAGTAACACTACACAACACACACACACTACACAGCACACACACTACACACACCGTACTAACACCGCACTAACACAGCACTAGCAGCAACACTAGTTTGCACTGTCTTTCGAGTATTTTTGTGTAATTGTACTCGGCTATTTCAAAAAGTAACCGTCACTGATTTTTATTGTCATTGACCCCGCGTATGATTTCATTATCACGATTTCATCCCAATTCTGATGTCGGGGTGTCAGGATTTATTCCGCTACACACATATCATGTGGGCAGACGATGGGTTTAGTGCTTTGAAAAGACACAGAGCGATACACTATTTCTAGCAACACTATCACTAATCATGCTCACTCAAATGTCACTCTAACACTAATCATGCTCACTCAAATGTCTCGCTGATGGTGGCGCGTGTGTCGGATCATTTAGTTCCCTTCAAAATGGTTGAGTTGAATGGGGCTGATCTATGCGTCATGTTCGTGAACGGGCGCTGTCAGTGTGACTGGTCATCTCTTAGTTGCCACGGCTTATTTGAATCAATTATTTTTATTTTTTGAATTGTCTTTTTTGTTTTTACTGTGGACACTTTTAATGTGCACATCTTGCTACATCGTTCTCACATAGTGTACCATCTCAATATGAATGATGTAACCAAGGTTTTGTAACAATTTGCTGTTTTAAAAGAGTGCCCATGGAGTTTCTTGCCAGTTCTTCTCCATAGAGATCTACGATAGGGAATGGGCAACTACAGTACTTTCACAGTTTTTATGCCTTGTGACTGTAGCTACATTTAATTGTTATCTTTGTTTCGACAATTCAAAAGTGCCTGTAACTGGCCTACTTGACATAAATGCTTTGATTTTGATTTTGACCGTCGTCCTGGCTCAGAGTTTACCATCTTGACTCTGTAACAAGTGACACTGTGGTGTGGGTAGCCTTATAAGTAGATTGCGTGATGTCACCACCGTGTACTTGTGATTCATTTTAAACCCGTATCAATGACCGTCTCCGACATATTTATTAATAAAGGTCTAGCCACAGCTCTGTGTACAATATATCCTAAGTCATCATTTCAGCCGAAAGACGTTCACTGCTGGACATAGGCCTCCCCCAAATGTCACCACATTGACCGGTCCCGTGCAACTCGCATCCAACGGATCCCCGCAACCTTCACCAGGTTATTGGTCCACCTAGTGGGAGGCCTTCCAATGCAAAGTCTTCCGGTTCGCGGTCGCCACTCCAGAACTTTTTGGCCCCATCGACCATCCGTTCTGCAAGCAATGTGCCCTGCCCACTGCCACTTCAGTTTGGCAATTCTTCGGGCTACGTCGGTAACCTTGGTTTTCTTGCGGATCTCTTCATTTCTGATTCGATCACGCAAGGAAACTCCTAGCATAGCCCTCTCCATTGCCCTTTGGGTGACTTTAAGCCTTCGAATGAGACCCATTGTGAGCAACCAAGTTTCGGTCCCGTATGTAATCACTGGCAACACACACTGGTCATAGACTTTCGTCTTGAGACACTGCGGTAAACGATGCTGCCCAGCCGAGTCGGATTCGACGGTTGACCTCTTTCTCGAAGTTAGATCTACCAAGCTGGACCGTTTGTCCCAGGTAGACATAATCGTCTACAACTAAGATTAAAGAGTCTCCGATCTTGATAGGAGTGGGCATTCAACATAACCTTGGATTTGTCCATGTTCATTTTAAAACCCACTCTTTCGGAGGCTCTAGTGAGGTCATCGAGCATTGTACTGAGGTCCTCCATGGTCTTAGCCATGACCGGATATCGTCGGCAAACCGAAGGTGAGTGATGTACTCGCCATTAACGTTGATGCCTAGCCCTCTCCAGTCCAGAACCTTGAAGATATCCTCCAGTGCAGCGGTGAACAGTTTCGGAGATATGACTTCTCCCTGTCTCACACCTCGCTGCAGAAGGATAGGTTCCGAGGTCTGGCCCTGAAGCCGGACTGACACGGTGGCGTTATTGTACAAACACTTCAACACCTCGATGTACCGATAGTCGATTTGGCACCGTTGGGGAGACTGCAGTACAGCCCAAGTCTCGATCGAATCGAAGGCTTTCTCGTAGTCCACAAACACTAAACAGAGAGGCAGGTTATACTCTTCGGTCTTCTCTTCTTCGGGCCATAAGTATATGTATATGTATATCTTAAGTAATCTTTACTTCCATAACGCTCATGAAGGAAAATGTTTTTCGTTACATCGACAGCAACATAATTTTGCTACCCATGTTATTTGGTCGGTTCATAACGTTTTTTTCATGAACGTGGTTTGGAGCCGACTGCGAAATATTTTCGTATAGTATGTAGGTATATGATACGGCTAAACATGGGAGTGATTCTTATGAACTTAAGATTAAAAAGTTTTGATCTGATTTCGATGATTGAAACAGGAGTTTTTTTTTGTTATCTACACTGGTCTGCAAAACTAAGTCACACTTTTAAAATTGCAATAACTTTTTAAGTACTTAAAACACAAGATATACTTTCGAAACAAAAAGGACTCGAAAAAAAGGGTAAAATAAAAAAAAACTTTCTGCGACAACAAAACCGACTTAAAAAAAAACACTAAAAAAGTCTAAAATAACTTGACTTTCGGAAGTTGGTGTCTTTGTTTGTATCTTTTTTGCCACCGACTTCCGAAAGTCAAGTTATTTTAGTCTTTTTTTTGGAAGTCGGTTTTGTTTTCGCAGAAAAAATTTTTTTTTACCCTTTTTAGTTGTATTATACCACACAAATTCTTGTCATGAATTATTTTTTACATTGTAACTAGAAGTTAGTTAAAGTACTCGTCAAGACGAATCATACGACCCCAAACTCAATGAGGTTTTGTCGTTTTATAACAGAGTTCCTATGGCCACCGTCCAGGTCCATCATCAGACACTGGATACCATTTAGGACCAAAGTACTCGTCAAGACGAATCAAACGAGTCCAAACTCGACGGCGTTGCGTCGTTTTATTACAGAGTTCCTATGGCCACCTCCATCATCACCATCCTCTGATGATGGAGCTGGTAGGTGTCCAGCTCCATCATCAGATCAGCTCTCAGCTCAGATCAGAGTTTGGGCTCGTATGATTCGTCTTGACGAGTACTTTAACTAACTTCTAGTTACAATGTAAAATTACCTAATTCATGACAAGAATGTGTGTGTAAAAAGGGTTAAATAAAATCCTTTTTGCGAAAACTAAACCGACTTCCAAAAAAAGTCTTTTCTTGGAAGTCGGTTTTGTTTTCGCAGAAAGTTTTTTTGTTTCTATTTTGTTTTCAATTTTTTTCTTGTTCGATGAGTCTTGTTACAAAAGCTAAGTTAGACAACAGCACATAAACTTATTCATGCCTCCTTCACCTGAAGAATGTCATAAGATCATGACTTTTCTGGAACTAGGCATCAGTATGCGTGAATGGTGGGCGTGACGTTACGAACGGTCCAGAAGATGAAGCAAAGGTACAAAGAGA
The DNA here is from genome assembly GCA_947578425.1 of Eugnorisma glareosa. Taxonomy (NCBI): domain Eukaryota; kingdom Metazoa; phylum Arthropoda; class Insecta; order Lepidoptera; family Noctuidae; genus Eugnorisma; species Eugnorisma glareosa. The sequence continues at coordinate 530,089 of OX387957.1, read as the reverse complement.
CTGGAAACCATTTGAGGAGACCTGGTAATGGCAGACCCAGGTGTATTAGTGCCCGAGAAGACCGTTATATTGTTTCCACTGTGTTGAGAAATCGCCACCTAAATGCAGTTGAAGTCCAGCAACAGCTTCTTTAGACCCGAAGGGACTACATTAGTGACAGTACAGTGAGAAGAAGACTGGCTGAAGCAAACCTGAAACCCCGAAGACCAGCGAATGGCCCCAAACTCGAGAGAGCATCGAGTCCAGTACGGTGGAGGCAGTGTACATGTATGGGCCGGCATATCTTCAGAAGGTCGCACAGAGTTCGTGGCCATAGAAAATGGCACTCTGACTGGGGAAAGATTTGTCCAGGAGATTCTCAATGAGCATGCAGGGTCGTAGGTATTTAGTAAATATGGGTTATGGATCGATGCTGATGCATGATATTGATAATGCCCGGCCACACACGGCTCGGGTCGTGCAAGAGTATATTCAGGAGGTTGGTATCAGCGTGATGGCTTGGCCATCAAGAAGTCCTCTTGGCTTTTTCAAGTTTTAGTGCGTGGCGTCGGAGAGATGACGGGGTCCTCGTGTTGTGTACGCACCAGCAGCGCCGCAGGCTGCGTCTCGACGTCCGACTGTAAGTTGGTGCTACTCTGCCGACGACATTTCCACCGACACAGATAAACTGCGACTGCTAGTACAGCGCCTGCCAACAACACGTAGATTGCTGAATATTGATGGACATCGTGGCTTGAAATTGCTCTGATTTCATCTGCTCGATCTGTTCTTTGATATGCCATAATGCGGTTTCGTGATCAGTGATGTTGATTTCAAATTCTGGCATGGTGGCGTTCATGATATGGTTGATAGGTGCGATTTGTTGTGATTCCAAATCAACCGCAGTTTTCATCTCTGAGTATCCCAGTTTGTGTGAAAAAACGGTAAAGTCTTCTCCTTTAATTACGCAATCTGAATCCAGTACTATGACCCCCGGTTTTAGCGATGTGTATTGCGGTAATCTGATGCTCACTTAAGACACGAAGTGCGCACTGTCTGCAACAATAATAAAGATACGATAAGATAGATAAGATTTCTTTATATTTTTAAACATTGTATACATACAAGAGCATGCACGATATTACCTTTCATCGTTTTAGTCCAGACATGTTTAGCCGTAAGTCCGCCCCTGCCGCCGTAGACCGCTAAGCTTAAAGCGATAAAAATAACTAAAATAGGAGATTGCATACTCATTACTCATAGCGCCCCCAGACTTAATAATTTAACACCCAACTAGATTTTCTACAAAAAATTGATCGTATGGAAGCAAATTGATTGGAAATGCTAGTAAATTAATAGATAGTCAATAAAATGAAGGGTCTGACTTACATAAGAGGCGGTACCGCGCCGCGACATTATAGCGCCATTTCAACGAGCAAACCTTATCGTGCCATCCATCAATTTCTATACCTTATTAAAATATATGGTGTTACTTAATCGAATTTGATGGCTCAACGATATGCATTATTTTTGACTTATTAAATGTTCGCTTTTCTTTTTTGCGTTGGGGGTTTTTAAAAATTTTAATTTAATATTAAGTTTTTTAAGTTTGCAGCATCAGCTCATTGTGTTGCCATTGCATTGTATGTAGAATTAAATATTGATCAAAACAAATCCAAACACGACATATCTGCTATTAATTTCTTTCAAGAGTGTACTACGTTGCTGGATATTCTGGTTACAGCATCAGCTCATGGCGTTGCTATCATTGCATTGTATCTAGAATTAAATGTCGATCAAAACAAATCGAAACACGACATATCTGCTGTAATGTTTTCAAGAGTGTAGGTACTGTGTGCTGGATATCTTGGCTGCAGCATCAGCTCATTGTGTTGCCACCATTGCATTGTATGTAGAATTAAATACTGACCAAAACGAAACCAAACACGATATATCTGCTACTATTTTTTCAAGAGTGTACTGGTGTGCTGGATATCCTGGCTGCAGCATCAGACCCAGAATTCCATAATCTTGCATATTTATATAGCGTACATCGGTGTTTCGAATTTTAGGTCACAAATATGTTTGAAAGTAAAGTAAATACCCATTATGCGTCTAAGATCCTTACCGCAGCTAACAAAATAGCTGATTACCTTGAAACGGCTGGACCGATTTTGATACAACATGTCTAAGCACCATCGCTGGAAAACCTGCTTTCAAATAAAAAAACCGCATTCAAATCGGATCACCCGTTTAAGACCTAGGGTGCCACAGATAGAAACACGGACAGACTCACAGACACACACACACACATAGCGGTCAAACTTATAACACCAGTGGTGTGCAGTGGTTCTCTACGGAGGGTAGGCCACGCATACGGATTCCAAAAAAAAAACTCGCAACGTCACAGCGTCGCTCTACTTAAGGTGGATGCGCAAGGGTAACCCGCGAAATTTAAATTTTCTTAAGTTTATTGCAGTTTGCAGGTCAGTGTCATGTTGTATGTTGATGAAAACATGAATCGCGCCAGTAACGCGTATGGGGTTACAGAATTATAATCATTCAAATCAGCAATACAACCCTTCAAGTTCATAAAAACTAAAACTCGGTATATAATGGGTGGTCCCCGGTGATCCACGGACCAACCTTAACAGGCGAGCGCGGCCAAGTGACAATCACATATATCACAGTTGCAGGTACAGAAGGACACAGAAGTTATTCCGGATATTTTATAAAACTCAAATATTTTATAGAACTTTCTTTATCTCATCGTTCCATTATGGTCGCGTGCAATCTAGAAATACACGAGCCCCGGTCCTACATGCATCTACCTATGTACATACTCGTGGTATTACAGATATTACTCAATGGCTAAATGTTTTCCGCCTTGTTTACTGGGGCTCGTTTGACAAAGAGGCATTAATGGGTCGTTACCATTATATTTCTAGGGTTGTTACATTGCGATGCACAAAAGGTGCTATAGAGCAGGGGGAATAAAATGGCCGCTTTATCAGAATCATAAATATGAGTATGAATCACGTTAAAAATCTAAAATTCTTAAAATGGTCTTTATGGTTATGACAACAAAGTCCATTTTACGAGTTTTAAATTTTTAACGTGATTCGTATTATGATTCTGATAAAGCAGCCATTTTAGGCCCCCAGAACAAGAGCAGCGCGCAGTGAGGACGCGAGCGCGGACAATGGCGCGATGTCGGCGCAGTCTCGGCGCGTCGCAGCTCGCAGATAACGCCAATTAAGAAGCGCGCGATAACGCCAGCGCACCACGCCGGGACTTGTATATAATATATGGCTAGGAGCCGCGAGCTGGCGGCACATGCTACGCGACGTCGAGTGGTTACTTTAGTTAGCAGTCGCAGTTGCTGCAGCAGGCAAATTAATTATTATTTACTAGCTGTTGCCCGCGACTTCACTCGCGTTTTGGTCGGAAACTATCCCACGGGCACGTTGTAAATATAGCCTATGGCACTCGAGAATAATGTAGCTTCCTATTAGATGAAGAATTTTTAAAATCGGTTCAGTAGATCCAGAGATTACCCCTACGACCTCACAAAAGTTGTGTAAAATATCGATGCGATGACTATATCGCACCTAGTTAGAAAGTCGAAGTGCTTATCACGTAATGTTATTATAAACGAATTTGCGTTCGTTCAAAATAAAATAAAGGGTGTAACAAGACCCTTAACGAAGCCGAAAGGCACATGTTCTCCTTGTCATTGCGATATTTTTTTTGTTCTAGACCATACCTGGGAACCTTAAAGTTACTGAGATATTGGGGTCAAAGTTCCAACTTTTTCACAAGTTTTTTCTTGATCCTAGCAGCGAAGATCCTTGTCTACGATGTCGTAGCTACGGATAAACGCCTGAAGACTAGAAGGAATGAAGGAAAGTCCCAGCGGGATATGGAAGATGTTGTGGGTTTGATCACTGACCCCAACGAAGTACCGTTATTAGTCGCTCGCGAACTGACTAAGCTTCCTCCCATAACATTCGACCACATAGATGTCAGTCGGCCTTAAAAGCGGACGTGGCGAACTCGCAACCTTTTAAACCGTTTACACCTTATTTTAACAGGAATAATAATAATAATCTCACCGCATCGAAACCTTATTTTAATGGGCCAAACTTTAACAATAATTCTAGGAATAGACCACAGAACCCATACCGAGCGTTGCAGCAAAACTTTAATAACTCTAATACTAACAATAAACCGAATAGCCAATCTAAACTTGTACCCATGAGTGGAATATCCTATAATTCCGCAAATATTCCATTAAGACCATCAGTACCTAATTATCATAGTACACAGTATCCCGAAGCAGCAATGTGCAATCAGTTCAAAGAATTGCACATGCTTGAGACTAACCCAAACAACTCCCACGCCGAGCAAAGTTGCGACGTACCTTGTATTGATAAAGATGATCCGTATGCAAGTTATTTCTATGAGAATAATAACGAACATTACGAACTGGATTATGACGATACACAAAATTGGCCTACACAGAATGATCCAAATTTTCACTAGGGTTCGAGTGCCAACCCCGAAACTTAACAGAAATAAATATTCATACTAAGAGACAATTGCCTTTTATCGAAATTAACGAGCCACCCCTTAAGTTATTAATCGATTCTGGTGCCAATCAGTCCTTTTTGCCTCCGGAGGTAATTAAAAACATTTTCAAAATAGACCCTTAATTTATGAACCATTTTCTGTAACAAACTTAAATTGTACCACTGACAATAACTACTCCATACAAATACCAAGCTTTGCTGAATTCAATGAAAAATGCCCCTCAAAGTTTTATATTTATAAATTTCATAATGTGTTTGATGGTTTAATAGGCTATAGAATGCTGGAAAAATTGAAAGCAAACGTTGACCTCCACAATAAAAGTTAATAACGCCGAAAACGGAAATACCTATTAAAGTTCTGAATTACAAATAATTTACAAATACAAATAATTTTTTTTTTCTTTTACAAGGTATGTACTACATCTAGTGGTTGAAGAGACCTTTTAGACAAAAAATGCCTGTGTTAGGTCACTTCGCTCTTCCGAAGCTTAAATTTACTTGGTGTACAAACAATTATAAATCTGTGTGAGTGATATATGTGTGTGAGTGATTGAGGAGTGTATGTGTTTTTGTGAGTGGGTGTTTGTGTGGATGATAATTACGATGCATGTGTGTGAATTCCGGATTTAATAATCTTTTTGAAGCTTTAGTTAGGTCAAATTCGACGAAATGTGTAAAGGTACCCGTTAATATTCAGCGTGATGATATATTCATACCCGAGACTTATATAAACAATTGTTATATTCCCGCGACGATAACACAGTCGGAGTCGGGTTACGCATACCTTGAGATAGTGAATCCTACTAAGAATGATATCATCGTACGTAAGCCTAGTTTCGCCACTTAAGGCGCAAACACTTCACAATAATTTTGATATATTTAATTTTGAATCGATAAATGAAAATGAACAAGACATTGAGTCTTTGATTCGCACTGGTCATTTAAATTTGGAAGAAAAGTTTAATTTACTAAAACTATGCCGCAGTTACAATGATACATTTTACACCGAAAATAGTCCTTTAAATTTCACTAACCAGATTAAACATCAGATAAATACTAAAGATGACGTTCCTATTTTTACACGATCCTACAGGTATCCTCATGTTCACAAACAGGAAGTAGAAAAACAAATAACCGAAATGTTACGTCAAAAAATTTTAAGACCTTCAAATAGCCCTTGGTCTTCACCTATTTGGGTTGTACCGAAAAAACAAGACAACTCTGGCAAAACAAAATGGCGTTTGGTGATTGATTTTAGGAAACTTAATGAAAAAACTGTGAGTGATAGGTATCCGATTCCTAATATCAGTGATATTTTAGATGAATTTGGTAAAAGTCAGTGTTTCACTGTTTTAGATCTAAAATCAGGGTTTCATCAGATCGAATTACATCCCAAGGACATACCAAAACCCGCTTTTAGTATTGATGACGGTTATCGTGGTCATTACGAATTTTTACGCATGCTTTTTGGCTTAAAAAACGCTCCATCGACGTTTCAACGGGTCATGCATGGATAATGTTTTGCGAGGGCTCAAAAATGTGATAGTTTATATGGATGACATAATAGTATACAGTTCATCATTACAAGAACATATCCTTAATTTAGAATCCGTTTTCCAACGTCTTAGAGAATCTAGTTTTTTAAAACTAGATTCTCTACTTACAGCTTGACAAAACTGATTTTTTTAAAAGGGAAACTTCTTTCCTAGGTCATATTGTAACAGCCGACGCACAGTGGATCCATATTGAAAATTAGTGGACATGGGCAACAAAGTTCCAATATCGATTCGATATTTTTTTATGTGATTCTTCATGATATTCCAGACAACTTTTACTCTTGTAAAATTTCTTCTAAAGTTGATTTGACAGAGTTCGGTGATTCATCAGTAGTCATGATAAGCATCGTCCCTCTTCGGCTAGTGTCTGACTCATCATCTGGGAATGAAAATATAGTTTGGGAGAACCCCACACCTTGCTCAACTCTTTTTTTTACCGATGGGAAATCATCAAATAACCCCTCCCGCTCTGGGCTGAGCAGGAGGGAGTGTCAGACTTCTACTGACTAAAACCCATCCATGTTCCTTCCTTTGCCCTTTGTGTTCCAGGGCCGCGGTATCTCTTTCGAACAGTCCCGCAACCCTGGCAGGCGTCGGCCCTTACGGACCCCTTCCTGTTTGCTGACTCTCTTTGAGGCGCGCGTGGAACACGAACGCGCCGTCGACACGGCCTGTCGTCATAAGACGGACGGACGGCGAGCTAGCCCATAGCTCACCGTCCACAGGCCCGCGTCTACGGTGGCCGGGGGCCACCACGTGGCCCCCGACGCCCGGTGCGTCTCCCGCGGCAGCTGGGACGTGAGGTTCTCTCCCTCTCACGTCCCGCCACCTCCTTCGCTAGCATGACTGCTTCGCAGAAGGAGATGACGGCGTCCCATTCCGTCTCGCTCCGGACCATGGATTGAACCAGGGCCGGACGCGAGAGGTCGCCGCCGCCGATACCTTGCTCAACTCTGTACTGTCGACCAGTGAAGTTCACTTTCACTTTGGAGACAGCTGATTTTATAAAGTCTGAAGAGTCGGAGATGAAAAACTAATTGATGAACGAATATCTACACAGTGTGGAAATATTATTGTATCACATGAATTGCATATGACCATGATTGATGGAAAAGTGGCCAATATTATTGCTGAAGTACCATCATTTGCAACGTGCCCCATTTGCTTGGCAAAACCAAGCGAGATGAATAATTTAGACGCTTTAACTTCCAGACCACTTCGTGAAGAATTTTACAAACAAGGAATTTCTTCACTGCATATGAAGCTTCGGTGTATGGAATGTCTTCTCCATATATCTTATAATCTGGATTTTCAACGATGGACAGCTCGAGGCGAATATAAGGCTTTGAAACAAGCTAAAAAAAATACCACGCAACAAGAGTTTCGTGAGCAAACTGGAATGCTGATTGATATAGTCAAACAGGTATGTATTTAGTTTTCGATCTTTTTATGTTTTTTGTGTATTATATCTCTATGTGTCGTATATTACAGTCTTTTTTCCCCATTTCAGGGTTTTGGAACTATAAATGACGGGAATACTGCGAGGAGCTTTTTCCAAGATTACAAAACATCATCCAGAATAACAGGAATTGACGAAAATCTAATTTTCAGATTTTCCGTAAGACATCATCAGGCAAATGCTGATGTATACGTGCAACACTATTCGTGGTACTACATGCCTGTTAGTGTACATAAACTTCTAATGCACGGTGCAGACATCTGTAACCACTTTGGTGTTTTTCCAATCGGTAAGTATAATTTGACTCGATTGCTTTTTGAAATTAAAATGCATGTACTTATTTCTTTTAGGTACCTTATCAGAAGAAGCTTCGGAAGCCCGTTATAAGGACTTCAGAGACGTCAGAGAGAGACACACTCGGAAAACGGGCAGAATAGCAACAAACGAAGACATCCTCCATGGACTTCTAATAAGCTCTGGATGCCTACCACGAACTCTTAACGCGATCCATTTTAGGACCTAAACTGAACTGTTCTCCTAATTCGTACCATGACGACAGTTTATCGATTCAGTTTAGGCCATGCCATCTGACAGCGATTTTCCTAAACTGAGTCGCAAGTTTTGGTTTCATTCATTCAATTTTGTACTTGTTTGGTACCATGACGTTCATAGAGCAACTCAACTGAAACGCTCAACTGTCAAAATAAGCGATTCAATAAAAGTTACTATTTCTCTAACCTAAACTGAAACGTTTGGTGAATTATTGACGAAAATAAAGTTTTTTAGTGCTAACATAGTGGAATTTTACAAAAACCAGTGTAAGTGTACTTTAATCTTTCTTCTAAAGTCTAAAATACCTATTTTACATGCCTTTTTAACCGCATTTGTTTTTCTTTAACAGATGTCTGATGAACTACTTTTGTTTGAGTTTTTTGAGGAAGATTCTGCCTCACACAATGCCCAAAAACGTAAGAGGCTCCAGTTACGCGGCCAATTGGACCCCTTCAATAACTTTGAGGATGCTAATACTTATTCTAAGGCGTACACGCGTAGTGACTATAAAATAGGGGATTGACAGTACATAAACAAATAACACAATGTTTAATACTTACGACATTCCTTGAAATAATGTTTTTAACGAATTCAAACTACACTTCACTTTAAATTTTCCCACCGTAATTACAACTCCACAGACTACTTAAGCATCTAGTCAAACTGACACTGACGTGACAACCCACACAACTTTTTTTACTCTGGTACGTTCGAAACATTAAACATAATTTGTTTCATTACGTCGAAATAAAAATATTTCTTTCGTATAATAAACAGCAAAAGGTATATAAATATCTACTTTGATTAGGAATTATTTTAACAATAGTTGCCGCATTAACCCGGAATCTTAAAAACAACTGTTGAGTGTCTTTTTTACTTTAAGTAATGATACCGAGTTAAAAACAATTATAACATTACTTGCTTCTGAGCAAAGTTATTCGATCATAATAGCGTTATCTCTTTTTCACCAAAAACGTTTCAAACGCGGTTCAGCCACAAATTGCGATCTTTCATTCACTTTTAGCGATCCAAGTGCCGCTGAGCGAATTGGATGTCATGGTACGATTTGAAACGATGTCTTGCTTTTGAATAGTTTTTAATTAGATCATGGTAGGCCTCCTGTTCCCCACATATCCTACATAAGGCCTAAAATAACTAAACAGGTTCACAGTGAGTTGTTGCCTGAACAATTCGATTTTACAGACTACCGAGCCTCTCTGTGACAGCGAGATTATGGAGGAAGAAGAATGCCTCATAGCAGAGTCCGAAAATTTGCCGGACCCTCTTCTGGAATAAGAAATAAAGTGATTCGGCTCTGGACTATTCCCACAAAAGCCCATCAGGGCTGGGAATATGACAAATAGCCCTTTTCAGGGCTACAATTATTTCACAATTTCCTTTCGATCATACGTACGATAACTTATACTATACTTTACATACGCTTGATTATGTAGGTAATGATTATCAACGTCTTGCCCGTAAAAATTCAAACTATTTCACCTATATTTGACAAAATTAGTATAACCAGAAACTTATTACTATATTTATTTTACAATAGATAACGTGCAGGTAGTAAAAAAAATAACAGCTAATCAGAGACGACCATTTTTCGATGACTCATTAGTTATGCGCTTAGCCGAGCGCACAAACAAATGGGTCATCAATCACAATGCAGGTGCTACCGATAACAATAGATAATGTGCAGGTAGTTACAAAAATAACAACCAATCAGAGACAATTATTTTTCGGTGACTCGTTTGTTATGCACTTAGCCGAGCGCACAAACAAATGAGTCATCAATCACAATGCAGGTGCCACCGATAACATGCAATAATAACTAAACCTCTGCCAGAATTACTAGTTGTGAGTACCTATGTGCTATTAAAACTATATATTTAACTAAAAATAAGGTGAAAACAGCCAAGTGAGACAGAAAAAATACTTTGAGTTGATTTTAAAAGGCAAAAAATTTCATAGAAAATATTATTTTTTTACCGAATTATTACTCGCGCGGCTGCGGATGGCCGGCGCACAGACTGGTATTGGAGTCGAAAAGCTGGCCATTAATCGAAAATCCAAACATTTAAGCATAACGGTGGCACTTGGTCCCAAAACAGGTAGATAAATGTGACGTCATTCGGCATCATCCCCACTGCAATCGGCTATACCAGTCGGGTGTATCAACATTCAGTACGTAGCACTCGCTCGATACGATCGGACTTTGTTCACTGCGCTGCGTTACCGTACTTCAACACAGTCGCGTTGCACTTTCTTATACTTTAAGTTATTTTAGTTGAAATTGTTATTATGGAAGTGTCTGAGCAAGGTATGTACTTTATATAGCACCTTTTTTACTTGTTAAATATTGTTACTTTACTGTATTTTTGCCTTCCTAAAAATACATCTAAAAATTAGTGCACTTTTTCATAAGTTTTAACTTAAATTGATATTTTAAATACATAACACTCATTATTACTGCATCAAAGTTATGTCATATGATAAATTAAAATGTCTATTTTCACAAACGACTTCTAAAGTTTTCCCGAGTTTTCCCCAAAAAAAATAAAGGTAAATGTAGAGAAGCCATAAAAAAATTTGCTTATTTCATTTTTATTTTTTCCCCAGTATCTCAGCCTTCAGTCATAACAATGACTAGAAAAGAACTACACGAGCTAATAATAAGAAGCCCAAAAAGGCTTTTTAGTGAAAAACTCAAAGATTTTGAAGTCAAATTATTGGAAATAACAAAGTGTCCCGCTGAAAAGTTGGCCGAACTCAAGCAGGTCATTCGTAATTTCAAGACTGTTTATAAGCGAAAGTGGTTCACGTGTCACAGTACCGAGAGCCGGTTTTCGAAAACAATGAAGACTGGTTAAGTAAAGAAATTATTTTACAAAAGAATTCGGGGAATCAAGTGACCGTTCAAAGCGGCGAAAACCAATGGAGCTTAGGAAGAATGTGCCTGTTGATGAGCTGACATAAAATAGGCTGCGCAAATGAGTCACCGGGCTGTAGGTAATAAAGACACGGCTAAAATGATTCAAGAGATAACCATGTCTCCAACTAGAGCAACAAAGATTCGCAAAGCAGTTGCTGTTAGTAGTCAACGTACTAATACGAAAAAAACACTCCCCCGAAGAAGCTTTGGCAATATTTGTGGAAGCCAACTTAACCATGAGCCAGTACGAAGTTATCCATCAGGCCAACAAAGATGTGTATCCATGTTATAAATATATTCAAATTGCTAGACGAGATTGTTATCCAGCACGTATTGTTCATGAAACTTATGCTGAAATTAAACTACAAGACTTGGTGGATCATACAACTAGAAGATTGTGTAAATATTTAGAGCAAGTATTAGATGTATACCGCGGAAATCAAACTAATGATTTTATGCTGGTTTTTAAGTGGGGATGCGATGGATCGCAACAAAGCCAATATAAACAAAAGTTTCATAACGAAACACTGTGATGCCAGCATGTTTCTTAGTTCCCTTGTTCCTCTAAGACTGACATTTGATAAGAGAGTTATTTGGCAAAATCCTTACCCATCTTTGCCTAGATTTTGTAGGCAGATTAGAATGAGGTTCATCAAAGAAAACAAGGACGTCACAAATGAAGAAATTGAACACATAGAAAATCAATCTAGGAATTTGCAATCAACTATTATCAGTGAAAGAATTGAAATAAAACACAAACTACTACCAACAATGGTGGATGGAAAAGTGTGCAATGCAGCCACTTACACAACATCCACAATGCGCTGCTATATATGCAATAAAAGATTTCAATGATTTAATTTTGCAAAACACGGAAGATCCAGAAACATTCAAATTTGGATTATCGATTTTACATGCGAGAATCAGATTCTTCGAATTTCTTTTACATTTGTCTTACAAAATAAAGGCAGAACATAAAAGCAGTGCATTAAAGTCGCGTCACACTGAAAAATGATAAAGATAAAATAAAATCAGCCAAAGAACATATTCAAAAATAATTTAGAGAGAAAATGGGATTGCTGGTTGACATACCCAAAGCCGGATATGGTAATACAAATGATGGCAACACATCCCGTAGGGTTTTTAATGACATTAACGTAGCAGCTACCATCACAGGAATCGATATCGAGTTAATTCAACTATTTAAAATAATATTAGAGGTGATCTCTTCAGGTTTTGAAATAATTGTCGAAAAATTTGGTATATACACCATGGACGCTGCCAAACATTACGTTCAATTGTATGCCTGGCAACCAATGTCACCAACTGTCCATAATAGTACATTTTGATATAAGTGGGGAAACTTTGTTATTGCATTCGAGCGTGGAATTAACTTTGCTTATTTATTAAATTACTTTAATTGTTATGGAGCCGAGAAGTGCAATAACAAATCCCCACGCGTATCAAACGACGTTTTTCAATACTCTTTCGAAGAAATAAAATATTAGAACGGAAAGTATTTTTGTCAGGAATGATTAGGAAACTATGATTTAATTTGCTTTTTTTTTCCGCGCTTTGCTTTCGCCAGGTTGAAGAAGATGCAAAGGTATGATGCTGTATACAGCCTACTATGAAAAAAAGAAAATTCATTTTTTTTTTATTTAGAGCACATTAAGATGTTAATTTGTTCATAAAAATATGTATCATTTTTATCTATGATATTCTATTTATAAACACAATTTAAATACTCGAAAAATACTTAATCCGTAAAGACGCATAACTCTTTGCCGGGATTTAAAAAAAAACAATCACCGCCTACTATAAATATAGTCATTGAACCCTTTAGACTTATCTGTGCAAATTTTTATTTCCGCACGTGTGCGGAAAAATATTAAAAATCGCACGCGTGTGAAATACATTGCATGTTGAACCTAATCGTAGTGCGATTAGAACCAGTTTTCGAGAAAGTGTATTGAAAAATATTAATTCATGCTCCCAGTGACATATCGCATGCCTTATTACCAATTGGCCAATTGTCGGAAGTGGCTGCAGAAGCCAGGAACAAACACTTTAGGCAATACAGGGAAAACTTTGCAAGAAAATTTTCTAGAACAGAATGCAATGAGGACGTTCTTAACAGGCTCTTGCTAACTTCCGATCCATATTTGAGTAGCCTGAGTAGACACAATGTTAAAAGAAGCAGAATGGCAATTTTTAAGGAAGCCTTAGAGTTTTTAAAATCTAGCGAGCCTGAGGAGAGTGATGAAAAATAATTTTAATAGGTAGTAGGCTTATTTCTATGTGTAACTTTTTTTTTTAGGTCTTTTTTCAATGAATGTAAAATTTTGTTAATAAATACCTCAATATTGCAAAAGACGTTTTTTTATACCTATAAGTAGGGGTGAGATTTTATAGTTTCCTAACTTTGATTAAATAGCAACCTGTGTGTGTAATAACTGTTACCGAGTGTATTTTTAGAAGTAGTAGCATTATATTGAAAATATATCTGGTGTTATACTTGTCAGGCTCGCCGCGCGGGCCTCTAACTTGACTTAACGACTGCTTCCAGGGATAGCAGCCGAGACTGACGGCATAACGTCCCTTCCAAAGCACGGACAAGTTTGAGAATTCAATTTTGAACACATTATAATCAGTCACCCATCTAAATAATGACAGTGCCAGATGTTGCTTAACCCGTACGATCGTAAAAAGGTCAGAAAAAGCCACTAGGCCAACGAACTCCTCAAATCGACACATCAAAAGCAAATAAAAAGCAAAAAATATTATTGGCCAGCTTTTCGACTTCAATACCAGTCTGTGCGGCGCTGATATATTTTTTCGTGGATAGAGAATGACCCTAGCTATCATATACTCACGCCATACACCCAATATATTCGTACAATTGAAGAAAAAAAATAAACGTGATTCGCTCCACACAAAAAAATCAAATTTTTTTTTCAGACAGCCGGTCAACTTTAGAAGAAATTTTACAAGAGTAAAAGTTGTCTGGAATATCATGAAGAATCACATAAAAAAAAATATCGAATCGATATTGGAACTTTGTTGCCCATGTCCACTAATTTTCAATATGGATCCACTGTGCGATGGCGTAAAACGGGGTCCAAATAAAATTAAAGTCATACAACAATTACCTATACCACAAACTACCAAAGAAATTAAGTCCTTCCTTGGTTCAGTTGGTTACTATCGGAAGTTTATACCTATTTTTGCCCATCTTGTTAAACCACTAACATCTTGTTTAAAAAAAGGAGCTAAAATTCAACTTACCCCTGAATTCATTAATTGTTTTAAACATTGTCAAAATTTACTTATTAATGATCCTTTATTTCTGTTTGGGGTGGTGCCCCTAAATCGTTAATGATTAAAATCGAGCGAGCACAAATAGCGGTGCTTAAGGTAGCCCATAGTATACCGTTTTTTCACCCTACCACTGAACTCTACGATAAGTGTAAGGTTCTTACTGTGCGACAACTGTTTATCGTCCAAACAATCTTGCGTAAACATTCTTCGTTGAACTATGACTCATCCTTGCATGCTCACAAACGCATTAAGACAAATGTATGTTCTACTCAACTGTGTAAAAGTATTACTTCACGCCGCAATTTTTGTTTCCTTGGCAGTTATTTATACAATAAAATAAACTCTTCTTTAAAAATATACCCTCTTACCAAAGCAAAGTGCAAGCAAGTATTCACCACGTATCTATTGGACCTCGATTATGATAGCACTGAAAACCTCTTAATTGTTTTAAGATAAATGTGTTTACAGCCTACTTATCACCCCACAATACATCACAATACACCACATTGCACCACACCACACCGCACCACTTCACACCACACCACACCACACCACACCACATCACATCACATCACATCACATCACAGCACACCACACCACACCACACCACACCACAGCAAACCGCACCGTATCTCACTACACCACACCACATCACATCTCATCACATCACACCACACCACACTACACCATAATATACTTCACAAGTACGTTTTTAATAATAATTTTAATGTAGCTTTTTTAATTTTTTGTTTTTTCCCCTTTATTTTTGTTTACTGTGTTCTTCTACCAAAAGGTATAATTCGATATCATTAATTTAAGATTTAATATACAATCATATTTTCTCGTCTTCATATTTTTAAGGCGCCTTTGTGGAAGAGAAAATAAATGTTTATTTATTTATTATTATTTATTATCCTATTCTTCAATATCCTAACTTTGAAAAAGATTTTAATTTCTGGGCGCCGTATTATCACAAGGGCCTATAGGAGCTGATAAGCCAATCACGTATGCATCGCGGACTCTCAACGATACCGAAACAAAATACAGCACCATAGAAAAAGAGCTGCTGGCTATTGTATGGGCTACCAAGTATTTCCGACCGTATTTATACGGAAGCAAGTTTTACATTATCACGGATCAGAAACCTCTACAGTATTTGATGAATATAAAAGAACCCAATAGTCGTTTAACTAGGTGGAGATTACGTTTAGAGGAATTTGAATATAACATCATATATCAAAAAGGAAAAAGTAATACAAATGCCGACGCTCTATCTAGAGTTGAAATACATAACAATGAAATTGAATCTACGTCTTACAGTGATGAAGATGACTTTCCGTTATCAATGTTCGTGAATCAGTCAAAAAAGGCACCTAACACTCAAATCAATGACCATAGCACCATCCATACTGAATTAGAAAACCCTGTCTTAGAAATCCCTAGGTATATCTGATAAAAATGTAAACACCTTTGATAATCAGCTAGTTTTAGATTTTGTACATCATTCACCCATAAATACTAAAACCGTTAATATCTTTCCCGGAAAAAAGAGAATATTATAAATGAAAATGATTTAGAAAAAAGTATTGTTACTTTATTCAAAGAACACCTTAAACCAAATATTAAATATGGTATATATCTATCAAATGTTAAGTTTATTCCGTTGATTACAAGTACACTGCAAAGGGTGTTTCAAAATTCCGCTTATAAATTGTATTTTTGTAAGTCTAAAACCGAAGATGTAACCTGTCCAGATAAACAATACTTAATAATCAAGAACTACCACGAACGTAAAAGTAATCACCGTGGAATTCAAGAAGTTGAACAAAGAATTAAATTACAATATTATTGGAGTAATATAAAAAATCAAGTCACAGAATTCGTAAATAATTGTAACATTTGTCAAACTTGTAAATACGAGAGAAATCCAAATAAACAAAACTTGCAGATAGTTCCTATACCTGAAAAACCTTTTGAGCTATTGCATATTGATACTCTTACCGTAAATCGACAAAAATTATTAACAATTATCGATGTATTTTCTAAATATGCTCAAGCATATGCTCTACAGACAGTAACAGGAATAAATGTGATAAATGCATTGTCTATTTTTATTTCACACCATGGAGTACCAATTAGCATTACCGCAGATCAAGGAACCGAATTTAAAAATTTACCCGTACAAGAGTTTGCAAGCCTACATAAAATTAAGTTACATTTTATCTGTGTAAACAATCCTCAGTCCAATGGAGCTATTGAAAGATTCCATTCTACTATTAGAACGCATCCGTGTGTTATCTGTAACTCAATCTACCTTATCCACTAACCAGCTAATGCTATATATGCTGTTATAGGATATAATAATAGTACTTTTTTTTTTTTTTTTTACCTATGGGAAATCATCAAATAACCCCTCCCGCTCTGGGCTGAGCAGGAGGGAGTGTCAGACTTTTACTGACTAAAACCCATCCATGTTCCTTCCTTTGCCCTTTGTGTTCCAGGGCCGCGGTATCTCTTTCGAACAGTCCCGCAACCCTGGCAGGCGTCGGTCCTTACGGACCCCTTCCTATTTGCTGACTCTCGGCCTGTCGTCCTAAGACGGACGGACGGCGAGCTAGCCCATAGCTCACCGTCCACAGGTCCGCGCCTACGGTGGCCACCACGTGGCCCCCGACGCCCGGTGCGTCTCCCGCGGCGGCTGGAACGGGAGGTTCTCTCTCTCTCACGTCCCGCCACCTCCTTCGCTAGCATGACTGCTTCGCAGAAGGAGGTGACGGCGTCCCATTCCGTCTCGCTCCGGACCATGGATTGAACCAGGGCCGGACGCGAGAGGTCGCCGCCGCCGATTGCCGCTACGAGGACACGGCGTTGCTCCGCCCAAGCGGAGCAGACCTGCACAGTGTGCTCCACCGTGTCCTCCGGTCGATCCTCGCAGTGGTGACACCCGGGCGTTTCCTCCCGCCCGATTAGGTGCAGGAACTTCCTGAAACAACCATGTCCGGTGAGGACCTGCGTCAGGCGGAAAGTGAGGGCGCCGTGGCGCCTCTCTAGCCACTCCTCAAAGAGGGGACTTACCGCCACTATAGTGGCGTGCCCTGCACGGGGTTGCGACAGTCGCTCTCTCCATGTCGCCATGAGATCACGCCGGAAGTCTGTCCGCTGAGCGACAATTTGCCGCGGCGGCGGAGTTTCCCCCCGGCGTAGTGCCTCCACGCGCCACTCGTGCAGGCGCGCGAGGACTATCGCCTTCAGATCCCATGGCGGCAATCCGGCAAGGAGGCTCGCCGCCTCGCCGGAGATCGTGCGGTACCCCCGGATTAGCCTAACGGCTACCACCCTTTGGGGCGCGTTCAGATAATGGGCGGCTCGCCGCCTCAAAGAACGCGCCCACACCGGGGCCCCGTAAAGGGCCATGGACCGCACGACCCCCGCGTAGAGCCTCCGGCAGGAGGCGTTTGGACCCCCCAGGTTGGGCAAGAGCCGCTGGAAGGCAGCCCCGGCCCGTTCCAGTTTGGGGGCCAAACGTCGGAAATGCTCCACAAAGTTCCACCGACTGTCGAGGACGAGACCTAGGTACTTCAACGTCGGCTCGACGCCGATGGGAACCCCTCCCACCGTGAGCATGGATCCCGACGGTAGCGCATTCCGAGGCCCATGAAAGCACATGGCCTCGGACTTGTGCAATGCCACCTCGAGACCCAATTGCCGGATCCTCTCCGCGACTATCGCAACCCCGCGAGTCATCAGCTCGGCCGCCGCTCGTGCGACCTCCCTTGCGCCAGCACCAGCGTGTCGTCAGCGTAGCAAACTACGCTGACGCCGTCAGGGAGGTCGGCGCGCAGCACCCAGTCGTAACCAATGTTCCACAAGGGCGGCCCCAGAACCGATCCCTGTTGAACACCGCACGACATCTCTCGCCGGTTCCACTCTCCGCTGCAACCAGGGTTGATGACGTACCTGTCCGTCAGGTAGTCCCCGACCACACGACGAAGGTAGGTCGGCACCCGGTGATACCGGAGTGCCTCCCTAATGCAGCTCCAGGGCATGGAGTTGAAGGCGTTGGCGATGTCGAGAGACACCGCCAAGACCACCCCACCCCGGGACACCGCATCCCCCGTCGTGAGGGCTCTCACGCGCAATAATAATAGTATTCACTCAGTAATTACACAAACACCTATTGATGTCATTAATGGGCATTCAAATAGTCGTGACCCATTTGATATAAATTTAGAAGCTACTTATCTTCAAAACTATGTAGTTATGCACAAGGAAATTACCAAACCATTATACAGTGAAATAAACAAAAAATACTCTGTAACCGGACTAAAACTATACAGAATGCTAATAAAGACCGGGAAGAACCCATTTCTTACGAAGAAGGAAAGGCGTTATATATAAAAAACCCGCTAGCCGGTAGGCATAAGACAAAACCTCGTTACTTAGGTCGTAGAGTTAAGAAAAACTAAGGTTAAAGGTCATAGACGATAAGAGCATTGTCCACCACAAACGTATCGCGAAGAAGCCTCTATGATATTAAAATGTCTTGTTGCAGGATTCCGATATTAATCCGGACTGAACAAATTGTGACTACGAAGTTAGTGGACAATCCTGGGATACTCCCCTTTAAGTTAGGTAGTGCTAAGTTTATTAAAACTGAACATGCGTTCATACATTATTACGAGTTAGATAGGATTAACGATAGTATTAGAAATATAGAAGGCTATTTAGATACTTTGAAAAAGTACATAAAATCAGCCGATCCATTTTATTTTAGCGGTACTTCATTAGTTATTAATCAGATCCTTAATAGCATGTTAGAAACAATTTATGATAAGTTCAACGCTATGTATAAACACCCGAGAAATAAACGTGGGCTTATCAATGGTTTGGGTTCCATCATAAAAAGTATCACCGGTAATCTCGACCAAAAAGACGCAATCTTTTATATTAAAGCCAAACAACAACATTTTGCAAAATAATCAGAAAAGTTTGAAAGATAAATATAATGCTGGCATCACCTTGAATAAACAAATTTTGCAAACTTTCAATATGACCTTGTCTACTATTGTATCAAATGAGTTCAAAATACATATTAAACTAAATGAGATCATGTCTAATGTTAATATGACTAATTTTAGGTCAAGTGATCTTATTAAAATTAATAGTTTGTTTAATTTGTTAAAAATCTATTTACAAAATATTTTGAATTGTATTACATCACTAGAAAATGCTTTAAGTTTTTCCAAATTATCAGTAACTCGTCACAGTGTAATCAGTTCACAAAATATTAACTTCATGTTTGAGATCCTAAGAAACCAATATGAACCTTCTGAATTGCTTGTACATGAGAACACTGAGATAAGAGACTAAGTAGATAATGAAATTGTATTTGTTCTGAAGTTGCCTATTATGCATTTAGATACTTTCACTTACTATCATCTATTTACTACTCCAACATTTAACAATACAATATTAATTCCACCTAAACCATATCTGGCAATGAATTTATAGTAATAGCTATCACTATATGGATGGAGAATGTAAAAGGTTCCAGGAAATATATTACTGCCCAGAAGTCGACCTTATAGCCGCTTCAAAGCCAAACGATTGCATTTACCAACTGATATTGAAACAAGAAATATGCAGCAGCTGCAGCTTGGTACAATTTAAAGCCGGAACACAAATAGTTCAAAAGCTGGACGATTTTCATTATATTATGTCATTTTTAAAAGAAACAAGGATCGAGTATAGGTGCGATCGGGAAGAGTACCAATCTTTACTCGGCACCTACTTATTTGAGGTGCCTGAGGGATGCACTGTCTCTACAAAGTTAAACCACATAAAGAATTATGAAAATCTGATCAAAGGTACACCTATAAAGCTTTTGTCATTTCCGGTATTTAAAATGAATATTGAAAATAAAGATAAGCCGTTGTTATTGGAAAATGTCCCACTGGAACAAATCAATAAATTACAGAATTTAATTGAAAAGGAGAATATTCTAAACATAGATGCCCTGCAAGATAAACGTTATCACTAGGTATTGGACTGTACCTATATATACGGTACTATGTATTATTGGATTGGTTGCTGGAATATTATATTTAAATAAAAGACATAAGAGGAACCAGGAAACGTCAGTAGCAGCCCAAGCAACAGACGGAGGCCGTACTCAACCCTTTTTCTTGGGAGAAGAAAGGGCTTCGAAATAGTGCGGGTGGTGTTATAGTGTGTGTCGGTAGTGCATATGTATAAGTGTGTGCGTGTACATAGGCGTCACTCCGGTCGCGTAGCATTAATATAGTTTTTAAGACACACTCTCCTACCATGTTCAACAGACAACTTGTACTCAAAAGTTTATTATATTTTTAACATAAGAAAAGCTGTTTCTTTGTTAAAAATATCAATGTCAATGTGTTTTATTTATATTAGTGTCTGTTTGTCAATGTTGTGTATGGATTTATATCTCGTAAAATAAATATTTCATTTAATTTCAAATTCACAAAAACCTACCTAAACCTAAACTTTACCTCTTAATAAACAGACTACAAATAGAACTAAAATAATGCTAAAAAAAAGACTAAAACTAAGTTCCTACATATATACAACGACGACAATAGGACACTTAGGCGTCAAAGTACTCCTCCCCATGCCTCATCGATGTCATCCGGAAACGTGCCCAGAAGACTGGCAGCATTGCCACGTTGAATGGCAATGCTAATTCTTTGACCAAAGAAAGAGCCAGCCCTCTGGTCACGCAAAGTGTCGACCAGTCGGCGAGATATTTCCTTAAAAGGGAGACGTGCACTCGGTCCCCATGACCCGAGTGTTGTCTGAGTCTGCCCATCGTCACGTACCAAGCCGTTTGTTTCTAATATCGCTGGTACGCCGGCGCTGGTAAGGGCTCGACGAATAATGTCGTTAATGCTAGCGTGCCGTGCAATGCGACCTGCGCTCCTGTAGCAGGACAGGCCATGGTGTCCGAGGCTGTCGACAGCTTCACCGCAGTGACACCGATGCGGAGAAACACAAGGTTCGCCTAAGCGTAGACTCATAGCGACACGGAACGATGTGACGTTCATCATAGTTCCAATAGTGGGTGACGGAAGTGCCTGAAGCCACAAACCCGACTCCCATTCTCCCACGGCCAGCAGACGGGCACGTTCCACAGTATTGATAGACGTATTTAAAAGGGTATTCCGTATAATACGGCAGAGCGGCACGTCTCACTGTCTCTGGGAGGACAGGTTGTCCGCCAAATCCGTATTGGGGCAAGCCATTTTCCAAGCGTTCAACGCATCGGTCAAATACGGCAACTCAAAATCAACCAGTGAGGATGACAAAATATCCCTGGTTAATTTTTCGGTACCGTAGACCGAGGAGAGGAAGGCTGGTAAACTTGAAATTTTGCGGACGTCGAGACCACCCAAGCGAATGGGGAGTGTGGCTTGCTGCCAGGCTCGGTCGTCCAGAGCCACATTAAATATTGAAGTTAGAGTGTTCCTAATAATTTGGTCTACTTTGTCTAAAAGCTGCGGATGTTTCCAAAGATGAGAGGAGCGAAGGCTATACGTAAATTTTGGTCCAAAACATCAGTATCGAATAAGTGTGAAGGCCGAATGAATGTTAATTTTGAAAAGTCTTTCTGAAACATCATTGAAATTTTGAATTTTTTCTTCAATGAATGATGGAAAAGATTCGTCAAATATTGGTGACCCTAGGAGGTGAAGAGATTTTTTTCCAGTAATTTTGATATCTGGTGCTAACGAGTTAAATTTAGCAATGGTAGTCTGTCTGTCAGTGGTTTCAGGAAGGTAAATTTCGCACTTCGAAAGGTTAAGGTCTAGGCCAATGGAACTAAATTTTTCTTTAAAAAAAGTTAAATCTTTTAGGGCTGCGTCCACATCACCTCCCAGAGCTCCATCATCCAAATATCATACGTTTTAATTAGAATTTAGCTGCCGAATAATTGGATTAATTGCTAAACTAAAAATGACTGACCCAAGAGGGTCACCCTGTTGGCATCCAACGGCTGATTCTAAAAGGTTGTCTTTATAGAGTAATTTTGAGGGGTTCCTGTAGCATTGGTAAAGAAAACTGTAAACTTTGGGTATTTCTTTTTGAACCTCTGTCAACAAGGTGTCCCTGTTTACGGAATTGAATGAATTTAACCTCTTTATAATATTAGCATACATAGATGCGCTATAATTTATTCAGGAAGTATATCTACTATGTACATTATACACAAACTACAAATAGAACTAAAATAATGCTAAAAAGAAGACTAAAGGTGACGATACGATGACAATAGGACACTAGGCGTCAAAGTACTCCTCCCCATGAATCGCTGTCATCCGGAAACGTGACCAGAAGGCTGGCAGCATTGCCACGTTGAATGGCAATGCTAATTTTGACCAGCAGATATCGATTACATTATGTACTACCTAAGTCAATATAAAGGTATATATGGGATGGGTTTCTTAGTCAAGAAAAAATATAAAGAAAATATTAGGAGATTTACCGGAATATCAGAGAGAGTTTGTGTACTAGAAATTGAATTAGAAAATACTCTCTTTGCAATAATACAAGCGTATGCACCCACTGAAAGCTCATCTCAAGAAGAAATAGGTTTTACGAAGACTTGGCGAAAGCTCACGACACTGCCTCCACGAAATATGTCGTCTCTATGGGAGATTTCAATACACAGATCGGAATACCCAAGGACCATGAACATGCAGTTATGGGTAAATATGGCTATGGAAATAGGAGCATTCGTGGCGAGAGACTCATACAATATGCACAAGAGTATAACCTAAAAATTGTAAATACAATGTTTAATCTAAAACCAAAGAACATGGGCATGGATCTCTCCAGACAAAAACACAAAAAATGAAATTGATTACGTTGTTTGCTATTTCTAGCTATAATAGGAATCAGGGTGACTTCTTCTTCCATATTTCAATAAAATGCGGAGATATCAAAGTAAATGATCTATTCTTGAACAATGCTTAAAGTGAAGTGGTATGTGGTACTTAAATCTTAAAAACTAAACGTATATATTAGTTACAAATAAAGAAACGCGATTGGCTCTTCGCGATAGTGATAGGTGGTCATCATTGGTTGATGAAGATGTGGTGAAAGGTGCGTTCATAAGCTTGAACATCCTCCCCGGCCTTGGAAGTGGTAACTTTCAAGCGACTGCAACAAGACGATCCCGCTGCAGCTACTCATCTCGAATTGGAAGAGGGCAGATCTTCGAAAAGGCTCGTCGTACTATGCCGGAAGCGGTTTGGATATCAGCAACTCTGGCCACTCCATCCTTGCCTGGAAAAACGTCGACAATACGTCCTAAGCCCCATTTTAATGGAGGCTGATTGTCATCCTTCATAAGAACAAGCGTGTTCTTTTGCAGACAATCTTGGTTTTCCCTCCATTTGCCTCTAGTCTGCAGTTCAGAAACGTACTCCTTGGACCAGCGGCTCCAGAAGTGCTGACGGATTTGTTCGACCCTCTGGTAGCGTGTCAGGCGGTGTGTAGGTACGGTGGTGACGTCGGCGCAGACAGGTGCAGTCATCGGACGGCCAACCAGAAAATGAGCAGGGCTAAGAGGGAGATAGTCAAGCGGATCTGTGGACATAGGAGTCAATGGTCGGGAGTTCAGTATGGCCTCGACTTGTGTCAACACCGTGCTGAGCTCCTCAAACGTTAAGTGCGCATTGCCTACCACACGTCGTAAATGATGTTTACAACTCTTAACCCCGGCCTCCCACAGGCCTCCAAAATGACTGGCGTAAGGAGGAATCATTTTAAATTTAATATTTTGAGCTGTGGCGTACTCTTTTATATCGTCAGAACAACTAGAAAGAAATTTGTTGAAATCATTCATTAAGCCAACAAAGTTCCTTCCATTGTCAGAAAATATTTCAGCCGGTTTACCTCGGCGTGAAATGAAACGTTTTAATGCTAATAGATATGCTTCCGAAGTGAGATCGCTGACCAATTCCAAATGAACCGCGCGCGTCGTGAAACAAATAAATAAACAAACGTATGCTTTTACGGTTCTAGCACCCCTGCCCTTTCGGTTCAATACAAGCAGTGGCCCAGCGTAATCTACGCCGCAATGTATAAACGGGAACCCGTAATCTAATCTTTCCTTTGGTAAATCAGCCATTTTTGGTGTAACAACTTTGCCTCGCATACGTACGCACTTTATGCACATATGACAGGTCTGACGTGCGAGATTTCTACCACCCAATGGCCACCACGCTTCCCTGATAGTAAACAATAACATCTGCGGACCTGCGTGCATCAACCGGTTATGCTCATATCGGAATAACAACAATGAAAATTGATGTTTAACAGAGATCAATATGGGGTGTTTTTTGTCAAAATCAAAAGTGGGACTGTTTCGTATACGACCTCCAACTCGAATCAATTTGTTTTCATCGATAAATAAATTTAACTTTGATAAGTGAGTCTGTGTTTTGTTTACTTGTCCCTTTCTAAGAAGTGAATCGCGCGCATCGGGAAATGACTCACGCTGTGACAACCTAGCGAGCGTTGTTGTAGAATGGTTTAGTTCGGATGTACTCAACGCCCCCTTCCACCGATCATCTTTACAACGCGCGTTATGTATAAAGCGGAGTACATAAGCGGCGGCACGCTGCATGCGGTTAAACTGAGAAAACCTGGAAAATGGAAATAAGTTTTCTTCAGTTGTTTGACGAGTGAGAAGTGTGTGTGCGTCGTGAATTTTGAGCTCAGGTAAGTTTTCTGGCGATATTTTTGTGTGTGTATCTTCATCTAAACTATCAAATTTAGGATCCTGTAAAAAATGTGGCCCTGACCACCATAAATTGTTGACGTTCAGTGTATCTACACTTTGACCTCGCGACACTGAGTCGGCTGGGTTATCTATACCACTAACATGTCGCCACGAATGGCCTTTTGTCAATTCGTTTATCTCCCCGGCCCTATTCTGGACGTAGGTTTTTAGCATGTTAGGTGGAGTATGTAACCAACTTAATACAATAGTCGAATCTGTCCAGAATACGACTTTATCAAACTTAGTTCGCAGCGAACTTATAATTTTTTCATACAATCTTGCCCCCACCAGCGCCCCACACAGCTCGAGCCTAGGTATAGTCATAACAGGCTTTATAGATGCGACCCTACCCTTCGAGCATAGTAATCTAACAGTGACAGTTGATGCGTTATCAATCGTACGAACGTAGGCGCAGGTGCCATAGGCTGCTTGTGACGCGTCGGTAAATATGTGCAATTCAGTGTTTACAGGTTGTTCGCACATCACAAAACGAGGCACTCGAATTTTATTGAGCATATACAAATTATTAACAAACCGCTTCCAGACTTGCGTGACGTCATCGGGTAATGGTTGATCCCAATCGAATTTCAGCAACCAACATTTTTGCAACAATATCTTTGCTTGTGTAATAACTGGACTCAACAAACCGAGCGGGTCGTAAATTTGTGATGCACCTGATAGTATTGTGCGTTTAGTGATCGGTTTTGTATTAAAATCAAATTGTGTGTGAAAATATAATTCATCACAGTGTGGGTACCATCCTAACCCTAACGTTTTGCTGTGTACATGCTCACCTAATGAGAAATCTTTTGCGGCGTTAGGCATGTCTACACTACTGGAGTCTGCATTGAAATTATATACCCACTTGCGGAGCGGGAAACACCCGGTATGTAAAACTTTTGCGGTATCATTACAGATCTGAATTAATTTACTTTTATCGTTTTTTCCACAAATTAAGTCATCAACGTAAAAATCTTCGCTAATCGTTCGTGCCACATCAGGATCGTCACATTCCTGTGCTAATTGTTTCAGACACCTGCAACTGATAAACGGCGCAGACGCGGTACCATATGTTACCGTGTTTAACTGGTAAATACTTAAGGGATCCGACTTGTTTTCGCGCCATAAAATCAACTGAAGGTCACGTTGCTCCTTATCAATCAACACCTGCCTATACATTTTTTCTATGTCTGCGCAAGCTACATACTTGTTTTCTCGGAATCGCAGTAAAATAGAAATTAAATCACCCTGTATAGGTGGTCCGACGTACTGTAAGTCATTTAACGACCTTCCCGACTTAGAAGCTGCGCTTGCGTTATATACAACACGCAGTTTTGTTGATGTGGCATTTGGACGTAATACGCCGTGATGGGGCATGAAATAATGCGGGGTTCCGTATGTGGTGATACGACTCATATGACCTAAAGTTTCGTACTCGTTCATAAATTCCGTGTACAACCTTTTATATTCTGGATAACGTTCCAACCGTTTTTCCAAAGCATAAAAACGTCGTTCAGCTTGTGCGAATGTATCACCTAACGTGTCAGGTTCATATTTGAATGGTATGCGTACGATAAATCTACCATCAGCTGTGCGCTTCATGGTATTCTGGAAGTGATCTTCGCACGCACGCTCATCATCGCTGCGTGAGTCAGCTGATTTGGTGCTAATGGGTAACTCTTCGAGCTCCCAGAAGCTGCGGACTTGTTTATCTAAAGATTGAATATCTATGGATTGCGTGAAATTACAATTTACCCGATTGGGTTTTCGCGGGTAGTCTAAAACAGAACCTGAAATGATCCACCCTAACTTTGTGTTTATTATGTAAGGGCCATTATTTAGTTTTATTTTTCCTGCAGTCAGTAGATCCCAAAATAGATTCGCGCCTATTAAAATATCAATTTTTTGGCTTTCATAGAATGTGGGATCGGCTAACATAATATTGTCAGGTATACTGAACTGTTTCCGCGGCAAAGTAAAGTTTGGCAAGTTAGAAGTAATTCCGGGTAAAACTAAACATTGAATACATGTGGCAAATGTTTTATCCAAAGAACGCAGTTCTATATTGCAATACTTTGTGCAATGCGTCACGGAATAAGCTACTCCTTGAACATTTTGAGTGGACTGTATCAATTGCGCGTTTAATTTGTCACATAACGATTGTGTAATAAAACATCTATCGCTGCCGTTGTCTAAGATTGCGCGTGCTTGGTGTAAATTACCTAATTTATCAGGTATTTCGACTAGAGCAGTAGATAACAACACAGATTCATATTGCTCGGATGACGATTGCGCGTTTATGTCTGGGTGAGCATTATTTACCTGGATTGAATAGCTTTGTGACTGTGCGTGTGTATGTGACGTATTGGAACTAGAGGCGGGGGGGCCCACAGCGATCGGCACCTCAGCTGTCGAGTGCAGGGCGACCGTGCGGTTGTGTTCTTGGCTCCCGACAACAATATCACAAATTAAAGAATTATGTTTTTTCTCACATCTTCTGCACGGACCGTACCTACACTCGGCAGCTGTGTGGCCGATACGGAAACAGTTCTCGCAAATTTGGTGCCTGCGTACCAGCTGTATTCTCTCTTGCAAGCCAAGATCGAGGAACTTTTGGCATGAATATAAAGGATGTGATGCATTACACATACAACACGTTCGTTTGCGAGATTGTTTATTTTTAGTGTTAGTGTTGGTGTCCGGTTTTTGTGTAACTATGTTACAATTAACCTTGTGGGTGGAAGAATTATTGGAAGGTTTATTTTGCGTGGAATTAGCTTTGGGTGAACTGTGTGATACGGAGTGTGAAAGTGTTTCTAACATATCCGCTTTCTGTCTAAGGAATTTCATTAAATTATCTAGTTTAACGCCTTTGGAATCATCCGTCACACATAGAGAATTCTTATATTGCTCCCACTCGCGTTCAGTAGTTTGATCGAGCTTAGAAACAACCATATATATTATTAATATATCCCAATGCTCGGTGCTTTCGCCGAGTAACTTTAAAGCGCGTAAATTTTTTAAGGTTATGTCAATAAGTTTCCTTATCTGCGGCGATGATTCTTTTGTGATTGACGGCATGGAAAATAAAGATTTGACGTGCTTTTGAGCAAGAAGTGTCGAATTGTCGTAACGATTCAGAAGTAGTTCCCATGCAACAATGTAGTTATCTGCAGAAAACTCAACTGAATCGATAACTAATCGAGCAGAGCCTTTTAATGATGATTTTAAGTAGTGAAATTTCTGTATTTTAGGAATAGATCGGCAATTGTGAACTAGAGATAGAAATATATCACGATATTCCAGCCAGTGCTCATATGAACCGTCATATTCGGGCAGAGATATAATAGGTAATTTAACAGAAGAAGTTTGAACTGCGTGGCTATCAATTAATGCATTTGAATTATCAGCTTCCTCATCTTCATTGTTAATTAAACATTGCGCTTTAGCTAATACTGAATAATATTCAGAATCGAAACTATCTCGTTCTTCTAATGCTTTTGGAATGTCCGTTTCGGACGTTGTTAAAGTTTCAATTTTATATTGTACGTCATCGAATGACGTGTATAGTTCTTTAATGCCTGAAACACGCAATTGCAACTCCGTACGCTGCCTAATAGTTAAAACACTACTGTCTAGGCCTTCTACATGTTTTTTAAAATTAGTGAGAGTCCTTTTGATGTGACCTCTTCTATTATTAAGGTCTTTAATTTTCTCCTTAGTGTCAGTCATTTTGGAATAGTGTGGAAGTACTCACAATTAAAACGGGTGCGCGATTTTCACAGCAGCAGCAGCTGAAGCGATGATTGAAGCTTTGGTTTCAGCTTGATAACCCCGGTTTGAACGTGAAGTAGGCAACCGACACGTAGAGGTCACGCAGAGGAGGCTCAACACTGGAATTTAGCACGAAAAACCGAGATCACACAGGGGATGATGGACAGGTCTTGGATATTCTGGTTGGCTCGTCTTACCAAGTGCGCTGCGATGCTGGTGATGATAATTGACGAGGATCTTGCGTCGATCAATGCCCAACCGTCGCGTCGTCGTAACGTATATCCAAATTCTTGATCGCTGATGTCCGGCTCGAAGGACCAAATTATGTTTGCTATTTCTAGCTATAATAGGAATCAGGGTGACTTCTTCTTCTTTATTTCAATAAAATGCGGAGATATCAAAGTAAATGATCTATTCTTGAACAATGCTTAAAGTGAAGTGGTATGTGGTACTTAAATCTTAAAAACTTTTTTTTTTTTTTTTTTATTTATTGATCTAATCCGAAATGTTACATTTTTTAATTTAACATTACACCTGCCAAACTGCAAAGCAGTTTGTCGGCAGTAGGTTCTCGTGGATTTTACACGAAGCTTTAAGATACACATTAAATTTAAAATTAACTCTTAGTTACATTTAAAAATTAAAAACTAAGGCCATGGTTCTGTCGGTAAACGTATCTAAAACACTCAGCGGTATCAGCCAACGGACGCTATGAGACCACCTCATCGTATCTACGCATTTAGTAAGGTAAGTGATTTTAAGACCCACATCATCAGCCGACCGAGGCCGCCGATAGACCGCAGCCACTATGGACACATCGACAGGTAATGTTTCATCAGGACATTTTTTAGGTGATTTTTACTACTGACACGATCGATTATTCCTTCAGGTAAGTCATTAATTAATGTAGGTACAATCCATTGTCTCGTACGTCTACCATAATAGTTATTTATATTTACATTTGGCACATGTAGTTTCTTTTTCTTTGCAAGTCGGGTTGGGTAGTTATGTACTTTTTCTTTTTTGTGTTTGTTAACATTATGTTGTTCAAGAATCATTGTCAATTTAACTTTCATTTCTACTGGTAATATATTACATTTCTTAAATAATTTTTCATATTCCTTGTTCAAACTTTGTTTGCTTTTTTTGCTCACTAACATTTTTAGAAGCCGTATTTGTAGTACTTTAATTTTATCTAGGTTTGTTTTAAAAGTAAGTCCATAACCACACAACCCGTAACTGATAATTGAATCGGCAAGTGCATAATACAGTGCATATAATAATCCTCTCTTGACTACAGGCTTCAACGTATACAGTTTACCCAGAACTGACCGAATTTTATTACAGACCGTGTCTATGTGTATGTTCCATGCGAATGTAGTATCAATAGTCAGACCTAAGTACCTGTACGTTTTTACTTGTTCTAAATTAATACAATGACAGCTAGATTTTCCGTTGTGTAAACATTCATAACTGTGACCTTTAATATTCAAGTCGATGTTTTTGATCGATGAATATGGAGAATGTATTGGCATACACTTAGTTTTGCTTACATTAATAATTATGCCATTGTCGTGTGCCCATTTAATTACATTGTCCAGATCGTCTTGTATCGCTTCTTGTATGGAGGTTTGGTCCTTACCACTGAATAGGAGACAAGTATCGTCAGCGTACATATAAGCTTTACACTTTTTAATAACATTACACATACTATTAACATGTATAATATAACCAACAGGCCCATATACAGATCCGGTAGGAACACCATATTTAACATTGCCTTCAATACTTTCAGCATTAGCAACCCGTACTTTTATAGTTCTTAACTCTAAGTATTGACCAAACCATCTGTTAATTGGTCCACTTATCCCACACTCATCCATGGCCTGCAATAAGCCGTCGTGATCAAGGGTGTCGAAGGCTTTTTTGAAGTCAATAAAAACTGCTACCACTACATTTTTATCATTAAGGTAATTATTTACGTCATCTGTGAATCGTGCGAGCGCCGTTGCCGTACTTCTGTTTGGTCTAAAACCATGTTGAATGTCGGTAATAATATCATTTTTGTCTAAGAAAGTTGTGATTTGCTTAACTAT
Source organism: Eugnorisma glareosa (assembly GCA_947578425.1). NCBI lineage: Eukaryota > Metazoa > Arthropoda > Insecta > Lepidoptera > Noctuidae > Eugnorisma > Eugnorisma glareosa. The sequence goes on along the minus strand of OX387957.1, from coordinate 498,997 downwards.
AAATTTTTCCATAATCTTATTAATTGTATTTAAAATAGCTATTGGTCGGTAATTTGTGTATTCCAGATGTGATCCTTGTTTGTAAATTGGCCTAATAATTGACTCTTTCAACCTATGCGGGTATTTACCTTCTTTTACACTTAAATTTATAAAATGTGATATAACAGGACTAATAAAGTTCTTAATTGCCTTCAGATCTTTTACCCTAATGCCATCCGACCCCGGCGACTTATTGCAGTCAAGTGAGTCTATAATCCTTGCAATATCTGAGGGCGTTGCTTTATTGAATCTAAAACTAACATTACAAGGTTTAACGTAATCACATCTATTTAAAAACGTTTTCTTACATTTATGCTTAATACTATCAATTTCCGTTGTGAATGTGTTACAAAAATTATTACAGATGGTTACCAAAGATTCTTTTCTATGTAAATATTTCATTATGACGCTATCTACTGTTACTTTACTTCTACCCAGCCAGTTATTAATGTTACCCCATATCTTACGCATGTCCCCATTACACTTTGTTATTTCGTCACGCCTATATCGATTTTTAGCCACATTTATGAGTTTCTGTGTTTTATTTCTATATTTGGTGTATTGTAATCTAAGATTGTTATTGTTTGGATACATTTTCCAGCGTCTAAATAAATCATCTTTACGTATAATCATGTTTTGTAGTGTATTATTAACCCAAGCTTGGCTATCACGTTTTCCAACTGTTGATGGTTGTTTGGAAGACTCATAAATGTCACTAAAAATCGCGTACAAATTATCGTATAACTCTATAGGATTATGTTTGTTTAATAATTGTTGCCAGTCGACATTGCAAAGTTTATTACTTACAAGTTTGTTTTGAATGGTCATTCTGGTTAATTGAATACATTCTTTTATGTTCACATCAGCTGATAATCCCGTTAGGTAATGATCCGCGATCTTAGTCGTTACCGTGTACGCTTCCAGCACGCAGGCCTTCTCAGTCCGTACAAACACATGATCGAGGCAGGACGTCACATTGCGATCACTAGTCACTACATCCCGAGTTACGTCGCGTATGCCGCACTGCAATCCCCACTCCGATAATGCGTTCAGATACCTGTCAGCAGTTGAGTCCATGTTGGTGTGCATTATGTTGATATTACAGTCCCCGACCATAATTATGTTATTTCGTTTTGGTATACTTCGGATGTAACTTCTGATTTCTGCCACAAAGTTTATTTTATTTGTACTTGGCGGTCTGTAGATAACCATAATGTCAGTACTATATTCATTCATGGTTAGCCGTCCATGCACAAACTCATACGTCGCCGTGATACCGGATTTCACTGGATTGAACTGCACTCTGTCATTTACGTAAACTAAGATTCCTCCACCTCTTCTGTTTTCTCTAGTTAAAACATGCATATTGAATCCACTAATCTTGTATATGTTTGTATCTTCTTCTTTAATATTTATTTCTGATAGGCAAATTATATCCAATCTGTGCAAGCATTTCTTTATTAAAACCATTAGCTCATTGAAATGTTTTCTCAGTGAACATACATTTATGTGTATAATTTGCAGTGACGTAGGTCGTTTGTTTACATGCTCGTGCCACTCACCTAGTTGTGTGTATTTTTTATATTCTATATCTTGTATTTCCGATTCCAGATCCATTCAGAAAAAACTGTCGTATATATATATATGTGTTGTTTATATATGAGTTTATTTTTATTTAGGGTAGGTTGTTAATTTTATTGAACTACTCTTTGTTTTGTGTTAGGTAATTATCAATATCGCTTTCAAAGCGTATATGGTGCACTTTTTTATTATTATCATCTTTTTTTATCATGATTTTAGAGTTTTGAATCCAAATGTATTTGTAAGATTCCTTTAGATTAGTCTTAACAGCCCAGAACAGGTTGCGCATCTGATGTGTTAAATGTTCATTAACATATATTCTTGAATCATCATTGTTTTGGTAAATTGTGTGGTTGGTAATTTTTGTCCCTTTGCGAGTTTTCAACCAGTCTGACCGGGCCGCCTCTGTGCGTAATGTGACGATTATTGGTCGTGGATTTTTTCCGTCGACTCCTCGGGAAGGTACCCTCCATGCTTTTTCAACATCTTCGGTCCTCAGCTGCAATTTATTTGCAATTCTTGCTACAATTTCCGTAACATTCTCGCCTTCCTGTTTTTGTACATGTACTAGTTCAATATTCCTGCTTAGTTCTTTTTGTTCCAGAATCATGATGCGCTCCTCTAATGCCTTGTTGCATTTTTCTAAATATATTTTGTTTTGGGATATATCTTTTATTTTCTTGTCTTGTTTTTTGATACATTCTGAGAATTCCTTCTGCGATTTATCTAACTCTTCATAGTTAAATTTTAGGGTATTAACAGATTTTTCGGTATCTTTAACATTATTCTTAATTTCTGCCATTTCGGTTTTTATTTCGGATATGTCCGTCTGAATACGCACGAAACGTGAATTCTGATCTTCTTTCATTGTGGTAAGGAGACAGTGCATAGCTTTCATTTCCTCTCGAAAAGCATTAATAGTTTCGTTCAGGGTATTAGTTGGGCAACAGGCAGTTTTAGTTCTTCTGACTTCCTGTGCTCCCGATGAATCACTATCCGACTCCATTGCAATACGTTTATGGTGATGTCTTGGGTTGACCCACTTACGTGACGTATTTTGCTTATCCGTCGTATTCGCGATGTTTGGATCAGATGCATAATGATCCCCACTTTTAGGGATCGTGTTCATGATGGTTAAGTCTGTTGACATCAGTTATATTGTTATCAACGTGAAGAGGGCTGACAGTACGCGACCGCGTGCGCCGCTCGATCAGCCCCACCACTGTTTGCGCGCTGGCTGTTGTTGCGCAAACGTAGTGCTCACTTGCTCCTTCGTATAACTTTGTCTTCCTTTACTATTATTAAATTAACTTAGAGTTAGCTACTCGGTAACGCGTCCGCACGCCGCGCGCGATCCACGAGAACTCTAACTAAACGTATATATTAGTTACAAATAAAGAAACGCGATTGGCTCTTCGCGATAGTGATAGGTGGTCATCATTGGTTGATGAAGATGTGGTGAAAGGTGCGTTCATAAGCTTGAACATACGTCATGACCACAAAACTATTTGCCAACTATAAAGTCTTAACGTCATTCCCCTTCGGATCGGACCACAGGTTACTAAGAGCTGCAATCCACTTGAAACCTACAAGAAAGAGCAAGAGATTTACCTCGAAAATCTAAGCAGTTATATACCTGAACTTATAACAACACATCAAGATTTTAATGCAGAAGAATATTGTCAAAAAATTGTGGACTCTATATTAAAAGATTTAGAATCCACTAAAAGAACACAAAAGTCTACCGTTTTATCCGAAGATGCGGTACAGCTCAAGAAAGAAAGGAGTAGTACAAAACCAACCACAATTAAATAAAACTGATAAAGAAAAGCTTAAAGTACTCTATAAAACTACCAAACAAGGAAATAAGAAGATGCTACGACACCCATAGAATAAATACTCTATAAAGACACCTTGACAAATCTAGATGAACCACAAAAGCCTACAAAGAACTAAATAAAGCAAAGGCGTGGATTCCCTCATTACAGCCCGGCTCTAATTAAAGTATGTCCCGAGTAGAGATCATAAATGTAGCCACGGAGTTTTACGCAAAGCTTTATAGTCAACCAGAGGGTCTAAAACAAATGAGTACTGATGATCCAAGCAAAGAAGTTTTTCCAATACCAGAGTTCACAGCGCCTGAAATCCGGATACAAATAAAAAAAACTTCAAGCAGCATTAAGTTTGCAAGGACTCTACTATTGACTCCAATCACTCTACTATGGAACAAACTACTACAAGAAGAAACTGCGCCACGCATATGGACCGAATCCGAAATTATCTTGTTGTTTATTAAAGGCGACCCGGCTGACATAAGTAATTATCGTCCTGTAAGCCTGATGCCCTGTCTATACAAGTTATTTGCCTCCTGTTTGCTAGATAGAATAACCTCGGATATCGATGATAACGAAAGTGGAAAGTTACAGGCCTATTGCAGTTCTATCCGCCTTCGGTCAGGTGTTTGAGTCGATACTTAATCGGTACATAACTAGGCAGGTCAAGACCCAAATAGCCGAGTGTCAGCATGGTTTTAGAGCCGGTAAATCTACTGTTAATAACCACATCAATTTTGTAGACTATGCCGTCACTGAGATGGATAAAAATAAGCAAGGTGACGCGGCTTATTTCGACTATAAAAAGGCTCGATCGTGTCCAAAATGACGTCCTATTAAAAAAAACTGTCAGCCATAGGATTTACCCCAAAGTTGCTTCAACTCTTCTCGAGTTATTTCTCTGACCGTCTTCAGTATGTCCAAATTTTTGGACACAAATCTGAGCCATACACAACTAGTTCCGGTGTCAGTCAGGGAAGCACCCTAGGGCCTACACAATTTATTGTGATGGCGAATGACCTGCCTAAGGTCGGCAGGACTGCGCGCTGTCTCATGTTTGCAGATGACCTGAAGCTATTTTTGGGTATAAACAGTGCACAGGACTGTGAACCGCTACAGAGGGACATCGACATGGTAGTAAAATGGAACGGTAAATGGTAGTAGATGGATGTAATGGTTGGATGGTAGTAGAATTTAACACTTCTAAGTGCAAAACTATTTCATATACCCGATCGCGTACGCCCATTCAGCACAACTACCACGTTTCGGCCACGTTTCCCTCTGGAGAGTGTTAACGAGATTAAAGATCTAGGACTGACCTTGGTTGCAAACCTGACATTCAATCAGCACATCATTAATATCTTGGGCACGGCTTTCCAATCTCTTGGTTTTGTTATGAGGCAGGCAAACAAATTCAAGGATAGGAATGCTATAATTACGCTGTACTATTCTTTTGTACGTAGCAAACTGGAGTACAATGCGCTGGTATGGGGGTGGGAGCTCGTGATAGGACGGGTCCAACGCTTGATCATATTCAAGTAGTCGACCAGGTGATAGAGAAATATCAAGAATTTCGCAGACCCTTGTATATAGCTTTCGTAGACTATAAAAAGGCTTTTGATTCTATTTCACATGACAGCATCTGCGAAGCATTGAGGTCACAGAATATAAAGGAAAATTATCTAAGTACCCTTAAAAAAAAATATGCCAACAGTACAAGTAGAGTCAAACTATATGTATAGAGTAGGGGAAAAAATTAACTGACGGACAAAGGACTCTGAAATTTTACCATGCCTCACCTACGGCTACCAAACAAGAACGTTCGACCTCAAAACCAGAAACAAAATCCAGACCACTCAAAGAAGAATGGAGAGAAGTTACCTCTGTTTAAAATTAAAAGACAGAGTGAAAAATATAGACATCCGCAAAAAAACCAGCATAACAGACGCTCTAACTTTTTCTCTACAAAGATGGTGGAATTGGGCAGGTCACGCGGCCAGGTACGCTGATAACAGATGGACTTTAAAAACCATAAAATGGAAGGGACCTCGCGGTACCAGAGCGAGAGGCAGGCCCATTGCTAGATGGGTAGACAAAATTGTGGCGGCAGTAGGTCGAGAATGGCTTGAGATGGCTAAGGTCAGGGAGAAGTGGAAATCTTTGGAGGAGGCTTTTATCCGAAGGGGGTCCATACAAAAGTATCAGTGAAAACTAATCGCTAGTTACCTAATACTATTATTTTAATTTCATCGAATTATTTATTGTTTTTTACTTTATTTTATTGTGTTTGGGTGGCTTACAGCTAACAATACAAAAATGTACAGTGAGGCAATCGACGACAAGCCATTTACAAGCCTCCACAGTTAGTTTTTAATTATTGCTAATTATTGTTTATTGTTATTGTTAATCTGATTGAACTATTTACTGATTGTTATTGTTAAGGATTATTGTTAATTACCTAATACTATTATTTTTTATTTCATAGAATTATTTATGGTTTCTTAGTGATCTATTATTGCTAGTTATTGTTTATTGTAGTAGTAATTTGATAGAACTAGTTATTGATTATTATTGTTAAGGATTATTGTTATTATTAATTAGAGGGAACTATTTAAGGATTATTGTTAGTAGCAATTCGATGGAATTAATTTTAGATTTTAGATTAGTTTTAATTTTAACTGTTATTATTGATTTGATCGAATTATCTATTGGTTGTTAATGATTATTGTTAGTTATTGTTAATTTGATTGAATTATTTATTGATTGTTATTATTAATGACTATTGTTGTTATTAATCTGATGGAATTAGTTAACAATTGTTGTTATTAGTAATTTGATGGAATTCATTACCTATTATTGTTATTTTTAATAGTTTTTATTGATTTGATTGAATTTTATTATCTATTGCGGGTGATATTAATGTTAACTATTCTATATACATATATTACTATACAGCGTGTAACAGAAAGGGTATAATCATATGGAATACTGTGGTACGGACCATCAAACTGAACAACTTTCTCTATGGGACCACCATAGAGAAAGGAAATCGTAAAAAAATAATCAGCTGTCCCATACATTTGGGTCGAGTAGGTATTGAAATTTTGTATAGGACAGCTGATTATTTATTATACCCTTATGATTATACCCTTTCTGTTACACGCTGTATAATATTAATGTTAATTTCATTAGTCTGCCTAAAATTTTAAATTCCTCTCTCAAATTGGTCTGTAGGTCCCAATTTCAACAATTTGTAAGATATCCGCGTTACCTCAAAAGAAAGCATGTTTTCAAAAAGGTTTGAACAAAAAAGCACCGCCCGTTTTTTTAAAATAAGGTTTACAAAAAGTATTTATGATTTTTTATTTTTTTTATGAACTTTAATGTCTGTAAAAAAAATGTTTAACGACACAGAGGCCTATAACATGTTTTGCTAGATTGCTTACACACTACTTTAAATAAATTAAAAATTAATTTATTTATTGTTCAATTTGGCCACAAATAAGCAGTTTAGTTAAAATTCTGAGAATTTTCGAAAAAAAAATTAAGAATATGATTTAAAAAAAATAGTAAGACTTCGTCTAAGACAACCATGGCTTAAATGGTTCTAAATTGTCTGTACTATCTTCGCCTTAAAACTTTGCACCCATCTTCCAATCACCTTGTATAATATTATAGATTAATTAATACTATAAATTTAAATGCTATGAGTCCCCGCTTTTTGTAAGTCTAATCTTCAAATGTCTATAGGTGTGTCCAAACATAAAGCGGAAATCGCGGCCGGCGCGGCAGCAGCGCGTGCGTGAATGCTTCTGTCTACCTGCCGCGCACAAATATTTTTAGTAAACATTCATCAATAATTTATTGTGCTTGGACGATAAATTATATATAAATAAAATAGCCAAGGATCTCTCGTTTAGAGTGATTGGTTTACACCAGTGCGTATCTTCTCGATTCCACCAGGCTATGTAAGTCTGTAAATGTTTAAAGTCTTCTAAGGATAATCTTAAAACCTGTCGGTAATGAATTTCGTAATTAATTGATTCAAAATTCTGTAATCTCCGCTGATAAGGTCGTTTCAAACAGCATTTCCTTATTTTAATATAATACTAGCTGTTGCCCGCGACTTTCGCGTTTCGACGTTCGCGTGGAAATTCTGATGTGGCTGTGAGAAAAAAAAGATAGCCTTGTCTCTCTCCAGGATATAATTTTGGTGGTTATGTCTGGTGGGCTACTGCCCGCCAGTTGTTGTCGGGTTCTATAATATAGTTTTAAGTCGCGGATAACTTTGCTTGTACGATGTAGGATTTTAGATGTATTTCGATGTTTAGTTCATCATCTGTGTCATAGATGGTGCTGGTGTACTTTTTGTTCTATGTTGCTGTACTGTACTGTACTCTTTGTAGTGCAGCTACATAAAAACTACCTTCTTGCCAAATTTCATTACGATTCAATCAGCCGTTTTGTCGTGAAAAGGTTACAAACAGAGTTGCTTTCCCTTGGCTTCACTCACGTGAGCGCATATTCTTTTGGCATTATCAGGGAACATTACATAGGAACGTGAAGACGTGGTATATTCCTAATATCCTCTACAAAATAATATACTAATAAACTGACTGGTGTTAGTTTAAATTAAATCAGGAAATCAGTTAACTTAGATTGCCATCGACTCGCTAAGAAGAAGTTTATGAACAAAGCAAACAGATGCAATACTAGATCTATCTTACGAGTAGGTCCCAACGCTGAGTACCCTTAAAAAGTTTAAAAATCCTTTCAAACCCCGTTACTGAAAAATACTCTAAACGCTTGAAGTTAATGTATTTAGTAATGGAACCGGAAACGGTATACGCTTCGGTAATCTTCATGTTTCATTGCGCACTTATGAAGTCTCTCCACTTTGGTCACACTTCGTCTTATTTGTGTTACTCAAAAGTTTTGAAAAGATTTTACTTGTAAATCTGTAATTTTCTAACCATGGTGATACATAATCGTCAAAATGTACTACCATGGTTGCAGCAGCTCAATGTGCATACGCGCTCCCGACCCGACCATGGCCGACTTGCTGGAGCGCCCAAAGTATCCCTATAGCTGCTTTTTAGAGGACTTACTGACAAAATCGCTACTGACGCCGCGATTAACGTATCCACCTGGGTGTTAATAATTTGATAACACCTATCATCGATACGAAAGAAGAAGAAGAACAGGGTAATAATATTAGATGTCGTATTTTCAAAGATAGACCACGATTCGGCCACCGTAGGCGCGGGCCTGTGGACGGTGAGCTATGGGCTAGCGCGCCGTCCGTCCGTCTTATGACGACAGGCCGTGTCGACGCGACGGCGCGTTCGTGTTCCACGCGCGCCTCAAGGAGAGTCAGCAAACAGGGAGGGGTCCGTAAGGACCGACGCCTGCCAGGGTTGCGGGACTGTTCGGAAGAGATACCGCGGCCCTGGAACACAAAGGGCAAAGGAAGGAACATGGATGAGTTTTAGTCAGTAAAAGTCTGACACTCCCTCCTGCTCAGCCCAGAGCGGGAGGGGTTATTTGATGATTTCCCATCGGTAAAAAAAAAAAAAAAGACCACGATTACGTATTAGCGTATACTTTTCTAAGGACTCTGATGAACGGGCAAAAAAAAATGATAATGAGCCGCAGCTCGATGTAACTAATACTGTCGAAGCAAGCCCTTCGTCTATACCCCAGATTGATGTCCGAAGTTTACATGCAAGTGCAGGCCCACGAGTGAAACAGTTACTTTTATAGATACAATTCCTCTTCACTGTGTGATATATCCACAATATTGTAAATATCTACTGACTAATGCCTAATCTGGGTCCGTCTGTTTACCGAGTATAAAATATTTTGAATGTACCTACATGAAAAAACATAATTATAACGAATGGGTTGCCGCATTAAATCAAGACTATTTAAAATTGCGACAACCGTGAGTGAAGCTTCACTGATTTTACTTAGACAACGTTATACCATCGTGTTGTGATAGTCTTTTATTAAGTAGATGTAAATTATCTGTTTTTTATATATACTTTACTAAGAAAACAGATGAGTGTATAAAATTATAGTATCATCTCATCTACCCTACAACCCTGTGGAAGGGACAAAAAGATAGACAGACAAAGACAAACTACCATATTCTTGGCCCTTAAGCTTTGTAGTTTCATTCAATTTTGATTTCGTTTGGTTAATTTTAATAAAAATTAAAATTAACGGACCCAATTTTAATTTTAAAACCTAAACCTTTACTTAATTTTATCAGGCAACCTATTTTCAATTTGTTCATGTAAGTCTTAAAAATATTGTTTTCATTCGGTAGTCACATGAGTGAAGCTCGATCTTAGGCGGGATATTGAACTAACAAAACACCTCGCCCGAAATTCCCGAAGGGTGAGGCAGAGGTGTACCTAATAGTACACCCACATTATGCCAGTTAAGTTTAAGCCCAATGAAATAGGAGGCCAGCCTATTGACATCAACCGAGCACAAATTCGGGGTTTGTAGCTGCTGCTGAGGATTTCCTGGTGGAAAAAGTCAACAACACTTTCACACCCGCCCGGGAATCTAACCCAGGACCTCGCGCTCGCTTCCGATCACTATACCAACAATACGGTCTACACGATTTGCGGTATCAATCCTTACACATCTCGCAGGTCTATCGCTAAAAAATGAATGCGTCCGTCTTCTCATAATCCAGGCTTGTTTTTTTAAAGAAACTTCTTATTTGTTTGAAGCATACACTTTACATTCAAAATGCTTAAGTGATAGCAACAAAAATGAATAAAATTCCAAAATAAATCAAGGAACTCTCCGTGACATATTCAAATCCAAACTGCGCATAGATATTGATAATTTGCAAATAGGGAAGGACAAAGACTCCAGCACAGCAAGAGTTCTGTTCCCTTTACTACTTTTTGGAGGAATCATCATCATCATTTTTCTGCCCTCATCCTGATGTATTTGGGGTTGGCGCAGCATGTCTTCTTCTTCTATTCTTTTCTATTAATTTTCAAAGAAATATTTGATGAAAAAATATGAGAGATATACAAACAATGTCAATCCAATAAAAAAAATAGAAATCTCTCAGCATCAAAAAAAAAAAACAAATATCAAAAAGTGAAATTCTTACTGGGTTTCGAACATCCGACTGATCGTTTACAGAGTGAGTATGAATCCGCTAGGCTGTTTAAACCGTTGACATAAGTTTAAAATAGCTGCTCTGATTCAAGTCATGGCTGAAACGTCAAACAATTGAAGAATACTGACATAATGCAATATTGCTCACCCCCTTAAGCAAGTAGCGTGAAAATATATAGCCTAAGGTTTGAAGAAGCCTATAAGGAATATTTGTGCAAAATTTGAACAGGATCTGTGCAGTAGTTTTTGATCCAACTCGGAACAACCATTTGGATTTTTACGATTTTATTACGAGTATATATACATACTAGCTGACCCGCGCAACTTCGTCTGCGTGCGTGGGTACATAAAAGAAAGAGAGGTTAGAGAGAATGTGCGTCAACCTTTAAAGTTAGACATAAGTATGGCCATTGCGGATATTTTTTTAGAGCTTTTTAAGAAGGACAATTCCGACATACATGATAATTGCGTAACTTTAACCGTTCACGCACAACGGAAGCTCTCAAAAGGAGTAAATCCCTATTATATACTATAACCGATGGATAATCATCAAATGACCCCTCCCACTCTGGACGGAGCGGAAGGGAGTCTCAGACTTGTACTGACTAAAATCCATCCACGTTTCGTCTATTGCCCTTTGCGTTCCAGGGCTGCGGTGTCGCTTTCGAACAGTCCTGCAACCCTGGCAGGCCTCGCTCCTCTCGAATCCCTTCCCGTTTGCTGACATCTTTTTGAGGCGCGTGTGGAACACGAACACGCCGTCACCACGGCCTGTCGTCATAAGACGGACAGATGGCGAGCTAGACCATTACTCACCGTCCACAGGCCCGCGACCCTCGACAGCCTTACGTCTTCATCTTTAGACACTCGATGACAATCATACACCAGCTAGAACGAAAGTTCTCATCAAAGTTCTTGAAATGAGCCGAGACACGATAAAACTGCTGTAAACTGTTGCGGACCTCTTGCAACTGCCTTCCGTCTCCATCGTCAGACCTTTGATGATAGACATACTCCAGGCAGGTCTAAATTTCACATCAAGGTGCATGAAATCAGCCGAAACACGATATAGATGCTGTAAACTCTTGAGGATCTTTTGCAACTATCTTCCGTCTCCATCGTCAGACCTTCGATGACAGTCATACTCCAGCTAAGTCTAAAGTTCTCATCAAGGTACATGAAATGAGCCCAGACACGATATAGATGCTGTAAACTCTTGAGGACCTCTTGCAACTGCTTTCCTTCTCCATCGTGAGACATTCGATGAAAGTCATTCTGAGTTAGGTTTAAAGTTTTCATCAAAGCGAATGAAATGAGCCCAATAACATTATACCTGCTGCAAACTGTTTAGGACCGCTTGCAACTGCCATTTGTCTCTATAGTTTGACCGTCGATGACAGTCATATTTCAGCAAGGCCTAAAGTTCTCATCAAGGTGCATGAAATGAACCCAAACACGTTATTGTTGCTGCAAACTCTTGAGGACCTCTTGCAAGTGCCTTCCGTCTCCATCGTCACACCTTCGATGACATCATACTCCAGCTAGATCTAAAGTTCTCATCAAGGTGCAGGAAATGAGCCCAAACACGATTTCTCAATTTAAAAAACAAAAGATCATGCTTAACGGACTTCTCGATAAAAAGTTATGCGTGGTCAGGTCATACATAAAATAAGAATATATAGACGCGTCGAATTGAGAACCTCCTCTTTTTGTTTCGTTGGTTAATAAACCAAGCTTCAGACATTTGACACGGGCGAGGGTCATCTTTCACGGAAAACTTAACACCGCGACTCAGAAAAGGGAGTGAAATTAATAGCGCCATCTATCGAGTACGAAATTAAACCGTTAAAATATAATGCATGTAAAACGATCGAACAAACACTCTACAGGGTTATAGCGTCATGTAGACTAATCTAGAGTACTTTTTGCTATAAGAACTTTTTTGTAAAGCTGGTCAACCGATTTAAAAGTTATCTTGTGAGCACATTTTTATTAATTAGTACCATTTTGGTGCAATAGATGTCTTTGCATGTATCTTACATAATGATGGTAAGTTCTTCTTGAACACTTTAAATTCATAAATCTTTTGATAGAGAGCACTGATTACAATGAAACAAAAACTAAAACCTTCTCTAAGTTCTCCACAATGTTTGTGCATTGAATCTAATCACATTGGTTTTCCCAACAACATGAAGCCCGCCTCGCAGCGCGCGCGGGTCCTTATTTTGATGCGGAGTTATTTTAAAACTGTGATATCTCTTAAGATATTCATCTAAATTGAATGGTGTAAAGAACAATTTTGGTCACAATTGAATGCTAAAGATGACTAACATATTTATTTTGATAAGGATTAATACTATGTCGGTAAAAATACTTTTGCAAATAAAGCACTATTTTTGACCAAATTTTAAAATCATAAAAGTGGTTATTGTTAGTCAACCTTAAAAGATAGGCGTGTGCGTGTGTACAAACAAACAAACAAACTCTTCAGCTTTATAATATTCGTATAGATATATCTATACAAATATTATAAAGCTGAAGAGTTTGTTTGTTTGTTTGTTTGAACGCGCTAATCTGAGGAACTACTGGTTCGAATTGAAAAATTATTTTAGTGTTGGATAGCTTATATATTGAGAAAGGCTATAGGCTATATATCATCACGCTACAATCAATAGGAGCTGAGCATCAATGAAAAATGTTGCAAAAACGGGAAAATTTATTATCTTTGAGAGCTTCCGTTGCGTGCGCTGGTTAACCGGTTAAAGTTGCACAAAAATAATGTATAAGGGAATTATTCCTCTTAAAAATGTTAAAAAAAGTCCGCGACAGCACATGCCTATCTTTTAAGGTTGATTAACAAAAACCATTTTTATGATTTTAAAATTTGGTCAAAAATAGTGCTTTATTTGCAAAGGTATTTTTACCGACATAGTATTAATCCTTATCAAAATGTTACTCATCTTTAGCATTCAATTGTGACCAAAATTGCCCTTTACACCATTCAATTTAGATGAATATCTTAGGAGATATCACAGTTTTAAAATAACTCCGCATCAAAATAATGACCCGCGCGCGCTGCGAGGCGGGCGTTCATGTTGTTGGGAAAACCAATGTGATTAGATTCAATGCACAAATTTTGTGGGGAACTTAGAGAAGGTTTTAGTTTTTGTTTCATTGTAATCAGTGCTCTCTGTCAAAAGATTTATGAATTTAAAGTGTTCAAGAAGAACTTACCATCATTGTGTAAGATACATGCAACGACATCTATTGCACCAAAATGGTACTAATTAATAAAAATGTGCTTACAAGATTTTACAACTTTTAAATCGGTTGACCAGCTTTACAAAAAAGTTCTGATAGCAAAAAGTACTCTAGATTAGTCTACATGACGCTATAACCCTGTAGAGTGTGTGTTCGATCGCTTTACATGCATTATATTTTAACGGTTTAATTTCGTGCTCGATAGATGGCGCTATTAATTTCACTCCATTTTCTGAGTCGCGGTGTTTAGTTTTCCGTGAAAGAATGGCCCTCGCCCGTGTCAAATGTCTGAAGCTTGGTTTATTAACCAACGAAACAAAAAGAGGAGGTTCTCAATTCGACGCGTCTAAATTTTTTTATTTTATGTATGACCAGGACCACGCATAACTTTTTACAGAGATGTCCGATATGCATGATCTTTTGTTTTTTAAATTGAGAAATCATGTTTGAGCTCATTTCCTGCACCTTCATGAGAACTTTAGATCTAGCTGGAGTATGACTGTCATCGACGGTCAAACGATAGAGACAAATGGCAGTTGCAAGCGGTCCTAAACAGTTTGAAGCAGGTATAATGTTATTGGGATCATTTCATTCACTTTGATGAAAACTTTAAACCTAACTCAGTATGACTTTCATCGAATGTCTGACGATGGAGAAGGAAAGCAGTTGCAAGAGGTCCTCAAGAGTTTACAGCATCTATATCGTGTCTGGGCTCATTTCATGCACCTTGATGAGAACTTTAGGCCTGCCTGGAGTATGTCTATCATCAAAGGTCTGACGATGGAGACGGAAGGCAGTTGCAAGAGGTCCGCAACAGTTTACAGCAGTTTTATCGTGTCTCGGCTCATTTCAAGAACTTTGATGAGAACTTTCGTTCTAGCTGGTGTATGATTGTCATCGAGTGTCTAAAGATGAAGATGTAAGGTTGTCGAGGGTCACGGGCCTGTGGACTGTGAGTAATGGGCTAGCTCGCCATCCGTCCGTCTAATAACGACAGGCCGTGTCGACGGCGCATTCGTGTTCCACGCGCGCCTCAAAGAGATGTCAGCAAACGGGAAGGGGTCCGAGAAGACCGAGGCAGGCCTGGATTGCGGGACTGTTCAAAAGAGATACCGCGGCCCTAGAACACAAAGGGCAAAAGAAGGAACATGGATGGATTTTAGTCAGTACAAGTCTGACACTCCCTTCCGCTCCTTCTAGAGTGGGAGGGGTCATTTGATGATTGTCCATCGGTAATAGTATGTAGTAGGGATTTACTCCTTTTTGATGAAACTAGTGTGTTCTACGCTTTAATTATCTGTTAGCATAGAGCATACTTCCTCTATACAAAGACAATATTTTCACACTCTCTTGTCAAAATGTCATCAAGGTGAGAACACGCTTTTCTCTAATAATTTATTCTAAACCCATTTATATGTGCCTATTATGTTAAGAACAAATATGTATTGATTACTCGCTATTCGTGAACTGCTTGATAACAAGAAATACAGGAATAGTTACCAGAACATCTTTTATTTAAGTCTCACCGCATGCCACCTAGATTGCCCATAGGAGATTGCATGACCAGTGGCCACCTCTTCTTTATAACTTGCTTCACAGTGCAGACAACCACTCTGTTCAGATAGTCCGTAATAACAGGTTATGGTCCCAAAACCCAGAAAAGTTATAAAGTGATTACGAGTGCACGCGGGCAAAACATAACCTCATTTTTTGGCTGTGGCGCGGTGGTGATTTTGCGTAGGTGGTGTGGCTTGAAAATGGCCCCGCCTAGTCATCAAGAAGCGAGCAATGGAAATGCTGCTTTGCTAGGTAACTATGGCTTGTCATCGTCTATAGAAAAATTGGAAGGAGTAACTAACTATTTGAATTGGAAATTTGCAATCAGAATGCTGCTTACCATGGATGGCTTGTGGAATGCAATCGAAGGCACGGAGACTGATCTGATGAAGGATCAGCGTGCTTTGGCGCGTATAGCTTTGAGCATCAAGCCGGCACTTTATCAGTATATCAGGAATGCTACTACAGCAAAAAGTGCATGGAAAAATTTAGCTGATATATTTGAAAATAAGGGCTTGTTACGGCGTGTGCTACTTTTGAGACAGCTGCATAGAATTGAATATACTCAGTTTTCAAATATGTCTGAATACATACAGGGTGTCATGACCCTCGTGCAGCAGCTCTCGGATATTGGCCGTAAGACTGATGATGCTGAAGTCGCAGAGATCTTATTGAGCGGTCTACCTCAGGAATTCGAATACTTGGTTTCTAATCTTGAAACAGTATGTTTAACCAATAATCTCACCAGCGAGATTGTACGAACTCGACTATTACAAGAAGAGCTGCGTAGGAGTGATGGTGCATCGAACAATAACAACAAAGCTTTAATTTCGAAGAACTCTTCTAAGAAGAAGACTATGGTCTGTCATTACTGCAATAAGCCTGGGCACATCAAGGCCAAATGCTACAAGATGAAGAATGACAAGAAGAATGAGTCTACAAGCTTCGCTTCAGCTTTGTTTGTTCATCAAAGTAGTGCATGGTTCATCGACTCCGGTTGTACATCTCATATGACAAATTGTAAAGACAATATGGTGAATTATAAAGACTTTAATTGTAATCAAAAACACACTACAGTTGCTGTAGCAAATAATGAACAATTAAGATGTAGTGGTGTAGGAGATTTAATGGTTAACCTTGGAAATGAGGTAAGACAACTTAAAAATGTTTTGTATGTGCCACAGATACTAATTTAATGTCAGTAAGTAAATTTATAGAAAGTGGGCTTACTGTTGTATTTGATGGTAATGGGTGCAGTATTTATGATGGTAAAGTCTCTGGCAATCCTATAGCTCTTGTGGGATGTGAGAATGGAATTTATAAACTAAATTGTAACATTGTAAAGCCTTTGCACAACAAGGTGTATTCTTCCAAACTTTTGAGTAGTGTGCAAAAGACAGAGAGTACCGCAGTAGCTGTGTCTACTGAGCTGTGGCATCGCAGGTTAGGACATTTAGGTCTGAGAAGTATGAGAACTCTGAAAGGTCATGTGTCTGGAGTAATGTTTCAGGATAATACCCAGGACAGTTTGAAGAAATGCATACCCTGCCTTGAGGGGAAGCTGTCAACACAGCCGTTTCCCAAAGGAGAGGGCAAGCGTGCCGAGCGACCATTGGAGTTGATACATTCGGATGTCTGCGGACCAATGCGCGACTACAGCTGGGGGGGTGCAAAGTATTTGGTTACATTTACAGATGATCACACAAGAAAAACGTTTGGATACCTAATGAAGTATAAATCTGAGGTAATGTCCAAGTTTATTATTTTTAAGGCTATGGTTGAGAGGCAAACTGGATTGAAGATTAAATGCTTACGTTCTGACAATGGTGGCGAGTATGTCAATCATAGGTTTTCTGGATTCTTAAGTAATGAAGGTATTGTACATCAGACTACAGTTCCTTACTCGGCCCAACAGAATGGTGTTTCAGAGCGTCTTAACCGGACACTCATTGAAAAAGCGCGTTGTATGCTGCGGGAGTCAGGTCTTAGTAAGCCTTATTGGGGAGAGGCGGTAAATACTGCAATATATTTGAAAAATCGGTCCCCTACTATGGCTTTGTCTGGACTGATTCCTGAGCACCTGTGGTCGGGATCTAGAGTTGATCTGAGCCACTTGAGGGTTTTTGGTTGCATCGCTTATTCTTTGGAGCCTAAGCATAAGCGTGGTAAGCTTGATGCTAAGAGTAAAAAGTATATTTTTGTGGGGTATAGTGAGACCTGTAAAGGGTATAGACTATCAGATCCAATGAATCCTAGAAAAATTGTGTTGTCAAGAAATGTTGCATTTTTGGAAGATAGGTTTTATAATGGGAATGTAAATGAAAAGGATAATGATGACATTAATAATTATGAAATTATTTTGCAGAATAATTGTTTTGACAAGAGCAATGAATTGGTTATAAATAATGATAATTTAAATAATTCTATTGAAATAAATTCTAGTCAAATAAATTTAAATGAATGTAGTAATGAGGAAAAGACTAGTGATAGAACCAATTCGTTGGAATTAAATGATGGTTCTCAAATTTCAGATACCACAGACGAGGAGCATTACTGCACAGGCAGTGAGGATGAGTCCCGCTGTGCAGACTCATCGTCGGTGAGCCACGAGTCTGTGACTGCGTCATCGCCGGACGTGTCTGTTCGAGGGGAAGGAGAGACAAGTACAGAGGTACCCCGGGCTGAGGCTAATACCCGCCCTGTACGAAGTACTCGTTCAATTCCGCCATTGAGGTATCGTGATTATGACATTTCCATGTATGTCGGTAATATTGAGGAACCATCTAGTTATGAAGAGGCTATCTCTTGTTCGGAAGCCACTGAGTGGCGTGCAGCGATGCAGAGTGAGTATGACTCGTTAATTGCGAATGAAGTATGGAAGATCGTGAGTCGCCCTAAAGGGAAAAATGTTATTAAGTCCAAATGGGTATTTAAGCGTAAACACGATGCTTCTGGAAACTTCACAAAGTATAAAGCGCGATTGGTTGCCAGGGGGTTTACACAGAAACATGGGGTCGATTATAATGAGACTTTTTCCCCAGTGGTTAGGCACTCTACTATGCGAATTTTGTTTTCATTGGCAAATGATTTAAATCTCAGTATAGATCACATTGATGTAGCTTGTGCTTTCTTGAATGGTAACTTAAACGAAACAATATTTATGGAACAACCTATTGGTTTTGATAATGGAGATAACTCCAAGGTTTGTTTATTAAATAAGAGTATTTATGGCTTAAAACAAGCTAGTAAAATGTGGAACAGTAAAGTTCATGATTTGTTAAATAATAATGGTTATGTACAAAGTCAATGTGAACCATGTGTTTATGTAAAGAAAGAGAAGAATGATTTAACCATAATTGCTCTATATGTTGACGATTTCTATATATTTTATACTGAGAAGAGTGTTATTCAAAAAGACTTAGTAAAACTGTTAGAAAAAGAATTCAATGTAAAGAACCTTGGCCCATTAAAAAGCTGCCTGGGTATTAATGTAACAAGAGATAGGACAAAAGGTATTTTAAAACTGGACCAGACTGATTATATTAAGAAGTTATTATTGCGGTTTGGTATGGGTAATTGTAAGACTGTATCTACACCTATGCCATTGAATTGTAAATTACTGAAAGCTGAAAATTTAAGCGAGAGCAATGATAATTTCAGGCAATTGTTAGGCTCGTTAATGTATTTAGCTGTATGCACTAGGCCTGATATCGCTTATGCATGTAGCCAGTTGAGTCAATTTAATAACTGTCACGATAACAGTCATTGGCAAGCTGCTAAACGTGTTTAGCGTTATTTAGCGGGGACAATTAATTATAGCTTACTATTTGTAAGAAGTAATAAATTGAGTTTGGCTGCTTATACTGATGCAGACTGGGCTAATGATATAACTGATCGTAAGTCTTATACTGGGTACGTCGTGAAGCTAGGTAATAATACAATAAATTGGGAGTCACGGAAGCAACGCTATGTTGCTTTATCTACTACGGAGGCTGAATATATTTCAATTTCTGATGTTTGTAAGGACATATGTTTTATTAAGAGTCTGCTGTCTGAGATATTCTGTTTAAATGTAGAGTCAATAGTTTATAATGACAGCCAAAGTGCAATTAAGTTGTTAGAATGTAAGGAGTACTGTCATAAAAGAACAAAGCACATAGATCTCAGATATCATTATGTAAAAGACCTAATAAATAATAATATTGTAAATGTAAATTATTTACAGACTGAAAAGATGATAGCAGATGTGCTTACCAAACCGCTTAGCTCTAAGAAACATGTAGATTTTATTAAAGACATGAATGTATGTGTTGTGTAGCATGTCTGTGTGTATGTGTTTAATTAGGCATGTAATTATTGACTCTTTAGAAATGATAATATAAAGCGTAAGGGGAAGTGATGAAACTAGTGTGTTCTACGCTTTAATTATCTGTTAGCATAGAGCATACTTCCTCTATACAAAGACAATATTTTCACTCTCTCTTGTCAAAATGTCATCAAGGTGAGAACACGCTTTTCTCTAATAATTTATTCTAAACCCATTTATATGTGCCTATTATGTTAAGAACAAATATGTATTGATTACTCGCTATTCGTGAACTGCTTGATAACAAGAAATACAGGAATAGTTACCAGAACATCTTTTATTTAAGTCTCACCGCATGCCACCTAGATTGCCCATAGGAGATTGCATGGCCAGTGGCCACCTCTTCTTTATAACTTGCTTCACAGTGCAGACAACCACTCTGTTCAGATAGTCCGTAATAACACTTTTCAGAGCTTCGGTTGTGCGTGAACGGTTAAAGTTACGCAATTATCATGTATGTCGGAATTGTCCTTCTTAAAAAGCTCTAAAATATCCGCAATGGCCATATGTCTAACTTTTAAGGTTGACGCACACTCTCTCTATCCTCTCTTTCTTTTATATACACACGCACGCAGACGAAGTTGCGCGGGTCAGCTAGTATAATATATGTGTCGAAGGAGTAAAATAAAAGGTTTGTTCACGTACTAGTAGCGCCATCTATTAGCGCTTGAGATATCCTAGTCGATTTATCTAATCGATAACAGCCGTCATAGAGTCAGTAGTTCGAGCCGAGGTTGTCTATGAACTGTCGTGTGACGTTTGACATCTGTCAGATGTCAAGGTGAGGCGGGAAAGTTAGCATCACGACACTATGGACAGTCAGAGCTAGACCGCGCCGGTTGTGCGCACTGATTCTTTAAAAACATGGTGAAAACGCGCAACATGGCGGATACCGATGATATTCCGAACCGAAATACCTCTTCCTCTCCGACAGCAGCGGTGGGATCGGAACAGCATCTCCCCAACGTGCATACCCAACCTCCTGTGTCTACAGAAAGTGAACATTTCCGTGATTCGGCTACACCACGTGCTGAAAATAGTGCCGGTGCAAACTCAAAAAATAATGATCAAAATACGACTACACAAATGGGTGACCGTCTCACAGCTATACCTAGTGATATGTGGGCTTCGTTTTTCCGTGGTATGGCCGAGAGTATTCAAAATAATGACAATGTGTCAACTCCGAAAAGCTACGCGAAGAAAATGAAACCGAGCGACGTCTATATACCATCCTTTGACCCTGATGACTGTGAATTTACGGCTGGTCAGTGGTGCGACGAAATAGACCATCACCGTTCTGAAAATTCGTGGAGCGATTATGAAACGAGAAACGTCGCGTTTACTCATCTTCGAGGCCGAGCTCGCAAGTGGGCTTCAAAGTCATACCCATTGTGCAAAACATGGGCTGAAGCAAAGGAGCGCTTATCAAGACAGTTTGCGGTGACCAAGAGATTCCATGATCTCTTTCAAGATATGGTGCAGTGTACCAGTGATCGTGCCAGAACTTACGTGGAGTACTCTACGAACAAGCTTGCCATGATCGACCGGTTGGAGCCTGCTTGGAGTGAAGCTAACAAGATTGAAGTTGTTATCTCAGGTATTTCAGATACTCAGGTACGTTCAGATTTGTTAAAAAACACGCCTACTGACTTTATAGCCCTCGATAGGCATCTTAGTACCTATCCGAAAATTAAAAGTTTTAAAAGACCTCATAACTCACATTCTGGTCCAAGTGAATATAAGCGTCGCAAACAAGATTCGAATGAGCGTATTACGTGTCATAGTTGTGGAAAACCGGGGCATTACCAACGTAATTGTAAATCGCGAGTAAAATCTACAAGTGCGACGCGTAGTGATTCTCCAAAACCCTCTGCGACGAAATCAAAGGAGAAAAACGCTGTACAGTGTTCTTATTGTCATAAAGTAGGTCATACAGAGCAAGTGTGTTTTTCTAAACAGAGAGACGAAAGACTGAAGAAAGTGAGTGTTGTAAAGTCAGTTAACCTGTGCCTGCAGTCTGAAGCCCCGTTAGTAGAAATAAATGTTAATGATTTTAAATTACAAGCTCTCGTGGACAGTGGGTCTGATTGCTCACTAATTCGAAAAAAAATAGCCGATACCATAACTGGAACTCGAGATTTTATATCCACACGCCTGACAGGTATTGGCTTGAATACCACCTTTCCGTTCTCCCGTATTAGTTTGCCTGTCAAGATTGACGAAGTGCACATAGAAGTAACTTTTGTAATTGTAGATTCCCATATTTTACCTCACGATGTTATAATTGGTCGGGATGTTTTTACTCGTCCCGGGTTGTGCTTGACTATTAATAACAAGGGTATCCACATTACTCGCGAGGTCCATGCTGAAGTTTGTTTATCACAGAATCTTGATGTACGGGCTATTGATACTGATTTAACTGACTGTGAAGACGTTGCTCGATTACAGACAATAATTAGTAGGTTTAGTGAAAGTTTTGTGAAGGGGAATTCCAATTCTGTTGTTAATACGGGTGAAATGGAAATTAAACTTAAAAATCCAAATAAAATTGTACAGCGCCATCCCTATCGCTTAGCTCCAGTAGAACGCGAAGCCATGAAAAATATTATCACTGACCTTGTGTCGAAAAATATTGTAAGAGAGAGTTCTTCGCCTTTCTCTAGCCCAGCCATATTGGTTAAAAAAAAAGACGGCTCTGATAGGCTCTGTATAGATTACAGGGAGTTGAATAGTAACACGGTCCGTGATAATTATCCCTTACCCATCATCTCTGAACAAATAGATAGCCTTGGCCAGTCTTGTGTATTCTCGACTTTAGATATGGCGTCAGGATTTTATCAAATCCCACTCTCTGAAAGGTCTAATTCCATTGAGAAAACTGCATTTGTGACGCCTGATGGGTCCTGGGAATTTTTAAAAATGCCATTTGGGCTTTGCAACGCCCCAGCTGTGTACCAGAGAGCCATTAACAAGGCTCTTGGCGAACATAGAGATGTCATTGCTACAGTGTACATGGATGATGTCCTTGTGTATTCCAAAACAAAGGAAGATGCGTTCTGTCATTTAGAACAAATTTTGGGTTCATTATCCAAAGCAGGTTTCTTGTTTAACTGGAATAAATGTAAATTTCTCAAGTCATCTGTAGAATATTTAGGATACATTATATCCGAGGGTACTGTTAAGCCAAATCCGAGAAAGGTTGAAGCCCTTACAAGTTCTCCGTTACCCAAAAATCTCAAGGAGCTGCGTCAATTTAATGGCTTAGCCGGATATTTCCGCAAGTTTATTCCAAACTTTTCTTCTATTATGGCCCCATTATACCGACTCACACAAAAAGATTTTAAGTGGGAGTGGAGTAGTGAACACACAAAAGCTCGCGATACTGTCATTAAATACTTAACGTCAGAACCACTATTAACTATCTTTAACCCTGCCCATAATATTGAAGTTCATACAGATGCCAGCTCCCTCGGTTATGGTGCGGTGCTTTTCCAGAAAGTAGATAATCAACTAAAAGTTATTGAATATTATAGCCAAAGAACAACTGAAGTAGAAAGCCGTTACCATAGCTACGAATTAGAAACTTTAGCTGTTTTCAGAGCTTTAAAGCATTTCAGACACTACCTGTTTGGAAGGCAATTTAAGGTTGTAACGGACTGTAATAGTCTAAAAGCCTCTCGCCATAAGAAAGATTTGTCCTCTCGGGTACACAGATGGTGGGCTTATATGCAAAGCTTCGATTTTGAGGTCGAATATCGCAAAGGCGAGAGGATTCCCCATGTAGACTTCCTAAGTAGAAACCCTGCTGTAAATAACGTAGCTACAGTAAATATTGTGAAAGTTAGACATGACTGGTTGCAAGTGGAACAGCGCTTAGATTCAGATCTTAACACAATTATTCAAGCTATTGAAAATGATACTCTAGACGCAAGTCTGAGGTCATCGTATACAATAAAAGATAACGTTCTACACAAAAATTTTCAGTTAGATAGAAGAACTTTATCTCGAGCTATAGTCCCGAAAAATTATAGATGGCAAATAATCCAAAAATTCCACGAGGAACTCAAACATCTAGGCTGGGACAAAACCCTTAGTAAAATACGAGAACATTTCTGGTTCCCAAATATGACAACATGTGTAAGAACCTATGTAGATCGATGCTTGCCATGTAAAGTAAATAAAAAGCCCTCAGGTGCCCGACAGTCGTCCTTACATCCGATTGACAAAGTCCCCGAACCGATACACACCCTTCATATTGACACAAGTGGGAAACTAACTGGCTGTCGAAATACTAAGGAATACGTTATAGTAATAATAGACGCTTTCACTAAATACTGTCATCTGACACCGGTCAAGGACTTAACGGCGAAATCTGCTTGTAATGCACTCCGCACATTTGTCTCTTTATTCGGATCACCAAATAGAATAATCGCAGACCAGGGCACATCATTCACTGGTCAAGAGTTTCAAGACTTATGCAAAGAGTGGTCTATAGAGTTTCACGAGATCGCTAGTGGAGTTAGTAGGGCGAACGGACAAGTGGAGAGATTCATGTCTGTTCTAACTAATTGCTTCACTATGACTGAGAACCACGAACGTAGGTCCTGGAAAGCGGCTTTAGGTGAGGTTCAACTCGCGCTAAATTGTACCGTAGTTAAAAGTACGGGTAAGAGTCCGCTTCAATTATTAATGGGTTGTAATAGGAGTCCCCCTAAAATTAATGCCTTAATTCAAAAATACGATAAATTTGATCTCTATGAACTCAGACGTGAGGCAAAATTCAGGATGGACGAGCAAGCTCGTGCTGATAAGGTGCGTTATGATAAGGGCAAAGCCAAAATTCGTCCTTTTAAAACTGGTGACATTGTTTTTGTCGAAAAGAACCCTAGGATAATAACCAAATTAAGTGAAAAGTTTTCAAATCCCTGTAAGGTAATAGAGGTTTGTGACAACGATAGATACAAGGTGGAGCCAATAGCTGGTGGACGCGTTCAGTACGTGTGCCACGAAAAATTGCGCAAGTACCCTGACAGTTTGGCAGATATGTCCAATCAACTTGATAATGAAAATTGTAGTCAGGCAGATTTAATATTTGAATTCGATTGAATATTTAGATTCAATATTTTTGTAATAGTGTTGATTATTGAGTTTAATATTAACATTAAGAATGATTACAGAAGTACATTTAGTTGTTACTTTATAGGTAATAAAGCTGGTTGATTTATCTGATATGTCCAATTAATTTGAAAATTTCAGTTGTTATCGGACAGAAAATAATTTTATTTTGTAGTAGTGCTGATTATTGAGTTTAAGACTAACACTAAGAATGATGACAGAAGTACATTGTAAAAGACATAATTATTTGTTACTTTTTAAATAATAAAGCTTGGTGATTTAGCCGCTGTCCAATCAACTTGAAAATGAAAGTTGTAGTCAGGCAGATTTAATATTTGAATTCGATTGAATATTTTTGTAATAGTGTTGATTATTGAGTTTAATACTAACATTAAGAAAATTTACAGAAGTACATTGTTGGAGACATTTATTTGTTATCTTATAATAAAGCTGGTTGAATTGGAGGAAATTGCTTTACATTGGAAATACCCTGCTTCGAATTTCTGATGATTGAGCATTGAAAGCTTCACGCTTTGTGCTTGCGGTGATTAAGCATTGAAAGCTTCGCGCTTTGTGCTTGTGGTGATTGAGCATTGAAAGCTTCGCGCTTTGTGCTTGTGGTGATTGAGCATTGAAAGCTTCGCGCTTTGTGCTTGCGGTGATTAAGCATTGAAAGCTTCGCGCTTTGTGCATGTGGTGATTAAGCATTGAAAGCTTCGCGCTTTGTGCTTCCGATGATTGTACATTGAAAGCTCCGCGCTTTGTGCTTGCGATGATTGAGCAGTGAAAGCTTCGCGCTTTGTGCTTCCGATGATTGAACATTGAAAACTTCACGCTTTGTGTGCATGAACCTGCATTGTGCTGCACGCTTTGTGCTTCCGATGATTGAACATTGAAAACTTCACGCTTTGTGTGCATGACCCTGCATTGTGCTGCACGCTTTTGCCCCTAATGTTTAAGCATGGAAACCCCATATTTTGAACTCATAGTGGTCGGCATTTATGACCACAATTATTATTGTTCAAAAGGTCGCGCGAGAACGCGCTTGCTGTCAGTATGGCCGTGTCGAAGGAGTAAAATAAAAGGTTTGTTCACGTACTAGTAGCGCCATCTATTAGCGCTTGAGATATCCTAGTCGATTTATCTAATCGATAACAGCCGTCATAGAGTCAGTAGTTCGAGCCGAGGTTGTCTATGAACTGTCGTGTGACGTTTGACATCTGTCAGATGTCAAGGTGAGGCGGGAAAGTTAGCATCACGACACTATGGACAGTCAGAGCTAGACCGCGCCGGTTGTGCGCACTGATTCTTTAAAAACATGGTGAAAACGCGCAAGATGGCGGATACCGATGATATTCCGAACCGAAATACCTCTTCCTCTCCGACATATGTATGGAAGATGTTTTTTCTTAGTCCTTCTTCGCAATTTTCGAATAATAAGTAGAGCTACGCAACCGCTTTTATTTTAGTTCTGATACCAAATGAAGAGCGCGGCGTGTCCCGGATGCGCGATGATGATGGAGCGCGGCAGAAATGTGTCCTGCAAACGCCGCGCCGCGTGTTGCTGCCGCGCTCTTACCGGTCAATGTTTGGACAATATAATATGTACGGAGTGTTAGTGTCCACAAATGACAATGGCAATATTTTATTGATACACTACATTCCCGTTCGGCGCGATGGAAGTTTATCAAAGAAACCCGTGGTCAATGGGATGTCTGTAGGAACTCCAAAACATCTGGAGATGCAGATGCACCTAGCATACCCAGATATTTTTGCGGTAGGTAGGTATCGGAGGTTTCTTGGTAGTAAGTTCCTACTGACCTGGTTGTGGTTTGGTGCGGTGCGCTCGCCGGCGCCGACGCCGCGGGCGCTCGCGCGCCGCCGGGCCCGGCCTGTGAGACATGCCACACGTTATCATCGTCGCCGATAGTGTCGATAAGGTTGTTCAGATCTCTTGGCGGGCATACGCACCCTACGCGTAGTGGGCTAGAATTGTTCTGTTGCGAGTGTATGTCGCCTTGTCTGTTGGTGCAGAAGAAGTCTGGCGGCAGTTGCCTCATGCGTAGCAGCGCCAGTAGGGGTGCACCCCCGGCACGGTCCGCGCCCCACGCGCTCCACGCGGCCGCCTCATACGTCTGGTCCGGCAGCAACATGTCCCGCCCGACTGCAAGCACAACACAATACTACAGATACGCGCCACCAACTCCACTAATATGAAATCAATATTCGCTTCTGCCAGTGTACCTACCGAGTAAGTTGAGGTAAACTATTAGTTGTTGTATACAGGGTGTGACGGAGCCTTCACAAAGCCGGTAACCAAGCATTAAGTACAGTCAGAACATCAAGATACCCGAACTGACAAATTTTACCAATCAACCTTGAACCTAATGCTCTGCGATAAAGTTGAAAATCTATTACAGACAGGTTGTAGTAGCTTGATGTGCAGGCGCAGGTACATTTAACTAAGGAGTCTACCCTTTATAGCAGATCTTTTGATGTCATAATATTATTTTGCATAACAGCGGATAGCGTAAACTTCATTTTGCAGAAAATTGTTTGGCAGACAGTCAATTATCGGTTCCCTATCCATTTGCATAAAAATTTAAGACCTAATTTAACTTGACATACTTTTGTTTATCCTAATTATATGTTCGCATAACATTATTTACGCATAAGTATTTTAAGCCTAATTTCTTTAATCATAACAATGATTAAGCATAACATTCTGAAGCATAAATTTGTTTACGCATAATGATATTAAAACATATTTTTTATAGGCCTAACTAATACGCATAATAATAATTAACTCCTAAAATGTTAGACACTAATACACATTTTTATAAAGTGGAGCCATCATATCACAGGAAGTTCACAGTCAGAATCGACCTTTACCTTACATTTCATATCGATAGTCATTAAACGGCAGAAAATCAATCAATCAAAACATCAAGCATTATAAAACAGTTGATTGTGAACATAGTGGTTTTTATTTCCCTGTAAGAAGCATGGCCCGCCTCGCCCCTCCGCGGCTACGCGGGTTTAAATTACACTCTAGGGGTAGGGCAGACAAGACTACGTGGAGTCGGTTTTGCAGCGATTCGTTTCTGTCACTCACTTTTGTAGCACAACATATTGAATTATTACGACAATATTTTAATTTCAATTGCATGAAAATAAAAAATAAAACGTAAAACTAAGTCAGATTTGTTTCAGGTAATCCAATTAATTTTATGCCTTAATAATATTATGCTAATAGTCATTATGCCTAGTTACATTATATGAATTCAACTTATGCCAAAACAAATTAGCCTACAAGATAATTATGCCAACATAAACTGTATGCCAAAAAAAATATGGCATAGTATTATTATGACAAATAATAATATGCCATAATAGTTATGCCAAAGTATATTAGGAAAAAAAACATTATGCGAATGAAAGGGATCCCTCATTTATCATACAGTCAAATCTCATAATTTTCTAAGTCAGAATTATCTTTAGGCATAAATTTAATATCCATATGTATAAATTAAAAAGTAGAGCCATCACATCGCAGAAAGTTCACAGTTAGAATCGTATTTTGGCATACATTTCATGTCGATAGTCATTAAAAGGCAGAACTACGAGTATCATATCTCAGAATGTTCATAGTTAGAATCATCTTTTGGCATACATTTCATATCCAAAATAATTGAAAGGAATTCACATTACAGAAAGTTCATAGTTGGCATATTTTTTTATTTCTTACATAAAAGAAGCATGCAAACAAGTACACACCATGCATGCAAGCAAGCATGCAGCATGCAAGCAAGTATGTAGCATGCAAACGAGCATGCAACTTGGCAGGCATGGTTTCTGTCACGGTTCCGGCACTACGCCCACACGAGCTTAAATTACACTCTAGGGGTAGGGCAGATAAGACTACGTGGAGCCGGTTTTGCATCGATTCTTTTCTGTAACTAACTTTTGTAGCACACATATTGAGTTTAAAACATTGATATTCAAAGTGGGGGGCGCGCCCCACTAGGGAGGCGCGAAGACATCTACAGGGGGGCGCGGTTGCGGGCGGCGCTAATTACTGCGGTCGCTCGCGGGCACGTCGACATAGACATGCTGCCAGATACATTACAAGAGCAAGCATTAGAAATCAAAAATGATTCTGCTGCCCAATATGATTTTGAGAAGATGGATAAGGCACTATTTTGGGTTAAATGTCTCAAAGTTTATCCCAGCACAGCAGAGCAGGCACTAAAATTGTTTTTCCTTTATCAAGCACTTATTTGTGCGAAAAAGCATTTTCAGCAGTTGTAGCAATAAAAACAAAGTATAGAAGCAAATTAGATATTGCAAGTGATCTACGTTGTGCACTCTCTTCTATTGAACCCAGAATTGGAAATCTTGTGAAAACTATGCAAGCTCATCCGTCACATTGATTCTTCTTAATCTGAAGTGTGTAAAAGCCATATCTATACATATAATAAAACAGTAAAAAAACTGTGTCTGTACATTGAATATATTAAAAAAATAATTATTGAGGGAGGTTTGGAAACAGTAATAGAGCACGAATCCAAAAAAAAAATTCTGTCTGTCTGTATGTCTGTTTGTTTGTACACGCTAATCTTCGGAACTACTCGACGGATTTAAATGATTTTTTTTTTGTTGTAAAGGTATTAAATCTGGGCAACATATAGGCTATAATTTATCTTGGAAACTTGAACATCTGATGCAGCACCGCAACAGACCAGCTAAACTATAACAGATACAAAAATGGTACCATAGCAAAAATTGTTTCACGTGATGAGCATTTTCTGCTAAGAGAATAAATTAGAAGATCTGGAACACCTGATGTGGAACTCCAAGAGCCCAGCTACACTATAACATATATAGGAATGACGTCTTAGCAAGAGTTGTTCAGCCTGATGAGCACTCTCTGTTGTCGTATAAAATTTGAAGACCTGGAACAGCTGATGTGGAACTCCAAGAGCCCAGCTACACTATAACATATATAGGAATGACGTCTTAGCAAGAGTTGTTCAGCCTGATGAGCACTCTCTGTTGTCGTATAAAATTTGAAGACCTGGAACAACTGATGTGGAACTCCAAGAGCCCAGCTACACTATAACATATATAGGAATGACGTCTTAGCAAGAGTTGTTCAGCCTGATGAGCACTCTCTGTTGACGTATAAAAAATGAAGATCTGGCACACGCGTTGTGGAATTGAAAATTAAAAAAAAAAAAAATTTTAGATCTGGAACACCTGATATGGAAATCAAAGCTATCACTAATTTCACTGTATAATTATAAAATAACATAAGCTGGGAGTACCTCCACGCGGTGAAGGCGGTAACAGTTTAGGACTGATTTTCGATGAAAATTCGATGAATCATTGAAAATTTGACTCTACTGGCCAAAACTCCCATTCATTATTTTATTTTATCAAATAAATAAGCCTTCTTATGTTATTTGAGTGTTTAATTTCCTTTTTCATTTATTTTTGTGACACGGTAGCCTACCCGGTAACGCAGGGGAGCAGTCACTTAGATTTTAATTGATCAGGTATTTTCAGAATTAAACTATAACTATGCCTAGAAAGAGGTCAAATCTTTCCCAACGTTCCAAAGGAGCTTAAAGATTGAGGATCATAAGATCCCAAGAATCTACCGAAGAGCGTCAGGAGAGACTTGATGCCGCTCGAGAACATCAGGCTGCAACTCGCTCCGTAGAAACCTCTTAAACACTGGAACACCTGATATGGAAATCAAAGCTATCACTACATCAGATATTCAAGTTTCCAAGATAAATTATAGCCTATATGTTGCCCAGATTTAATACCTTTACAACAAAAAGACCCTTCACGAAGCGGTCAACCAAGCATTCTGTACATCAAACTAAGTCTTTACGCAGAGAGTGCTCATCAGGCTGAACAACTCTTGCTAAGACGTCATTCCTACACAATGTGTAACATAATTAACGCACAACCTCTTAAAGGGTCATTGTACTCATCATTATGAACAACTTTCACTATGGGACCAAAACTGAAATCGCAAAAAAAAATCGACTGCCCCATACATTTCTGTGCGCATAATTCGACAAAATGTACTGAACTGCTGTTTTTTTTTTCGCGTTTCGGGGTTAGTCTCATAGTGAAAGTTGTTCATAATGATGAGTACAATGACCCCTTAAGAGGTTGGGCGTTTATTCTGTTACACATTGTATATGTTATAGTGATAGCTGGGCTCTTGGAGTTCCACTTCAGGTGTTCCAGATCTTCAAATTTATTCTCTTAGCAGAAAATGCTCACCACGTGGAACAACTTTTGCTATGGTACCATTTTTGTAACTCTTATAGTTTAGCTGGTCTGTTGCGGTGCTGCATCAGATGTTCAGCGAGGAAGTGAGGAAACTCGGTATGTAATGGGAGGTAACCCATCCACGGGCCAACCTAGGCAAACGCTTAAGGGCATTACATTGCCCAATGACCTTGAGCATGATGTGTTTAAAGAAGTTTGTAGATGAATCCTTTTGTGCGTTTTCAATATAAAAAATATATGTTAAAGTAAAGGTCATCACAAATACATTGTATTGTTTAAAATTTTAATAAACTAACTCAAATTTTATCGAAAAATCGTAACAAATAGGTCCTTTTTCAACCTAAATTGAAAATTTTCTCTATAACGGCTCAATAACTCGGCATGAATTTTATACCAAAAAATACGTAATGACGTATTTAACAATGTGTATTGATTTTTTTCTCATAGTTCTTTTAATATTTTAAAATATATTATAAAAATCGGAAATTTCGCGAAAAGCACTATGTCACTGCCGCACTCGTCCCTCTCTCTCTCTCGCCGTTTCGTCGTAAGTTAGTACGGGGCAGCATGCTCAAGGTCATTGGGCAATGTAATGCCCTTAACATAGCGGACAGTCGCGCATCATGTTCCGCACTTATCTCTAAAGACCTCTGTTGTGGATCTCCAAAGCCCAGCGACACTATAACATATTAAAGAATGACGTCTTAGCAAAATGAAAGATCTGGAACGTCTTCAATCGTCTCGCTCATCCAGTTGCTTTCCCGTCCCCGGGCCCCAGAATTCTACATTAGACGTTTCAGATCTTCGATTTTCTTGACGACCCCGTTGTCGCTGGCAAAAGCAACAGGATCCGCGTACGAAGTCGCGGGCAGAAGCTAGTTTTTATAATAAACATCAGAAAATGCATTCGTGGACTTTATTCTATACAACGTTATTCTTCTTACTTTTTGACGAAAAACATAACATGGTTTACAAACTATTGGAATCGATTGTGTACCCTTATTTTATTTGTACAATAGGGAATATGCATGTATTTAATACCTACCTAGTAAAGACCCATGATGTTAAGCTTTTAATAATTTTGTTAGGCCCCAAACCATGGGGTTTATCGTGAAAGTAGTGTGTTTTCGATGCAAGCGCGATCACTTCTAATAATAATTCGTTAAATGAGATTCAATACGTAGGCCCTAGGTTACAAAATGATATCTTCTCAATATTGCTTCGTTTTCGACAATATCAATGTGTTGCTTGCGCGGATATTGAAAAATTCTTTAGACAAACTTTAATTCATCCTGAACAACGCAACTTACAACTAATAATGAGGCGAACTGATAACAGCTCGGCACGGTAGGCAACCGTTGCTTGAAACAATTGGCTAAGGAATGTACGGATGACGTCATCGCTCGCGTTATCAATGACGATTTTTATGTCGATG
Source organism: Eugnorisma glareosa (assembly GCA_947578425.1). Classification (NCBI taxonomy): domain Eukaryota; kingdom Metazoa; phylum Arthropoda; class Insecta; order Lepidoptera; family Noctuidae; genus Eugnorisma; species Eugnorisma glareosa. The sequence continues at coordinate 466,350 of OX387957.1, read as the reverse complement.
ACCTTTAATTTGACGGGTCACGATCAGCGTGAAATGCTGTTAGAGATTTGTATGTGTACGAGTACAAACGGGTTGTTTTTCCGGGAAATGGACTTTTAATATTGATGTAACTTCAGAAAGTAATAAAGATTGATGTATTGGTGAATATTGTCAGTCTAAAACCCTCGGTGTTGGTTGGTCTAACAAGAATGCACAAGAATTTTTCAACTAGTGTAGATAAAATATGAATACAAAAATAACCAAACGTTTAATTATGTCAGTCATTGCACAGATTAACGACCCATTAGGATTATTAGCACCAGCTATTACCACAGCTAAGGTCATATTACAAAAATCATGGCTTGCAAAAATAAGTTGGGAAGATGAAGTCTCAAGTGAAATTGCATGTGTTTGGTATCTATACTAATATTATAAAGCTGAAGAGTTTGTTTGTTTGTTTGTTTGTTTGTTTGTTTGTTTGTTTGAACGCGGTAATCTCAGGAACTACTGGTTCGAATTGAAAAATTCTTTTTGTGTTGGTTAGCCTATTTATCGAGGAAGGCTATAGGCTATATATCATCACGCTACAACCAATAGGAGCGGAGCATCAATGACAAATGTTGCAAAAACGGGGAAAAATTATTCTCTTTGATAGCTTCCGTTGCGTGCGCTGCGTAAACGGTTAAAGTTGCACAAATATAATGTAGCAGGGAATTATTCCTCTTAAAAAGGTCTCAAAAAAAGTCCGCGACGGCACATGCCTATCTTTTAAGGTTGACTCACAATAACCATTTTTATGATTTTAAAATTTGGTCAAAATTAATGTTTTATTTGCGAAGGTATTTTTACCGACATAGTATTAATCCTTATCAAAATAAATATGTTAGTCATCTTTAGCATTCAATTGTGACCAAAATTGCACTTTACATTATTCAATTTAGATGAATATCTTAGGAGATATCACAGTTTTAAAATAACTCCGCATCAAAATAATGACCCGCGCGCGCTGCGAGGCGGGTGTTCATGTTGTTGGGAAAACCAATGTGATTAGATTCAATGCACAAATATTGTGGGGAACTTAGAGAAGGTTTTAATTTTTGTTTCATGCTGTAATCAGTGCTCTCTATCAAAATATTTATAAATTTAAAGTGTTCAAGAAGAACTTACTATCATTGTGTAAGATACATGCAACGACATCTATTGCACCAAAATGGTACTAATTAATAAAAATGTGCTCACAAGATAACTTTTAAATCGGGTCTGAGAGCAAAAAGTACTCTAGATTAGTCTACATGACGCTATAACCCTGTAGAGTGTGTGTTCGATCGCTTTACATGCATTATATTTTAACGGTTAAATTTCGTGCTCGATAGATGGCGCTATTAATTTCACTCCATTTTCTGAGTCGCGGTGTTAAGTTTTCCGTGAAAGAATGACCCTCGCCCGTGTCAAATGTCTGAAGCTTGGTTTATTAACCAACGAAACAAAAAGAGGAGGTTCTCAATTCGACGCGTCTATATTTTTTTATTTTATGTATGACCTGACCACGCATAACTTTTTACAGAGAAGTCCGATATACATGATCTTTTGTTTTTTAAATTGAGAAATCATGTTTGGGCTCATTTCCTGCACCTTGATGAGAACTTTAGATCTAGCTGGAGTGTGACGTCATCGAAGGTCTGACGATGGAGACGGAAGGCACTTGCAAGAGGTCCTCAATAGTTTGCAGCAACAATAACGTGTTTGGGCTCAATTCATGCACCTTGATGAGAACTTTAGGCCTTGCTGAAGTATGACTGTCATCGACGGTCAAACGATAGAGACAAATGGCAGTTGCAAGCGGTCCTAAACAGTTTGCAGCAGGTATAATGTTATTGGGCTCATTTCATTCACTTTGATGAAAACTTTAAACCATACTGAGTTGTCAGTATGACTTTCATCGAATGTCTGACGATGGAGAAGGAAAGCAGTTGCAAGTGGTCCTCAAGAGTTTACAGCATCTATATCGTGTCTGGGCTCATTTCATGCACCTTGATGAGAACTTTAGACCTAGCTGGAGTATGACTGTCATCGAAGGTCTGACGATGGAGACGGAAGGTAGTTGCAAGAGGTCCTCAAGAGTTTACAGCATCTATATCGTGTTTCGGCTGATTTCATGCACCTTGATGAGAACTTTAGACCTGCCTGGAGTATGTCTATCATCAAAGGTCTGACGATGGAGACGGAAGGCAGTAGCAAGAGGTCCGCAATAGTTTACAGCAGTTTTATCGTGTCTCGGCCCATTTCAAGAACTTTGATGAGAACTTTCGTTCTAGCTGGTGTATGATTGTCATCGAGTGTCTAAAGATGAAGACGTAAGGCTGTCGAGGGTCGCGGGCCTGTGGACAGTGAGTAATGGGCTAGCTCGCCATCCGTCCGTCTTATGACGACAGGCCGTGGTGACGGCGTGTTCGTGTTCCACACGCGCCTCAAAGAGATGTCAGCAAACGGGAAGGGATCCGAGAGGAGCGAGGCCTGCCAGGGTTGCGGGACTGTTCGAAAGAGATACCGCGGCCCTGGTACGCTAAGGGCAACAGAAGAAACGTGGGTGGATTTTAGTCAGTACAAGTCTGACAATCCCTTCCGCTCCGTCCAGAGTGGGAGGGGTCATTTGATGATTATCCATCGGTAATAGTATATAATAGGGATTTACTCCTTTTGAGAGCTTCCGTTGTGCGTGAACGGTTAAAGTTACGCAATTATCATGTATGTCGGAATTGTCCCTCTTAAAAAGCTCTAAAAAAATATCCGCAATGGCCATATGTCTAACTTTTAAGGTTGACGCACACTCTCTCTAACCTCTCTTTCTTTTATGTACGCACGCACGCAGACGAAGTTGCGCGGGTCAGCTAGTAATTTTATAAATTCATTACAATATTTGTCCGAAATATTAGTGCCGCGCTGTGTCATGTGTACTAATGCTGTAAATAAAGAGTTACATATATTTACCGATGCTTCTCAGTTTGCGTACGGCGCGTGTGCATATATACGTTCCATAATAACAGACGAGTCGTATGTTATTAGCCAATTATTATGTGCTAAGAGTAAGCTCGCACCAATTAAGTCGTTAAGTATCCCAAAGCTCGAACTGTGCGGAGCTTTAGTTGGAGCTAAACTATATAATAAAATTACATATTCCCTTAGACTACAATTCGATAAGAGTTCTGGACGGACTCCACTATAGTTCAGGGCTGGCTTCGGACATCACCGCATTTGTTAAAAAAATTTGCGATGTGGTGTTGATTATGCTGGACCGATATCTGTATTGAATCGCAATCGCAATATAAAATTTAGTTTCATTCCGCCTTATGCTCCTCATTTTGGTGGTTTATGGGAGGCGGGAGTGAAGTAGTGTAAGTATCACTTGAGACGTATCGTTGGTAATGCTAGGCTAACCTACGAGGAGTTTGGTACGGTACTGACACAGGTTGAGGACGTCCTAAACTCCCGTCCTATGTCACCTATGTCCGCAGATCCAAATGATTACCTTCCACTCACACCCCCTCATTTCCTAATCGGCCGGCCGTTGACTGCGCCTGCCGGTGATGACATCATGAGGACATCTACGCCTGCCTGTCGCTACCGGCGATTGGAACAGCTTCGACAACATTTTTGTGAACGATGGTCCAAGGAATATGTCTCTGAGCTACAACGCAGAACGAAGTGGGCACACAAGAAAGATGACATCGCTAAAGACAGTCTCATCGTCATCAAAGAAGACAACCTGCCTCCATTCAAGTGGAGGATGGGTAGAATTATTAATCTGTTCCCAGGGAAGGATGGTGTCTCGAGAGTTGCAGAAATCAGAACATCTGCAGGCACAATCTAGCGTGCTTCCTCTAAAATCTGCCCGCTACCAGTCTCCACAAACGAAGACAATCTTCCTGTTCAGTTGGAAGACGATCTTCCAAGGCGGCCGATATGTTTGTGCAAACAACGCCATCTATTACATCAATGTCAAAATAATACGAGATCGACCAAGGTGACAAGCGCGACGCGTACCCCGCGTGTGGACGACCGCTTGCGATCGACATTACAATTTTGAGAGAAACACCGAATTATTGTACCAAATTCTATTCAATATATGTGTAAAAAATCACCAAGTTTTTAATTGAAGAGCACCCGCCCTGCCAGTAGTCCATTGCTCAAACACTCGTCTTCAGTCATAGCTCCATAGGCCTAAGAAACATAGAATTAGGTATTGTCATGGTTTTATTAGGCTCGTCATTATCATGTAAATTATTAAATGTCACAGTGCTAGTCGAATCAATAAAATAATAATTAAAAGCATTTGCTATGGCAGAGGGGTTTGTCAGTATTCTCTTATCTAATTCTAGTTGAGAAATACTATTGTTGTAGGTATCTGATAAAAGTTTTGGTCAACTGTTATGGTCACTAACATTATCATTAACTAAAAACGGGATGTTTACTGTTTCTTTTGAGGTATCTAGGTATCTATCCTACAATACAACATCCAAAAAAATTGTGCAGTGTTTAGTACCCAAAAGCCTCGCACAATGTTTCGTGCTCACCAAACACCGTAAGTGTGTTGGGTGGTGGGTGGTGGTTGATTCTCTTACTACACACATCAAAAGTGTCTAGGGATCAAGCATTTTTATGTGGATTTCTTGAGATTGAGATGTGGCTTTGTAATAAATTTATGATTTTATAAATTTATATGGATCCTTTTTGGTGCATTTCATAATTTGAATCAGGAACTGTGAATCAAATTCGAGTAAAAGATGAAAATCAGCTGTCAATATTTTCCCTATAAAAACATACAACGCACTGAAGACATTATTAGTGCTACTGTTTCCCTACTACTGATTAAAACCAACGTTATTATGGAGCGGCGACGTCATTTAAGCAGGGAAGAAATGCTCAGAGCCGTGGGAATGATAGAAGCTGGTTCCCGGCAACGTACTGTGGCTTTAGCTCTGAATACAAGTCAGAGTGTTATCAGTCGACTTTGGACACGTTACCGAAGCACTGGTACCGTGGCTGAGCGCCATGGAGGACGGTATCGCTGCACCACACGGAGACAAGACCGATACATTCAAATCTTAACTCGAAGAGCTCCAACAATAACCGCCATGATGTTAGCCGTGAGGCTTCATCACTCTTCAGGGAACTTAATTAGCGACCAAACAGTCAGAAACCGCTTGCATGAAGTGAACCTTCATTCCCGAAGACCGCTACGGGTACCACCTATAGCAATGCACAATCGTAGGATACGATATCAATGGGCTCTTGAACACAGAAATTGGGCAGAAGAACAATGGCGTTTCGTGTGCTTTTCTGATGAGTCTCGTTTTGGTATGAGACCGGATACAAGACGTATACGACACTGGAGAACCCCTGGACGCCAACAGCGATTAAAATCCTGCCAGGAAGTCCATCCTTATAGTGGTGGAACCATCATAGTATGGGCGGGTATTTGGATCGGCGGAAGAACTGAGTTGATTTGGATCAGAGGCAACCTCAACGCTCAAATTTATGCTGAGACGATTGTATCAGACGTCATCGTTCCTCTACAAGTGCAAATCGGTCCCTTATTTCAGTTAATGCATGATAATGCACGACCACACACCGCAAGAGTTGTAAGACAGACTCTCGCCGCAGCTAACATCAATGTCCTGCCCTGGCCTGCTCAGTCGCCAGACTTGAATCCGATTGAGCATGCATGGGATATGCTACAGAGAAGAGCTCTGCCGAATATGGAGGGTATCCAGTCGCAAGAAGACCTTTTTTTGTTGTTGCAACGAACATGGGCGGCCATTCCACAGCGTGATTTGGATGAACTCATTTTGAGTATGCCAAACCGATGTTCTTGTGTTGTTAGTGTTCGCGGTAGAAACACGGATTATTAATTGTTTAAGTTACCCAATAAAATTTTAAAGAAAACTGTTATTTCAGTCTTTTTTTCGAACTTTTGTGTTAGTGGTTCAAATGTCAAAAATCCCTTTATTAGGAAAATGGCAAATTTCTTTATTAATGCAAAGGTGACTTGGTTTATCGTTACTGTGACAAACGAAAACACTTTATTTGATGAATCCTTAAAGAAAATTTTAATTAATATCAATCAGGAGAAAAGTTATTGCAAAAATATATGTTGATCCCTAGACACTTTTGATGTGTGTATTTCCTATTGGCAGCCCTATATAAACTAACGAGGCATTGTGGGCAACACAACATAGCGGCTCGCCCATGTCAGCGGTGTACGAACGTTGTACAACGGACAGTGCGGGGCGTCTCATTACGCGGCATGACACGCGACTCTCGAGTGAGCCGCCAAACCGGAGAGGAGAGATGTTTTGTGTATAAACCAATCGGATATTGTTATTTCCACATCTCCCTCGACTTAACTTTGATGAATACAATTCATGCGGGGAGAAGAGATATATTATATCTTATTTCTCCAAGGCGCAAATTATACAGAAACGACGTTAGGTGAAGGCGCAGCGCAGGCGTGGAATTTATAAGGGAACGAAAGAACGGCGTCCCCCATATGCCGCGCCGCTTGAGTGTAATTCACGACACGTCGCCGACGTACATTTTGTATGAAAACGTTTTGAAGCGGCATCATGCCTGAACTGCGCCTGCGCCGCGCCATCACCTTACGCCGTTTCAGTATAAATCGCGCCTAAGCGTGAGTGCAGCGGAAACGTGATATGTTTGCGGCGGCGGCGCCCACGCTTCTAAGGGCTCATCTGCGGACACGCAGCGCGTTACGCGGTGCATTGAGCGGCGCGGCCTGCTTTAAATTCAAACATATAGAAATGTATGAGAGCGTTTCAACGCTACCTCCGGAACTATTAGCGCGTGTGCCACCGCGTACACCGCCGCGTTCGCCGCCGCGGACGCCGCCGCGGGCGACTCGGCGGGCAACGCGGCGGTCGACGTAGCGGCCGACTCGGCGGGCGACGCGGTGGCCAACGCGGCGGCCACCGCTGCTCCTCACGCACCGCACCACGCGCCGCGTCTCCGTAAACAACATCGTACATTGCCATATGTTTATGTTTGGGCGTGCGGTAACGCGGGCCGCTGCACGCGCTGCCTCTCCGTAAACGGAAAAAACACTAAACGCGCCGCCCGACGCGCCGCGTCTCCGTAAATGAGCACTAAGGGTCTCCTTGGACTACGCTAAACGGTTCTCTGCTCGGAGGCTGTTCCCCATTGCTCCGCTCTAGCCAGTTTACGTCTCCACTCTATTCTACCTAGCTCACATCTCAGCTCAGCAGTGATGGAAATACCCTGCCCGGACGCTGCCCGAGTCCGCACATCTCCGGTCCTCTCCGCTTTGATGGAAACCGAGCCTGACACACATACGTCACCCGCGCTGTTGATAGCTGAGGGCGAGGGCGGGGGCGCCGGGGATGGATAGAGAGCGCCGGTCGCTGCGGAGACGGAATGTCGCGCGCCAAACTTTTTGCGAGGATTCGACGAGATCTCGCACACATCCAACCCCGATACTTCGACACATTGACACACATCCAGCGCTGGCCTATCGCCTAATACTTAGTAGTTATCATTCTTTGCCCAGTTTGCCCTCATGAGCATTACGTGTCTGTTTGGTTAATGATTATTTAGTTTAATGAGTCTGAAATTAGAACATTTTGGGTTGTTTCGGTGTATTTAGTAGATCATGCTCAATCAATAGTTTTAAGTTGTGGTAGAAGGTCGAGTAAAGCATTCTATCGGCCGTAATATGTGAGAGCAATGCGATTGCTGGTCGGGGTCTGGTAGAATCAGTGGGCGATGCACACGGGCAATCCATTTTATCGATGCGCGAGTTTTGATCCATGCGATGGACGTGTGAGAGCAATGCTATTGCTGGTCGGCTGGAGAGCCGTGTGTTAGAGGTTTTACTCGAAGGTTTCTGTAAGCTTGGCAATTTTTGGTTGCAGTAGAGTTTTAAAGGTTGATTCGTACGACTGTGGTACATGGCCCAGGGTAGAGATTGTTGTATTTTCAATTATTCCCAATTTAAACGCGTTTGACTTAATCAAAGAGTACGGTTTGGTTAAAATGACAGTAGAGTTCTTTACCTTCACCGACCTGATGTATGTAGAGTTTGATCGGAGTGACCGAGTGGAACAAATTTCTGTCGTGGACTGTTTGTTAGCAGGTTAACCATCACACGAGGACGTGTGCAAGCAGGATGGCCGTGTCGGAGACGGTCATTGGTACGGACTTAAAATGAATCACAAGTACGCGGTGGTGACATCACGCGATCTACTTACAAATCTACCCACACCAGCAGCGTGCTTGTGACAGATGGTAAAATCTGAGCCAGGACGACGGTCAGTCAGTGTCTGATCGCGACCGAGTTAAGACCTCTTGGAACTGTACCCGATTCATTGTGCCCCGTGTTGTTGTATTCGTTAGTTTTGCTAGAAACAGTGTATCGCTCAGTGTCTTTTCATAGCACGAAACCTATCGTCTGCCCACATGATGTAGAAGCCTGTGGAGTAAATCCTGACACCCCGAAATATATTTATTCTTATATGTTTTAGTTATAAATATTTTCTAGTTTTTTTTTCTGTTATTGCTTCTACTGTGTGTTGTCTCTGCATCACCCTAAGGTAGACTGGTAGAAAATGAACAAAGGCATTAAGTCCGCCTTTATACCTTTTACTTGTGCATAAAGTTTTAATAAATAAATAAAAGAAGGAACATGGATAGGTTTTAGTCAGTACAAGTCTGACACTCCCTTCCGCTCCACCCAAAGTGATCATTTGAAGATCCGAAAACAAATGGCAAGCAAGTTACAACTGGTACACAAGTTACAAAAGGCACAAAACGTACCTAGTATCCATAAAGTTATTTTCTAATATTATTATTTTCACAATTGGTTCCACAAGATGTCCATTGTGCTCTCAAAGTGAGTAAATAATACCAACATTTGTTTATTGGTTTGAATAACAATTGAAGTTTAGTTTTATAGATATGGGACTTTTTCATCAAACTGCAGCAGTAACTTTGTTTTTGGTTAACATACTATGAAAAACAAAGTTAGTTTAGCAAAGTAAGAATGAGCCTTCAAAATATTATTATTATACTATTTGGTGCTACGGAACCCTGTGTGCGTGTGAGTACTACTCGCACTTGGCCGGTTTTTTTCAAAGATGAAAATGAAAAATTATGGCTGAACAGCAGGCCGGCCATAAAAAAAAAAAAAAAAAAAAGTGGGAAAGCGGAAATCCGATCTTCATCTTTTGTTTTTTTCGAGTTGTAGTGTTTGGTTTATACTCAATGAGTTCATCTGATTCAGATATGGATTTAACGCCTGATTTCATATTAGAAGAGGCTAAAGCAGTAGTGGACGGAGTGGACCACCTAAATCAAAACAAAGATACCTAAAAAAGGACGACGTTTTTATGAAATGGCGCGTTAAAAAAGTGAAATCGTTATCAGAAAACGTTTGGCTAATATATTTCAACGAATTATCAAACACATGTGAATATTGAATATTATGGAGCGTATATTCTATGTTAAAGACAACATTAAATATTATACACACTGTGCATTTAAAGGACTTCGAGAGACTAACATCGTTTCTCAAAAGGCAATCTGTTGGATTTAAATCGAAAAAATCCAAAGTTTTCAATTCTCAAGAGGTAGAAACCTTCTCATTCGGAAGCGAGGGCGCCCTGCGGACTCTCCGTCCGCATACCGGCCCATTGTGTTGCTCGACAAGGTGGGCAAACTCTTTGAAAGAGTCATTGCCAACCGCCTCGCCGACTTACCTTCGTCGTGTGGTCAGAGACTACCTGACGGATAGGTACATCATCTACCCTGGTCGCACCGGAGAGTGGAACCGGTGAGAGATGTCGTGCGGTGTTCCACAGGGATCGGTTCTAGGGCCGCCCTTGTAGAACATCGGTTACGACTGGGTGCTGCGCGCCGACCTCCCTGACGGCGTCAGCGTAGTTTGCTACGCTGACGACACGCTGGTGCTGGCGCAAGGGAGGTCGCACGAGGCGGCGGCCGAGCTGATGACTCGCGGGGTTGCGATAGTCGCGGAGAGGATCCGGCAATTGGGTCTCGAGGTGGCATTGCACAAGTCCGAGGCCATGTGCTTTCATGGGCCTTGGAATGCGCTACCGTCGGGATCTCGAGGCTCTACGCGGGGATCGTGCGGTCCATGGCCTTTTACGGGCCCGGTGTGGGCGCGTTCCTTGAGGCGGCGAGCCGCCCACTACCTGAACGCGCCCCAAAAGGTGGTAGCCGTAAGGATACCGCACGATCTCCGGCGAGGCGGCGAGCCTCCTTGCCGGATTGCCGCCATGGGATCTGGAGGCGATAGTCCTCGCGCGCCTGCATTAATGGCACGTGGAGGCATTACGCCGGGGGGTAACTCCGCTGCCGCGGCAAATCGTCGCTCAGCGGACAAACCTCCGGCGCGATCTCATGGCGACATGGAGAGAGCGACTGTCGCAACCCCGTGCAGGGCACGCCACAATAGTGGCGATAAGTCCCCTCTTTGAGGAGTGGCTGGAGAGGCGCCACGGCGCCCTCACCTTCCGCCTGACGCAGGTCCTCACCGGACACGGTTGCTTCGGGAGGTTCCTGCACCGAATCGGGCGGGAGGAAACGCCCGGGTGCTACCATTGTGAGGATCGACCGGAGGACACGGTGGAGCACACGGTGGAGATCTGCCCCACGTGCGCTGAGCACCACTGTGTCCTCGTAGCGGCGATCGGCGGCGGCGACCTCTCGCGTCCGGCCTTGGTTCATTCCATGGTCCGGAGCAAGACGGAATAGGACGCCGCCACCTCCTGCGAAGCAGTCATGCTAGCGAAGGAGGTGGCGGATCGTGAGAGGGAAAGAACCTCACGTCCCAGCCGCCGCGGGAGACGCACCGGGCGTCGGGGGCCACGTGGTGGCCCCCGGCCGCCGTAGGCGCGGGCCTCTGGACGGCGAGCTGTGGGCTAACTCGCCGTCCGTCCGTCTTATGACGACAGGCTGTGTCGACGGCGCGTTCGTGTTCCACGCGCGCCTCAAAGAGACGTCAGCAAACAGGAAGGGGTCCGAAAGGACCGATGCCTGCCGGGGCTGCGGGCCTGTTCGAAAGAGATACCGCGGCCCTGGAACACAAAGGGCAAAAGAAGGAACATGGATGGGTTTTAGTCAGTAAAAGTCTGACACTCCCTCCTGCTCAGCCCAGAGCGGGAGGAGTTATTTGTGATTTCCCATCCGAAAAAAAAAGAGGTAGAAACCTTAAAACTAGCACCTGGTGAAAATACCTAGTAATGAAGGTAAGCAAATCTTTTTATTGTTAGTCGCACATAAGATTTTTTTTAATATTTTATACACCAATTAAAGAGATATATCTACTTTTCAGGTAGTGTTGACATTGGCAATAAGTGGCGCTTGCAGAAATATCGAACTAGTAAATATGAAGGTTGATGACATTGAGAAACAAGGTGATATTATGATATTGGTGAAGTTACGAGGCACTAAAATCCCAGTTGACCGAACCTTCGTTACCACACAGAGTAACAGAAATGAAAAATCTGCATTCCACTGACTCTCCACAACCGAGCACTTCAAAAGATTATCCGGTGCAATCCAAAAATATTGCTTTACATGCTCAAGAAAATAGACAAATATCATTGGTCCCCAACATTCACATAAGAATCCCTGGATACTTTTGAAACTCAAGTTTCCTAGAAAATATCAACATACCCGGAAAAAATCTTTCACTAACTAAAACTATTTGTTCTAATTTTACCATAAAACTTTAAATAAATATCTCACCGAAGTTGTTGATTTAGGTAAAATAAAATTCACTAATTTTTTCTTTAGCTAATTCATGTTTTTATTTTTAATTTCCTTGTACTTAATCGTAATGAAAAGCACAGTGTTTACCTCGGGTTAAAGGCTCATCGCCAATAGTTCGAGGGTAGGTTCGAGTTACTTTCACCCCTACGGTAACAATGTACTATTCAAATCTAGTTTCAAGTCTAGTTTGTAGTCGCTACTGTGCGCCGGGATGAGACGATAAATAAAACACTGGTATCTGGTGCAGCGATGCGTCAAGAATCCGGCTCAGTACGTGTCAGGTGCCTCGTGTCTGTTGCCCGTCGTCTTAGATAGCGCTGCGGAGCCGCAGCCACAGCGCCATTGGGACCACCACCTCCGCCGCGAAACCCCTCTCCTCTCCTATCCCTCGTCTTTCATACAGAAATTCGATGCAACTTGACAACAGATCGAGAGTGAGTCAATCAGTCTGGTCACTGTGACAGTTAATCAGTGATATGATCACGGTACATCATTATCAACAAAACATAGATGAGTGTGTAAGAGACGAGAGCGGAGCAGGGCTTTTTTAGTACAGAGTGCGGGCGGAGCGTGCGGGGTGCAGGGAGCGGTCAGCCCAAGTTGGAGGTGAGCGCGGACAATTAGTGAATGTTTCGTGACGAGCAGATTTATTCGCGCTGCACTGCACCGCCCGGGGACGATGCACTCTTGAAAAATCCGGCCAGGAGCAATTCGTGTTTGAGCTATATAGGAATCCCATTATTATGTTCTTAATAGGTAATAGGTCTAAGTACCTTTTGATAAATTATTAACAAGAAAGAAAATTGCCGCGCCCACTAAACTTGAATTGCACAAAGCTGGCTTTAGCTCCACTATTTCTAAACGTATCTATCTATAGAGCCTGTTCGAGTTTAAATCGAACACGAACCAAAAATGCATAATTGCATCGAACGCAATTATGCACATTCGCTCGTTCACCAAAATGTGGGTTAGTTCGCGTTCAGATCTCATTAGAGACACCGCGTACTCGAAACCATTACCATAAGCATTGTCTTGAAACGAAGTGTTGTAGTGATTTAATATAATTATAACTATTTCCCTTACAATTCGAGACTTTAACTTTTACCTTTTACCTTAACCTATCAATACGAGAAAGGAGTGTTAGGTCACCATAGCGCCAAGCACTTCTTGTTACATGGTCCTTCAACATTTATTTACCAGTGACTACTAAGTGAAACAGTGGCACGCGAACCAGAAGATCGCCGCAATTTAAAGAACCTCGGATTGCAGAGACGGTCGGTTGGAGCAATAAGGTCAGATCGAACCATTTATTTATATTAACCATTACCAAATATTTACAAATCAACTTTAAATATGCATTCCGATTCTCTGTTCATTCACCAAACGGAACTCTATGAAATCTTGATCAAGTTTTTAACCAACATAAAGAAAGATGGATCCGAGAGGAAGACTATCGATAATTACAAGCGCAAGGCATGTTGGAAGCATACTGGCGCGATTATCAAGAAAACCACAAGAAGATAATCATAATCGAGCTTGCAGATTTTGCCCTCATTTACTTCAAAAAGGGTTGTTTCGAAACAGCCCAGGAAGTTTATTTGAAAATTAAGGAAATTATTGACAAAACCATGAGGCAGTTAGGCGCGATGCAGCTTAAGGATGAAAGCCCCTGTAGAACCAAAGCAGATGAAGTACAACCATTACCAGATAACCGGGCTAGCCAACAGCTAGGTGCGGGCCATCGTCTATAGGAAGACGAGGCGGCGCAGCCACAACCACGTACGTCGTCGTCTCGTTACGAGGAGTTCTCGCAGCGAGAGAGTTTACTAATAAAGATAGGCTCCAGCAAGCTGAACGGGTTAATAAAAAAGCAGAATATTAATTTCAAAGCGTTCATGAGAACCGGGAGTAATATACAAGTAGATAATTTCGAGAATTAATGGCAATTCGAGAACGCTCTAAAATCACTGGATAGCTGGTGGGGTGAGATCGACAAGCTTCATTGGAAAATTGAAGGTGAGGATGGATGCGACGATATTACTTACCAAATAGAATTTTGCAAGCACGAGAATAAGTACAGTGAGCTGACAAACGACATCAATAAAATGATGTGGGCAGTGAAGCACCGTGAAAATCAGCCCCAATAATGGACATCCCCGTGTTCAATGGGTTCCGTGCAAAGACTTATTTAGCGAAGCGGTCGATGCCCGTCGATGTCTAATGCACAAAAAATGCAGTTTTTGAAGAGTAAGGTGACTGGAGAAGGACAGCCTCTGATTCACCATTTGCAGATTAGCTCAGAAAATTATAATGTATGTTGGAAGATTTTAAACCACAGGTATGGAAACAAGAAATTCATGTTCACATCCCATATTAATATACTGCTCGGACTTCCCAACATACAACAGCAGTCGCTAGCTACGATAAAGAAGCTGCATGACGTAACCAAGGAGACGTTACACGCTATACAGAATATGGGAGTTGATATCACAACTTGGGATCCACTTTTAGTGCCCCTACTAGCGCAAAAGCTTGATGACGATACCTTCACCGAATATATAGAATCGGTCAAGAATCCTAGAGAGCTACCCGATCTACAGGAGTTCCTGGAATTCTTGGAAACGAAATTTACAGCGATAGAAGCGTCTCGTCGCAAGCAGCAACCAGCAAACCAAAAAACCAAACCGCATCAATCAAGCAAGAATAATAACCAAAACCAGAAGAAAAGTTTTCATCGCTATAATCATCAATCAGGCAACAAAGACAATTCAAAGTCTAACATGAACACGTTATATTATGTGTCGCAGTCAATAACCTGTGCATTGTGCAATTCAGAACACGGATTGTGACGGTGCCCTAATTTTTTGCAAATGTCGCACGAGCAAAAAGAAAACAAAATTGAGCAATTAAATTACTGCCAAAACTGTCTATGCAGTCATAACAGTAAACCATGTCAGTCGAGCAAACGATGTCGTAAATGCTTAGGTACACACAATACTCTACTTCACGAAGCATTAGCAAAACAAAGTCCAACTGAGTCAGCAGAAGCAACATCCAACAAAAATGTTACAACCAAAAGACGCACATCTAGGTCATCTCACGTGTCTTGGAATGACATATCTGAAGTACTGTTAGCCACCGCAATTATAAAAGTAAAGAGAGCTGATGGAACACAGCACAAGATGAGGGTTCTCAACTTTCGTTAATCAGCGAAAACGCAGCGCAGATATTGGGATTAAAGAGGGATCATTTTAAAGGTCAAATTTACGGTATCGGTGAAAAAGAAAACAACGCGAAGGGAATGTTACAGGTAACACTACAGTCTACAAATAGTGAATTTACTTGTGAAACGAACGTTTTTGTTATGAACAATTTGATCAAACGACTGCCAAATAACACGTTTACTAAACCAACAACGTGGAACCATATCCAAGGGCTACAATTGGCCCACCCGGAGTTCCATCTAAGCAGACCCGTGGACATGCTCCTAAGTGCAGATGTGTATAGCAAAATAATGTTCGGAGGAATCTTAAGAGGAGACTAGGACAAGCAACCAATCGCTCAACAGACGCAACTAGAATGGCTACTCTGTGGATCCATGAAACCACACTACCAATGCAATGTAATTCTCAACAACACAGAAGACCTCCTGAAATATTGGGAGATCGAAGACATTAACCAGAAGATAGAGATGACCAACGATGGCCATGAGTGTTTACAGTTGTTGATGAGTTTGTTGTTGTTGTTGTTGAGTTGACTCAAATGTCTCGCTGATGGTGGCGCGTGTGTCGGATCATTTAGTTTCCTTCAAAATGGTTGAGTTGAATGGTGCTGATCTATACGTCATGTTCGTGAACGGGCGCTGTCAGTGTGACTGGTCATCTCTTACCCGTTCTTCTCCATAGAGATCTACGCTAGGGAATGGGCAACTACAGTACTTTTACAGTTTTTATGCTTTGTGACTGGGACTGTAGCTACATTTAATTGTTATCTTTGTTTCGACAATTCATAAGTGCCTGTAACTGGCCTGCTTGAAATAAACGCTTTGATTTTGATTTTATAAAACCAAGAGTATCTCCGAGTTAAACCACACACAGACGGACTTGACTCTATTACTTGTCATATCATCCACATTCATTTATCATACCTAAAACGTTTGCCATTGCTCCGCATCGCCTGCTCATGACAACCTCACATCCTCGTAGTCATCGGTCTCACTTTCCTCTTATTGTCTCATTTCTTATTCTATCCATTCGTGTCACACAACTCATCCTTCTATTCTCATCTCAGCCACATGCCTTTCATATCTTTTGTGACCCATCATTTTGATCCATACAAGACAGCATGACTATGGAACTCAAAATAACCAACCTATTTCTCGCGGCCGTGCACCGTACAACATGAACAACGATGGTCCACTGCAAGGCCCGGAAGGAACGTCCGCGTTCTTTGGCGCGGCCGGCGGGGTTGGCGCGAGAGCGCGCGCGCCCGTGACATCCTCGCAGATAGTGCGTCGCTATCAGCGCCGCGCCCGCTTCCACGAACTGACTGCGCGCGCTGACATTCGCACAATCGCACAACACACGCTTGCGCACTTATTGCTATTGCAATTCCAAGAATGTTTTATTTCACACCGTTTAAAAAAAAACTTATGAATGTGATTTTTAGATATGTATTTATGTCGTAAATCTTGTTCATTTCCTCGCTGACCCTGAAAACTCGTTAGATAACTTCGTTGATATGTACGATTCTGCTGGAAACGCGAAGATGGTAGAGACGCGCGCTTGCGCAGAGAGTTGTGCGTGCATGTGTTGGGCGCGGGCGCGCGCACCGGCCGGTCGCGGCGCACTGCACTGCGCGTGCGTGCGTGCTGCCGCGGCAAGGTGATGCTGTGGCGACGGTTTCCCTTTCAGTTCGGCGCGCACAGCTGACACTCGGCGTGCACACTTCAGTCAGCCGCTGCCTGAAGCCGCACATACTCCATAACGTTAGCTAATGTTGAAGTTGTTGTTCCCAATATCTACATACAATAATACGCATCGGTATATTTTATCTGATTTACAACACTATATTGTGCCAAGGAAACCCACCCCGTAGTTTGCTAATTGATAGAAAGATTGATAAAACTTGCTCGTGGCCTAGAACTAAGCAAAACCAATTTAAAAAAAAGACAGCCAAGTGCGAGTCGTAGTAACACGCACACAGGGTTCCGTAGCACCAAACAATGTATTAAAAATATTTGAAGGCTCACTCACACACTCACAAAGACTCTCCTTTAAGTGTGCATCCTGGACAAAGGCTGATTATGCCATTGCCTGATAAAGTCTTTACTTCCGTGCTGAGTGTGCTAAATATGCGTATAGTGCATTGCTGACCACATTGATACAGCCAGTCGTTCGGGCGCCGTAACTTGACCCACTTATTTTCGCACCTTGATTGTTTGTATATACAGGCCGGTGTTATTATATCATTAATTTTAATATCACAAATGGATTGTTTTTCTCGAATTTCATAAATTGGCTTATCAATGGAGCATAATATCTTCTCTGGATTTGCGTGAAGGCACTGTTGTAGGTCGTTTTTTGTGAAGAATAAAACCAAGTCCTTTCTCAAATTAAATGCCAGATATGGGTATGTCGATATAACTTGATGGTTTTGTCCTGATTCTTCTCTTTGTAGAGGAATAACCTTATCCAGTTCATATTTTTCTGTAGTAACCAGAAGAATCTTGATTTCCATTATAAGATAGCCGTTATATACTTGTACCCGCAGTCATTTATAAAGACTTCTGATACTTGATTTGTCTAGTGGCACATTGAGATCATCCTGTACCTCCCGTGTAATGATATTTATCTGTGCTTCCAACTCTTCAGGCGGGAGCAGGTGAGTGTCTATGCGCCCATAATAGATATCGGTGATCACGTCGATGAGGCCTTCTGCATACGTCGTAAGGTTGATAGAACGGCATATGCAGATAGTGCTGATGACGTTAAATAAAGGCCTTGCGTTGTGTCCGATTGCACGTTGTTTGCTTCCTTTATTAAAGCCTTCATTTGTTTATTTTCCGAGGCGTCACAACATGCATGTATTTGTATGTTGTTTTTCGTTTGACCTAGAGATCTAGGTATTTGAAAAATGTTGATATTTCTTAGGTCATCTCGCAACCTTTCCCATTCTAATGATATGTTGGCCGGTAGTTCTTCATCCCATGTCAGTTGCGCAGTCCATGTGGTCTGGAATAATATTTTTGCTTTGATAGTGAGCGGTGATAACCAGCCAATGTGGTCAAATATTTTTGAAATATCTGACAGTAATTGCCGCTTCGTAAATGGCTTATCGTGGTCTTGATGTTCGATTCTAGTGTCGAAGGTAAACATGTCACTTGAGGGTATTCATCGCAGACCTAGTGTTTTTCGAGATTCGCTATCCTTGAACTCGAATGGAGCGTTTATTTGTTCTGGTTGTAAGGTTTCGATTAGCTGAGGTTCGTTGCTAGACCATTTCCTTAGATTCATGCCAGCACTCTTTAAGACTGCTTCCTCCCATATATTCGTCCATATAGAAAGACTAGCTGACCCGCGCAACTTCGTCTGCGTGCGTGCGTACATAAAAGAAAGAGAGGTTAGAGAGAGTGTGCGTCAACCTTAAAAGTTAGACATATGGCCATTGCGGATATTTTTTTAGAGCTTTTTAAGAGGGACAATTCCGACATACATGATAATTGCGTAACTTTAACCGTTCACGCACAACGGAAGCTCTCAAAAGGAGTAAATCCCTATTATATACTATTACCGATGGATAATCATCAAATGACCCCTCCCACTCTGGACGGAGCGGAAGGGATTGTCAGACTTGTACTGACTAAAATCCACCCACGTTTCTTCTGTTGCCCTTAGCGTACCAGGGCCGCGGTATCTCTTTCGAACAGTCCCGCAACCCTGGCAGGCCTCGCTCCTCTCGGATCCCTTCCCGTTTGCTGACATCTCTTTGAGGCGCGTGTGGAACACGAACACGCCGTCACCACGGCCTGTCGTCATAAGACGGACGGATGGCGAGCTAGCCCATTACTCACTGTCCACAGGCCCGCGACCCTCGACAGCCTTACGTCTTCATCTTTAGACACTCGATGACAATCATACACCAGCTAGAACGAAAGTTCTCATCAAAGTTCTTGAAATGGGCCGAGACACGATAAAACTGCTGTAAACTATTGCGGACCTCTTGCTACTGCCTTCCGTCTCCATCGTCAGACCTTTGATGATAGACATACTCCAGGCAGGTCTAAAGTTCTCATCAAGGTGCATGAAATCAGCCGAAACACGATATAGATGCTGTAAACTCTTGAGGACCTCTTGCAACTACCTTCCGTCTCCATCGTCAGACCTTCGATGACAGTCATACTCCAGCTAGGTCTAAAGTTCTCATCAAGGTGCATGAAATGAGCCCAGACACGATATAGATGCTGTAAACTCTTGAGGACCACTTGCAACTGCTTTCCTTCTCCATCGTCAGACATTCGATGAAAGTCATACTGACAACTCAGTATGGTTTAAAGTTTTCATCAAAGTGAATGAAATGAGCCCAATAACATTATACCTGCTGCAAACTGTTTAGGACCGCTTGCAACTGCCATTTGTCTCTATCGTTTGACCGTCGATGACAGTCATACTTCAGCAAGGCCTAAAGTTCTCATCAAGGTGCATGAATTGAGCCCAAACACGTTATTGTTGCTGCAAACTATTGAGGACCTCTTGCAAGTGCCTTCCGTCTCCATCGTCAGACCTTCGATGACGTCACACTCCAGCTAGATCTAAAGTTCTCATCAAGGTGCAGGAAATGAGCCCAAACATGATTTCTCAATTTAAAAAACAAAAGATCATGTATATCGGACTTCTCTGTAAAAAGTTATGCGTGGTCAGGTCATACATAAAATAAAAAAATATAGACGCGTCGAATTGAGAACCTCCTCTTTTTGTTTCGTTGGTTAATAAACCAAGCTTCAGACATTTGACACGGGCGAGGGTCATTCTTTCACGGAAAACTTAACACCGCGACTCAGAAAATGGAGTGAAATTAATAGCGCCATCTATCGAGCACGAAATTTAACCGTTAAAATATAATGCATGTAAAGCGATCGAACACACACTCTACAGGGTTATAGCGTCATGTAGACTAATCTAGAGTACTTTTTGCTCTCAGACCCGATTTAAAAGTTATCTTGTGAGCACATTTTTATTAATTAGTACCATTTTGGTGCAATAGATGTCGTTGCATGTATCTTACACAATGATAGTAAGTTCTTCTTGAACACTTTAAATTTATAAATATTTTGATAGAGAGCACTGATTACAGCATGAAACAAAAATTAAAACCTTCTCTAAGTTCCCCACAATATTTGTGCATTGAATCTAATCACATTGGTTTTCCCAACAACATGAACACCCGCCTCGCAGCGCGCGCGGGTCATTATTTTGATGCGGAGTTATTTTAAAACTGTGATATCTCCTAAGATATTCATCTAAATTGAATAATGTAAAGTGCAATTTTGGTCACAATTGAATGCTAAAGATGACTAACATATTTATTTTGATAAGGATTAATACTATGTCGGTAAAAATACCTTCGCAAATAAAACATTAATTTTGACCAAATTTTAAAATCATAAAAATGGTTATTGTGAGTCAACCTTAAAAGATAGGCATGTGCCGTCGCGGACTTTTTTTGAGACCTTTTTAAGAGGAATAATTCCCTGCTACATTATATTTGTGCAACTTTAACCGTTTACGCAGCGCACGCAACGGAAGCTATCAAAGAGAATAATTTTTCCCCGTTTTTGCAACATTTGTCATTGATGCTCCGCTCCTATTGGTTGTAGCGTGATGATATATAGCCTATAGCCTTCCTCGATAAATAGGCTAACCAACACAAAAAGAATTTTTCAATTCGAACCAGTAGTTCCTGAGATTACCGCGTTCAAACAAACAAACAAACAAACAAACAAACAAACAAACAAACTCTTCAGCTTTATAATATTAGTATAGATGATTCCAAGGCGGCCGCTGCTAAAGGATGTTCAGCATGATCGATGCCAATTTGCTTCAAGGTTCTCATCGCCAAGAACGGTGCTGCTCTTGTTCCGTACGTTGAAGTAGTTCACGAGGATGGCTTCTCCACAATATAGATTGAAGATGCTGATCTTGAAGTCTTACTAGGATTGCTCGAAACATTTTTTCTACATCCGCAGTGACTACGTACTTATATTGTCGCCACCTTAGTGTTAAGTATTTGCAGGTATTCCACTATGTAAGGCTCTTAAAGCAAAACAAACTTGGTATTTAACTTGTATATAATATACATTTAGACAATCAACTTAATAATTCACTTTATAATAAATCAGTAACGAAATTACGTAAATGTGAACACAGCACAAGTGTCCGCGATGAGGTCGCTCTCTCTAAAAAAAGTCCGAGGGCCGATCATCACGCCGTGTCCACCGGCGTCCCCCGGCCCCTCCGCCTTTACCGCAGCTCGCAGTAGCTTTTCTCCGTGTTGCCAACACGGCCCTCCTGCATCGTGCATGTCCTCAGGCACGCTCCAACCAATACCGATCTGTGCACACCGGAGTCAATACATCTAGAAATAAAACACAAGTTTTAGGTATAACGTATTCTAGAAATGTTGAACTTGTGTTGCCTTTAATCAGTGAACTTTATCAAAGTGTCTTTAGGCTTAGGAAACTTTGCGAGATCCACCGTTTTCTTATGTACTGATTTGCCCACTTCACAGCTTATTTAGCTAAGACAAAATCTGTGAACGAGTTGTTCACTCCTTTAGTCCGAAGTAGTGCCTGTTCCAGTCTACTCCTTTAGTCTTAGGCAGTAACTGCTTCAGCACACCACTTCTACCCTGGATAGTGAACACTGTTCGAATCTCTGGCAAACCAGCACATTTACTCATTTATATTTTAGTCTATTTCACATAAGCTTTTAAGATAGTTAGAAGTAGGTACTGTGGATTTTATTTATTACGACCTTGGTTGTAGCGATCATTTTCAATGAATCACTGTATCAAGTTCCTAGTAATCCCATGCAGATATTGCGACCCGTCGGCCGCCAAAGACTCAAAGAGCTTTCTTATCATTTGTTTACATTCACACAGACTGTCAGCATCTTTGGAGACCTTTATCTTTTGTTTATAGATATGAGCTAAGTAGGTGCGTAAGTGTGTACGTTTCGGATTAAAATTTATGGTTCAGTCACTTAAATAAATGTGAAGTAATCTATTTACCTTGCCAACACGCGTCCTACTCTATAGACCAATTATCGATTTTGATCCATGGTTTGATGTTCTCCGCAGCGGCCACTCCTTCATATTTTTTTTGATCTTTCGCCTCCTCTCATATCTTCTATTTGATACCTGTCTTGCCCTAAGTATTTCCTTACTTGAAACGGACCCTTGAATGTTGGTAGTAGCTTCTTGCTCCGCCCATCGTTATTTTGACTTTGGATTTTAACGAGTACCTACTAGATCACCCTCATGATACGATTTTGCTTTGGCGCGGCTTTGATCGAATCGTTTTTTCTGCGATATTGCGTTCTTATTTATATTCTCAGATGCATCTTTACGTAATTTGGTCACGTCAATAGTATGCCCATGAACATCTCCTAGCTCAGGTCCCAAACTGTCACTACCTATGTAGTCTATAGCCCAAGAACACTTCACAAGGAACGGCCTTTATCGTTTTATGGTAAGTACTGTTTATTGCTTGTTGTAATGGCGGTATACATTCATTCCAATGTTCCTCATCTAAATCAGCTCCCATAGTTTTCATAGATTCCAATATAGTCTTACTAAATCTTTCGACTTGGCCGTTAGAACGGGGCATGCCCGTAGCGATCGTGTGTAACCTAATATTTTTAGAAATACAATATTCATTAAACATTTTCGATGTAAAAGCCGATCCAGCATCCGTGATAAGTCTCCGAGGATTACCGAATATTTTGGAAATATTTCCTAGTCCATTGATTACATTACTAGACTCCGTATTAGGTACCGCCGTAATAAATACAAATTTTGTAAAAGAATCTACTATAACTAACAAATATTGATTGTTATTTTGCGTAGTGACAAAAGGAAGTGAATATAAGATGTTGCAAGATAATAATACAAGTACTAGTGCGAATCTAATAGGCGAGTTTTTTCGTGACTAAATACATAAGAGTACTTCATCAAAATGTAGCAGGTATCTTGAGTAAACGTTTTAATTTAGAAATAGAATTATCTAACCTAGCCGTACAAAATACTGAACCTGACGTTATTTGCTTGACCGAAACATTTATTGATAAGGGTAATGAGTGTCTAATTAAAATGTCTGATTATGATTTGGCAGCTTCTTATTGTAGACATATTAAACAAAAACGTGGAGGTGTTGCAATTTTTATTAAACGCGGCATGAACTACAAAGAATTGTCCTTTCTGAATGAACACAGTTCCGATAAACACTTTGAATGTTGCGGCTTGGAAATACCTTCACATAATATTTTCATAATAGCTCTATATAGAACGCCAAACTCAGATTTTTCTTTGTTTATAATAAAACTCACTGCAGTACTATTTTATATAAACAATAAATTTAAAAGGAAATAAAATATCCTTATAGGCGATATAAATGTAAACACATTGCAACCAGACAAAAAAGCTAAAGATCTTGAGGAACTTGTTGCAAATTATAACTTAATTTTCCATATAACTGATCCTACGCGGCAGAACACATGCATTGATCATATCATAAGTAATATCCCACATGCCAAAGGTGAGCTTTTGCACTGGGATATATCTGACCACAATACAGCACAAATGTTAAGCGTCCCTGTCAAACATAAGGAAGTTCTTCAACATTATTTTGTTTTTAAAAGGGACTATAGTTTAGAAAACATTCTAAAATTCAAGGAATGTTTGTCTAATCTTTCCTTCTCAGAAGTTTATGGTCAAATTGATATTAACTCAGCCTATGAATCTTTTCAAGAATTGTTCCTTTTATTTTACAAGTTATGTTTCCCTAAAGTTAGAATTAAAATGACAAACAAATGTAAAAAAACTACCTGGATAACTAAAGGTCTAAGAATTAGCAGTAAACGTAAACGCTTATTACGTTTTATATATTACAAGAATAAGTCAGAACGTAACAAGATGGTATATAAAAAATACAGTAAATTACTAAGATGTTGTATCACTAGTTCTATTAGAGCATCAAATGACAAAATACTAAAGTATTCAAAAAATAAAAGTAAAGCTGCGTGGACACTTATAAAGCAAGAATCAGAAATTGCTAGTAAACTATCATTAATAACGAATTTAAATATAGATAATAAAATGGAAGACAACCCAAAAAAAATTGCGGACTCGTTTAATAACTATTGGATTGACTTAACAAATCAACAGAGCGATAGTGTAAGGGAGACATGCAAAGCTAACACGTGCGATAGTCTGTTCCTTCGGCCATACGGCTACATTGACATACAAAAAATTATACTTTCCCTAAACAACACAGGAGCAGTCGGGCATGACGAGATCTCGACTAAAATTCTAAAGGCTTGCTCAGGGGAAATAACTCCTGTATTGACATACTTAATTAATTTGTCATTTTCAGAAGGCAGCTTCCCAGAGTTGTTAAAGTCTGTGATTGTTAAGCCCCTTCATAAAAAAGGCGATAGCTCGAAAGCAGATAATTATAGACCTATTAGTCTTATACCAATAATTTCTAAAGATTTGAAAAAGCTATGCAAAACCGTCTCATGGAATTTATCGGTAAACATCAGATTCTAAAGAAAGAACTATACGGGTTTCAAAAAAGGAAATCGACCACTCTTGCATGCTTCAATCTTGTAAAAAATATTATTGATGAAGTAGATATGGGAAAACGAGTGTCCGTAATCTTCTTCGATATGTCGAAGGCTTTTGATTTTGTGTCTCATAGATTATTGCTTTCAAAGTTGGAACGATATGGCATTCGAGGACCGGCCCTTAGCTGGCTGGAAACTTACATAGTGGGCAGAAAGCAATGTGTTGAAATTTCAAGTATGAGTAGAAATAAAGAACTAGAGGGAATAAGATCTCTTTCAAAATGCAACAACTCAGGTGTACCACAAGGAAGCGTTTTGGGACCTCCTTTATTTTTATTATATATTAATGATCTCCCTGAACACACACACAATCCTTGCACATTATTTGCGGATGACATTTCTATCATAATTACGTCACCAATGAATACCGACATTAACAATTACAGGATTGACATTAATAACACAATTAAATCTACAATATCTTGGTTAAACTATAATAATTTGCATGTAAATATTAATAAAACAAAAATTGTTCAATTCAGGACATAAGGTCGCAAGCGGGATAAACTTGACATTAATCATAACGGACAACCTCTAGTACAGACAGAGGAAACCATTTTTCTGGGAATAGCACTGGACGGCTGCTTCTCTTGGAAACCACACGTAAAAAAGGTTTGCAACAAATTAAACAAATTCGTTTACGTCCTCTACACACTGCGAAAGACCTCGTCGCTGAGTACTATGTTGACTGCATATCATGGCTGTGTTGCATCGACTTTACAATACGGCCTTATACTGTGGGGTAATTCAACAGATGTGGATAAAGCCTTCAGGGTACAAAAAAAATGTATCCGCGCCATTTGTGGCATTCCACCATGGGAATCCTGTAAACCGTTGTTCTTAAAGTTAAAACTCCTTACATTACCCAGTATGTATATTTTAGAATGCGCTAAATTTGTTCGACAGCACTTTTACTTGTTTAAAAAGGCTGAAGACCGTTGCCCTCGAAAAGTAAGAGATCCAGATAGAATAGTTCTGCCTAGAGCGCCAAGGACTTCTCTATTTAAAAAGAACTCTTATAGTATTTGTGGACTAATCTATAACAAAATACCAAAGGACTTCAAAGAGCTAACTAATAATTTATTTTTTATAAAGTTAAAATTATGGCTGCGGGAAAAACGTTTTTATTCTATTAATGAATTTATAAATAATGTCAATTATTAATGTAATCTAAATTAAGGTCACTATAATTAATATTAATCTTTTGTTTATTTATTGATTTCTTTTGTGTACTATTCGGGAAACGTGCTGCTAATATAGATAATGTTCTTAGTACGAATTTGAAGGCCATTTAAAAGTTTCCACATGTAATTTTTCTATTAATGAATTTATGCATAATTTTAATGATTGATCTATTCTAGAATATTAATGTAACTATATATAATGAATATTGTATGTTTGTGAATTAGGAATCTCAACTGACTTTAAGACCAAAATGTACCAATACTTATTGCAAATAAATAAATTATTATTCCCTTTATTTAACTTTTGTACAAATTATTTACATTTTTAAATATTTCTTATAAAAAAACAATATAAAAACATTTAAAAATATAAAAAATTGTTGCCCGCCGGTATCGGGAACAGAGTCCAAGCTACCGGTGGTCAGGGCTCCAGAGAGAGAAACCTCCTAACAATACGAGCCGTGTCCAGGAGTACTGCTTTCTGTATCAAGCCCTTGATCCAGCTGCCTAACGAGAGCCTCCTCAGGTATTCATCGAGGCTCTTAGCAATTAAGCCATGGGCTGATACGACTATCGGCACAATGATCGCTGAGTCCACATCCCACATGTCGACAACCTCGCGAGCCAAGTCAAGATATTTTATTTGCTTATCTTTCTCGGCTTTCACGAGGTTCTCATCATGCGGGACCGTTATGTCAACAATCATTGCGCGCCGCTCTGATCGATCCACCACCACTATATCAGGCTTATTGGCTAAAATAGTCCTGTCAGTGATGATGGATTGATCCCAGTACAATGTGATATTGCCATTTTCGAGAACTGGGTCGGGCACATACCTATAGTACGGCACTTCTGATTCCACAAGTCTGTATTTTAGAGCAAGTTGCTGATGGATAATCCTGGCTACAAGGTTGTGTCTATGCAAGTTAGCCAAACGAGAACACCCGGAGATAATGTGACGGATTGATTCACCTGGACGGTGGCATGCCCGACATATGTCAACCGTGCCGTCCTTCACAATAAATCTCCGGTAGTTATTCGTCATCATAACTTCATCCATAATTGCACAGACAAAACCTTCGGTTTCTCCGAAGAGGTCCCTGGAACGTAGCCAGGCTACGGACGCTGACAGGTCTACATCGGGCCCGTGCAGGGCCCGGAAAAAGCGTCCGTGAAGCTCCTTACTCTGCCATACCTCCCTGCGGTCGTTAGTGTCAAGCACTACAGGTTTGCGCCAGTTCTCTTTAGCCAAGGAGAGCGGGCTCACCCCGCTCTCCTTGGCTAAAGAGAACTGGCGGACAAGGGCCTCAGCCCTTGTCCACCGCGACCACATCTCGATGCATCCCCACGTCGGCTTCTAGGAAATATTCCCTGAGACTGCATATCTCGCGATTGTGGAGAGTCTTAGCGTTTAAAAAGCCTCGACCCCCACACTTCCGCGGGATATACAGTCTCATAACCGAAGAACGTGGGTGATGCATTCGATATGCCGTCAACAATGTACGGACCTTCCTATCCAGGGCGTCTAGTTCTGTTTGAGTCCATTTCAGTATGCCGAAAGAGTACATCAAAACCGGCATGACCCAACCGTTGAAGGCACGCACCTTATTTCCGCCTGCTAAAAGACTATTAAATACTTTTTTCAGGCGGCCAAAGAAGCGTTCCTTCAACGATTGCTTCATGTCAGCAACATTGATGCCCAGCGCTTCCGACATACCCAAATACTTATAGGTTTCGGTTGCTGAGAGGGATCTAAGATTTATGGAATCCGAGAGCTGGGTTCCCACAGATTCCACAATCTCCCCTCGTTTTACATGCATGACCGCACATTTGTCCACACCAAATTCCATCCTGATGGCGCTACTGAAAGTTTCAGTTACCTTCAGTAGCTCCATCAGTTGCAAATCGTTGGGGGCAAAGAGTTTCAGGTCATCCATGTAAAGGAGGTGAGATACAACTTGACCACCTCTCCTCAACCGATAGCCTAGACCTGAATCCTCCAGCAGCGTGCTAAGAGGATTCAAGGCTAAGCAGAACCAAAGTGGACTCAAACTGTCGCCCTGAAATATACCTCGCTCTATCCTTATCGGCTCGCTATTCCTCTGGATTTGCCGACATCCTGGATAGCGAAGGACTGTCCTCCATTGTCCCATACACGACATCAGGAAGGTGCGCAGAGTTGCATCTACTTTATACAACTCTAGCACCCTCATGAGCCATGTATGTGGCACGGAGTCATAGGCCTTCTTATAATCTATCCAACATGTCGACAGATCCCTTCGGGAACGGCGAACCTGTTGGCTAATGGCCATATCAATGAGGAGTAGCTCCTTAGTACCGCGGGACCCGGTCCTACATCCATTTTGAGATGCGGACATGATAGAATTATCATCAATGTGTTTGTTAATTTTAGCTCTCAAAATGGATGTAAGAACTTTATAGACTGTCGGAAGACAGTTAATCGGTCTATAATTTTTAGGCTCCGCAGTACTACCCGATTTATGGAGCAGGTGGGTTATACCTGTTGTCAGGAACTCGGGCAGCGACCCTGACTCTAAGGCTGACTGGAACAGGGTTGCCAGGCGAGCCAAAAATTGTGCAGCCCATCCGGCCCTGGAGATTTCCAGTTAGGCAACGGACGGACTGCACGAACTACGTCTTGGGGGCAGATGGTGATTGCCCCCATTTCTTGTACTGGATCGCACGCCCGCTCGACCTCCCGGATCCATTCATCCTCGGTATGGCTAACAGGCACCGACCAGATGCTGCGCCAAAATGAACACATGGCATCATCATCCGGCAGGGGCGTGTCAGCCACACCTTGGTCCGGTCGCTCCCAAGCCCTATAAACCCACCTTTCATCTCTTTGGAATGTGCGATTCTGAGTGTCGGTCCACCCGCCGTTTATACCTACGAATACGGTTTGCCCATGCATACACTTTCTGCTTCAGGAAGTCGATGCGCTCTGTGACACGGGACATGTAGTCTCGAGGACTGATATCAGTCACCGAGAACGCCCGCCTCACAAAACGCATCACTCTAGGGCGTGTATTGCCCTCCCTGAAGCAGATCAGTTTGCCGATGAGTGCTCTGGCCCCACCAATACGTCGTTCAATCCTGTACTGCCATGCTGGTACGGCTGGCTTAGGTCGTGTAGCTCTGTCATCAGAAAATTTGACGTGAGCTACACGACATGCCGCTACAGCCGCACAATACAGGATTGAATGAGCATCGATGAGGTCTTCGCAGTTATCAAAATAGTTTGACAACTGCGAATCCAGAACAGCCACCAGCGCCCTATTTTTGTTATGCATGGGCAAACGAGGTATGCGTGGCCTAAGGTCGGCTGGCATGAATCGATATTCCCGAATCGCACCTTCCAAAGCACTCCTCATTTCCTCATTGCACTGGGTACTTACATTAGTAACCATGTCATCACTTACGTCGTTATTGCGATTTGGTATTATGGTAGACTGTGGTGGAACCACAGCCTGCGACGGCGTGGCAATGACATGGCTACTCTGCATTTCAGTCCGCAAGCGATCAAGTACGGTGTCATCCAACATACGATTACGCTGGATGACTCGCACCTGATCCGACAGTCGTTGCGCCGACACGTTGACAGCTGGCTCAAGCACCTGAAACAGAGAGAGCATCCGAACACGGTACGCGGTCAGGTTGTTTCCTCCCTCTGTAGCCCCATAATATGCGCGCATGACATTCTCGTTTATGGAATGAGTCCATCGCATGCGCGACACATTTCCACCGGCAGCGGGGACCCTGTTCGGGGCCGGTTGGCCTCGAGGTCCCAAGCTCGCTGGTGGCTGTCCTCTTCCTCGTCGTCGAGGCGATGGTGGTGGTGGTGTCGACGGCGGGGAGAAAAACTTGTCGCTCGAGCTCGACGCAACTGCAGCGACCGGTGACACGATGCTCACGGATGTGGTGCGTCCCGGCGGCTGCGAGGCGGAGCTGCGCGACGAGCCCGGAGATGGTGGGTGTGCCTGTTGTTTGGCTCGGCTTCTGGTCAGCATCTTAATAGTATGACGTTTTATGGCATTGATTTTCTTTTAGGTATTTTCATTTTTCGAATATTCCGGTGGTTTCGTTTAATGTTGATAAAGTTTTTGTTTTTGTCTTCTCATTATTTTGTTATTTAAACCGTTTTGTTGAAGAAATATGGTAAAAATATTAAATTAAATTGGTTTTAGAAAATTTTATGTCACGTCAATTTGACATCCGAGCCACAGATTATTATTCTCATTTATTCATTTTTATGCATAGTCTTTATATTTTTACATATTTTTTCAAAACACAAAAAATAAAAAATAAAACAATTTAAAAATATAAAAAATAGGTTTCCGCCGGTGTCGGGAGCAGGGTCCAAGCTACCGGTGGTTAGGGCTCCAGAGACAGGAACCTCCTCACAATGCGAGCCGTATCGAGGAGTACTGCCTTCTGAATCAGGCCCTTGATCCAACTGCCTAAGGAGAGCCTCGAAAGATGTTCGTCGAGGCTCTTGGCTATAAGGCCATTGGCCGTCACGACAATCGGCACAATGATAGCCGAGTTCACATTCCACATGTCGACAACCTCGTGTGCCAAGTCGAGATACTTTATTTGTTTCTCTTTCTCAGCTTTCACGAGGTTCTCGTCATGCGGGATGGTCACATCAATTATCATTACGCGGCGCGCTGATCGGTCTATCACCACTATGTCAGGCTTATTGGCGACAATAGTCCTGTCAGTGATGATAGACCGATCCCAGTACAGCGTGACATGGTCTTTCTCGAGAACTGGGTTATTATTATTTCCTTTATTCAATTATATACATATAAATTACATTTTTAAATATTTCTAAACAAATTAATATTAAAAAAAAACATTTAAAAATATAAAAAATAGTGGTCCGCCGGTATCGGGAGCAGGGTCCAAGCTACCGGTGGTTAGGGCTCCAGAGACAGGAACCAAATTATTATTATTATTATTAAAGGCCCTAGATGGTCTAAGTGTAGGATGTGGAACGGCTGCGCATATTTTGGTATCGAATATAACTCGCCTTCTTTTGGCCCGCCCTTACACTTATAATAGACACAGTACAAACAATTTTTGATGTATTTTTTTACTATATGCCGTAAGCGTGGAAACCAATACTTGCATGATATTCTTTCTACCGTCTGGTCAACTGAAAAATGACCAAGGTCATTGTGGTTGTATTTAATTATTTGCCATATACACTTTTTAGGCACGACCCAACGACGACCTTGACTGGTACGTCGGTACACTTTGTTACCCAGAAATTCATATTTATCAAATTTTTCTTTATTTTTGTACATTTCACCTAATGCTAGGATTTCTCGAATGGTTTCTATATGAGAGTCTTGCAACTGAACGGAAAGCAACCAGTCGGCTTCGGTTATGGACATAACTACCTCAGCCTCCGATTTTTCTCCAGAATCCAGTGGATTCCTGCTCAGAGCGTCCACATGCTGCATCCGACTACCTTCTCTATGAATAACGTCGAACGAATACTCTTGTGTAGACAAAACCCAACGAGATATTCTGGGAATGATATCTTTCTTTGTCAGTGCGTGACGTACTGCATTACAGTCGGTCACTATACGAAAATGAGTGCCTAGTCGATAATGCCTAAACTTTTCTAAAGATTGTACTATTGCCAATAATTGAAGTTCAAACGAACTTGAATTATTGGCAATCGTACAATCTAAAAAGCACGGCACAATTCTTAATAATTTTACGAAAATAGCTAATAAGGCCAAGGAATTGACGAAGTTTAACTGTTTTGGGGGTAGGGAATTCTTTTACTGCTTTTACTTTATTTTCGCTAGGTTTGAGACCTTCGAAATTTACTCGGTACCCTAGAAACTCTATTTCTCTTTTAAGAAAGTGACATTTCTTTAAATTAATTGTAAGACCGTTTTCCTTAAAAATGCGGAGTAACTTTTCAATAAGAATAATATTATCTTCTGCCGTTTTACTTATAAGTAAAATATCGTCAAGGTAATCTATACTAATATTATAAAGCTGAAGAGTTTATTTGTTTGTTTGAACGCGCTAATCTGAGGAACTACTGGTTCGAATTGAAAAATTCTTTTAGTTTTGGATAGCTTATATATTGAGGAAGGCTATAGGCTATATATCATCACGCTACAATCAATAGGAGCTGATCATCAATGAAAAGTGTTGCAAAAACGGGGAAAATTTATTATCTTTGAGAGCTTCCGTTGCGTGCGCTGGTTAACCGGTTTAAGTTGCACCAAAATGATGTATGAGGGAATTATTCCCCTTAAAAATGTCTAAAAAAAAGTCCGCGACAGCACATGCCTATCTTTTAAGGTTGACAAATAATAACCATTTTTATGATTTTAAAATTTGGTCAAAAATAGTGCTTTATTTGCAAAGGTACTTTTACCGACATAGTATTAATCCTTATCAAAATAAATATGTTAGTCATCTTTAGCACTCAATTGTGACCAAAATTGTCCTTTACACCATTCAATTTAGATGAATATCTTAGGAGATATCACTGTTTTAAAATAACTCCGCATCAAAATAATGAACCGCGCGCGCTGCGTGGCGGGCGTTCATGTTGTTGGGAAAACCAATGTGATTAGATTCAATGCACAAATATTCTGCGTAACTTGAGACGGTTTTAGTTTTTGTTTCATTGTAATCAGTGCTCTCTATCAAAAGATTTATGAATTTAAAGTGTTCAAGAAGAACTTACCATCATTGTGTAAGATACATGCAACGACATCTATTGCACCAAAATAGTACTAATTAATAAAAATGTGCTCACAAGATAACTTTCAAATCGGTTGACCAGCTTAATAAAAAAGTTCTTATAGCAAAAAGTACTCTAGATTAGTCTACATGACACCTTTAACCCTGTAGAGTGTGTGTTCGATCGCTTTACATGCGTTATATTTTAACGGTTTAATTTCGTGCTCGATAGATGGCGCTATTAATTTCACTCCATTTTCTGAGTCGTAATAATATCCTTGCTTTGTATAGAATCCATCTCTTAGTATTATATAATTGCATAGCACATGTGTAAGTACTATGTGTACTATGTAAAGCAACCATTTACATTTGTTTATCTTTCATTGACTTGAATGTGGCTTTTTGGCTGAGAGAATGTCACGCTCACTCAAATTTCTCGCTGATGGTGGCGTGTGTGTCGGGTCATTTGGTTCCCTTCAATATGGTTGAGTTGAACGGCGCTGAGCCATGCGTCATGTTCGTGAACGGGCGCTGTCAGTTGGGACTGAGCTGCCACGGTTTATTTTAATTACTTTATTTTGAAATTGTTGATTATTTTAATTTTTCACTCTGTACGCTCTTAACCCGTAATGTTCAAGTTTTAAGAGTAGGGTTTCACGGTTTACGCAATCAAATGCTTTCGAGAGGTCACAGAAAATTCCTATGGCATCTTGTGCCTCTTCCCACGCAGTAAATATGTGTTTTAATAAGGTGACACCGGCGTCAGTCGTACAACGTCCTTTGGTGAAACCATACTGTTTCTCATGCAAGATTTTATTGGTGTTAAAGTGGTTGAGCATTTGATTAAGCATTACCTTTTCAAACACCTTGCTGAAAACCGGCAATACGGATACGGGTCTATAGTTATTGGTGTCTTTACTGTCCCCGGACTTGAAAAGTGGTATTACCTTGCTGTATTTCATAAGGTCCGGGAAGACTCCTTGGTCCACACACAAATTAAATATTAAGGCCAAGTACGGTGCTATAGTCTCAATAATGGCTTGACAAACTTTAATTGACATACCCCATAGATCCTCGGTTAATTTGACTTTGATTTCTTTAAAAGCTTTAATGACTGCTATGGGGTTTATATGTTTAAATTGAAACTCAACCGGACAGGCTGAAACGTTCGCTCTTAATAAATCAATAGAAAACAAGGGTGAGGAATTTAAGGTTTCAGTAGTTTTAAGTGGGATACTAGTGAAGAAATCTACAAATTCTTGAGCAACTTCATTTTTAGAGCTAAGAAGACCACGTGAAGTCTCTAGAGTGATATCATTATTATATTTTTTATTTCTGTTAGTTTCACTATTGATGATCTTCCAAACCGTCTTTATTTTATTATCGGCGGATTTAATCTTGTTGCTAATGAATAAGGCTTTAGCTACCTTACAGGAGTTTTTAAAAAAATTTGAGTAAGTTGTAACATATTTATTAAAAGTTTCTGAGTTGATGTAAGGCTTAAGGCCGTACAACTCAAACAATCGTTCCCTACTTTTCCTAATACCCTTAGTTGCCCAGTCACTGAACATAAACTTTGGGCAAATAGATTTGGTTTTCATTTTTAATGTATTATTGAACTCTGTGTAAACTACCGAAAAGAATTCCTCATAAAATTGATTAACATTTTCAATAATATGGCTCGGAATGCCTAAATTACTAATTAAGTTATTTTTAAATTTATTCAAATTACTGGGTGTTATTAGTCTAGATTTTATCTGGATTCTTTGTAATGGTGTGTAGGACTCGAAAGCAACGGTTTGCCCGCTGTGATCAGAAGGAAGGTAATATACAATGGATTTATCTAAGTAATCGCAGCAACAAAACACATTATCAATACATGTAGCAGTATTTGTAGTAATTCGAGTTGGTTCCGAAAACACGTTTGACAAATTAAATGATTTAAAAAGATCTAAGAATCTACTGCTATTCGAATTTTTGTCTAAAATATTAACATTAAAGTCACCACAGATAACTAATGATTTATTACCAGTTGCAAGTTTTGCTAAAGCATCTTCCATTACTGACTCAAATATAGAGTAGTTTTGATAATTTGGGGGTCTGTAAACGCACACTATTACATGCTTATCCAGCTCAACACAAGACAGCTCAATACTATGTTCAACCGATAGATCAACAATGTCATTACGAGTCTTAAATTTAATACAATTTTTAACTAAGATTAATGAACCCCCACGAATCTTAGCTTTCCGGTTAAAGCAACTGCCCACACTGTAATTTGCGTAATTTATAAGCATTTCATATTCTTTTAACCAATGTTCAGTGAAACAAACAATTTCAAACTTTGTTTTTTCTAAAAACAATTCAATTTCTAGTTGCTTTGAAGAGAAACCTTGAATATTTTGATGAAATAACTGCATGGAATTCTGCTTAGCCCCTTTTTTACATTTAGCTATTTGAGAGCAAGAAGGTACATTGTTGTTGTTCGGTGTAACATTAATGTTTCTGGTATCTTCTGTTGTCTTACTAACTAGTTTAAATGAGCATCCGGAGTGATCCCCAAGTCTCCCATGCCATTACAAGACAATGAGATCCTAGTACTAGTGGACCCCACTCGAGAATCTTCTAAAGTTACACATGGATCCTCCCCGTAATTGTAAAAATAATTATTAGTATTAGTACTAATAGTCGCAGTGTGAATAATATAACTAAACATAGACATACTACTTATGTCTGAGTGAATATTATAAACTAATAGCCTAGCTATTTTGTGTCTACAACTAATAGGTAGATACACTTTACCCCGTGTCGACTTAAGTTTACCAACAAAGCTGTTGATATCAAGAAATACAAGCCTGTCACTATAGTGACCTACTAAGAAATGAAGATGCTTATTCAACATGTGAATGTAATTGTTTTTCCTGTTTGACAATTTTTCGAAGTATGGGAAAGCACACAATATTATTTTACGGCAATTCAACTTTAACAACTCAGTTACACTATCTGTGATGTCTTGTTTTTTAATTTTTAAACTATTTCCTATAAATATTGTTAAATCAGTATTAGCATTGTAAACATTTCTAATTACTGATGCCATTATCTGTTTGTATGTTGACCCTGGCATACAGTGATTTTGGTTGGAACAACTCAGTTTATTACTTACTAATTTACCTACACCTCTTCCTATACTGTCTGAGAACATTATTGAGTAAGAACATTCATGACTATCATAAATCTCAGGCTGTACCACGTGCAAATAATTTTGTGGAATACTAGTTATTTCTTGGTTGAGTATAGAGTCCGGAGACAAATTCAAATCCTGGGACGGGTCTTCCATTACCTCAGGCTGGACAGTATCTTGGTTCTCAACCGTCTGACAACTACATTGACACATTACCAGTTCATTTGCCGCAAGAATATGTTCCCTAATTTGGTTCTGAGAACTCACATATCTACTAGAAAGGGAACTGAGTCCTGAAGTACCTGTATTTCAGACTGCAAATGCTGAGTATCAATTTCATAAATTTTTATGCTGTCTTCTAATTTTATTTGGTAATTATTTAACTTATTAAGCAAATCAACACGCTCTTTCCTCAGTGGAATATATTTGGAAAAGTGTTTGTGTTGTTTCCTAAATTGATAATATTTTTTAATTATTCTATTCAGTTTTGCATATTTTTTTAATTTCTTGTTGCTAACTGTATATTTCTGCTTCATTATGGAATCTTCAGTCAGATCAATAGTTATTAAGGAAGAGGGGTTATAATTACTATTTAATAATTCATTATATAAGAGGTTTGTTTCTTTAGCCTGAGTACATTCTTTTTTTTTCTGTAACACTAATATAGAAATATTGGCATGAATTAACTCATCTTCTAGGTCCCTAATTTTACATAAAGCCTCCTCATATAAGTTACTACAATTATTGAAACCATCCGTGACTGCCTTAAGTTGATCCCGTTCATCAACAACGTCCAAGTATTGCTGATGTAGGTCTACTAGCTCCCGTTTTAAGCTTGAGTTTTTGCCATTAATCTTATCGACTTCCACCTCACTCTCTTCTCTCTCCTGTAACAGTTGTTGGACTTGGAGGTTTGATTCTTTAAGTTCGTGGAGAGCCGTTCTCAATTTAAGCTCCATATCCTGAGCAGTAGCCTTACGGGTCATCACAGGCATGATTTCAGGGTTGGTAACTGAAAATTAGAAGTAAAGAAACGGTGAGAACTAATAGAATAGACCAAATAAAGAAAAGTTTGCGGTGAAAGGGGAAAGAAAAAATAAATTAAAAAAAAAAAAACAGAGAAAAGTCTTTAGTTATGAAATTAAATGAGGTAGGCTGCTATATTTACTTCATACGATTATCTATATATTCAATGTATCTAATCGAATGTTAACTTTCACTGGTTTTATTGTCTTAGGATTTTACTTTTTCTTATGTGGGTACCTTGCTCAGGAAATAAAAATTAAACTTAGTTACTTTATTGAGATATTAATTACTTCAAGACAATAATGATCGTAAATCATTTATGAATTAATATTGAAAAGATCGATATAAAAAGAAAAAAAAAAAAAACAGTTATGGAATTGTCAACAAAGCGATTCAGAACCAGTAAAAGGTAATAAATCGGCAAAAAATTACACAAAATTTTTGAATGGATGTGTTAACGAGTTAAAGTGACGTTTGTGTACTGTTATTAAATAAAAGTAAACAATACTTCCCCTGAATTATCCGATTACAGCCGTGGTTAGAACGTCAGCTGTTGTTTTAGGTTACCGGTAACGTTGTAATACCAAAAACTGTATTAATTATCAGGAAAACAATTCTCCTGAGTATTTACGCATTTATAATACGTTTGCACAAATAATTACACCCTAATATAACTTATTTACTAATTAAATTAAATTTTAAAATACGGATAAAAAAATTTACATGTCACTCGGGCAGTGTTGCCCTTGATTCTGTCTACAGCATTCTACCTTTGCATCTTCTTCAACTGGCGAAAGCAAAGCGCGGAAAAAAAGCAAATTAAATCATAGTTTCCTAATAATTCCTGACAAAATACTTTCCGTTCTAATATTTTATTTCTGCGAAAGTGTATTGAAAAACGTCGTTTGATACGCGTGGGGATTTATAATTGCAGTTCTCGGCTCCATAACACCCTCGCTTGCAGCTCGGGTGTTAATTCCGCGCTCGAATGCAATAACAAAGTTTCCCCACTTATATCAAAATGTACTATTAACTTATATAAATACTAATCTAATGAACTTTCTACTTTAATCTCTCAAAATTTCTAAAAAAAGAAGAAGAAAGAAGTTCTAAAGAAAGTAGTTACCAGATATGATGTTTGGGGGCGCTAGTAGCGCGATTACTCAAATTCAAACCATTTATTTCCATTACAGGCACTAATGACAAACAAAAAAAAAAGCTCAGCTGCAGTCACAGTCACAAGGCATAATAACTTGAGAAAGTACTGTATTTGCACATTCCAAAGCGTAGATCTCTATGGAGAAGAATGGGCAAGAAACTCCATGGACACTCTTTTTAATCAAAATATTGTTACAAAATCTTGGTTACATCATTCACGTTGGGATTATACATATATGTGAGAACGATGTAGAAAGACGTGTACATTAAGGAAACTTGCGCTCAGTTTAGTGAAATCGTATTTAAACGATAGACATCAGCAAGTACAAATAAATGGTGTCAATTCAATGGGTTTAAAAGTAAGTATAGGTGTACCACAAGGTTCGATATTAGGTCCTTTCCTCTTTTTGGTATATATTAATGATCTACCCCATTTATTTACAAACCAACCACAAATGGTGTTATTCGCTGACGATACTTCCTTAATATTTAAGATAAACAGACGTGCCACAAATCTCGACGACGTAAATAACGCCTTAATGCAGGTCCATAATTGGTTCACCGCAAATAATTTAGTATTAAATGGGAAAAAAACGAAGTGCATAAGATTTGCTCTACCGAATGTTAAAAGTAGTGATAGTGACATAGTATTGAATCAAGAGAAACTGCAATTCGTCGAAAATACTGTTTTCCTGGGGATCACGCTCGACTCAAGGCTACAATGGGGTCCGCATATAACATCTCTTGCAGGACGGCTGAGTTCAGCAGCATATGCTGTTAGAAAAATCCGCCAATTTACTGATGCAGACACCGCGAGGCTAGTCTATTTTAGTTATTTTCATAGTATTATGTCATACGGTATTTTACTATGGGGACGGGCTGCAGACATTGAGTCTATATTTATTCTGCAGAAAAGAGCCATCAGAGCCATATATGATCTACGTAGGCGCGATTCTCTAAGGGAACTGTTTAAAGAAATTAACATCATGACAGTACCTTGTCAATACATCTATGAAAACATCATGTACGTTAGGAAAAATCTGCATTTGTTTAGTAAAAGAGGTGACAGACACCACTATAATACTAGAAACAGGGACCAACTAGTACAGCCAGGTTTCAGGCTAGCTAAAGTAGACTCAACTTTCATGGGGTACTGTTTAAAATGTTATAATAAAATACCTCCCCACATTCAACAACTGAATGAGACAAAATTTAAATCTTGTATAAAACGCACACTATGTAGGCAAGCATATTATAAGTTAGGGGATTACATCGATGATAAAAATGCTTGGCTCAATGCTGGTCCTGCTCCACAACGATAGGGGCAAACTAATCAGAAGCTCATGTGAAATTATTGTGGAAGCTGCAGAAGATTGTAAAAATATCTTTGCATTGTATAGATTCAATCTCTTAGTATTATATAACTGCATAGCACATGTGTGAGTACTATGTACTGTAAAGCTACCATTTACATTTAGTTATCCTTCATTGACTCGAATGTGCCCTGGTGGCTGAGAGAATGTCAGGCTCACTCAAATGTCTCGCTGATAGTGGCGGGTGTGTTGGGTCGTTTAGTTCCCTTCAATATGGTTGAGCTGAATGGAGCTGATGCATGCGTCATGTTCGTGAACGGGCGCTGTCAGTTGGGACTGGTCATCTCTTAGCTGCCACGGTTTATTTTAATTACTTTGTTTTTAAATTGTTGATAGTTATAATCTTTTACTCTGGACGCTCTTAATGTGCACGTCTTTCTACATCGTTCTCACATATATGTGTAATCTCAACATGAATGATGTAACCAAGATCTTGTAACAATATTTTGATTGAAAAGAGTGTCCATGGAGTTTCTTGCCCATTCTTCTCCATAGAGATCTACGCTTTGGAATGGGCAACTACAGTACTTTCACAAGTTATTATGCCTTGTGTCTGTGACTGTAGCTTCGTCTTTGTTTTTCTGACTTTCAAAAGTGCCTGCGAAGGTCTAATTGAAATAAACGCTTTGAGTTTGAGTTTGAGTTTGAGTATACAGCCTACTATGAAAAAAAGAAAATTCATTTTTTTTTAATTTAGAACACATTACCATGTTAATTTGTTCATAAAAATAAATATTTGTTTTAAATAATCATTTTTATCTATGATATTCTATTTATAAATACAATTTAAATACTCGAAAAATACTTAATCCGTAAAGACGCATATCTCTTTGCCGGGATTAAAAAAAAACAATCACCGCCGACTATATGTAAAGTCATTGAACCCTTTAGACTTATCTGTGCAAATGTTTATTTCCGCACGTGTGCGGAAAAATATTAAAAATCGCACGCGTGTGAAATACATTGCATGTTGAACCTAATCGTAGTGCGATTAGAACCAGCTTTCGAGAAAGTGTATTGAAAATTAATTTTCCGTCTCGTGAGCAGTTTTTTTTTATTTTAAACAAAATGCAGTTGGAAGCCTGGCGCATTTCAGCTGGGACACTGTGACAAGCTATTTGTCTCCACAAGAGATAGATCTTCTTTTATCTTGCTGGCGACCTTCAACTCTTAAAACTTACACACCTATTTGGGGTACGTGGTTTTTGTGGTGTAGTCAAAATAATGTAAATTTCCGTACACAAAAACCGACAGATTGTTGGATCTTTGTTCATATTTAGAGGGTAGATGATTTTTATTTTGTCATCCGCTTTTCACGACTACCGTCGTTTTGAATCGCGGCCGACACTCGTGCAAACTCCGCGCCAACGATTCGGTTGGCTAGTTGGCTTGCGTGATCAAACAGTATCGGTCACGTCTTTTTTATTGAGAAACTCTACCGTGAATAAGACAAGTTCAACAAATTTTCCTATTTTCCTACACTGCCGTGCAGTATCTATTGTGTGAGACGTTCTCGCAGTGCTGTGCCAATTTAGATGGTGTTTTTGGAACGTTCAGTGCCCTCGCTCGCCTTCGCTTTCGAAACCAGGGGCCTTAGTCTGCTATTGCAATAGTGTCAGAATGGTCTATCATTGATTTAATAAGGCCCCGCGCAGACGAATAACCCTTTGTACGCACGTCAAACGAGTTTCGAACGCGCTTCAATACGCCGCGGCCGTGGGCTAGGGGCCTTATTAAATCAATGATAGACATGACACTATTGCAATAGCAGACTAAGGCCCCAGGACTTTTGCCGTGCAAGGCTCTCGTGAAGAAACGTACGAGTGGAAGTTTGAGGTAGGTGGCATACTGGATTATCTACCTATTTACGAGCAAAGATCCATTTTCCAAACTTGACCTAATTATGTTGACACAGCAATGTTTTATTAATTAATGGTCCTTCAAAAAAAGAAAACAATTTCTTACCAGCCTTCTACAGTCATACTCAACATTTTGGTCATTCGAGCCGGATATAATTAACTTATTTAAATTATTTCATTGCATATTTAAAATCTAAAAATGTCGCAATCAGAAGTAACTGCTCCGAGTGCTCCAATTCCTACTAAAAAGGAATTAGAAACTATTCGAAACATTAACAAATGTCTTGCTAAAAAGCAACGTATTTATTCGCAATTGCAACAAGTGTTTGATTTATCCAATAAAATTGAGAACCATCCATCCTTCCCCCAAGGAAATGTTCCTATTGCGTGCCTCAGAGATAACACTACTACGTGAATCATTCGAAAGTATTTGTGTAGAAATATATGAAATGCGATTAACTATAACGCCTGAAGCAGTTCTCAGACAGCGATTTGGTCAGCTTCGATGACTTATTCTTTCGCGCTCGATCGCACACGATCAAAATGGCGGACGTTCCGCCATGCAGTCACGTAGACACGAAAGATAAAAACGGCGACATTCGACCACGTTTACCGAAGCTCGAGTTGTTCATATTTGATGGGAATATTGAGAACTTCACCACATTTTATGAAACATTTTGCTCTTTGATGCACAATCAAACGAGTATTTCAAGCATAGATAAATTTCCTTATTTGTTGTCATGCACAAAAGGGTCCGCACTTAGCATTGTAAAGAGTGTGCCGATTACTTCAAGTAATTGCGACGTAGTGTGGCAGTCCTTGCTTGATAAATATCAAGACAATAGGATGCTCGTAGGTAAATACCTAGATAAGATGCTCAACTTTCCTGCGCTCAAATCTGAATCTCCAGTCAATTTAAATAATTTTATTGAGACCTTCGATCATTCTTATCGCGCTATAAATGCTTTAAATATCGAGCACTTATCTATGTACTGTGTCATATAGCATTGAGGGGATTAGACCCCAACACAAGAAAAACATTCGAACACAGTATCGATCAAAAGACCATACCTACGTATGATCAGTTAATGTCCCACGTGCATAATCAAATAAAAATATTGGAACATTCTCAATATCATTCTAGTTCAACTATTCCGCAAGGTAGGAATCCTACTCTGAACACATGCAATAAAAAGTCGAGTGAAACCTTTAAGAGGAAGGCATTTTCTTCGCAAACGCAATCTAACAATAAGCCAAAGAGTTTTAATTGCTTACATTGTGGTCAAAATCACATGATTTTTCGTTGTGTTCAATTCCGTGAATTGACTCCTGCGCAACGAGTCAGCCGTGCTGACCATTTGAAATTGTGCCACAACTGCCTTAAGCAAAACCGTCTTCCGATTGTCAGAGCGAATTTAGATGTTTCACGTGTAATCAGCGTCACCATGCATTACTGCACCTTGACTCTAAAGGCAGTCCTGCTACGCGATCCATTACTGCGCATAATAGCAACGCAGAGCCGACAGCTGTAAGTACTCACACATTGCACGCTAAAACATGGCACTCGTCCAGCGGTAACAATATGAAGAGCTATATGGTCCTACTAGGTACGGCTATAGTCAATGTTATAGATTCGTTTGGTAATCAGCAAGCTTGTCGAGTTCTTATCGACTCAGGCGCTCAATCGAATTTTTGACTTTGAATTGTTTAGAACGGCTAGGGTTGTCGCGTCAAAAATGTCCGTTTAATATTTTTGGTTTAGCCGGAAGAAGTGTCAAAAACATTGGCATGACTTCGTGCACTATTAAGCCGAGACATTGCGATAGCCCATCGTTTAATATCGATGCTATAATTTTACAACGGATCACTTCCGATTTGCCTACGGTGGAAATTTCCGAAGAAGTTTCTATGCATTACAAAA
The DNA here is from genome assembly GCA_947578425.1 of Eugnorisma glareosa. NCBI lineage: Eukaryota > Metazoa > Arthropoda > Insecta > Lepidoptera > Noctuidae > Eugnorisma > Eugnorisma glareosa. Next base: position 423,200 of record OX387957.1, on the reverse strand, counting down.
ACCTTTTGTTAGCAGATCCCTACTTCTATAAAAAATCTTCTGTAGACATTATTCTTGCAGGTGACATATTCCCTGACATTTACGACGGTATTAAAATTATTGTCGGCCCTACACTACCCACTGCACTTAGTAGTGTTTTCAGGTTCGTATTGTGTGGGAAAGTTGAGGTACCGTGTACTTCCGATGATGTCACTAACATTGCAACGTCTTGCAATTTCGTGTCGTACACCATAGTGACACCATCAACAATCAACTCAAATTATTTTGGGAAATAGAGGAGTCACCGCGCGACATCCCTATCAGCCCAGATGACAGGCTTGCCGAGGAGATATACTCATTACGGCATTATAGGGACGATAGCGGTAGGTATGTTTCACCTATCCTAATGGACCCGAAGTGCGCCGCCCTCGGCGAGTCTTATAACCACGCCGTGCGTAGGCTACATCACCTTTTTTTTTTTTTTTTTTCGGATGGGATATCATCAAATGACTCCTCCCGCTCTGGGCTGAGCAGGAGGGAGTGTCAGACTTTTACTGACTAAAACCCATCCATGTTCCTTCATCGCCCTTTGTGTTCCGGGGCCACGGTATCTCTTTCGAACAGTCCCGCAGCCCCGGCAGGCATCAGCCCTTGCGGACCCCTTCCTGTTGCTGACATCTCTTTGAGGCGCGCGTGGAACACGAACGCGCCGTCGACACGGCCTGTCGTCAAAAGACGGACGGACGGCGAGCTAGCCCATAGCTCGCCGTCCACAAGCCCGCGCCTACGGTGGCCGGGGGCCACCACGTGGCCCCCGATGCCCGGTACGTCTCCCGCGGCGGCTGGGACGTGAGGCTCTCTCCCTCTCACGTTCCGCCGCCTCCTTCGCTAGCATGACTGCTTCGCAGAAGGAGGCGACGGCGTCCCATTCCGTCTCGCTCCGGACCATGGAATGAACCAAGGCCGGACGCGAGAGGTCGCCGCCGCCGATCGCCGCTACGAGGACACGGCGGTGCTCCGCCCACGCGGGGCAGACCTCCACCGTGTGCTCCACCGTGTCCTCCGGTCGATCCTCACAGTGGTAACACCCGGGCGTTTCCTCCCGCCCGATCCGGTGCAGGTACCTCCCGAAACAACCGTGTCCGGTGAGGACCTGCGTCAGGCGGAAGGTGAGGACGCCGTGGCGCCTCTCAAGCCACTCCTCAAAGAGGGGCCTTATCGCCACTATTGTGGCGTGCCCTGCACGGGGTTGCGACAGTCGTTCTCTCCATGTCGCCATGAGATCACGCCGGAAGTCTGTCCGCTGAGCGGCAATTTGCCGCGGCAGCGGAGTTTCCCCCCGGCGTATAGCCTCCGCGCGCCATTCGTGCAGGCGCGCGAGGATTATTGCCTCTAGATCCCATGGCGGCAATCCGGCAAGGAGGCTCGCCGCCTCGCGGGAGATCGTGCGGTAACCACGGACCAGCCTTACGGCTACCACCTTTTGGGGCACGTTCAGGTAGTGGGCGGCCCGCAGCCTCAAGGAACGCGCCCACACCGGGGCCCCGTAATGGGCCATGGACCGCAGGATCCCCGCGTAGAGCCTCCGGCAGGAGGCGTTTGGACCCCCCAGGTTGGGCAGGAGCCGCTTGAAGGCAGCTCCGGCCCGTTCCAGTTTTGGGGCCAAACGTCGGAAGTGCTCCACGAAGTTCCACCGGCTGTCGAGGACGAGTCCTAGGTACTTCAACGTCGACTCGACGCCGATGGAAACCCCTCCTACCATCAGCAAGCATCCCGGCGGTGGCGCATTCCGAGGCCCATGAAAACACATGGCCTCAGACTTGTGCAGCGCCACCTCGAGACCCAGTTGCCGGATCCGCTCAACGACTATCGCAACCACGCGTGTCATTACTTCGGCCGCCGCCTCGTGCGACCTGCCCTGTGCCAGCACCAGCGTGTCGTCAGCGTAGCATACTACGTTGACGCCGTCAGGGAGGTCGACGCGCAGCACCCAGTCGTAACCGATGTTCCACAGGGGCGGTCCCAGAACCGATCCCTGTGGAACACCGCACGACATCTCTCGCCGGTTCCACTCTCCGCTGCGACCGGGGTAGATGACGGCCCTGTCCGTCAGGTAGTCCTCGACCACACGACAGAGATAGGTCGGCACCCGGTGATACCGGAGTGCCTCCCTAATGCAGCTCCAGGGCATGGAGTTGAAGGCGTTGGCGATGTCGAGAGACACCGCCAAGACAACCCCACCCCGGGATACCGCATCCCCCGTCGTGAGTGCCCTCACGCGCATGATGGCGTCCACCGTAGAGCGCCCCTTGCGGAAACCAAATTGGTGTTCCGCAAGATCCGGCCCCATCCCCGAAAGGTGCTCGGCGAGGCGGTTTGCAATTACTCTTTCAAAGAGCTTGCCCACCTCGTCGAGCAGCACAACGGGCCGGTATGCGGACGGAGAGTCCGCAGGGCGCCCAGGCTTCCGAATGAGGACCAGCTTTCCTGTCTTCCAACGAAGCGGGAACTGGCCTCTCTCCAAGCATGCGCTTAAGAGCCCCTCTAGTCGAGGCCCGAGAGCCTCCGAGGCCAGGACCCAGGCTTTGCCAGGCAAGCCGTCGGGTCCCGGGGCGGTATTTTTGGCCTTGAGCCTACGTACCGCCACTCTCAGGTCTACCCCAGCCACAGTCGGAATGTCGTCGTCGTCATCTTCATGGTCCGCTTCAGACACCGCAAGCTGCGGAGCCATAGGCGGGGGGGGATGTTCCCCTCGCAAAGGGAACAGAGCGCTCACCACGTCCTCCACGAGCTCAGGCCGGAGACTCTGCGTCAGTGGAGGGGCCCAGGTGCGGAGTTTATCCCGCACCATCTTGTAAGGGCGCCCCCACGGATATCTGTCGAGAGTCCCCAGCATCTCCTCGCAGGCCAGATCCCTGGCCCGCAGGACAGCCTCCCGGAGGGCTTGCCCACCGGTGCTTGCGGTCTTCGCCGCTCTGTACCCCTCATATAGCTCCGCCTCAATGGCTGCCGCATTCGGTGGGCGAATGCGGAGCCTGCGATGTCTGGCGTACAGGTGCCGCGCAGCGACGCACGCCTCGCGCAGAGACGTCAGCTCTCGCGACCACCAGTACACCTGACGCCGGGCGCTTCCTGGCCGGACTCGGGGCATTGCCACGTCGCATATGTCGGACATGGCCTCCTGGAACCACCCTGCCTCATTGTTAACGTCGGCAGGCCTGCCCGGTGATGTCACCCAGGCCTGCACGATCGAGGCTTCCAGGAGGAGCTCCCGGTCCAGCTGCTTCAGCGCCCAACGCGGACCACTCGGGGCCTGTTGGACCGGCGCGCTTGAGGTCTGGGTGGAGACGTCGAACCGGATATACCGGTGGTCGGAATAGGTCTCCACCTCCTCCATGACACGCCAGTCAATGACACGCGGTGACAGAGCGGGGCTAGCGAACGAAATGTCCACCACCGACTCGCCCCGCATCCGCACACACGTGGGGACAGAACCCCGATTTAGTACGACCAGGCCTGTTTCCAGAGCCCAGTCCTCTACCATCCTTCCCCGCACGTCTGTGCAACGAGAACCCCAAGCCAAGTTCTTGGCATTGAAGTCCCCGAGGACAAGCACGGGGAGCGAATGGTTTCCGACGACGACACTCAACTCTGCAAGAGAGTTGTGGAACTCGGCGAGAGTCCGGTTCGGGGAGAAGTAGACTCCCACCACGACTATCCCCCCGAACCGTGCTGCTACGCACCCCTGACCCCTCCTGACATTTTCAAGGGTCGGGGTGCCGGCGGCAGCCGACGAAACTATTGTTACTGAGCCGCTATGGTCCGCCACCCAGTCTTCCCTGGGCAGCACGAAATAGGGCTCAGCGACCACAGCGATGTTAATCGACCACTGCGCCATGCTCTGGAGCAACAGATCCTGAGCGCAGGCGCAGTGGTTGATGTTCGCTTGGAGGAAGCGTAATGGGGCCGTTATTGGCATTCCATTACCGCTTCCTCCTCTCGGGCCTCTGTAGGCGGGCTTGGCGCTGTGGTGGTAGCGACAGTGGCAACAGCAGCGGCGGCGGTTGCGGCCGCGGCGGTGGCGACGGTGGCGGTGGCGGCGGGGGGCCTTCCCTTGCCTCTGGTGGCCTTAGTGGGTGGAGCGCAGGCCTTGCTCCCAGCCCGGTGATCGGCCGGCTTGCCAGCCGCCGCACATGCACCGCAGTGCGGCGCGGCGCAGCAAGTCACGGACACGTGACCGGGCTGACCGCAGCGGAAACATAGGCCGCTGCGGTCAACCTCCGAGGCGCATTGTACTGACACGTGGTGTCCCACGTGGCAGCGATAGCACCTCAGAGGTCTGGGCTCCAGCAGCTTCACCTGCGCTGAGACCCAGCCCACCAGTAGCCTTCGGCCCTCCACTATTGTTTTGGCCGCCGTCACCGGGCAGCTTACCGTAACGGTTCGCATCCCCGTGAGATCCGGACGTAGGGCGCCCGCCCTGACCTGCTCGGCAGGGCACCCCCCAGACCTGGCGACGGCGGTCACCACCTCCTCCTCGGTCACCGAGTCGTCCAGACCCAGAATGCACAGGTCTGCGCATCTAACGGGCCTGGACACTCGGGCCTCGTCCGCGTTTAGGGACGCTCTGAGCTTTTCAGCCAGAGCGTCAGCGGACGAGCCGCTGGTTTCGCCGGGGATCTCCAGCATACGAGCCCCCGTTGCAGTGACTCTAAGCCGGAGGCCCCCAGTGATCCCAAGCTCACCGAGATCCACCGTCTCCTTAGCCTTTGCCAGCAAGTCGCGGTAGGACACGCCCCTCTTTTCCGCATCCGGCTGTAGTGTTATCACTACAGCTGCGGTCTTCGGGGCACGGAGCCTAGCCGCGACCTTTCGCGCCCTGTGCTGGCGCTGCCGCTCCTCATTCCGGGCCTTTTTGGCCGCCTTTCGCCCCCTCTGTTTCTCCCCGACCACCTGCCATCCGGCTTCAGCCGAGGGAGGTGTAGGGGGCTGGGGGGGCGGTGGCAGCGGCGGCTGCTGACGCGCCGCAGGCGCTGGCCCACTCGCCGTAGGCACCGGTGCCGGCTTTGGCGCTGGCACGGGCACCGGCACTGGCGCCGGCACCGGCGCTGGCACACCCGCTTGTGCAGCCGCCTTGCCCTTCCTCCTAGGCGCCTTCTTAGCCGGCGGTTTCTCCGTTGCCGGCTTTCCAGGAGGGGGCATCGCAGCCCTGCCGGAGGGCCGACCGGATGGCCCCGGTCCGGGCACAGTAGCCGCAGCAGCCGCGTACGAAACCGCACCCGGGCTTGCGGCCGCCCTGCCCGCACCCAGGGAGGGGCGCAGGACAATTCCCTCCAGGACGGAGAATCGCGCCTGGAAGGAAGCCAGCTCCTGCCGAACCAGGTTCAGAACCTGTTTCTCCACCGGCACGGGCTGACTTTGCCGCTGCTGTTGCTGCTGGTGGCCCCCCTTCTGAGGCGCCACGCGGGTGCTAACATCACGCAGACTGGCCAGGTCTGCTTGGAGCTTAGTGTTCTCCTGTTGAAGAAGCTCCGTGGCGGCCGTTAGGCGGGCCACCTCCTCCCGCAGCTTGGCCACTTCATCCCCCTCTAATGTAGGAGATGAAGAAGGCCCCGCAAAGTTGGCCTCTGCTGCCGCCATGATAGAGGCGGAAGCCACGGGTATGGCCCTGAGTTTTGAAGAAGTCTTCATCTTCAGGGCCACGCCCCTTATCGCAGCTTCCACTTCCTTCACGAACCTGGCCTTACGCTCCGCTTCGGAGCCGCCAGGTGCGCCTGCCTCGTCGGCAGACGGGGGGGCAGTATTGCCCGGGGGGCGCCCCTCCTCGGCAAGCTTTGCCGACCCGTCTGACCTCCCAGAGGGAGCAAGCCCCCTCCCCTTGCCCCGGATCCCGCCACGCTTGTTGGTGGGGATCTTTCGGGCCGAGGCCTCCTCCTCTCCAGATGACGACCCCCGGTCGCCATCCCGCCGGGACCGCTTGCGGAAGAACTTATTGTTCTCCACAGCAGTCCCGGCCCCCACGCGCTGGGAGCTCTCTGAGCCTCCCGCGCTCACATCACTGGATGCGACGTCGGACTCCGACGGCGCATCCCTCCTCTCCTCTTCCTTGCCGTTTCCGGCGGTGTTGGTTTTTTGAATTTTACTATCCATAATTGAACCCACGAGAATGGGGGAAATAAAAGTCCATCTGGGCAGAGACCCCTGTACCCAGATAAGCAGATTTTGATATTTATTACTCGCCAGGGGGCCTGCAGTTACCCTGGCGAGGGTGAGCACTAGCGACTGATTTGTTCCATGGGAACACCCGTCAGCCATACATCCCCTCGCGGTGCGCCGCCACTTGGGATTCGGGGTAACTTTTTATAGAGGTTTTCTACCTCGCGGTCCGGGCGGTTAAGCCAAGACCCTCGGTCCCTATCGAAGTCGCGAGACGTGATCCACGGCACTTCGATGGTGGGATTACGATATCGACGGTGACAGAGGAGGACGCATCCTTCTCTGTCTGCTCGGAGGCAGGGTAAGTGCACACCGAGCCCGCCCTTACTCCTCTGCTATGCCCTCTGCTTTTCAGAGGGTCACGCAGAGGAACGCACCTTTGGTCCATATTGGACCCCACCCATGTCAGAATAATTAGCCGCGGCAGTAACACTCCCCGAGGGATAAGAGGAAATTCTAATTTCCTCTCATTCAGGCTACATCACCTGGAGCGACGTTTCGCTCGATTGCCCGAATTACGTTTGCCCTACGTAGACTTCATGCGCGAGTATGAACAGTTAGGTCATATGAAACCGTATGTAGATACAGAACCGAGTAGGTATATCATATCACACCACTGTGTGGTAAAGGCATCCAGTACCACCACACCTCTGCGAGTGGTATTTGATGGCTCAGCGGCTACTTCAAGCGGTGTGTCACTTAATGACACATTACTTACAGGCAGAAAACTCCATCATGACATTTTGAAAATTATTTTCAACTTTCGTTTGTATGACGTTTGTTTTACCGCTGACATAGTTAAATTCTATAGGAATGTCCTAATTCATCCCACTGAGCGTACTTATCAGCACATTCTTTGGAGGGAATCGCCTTCGCATGAAATGAAAACCTCGTAGGTTCTTCTTACAAATACCTACGGGTTGCGATCGTCTGGTTTTGTCGTTGTTCGCTCGTTACAACAGCTGGCGAGCGATGAGGATAAGCGACATCCTCAAGTTGCTCATGCAAGGATGTTTTGTTGATGACGTTTTGTGGTCGACACAGAACCTCTCAGACGCCTGTACGTTACAGGACGAGCTCGTAGCTCTTTTGAAGTTAGGCTGTTTTGATCTTCGTAAATGGGCGAGTAATTCCCCTGAATTACTGTGTAGGATCGGTGCTGATCAGGCAGTGGCTATAAACTTCAGTGATGATGACACCGTGTGCTCATCGCTGATGGTTTTAGGTAGTGGCTGCCGACTAGTGCCGACCGTCGACTGTTTCTCATTCGATTATAACATGACGGATAGCACCTATACAAAACGGCCAGTGCTAAAACTGCTTGCTAGCATTTTTTATCCGGTTGGGTTTTTATCTCCGTTCACATTTCTAGCTAAATGCATCATGCAAGATTTGTGGAAGTTGAGTCTGGGTTGGGATGACCCCCTTCCGGTTGATTGGCGTGATAAGGGTCGGTCTTCATCTCGTCATTGTCAAGTCTTTCGTCAATAACAATCGAACGGCTATTAACTATTACCTAAATTCTGCGATGTACATTTAATTGCTTTTTGTGACGCATCGACCCGTGGTTACGCGGCATGCATATATGTACGTAGTGTTGACCCAAACAATGAAGTGAAAACTAGACTGCTTATGAATAAAGGTAAGGTCGCACCGATCAAGCCGCTCTCGATACCTACACTCGAGCTTATGGCTGCCGTGTTATTGTCAAAACTGGTTTTGTTCGTTCAACAAAATATTAATAACCTAAACTTTCAGGTAACTGCGTTGACGGACTCCAGTGTCGCACTCGCATGGTTACTGACCCCTCCCTACAAACTTCAAACTTTTGTTTCAAGTCGTGTCTCTCAAGTATTGGAGGTAGTTCCGTCGAACAGCTGGTATCACGTGCGGAGCGAAAACAACGCCGCTGACGTTTGTTCGCGCGGCGCCATGCCCTGCCACTCAGCTCGTGGCTGATTATGAACTCTGGCTGCATGGTCCCGCATGGCTATCTGATGACGTTCATCAATGGCCAATCAGTACTTATATCAGTAACAATCAGTACTTATATTTACAAACTTTGAACATAAAGATATGTATACAACAGTAGAAGAACTCGGGTTTTCTGATCACAGTAGCACAATTTTACACCTAAACCGGGTAGGTTTAGGTGTAAAATTGTGCTACAACAAACAAAACAAATTACGTGGCAAAGAAAAGGCGATATGACTATAAAAATATGTTACAATTTAAATCTAAATTACAGGAAATTAACTGGAACGATATAATAAAATCTGAAAATAAAATTAACGAAAATTATGAAGCATTTAACGACACACTAATAAATATTCTAAACCAATGTATGCCACTACAACCAGTTAAACTAAAAACAAAATATAATAAATACTGGCTCTCTAAAGGTATAAAAAACTCTTGCAAAAACAAACGATTATTGAAGATTCTAATAACTAAAACACAAAATCCCATACTAACAAAGTATTACAAAAAATATGAAAAAACATTAAAGAAGGCTGTAGTGACAGCGAAAAAACAACAGTTTAAAAATAAAATGATAAAATCAAATAACAAAGTAAAAACAATGTGGGGAATCATCAATGAACGAACGAAAAAAAAAAAAAAAACCGATAAAATTAATATAAGTCTACAAACAAATAAAAATATAACTTCAGAGCCCAAGGAGGTAGCTGGCATCTTTAACCATTTCTTTGCTTCTATCGGAGAAACTAACAAGAACACAACTGGCAGCAAGCCGAAAGGTACCCCAGTGACCACTACAACAGAAAATAGTATCTTTCTAAGTCCAGTAGATCCTTATGAAGTAAACTCAATAATAAAAAACTTAAAAAATAAATCGAGCTATGGTGTTGATGAGTTGCCACCTACCTTATTCAGAAAATGCGCAGATGAACTAACTCTGCCATTCTACAAGTTAATTAACCAATCATTTGAAGAAGGTGTTTTTCCTAATCTCTTAAAAAAAGGCGTAATTAAACCAATACATAAGAAAAATGCAAAAACTGACCCAAATAACTACCGTCCCATTGCCCTCTTACCTACAGCATCAAAAATATTTGAAAAAGCCATGTGCAATCGAGTGTACGCATTTTGTGAAAAATATAATATATTTAACGATTGTCAAAATGGTTTTCGTAAAAATCGATCGACAATATTGGCAATTTATAAATACATACAAGAAGCACTTAATATTATTAACAACAAAAAATATGCCATAGGACTACTTCTCGATATGACAAAGGCCTACGATAAAGTACAATTCGACATATTGTTAAACAAGTTACACAGCATAGGGATTCGCGGTAAATGCCATGAATGGTTCACGTCTTATCTTCAAAACAGAGAACAACAAGTAGAAATAGAGTTTTTTTAGCCACAATACTAATGAAATAAAATTATTCCGGTCCGACAATATACCAATCAATGCTTCAATCCCACAAGGAAGCGTAGTAGGCTGTTTTCTATTCCTCGTATACATCAATGACCTTCCTAATCACATCAATGAACCTTGTGTCCTTTTTGCAGATGATATATCTATTCTTACCTCATGCGAAAACAATATCAACATAAATAATAAATTAAATTCAATACTTAATGCCACAACAAACTGGATGACACAACATAATCTTGAAATTAATTATAATAAGACCAAAATAATGACATTTCACCCCCGACAAAAAGTACCTATAAATATAAACTTTAGCTTCAAAGACTCCAAATTAGAAGTAGTCGACAAATTCACCCTATTAGGCCTAGATATAGACACACATATTAATTGGAAGGCTCATATTCAAAAATTAAGATCGAAATTGTCTAGGTTTTCTTACGCACTCCGTGAGATCAAAAAAACTACAGACCTCAAAACTGCGCTAGTCATGTACTACGCGTATGCCTACGCATGGCTCAAATACGGTGTCATACTATGGGGCAATAGTACAGACGTGCCCACATTACTCACCCTACAGAAAAAGTTAGTAAGAATTTTAGTTAATATTGAAGAGATAGATAGTTGTAAACCACACTTTCAAGAACTCAAAATCCTCACACTACCCCGCCTATATATTTTTGAAATTTGTAAATTTGTACGCAGATATCCGGAATTCTACATTAAAAGAGAAGAACTACAAAGTAATATTAAACTAAGACATAAACATAGACTACACATACCTACATCTCGACTCAATACTCAATACTTTATTGCATTCCATAATGTGTACATAAATATAACAGTTGGTATGTTAAAACATCGAATCAATTATGGACCCTGTCGGGCACAGCAAAGTTAATTTTAAATAGGAGAGAGGATGAAGGCGCTAGGGACTAGTAAAATTACATGAAATATAAACTAATAAAATAAAAATGTTGATAATATGCGAGATTATTTTTTATAATTGTTGAAATTTATCGCTGAAATAATCGTCAATAGTGTAGTAGCTTTTGGTTATCAGGAATTGTTTTAATTTATTGATAAAGATATTATTTTTACTTATACTTTTGATACATTCTGGTAGCTTATTGTATATTTTAATGGACATGACAAATGCACTAGAAGAGTGCATTTTTAATCGTGAAGTGGGTATGTTTAATCTGCTTTCATGTCTAAGTGCAATTTTTGTTTGGATATCTCCTCTTTTGGTATAGAATTGCGGATATTTTCGTACAAATTTACAAATTTCAAGTATGTAGAGGCAGGGCAGGGTTAATATTTTTAGGTTTTTAAAGTGAGGTTTACATGAGTCTGTATCTTTGATATTTGTTAAAATTCTAATCATTTTTTTCTGGAGAGTGAATAATGTAGGCGCGTCTGTACTATTTCCCCACAAGATAACTCCATAATTAAGCCTCGCAAATGCGTACGCGTAATAAGTGACCAGTGCTGTTTTGAGGTCTGTTGTCTTCTTGATTTCTCGGAGAGCATATGAGAACTTGGATAATTTTGTTCTTACTTTTTGAATATGTGATTTCCAATCTATGTGTGAATCGATGTCCAGGCCTAAAAGGGTGAATTTATTTACTGCTTCTAATTTTGATCCATTGTATTTGAAACTTATGCTTAAAGGTATTTTTTGTCGGGGGTGGAAAGTTATTAGCTTTGTCTTATTGTAGTTAATTTCAAGATTGTGATCGTTCATACGACTCAAAATACATTCCTCAAGTACGTATGCCATGTCAATAAAATTATATAATAAATTACCTGAAGAAATTAGAAGCATCACAAGATATGGTGGCTTTATGAAAAAGTTAAAACTATTTTTATTAGAAAAAATATACTATAATATAAATGAATACTTAACTGATAAAATATAAATGTTAACAATAATTTTAAATATTTACTTTTAATATTATTAAGGGTAAAATGGTTATTAATTTTACACTTTGAAGTAAATATTATTATAATTAATTATTTTACCTGCCAACAGATTAAGTGCCATAAACTAATATAATAATTAAATATAAATTGATCTCAATAATTATATATAAATATCTACTATAATACAGTGCTCTGTCCAGATTTATAAATAAATATGTACAATAAAATAATACTATTGATCTCAGTTTTATATAATATTGATAATTATAATGATGTTACTTTATGTTACTGCTATTTCTATAATTGTTATCGTGTAGTTGTACCAAGTATGTTACTCTGTTATAATTATGTGTTACCCTTCATTTGTAAATAATAAGTAGAAAATAAATGGTTGTTTATTATTAACTACTTAATATTTTATCTTAATATTGTATATTTGCTGTGCCCTAACAGGGTCGGTTAACAGAAAAGACGGACATTTTGGAACTGAAGACAAACGTTGATACATTTTCCTTGACATCTCAAAATGTACCTAATGATTTTTGAGAAACGTTTTTTGAAAAATACTCTTCGTTCAACAGGTTGCAACGTATCGTCGCTTGGTGTTTGCGATTTGCTAAAAATTGTAGGTTCCCTAAGAACGAGCGTTCTGTTGGTCCGATCTCAACTCAAGAGTTGAATGCGTCCCACGACGTTATTATAAAATGTACACAAGAAACCTACTTTTGTAGCGATATTACTCAGATAAAAAATAATAAATTTGTTTCGTCACTTAGGAAGCTATCACCCTTCGTCGATGCCCATGGTTTCCTCAGGGTGGGGGGTAGAATGTCGCTAGCAGACTTACCCTACATTAGCAGGCACCCCTTGTTGTTACCTAAAAGGTGTCACATAACAACTTTAATAATAGAACATTTTCACAATGTTTACCTACATGTAGGACCTCGTTCATTGCAAGGAATTTTGTGCAAACGATATTGGATCGTATCCGCTCGCAGTATAATTCGTAGTGTGTTATCTAAATGCATCGTATGCTTTAAATGCAACCCTACTTCAATCCAACCGTACATGGGTACGTTACCTGCTGAAAGATTAAAACCTAATAAGACAACTCGTTCTATTGAATGCAAAAATATTCCTCCTACGGCAGCTTCGATGGGCGGACTGTGGGAAGCCGGTATCAAGTCGGCCAAGCGCCATCTCATCCGTGCAGTAGGTGACAAGGCACTTACATTTGAAGAGCTCACCACTGTCTTCTGTAAAATCGAAGCTGTAATGAACTCGCGTCCGTTGTGCCCGTTATCTGACCATCCTGATGAATTCGAAACTTTATCGCCTGGACATTTTTGAGTAGGTCAAAGCTTACTCGCCGTGCCCGAGTACGGTCTTCAAGACGTAGCTACAAACCGACTGTCACGTTAGCAGTGTTTGCAGAAAATCTCCCAAACGGCGACTCTTCATGACACTCATCTTTGGCCACGAACAGTCAACATCCCCATATACTTTGACAACAATACGTTATTTTGATCGAATCTCAAACATGCAGTTCATCCGAGACGAATGGAAACTCATCGTGTATTACGACATGAACCCTTACTGGGACGGTTCGGCAACCTGCGACAAATATCTCAAACAGATACACAGCGTATGTGAAAAAGAAACAAACAAAGCACTATGTGACATCATCCAACTGCAGCTACATCACTCTCATGACGAACTGAAGTACTACAATGGAATGTTACTGAGCCAGCATTTTGAAGAACGCACACGACGGCGGCGAGGCCTCATCGACGGTGTGGGCTACGTTGCCAACAGTTTATTTTGAGTTCTAGATCAACGTTTCGCCGACCAATACAAGCAAGATATTGCTCTTATAAAAGGAAATGAAAATCACTTAGCACTCTTGTGGAAAAACCAGACCTCAGTAGTAGAAGCAGAATACAATTTACTCAAGAGAACTGAAGAGTCAATCAATCGGCAACACAAGGCCATCAATCAAATCGGCGGCGGCGACCTCTCGCTTCCGGCCTTGGTTCTATCCATGGTCCGGAGCGAGACGGAATGGGACGCCGTCACCTCCTTCTGCGAAACAGTCATGCTAGCGAAGGAGGTGGCGGAACGTGAGAGGGAGAGAACCTCACGTCCCAGCCGCCGCGGGAGACGCACCGGGCGTCGGGGGCCACGTGGTGGCCCCCGGCCACCGTAGGCGCGGGCCTGTGGACGGTGAGCTATGGGCTAGCTCGCCGTCCGTCCGTCTTATGACGACAGGCCGTGTCGACGGCGCGTTCGTGTTCCACGCGCGCCTCAAGGAGAGTCAGCAAACAGGGAGGGGTCCGTAAGGACCGACGCCTGCCAGGGTTGCGGGACTGTTCGAAAGAGATACCGCGGCCCTGGAACACAAAGGGCAAAGGAAGGAACATGGATGGGTTTTAGTCAGTAAAAGTCTGGCCTCCCTCCTGCTCAGCCCAGAGCGGGAGGGGTTATTTGATGATTTCCCATCGGTAAAAAAAAAAAAAAAAAAAAAAAGGCCATCAATCAACATCTAAACAATCTAACGAAGGCAACCAATATGTTGAACAAAAATTTGCAGGAACAAGAAGTAAAGAGCGAGCTAGCACTGTCCACCCTCATAGCTACAAATATGCTCAGGAAGCTAAAATCCATACAAGTCACAATAATCGACACAATAACAGATATTCATCATGGAATGTTTAGCGTCCATTTACTAACGCCGAAACAATTACGAGACCAACTCAGCATAATCTCAGGACAATTATCGCGAGAGTTATCTTTACCGATATAAAACATACAGACAGAACTACCAAAAATGTACCACCTTCTGAAGGTCAAAACAAGGGTAACACAGCAGTACCTCATATTTGAAATTAGAATACCATTGGTCAACAGAGAAAGTTATGATCTGTATCAACTCATATCAATACCACAACAACATGGTAACACTACGGTCGCCGTCGTGCCGATATCAGATTACATCGCAATCAACTTACGCAAAGACACCTATCTAGCAATGACGGCGAAAGAAAGACATACAACAATGTGTCCAATCCGACGAATCTACTCGCCTCTGTCACTCCCGAAAACCTATTTTCCAGTTTAAGTCAGAAGACTGCATGTGTATCAAAGATAAGGGCACAAACAGATGTCTTACAAACATAGCAGAATGCCATAATAATTGGATGGAATTGAACAAAATAAATACTTACCTATATTATTGTTGCGGACAGTGCGCACTTCGTGTCATATGCGAGCATCAGATTACCGCAATACAAATCGCTAATGCCGGGGTCATAGTACTGGATTCAGATTGTGTAATTAAAGGAGAAGACTTTACCGTTTTTACACACAAACTGGGATACTCAGAGATGAAAACTGTGGTTGACTTGGAATGACAACAAATCGCACCTATCAACCATATCATCAACGTCACCATGCCAGAATTTGAAATCAACGTCACTGATCACGAAACCGCATTGAGGCACATCAAAGAACAGATCGAGCAGATGAAATCAGAAAGCGCCTTGAACACAGGAATTTTGAGCCACGATATCCATCAATATTCAGCAATCTACGTGTGGTTGGCAGGCGCTGTACTAGCAGTCGCAGTTTATCTGTGTCGGTGGACATGTCGTCGTCGGCAGAGAAGCGCCAACTTACAGTCGGACTTCGCGACGCAGCCTCCGGCGCTGTCGCTGCGTACACAGCACGAGGCCCCCGTTATCGCTCCGACGCCACGCACTAAAGACTCGAAACAGCCAGGAGAGGCAGTTGAATTTAGAAAATTTTCGAGCTTACTCAGCAGTATCAAGCGCCACAAGAGGACACCTGCATTCGCCACACCGGTGTCCGGTGACAGTGACTAATTCCATTTATGTATAAGAATAGAGTTAATTCATGTTTTGTAACTTGGGTGAAATTATTTATAAGTTTAGCACTTAAGCATTCTGTAACTCATTCTCATCATCCCCTTGCATCTCTCTCGCCCGGGAATATGTACGAGTCATGTATCGTACATGGCACACGCGCATTGCATAGATCAGCACTTTTCCGTCACCTTACACAAATTATATTGTAAAGCGACAGTACACAATCAGCGTTCATAGTCAGCTGTACTCATTCACGCATTATTCATATAGCATTAGTTACGTGGTAGTTAAATATAGTCAATAAATCATCATCTTTGGCTATCCGTGACTTATTATTCAAGCTAACAATCAAGGTGTGTGCGACCCAATCAGCAGCGCATACAACACCTTTTTTTTGCGTAAGTGACTGGACTAATGGACTTGAATTGCAGTTAGGGGGCGCCGTAGACATCTCGCCCAGGGCGCTGGTAGTGCTAAAACCGGCACTGGTGGCCGGTACTAATGAAAAATCATTGCATCACAGACACCAGAAATAAAGAATGCACCTGCCACCTCGTTTCACCGTGCGGTCGGACGAGGTCCCGCCTGAGAGACACGCTACCGGATCGAGGAAGCTGTCCAACAACACGATGCGTTTGGGCCGAACATCGGCCTTAGGATTTTTCACTTTTTTACAATATTCAAGTTTTTGTAACTCGTCTAAAATTGTACATCGAATAAAATAAAACTCGCGCTTTTAAAAATAATGCACTTTTAATCACAGGGCGCAGGCTCCTTATTAGTAACAAAATAAATACCGCAACAACCATACACTGGTACCAACTACTTATCGCTACCGGCGACGCACGCGCCGCCACGGACCGCGCACGACGCTCGTCGCTCCTCGCGCTCGGTACTGTCTGCTCAGGTCATGTCATGTCGCAATACATCCAGTATTGCCCGTCATTAATAATCTAGTTAACAACTTCCCTAATTCCGTAAGAAAAATATCGAAAATACAAAATACCAATAATAGTCTAAATTTAAAAATATGGATATAGTCCGTGACTAGCGACAGCGCCCCGTATTACACACTACGTTATAGTCAGGATTACATGCTTCATGTAATAGTATACTACGAACTAAGCACACATACATACGTATATGTACGGCGCGTGCGCGACACGGGTCGGCACGGCGGAATGTAATGTATCACAGTCGGCGAGCCGGGCTCGACCACACTAACATACGTACAATAAATAGAGTATCATGTTAGAGCTATATACACAATTATACTCCTCGCACTACTTATACTCTACCCCGCAGAAATAAATAGAGAGCGGCCGTCACCGCCGTCACCGCGCTCCGGTGTGCGGGCGACGGGCTTCCTGAGTGCCTAGCGGCGGGCCCGACGTGCCTCCCGAGGGTCTAGCGGCGGGCCCGACGTGCCTCTTGAGTGCCTAGCGGCGGGCCCGACGACGCCGGCGGCGGCGCGGGCCGCGCGCGCGCTAGTGCGCCAGCAGCTGCGACAGGTGCGCCGCGATGGCCGCGGCCGCGTCGCCCGCCAGGATGGTGCGGTGCGTGCCGGCCAGCTGCTGCGTGCGCAGCGCGCCCGCGCACACCTCGCGCAGCCCGTAGTCCTCGCCCAGCGTCACGTAGTTGTCGCGCGCCGTGAACAGCGTGACGGGCGCGCGCAGGCGCCCGGCCGGCTTGTACGTGTCGGCGATCACCAGCTTGCGGTAGAAGGAGTTGGCGGCGGCCGCCAGCGCGTCGGCGCCGTGCGGGCCTGCCGCCGCGCCCACCAGCTCCGTCGTGCGCGCCAGCCGCGCCTCCCAGCTGGGCAGGCGCTCCAGCTCGGCAGACACCTGCGCAGACACTCACGTCACGGACCGGCCCGCGCCCGCGAGCGCGGACACGGCGCCGGTCTCACACTCACCTTGGCGGCGTCCATGTCCTTGAACAGCTGCACGAAGTAAGCGAGCGCGTCGGCCTCGTCGGTCTCGGCCGAGCGCGTGGTGCGCTTCTTCTTGCCGCGCGTGGTGTGCGTGGCGACGTACGCCGGCGAGCCGTCCACCAGCACCAGCCGCGTCTCGCAGCCGGCCTGCAACACAACGGGCTCGTCACTACTGCGCCGCGTCGGCCGAGCGGCCGGCCGAGCGAGCTCAGCGACGCACGCCTACCTGCTCCAGCTGCAGCGCCATCTCGAAGGCGACGCCGGCGCCGAAGGAGTAGCCGAGGATGGTGTAGGGCGCGGCGGGCTGCATGGCGCGCACGTGCGTGACGTAGTGGCGCGCCAGCGCGGCCATGTCGTCCAGCGGCGCGGCCTGCGTGCACTGCAGCCCGTACACGGGCGCGCGCACGGCCGCGGCCACGCCGCGCAGCAGCTCCACCACGCCCTCGATGGGGTGCACCATGAACACGGGCCTGAGCTCGGCGCCGGCGGGAGCGGCGCTGGGCAGCTTCACCAGCACCTGCTTGGGCATGAGCTCGCCCAGCGCCGCGAACTGCACCTGGTCCGTGGCCTCGTCGGCGCCGGCCGCGGGCGCTTCGCCGGCCGCGGCGTCTTCGCCTCCCGCCATGCCGCGCAGCTTTGAGAAGGTTAGGCCGCGGATCTCCTGCACGCCCAGCACGACGTCGTAGCCGCGCTCCAGCGTCTGCTTGATCTCCGCGCCCATGAGCGAGTCCATGCCCAGCTCGGCCAGGTTGGCGGAGTCGGACACCTTGCTGGGGTCCTTGATGCCGAGGATGTTGGCGACGGCGTGCAGCAGGTCCTGCTGCGGCGCGGCGGCGCTGCGGCGCTTGTCGGCCAGCACCATGGACGCCGCCACGGCGTGCGGCAGCGCCAGCAGCGCGCCCAGCGCCTCCATGCACGACGCGATGCGCTGCGGCACCGTGCCGCCCACCACGGTCTCGTCGCCGCCCATGGTCTCCACGATGAGCCCCACCTCCCCGATGGCCCCCCACTGCACGGCCAGGCCCGGCAGCCCGTCGGCCTGGCGCAGCTCCACGATGCGCTCCATGGCGGAGTTGGCGAGCCCGTAGTTGCTCTGGCCAGGGTTGCCGCGCCCGCACGAGACGGACGAGAACACCACGAAGTACTCCAGCTCGGGCGCCAGTTCGCGCGTTGCCGCGTCCAGGATCTTAGTAGCTGCGCGGATCAATCATGTCGTGCGTATAAGGTATTGTAAAATTATTGTTCTAAAGGCATTATTTAGGAAGAAAAAGGAGAAAACATTTGTATGGAGAACCGCAGCCCGTGTTCCCGCGAGGTGTGTTCTCTAATAAAAACATTTTTAGTAAAAAATACAACAAACTTCAAAAAACCAAAACAGTGGCAAATAAGAAGTAGGTGCCTTTGTTTGTTTGATTCACTTTTTTGTCGAAGAATCATCGAAATCAGTTTAAAATTGGCGAAGAAATCGCTGAAAAAAAAACAGACGATCTGATACCCTCCCTCCTCTGGGTGAAAATTGTGTCTTACACATGACGTCACGCACTGCGCAAAACATTGAAATAAAGCAATCGTGACGGTTACGAGCGACCGTCGCGTACAAGAAGCAGAGATCGTGACTCACCATCAATCTTGGGCTTGGCGACGGCCTGGAAGTCGGCGGGCGTCTGCTTGTCGAGGAAGGCGTCGCGCAGCACGGCGGCCAGGTTGAAGACGCCGCCCACCGCGCCCAGCGCCGCCGCCTCGCGCAGCAGCGCGCGCGCGCCGGCCGGCGCCGTGGCGTCGCTCGTGGACACGCACACGCGCACGCCGGCCTCGCGCCAGCGCCGCACGCACCACGCCTGGTAGCCCGTGCGCACGCCGCCGCGCGAGTTCAGCACCAGCCGCGTGGCGCCGCGCTTCACCAGCCACTGCGCCAGCTCCAGCCCGAACCCGCCCATGCCGCCTGCCGCCGAGAGAAAAGTGTTACGAGTTGCCGAACGTGACTGATCACTGGGCCTAGTGCCACTCTTTGTGACTGACGAAACATAAGCGGTCGCTTAAAGTACCTCCAATTCCGGACCTTTATCACCAGATGGCGCTAGTTCAGTATCAGTACAAACTGTAAGTAGTTGGGGGGGGGCTCACTGACCGACGAGCACGTAGCTCTTGGCGGGATGCATGTAGGTGCGCGGGATGGCGGACACCAGCTTGCTGGCGGGCCTGGCGCCCGCGGCCTCCTCGTCGCGCACGCGCAGCACCACCTTGCCGATGTGCTTGCCCGTCGCCATGTACCTGCGACACGACATACCGTGACAAACTTTTGTAAGTTGCCCAACGAAAATAAGTCTACCTACTACTTTAGTAAAAATTAAAAGGTGGGTATATAAATGTTTCTCGTCGAAAGTGGGCATTGTCGGCTAGACCAACAATAGTGTAAATATGAAGAAAAGAACAAACTGACTCGCACACGAGGTTCCATAAAAATGCAAAAAAAAAACAAACATTAATAATTGAACAGTTTTGCGCGCGGCTCCAAATATATTATATATAAGTAAAGCGCCACACGACGGTACAAGGATAAGTGTATGTTTTGAAAGTGGAAGAGAATGTTGGCGCATCTTAAGGTGGATGCGCAAGGGTAGCCCGCGAAATTTAAATTTTCTTACGTTTATTGCAATTTTCAGGTCAGTGTCAGGTTGTATGTTGATGAAAATATGAATCGCGCCAGTAACACGTATGAACAGTACCTGAAAATTGCAATAACGTAAGAAAATTTAAATATCAGAGCCAATATTGTCAGCAGCATGAGAACTCTCAGACTGCACCCTATGAATAGTAAATGTATTTAGCGATTAGTATGAGTGCGCGCACCTGAAGGCCTGCTCCAGCTGGTGGTCGGAGAACACGGTGGCCGGCAGCGGGCGCACGGCGCCGGCCGCGATGCCGTCCGTCACGCAGCGCACCACGGCGGCCTTGTCGCTGTTGTCGGACTCGGCGTCGAACAGCGCGTCCAGCAGGATGCCGTGGAACGTGGTGTTCTTGAGGAATACGGACATGCCCAGCGCTGTGTCGTTGGACAGGTCCAGCTTGCCGATCTCCAGGAAGCGGCCGCCCTCGGCCAGGCAGCGCACGGACGCGTGCAGCTTGTCGGCGGCCAGCGAGTTGAGCACCAGGTCCACGCCGCGGCCGCGCGTGCGCCGCTTGATGAGCTGCTCGAAGGACGTGTCGCGCGAGTTGCCGATGTTCTCGGGCGGCAGCGTGGGGAAGCGCTCGCGCAGGAAGGCGCGCTTGTCGGGCGTGCCCACGGTCGTGAACACCGTGCAGCCCGCGTGCAGCGCGATGGCCACGGCCGCCTGCCCCACGCCGCCCGTGCCCGCGTGCACCAGCACCGACTCGCCGCGCCGCATGCGCCCGCGCACCGCCAGCGCGTAATACGCCGTCGCGTACGCCACCGGCACCGTGGACGCCTCCTCTAGCGACCACTTGGCCGGCACCTCCCACAGGAACCCTTTGTCGGCCAGCACCGTGCTGGCGAGCCCGCATGCCGCGACCATGCCCATTACGCGCTTGCCGTCAGATGATCGACCGCTGAACTCCAAACCGAGAATGCATTCCTGCGGAAAGACATAATCATATTATTATACGTTTTATTGGCGCGAGTCCGGACTCAACATGGTTATGGTGCGCGATGTGCGGTACCGACCTGTCCGGCGAGGTTGCCGGGCAGCGCGTCGGGCGGCAGCTTGCCGGTGGCCAGCATGATGTCGCGGAAGTTGAGCGGCGCG
The DNA here is from genome assembly GCA_947578425.1 of Eugnorisma glareosa. NCBI lineage: Eukaryota > Metazoa > Arthropoda > Insecta > Lepidoptera > Noctuidae > Eugnorisma > Eugnorisma glareosa. Next base: position 402,095 of record OX387957.1, on the reverse strand, counting down.
CAGTACACGCGGCACAGGTCCGTGCGCGCCGGCTGCGGCAGCTCGCGCGCGTAGCGCACCGGGCTCTCGATCCAGCGCAGCGAGGACAGGTCGCCGCGCGTCAGCGTGTTCACGTAGGCGTGCTCCACCTGCAGCTGCGCCTCCGCGTCGCCCAGCGGCAGGTGCCGGTAGCAGCCCCACACGCCGGCGCGCAGCACGTTCACGGCCATGTCGCGCTGCACCTGCGCCGCGTAGGGCGCCGCGTCGGGCCGGAAGGGCTCGCGCGCGCCCGGCAGGTAGTAGCAGCGCAGCGCGCGGCCGCCGGCCTCGCCGCGCAGGCACGTGCACAGGCCCAGCACGCCGGCCTGCGCCGTGCGCGCCACGCAGTACACGCGCATGTCCTCGCCCTCGGCACGCGCCAGCGCCGAGCGCAGCGCCTCCACCCAGCGGAAGGCGGTGTCGTCGCCCACGTCGATGACCACGTGGCGCTCGGGCACGGCGGGCGCACGTCGCAGCAGTACGTACTCGCAGCTGGCGGCCACCTGGCGCGACACGCACATCAGGCCGGCGCGCTCCACCATGTCCTTCGCGGCGCGCTCGTCCAGCGCCTTGTGCGGCTCCTCCAGCAGTATCATGCCGCTCTCGCCCAGCGCTGCCGCCAAGTTCTCCAGCGTGGCGGCGCCGTGCCGGCTCAGTACGTCGGCCGCCAGCACCAGGTGGCAGTCGGTCTCGATGGGCGCGCTTTTGCCGTCCTTGGGGAACACCTTGACGCCCAGGTCCTTCACGGCGGCGGCGTAGGCGGCGGGCGCGGGCCCGGCCGCCAGCGACGCGTCCACGCGCACCTGCGGCTCGGCCTCCAGCACCTGCATGGCTTGCGGCGTCAGCAGAGCCTCGGCCGGCCGGTCAAGCGCAGCCTCGGCCAGCTTGAGCTTGAGCGCGCCCGCGTTCTCCAGCACCAGCTGCAAGCTCACGGTGAGCGCGTCGCGCTTGGAGCGCGAGGTGTCCTCGGTGGCCACGGCGGCGTTGTCGTACGGCAGGAACACGTACTTCTCCAGCTTGGGCGCGCTCTGCGGGTTGGCGCGGCGCGGCGCCAGGCTGGTCTTAACACCGCGGAACTCGATGCCGCCGGCGCTGATGACGTCGATGTCGCGGTGCATGCGCACGGGCAGCGTGCCGCCCTCGGCCAGCGCGGCCACGGCCGCCAGCTGCGCCGCCGGGTCGATGAGCGCGCGCTGCAGCCGCGTGGGCAGGTACAGCTCGCGAGTGTCCACGCCAATGATGCCGAACTGCAGCATGGTGTCCATGAACGAGATCCAGTTGTCGTCCCAGGCCAGCTCGCCGCACGTGCCACGTGGGTCGGACGAGCGGATGCCGCGGAAGATGCCGCCGTAGTTGTAGCCGCGCAGGCGCAGCTCCTTGTAGATGTCGTCGGTGACGAGCGGCAGCAGCCCGTCCTCGTGGCGCGGCGGCGCGGCGTCCAGGTCGCGCAGGCGCTCGGCGGCCGGGTCCTCGGCCAGGCGCACGGTGCCCGTGACCACGACGGCACCGCCCTCGCACACGTCGAACTCGCCCGTGCCGTCCAGCACGTTGATAAGGAACCGCACAGGCGTGTCGCGCGACACGATGGTGGCGCGCCGGAACTGGATGTTCTCCATAACAATCGGGGTCTCCTCAGGCTTGCGGTTGTTGAGCTTCGCCATAGTTCTCCAAACGAGAGTCTGTAACCAATCATGATTCCATTTAATCAAAAATTCAAATGAGGCCGATTGATAATAATCAGCACGTTTAAAAATGTACAAGAAATAGTTCTCCAAAACGCCCGCCATTCGCCACTTCCTAGTGTTTCCTAGCTAACGAAAAAGAAGTGACGTAAAGTTAATATCAACAAAGAATCCATTAACATAACATAATATTTTAGCTCGAACTGAAACGTCGGGGCATCGGCAGGCGGCACTCACCAGGTAGCCGGTGGCGGGGAACAGGACGCGGCCGTCGATGTTGTGTCCGGTGATGAAGCTGTCGTCGTTGCGCGACACGTCGTACTCGATGACGTTCTCGCCCGAGCGCGACGCGTTGCCGAAGTGCGCCACCTGCCACTCCAGGCGGTGGTCCCAGCGCACGTGCGAGGCCAGGCCCGGCGTGCCGCGCGGCACCGGGAAGGGCACGGCGGGGTACAGGCGGCCCACGGCGGGCTGCGCGCCGGCCGCGTACAGGCGCCCGGCCGCGGCCAGCAGGTGCGCGCACGCGTCGGCCGCGTCGCGCCGCACGAGCGGCACGTGCGCGGCGGCGGGCGCGGGCAGCGCGCGCTTGAGCACGGCCTGCAGCAGCGCGTGCGGCGCCACCTCCACCACCACGGCGCGCGCCGGCACCTCGCGCAAGGCTTCCGCGAAGCGCACCGGCGACAGCAGGTTGTTCACGTGGTAGTTGGCGTCGCTCAGCTTGGCTGCGGGGACAGAGCGCGGGACTCAGTGGCGGAACTCGTTACTCACGAATGTCGTGGTCGAGTATCGTTTAGCGATTAAGTATACTCAATATTATTATTTTTTTGTTATCACGTTACTAATAGGAGACTTCAATTTACCTCGTATCTCATGGCAACGGGACGCTTCTTTAAGAATATGTTAGCCGTTGTTAAATGGAGATTATGTTGAGGGGAGGCTTCTGGAGGAAATGATGTTCTGTGGAATGGGTCAAAATATCTAGTAATAATAGGCGTACCAAATTTCAACTCAATCAGCCAGTAGTTTCGGAGTAAAGTGGCTGTGGCAGACGGACAGACAGACAGACACGCGAATGGTCCTATAAGGGATTCCATTTTTTCCTTTTGAGGTACAGAACCCTAAAAGTCGAACACAAATGGTAGTTGTTCAAGGTTTTAAATGTCAGACTAAAGTTATACCTACCATCAGGAGTACCACAGGGCTCGCACATAGGGCCCTTGTTGTTCTTATTTTTTATAAATGATTTAGCAAGTAAAATAGAATGTAAGTTGTATGCCAATGATCTAAAATTGTATCAAACAGTAACTGTGCTGAAGACTCGGTAAAATTGCAAACTGAACACACGTAGATTGTGAAGGTTTCAGGGTTCGAAAATGTCCGATATTTATTATAAATATGAAAATATCGGATATTTATGATATATATCCGATATATATCAATTTGATATATATCCATTTTGTATGAAAGCCATAATATTATTATTTTATTGTATTATTTATGTATATTATTTGCATATGTGTTACATAAACATAATAAATAAATAAATTGTTTAATAAACAGTTATATTCTATAAATACAAAAGTTATTTAATGCTTCATAAATACTCAATAATGAAGTAAAATCGTTTCTGCACTTTGTCAATATTCTTTGTAAAAAAAAATAGAAAAAACATTTAAAAAGTCTGACACGACTGCCGCGGTGACGCCATTAATACCATGTTTGAACTCTACATAAGAAAAGACTTGCTAGTTTTAGTTAATCTGAATTTAGGTATTACAATTTCGTGTTTACTGCGTGTATTTATATTATGGAAGTCGCTTCTAATTTTGAAAAGCCCTCGATTTTTGCGGACATATAAAATACATTCTAAGATATAGAGCGAAGGCAGAGTCAGTATATCGATCTCTTTAATTTTTTCTCTTAGGGACTCGCGAGGACCCATTTTATAGATTGCGCGGACTGCCCCCTTTTGTAGAATAAAAATTGAGTCAACGTCTGCTGCTGATCCCCACAGCAGAATGCCATAAGACATAATACTGTGGAAATAAGCATAGTATACTAACCTAGCTGTGGCTACATCAGTTAACTGCCTTATTTTCCTTACTGCATATGCAGCTGAGCTTAACCTACCCGAAAGAGTTCTAATGTGCGCGCCCCACTGCAATTTTTTGTCGATAGTAATCCCTAAGAATACAGTTTCCGCTATGACATCAAGTTTTTTGCCGTCAAGATTTAAATTTAGATCCCGTTGTGGTACATTCGGTAAAGAGAACTTTAGACATTTTGTTTTGTTCGCATTCAGTAAAAGATTGTTAGCTGCGAACCATTTTGAGAGAACAGTTAGACTTTCGTTGACATGTAAGACATATCTTTTCTTGTTTATTTTTTTCGTATTTAATTTGGAGCAAAGCACTAGGAGGTACAAAATTGACACAGAACACCTGCAATCTAAACTTGATCATCTACAGGAGAAGCTAAGTTCAATGACTAGCAAATATAATACCTCTGAACATCTTATGAGGGAATATGTTTTGGCGATGAATGATTTGGTCAACTCACAAACAAACAACTGTGACCACTGTCAAACAGCTTCCCATATAAATACACCAGACCATTCATTGGCAACATGTAATATCACCTTACCGCAGCCATGTGTTGATTTGCATATTCCTACGAATAGTTCCCATAAACAATATAAACAAAAAGTAAATAATGACATAGTAATATTTTGTGATGAGATTGGAAAAGACCTAGGTAGTTTGTTATCAGATGAGTATCCAGGTCACTCAGTGATAGACAACTGTATGCCGGGATGTTCTCTATATCACATAATGAAAGAAATAATTAAGTGTAACTTTAACCAGGACACCATATTATTCATTTTGATAGGTAACAGAGGAAATGTGAACAAAGGAGAGTTGCTCCAGTATCATAGGACATTGTCAAACTTAAATTTAAGAAAAATTGTGTTGTTTACATTTCCATATAGTAAAAGTTTGCCATAGGAAGAAAATTTCCTTAGATATAATATTAATAACACGTTGCATAATTTGACATCTAATAGTAATGTTTTTCATTTGATTGACATTAACAATTATATTGGTAATAATTTTGATTTGACAAAAGATAGATATCTTGTGGATCGGTGCTATCTAACAAACTATTGTAGAAGACAGGTAGCTGTATCGCTATCATACTATTTTTCTATTACAGCCAAGAACTTGGCTAATCAAGTTGCCTCTGTTGAGCACTGCAATATTCAGTTAAATTACTCTGCCAATAGTTTGATCACAATTAATGAATCAGTCAATCATTTAAATTAGAAAATGAGACAACAGAGGCAAAATCTTGCAATATTTTAAGGAAGCTAGATAATAAATCAGGAGAATGTTTAGAAAATTTCAATAGCATCAATCTGGTGCATCAAAATATTCAAGGATTTTTTAACTAAGAATTAGAAGTAGATTTTTTCCTGAATTGTAACAACATAGATATTCTTTGTATAACGGAGCATTGGCTTAAGTGTCACCAATTAATTTTCAATTTTAGTAATCACCAGGTTGGTAGTTCATTCTGCAGGGAAAATGCTATACATGGCGGCGCATTAATCTTAGTAAATAATCAGCTTAAATTTAAAGACCGCAAGCATATTGTAAGCCTATCTGTTGAGCGAACAGTTGAAATAGCCTGTATAGAATTGGAGCAGTTTATCATATTAAGTGTATATAGACCTCCTTCAGGGTTGTATGATAGGTTTGAAAAGGTAATGGATGAAGTGTTGCATAAAATCTGTAATTCTAAGAAGTCCATAATCACTTGTGGTGATTTTAATATTAATTTGTTAGAAAAATCTGGGCTAAGTACTAAAATTATAAGCCTGTTTCAGTCATACAATCTTGAAAACAAATTTCTGGAGCCCACTAGAATAACCCCCACTAGTGCCACTTGCCTCGATAATATTTACACAGATGTCATACCTACCCGCACAGTAATTATTAACTTATTAGATTCAGATCATTGTGGGCAATTGAACACAATTCCTAATGTAAACAAGAAAGTCACTAAGAAGGATATCATTGTTAATCCAAAAACTAAAAATCGCCTGGAAACTTTTAAAACTAAACTTTTGTCTAAATTACCACCTTTGTCAAATAACGGTGATCCCAACCAACAATATAACGATTTTTTTAGTATGTATTGCACACAATTTAAAACCACGTTTGTTCCTAAGACAATCTCGGTTAATAGTAACGCTTCTTTCAACGACTAGGCCACCATTGGTATTCATAAGAGTCGAAAACGACTTTATGAGCTGTATGAAGAACGGACGTATATATGAATGTAGAATTTAAGTTATATGTTAAGAATTATTCTAAGGTATTTAAAAAAGTTTGTTTTATAGCAAAGTCACGTTATTTGAGTTCAAAAATTAAAAACAGTAGTAATGTAATTAAAATGACATGGAAAATTATTAATAGCGAAACGGGAAAGTCTTGCAATCGAGATAGTGACTACAGCCTTGCTATTGGCGATAATATTTTGAATTCAGACACTCAAGTTGCCACAGCATTTGAAAATTTCTTTGCGGATATTCCCGTATCGACTACTAAATCGCTAAACTCGTCACCAGCTGCTGCCGAGTCTTTATTAAGGGAAAACGTTTCAGTCTGTGATTCCGAATTTAATTTTCAATATGTCACCTGTAAAGATATAATTAAAACTTTTCACACGTTAAATGTTAAGAAGACCGCCGATCTATGGGGTCATTCTGTGGACGTTGCTAAGTCCATTATAACCATTGTAGCTACTTCTTTAGCTGTAATATTTAACGATTGTATTGACCGTGGTGAGTTTCCTGATCTAATGAAAAATAGTAAAATAATACCATTGTTTAAATCGGGTAGTAAATCAGACCCCACTAATTATAGACCCATTTCTGTACTACCCACCTTCAGTAAAATTTTTGAAAAACTAATTTTAGTACAAATGCAAAGATTTGTCAATAAACATAAGTTATTGCATAAGAAACAGTTCGGTTTTACAAGGGGTCGTTCAACTACTGATGCCGGTGTTGAACTTTTAGGGCACATTTATAATGCATGGGAAGTTAAATGCGATGCTTTGGGCATTTTTTGCGATTTGTCTAAGGCTTTCGATTGCGTTCTTCATGAAACATTAATCAGGAAACTACACCACTACGGAATCCGGAACGCCTCACTGGATCTTCTTGCGTCATATTTGAGCGATAGGATTCAGAGAGTTGATGTTAACGGGAAAAGATCCCCGGATCCGTAGTAAGAATGGTGGTAGCCCAGGGCTCAATTCTTGGCCCATTTTTGTTTCTTATTTATATAAATGACTTGCCTTACCTCCTAAAGGATAATCATGACATAGTGTTGTTTGCAGACGATACCTCTCTTTTATTTAAACTCAAACGTCAGCAGCTAGTTACGGACGATGTTAATAGCGCCCTGGCAAAAGTCGTTAATTGGTTTAATGTTAACAATCTACTCCTAAATGAGAAAAAAACTAAATGTATTAAGTTTACGATACCCCATGTAAGACAAGTGGAAACTAGTGTACTAATCAAGAATGAAGAGTTGAAACCGGAAGATAACACAGTGTTCTTAGGCATAACTTTGGATGCCAAGCTTCAGTGGGGCCCCCATATAGACAAATTGTCAAAAAAACTTAGCTCTGCAGCATACGCCGTTAGAAAAATTCGTGATTTAACTGATTTAGAGACAGCCCGTTTAGTTTACTTTAGTTATTTCCACAGTGTGATGTCGTACGGTATTCTCTTGTGGGGCAATGCCGCCGATATTCAGACAATATTTGTTTTGCAAAAAAGGGCAATTCGTTCAATTTATAAATTAAGTCCTAGACACACCCTCAGAGAAAAATTTAAAGAGATTAATATACTTACTGTCCCCTCTCAATTTATTTATGAAAACCTTTTGTACGCACATAAAAATATTAATTTGTTTAAAAAATACAGTGATATCCACAACGTAAATACGAGGAATAAACACAAATATGTTGTTCCTGCAACGAGGCTAAAAAAAATAGGGGGTACGTTCAGATGCCAATGTATACGTTTTTACAATAAACTTCCGAGTCATATTCAATTACTAAGCCTAAATAAATTCAAATCGTTTATAAAACGGAAGCTATGTCTGAAAGCCTACTATAACATTAATCACTATCTCGAAGATAAAAAGGCTTGGGATTAAGCTGCTCCAATTAAATTTACTCTTTGAATGTCGAAATTTCGGACTTCGCTTGTTTATTATTGATTCCTTTCTCATATACACTGTGACATTTAATTTATTTGACATGAATACTTTTAGATTTTTTTTATTTTTATTATTATTTTGTTTTATATTTTTGTTATTGTTATATTTAATGATTTGACATGAATACTTACTTTGCTAAGTATTTTACTTTTATTTTTATTTTTTATTGTTAATGGTCACATTTAATGACATTTTCACACCACCTGCTCGAAAATGTCAAATTATATGTCAAGCAACCTTAACCTAAAGTGAGTCATTAGTGGCCGGGGGCACAGCCGGTCAATAATGTTGTACTGGATTTCATTATGACCCGCTGGTCAATAATGTGATTTGAATTTGGAATCTCACAGGCTCAGCTAAATTGGCAGTATAGTACTAACAAACACCCTTTGGTGCCAGAAAGAGGAAAGCTATTCTCGATACCCTTACTACGCGTGGATGATATTCTCGATTTCCTACAAAATCATAACGACTGCTTCTTCATATCGTTGCCATGTTTTCGAAGACATAATATTGTAAGAATAATTAGATAACCACGAACCATTTTTTAAAAGGAATGGAATAACATTAAAACTGGCATTAATAATAGCAAATATCGTACCGCGCCGTAATACCGTAATAGTAATTAGCTGTAACATTACTTAATTTATTTTAAGTAAACTGCGCTAAGATTTCTGTGGATTTTGTGAATAAATAAATAAAACCTATGTATACTACAGTCGATTTATCACATTTTATCAAAAATACTCTATTTTCACGATCGTCTCCAATGTCGTTCTATATTCAAAATGCATACAGCCAATCATCCAAAACCATTCTACCAGCCCTGTATAAAGCTTAGTTTACACAAACGCCATTTCCATGAGAGTGATATCAAAAGACACACACGACAAAACCGTAGAAGAGACTTTTTTTTTTGAAAATCGAATTGATCGAGTCTTGGCTACTTATTGGTAGACGCAACAAAGGCGCAAATATGTTATTCTTACTGTTTGTTTATTTAATAAATACTTTGTTTTTCGTACTATGGCTATTATTTTCTCACAGTAGGTGTAAAAAGTAGAGTATCCTCCTCTGGGCTAAAGTTGTGTCTTTGCCTTGGGCTAGCTTGAATCCCTCGCTGCGCTCGGGAGTTAAATCCCGAATCCTTCATTGCGCTCGAGATTCAATATGACGCCCGTGACATAAGACACAACTTTAGCCCCTCGGTGCATAATCTACTATTATTTTGTAGAGTATTTTGTATTAATTATATTTGATTAGGTATTGTGAATGTGAGGACCATGTGTATCTTTTTCCACGATTGTCTGGCAGTTTGAGTACTATAAGCGACCTACCCAAATGTCCTTTCTTTGGTATTGTTCGACGTGTCGTTGAGCTCCTTGAGTTATAAGTCGAGCTACACGATAACTGACAAATGCTTGCACTGACTGGACAGGCCCACTCAAATCTGTGTGGTTCTTTCTTCAAGAGACCATCTCAGACACTAATCTGCATAGTCCTCATGTGAGACTTTAAAAGAGACTATGACCTCTGAGTTTGTTTCGGCTGTTTCTTCTCAGAGTAGTCAGGTACGAAACACCGGCCCCATCTAGTTTAAAAAAGAGACGTGTAAAAGTGTTTTAAAAAAACCTATTTGCAAAATAAACATCATTTATCATTATCATTTCTATTTATTTTAAAAATTAGCGAAGTGTCATCAGCAAATAGAATCATATCCGATAATTTGGCCATCAAATAAGGGAGATCATTAATGTAAACAAGAAATAGGAAAGGACCGAGAATCGAACCTTGGGGCATCTTGACTAGAGACCCGGAGGACGTCGCCCCATTTACATTTACTTTTTGCTGCCTGTTTGATAGATAGGAAAGAACAAGATCAGCAGCTTGTCCACGAATTCCGTAGTGGTGTAATTTACAGATCAGTGTGTTGTGGTCGACGCAGTCGAATGCTTTTGAGAGATCACAGAAAATGCCAATGGCATCCTGGGACTTCTCCCAAGATTAAAATGTGACTGATGAGTTTTACTCCCGCGTCCGTTGTCGACCTACCCTTCGTGAAACCGAACTGCTGACTATGCAGAATCCCATTAGAGTTGAAGTGCGATAGCATCTGGTCCAGCATGATTTTTTCATAGATTTTACTCAGTGCTGGAAGGACAGATATAGGTCTATAATTAGAAGGATCACTCTTACAACCTGATTTAAAAATTGGTACTACTTTACTATGTTTCATTAGATCAGGAAACTTGCCGCTGTCCAAACATTGATTGAATATGCCTGCTAGGACAGGAGCGATTGAGTCAATAATATCTCCAAGAACCTTAACGGATATCCCCCATAAGTCTTCGGTATTTTTTATATATATCCGATATATATATCAAATGATATTTTATGATATTTATCAATACAAAAATGGTTTAAACACGTTTGAGCTACTACAACACTATACTCCTAGCTCCTCACAAGCACTTGAGTAACCGTAAGAAACGAGGACTGATTGATGGAGTGGGATACGTTGCTAACAGCCTCTTCGGTATCCTGGATCAACGATTTGCAGATAAATACCACAACGACATACAAGCTGTTCAAAATAATGAAAATTATTTACTTGATTTGGTAAAAAACCAAACTTCAATAGTCGAACTTCAAAACAATATGCTGAAAAAGAATGAACAAAATATCAAGAGACAGTTCAGTTTAATAGACGACTTCATGGCGCAGACTAACACCAACATAGCCAAAGTAGAGTCTGAAATGGAAATAGTGATGGCTACTAACTACTTCAACTAACACACTAACAGCATACTTGCTGATTACCAATTTAGAGAGGGTTCAAGAGATGCTGTTTAAAAGCCTAACTGATGTCTACAAAGGGCACATAGATATCCATCTACTTACACCTGTCAACTTGAGCAAACAACTGACTGAAATCGCGGGCAAACTCCCGAGGACTTCGTCGTTGCCGGTCCGAAACATCAGAGACGATATCAAGGACATCTACAAACTACTATACGTGAGAGCTCGAGTCACCACTAACTACTTCTTGTTCGAGATACACGTCCCATTGATTTCAGATGAAGACTTCACTTTATATCAAGCTACTCCGTTGCCCATGAATACAACCACAGGAACAGTCATCGTCCAACTTGCTTCGCAGTACATAGCAGTAAACTTCGGGAAGAGCACTTACGTCTCTTTATCTGAAAATGACATGAAGCGGTGCAGTCATATTCAACCAGGCAATTTGATATGCAACAAGAATCTACCTATATTCAAGCTGCATAACAACCATGCCCCCTGTGAAGCAAAACTATTGGGTCATCGAACGACCTCACCTTGTGACGTAAAAAAGGTGCAATGTAAGCAGGAGTGGATCGCGTTACACACAACGAATACTTGGCTGGCGATTTGTTGCGGAACTTGCACAATACGAATTGTTTGTGAAAATGATATCACTACACACTCCATGACTTCCGGGAAAATGACCTTGACACAGGGCTGCTTGTTACAATCGAAGGAATTAACAATTCACTCGCATAACCAATATAACAGCAACATGAAGATGGATCTTTCCATGAACATACCATCGCTTAATTCGATGGTAAATAACATTCTGAACAAAACACATAATATGTCGCACGTGATGTTGCCAGAAACTGCAGAGTTGGAGGAAATCGACAAGCGGTTAGCTATTATAAAAATACGAGAAAATCAGCTCCCATCAACTATCTAAACTCATGGCATACACCAATACGTCGTCTCTCCTACTATTGTGGGAGTAATCGTCATTGTCTCTGTGGGGTGGTTTGTAAAGAGACATGGACCATCTTGTCGCTCAAAACAAACTAAGAGCCATTCTGCTACGAACAATCAGCTTGAAGAGATTGAACTGCAACCGATACAACACAGAAAGCAAGAAGAAAACATTCACACGGCGAGCCAAGCAGAACTGCAAGCGGGACGTCCACGTTATGCAGGCAACGTCGCATTCAACTTCGAATAATTTAATGTATTATTTGTTTCTTTGTAATAGGGTTTCTTCTCTTGACAAGGTTTCATTAATCTTCTGTACATCTTTGTGGGGTTGCCAACATGTACGGTCTCATCAACCGTACATTGACTTTGCGAACGCAGCAACCTACTTGGGTGTCGTGCGTCACAAATATTGCGCTATAATTATAACTTTTCATGCAAGGCAGATCGAGTCAGACTACAACTGTGGAACTAACCACTTGTCAAGAGAAAGAACCACTACCACTATAACTTGTTAACGTTCAACTGTTAATATAACTTTAAACTCTACTTGTGCTTCTTTCTGTGTACTCCACAATTAAACCAACATCAACATTGTGATAGTGTACGGTGCCTACAACCGTTGGCTCCTACACTATGGTAGCCAAAAATAAAAAATTGTAGAAACAAATTCAGTATAAGCCTCCAAAAATTGCTGTTTTGCACAAATTTTAACTGAAATTTGGCCCTTCTTCTAACTTGGATCATGTGTGCTATATACTTATAACACACATGATCCAAGAAGCATGTTGGAACAGTACTCCTGAATATCCAAGTAAAATTAAATCTTCTGATTACCCCCTGGAAATAAAAGACTCATTGCTTAAAAAAGAAGTCTTCGACGGATATGGCAACAAAGTGGGTTGAACGAAGACAAGTATAATTTCCGCAAGGCCGCTATCAAACTAAAAGAACTGCTTCAAACCTGGCATGATAACACCTTAGAAGGCCAGCTTGAATCACTCACTCCTTCAGCCTCAACCAATTACTCTCTTTGGAAGTTCACAAAGCAATATACCAGAACCCAGGTAGCTGTACTGTGCTGTCTCAGAAGGAATCATGGTTGGGCAAGAACACCTCAAGAAAAGGCTAATACATTTGCTGAGCATTTGGCAAGTGTATTTCGTCCTAACGAGGCAACAAATACGGTATCTGAAGAAGAAATCAACTCATTTCTAAAACAAGATTTTCAAATGTCACGTCCGCCGCGGTCCGTCACTGCCAGAGAAGTCTGGGCTACAATAAAAAACCTCGGTAGTAGAAAAGCAACACTCAATGTAGTGACATCCTACAGGCCTATTAGCTTACTACCAGTACTGTCGAAATTCTTTGAGAAACTCTTGCTCTGTAGAATACAACCAATCTTAAAGGAAAATAACGTCATACCTTGGCACCAATTTGAATTCAGATCTGAGCACTCCACCGTCGAACAAGTTCACAGAGTGTGCGACAGGGTTAGGAAATCACTGTAGGAAAGGGAGTTCTGTTGCTCAGTTTTCCTGGATATTCAACAGGCTTTCGACCGCGTTTGGCGCAAGGGCTTTCTTTATAAGATGAAGGCTGGTCTTCCTCACAACTTCTATGAGCTAATGAAAAGTTACTTAAAAGATAGACTGTTTCAAGACAAAGAAGCTGACGCAACATCGGAGCTATTGGAAATAAAGGCTGGCGTCCCCCAAGGATCAGTGTTCTCAATCAAACTAAGTAACTTTACGCAAAAATTATTGCTGGGGAAACGACTTTTTTTTGGGGTGAAAAATCACGTTTTATGGTAGAACTCAATGTTATGCACTCAAAACATTGTGCTGATGGATGGATTCAATAATACGGGGGTCATGGAGGTGTTTCAAGTAAAAATATTGAATTAAAACATGCATTTAAAAAAAAAAAAACTTGTAAAAAAGTTGGAACTTTGACCCTCAATATCTCCGTAACTAGAAGGTTCCCAGGTATGGCCTAGATCAAAAAAAAATGATCGCAAGGACGAAGAGAACAAGTGCCTTTCGGCTTCGTGAAGGGTCTTGTTACACCCTTTAAACAATGGGCCTTGGTTCATTACTAATACTGAAATACACAACCAGCTTCAGATGAACTCTGTGAAAGAGGACATCTTGGCCATCACCAAAACATACTTGGAATGGCTGGAGACGCATCCACATGAACTGGCCGCTGGACTGACAACACGCACATACCAAAAACGGCTCAAAAGAAAAGACATTTTAGTCAGTTAAATACATGCTACACCTATGAGTAGCACAATCTGAGTGTGTGTGAGTGTGCTCTCCAACTGCCTCTGCGTGATGATCTCTCTTAACACATCTGCTCAAAGTACTCGAGACTGATTGCAGATACAAAAGAAAAAGGAAAAAGTTTACCAAGTACTTAAGTAACATTGTATTGTCCTATTTGTGAATAATAATAAAAAAATAAAAACTACTTTCAAGGTGTGGTCAAGAAAGCGCGAGTTTAAGCACTTCATAAAGAAACTTGTAAATAAAATGCAAATGTGAAGTCAACATCCGACGCCGACATGTCGTACTCACCGAGGTCGGAGTCCCACTTGTCGCGCGGCAGCGAGGAGGACACCCAGCGCTTGGTGCGCGGCTTGGGGTCGGTGATGACCTTCTCCAGGCTGCGGCGCAGAAGCGGCGCGGCAGTGGCGATATACTTGCTGTGGAAGGCCACGCCCGAGCTGTTGACGCGCCGCGCGAATGTGCCCTCCGCCGACAGCGCCGCCACGAACTTCTCCAGCGACTCCACCGGCCCTGAAATCTGCACCAACACATCACGTGACTCCGCTGACGTCACTCCGCATGTGCTCCCGAACGGCCGAGCGGGCGCGCACTCACCGTGACGCTGTCGTTGGCGTTATGGCAGGCGGGCACGACGTCGGGCGGGCAGCGCGCCTCGCACTGCTCCCACGAGAGCCCCACGGCTGCCATGGCGCCAGGCGCCAGCTTAGCGTCCACGATGCTGCGCCCTCGCCAGTACGCCGCCAGCACGGCCTGCTCCGCCGTCAGCGTCTCGTCCGCGTACGCGCAACCTGCGGGTGATCGAATCACTCAGTCACGCTCATGTGCTGAGACTGCACTCTACCGATTGTACAAGCCTCGTTCTCCGCCTGGGCACTGGCTCGATGTCGACGCCTGCGGGACTCACCGATCTCGCCGACCGAGTGGCCCACGATGCCGTCGGGGCAGATCTCGAGCGCGCGCAAAACGTCCACGAGCGCCACCTGCACGGCCGCGATGGACACGAACGAGTTGATGACGTCGTCGAACGCCGCCGCCGGCGCGTCCGTAATGATGTTGATGAGGTCGATGTTGTGCGGCCGCAGCGCCGCCGCCGATCGGTTAATGCTGGCGGCGAACGCCGGTAGCTGCATCAGAGTCTTGGCCATGCCGGGCCACTGCGACCCCATGCCCGAGAACACGAACCACACAGGTCGGGGATCGCCGGTCTCCATTTCCTGCAGAGAGATGTAGAACATGAGCCATTCGCGAACGAACGAGTAAGGAAGCGTGCCTCCAGCCGTCGGCGCGCTGAACACTCACGATGCACTCCTCGATGGGCGGGTCGGTGAGCACGGCGAACCCGCGGTGCGAGTGTCCGGGGATGTTGTGCCGGTGCACGGCGTCCAGCAGAGCGTGCAGGCCGGCGTCGTCGCGGTGCTGGGCGGCCAGCGCCGTGAGCTCACGCACGGCGTCCTCGGTTCGGCCCGACGCCAGCACGACGCGCGGCGCCGCGTACCGCGCCGGCGTGCGTGCCGCGCCGCCGCCCGGCTCCGACTCGAAGATGACGTGCGCGTTGGCGCCACCGAAGCCGAACGAGTTCACGGCCACCAGCCCGCCCTCCCACGGCATGTTGCGATCTACCACCTGCGCACGTGCACCAATTGTGTGTGTTTAAAACTGCGGTATATCGTGTGTCTTGGATCTGATGAACTAATCGCACCTGAACGAAAACTCAGACCTGGTAGCGATGGGGTCATGGGGTGCAACCAATGAACAATTTACCTTGATCCTGCCGTCACTGAGCGCCGGGATGTCGGGGTTGGCATTCTTGTAGTGTAGGTTGGCGGGGATGACGCCGCGCTCCATGGCCACCACGACCTTGGCAACGGAACACAGGCCGGAAGCGGGCTCCGAGTGGCCCATGTTGGACTTGACCGAGCCCAATAGCAGCGGCCCCTTGCGCCCCTTGCAGAACAACTCTGCGATGGCGTTTACCTCCTGAGGGTCTCCAACCTGCCAACACACGGCGTCTTGTAAGCACATCACAACGTTACCTAATTCAATTTTACTGCGATTTCTAGGCGCTTGTTGGCGGATGCCGTGTTATTGCAATGCATCTGCAATGTTTGCTCAGGGTGGACAGGGTACAAAGAAATGGTCTCATCTGTCAGTGAGTAGCTGGCGTACCTTAGTCCCGGTGCCGTGCGCTTCGACGTAGGCGACGTCGCAGGGCCGCAGCTTGGCCTCGGCGAAGGTCTCCTCGGCCAGGCGGCGCTGCATGTCGCCGGATGGGAACGTGATGCCCTGGTCCTTGGCGCCGTCCGTGTTGACGCGCAGGCCGCGCAGCGTGGCGTATACGCGCCGCGCCGCGCCACGCCGCTGCAGCAGCACGGCCACGGCCGCCTCCGAGCGCACATAGCCGCGCCCGCTGGCGTCGAACGCGGCGCAGCGGCCCTCGGGTGACAGCATGCTGAGTCGGTGGAAGTTCAGCGAGTTGGCGGGCTTCAGGCACAGGTTGCAGCCCGCCACGATGGCGGCGTCGCAGTGGCCGGCGCGAATGGCCGTGGCCGCCTGCGCCAGCGCAAACATGGAGCTGGAGCAGGCCGTGTCCACCGCGAAGGACGGCCCCTTGAGGTCGAACGTGTAGGAAATGCGGTTGGGGAACATAGCTCGGCAGCAGCCCGTGAGCGCGTAGCCGTTGATTTTGTCGGGGTCTACGGTCCACATCTCCTCGGTCTCGGAGTTGGATACGCCCACGTAGACGCCGGTGCGCGAGCCGCGTAGCTCGCTGGGGTTGATGCCGGCGTCGATGATGGTTTCATGCGTGAGCTCCAGCAGCAGGCGCAGCTGAGGGTCCATGAGGTGTGCCTGCTTGGCGTGCACGCCGAAGAACGTGGCGTCGAAGTGCGCCAGGTCCTTGAGCTTGCCATTGCGCTCCGGGAGACCGTGCAATCCTGTCATAACATAACAATTCATTATTATTAGAAATACCTTTCGTTTGAGGTTCTTCTTTGTAAAAAACAAACAAACTTGAAGCATATAGGTACCTAATTATATTATAATTCTTCTTAGCGTGTCGAAGGCAAGTATAATGTGTTAATTCGTTTGGACCAAACATGTAGGTAAATTGTTTGGCTCAAGATTTCACAAGATCTGATTGTTGCGTCGGGCGCAATCGACGGGGTCGTGCATCTGAAACATTTTTCCTTACAGATTGCCACGTGACCTGACAAGCAGAGCTACACGTGCTAGTCTGGCGGCAGTGACGCGCGCTCGGACCGGCCGCGGCCGAGTCTCCGCCGCGCCGCCGCCGCCGCTGGTCGCGGGCGGCGGACTTAGCTCATCAGACTACAGCTAAGGAATAATGTATTATGAATTAACCTTCTCATTCCACACAATTATTATTTTTAGAAATGAATACATTCCAAATTCGTGAAAACTATTCAGATATCAATCCGTAACTAACATTAATCAGTTTCAGGATTCTCGTTTATTATATGCGCTGGCGGGCGTACGTGAAATCATTGAATTAGCCGAATATGTTTGTTTATCAGCGAGCTATCTAAACACGGCCCGCTCGGCAGTCGTCACACTCGTCACAGTACTCAGTCGCACGCGGAAACCTAACAAAATCCAATATTTACTATGTTTCCTGCTAACACGATGACATAATTTATGACAGGTTTGACGAGTAAGATCTTTGTTGGCTTAGCAGAGATATATTGTATCGCCCGCGCTTGTGTGTGCGTGCGCGGTGACGCACGGCGCATCACGCCACCGGCACCGGCCGGCAGTGGCGACTGGCGGCACTCGGCTCGGCACTCGGCAGTGGCGCGGCACACGAGGCGCGCCGCGGTCGCCGCCAGCCGTCGTCGTCTGCCTAACGGTGAAAGCCTCACAAAGGACGCGCGGCTGATGCCGTTGACACCACTCATTCATTCGACCACAATTGGTTAAACGTGCCAATATGTGGGCGATCGTCCACTTCGAATGTAAACTGGGCACTACTTTAAATTAAAACAACTCATGTGGTCCAAATCTCTTCTATTCCAAATGTAAAACCTGTCGGACTCGCATGGCTTTACCACGGGATAGCAGGATGGTATAGTCAACCACGTAATTGCTTTATCACCCTACCGTTGAATGTCATTTGCATGACATAAAACTACAAGGTCTGTTTTTATCCATGTGACGGTTCGATAATTTCAACATTAATTAAATGTTCAAATTAATTAATAATCACTAGTTAGGTACATGGAATTGTTGCCAAAAGTGGTAAACCATTTACAAGGTTGAATAAACCTACTGTACTCGGTTTTAATTTACATGAATAAGATTTTTTGGAATAAATGTTTTTCTATGCGGCAGATATCACATAGATACCTCTTGACAATGGTAATTAACTCTTTGCTCACGAATAGGTTTACAGGCCAAAATAAGATTAAAAAAGTAATTTTTATTATTTGGGATTTTTAAGTACCTACCTTTAAACATATAAACAAGGAGTAATACATACATACATACGCTCGAAAACGTTCAAGGACGTCATTTACAACTCAACTCACTCGAGGTATGCTAAGTATATTTATATTCGAGTTTGATATTATATTTTTTATGACGACCAAAGTCGGAGCAGGAAATGGACAGTAAAAAAATACTCTGTGGAAAAAAAACAATTTGTACGTAGTTAGAGATCGATCCGTGGAGCGTCGGGTGTCCATGATGAGCTGATGCCAGATACGAGACGTTATCGTTTGTTTCAAAAGGCGGTAATAGCGGTTGAGTCAGGCGATCGCACAGATAACCTCGCTGATGGCGGCGGCGGCGGCGTCATACTCACACGCAACTTGTCAATTTTGTGGCGCACTACTTGTAAACTAAGGAATCTCTTGATGAGAGTGGGCAGCGTGGCGCTGCGCGCTGTGGCTCCGCGAACCCCACGTCCTTCACTGATGTTCTATCCTGTATGTACCGGAATCTAACTAGATCCATAAAGTATGTTTACCGGGATCTATATCTGTATTTTCAACACACTTGCTCGTAAAGTGAGCCTTATTACATCGTGTTTGGGACCATAAACCGAACTATAACACACACGTGCATAATAATATTACACACTAGTGCATAATTGAATTATCCCTACAAAGATAAGTTAGTACTTATCTGCAAATTATATGCGAATAAACAGAGCATTTTCAATTTAACCGGGTAATACAGTTTTTTTTTTGTAACAACAAAGAGGTTTTATGCCGCTGAAAATCCATTTACGTTTTTGGAATAAATAAATGTGTCCCTAATTAAGACGAAACAACATTTATTATTAAACATATTACACATATTACATTATTTATTTATAAAATTATTTATAAGTAATTCACAAAAATTTGTTATAAAATATTTGCATTTATTCACTAAAATTATAATTTGGAAGTAGGCTATCACCTTACATAATTATAGCGCGGGAAAAAAAAAAACTTGCGCGCCATTTCCCGTCATTTGTTGCTGTGCGGTAAATAATTGTAAAATGTCAAGTTTTAGTACAGAAGATGAACAATTGGTAGATTTAACCCCGCCAGAAATATTACATGCGGCACAAAATGCAAACGAAAGCCTAATACCTGCAAAATCTAGAGAAAAGAACTTAGCTGCTTACGATAGTTTCCTACAATGGAAGAGCAGCAAAAAAACCCAGCCATTTTCTGTAAATGTGTTTTTGGCGTATTTCTCTGAACTCGCCAGTTCATATAAACCCAGCTCGCTGTGGTGCATCTATTCCAAGATAAGAAGCATGTGGTGTTGATATCAAAACGTACTGTAACCTGATGGCATTTTTGAAGAGACGTTCGGATGGATATAGGTATTGGTCGGAAATCTAAAGTTTTGTCACCAGCCGACGTTTTTTGAATGAGGTTCCGGATAGTCAGTATCTAGCAACAACGGTAAATATTATATTTTTAATCGAAACGTATCTATAATATATAACCTTGTAACCTTAGCATAACTTCTAGAACTAATTAGTTGATTTCTTTGCAGGTTGACTTAATATTCGGTGTTACTGGTGCTTGTAGACGACAAGAGCTGTTTATTATTACAACAAAAGATGTAGAAAACCACGGAGATATGCTTCTTGTCAAAATTATCTGACTAAAAACAAGATTCGATGATCTTTTACAATCCAAGGAACGTTTCGTGAAAAATTTAAAAAAAAATCTTAAGATCTCCGTTCAACAAAGACAAAGAATGATCGCTTTTTAATTAAACGATTTATGTAATACATGTTTACTTTTTCCTCGCAAGTGTGTTGAATACGCACTTTGCGTATGAAACTCGTAAGCAACTTGCTCACTTGTATCATAATATTTATACTATTACCGGTCATCTCATAAGGGCCAGCAGGGCTCTTGTGTACCGCAGGCCCGAACTCTTGAATTGTTCATAACAGCCTTGAGTGGGTTTTATTGCGAGATGACACTTTTATTTTAACGGTTGAGGATTTTATTGATTAGCTTGGTAACGTAAAACAAATGACAGCTTAGTGATCTCAGTGTTGCGTTACGTTACAAGTTAAGTACGTGCTTAATTTTATGAATAAATATTTGTATGCATATGACGTACTTAGATGTATTCGGAATACATCCTTCTCGAAATAATCTTATTTTGTTATCAACAACCACTCGACAACATGAGTGTCCATAGGTAGATTCTTAAAAAATAGTATCATGTAACTGTGTACATAAGAGTTGATATAAGAACAACTTACTTTATAGTACAATACAATAGAATATCTTCATTTTCTCTCTTCACAAAGGTTCACATAGTTATATATATAATAATAAATATAATTGTAAGAATAACGTTGTATCAAAATGCATAATATAAGGTTCCAGTAAAATAGATGGACAAATTTTAACACATCGTTCAGTAGGTACGTCTAACCAAGGACAACAAAGAAAAAAAAAAGGAGCAGCGGTGGCCCAGTGGTGGCGGCCCCGACTTATGAACAGTAAGTCGTGGGTTCGAACCCAAGCAGGCGCATTACTTTGTGTAATTTATTTAATCACCACTGCTCTCACGAACGGTGAAGGAAAACATCGTAAGGAAACCGGCATGTCCTAGAACCAAAAATTCGAAGACATGTGACATCTACCAACCCGCACTGGGCGCGCGTGGTGGCTTATAGCCCATTCCCTCTCATAGAGAGGAGGCCGAGTGTCCCAGCAGTGGGAACATTAAAGGCTGATTATGCTATGCTTATGCTATTATGCATTTTGTTAAAACGTTATTCTTACAATTATATTTATTATTATATATATAAACTATGTGAACCTTTGTGAAGAGAGAAAATGAAGATATTGTATTGTACTCTAAAGTAGGTTGTACTTATATCAACTCTTAAAAAAATTGTCCTGGATGCCAATAGACGATTTCAAGGGACTGGTTCTTACACGCGAGGTCCAGGTCCAGGTCCAAGCCGTAACCGCTTCGACTCGAGACGACCGCAGCTATAGACACCCAGCTAACGAAACTCGTAATCGTCTCTTCGAGATGAGTATTGTTTGTGTGAGTGAACGAAGTATAAGAAGAAGACTAGCAGGAAGGATCCTTAGTGTATTGTAGCCGGCTCGCGCCCCTGTGCTTCCCCCACAAGCCCACAACACTGTGGAGCTAGCCTTCGCCTTGCAAGGAAATAAGCTGATTGGACTACTGAGCTGTGGAAGAATGTAGTTAGAGTAAAGAGATCCAGATGGACATCAGCGTGTGTTACGTGCAAGCGAGAGTCCTACTCCATGTGCCACAGTAGTAACAGCGGTTTGTCAGCGAAGCTCGACAATGATGTGGGATATCATGATATCACTGGTAAGGCTCGTACCGAACCTGTTGTGTTCGATAGACGCAGTGTGTCTGCGCACGGGTCCGCAGTCGTCTCGTTAATGTTTGGGCCCACAGGGCATGATGTCGGTGGGAGCAAGGGAGCTGGTGATTTTGCTCACAGGTACGTGGAAGAAGTTTTCCAAGATCATTACAATATTGTGCACGCCATTTATTAGGGAACATTTCATCCTAACGATAACGCACGTTGTCATGCCGCTAAACCCGTCACTATCTATCTTGAGGAGGTCGGAGTTCAAACTCTACCATGACCAGCATGCAGTCCGGACCTTAACTCCAAAGAGCACGTATGGTAGCACCTAAACAACGGGTTCGCGCCAGGGGTACAGCATTCATTGGAGACACATGTATGGTAGCACCTAAACAACGGGTTCGCGCCAGGGGTACAGCATTCATTGGAGACACATGTATGGTAGCACCTAAACAACGGGTTCGCGCCAGGGGTACAGCATTCATTGGAGACACATGTATGGTAGCACCTAAACAACGGGTTCGCGCCAGGGGTACAGC
This sequence comes from Eugnorisma glareosa, assembly GCA_947578425.1. Classification (NCBI taxonomy): domain Eukaryota; kingdom Metazoa; phylum Arthropoda; class Insecta; order Lepidoptera; family Noctuidae; genus Eugnorisma; species Eugnorisma glareosa. The sequence continues at coordinate 379,670 of OX387957.1, read as the reverse complement.
ATTCATTGGAGACACATGTATGGTAGCACCTAAACAACGGGTTCGCGCCAGGGGTACAGCATTCATTGGAGACACATGTATGGTAGCACCTAAACAACGGGTTCGCGCCAGGGGTACAGCATTCATTGGAGACACGTTTTTAGGGTTAAAAGATCATTCAATCAATTTACTTAACACTGTTTCTTTTTATTGTCTTAGTATTTCTTATCTATGTTAACGGAAAAGTATGTAATCCGTCATTGTATACAATTCCTAATATGGCTAGGAAATCTATGAAATAATTTGTAATAAGCACTTTTCCTAGGAAATATATTCATTTCCTAAATAGCGATCGGAAATGTATTACTCGTACATTCTTGATGTTCTTAAGGGGGGCAAATATAATGACCACCAAAAATAACTTTGTGACCACTAACATCTATCACCTAAAATAGTAAATGAGCACCAAATTTTAATGAGGTGGTTGACGACAAACTAGTTTTGCCTAGGCCGACTTGGGGCACCCCGACACGATTTTTTTTACAAACCATTCAGAAGAAGGTGCCCCGCGTATACGCGGGGCTCCGTCGACCGGGTCTCCCTCGAATCGGACTCGTTTTAACATATTTCCTAGTATCATCTCGAAATTGCATACAATTCCTAGGAAATATATACATTTCACAGGAAATCATCGTTGAAACATTATTTTACACATTTCTTAAGTTGGCTCGGAATTGTATATATATTTCTTAGGAATTTTGTACAATTCCTAGCTTTCATACATTTCCGGTAACATCTATGTTCTATGTTAAGGGTTTGGTTTCCGCACTTAGTCCTTAAAGTGGACCATTGTACGTGTTCCGGTAACATCTTTCTATACTAATATTTTATAGCGGTAAAGTTTGTGAGGTTGTAGGGGGTAGTCTCTGGATCTACTAAACCGATTTTGAAAATTCTTTCACTAATAGGAAGCTAGCCCGAGTGCCTTAAGCTATATTTATAACGTGCCCGTGGGATAGTTTCAGACCAAAAGCGAGCGAAGCCGCTGCAGCTGGCTACAGTAGTAATAAATAAAACCAGCTATGGTAGCACCTATTTTTACAATTCTGCAAAAATCTAGAAACGCTACGGGGGGTTAAGTGTGCTGGGTGCCTGTAGTGATCCACAGGAGTCACGGGGCCATTTTGATAAAAACTATACAGGATGAATTTTTCAAGTGGGCGTGGATGGCCAAATCCGAAACTGTGAGGAATATCGAAAAATGCTCAAAAAGTCTCGAGCCCGATTTTGATGAAAACTAAAACTGCATCATTGGATTTTTGAAAAATCAATATTCCTGGTCAGGAATCGAACCTTTGTTGGTTTTGAAAAAAAAACACATACCTACTGTATTATTACACCATTCGCTAGCGTCGCCATTAACAATTAAATTCTGGGAAGTAATGACATATGACAAACCAAAGGAATAAGTTAGTTTTTGATAAAATGCCTTACAGTCTGCAAACAGTTATATACTAGTATTCAACGAAACCTCGAACAAAAACACTATTGGCGCTAACTCACTTGTAATTTCTAATTTCAATTGCTTACATTTTTACTTTTTTATTGAGGCCGTCAACCACGAAGAGATAAAAACAATTAAATTAGAACATAATATTTTGAAGATGACTGCGGTGCGGGTACAATAATTTAAAATATGACAAAACATAAAATTTTACATTTTCCTTTAATGTGCCGCATGTCATTAGTCATTACTTCCCAGAATTTGATCTTTATTAGCGACACTATCGAATGGTATAAAAAAATAAAGCGTGTGTTTGTCAAAACCAATAGGTTCGATAACTTCGATTCCTGGCCAGGAATGCTGATTTTTCAAAAAGCCAATGATGCAGTTTTAGTTTTCATCAAAATCGGGCTCTTTTGAGCATTTTTCGCTATTCCTCTTAGTTTCGGATTTGGTCATCCACGCCCACTTGGAAAATTCACTCAGTATAATTTAAGATTATTGAAAAATATATTTTCCTACCAGGAATCGATCCAATTAATTTAAAAATAAATACACCCAATGATTGTCGATAAATAACCAATTCTGGGAAGTAAAGTCAAACAAGAAAAGAGCAACTAATGAAAAAGGTACTTAAGTATTAAGTATAATTATCATTATTACCCGACTGCGGCGAAGCCCAAAAGGAGTTTTTGTAAATATCGTTTAAAAATTTCGTTTCAGGTACAGTACTGGCCCAACATAAATGTTTGGAAGGGATCCTCCCCAATATTTTTTCAAAAAACTTATTTCTTCTTATAAACAATTTTTCGATTATCAAAATGTGTCCCCGGCTCCTTTGGATCTTCGCTATTTCTTTTACGAAGATATTGATCATCCACGATTCCAAGATGCACACTTTCACCCAGTATAGTATGGTCGTTGTAAATGAACCGATGTTATGGTCAGTCGATGAGTCGGTGCGCGGCGCTGAAGGTCGAGTAGGTGTCGCCGCCCCGCGCACGAGCCTCGCGCGTATCAGCCGCGGAGACATGCGCGCGCACGGTGGCACCCGCATGGCTCCAGCGCAGCCTGTGGCTCTTGTTACTTTACCATTCCTTTGCTTTTGCAATTTTTACTTTAAAAAATTATTTTGAGTATCGGTGTCGCGCATAAAATTTAAATTGTATGAACTTCGACAGATGCTTGAAATGAATTAATGGTTCTATTACCACATACCTAACAATGTTTTCAGCTATTCTGTTGCAAAAATATAATAAATACCTTCAGATTACCACAATGTCACAATGTCACGATAGGTAGGTACTTATGTCACAATCACAAATTATGTAAGATTCTCGTGAACACAATAATATTCTCATCACAGCGCACTGATAATATTTGCCGATTCATCGGTTAAGATGTGGTCAATGCTAGTACGTACTCAAGTGATAACTTTGACAAGATCGATACTTCCGTACTTTCGGAAGAATCGATCTTCCCATATTAGCATTGAAACTTGAGGCATGACGTTTCTATTTTGCTTATCCCCTTTACGTTACCTACAGTCGTCGGCTTTCAATATATATATATATATATATATACAGGCTGTCGCTTTGCATCCTGGAATCCTCAAATTCAAGGAGGTATCTATACTAATGATTCTCGACCCGAACCTATAATACTCGTAAGAAGGGTAATTATTTTTTTTACCGAAATCTTTAACTGTAAACCACCCCCTACTTTCCATACTGTCCATAATTATATTGTGGATTAAACGTTATAGATTCGGGTCGAGAATCATTAGTATAGATACCTCCTTAAATTTGACCAGGGCGCAAAACTACAGCCTGATATGTTTTGTGTGGTTATTGTTTTGTGTAGTATTGTATTGGAATGTTTAATGTATCATTTGTCCTATCTGTTGAATTCTGAGTGTATTAATGAGTCCTTTTAACTTGAACAAATAAATGAATTAATTAATAATAAGGGCTTAGGCAATACTGGAAGAGACTAACAGTAACGATAACATGGTTAGGCAACTTGGTCTGATAAAACAAAGTCTATGATCAAACACAATAAGCTAGCATGGTGACCAACGAAAAAAGCCTCTAAAGACGTCTCAGAAATACAGGTGAGGCCAGGTGAAACAGGTTGTGAATCATTACCTGGGGTCCATCGTCTGTCATCTGCAGTGACCAGGTCCACGCCGTCAAACAGCTGTTGCGCGAACTCCTCGATGGTGTCAGACTGGGGCAGACGGCCCGACAGCCCCGTCAGCACGATGTCGTCCTCCGACCCTCTGGCCCCGTTGGTCACGGCACTCGGCATGTCTGCTCAGGTATGACGCGTATCTGCAACCAGAGCACGGCTTCAGTACGATGCACCGCGCAGATTGGAAGTTCAAGCGAGGAGGTAACTCTTCGCTCACCTCAGCCAATTGTTGTGGATGTTCCGTCCCGGTACGGGTTTGACCGTCGTTTGAATCCGAAATGTATAGTTTTGGATATTTATGTATAACGCACGGTCGGATCGGAAGGTGCGTGATACGCGCGAGGAGCGTGCGAGCCGAGTGATGCGGCGGCGATGCGACACGCGGTTAAAAGGGCGCGATAGCGGGGTCGCGGCCCGAAGCGTCACGTTTCCACGAGACCCCGAACCCGCGTTATCGCGCCGCAAGGACGGACAAGGTCGGCGCGTTCTTCCTCCTCAAGAAAGTTACCAAAGTGGCTTGCCACGTCCGCGTCCAGCGCTCCCGACGTGCCGGCTCCGCCGCCAACCCGCCGGACCGCATGTGCTAGCTGATGGGGCGGGGATGGGGCAGGTGCAGTCGGAGTCCGCTTCGACCTCCGAGTGTTCCCTCTATCTAGAGAGGTCGATCTAGTGACCCCTCGATTAAATACGCAATTAATCATAATCTAAAGTGCAAATCACGCGCTTAATCGCCGCAACGCGTACCTCTGCGCAACCGGAGACCGCAGTGGTGTGCATCGTGCCGAAAACTGGATTTAATAAGAAACAAGTTTTTTTTCGTTGAGTGAACTGATGAACATGACGCAAAAAAACAACAGTCATAATTCGACACAGTATAGCCGGTCAGCGTCATGGAGCCAGCCGTGCGCCTCACAGCGTCGCCCAGCGGAAGAATGCCACCCGGGCTGCCGGGCCAGGCGCGCGGTGGCGACGCGACGCCCCATCTTTCGACAACAATGGGGCTCTTTGTGCGTCAATTGACGACGTCGACCGACACATCGGATCACCTCACACAATGTCTCGTTCAGCTAATGAACCGCGTAACTGCGGGCCGGAGCTAGCCCCCTATCACCGCGACTGCTCGCTGCACGGACCAGACGAGCTCGCTCTGGTCTCAGCATCAACAGCAATACTAAAGTACAAGTCAGCTATTTTAAATTATTTGTCATTATGAAAATGTTAGCTATTTCGACAACGGCACTACCGCTTATTGCAACATTATGCTAGTTTTGACCTTTTTTATTTAGCCTTTTTTTATTTAGCAAGATAATATACTGTGGCGAGTTTCAAGTGTATGTACAGAAGAGATTTTTCAAAGTAACGATATTTCCTAGTTGCACCGCATCGGGAAAAATCGTTTGGTAGGTTTGCATACTCGACCCAAGAATATTTCTATTCTCCAAGAATATAGCTACTTCTTATATCTCTTCACCCAGAGAGTGAATGATATTTTTGAAAAAATATCGTACTACGTTTTAAGATTCTTCCATACAAACTTTAACACCATACTAAAGTCGTTTTTAAAACGAAATATCAATCCTTATGTTGTAACAAGTTATAAAACCCCCTTTCCACCCCGTTACGGGTACAATATCCGACAATCCCTTTGTATTGGATGCCAACGTCATGGCGTCACAAGAACACTTACATCTATCCTACTACAATAAACGTGAAAATTGTGAAGATGCATGGATGCGTGGTTGTTTATTATTGTTACTCTTTTACGGAAAACTGCTGAACGGACTTCGGTGAAACTTTACAGAAATATAGCTTATACCTTTATCAGAATAACACATAGTCTAAAATTTAAGTCTCTTTATAATTTCAAAATAACAGCTTTTTACTGAATGCATAGAAAGATAGGCTAGGTTCGTATTGAGCGGGCGGCGCTCAGGAGGTATCGTTGCGTTGTTATTAAAATTTTCTTTTATTTCAGACCACAAATCCATTTAGTTAGTACAACACACAATTTAGAAACTAGTGTTATTACTTACATCTACCAGAAAAACAAAACTATTATTTATTATTAAATATGCCACAGTGGAATGTAGGCGTACCCAATGCCCCAGTATGTGACTGTCCGCTATAGTGCTCAGGACGCTGCACGCTGTTGGGGAAGTATCGCTTGCGCATGATGGCGTGAAAACCATCTATGCCATCTGCGAACATGCCGGAAGCACTGCAGTAGCGCGACAACCCCATCAACACCCTGAATGCATTGTTGTATTGGACGAGCAGAGCGCTGTATGCCCTCTGTGTGTAGTTGACCCTCAGACCGCATGTATAGAACGACTGACAGTACGCCGTGAACAGCGTAGCCTTTACGTCAGTCGAGCATTTTGCAAATCTGCGAGCCAACATATTGCAGCGGATAACCAACGCTCTGCGCTCACGCTCAATATCCAGGCTGTCTTTTAGGTCCTCGGATACCCAGTGGCCCAGATACTTGAAAGAGGTGACCTGATTTAAGGAAGTTCCGCAGAGATTTAGTTTTGATGCAATTGGGTAGGTTTTAGTGCTTGCCTTGAAAACCAATAATTCACTCTACATTATATCTGAGCCCATGGGCCTCCGCGTACCCTTCACATATCATGAGCAGACTCATCATTGAGTTAGTTGATGGGCTCAACAACACCATATCATCAGCATAACTAATATTGTTGACGCATAATGCGTCTACATAACAACCTTAATAAGTGTTGTTGAGCTCAACGATCAACGGTTTTATGTACAGACTGAAGAGGCGAGGGGAGGTCAGGCCGCCCTGTCTCACTCCGCACTCCAGCCTATACACATCCGATAACGAGCCTGCCCACCTCACACAATTGGTCTGGTTTTTATACCAGTACCTCAGTATCGATATAACTCCCCTATCCACTTTGGTGTCGTTCAGGAGTTTCTACCTTAGTAAGTCATACGACACCAGATCGAATGCTTTGGAAAGGTCTAGGAAACACGCGTTAACTGGCGTTTTCCTTGATGTATAATACTGGTCAATATGCTTGAGTTGAGAGACAGTATGGCACTTTCCGTAGAGAGACCAGGTCGAGACCCAAACTGCGCATCATGCAATTCGATGCGGGTCGCCATTATGCATATCAAGCAAACTGTCCAGCACCTTGGCAATGACTAGCAAGCGAGATGGGCCTATAGTTTGAGAGACTGATGTATCCACTGCCTTATCCTTCAAAATGGGTACAACCACAGTTTCTTCAACATATTCTGTGATGTCAGTCTGTGCCATTTGTTTATCCACATTATAGATGTATAGAACTTATCTTTCATTCACAGCCTTAAATTTGTCCTTGGGTTCTATTACAGCTTTTCCAATATTTCCGATAAAGCGATTTCTCACTTTCCTTCTCTATTTCTGTAATAAGGTACATTCACCTTCACTAACAATTTGAGCATGTGTTTTAGCTTTTGGCTCCGAAGTCGATACTGACTTTATTTTTTTCAATTTTTTCCCCCCTGCCTTCCCCGGCCTTGGAGGTATTTATGATAGGATAGGTACCTAATTGATTTATATTAAAACTGTTGTACTGTTTATTTGTACACCTTTTATTTTTAAACTGTGACTCCTCCAAACACGATGTTAGGTAGGTGATAGTTTTCTGTGTGTTTGCTTTACATTTTCCCCCTCCCGGGAAAACTTACCTAACGTTATGACTATGAGTGTGACATACTCCGAATTGTGACCCGCCATTTTCCTCATTCCTCCGCATCACATGCCCATACCACGACAACCGATTACCGCACAACTTTTCACTCACCGGCGCCACTTTCAGACTTCCTCTTGTTACTTACTCATTTTTTATTTTATCCATTCGCATTACACCACATCCCTCTTAGCATTCTCATCTCAGCCACATGCAAATGCCTGTCATTCATCCCTTTTTTGGCCCAACATTGAAGAACTAGCTTTTGCCTGCGGTTTCGCCCGCGTGGATGTCGAAAAATATCCGACGTGAACGTACCACCAGCATTTTTGGATTTATCTATCTAAATTGAAAGCGTATTCAAAATGTTGTGTCCATGCTAGTAACTGTTGAGGAGTTCCTTCGAGACAAGACGCTCCTGGCTGCAGGATGAGGTCATGATAAAAATCGTCTTTATCTATCAAGATTATACGCTACAAAGTTTCGTGTCCGTGCTACGGACTGCTGAAGAGTTATCTCTTGAGGAGGTGATCCTGGCTGCAGGATTAAGGAATGCCTGTCATAAAAATGTATTGTCACCAGAACCAAAGGTGTGTGCAAAATTTCAGCTCAATCGATTGAAGATATCTGCTGCTAGCTGCCACCCGAACAAACATAGAACTTACAAACCTTCATCGCCCTTTTTAACCCTTTGGGGGTTGAATTATCAAAAAACGCTGAGACACGTATCAATTAATTTTCAATCATCAGCCTAAACACAAAATTTTAAGATCCTTACTTCAAAACTGATGGACTTTCATATAAACTTCCATCCCCTATTTTACCCCTTTAAGGGTGAGATTTCCCGGCAATCGGCGGCGGCGACCTCTCGCGTCCGGCCTTGGTTCAATCCATGGTCCGAAGCGAGATGGACTGGGACGCCGCCACCTCCTTCTGCAAAGCAGTCATGCTAGCTAAGGAGGTGGTAGAGCGTGAGAGGGAGAGAACCTCACCTCCCGGCCGCCGCGGGAGACGCACCGGGCGTCGGGGGCCACGTGGTGGCCCTCGGCCACCGTAAGCGTGGGCTTATGGACGGTGAGCTATGGGCTAGCTCGCCGTGCGTCCTTCTTATGACGACAGGCCGTGTCGACAGCGCGTTCGTGATCCACGCGCGCCTCAAAGAGATGTCAGCAAACGGGAAGGGGTCCGAAAGGACCGATGCCTGCCAGGGTTGCGAGACGGTTCGAAAGAGATACCGCGGCCCTGGAACACAAAGGGCAAAAGGATGAACATGGATGGGTTTTAGTCAGTACAAGTCTGACACTCCCTGCCGCTCCGCCCAGAGTGGGATATTTGATGATTTCCCGTCCATAAAAAAGGGGTGAGATACCCAAAAATCCTTGCTTAGTGGATACTTACCCTACGCAAAGAAGCCTCCAAGCTTCATGCCTCTAGGACCTGCGGTTTGGGCTGTGTGTTGAAATATCACCCAGTCAGTCTGTCAGTCTGTTTGGCCTGTGTGTTTGCAATTTATTTTTGAAATTTTATCCCCTATTTTACTCTCATAAGGGTTGAATTTTGGAAAACGCTGAAATACGTAACTCATAATTTTTGCCGTACTCAATTCATACGAAATTTCATGCAAATATAAGGAATATTTCATACAAAGTTTTATACCCTATTTCACCCCCTTGGAGGTTGAATTTTGAAAAATCCATCCTTAGTGGATGCCTACGTCATATGACGAATATGTGTGCGAAATTTCAAATTTCTAGCCTTAGAGGTTTAGCCTGTGCGTTAATACATCAGTCAATCACTTTTGCCTTTTATAACAGGCCCATCATACTCCTGAGCCACGTCTCTAAGTTGTTCTCTAGAGTCATCATGAATCGTCCCGAACGCAGGTTTGATGACTTCTAGCCTCCCGAACTAGCCGGTTTTCGAAGAGGGTACGCTACGAGCTACGCTGCGGCAAATTATACAGAAGACCGAAGATTATAATCGCCCTTTAGGTTCAGCGTGATGTAGCGACTGAATACGTGGTAACCGTTTGTGCGTCGGTGTCCCTTCCACCCCGTATAGTACCACCGTGAATAGGTTCACACGCCCCCAGACGCAACCGTTTAGCTGGCAGATGGGGGGGCACTTTAGTCGAACTAAAATTAGCACTTAAAAGCTTAATATTTCACAAAAGAATCCACTAAACAAAAAAATATTTGAACAACTCGCAATATTTCTTAAAAACCTATCCCATTACATCCCACAATAAGGGGTACGCGAGAAAAAATCTACAATCCCACTTTACGCGTACAGGAGATACCCTAAAAATACTTTTCGACATTTTATTTTACCACTTTGTCAGCGTAACTAATTTGTATATTCATGCCAAATTACAGCTTTCTAGAAAGAAGCTTTCTGGAAAGAAAGGCCCACTGACATTTTATTCAACGTTTTAATCACGTTTATAAAAGGTTCGGTTTCGGTTTCGTAAACGAAACTAAGTCAAAACCGAACCTTCGGTTTCGGCAAAAAAACATGTTTCGGTCGGACACTAGTTTTATTTTTAATCTCAGAAAAGATGTGCCGTACGGCGCTATCCTATTGACATCGCTCACGCGATGATGAGATGCGATTTCATCGTGCGATGAAACCGATCGCGCGATGAGAAAACGTTTGTCCTCTGCGAACACTCTCGAAATGGTTCTTAGCAAAGATTCACAGTTTCTGCTGTCGGGCAATATTTCTTTAATTGTAAATAGTATTAAAAAAAGAAAACATTGACCACATATTTACTGTATAAAAACAGAAATACTCTCCCCTCCTTTGCCTCCTCTCCGCTTGGAGCCATTCGGACGGACATTCAGTACTGATCGATCACTATGTTTGATCGGACGATCGACCGATCAATACGATGGGTCGATGAACGCGGGACGAAAATTAAACAATTTGGTCGCATCGCATGATCGCACGACTTTCAATAGGACTTTCAGTAGATATCGGTATGTTTCAAACTTTGAACACACGGTCGCACGATCATTTTCGTCGGATGGACGCATGATCGCGCGAGCGATGGCAATAGGACAGCGCCTTAGCCTTGATGGTGTTAACATTTTTTGTATATTTAAATTGTGTTAATTTAATTGTGATTGTGTTAATAAATAAAATATCAAAATTAAGGCCTATAAAATCAAGGGCAACTAAACGGCCTAAAAGACAGATAAATGCGATTTTATTTTCACTCTGTACTTCAAGTGAGTTTTATAATATACCACTTAGCTTATGCCCGCGGCTTCGCCCGCGTGAAGTTCGGCAACTGTCCCACGACAGGATCATACTAGGTACCAGGATATGAAGTATCCAGGTCATAAACTATCTATCTATGTGCCAAATTTAATCCAAATCCGCTCAGTAGTTTTCCCGTGAAAGAGTAACAAACATCCACCTATCCATGCTCACAAACTTCCACATATATAATATTAGTAGGTACCTAAGAAGTAAGATGCATCAGTGACGTCACAATAATTAGCGACTCACTTCACTAGGATGTCTGTATTCTCAAGTGCAATTAATAACTTGTTGTGTACTTAACTAAGAATTGAGCAACTACAACATCTGCAATATCATCTAAGTAGTTACTTCGAAGTTACTATTTCATTGCTGTCATTTGCTGTGCGTATAACGATTTTTCCAAATATAAATATATAAAGACATAAGTACCTACCTTCCTAAAAACTTGGCAACTGCAATTTAGAGAAGGTCGAACAATTTATGCAAAACAAAATAAATCTTAATATTCTTGATTCCATCCGAAATTACAAATAATTTCCTGCTGCATCAGCACAGAAGTGTTAAATTGTTTACCAGTGGACCTATGGACACAAACCTAATGTTTACATTAATGAGTCAGCGCTAAATATTGTTATTATATTGTTTCGTGCTACGGAACCCCGTGTGTGCGAGTACGACTCGCACTTGACCGGTTTTAATTTTATTTTTCTCTTTCTCCAAAACTGGTTCTTATCGCACTACGATTAGGTTCAACGTGCAATGTATTTCACACGCGTGGATTTTTAATATTTTTCCACACACGTGCGAAAATAATTTTTTTTTGTTAAATATTTTGTTCAATGACTATGGCTATAATCGGCGGTGATAGTTTTTTTTCAATCTCGGCAAGGAGATATGCGTCTTTACGGCGTAAATAATTTTTGAATATTTAAATTGTGTTTTTAATAGAATATCATAGATAAACATGATTATTTTATGAAACTAGCGACCCGTCCCGGCTTCGCACGGGTGCAATGTGTACCTACATATAAACCTTCCTCTTGAATCACTCTATCTATTAAAAAAACCGCATCAAAATCCGTTGCGTAGTTTCAAAGATTTAAGCATACAAAGGGACATAGGGACAGAGAAAGCGACTTTGTTTTATACTATGTAGTGATATTTACTTTTATGAGCAAACTAGCAACGCCCGCGGTGACAAGTTAGCATACGTACAGACGCCGAGTATGTTGTGCGTGTTATTATTAGGGTCCAGATAAATGATATGCTTATACTGAATTTGATAAATATTTAATAAAGGTTCACAATAACTCGGTTAAAGTTCAATACGGTAAATTAGGACGTGGCAGGGGCGAAGGTATGTAAGCGATTGGCGAGCCCGGCGCTGGCGTTCCTTTACCATATCAACAATGCAATTCAGCAATCGCATTGCTAGGGTCGCTACATCACCCCCCCCCCCCTTCTCCAAATAGAGTGCAAGGTTTGCTCCCGTGGTGCAGAATGTCAAGATCACTGAACCAAATGGTTGAACCACATGAGAGAGAATATTTAACTAAAGCGCAAGTGTTTGTTTACGTGTGTGTGCATGAGTATGGTGTATTTATGTGTGTGAGTATGTATGTGTGTATTAGTGCGAGTGTGTGTGTGAGAGTGTGTGTGTGAGCCTGTATGTGTGTTTAGGCTTCAATGAATTGTTTGAAAGAGGCACTGTCCCATGCCAGCGACACATAACCTTAAATAAAAAGACTACTTGTTTAGGAGGCAGTAACTAGACGAAGTAAAAAACCATCAACAGATAGATGTACCTTTCTTATTATATGACGCAGTAGAGAGAAAACAAAGGAAAAAGAAAAGTTAAGTGACCACTGTTTGTATATTCTCAACCGTTTCATAATCCAGCGACTTCATCCAACTTAAAATAACTACCTTAAATTTATTGGTACTTAATTTACGGACAGAATGAATTTTGTTGCATTTATTGTAAATGTATGGGGCGATGAAATTAAAGTGCTTTTGGCCAAATGCAGTTCTTTGACGAGGAACCGGGCAACGTTCAACTCGCTTGGTTGACACAGGTAAATTTGGTACATACTTTTTATGGTATCGACGTAGAATTTCATAGAATATAAATAGAAATAGTTTTCTAATAGTAAGTACACCGGCCTTATCGTAAACATCGATTGTCGGATGCCGGAATGGTAAATGCAGTAGCACTTTTAACACCGCACGCTGTGCCCTTTCTGCTTCTATAAGAAACGTTTTGTTTGAGCCTCCCCAAACGCAGATGCAGTATCTAATTATACATTCGCACAATGCTTGATACGTGCGAAGTAAGAGCTTCTTTTCAGCAACAGTGCGTAATTTTTTGAAAATATATATCATTTTCCTGATCGTAGCTGAAGTGGCCGCCACGTGATCTTTCCAAGTAAGTTGGTCATCTATTATGACACCTAAATATTTAATAGAAGCTGCTCTGCAAAGTGTTGAACAATTACAGATGGGCCGACTCAGAGGTCGGTTGCACGGGTAAGTATGTATTTTAAGACTAAACTCAGATTTAGGTTTATTTACGACCGTCTTACTGAAACAAATGTATTTAGTTTTCTTTATGTTCAAGGATAGAAGGCTGTCCTCCAGCCAAGAAGTAACTTTTGCAAGGCCATTTTCGGCTTTCTCAAAAGTGGCCTTCCAAGTATTTCCATGAAAGACCAAGACGGTATCATCAGCGAACATGAGTAGGTCAAGGCCAGAGAGAGCCGCCATATCACCAAGTTCGTTAATATATATGAGAAATAATGTGGGGCCTAGTGCCTTGGGGGACGCCATAATTACAGCCAGACATGGTACTTTCACTCCCTGCCACTCTTACAGACTGCGATCTGCCCGACAAATAATCCTTGAACCATTTCAGAGCCAAACCTCTTATACCAACGTTCTCCAATCGAGTCAGAAGTATAGGGACAGACACCGTGTCAAATGCTTTTTGGAGATCCAAAAAGATGCCTAAGCACCTGTCACCCTTATCTAGGTATGACGTCAGTTTTGATGTGAGTGCTAGGACTGCATCTTCAGTCGACTGTTTTGATCTAAAACCAAATTGGTTATTATTTAGCAAGTTATTTTTTTCTAAATAGTTCATAATTCTCTTATTTACAACTTTTTCAACTATTTTGGATAACGTTGATATAAGAGAAATTGGACGGTAGTTTGATGGTTCAGTTTTATCTCCAGATTTAAATATCGGGCACACCACCGCCCGTTTGAATAGCTTGATTGGTCGTCGTGCGTACAATAAAATCATCCGGAACGGGAACCCTGAATAAAAGCCGGCCAAGTGCGAGTCGTACTCACACGCACACAGGGTTCCGTAGCACCAAATATTAAAAATGTTTTGAAGGCTCATTCATATGTTGTAGGTATTGTTTTACATTCAACAGCAAAACTAAATTTGTTTTTCATAGTATATTAATGAAAAACCAAGTTAATGCTGCAGTTTGATGAAAAAGTCCCAACTAAACATCAAATCTTATTCAAACCAATTTTGGTTGAAAGTTATAATTTCGTTCTACAATCCTACATTTTTTCAGAATTTTACTCCTCTTACTTTAGAAATTTGAGTCACTAATTTCTAAAGATACACAATAATCTAAGTCTCTCTCATATAAAGAGAATTAGATTATTCTTTTCTTTTTAAAAAAATGTTGCCCCACACTAGGAATTTCTCCTGTATCGTGGGTGCGTTTACAAACATTGAAACTCACACACAAACAGCCAGACCCGGAACAACTACCTGTAGATCAAACAAATATTTGTGTGGGGATCGAACCCGCGACACGCAGCGCAGCAGCCGATCGCTCAGCCACTGCGTCAACCGTGCCGTCCGCGCGCCGCATTGTCTATATTTCAAACGATTGACTTTGAGAAAAAATGGTTTTAGGAACCTCAATCTTATTTTTAGAGACCTATCTATAGACGTCACCTATCTATATATGCGTCGCAATAACGTCATTCGAAACTTCATTTTACTCCCGTAGTTATTACTAGTTACAGAATTATTAAAATCATTAATCATCAATCATCAATACAACCCACTTCCAAATGAATAATATATGTTATTCATCACAAGTATTTTATTTGTACAAAATTGCCCTCTTACGTCATTTAATTTCAATGAATAACTTACGAGATAATTATCACATTTATCACAGTTTTAAAAATAATTCCGCAGCAAAATAATGATCAAGTGCCGCACGCACAGTTTTATGATGTGGATGACGTGCGAGGCGGCAAATAGCTGATGTGCTTTTATTTTGTAAAAAGGATAAGGCTGTCGTGGAAAAAATAATAAAACCCTTGTAATTGTAAACACAATCCGATTCAAAGAGAGAAGTTATATTTTTATTATAATTACACGCGGACGAAGGTCGCGGGCAACAGCTAGTCGTAATATATTCACACTCGAGCAAGAGACATCATTAATTAGTTTTTTGTTACAAGAACAAGAACAACCGGCATTGTATTACACTAGACCGTAACTACGTAGTCAAGTTTTTTTTTTTTACTTTTGTTTACGTAACTCAAACCACCTTTCGCACGCAAGTTTGGTTTTCCGTTTGGTCGACGTGTGCAAAAAAGCTCAAGAATGAATAGAAGCTGATAGAACAGAGAACGAGCTCAAACAAATTGACAGCCCGCCTCGGAAAGTTTAAGACACGACAAAATAATATAGGTATTATATTGTTTATTGTGGTGAGGATAGAAGTTTTAATATAATTGAAACATTAACAAATTGGATCCTGGTTATCTTAAATAAACGTTTATTGTATTTTAAGGAGGTGTACCTACAGAAGTACAGACAAACAGGTTAATAAGTTAGATACCTACCTATTTTCAGGTGATAAAAATATGACTACTAATTTATTAGTTTCTTTTATTTTCGACCTTTTCGTTTAAGTATTAAAAAAGCAATGACAAAATAGGAACCAAAGACGTGGGTGTAAGTCGTAAGTTACAAGACAACGGTCCGGTGACAAGTCTTGTTGTGGGCCGTGCACTCTCGCAGACAGCAGCGCGCCGCGTCATCTTCAGCCACAGATCAGCTGTCCGGCGGGCGCGGGCGGCGCGTGACGACACCGGCTAAGCGCCACAACGCGCCGCCGCCGCCTGCCCCAGTGCCCACAACCCCCCACTGCCCACTGTCCCTGCGGCCTCCGACCGCTGCCGGTCGCCACTTCGCCAGTCACTCAATCGATAGTATCAACAACTGAGCCTCCGCCGCACTCCACGCACCGGAGTGGCCCGAGTGGATACAGTTATAAACAGTGCTTGCTGAGTGCTGACCCGACCCTTGCAAGAGCCAGCCCGCGGTGCTGAACCAATAGCGTTAAACCAGCCCCTAAACCAGATCCAGCCTGTCCCCTTGCTGCCCTCCCCAGCGACACCCTAAGCCCAGGCTCGTACCCCGCAGGGGGTGGCCCTTAGCGAGTGGTCGCTTAGTTTGTAAGCTCATTTTGCCCCTGGCTGGCGGCCTTAAATTCTAGGCAGCCTCATAGGCTGAACTGCGAGACGCCACCATTAAAAAAAAAAACCTACGTGTACGTGTTCGTAGGTATATAATACCTACAGGATGGAATTTTTCAACGCCACCTGGAGGGAACGTACTCTAAATACTGGAAATAGAAAATTATACTCAAAGGAAACGATCCTCTATTTTTAAAAATAAATAAATCTGCATTCAAAGATTTTCGAAAATTCGCTTTTCACACTCAGGAATCGAACCGGCTAAAATCCAAAAACATAACACCTGTACTTTTATGGCATTCATCGATAATCAATCTAAGGGATCAATCTCAATGAAAGAAAAACCATGAAATCTTAACTTGCGCACTTATTGTGACGCAGAACACTTCTTGCGCAAATAACGAAATCAGGGAACAAGCGAGAGCGTACGGAAAACCAAGGGTTGTGGAATAAGGAATAAAATTTTAGTAGGTACCTACCTCCTACTTACGTAATCTTTTTTTCCTGATTGTTTAAAATATTAAGTACGCTGAAAATAATGTAGGTAAGTAGGCACATAAGCAACCTAAGTAAATTTTACTCAAATTCCAACCTTAAAAAGCTCACGTGGGTGGATTGTGGAAAGCTCGTTACGGGAATTACCTATTAGCAGGACATTGGTAAGTAGTTATTCAGGAATTTCCTGTGACTTACAGTTTATCCCAATTTGTGACTACAAACGACGAATCTCGAGACTGATTGTATTATATATTAAGTATTAAATTTCTTCTGATTTCAGTCCTTAGTGGCGAGCATTGATCCGGTGAGAAATATTATTACAAAACACTCAAACACTGCCCGTAATTTGTAACGTAAACGTTCGTCGTAATAATATGGGTTCGCGAGTATCGACCGGCGCGCAATCTGCGGGCGTCTGGCACGTCGCGACGCGTTTTCGTTTTCCGCGCGACTGTCAATACGAAATGCGAGGAGGCGACTGCTAGCGTGATATCTATAGCGGTGCGAGCGGGGCGCGCGGGACGGGGCGCGTTGCCATGGTGCGAGATCAGGCCACGTGCATGCGGCCAATGGCAGGACGTCGCCGTCCCTCGGGCCTCGCGGATCACGCTGCGCCGTCGTGCCGCGCCACCCTGCGCCGCGGGCCGCTACCCCTGATCCCCGTGGAGCGGGCGAGCGGCTCCATACATCTGACATCGCAAACGTCCGCTATACACCTGAGTAACTGACCTGCACCACACACCATTCAGTAATTAATGGAAGGATTATTGGTGTCAGTTGGAGGATTTGGCGGATCTTTGTGATATTTATATCTTACAAATTGTTTCTTTGAGCAATTCATTCATGTTTATTTAGAAAGACTAGGCAGGATATGATGTTGATGACTGTTTTATTGTAGATGCTGGCTGTGGCTGGCGCTGGTTCCAGTGTAACCGGACGTAGTAGCTGTACCTACCTACTTACTATTTCTTACGTGCAGCGACTGCGGACTGCGTGAGCGTGACCTCTCACAACCAGTGGGTAATATTATATTTCCTTGGTTAAACTTGCCCGACATTCGGGCCACTCATATCACAACGTTGTCATCGATCTACGAGTTCTATGACTGACAGCCGGGAACAGGACTCATACTCTCACGCTAGAATAGATAGTCATCCATCCACAAGCCTCATTTACATACCTACCATGTAAAGCGGACTGAATAGAAACGCACCTCAGGGGGTGAATCGAGACAAAACATAGAAGGGATTTTAACATTGAATTAATATGGTAGGTAGGTATAGGTAGTGTAGGTACCTATGTTGCCAACAAGGTCTCTAGAACTCAATAGCTCCAATGATTTATAAACTAAAATAGGTACTGGTATTGAGCTGGATCTGATCGACTGGAGGCCGAGCCCACCATTGTCGGGAGAAGGCAGACAGTTGACGAGAAGACATACCAATATGTAAAGGACAGCAGCTCGTGGCTAAATGACAGGCGCTCGGTTCGACTTTCAGCATGCCTAGGTTAGTCCGTGTATGTGACCACCCATTACATAGGTACAGAGTTTCCCCCGTACCATAGTAAGTTCATACGACCCCAATCTATACATACGCGAGTTAATAGGCTTCTTTTAGGTTAGCTCGTTCTATCGTCCACCTCATCTCAGTCCTCAGGACAAGATTGAGAGGTCAAGAGTAGGCCCATTTAATAATATAAAATACGCGCGAAAACATATTAAGTAAACCCTTCCTTGGCAGTCGGGTGAAAAAAGCACGTTGAGGTGGAAGCGCCAGGGTCGCCCGCGAAATTCAAATTATCTCACTTGACACAGTTGACACTGTCTGCAAATTGCAAAACAGTTCAAAAAACCTAAGAAAATTTGAATTTCGCGGGCTACCCTGACACTTGCACCTTAAGAGGGCCCTTACCGGCGCGTCTATCGTCAATGCGAGCATGGTCGAAAAGCTTGTTGTTTCATCCAGAGCCACAGCGGCGATTTTCTTTCAACTCCCCTGTCTTACCCCGCCCCGACCCCGCACAACTCGTCTCCCGCGCACCTCATACCGCCTAACGCGATGACAGTGAACGAAAAATAGTGTTCGAAAATTTCTTAAACTTGTTCCAGGAAATACGTGTTTTTGAATAAGTCTTACAAGTGTGTGAAATAAAAATTTGTCATTAAGAATCTCCATTACATGTGCAAGGTTTCTATCGTGATGATTTCTTTACTTTTAGAGTTTATGAGGACATTATGAACGGCCAAAGTTCAGGTAAAATTTGTGCAAAAAAGCCATTTTTGGAGGCTTATACTGAATTTGTGTCTACAATTTTTTATTTTTTGCTACCATTAAACCTAGATATAGTGCACAAAATACCTATTAGTTCAAAACAATCAAAGATAGATGTATAACAACTGCATAATCACGTACGAGCGTTTGTATGAAAAGTATGACGGGTTGGCGTAGCCCGCGCTTCCACAGCCCGGTAATAACTATTTCACGAAAAAGTCACTCAATGGGGTTGAATGAACTTGTCACTGAACTTGTCTCAATCATCAATACAACCCTCTAAGTTCATTTAACCCCCATGGAGTGACTTTTTTATGAAATAGGTATTGAATGGGGTGATATGAACTTGGAAGGCTGTATTGATGATTTGACTGATTATAATTCTGTAACTCCATACGTGTTACTGGCGCGATTCATATTATCATCAACATACCTGGCACTGACCTGCAATAAACGTAAGAAAATTTAAATTTCGCGAGCTACCCTTGCGCTTCCACCTTAAGAGGCCGTGCATAAAAATCATTCGCTCGAGTTTAGGCAAATTCGTTGCGATGCTATGTTTGTGTGCACCGTTCATACAGATACACGCACACACGGGTAAAGATCGAGCGTAGTGACCGCTTAAGCAATTTTGATCCTTTAGACGATATTATTTTAAGTTACATAATTATAAAGTCAGTATGGCTTAGAAAGAAAAGTCTGGAATGTGTATGTACAGTATATTTATCACAATCTACATAAAAATGGTTAAATTTTGTGTATGATGAATTTAGATACATTTAGATATTTAACAAATCGATAAATAAAAATCACGAATTTTTTTTTTTCTCTTTTATGTCCTGCTCATCACAGCAATTTGTGTCATGGACATTTAGCTGCTCTTTTGTTAGAATTTCTTCTGCATTTGGTCTTTGTAGCACTGAGGAATTGTCCATTGACCATTCTCACTCATTCTGCTGTGAATCTTTTTATTAAACTTGGAACACTGTTCCTCTTAATTTTTGTGTATACAATACTTCCGGACCCCGACAAATCAGCAGCCAGTGGGTAGACATGTTTGGTGAGCTTTTTCTGGTAGTTTGTGCTACGGGCAGCGATCTCTTGCTTAACAGTTTTGAGCTTCAGATCTTGCAGGATGTATTTATTGTGGATGCATTTAGGGACGGCCACGGGACATTCACCGCAGCGAAAATTCGCGAGGTGCGAACGGCGAAGGGTCTTGCGACTAAAACAAATGTATAGAAATGTACTAACCTGCATGCCACGCGTAGCGGCGACCGGCGGCGATCAGCAGCGCGACCGCCGAAATTTGCCGAGCGAATTGAAACAAAAAGCGGTCGCGCGGTAGACGCGATGAATAGTGCAGGAGTCAAACAATAGTCTGTTTTTTTTTATTTCTGAGACA
Source organism: Eugnorisma glareosa (assembly GCA_947578425.1). Taxonomy (NCBI): domain Eukaryota; kingdom Metazoa; phylum Arthropoda; class Insecta; order Lepidoptera; family Noctuidae; genus Eugnorisma; species Eugnorisma glareosa. The sequence goes on along the minus strand of OX387957.1, from coordinate 359,333 downwards.
AAATTGACATTACGTGGCTTATAATTTTTTTTGCAATTTTTAAATAGTGATGTGCAACTACCGTAAATTGACGTTAATAAAATCAAGAAGTATCGTTTTTTTTATAATAATTTTTCCTAAAAAAATGTGTATGTAGGTACTTATTTAAAACGAAATAATTCATAAGTAATAAGGTGTAGACATGTAATGTGAAACATACATTTTTAATAAACTAATTACTATTACTACAATACGGGCGGGCCACGGGAACGGGCGACGCGAACGGCGGTGGGGCGGCAAATCATTCGGCATAGTATGCACACCACGCACAGTAACGTTTGCCGCCGCGACCAATATACAGCGCGAGTGAAATGTCTTTATCAAAGTTATCTCGATATTGCTTGGAAAGTAGTAGTTTTTGGTTCAAGACATAATATTTGGAAGAGATTGTGGTGTGCAGTACATGATTTGAATAAGAATCGGGGTATAGATGGAGAATTCCACAAGAAGTACGGCAAATACAGACTATTCAGATTGTTTTTTTTCAATTATACCCGAATGAGTGTCGAAACCTTTGATTATATTCTTATGAATATACAACCAGAACTGGAGAAAACGGTAAATGCAGGTAGGATTTTAAGTGCTGCAGAAAAATTGTTTTTGACTTTAAGGTATGTACAGAGCTTACAGGCGCTTCACATTAACGTTTCTCCAGCGTAGGCCTTCGATGCACATGAGTACGCTGCGCTAGCGTAGAGAGTGCACGACGCATGCGCCGCGTTACTGCGGTGTCATGTACAATCCATGTTCATTTTCGCACGTTCAAAAGTATAAATATTAAACTTTTTTTTTTCAATTAAGTATACCTACTCAGTACTAAAACTGCTACTATTTTTATTACTTTTCCGTAATTAAAACTGAATTATTATGAATTATGATTGAACCAAAAAACTACTACTTTCCAAGCAATATAATTAATTTAATGCTAATATAGAGACAAACTTGCAAAAAAAATTTTCGCTCTTGGTGTATACTGGTCGCGGCGGCGAACGCTACTCCCCTTGGCATGCAAACAGTGCCGCGCGGATTGCCGCCCCGCCGGACGCACCGCTTTTCGCGTCGCCCGTTCCCGTGGCCAGGCCGTTAGTCTCAAACCTTTCCAGGATGTCGATTTTGCTGATGCATGAAACAAAGATATATATTTTTTTAAATTGGTTGTATAACAAAATAATAAGCGCAGGCCACACCGCCAGTAAGCGAGGGAGCGAGTAAGGTGGGCGAGGCTCTTTTCATACTTTGTTGGGCTCTTTCGGTAGTTTGCGGTGTGAACCAAAGTATGAATGAATAGAGGTGAAACAATGCCTCGCCCGCCGCGCTCGCTCGCTAGCTGGCGGTGTGGCCTACGCTTGTCACGTCAAATATAAGTTATGTTTACGAGATATCTCTTTTAAGTCCAGACATGTAATCTTGGTCAAGGCGTATGAAGACCATATTAGTGGGTGAGATGTTCGTTTGAGAATGGAACCATTCAGATTAGAGTGCATCTGTCCAATCAATGTAAGCATTTGTCAGTAATCGTGTAGTTCAACTCAGAACTTATGGAAATAGCTATATAAAGCACGTCTATGTACTCTAACTTTTAGACCATCGTGAAAAACTAAGTGAAAAAGGAATAAAAAAGACCTACATAGTACATAGTCCTCATATTCACAGCAATACAATAAAATACAATTCTTTAGAAACTAAATATGCATTTTCTATGTTGGGATTTTGGCTTCCACCACTCCAATCCTAGGCAAAAGCATCCCAATATAAATTAGTGGAATTTAAACCGTTTTTTTTTAAACTAAGGCCCATAATTCTTAAACAGTGCGTCGGAGGACCATACGTCTCAGAATCTAAATGGTTTCTATGGTCTAAGTCAACCAGATACTGCAAAAAAATTGGGAAATTTCCTCACCAAGCAGCATCCCAATATAAATTAGTGGAATTTAAACCGCTTGTTTTTTAACCAAGGCCTTTAATTCAGAAACGGTGCGTTGGAGGACCATACGTCTCAGAATCTAAACGGTTTCTATGGTCTAGGTCAACCCGATACTGCAAAAAAGTGGGGAAATTTCCGAAGAAGAAGATTTTTTTTCTAAGTCCTCGCTCCAAAGCGCCCCAAGGCTACATTCCAACCGTTATTTCAACTCGCGTAGCGCTTGTGCCTGTAATATCAAAGATATTTGAAAAATATATTTATATTCAAATGTTTAAATATCTGGATAAAAAACATCTTAACCGATGAACAAAAAGGCTTCCGAAAAAATAAAACCATCAATATGGCAATATACGACTTTTTGAACAATGTAACTTCGAATGTTGACAAAAGAATACCTGTTTGTTCAATTTATTGTGACATGACACAAGCATTTGATTATGTCGATCACAATATCTTGCTCAATAAGCTGGATGCATACGGTATTAGAGGGAACATACTCAGCTTAATAAATTCTTTTTTACGGAACAGGAAACAGTACGTTGAAGTAACCGACATAGATCCCAATACCAAATGCCAACGTACTTATAAGTCTAGCTTTCGCACAGTTGCTTATGGAGTACCCCAAGGCAGCGTCTTAGGCCCTCCGCTGTTTATACTGTACATAAATGATCTTACAAAAGTTACAAGTCACCCTATGTCACTGTTCTCTGATGACAGCACTGTGACCATTAAGAGTACTGATGATCGAAACCACAACGACGTTGTCACTCAGACAATAACCTGCATAGTGAAGTGGCTAAATAATAATAATCTTAAAATAAATATTGATAAGACGAAATTAATGATGTTTAGCCAACGTGCGAATCCCAATATGACAGTATACTATGACAATAAAATTATAACACAAGTAGAGACATCAAAATTCCTAGGTTTAACTATTGACAAAAAATTAGACTGGAAAGCACACACGGAGGAGCTAATTAAACGAATTAGCAAATCAGCCCATGCCCTATTCAAACTGACCCCAGTGATTAACATCGATGCTTTAGTCACAGCATATCATGGTTTGGTGAGTTCAGTATTGAGGTATGCGGTCATTTTTTGGGGTAACCCGACCAACAGGGAATTAGTTTTTAAAGCACAAAAAAGGTGCATTAGATCAATGTTCAGACTCCACAATTTAGATTCTTGTAAGCCATTCTTTATCAAATACAAATTGTTGACATTTCCGTGTTTATATATTTTTGAGGTAGCTGTATTTGTTAAGACCAATCTAGACCTGTTTGACAAAATATCATTTTATAACACACGAACTCGACCACAGAACAATAATAAATAAATAAATAATAAATAAATATCGCTGGACATTACACACAGCGCCATCTAGGTGCCACACTAAGCAACTAGGCTTGTGTCGTGGACACCAGATAGTTGATAATACTACTTATATACTTTTTGTTTGTAAATACATACTTATTATACATATAAACATCCATGACTCGGAAACAAATGTCCATGCTCATCACACAAACATTTGCTCCTACCGGGATTCGAACCCGGGACCCTAAGAACGTAAGGCAGCCTCACTTCCGCTGCGCCATTCGGGTCGTCAAATACGACAATCACTAGTGCGTAAAAAGGTCCCACACAGCGTAAGTGTTTTTTGTATGGCGCCAATCATATACAACCACATACCAAGTTTAATTAAGGATTTGAACATACTCTTATTTAAGAAAAGGCTTAATCTTTGCTGTTAAATAAAGCATATTACAACATTTCGGAATTTTTAACAGACAAAATGTAATGACTGTTTTTGACCATAGTAGTAGGTAGTTGTCTTTAAGTCCGATTCAATTTGATATTTTTCACGTGACATTTTTGTATTATTTTAATAATTGTCTTCTCTTTTTTATTTTTATTTTGCTTAAACATAATTTGAATTTTGATTTAATTACACTGACTTTTTGACATTTATATATTTTTATTTAATTTTCTTTGTTTTTTATTTTTTGTCAAAATCAATTAATACTTTAATATATGCATTCCAATAATACAATTTTTAAGGTTATCAATTTTAATGTCAATGACCTCTATGAATATTTGTACGCCTTCGGGCATAACACAGCGCGCTTGTAATGTTTTATAACAACTATTTATTGTACCTGTGTTAACAAATGATTAAATGACTTATGACTCGATTGTTTGATCACTACACTACCATGAGTGACAACTCTATAGCTGAAATGGAGCGTAGGTAATTATTTTAACGACTAGGCCTAGTTTCCATGGATACTGAACGATATTTATACTGTGCTTCCACACTAAGTCTTTAAAGTGGACCATTGTACATGAGCCATGGCGGCCGTTATTCCAACCAGCTCCCCTCGCTCCAGAAGCAGATCAAACTTCTCGGTCTTGTCGGGGCATCTGCAAGACATCTTGGTGTTCCAAGAGTTCCCTTGCAGATCTGGATGACGCTGGTGCACTCGAGGAGTACATACGCTACCGTTTCTCCCGCCTCCATGCACGCTCTGCACAGCTGTCAGTGATACCTAGTGTGTGAAAGTGTTTGTTCAAAGAGCAGTGTCCTGTAATGGTCCCCGCCACCAGTCGCAGTCTATTTTTGTCCAGACGCAGAAGGCGTTTGGCCAGTTTAGTATTCAGGGATGGCATAGCTTCCTTCGATTGCCTACACCCTGGTGTCGAGGAGTGTTTGAGTGTGATTCTTTAACCTACTTGTTAGCTGTTTGAAATTAATGGGCACAATGGCTTCGAAACCGAAGGCTTTCGGTTTGGAAGTGTTGGAACCTCTTCTGGCGAGTTCATCAGCTGCATTATCTACAACAAATTAGAGATGTCAAAATATTTAGAAAACCAGACCTTGTATTTTGATCTAAATCAACAGAGCCGTTTGAGTAATTCAAGAAAATAATTAAAAAAAAAATATAAATCTAAAATCAAATTATAGGTGTCTAAAATAGATAAGCATAAAAAATATAAACATCCTTTAAATAGTCTATAATACTCGGGGATAATGTAGCTTCTCTTATGTGAAAGATTTTTTGGAATCGGATCAGTAGTTCCGCAGATTACATCATATCATCATCATACTTACATCTATTAATTAAATGTTCGATACTTACAACAAATGTACAAACAAACTTACCTCTACATAATATTAGTATTGAAGACTAAAGAAATTTTAACAATTTTAATAAAAAAGAAAAGTAACATAATTACTCTTTTCAAAATTAATACTTACTGGATCAAAATATGGTAGTCGGCGTATAAACTCGGAAATATATTTACGTAAGACTCGGGAGCGCCTGCGAAGCAAAGTGATACGTGCTCACGCTGGGAGAGCCCGGTTGTTACTGACGGGCAGTGTTGCCAGAGCCCTTGAGTCGTAAGTTACGTTTCGATTCCTGAAATGTTACATTTTTGCTGTAAAAGTTACATTAGCTTATTGTTTTTTTTTTAATTTACCAGTTTTTGGGGTCGGAGGTAAATTGATGTCAGTAAAATGGCGAAATGTAAAGGAATCTATGATCTCTAATGGTGTATATAGTCTTATGATAAAACAGACAGTTTAATTTGTTCGCAGCGCCATCTTCACTGTTGTTACTATCTAGTCTAGCACCTAACTTATTCTATTCTAGTTTAAACCAAAACTACGAGGTTGTGCATCTGTTAGTTTTACACTGAACTAACTACTATAATATTCGCTAAGTACTTACAGAACCCTCATAACGTACTGTTCTACCAAGTGGTCGTAAACGGGCTCTGTTATTGAAGGGCAAGAACGCCTCAATGCAAAAAAGCATTACAAATCTCGTTGTTCTGAAAAGTTACGAAAATACCCTAAAATTTAAAAATTACTTACATGTTACGCGAGGGGGTCAAAAGTTACGAAAAATGTAAGAAATGTAACCTTCTGGCAACACTGCTGACGGGATCGGATTTGCGCGGTCGATAATATAGTTCACTTTGCCTTTAATTTACGAAATGAAATTATTGTTTATTTATAAAATAAAATTTAGATTCTTTTAAAAAGTTACCTTAAGATTAATGTGCAATTTTTAAATTTTCTTTAAAGTGTTTCTAATGTATAGAAAAAAATACTTATTTGTCTAGACGTTTTACTTAAAACATGATTTTTCAACATTTTTTTTCTGCTACATTTCGTATTGAAGTAAATAGTTTTTTCAAATAAACGGTAAGAAGACCATAATAAAACATCACTCGCTCGTTACTTTAGCGGGAAAAGGGTTTTGAATATGAGTGATTGCCATTATTATAGATATTATTTAAAAAAAAAATCTACCTGCCGACAAGAATAAGAACTCGACTCTTATAATAACAAAGACGAAGGTTCAAATTCTTCTTGCCTTACCCTCAAATAGTGATCAAAATTGTTCAAAACGAGTCGATTTCGTGCACGGACTCTTAAGAGCGGCCAACCCGTCATACTTTTCATACAAACGCTCGTACGTGATTATGTAGTTGTTACACATCTATCTTTGATTTTTTTGAACTAATAGGTATTCTGTGCACTATATCTAGGTTTCTATGGTAGCGAAAAATAAAAAAATGTAGAAACAAATTCAGTATAAGCCTCCAAAAATTGCTGTTTTGCACAAATTTTAACTGAACTTTGGCCGTTCATAATGTACTCGTAAACTGTAAAAATAAAGAAAACATCTCGATAGAAACCTTGTAAATCTAATGGAGATTCTTAATGACAAATATTTCTTTCACACACTTGTAAGACTTATTCAAAAACACTTATTTCCTGGGACAAGTTTAAGAAATTTTCGAACACTATTTTTCGTTCAATGTCATCGCGTTAGGCGGTATGAGGTGCGCAGGAAACGAGATGTGCGGGGTCGGGGCGGGGTATGACGGGGGAATTGAAAGAACATTGCCGCTGTGGCTCTGGATGAAACAACAAGCTTTTCGACCATGCTCGCGTTGGCGATAGAGTCATCGGGAAGGGCCCTCTTAAGGATTTATTTCAAAATGATTTATTTGTGGACGATCTCATTATCGGTTCTGAAAGCGAACCTCGCATAAGGTATCCACCTTAACTATTCTTGTTTTTTTTTCGGATGGGAAATCATCAAATAACCCCTCCCGCTCTGGGCTGAGCAGGAGGGAGTGTCAGACTGTTACTGACTAAAACCCATCCATGTTACTTCCTTTGCCCTTTGTGTTCCAGGGCCGCGGTATCTCTTTCGAACAGTCCCGCAACCACCTTACCTTACGTTATATTCACTAATCTGTAACTGAAGAATTAAATTAAGGACGCTTCTGCTTTTTCGTAAAGGTCAATGCAACTTACTGGTCTAAAACAAAATGATATATTTGTTAAATATTTTAATTATTATTTAAAATTGTAACCTATGTCAATTAATGTTATTGTAACTAGTAACTTGTATCATCGGACCAAGAAAATCTGACATGGAGATAAAACTAGTTACTTTTTTTTATTCATTTTACTACCTAACAATAGGTTAAGAATGTTGTTAAGAACACATGGACATAAACTTATAGTCTGCAATAAACACTGTCTGCTTATTCCGGCTAATCTCTGAAACGGCTGGACCGATTTTGACGGGACTTTGACTGGCAGAAAGCTGATGTTATAAGGTCTAGCATAGGCTACTTTTATTTTAGAACAATAATTAGGGATCCGTGGAAAAAAAAACCCTTGAAATTGTTAAGAAAATCTGGTTCAAAGCGAAGTAATACTTTCACGCGAACGAAGGTCGCGGCCAGCAACTAGTTGTATATCGATGCCTTAGTTCACAATTGCACTAACTACAAATTGTTAACAAAATCTGGTTCAAAGCGAAGTAATACTTTCACGCGAACGAAGGTCGCAGCCAGCAACTAGTTGTATATCGATGCCTTAGTTCACAATTGCACTAACTACAAATTGTTAACAAAATCTGGTTCAAAGCGAAGTAATACTTTCACGCGAACGAAGGTCGCGGCCAGCAACTAGTTGTATATCGATGCCTTAGTTCACAATTGCACTAACTACAAATTGTTAACAAAATCTGGTTCAAAGCGAAGTAATACTTTCACGCGAACGAAGGTCGCGGCCAGCAACTAGTTGTATATCGATGCCTTAGTTCACAATTGCACTAACTACAAATTCACAATTTTCAGGAGAGAGCTTAAAAGTTTTTTAAAGTTTAGACAAGAACAGTAGAAAAACAGAGCAAAATAACAAAACAAATATGCATCTATTCATAAGACTAGTCCTTTAACTCCATCATATCTCAATAAAACAAAATGTCTAAATAAACATACAACCCCCATTTAATACATTTGTGCACTTCAAAAATTACCAAACCCGTTCAAGTACACATAAACGTACATAATATAGGTACTTGTTATAGGAAATCCAATACAGATCGATCGAAAACCGCGATGCGAGCACATATTATTGTAAATGTAGTGATTACGCCGTTCACGACCACTTAGTAGACTTGTAAATTTTAAAGTATTGTTATTAAAATAAGTGTTAATATTTTGATATTGGATTTTTATGTGAAAGAAAAATGTTTAAAATACACGATCGGATATATTTTTTTGAATTTTATTAATGTATTATTTTATAATAAATAATATGTATATGTTATGTATTATTTTAAAAGTTCTGGAGTGGCGACCACGAACCGGAAGACTTTGCGTTGGAAGGCCTCCCACTAGGTGGACCGATGACCTGGTGAAGGTTGCGCGGATCCACTGGATGCGAGTCGCACGGGACCGGTCAGTGTGGCGACACTTGGGGGGGCCTATGTTCAGCAGTGGACGTCTTTCGGCTGAAATGATGATGATGATTATTATTATTTTATAATTTAAAGATTTATCGAAAAGTGCGATACTGTCATTTCTCGGACACCAACAGTCAGTTTACGTCCGCTTTTTTCGTTACTAGTCGACCGTTAGGAAGCCACTGTAAAAACAACTCAAGCATTATCAAAATAAGGTCAAAAATAAAAAATTAATAAATGTTTTGAATAAACACGTTTATTTAATATTAGAGAGTACAAAACTGACTGAGTAAGACATATTTTTTAAAATTGTACATCTTAGATGAAACCATCGGACACATTCATCGCAACCAATGTTCTTTTCAGAGTCATCTTCGACATCGCTGATCAAATCATTGGAACATTGGCTGCATTTTAAAACTGACCTTTTTTTGGTTTTCCGTCTTCTTCGTTTTTGATCTCTTGTCGTCTCGCTCTTTAGCTTTTCTTTCTTTTACCTTTGCTCTTAATTCTTGTTTGCGTTCTCAGCATTATGGATATCAGCTGATACTGTGATAGGAAAGCATTGGTTTTCTGACACAGAGTGGTCAGATAGTGAGCTATTTTGATCCTGAGATATCTCAATCTCATTAACTTTGATCCTGAGATATCTCAATCTCATTAACTTTGATCCTGAGATATCTCAATCTCATTAACTTTGATCCTGAGATATCTCAATCTCATTAACTTTGATCCTGAGATATCTCAATCTCATTTGCTTCACTCAATTTGTGAGGTACTACCTTTCGATCTTTTTCACCTTCCCAATTTGCTTCAAGTGGATTTAGACAGTTTTATCACCAACACCGCAGCCTGCAGCTAACTCGGACGTGGTTTGCGATGGACCCGCTTCCACAATAACCTTCAATTCTTGATTATCAACTTTGGTCTCCGGCCGTCCACAGGGATTGTTCTGCAGGTCGAAATTTCCAGAACGAAAACGTTGGAACCAAAAACGCACTGTGTTTTCTTTTGCGACACCGCCGTACACATCATTAATCCTTCGAGCCGTTTCTGCGGCACTGGTGCCACGGTGGAACTCGTACTCGTAAATAATGCGATATTTCAAGTTTCCTTTTTGTAAACTGAGTGACGCAAAGAAAAAATACAAAAGAGGAAAAACAAATGAGTTATGGTTTTCGAAACACAAATGCATGAGTAAATAGTTGTATAAACCTAACCAAAGAGGAGTTATTTGAGATGGCCAGTACGACAAAACGCCAATTTCATATGTAACCACCTAATAAGATGGTTCGTGGTCGAACCGTACGCGCCGGGAAACGAAACGATAATGAACAAGAGGCTCTGGCGCATCAGGCCATTAGCCCGCCTGCTGGTGAAGGGGAGAAGGGATGGATGTGCGAAAGAGAAGGGTATATGTATAGGGTAGAAAGAGAGGGGAAATACGCGGAAACGGAAGTACTGTCGATAACGAAACGACGTATAATTTATCAAAATCCGTTCATCTATGGGCGCCAGCAGCAGGGTGCAAGAGATTTTTATATTATGTTATTGCGTAAAACTTAAAGGCATCAAGGTTGCTGTTCAATTTTGTTCATCACCTTGTCAATCAATCTAGTGTCCTCCTCTACTCTTTTTCTGAAGACAGCATGCACAGGTCGCTTCCGCCTCGTGTCTTCCGTCGTCAGGGCCGCAGGCGGTGGAAGGGTGGCGAAATCCTGGGCAACTATAGAGAAACCAGTCTCCGAGGCGGAAAACAAACATTTTTCGGGTAAAAAGAATCGAATGATTGTTTCTTTGGCTTTACCGGTTGGATTTGAAAAAAATGTTTTGTGCTTGTGTTTTTACGGTCTCATCAACCGTACATTTACTTTGTGAACGCATTGTAACGTGATAACGTCGCAAGCAATGCACAGCGAGTCAGACGATATCTGTGGAACTAACCACTTGTCAAGCGAAAGAATCGCTACAACTTTAACTTTTAACCTGTTACATTTTCATGTAAGTGTCAACTCAACTTGTGGTTCTTTCTACTGTACTGTACTCCGTAGCTAAGCCAACATCAAAGTGATAGTGTGCGATGCCTACAACCATTGGCTCCTACAGTTCTTGATAGCCCAATCCTTAAGGAAGGGTATAGGCTATTTAACATCACGTTACACAACAGTAAAGAAAACAAGTGAAACATTTATTTGAACAGTACTAGTATATTGATACCTGAAAACATGGTGCGTCTTAGAACTGACGTCCGAATATTTATACATTTTCGAAGCATCGTCAAGGATTTCTCAAAAGGGAACGTGAAGCCTCTTTCTGTGTATTCTGGCGAATGAATGATCTCTTTCTAGAAAATGAAGGGATCATTCATTCATTCTATAATAAACATTAGTTCAAACGAGTGTTTCGGGAGGCAAGAGGAACGTTTCAATTTTTTTTTTTTTTGGATTTCCTTAACCCGCCTGTGCCTAAGTAGATCTAAAATTATTACAACATTATCACAAGGGCATTTAAGTTATGTTATTTAACTGATACTAATTAAAACTAATAAGGACCGACAACGATTGCTATTTTATCTTCTATTAAACACAAATTACGGCGGCCACTAGGCTGACGCGGGGTGGGCGGGGTGCGCGGGGTGCGCGGGGGGCGCTGCCGTGAAGTCCAGCAGCAGCTTGCCCCGCGCGCCCCCCCGCGCCGCTCGCTCGTACGCCTCCCCCGCGCGCCACCACGGGTACACGTCCTCCACGAACACGCGGAACTGCAACACAAGCATGCCACTTGACCTCTGCACTCACTGCGACATGCGCATGCGCAGGCTACGGGTAGCGTACCTGGCCGCGCTCGGCGAGGCGGCGCAGCTGCTCGATGTCCGGCGCCGACGGGGAGAAGAACGCCCAGCGCACGTGCGGCGGCAGCGGCGCGCCCCCCGCCCCCCTCGCTCGCGCCGCCCGTGCGCTCTGCGCCAGCAGGGCAGCGCCCGCGCACAGCGCGCCCAGAGCCACGCCGCGCGTTTCCATGTCGCGCAGCAGCGGCGTCGTCAGCGTCACGTAGCGCGCGAACTGCCATCGCCGCGCCGCCGCCGCGTCTCCGCCCAGCCCGGCGCAGTCCAGCACGGCGTCGTACGGGCCGGCGGCCTCCAGCGCGGCGTCGTAGTCGGCGGCGTGGCGGTCCAGCGCGACGGCGGCGCCCAGGCGTGCGGCGCGCTCGCACAGCTCGCCGGCGCAGCCCACGGTGACGTGCGCGCCGCGCTGCGCCAGCAGCTGCAGCGCCGCCTGCCCCACGCCGCCCAGCCCCAGCAGCAGTACGCGCGCGTGCAGCGCCCCGGAGGCGCCCGGGCCCAGGCCGGCCGCCCGCAGCGCGGCGCACGCCGTCAGCGCCGCATACAGCGCGCCGCCGGCCGCCGCGTCCTCCAGCGCCGCAGGCGCGGGCCCCGCCTGCCGAAACGGTGCGATCGATCAATTAGACTATACTGAATGAAATCCATAAAGAATAGAATAAGACGTTTATTTCAGACGTAAGTAATCCATATACTGTTAGTAACACAAAAGCTTTATAAAGCTTGTTAGTACATACCAAAACAATCCTACAGAAAAAGCGGTAACGCATAGGAGCGCCAGTTTATGCCAAGAAGCCCTGGACGCGACCACCCGCAGTGTGTAGTCACATCCAGTGCCGAAACATCGGCGAGTCCCAGACAAAGACTACTATACAGGGTGTCCCAAAAGGTTACGTAGCTGGGAAGGGGGGTGATAGGGGTGGTCACAAGGGTCACCAGAAAAATAAAAAAATAAATCCCCTCTGGGTATTTAAAAATACAAATGGCATTTTTTTTTTAAACTAAAAATGTTACACCTTGTGGGGCTATTTTGCTAATTGTACCTACAAATATTGGTAACCGGTACCGTTTTACAGAACCGGGATTTTAGGGAGATTCTGGATAAAGAGCCGGTATTCCCGGTTCTTTCGATGCTTTCGGTACCTTAATAAACCTTTCTAAGATAGTAGGGTAGAAAGTACTGAAACGGAGAAAATACTACAGACCAATCATGAAAAAAAATAGAAAAATAAATGTTTCAAAATGGCGCAAAAACTACTTCATACATTCTGTTCATATTTCGCTCAAATATTCCTTAAAATATTAAGCCATACTTTATCACGCAGTTTACTGAAGGGGGTCAAACTCTGTTAATTACTAACTTTATTTTTTCGAAACATCTTTCTGCTGATAATGAACCGTACACTCTTATTAGTCCTAGATTTTTGAAAGTTTCGGGTAAACGCTATAAGTGCAGATCAGGCTAAATAATTTCACCTATCACGAATGGATGTCCACTCGTCAAAAAATATAGAAAATGTATGGCCTTCTGTTAATAGTTTCTGGATTTTGCCGATCAGTTGTTGTTTGCTTGATTTATTACAATATTTTGATATTTTGTATGGCATTGGAACACACATGCTACTAATAATAAGTATGCTTGTATGCTACTAGGTAGCATGCTCTCAATGCTCTGTGCCCAAAGTGCTCTGTGTCAAATACTCATGCTCTTTTCGTATAGACATGCTAGTTGAATGCTACTAAGTCGAAGAACGAACAAGAAAGAGGGCGAAGTGTTACTAAAATAGTTTTAAGTTTCTATATACTAACACAATTTGTATTTTATCATATGTATTTACCAGGCCACTCAGAAAGTATTGCGATAAATAGTTTTTATATATGGGAGACTGGCCAGTTAGAATCTTTTTCGAAAATATGATTACTTGTAAGTAAAAATATGTGTGTTCCATTTTCAAAATTTCCCTCCACATTTTTTGCGAGCCAATTCAAAGTATCGTGTCTTACTGAAAAATGGATCTGCGCCGGGAACATTTTAGAGCTATGATTTTTTACGATTTCAAGTGTCGCCTGAAACCGGATGAATCGTTCGATAGACTTCAAATGGCATTTATGGATGAAGGCCCCAGTGGCGTGCAGTGGTTCGTCACGGAGGGTAGGCCACGCATACTGAATTACTGACACCCAAAAAAAAAAACTCGGCAACATCACAGCGTCTAGTCATCTATTGATATATATATTCAGTCACCCTTCCGGGCCCCCCGCACCAGCCCCTGGTGTTTTTAGTAAGCTTATGAGAAACAACGCCATCTAGCTTAAATATTAGGAATTTCAATGGCATTCAGTCCATACAAAAACGAAGGTAGAAGCTTCGTTAAAAAAAATCTTAAAAATAAAACAGAGTGCGCTGTCAACAAAAAAATAAAATTACCTAAAATTACCATGGTATAGTTTAGTTATGGAATATTAGAAAAAAAAAAACATTGAAAATAAGCCTGTAAAAACCAAAGTTATAAATACAAGAACTCACCACATTATTCAAAGTTCAAATCACGATTTTCTGACAATGCAAACAGAAGAAAGATTCATTTGAAATGACGAGTACGAGATGAATTTTGGGTTAATTCTCGTAATTCGGGTACCTACACCTTTAGACACAACTTGAATCTTATCATTAAACGATTGTGAATACTTACTGTTTTTAACTTATAACAAACACACATTATCAGAGCAAACTTCACAACAGAACACCATTTTTAAGTAAATAAACAAATACAACAAATAACATTTACACTACTGTACGTTTCAAAGCGAATTACAACCGTCAGATATTATAAAAAGCAAAACATTCAAGATCGCGAAATAAATTTTGCTTGTCACATGAAACAAATATGGCTTACAACTTTCTAAGAAAAATATAATTGCTACTTTGTCGATAAAAAACACTACCAAATGTAATTGCATCACTGCATACCGTTTTAGCCGGATAATACTTTGTGGCCAATCAGTGGCCAGCTACACTCGCAGGAGTTGAGCCCCCAATCTTTCATGATCTGTACATGTGTGCCGTTCATACACACGAAAATATGCATCAGTGTGCGTAAATTTATCAATGGAAATTAGGCCGGCGGTGTCGTTGCCTAGAAGAGCCGGGAGCGAGCGTCGTAGTATTATTATCAGTTACGTCACACGGGCGCGACAAGTTGCTATAAGTATTATAACAGGAGTTTTAATTTTTTGTTAATATTTTGCATTATTTTATTACATAGTTATAATAAATGCATTTGTAGTGTTGTTGGTAGGAATGGTAGGGTAGGCTAGGCCTAATTGCCTCTATGGACGGCACGCCCCTGAGGCCCCTCCAAGGCAACCGTGTATCGTTGGTATAACGAATTTAGGCGCGGTCGACCAACCTTGGGGGATGAAGAAAGAAGCGGTCGCCCTTTGACGGCTATTACGGAAGAAAACGTCCTAGCAGTGAAAAATTTAATCCAAGATAATAGGCGAATTACATATCAGGAGATTCAGCACATATTAAAGATTGGATCGGGAAGCGTTCACGAGATTCTACACGGGCATCTTCGCGTGAGGAGGATAGTATCGCGCTGGGTGCCACACTACCTCACCGACGCTCAGAAGCAGGCCCGGGTGGAATGGTGCCGTGATATGCTGAACAAATTTGAAGCAGGCTCGTCTCGGCGTGTTTACGACATCGTAACAGGTGATGAGTCCTGGATTTATCAATACGATCCAGAAACCAAGCGCCAGTCGACAGTTTGGGTCGACTTGGGACTTGGGTGTTTCAAAATGAACCAACGCCTACCAAAGTGAAGCGATCTCGAAGCGGGGGGAAGATTTTGATCGCCAGCTTTTTTAATTTGACTGGCCACTTGGCCTCAATTCCCTTACGAGATGAAAGAAGCATCAACGCCGAATGGTATACTACCAAATGTTTACCAGAAGTTTTTTCTGTTGTGAGCAACAAGCGACCAAACACAGGGCTCCGCGGACTACTGCTCCACCACGACAATGCGCCTGCACACACCGCGCTCAAAACGAGGGACTTCCTGAACAGTACACCAGTCAAACTCCTGGGTCACCCTCCTTACAGCCCTGATCTAGCACCGTGTGACTTCTTTTTATTACCAAAAATAAAAAATCAGCTCAAGGGGATACAATATTCGTCGCCGGAATATGCGCTGGCTGCGTTCGAGCAGGCTGTAAACGAGGTGTCTGCGACGGACTGGAAAAAGTGTTTTGAAAACTGGTTCAGACGCATGAATCTTTGTATAGAGACTGTTTTTCAATAAATAGGGTAGATCATTTATATAATTATACTAGAAAGAGAAAAGGGCCCAATATTGAGCCTTGTGGAACCCCCATTTTTACTTTTAAACCCTGTGAATTGACACCATTTATTTGAACATGTTGAGGTCTATCACTCAAATAAGATTTTACCAAACTAAGTGCAAGTTTACCTAGTCCGTAGTGCTCAAGTTTCAAGAGTAATGTCTCGTAATTTACGCATTCAAATGCTTTGGAGAGATCACAAAAAATCCTATGGCGTCTTGGGACTCTTCCCACGCAGTAAATATGTGCTTTAATAAGGTTACATCAGCATCAGTCGTACAACGTCCCCTGCTGAAACCATACTGTTGATCGTGTAGGATTCTGTTGGTGTTAAAATGATTGAGCATTTGATTCAGCATCACTTTTTCAAAAACCTTGCTAAAAACTGGCGACACGGATACAGGTCTATAATTATTAGTATCTTTACTGTCCCCGGATTTGAAAAGAGGTATGACTTTACTGTATTTAATTAAATCTGGGAAAACTCCTTGGTCTACACACAAATTAAAAATTAACGCCAAGTATGGTGCTATAGTCTCAACTATGGATGTACAAACTTTGATAGACATTCCCCATAGATCTTCGGTCAGTTTGATTTTTATTTGCCGGAAAGCTTTAATAACTATCATAGGGTTTATGTGTTTAAATTTAAATTCAGCCGGGCATCCAGACACGTTTGCCTTTAATAAACCAATTGAGACTTCAGCTGAGGAATTTAGAGCCTCCGTAGTTTTTAACGGTATATCGGTAAAGAAGTTTACAAATTCTTGAGCTACTTCCAAATTAGAGCTTTTAGGACCACATGCTGTATCTAATGTGTAGCTAGTGTTACGTATTTTCTTGCTGTTGGTCTCATCAGTTATGACTTTCCAAACTGTCTTTATTTTATTTTCAGCAGTTTTGATCTTGTTGCTAATGTGCAGGGCTTTAGCAACCTTGCATATATTTCTAAACATTTTTGAATACTTAGCAACATACTTGTTGAAAGTTTCAGTGTTTATATAAGGCTTAAGGCCATAAAGCTCAAACAGTCTTTCCCTACTTTTCCTGATACCTCTAGTTGCCCAATCACTAAATATAAATTTAGGGCAAATACTTTTTGTCTTCTTTTCAAATGTTTTGTTGAATTCAGTGTGAACTATTGAAAAGAAATTATCATACAATTGATTTATATTATTTTCGTCTATATGATGACTCATGACACTTAACTTGTTCTGTAGGGAAGTATTATACCTATTTAATTTGAGTTATAGGTCTAAAGGGCATGGCCGGAATTTGTATAGAGCTGTGCCCTTACAAATTCATGTACATTGACATACAGTACGTCATATTAAAGCTTACAGGTATGTGTTCGTAACAGTTTAAGTTGTATGATCAGAGAAGAAGCGAGAGATACATTAATTACGAAACAAAAAAAGTGCCTAAACATTTTGAATAGCAATGATCATAAATTCCGAGACAAAACAATACGAGCAATGCTATTATCAATGGATTTATAGGCCGTTTAACAATATAACTTCCATCACCCTTTTTGAGGGAATCTGAAAAATATAAAATATTGAACTCAGTAAAGTAATACGTGATAGTTGTATTTATTGCTACTATTTCGGATTATGGAACTGAACTGTTTATAATGGTAGGTGAAGTTGGTAAAATATGAAAATAATTACTATGTGGGTACATACCTCTTGTATAGATAATCATTCAGTTAATGTATTTTGTAACTGTGGTGTAATGTTGTTACAATATGCCTTCGCATTCGATTAGTGGCTACACGACAATTCAGGCACCTTGACATCGTGAGCGTCAGAATCCAAATCGTAAACAAACAATTCCAATATGCACAGCAGAATATTAACATTAGAAGCGTAAACGAAAGTCCGATAAACGATAGCGTGGGGTCAAGTTAAATATCCAATCTAGTACCGAAAAAACAACACAGTATATAACGACAGTTTAGTTTACTGAGCGCAGCGCAGAAACGTCAAATAACTCTAGAATGTTTGGATACACATTCTTGAATATATTGTCGATTCTTATTGTGCAGCGTGAGTAGCCTCAAGACGCACGGCAGCTCGAAAAGTGGTGTCTGCAATAAATTTATGCGTATGGCCAGTCCGGGCCTGGTCTAAATGTAGATGGGTAGGTACCCGAATTACGAGGACTAACCCAAAAAATCATCTCGTACTCATCATTTTAAACGAATCTTTCTTGTTTGCGTCGTCAGAAAATCGTGTTTCGAACCTTGAATAATTTGTTAAGTTCTTGTATTTATAAATTTTGTTTTTGCAGGCAGGTTTCAATGTTTTTTTTTTTCAATTATTCCCATGGCCAAAATTGAGCCCGAACGAAAACTCTAAACTGTACATGGCCACTTTTTTTTTTTTTGTTGACAGCGCACTCTGTTTTATTTTTTTTAATTTTTCTACCGAATCGACATCCTTCGTTTTTGTACTGACATAAAAACATTGAAATTCCTGATATTTAAGCTAGATGGCGTTGTTTCTCATACGCTTACTAAAAATCCGATTTAAGAGTACAGAAGTCGGCGGCACGAATTAGTTGGTGGCGGGGTTAAAATGCATACTATCTCTTCCGACATAACGTGCGAAAGGGATGTGCGCTGTGATGAGCAGTAAGAAGCTAGTGCGCGTACACATACCTACACACTGCGAACGCTGAGTGACGTATACTTGCGCGATTTCATTGACGAGTGGACGACAGCAGCAGCGTGGGGTTGTGTGGTATCGGTGGCGCGTATGCGATTCATGTTTGATTGACAACATAAACTCAAACAAATAGGTGTTAGAACTTAGTTTTAAGTTTTTTTTTTATAGTTTTTTTAAAAATATTTTAGTTTTTTCTTCTTTTTTTATTGATGCAGGTAGTTTATTATATAATTTAATAGACATTACGTAGGGACTTTTAGAGTGCATTTTTAGTCGAGAAATTGGTAAGTTTAGCCTAGATCGATGTCTGAGTAGATAGCGTGTCTGGATGTCTTCACGTTTTGAATAAAATTCTTGATGTTTCCGCACGAATTTGCATGTTTCTAAAATGTATATACAAGGGAGGGTTAGAATGTTATGTTTTTGAAAGAAGGGTTTGCAACTATCTGTTTGCTCAATGTTTACCAGGATTCTGACCAATTTCTTTTGCAGGGTAAAAAGTGTTTGTGCACCTGTGCTGTTTCCCCAAAGGGTGACACCATAACTAAGCCATGCATAGGCGTAAGCATAATAGGTGGAGAGAGCTATTTGTAAATTGGTGGTCCTTTTTATTCCACGAAGGGCGTAAGAGAATTTAGAAATTTTTGAGTGAGTTTTCCTTATGTGTGATTTCCAGTTTATGTGTGTGTCTATAAATAGTCCGAGTAATCTAAATTCGTTACCTGTGTCTAATTTTGAGTCGTTGAAAATAAAATCTAAAGTTAAAGGTGTTTTTTGGTAAGGGTGGAAAGTTATTAATTTGGTTTTGGAGTAGTTTATCTCGAGGTTATGTTCGTTCATCCAGTTGCATGTTTTTGTAAGTATGGAATTGAGAGTTTCTTCTATATTTTCATTGTCTTGGCATGAGACTAATATGGATATATCGTCCGCGAATAAGACACATGGCCCTTCTATGGTCTAAGGTAGGTCATAAATATATATAAAAAATAAGAGGCATCCTATTACGCTTCCTTGAGGAATTGAGGCGTTAATTACTTTGCTAATTGATCGGATTTTTTGGATTTTATTATTTTTATGGTCAAAGTATTCTATTTCAACTAATTGTTCCCTGTTCTTAAGGTAACATGTTAGCCATTCGTGAGGCTTTCCGCATATACCTATTCCGTACAATGTTTTTAGCAATATCTCGAATTGTACTTTGTCGTAGGCTTTGGTCATGTCTAGTAATATTCCTATTGCGTATTTTTTGTCATTTATAATATTAAGGGCTTCTTGGATATACTTATAGACTGCTAAGGTGGTGGAACGGTTTTTTCGAAAGCCGTTCTGGCCTATTCATCAAATATATTGTATTTGTCACGAAACGTATAAATGCGATCACACATAGCTTTTTCAAAGATTTTTGAAGCTGATTTTGTTTTTATTGAAGAGTTCCCTCAATTACTCCAGAATCCCATCATCAGATCCTGACAGGCGTGATGTTATGTTCTGTGATTGCACAAACAATGTATAAATCTGCGATAGCAGCAATCGCGGTTGATTTGCTATTATTTGTTAAAGAGTTCCCTCGTTTTCTCCAGGACCCATCATCAGATCCTAACCTAATGATAATGGGACCATCTCTGAAGTATGACCTACCAAACAAAGAAAGAATTTTCAAAATCGATTCACAATTGGCGGAGTAATCGCGTAAAATACATAAAAAACATACAGAGGAATTGAGAACCTCCTCCTTTTGGAAGTCGGTTGAAAACAGGACCCCAAATTATAAATGTCCCGACGGGGCCTTGGGAATTTATGGCAACCCTACTCATACTGATGCCTAAGCTCGTCCGAATCTGCTGATAAGTCACTCTTTTGTGAGTCTGTATCATACGCCGCACAACACTGATGTTATCTTCAGTCGTCGCGGTAGAAGGCCGTCCCTCACGCAGATCATCGGTGAGATAAGTGCGACCCAGTTTAAACAACAGCAACAGCCTCCTGGCTACTGTAGCCGGCCGGGTGGATGGCCAAATAATGTGTCACTGGGTGACGGCACACAGACCGTCATTCAGATATGTGCTTTAAGTTTTTTGTTGGTACTTATGTGCCAAGCTGTTGGTTTGTTTGCTATGGATCTCTGGTCTAAAAATAAAGATTTAATTATTATTATTTCCTTTATTTACCATTTTTCTTATTCTATATATTTTTAAACATTTCTTTAAAAGAAAACCTATAAAAAACATTAAAAAATATAAAAAAATAGATGGCCCATCGGCATCAGGAACAAGGTCCAGGCTGCCGGTGGTCAGGGCTCCAGACAGAAGAATCGCCTCACAATGCGTGCCGTGTCCAGGAGTGCTGCTTTCTGAATCA
This sequence comes from Eugnorisma glareosa, assembly GCA_947578425.1. NCBI lineage: Eukaryota > Metazoa > Arthropoda > Insecta > Lepidoptera > Noctuidae > Eugnorisma > Eugnorisma glareosa. The sequence goes on along the minus strand of OX387957.1, from coordinate 338,375 downwards.
AGCCCTTGATCCAGCCGCGCAATCAGAGCGTCCTAGGGTGTTTGTCGAGGCTTTTTGATATTAGTCCTTTAACCGTAACGACTATCGGTACAATGATTGCAGAGTCCACGTCCCACATGTCGATAACCTCGTGTGCTAAATCAAGATACTTGCTTGTTTTTTTTATCATTCTCAGCTTTCACGAGATTCTCGTCAAGAGGGACAGTGATGTCCACAATCATTGCACGGCGCTCTCGGCGATCTATCACCACAATTTCAGGTTTATTTGCTAAAATAGTCCTGTCCCTGATGATAGCTCGATCCTTAAAAACTCAAACTCAAACTTTGGAATGCTACCCTTTGGAATGTGCAACTACAGTACTTTCTCAAGTTATTATGCCTTGTGTTTGTGACTGTAGCTTACCTTTTTTTTTTGTTTGACTTGCAAAAGTGCCTGTAATGGTCTAATTGAAATAAATGCTTTGAGTTTGAGTGAGTTAGAGTTTGAGTATACAATGCGGCATGACCGTTCTCGAGAACTGGGTCGGGCTCATACTTGTAATATGGTACTTCAGAACCCACAAGGTTGTATTGCAAGGCAAGTTGCTAGATTGTGTCTGGGCAAGTAGTCACCGTTAGCAAGACGAGAACAACCGGAAACAATATGTCGGATCGATTCACCGGGACGGTGGCATGCCCGAAAGATGTCAACCTTACCGTCCTTGATAATGTATTTCCGATAGTAAAATTGTTCGTCATGATAACTTCATCCATAATCGCACAGACGAAACTTTCGGTTTCCCCAAAGAGGCCACCGAATCGTTGCCTACAACCTATCGTTGTCGAGGTCTACATCAGGCCCATGTAGAGCCCGGAAAAAGAGTCCGTATAGATCCTTGCTCTGCAATACCTCCCTGCGATTATTAGTATCCAATGCCACAGGTTTGCGCCAGTTCTCATTAGCCAAGGAGAGCGGGGTGAGGCCCTTGTCCACTGAGACCACATCTCGATGCATCCCCAGCTAGCAAAAAATAATCTTACAAATATCCCAAGACCATTTTTTTTTCAGTTTTATACGAGTATCACACTTAGAGACACCTATAACTGTGGATTTGGGCGCACTTTATAAGCATATTCACCCTTGCAATTGCCTTGTAAGGGTCTCGCGAAGTGTATTTTTAAACTTACAAAACTCTTGCTGATACCTTTAAAATGACAAATAAACTTACAAGTCACTTACAATGGAGCGCTGTAAGGGTAAATAATCTTAAATTCCTCTTACAAATAAAATAAAATACTATTTTAAGTGTAATATCGCTTGTGTACCGCCGTGGGTTGAGAAGTCCTTGGAACTTTTGTAAATAAATTAACAGTCGCATAAAAACATAAGTATCATATTTAAAATTGACCTTTCCTACAAAACGCTAGTGTCTTAATTGTCACGCATAATATGCAATTATTTGGCTGCGAAGTAGATTTTCTCGATTACTTTGAAATTGTAATAACAATATTTTCACGGGCTTTCTCAAAAATGTTTCTTTTACTATATTATTTTTTTAATTATTTGTAAAATAATATCAAAATATCGCCATTACGACCAACCACGACTCATGCAGTGTGTGCTTTATTAGAGCAATATAAGACCAGTACTCTTGTGTGAGGTTTCTATCGCACTCGTAAAAGTCAAATTAAACCTGAAACCACTATCTACACGGCCATGTTGCTCATAATTTTAGAATTCCTTAATAAGTAAAAGGATGTAAGAGAAACTAAATGATAATAATTATGTACTAAATATTAAAATGGTTTAACTGATTGTACAGCAATTTCTGGAGTCAACACAACAAAGAAAATAAACAACCCTTAATAGGGAATTCTATAAGACACTTGTAGGACTTTTTAAAGTGCTACTACTCTTTAATATATCTTAGGTGGGATAAACCACACTTTTAAAATACTAGTTTTACGGAAGTCTAATAAAACTCTTAGTACCTATAGATCCTTCTAAGGTTGACTGTACTTATAAAATGTATTTATAAGTATGAATTAAGAATCAAAGGCAATTAGACTTGTAAAAGGCGCTTATAATGCCACTGCTCTTATTAATATTATATAACGTTTTCTTAAATACGTGTCTAAGAATATGTTACAGGTATGAATGCTCTTAAAACTTAAATAGACTTATAAAATACCACTATTAGAGTTCCTGCCTTAATCAGAACACATAAACCTTATATGAAACCATAGCTCTTACAAGCTTTTGTTTGTAAGGGTATTAAGAGTTTCTGACTTAATCAGAACACGTATAAACCTTGTATAAAACCATCGCTCTTAAAGCTTTTGTTTGTAAGGGTATTTTGCTAGCTGGGTCCCCACGTCGGTTTCGAGAAAGTATTCCCTGAGGCTGCGTATCTCGCGGTTGTGCAAGGTCTTAGCATTTAAGAAGCCACCACCTCCGCACTTCCGCGGGCTATACAGTCTCATCACCGATGACCGTGGGTGATGCATCCGGTTTGCGGTCAGTAGTGTTCGGTCCCTCCTATCCAGGGCGTCAAGCTCCGTCTGAGTCCATTTGAGTATGCCGTAAGAATACACCAAAACCAGCATGACCCAACTATTAAAGGCGGGCACCTTGTTTCCGCCTGATAAAAGACTATATTATTATTTCGTTTATTCATTTTGCTTTCTTATTTTTAACATTTTTAAATATTTCCTTAAAAATCCATATAAAAAATATTTTTAACACCCTTGCTCGTAAAGCTGATGTAATTCCACCGGTTTTAAATATGTAAAGCGCGTCATAAAAAACGCGTGTGTTACCAAAGCAAATAGTTAAGTTATAGTCCATACAAATTCCATAACAGTATTATTTGCCATTTCAAATATGGAACTGATCGCCGCCGCACGACTCCAGCTAGTGAGCAGCGCGCTGTTGCTATTCAAATTTCGAACTAATCGCCGCGTGGCGCCAGTGAGTAGGCAGTGCTAGCGCGCTGTTAAAATGGCGGGAAAGCAACAGTGTGCATTCACAGATTGAGTTTATTTAAAAATAAAAACAGTTTATTCGGTAATTTAAAAACTTGGCTGGATGCTCTAGCGTCTTTGCCAACATTTTCACGCAGCCACGGCAGAAAATAATCCTCGCGCCATTTTTCTCTAATTTTATTTTCTTTGTACTTGTATTGTGAATATCAAAAAATGACAACTTTCAATAATGAAGATGAGCTATTGCTCATCTCTATTACTTCAACTCCACCGGTTATACCAACAGAAGCGCGAACCGCATGCGACAGCTTGCTGCCGTCAATATCCAAGGACAGATACATAACCACGTATGAACATTTCTTGAAGTGGAAAAACATGAAAAATGCCAAGTCATTTTCCGAAAATGTTTTTTTTTTCTGTTTCCTCGCAAATGTGATAATTATTTGATATACGTGCGTATTGGTTATAACATGCTCGGCTCAATTACGCCCTCGCCTTCGGCTCGGGCTGAACTTCCGCCTCGCATGTTATAACCATCTTAACGCACTAATATCGTAATGTACTATTATATTATTGTTCTCGTTTATTCATTTTTATACATTTATTTATATTTTTTCAACACACTTGCTCATAAAATGGCTCTAATTTCACCGCAATTAGGCACATAATGACACCTGTAATCTAACTGTGACTTTTCCATTGCTATTATTCACAAGTGAGTTATGTTCCGTATGGTGTCGGACGTAAAGAATAGCACCATCCCATATCTTCCCGTGGGTGTCGTAAGAGGCGACTAGGGGACTTACCAGAGAATGGGCAGCAGCGTTTTCTGTGTTTTTTTAAACAAACCGTACTGCGATCGCCAACACGCCTGCCAAGCGTGGCGATTATGGCAAAAACCCCCCTTATGATGAGCGCAATACAAAGATGGCCCCTAGTACCCGGCAGCCCGTCTACCCTCGACTATGGTAGCGGTCGAGGTGACGGCGTGGCAAGGGGTGCGAAGAATCTCCGGAAGGGATCCGGCTGCCTATACCGACGACTTGACCTGGCAACATATAACACGCGTACACTCCGGACCGACGAGAAGATAACGGAACTCGAAGAGGAATTGAGTAGGCTGCGATGGAGTGTTGTGGGATTATCTGAAGTCCGAAGAGAGGGGGAGGACACGATAATCCTGAAATCCGGCAACCTGCTCTATTTCCGAGAGGGTGACCGGCAGTCCCAGGGTGGTGTTGGGTTTATCGTCCACAAGTCCCTTGTGAATAGAATAACGTGGTGAAGATCGAGAGTGTGTCGAATAGGGTGGCGTACCTTATACTCAGAATATCCTCGAGGTATTCGCTGAAGGTCATACAGGTCTACGCCCCGACGACGAAGTGGAGACCATGTATGAGGATATCTCTAAAGCCATGCATGGTTTCAATACTCACTTCACCGTTGTCATGGGGGACTTCAATGCGAAACTGGGCAAACGAGACGGGGATGAGCTGCAGGTGGGGCAATTTGGGGTTGGACGTCGGAATCACCGGGGTCACCAACTGGCTAGTTTTATGGAGAAGGAGGGCCTCTATATGATGAACTCCTTCTTCAAAAAGCGTGAGCACAGGAAGTGGACCTGGCAGAGCCCCGATGGTGCAACTAAAAATGAGATTGACTTCATCATGTCAACCAAGAAGCAAATGTTCAATGATGTCTCTGTGATCAATTCGGTGAAAACCGGGAGCGATCACCGCATGGTAAGAGGCACATTGAACATCAATATCAAGCTTGAAAGGTCTCGACTGATGAAGTCTACGCTCCGTCCTGCACAGATCCGGATCCAAAACCCCGAGAGCTTTCAGCTTGAACTCCAGAATCGTTTCGAGTGCCTAGGAAGCTCAGTGGACGAATACAACGATGGGTTCGTGGAAACTGTCCATACGACTGGGTCTAAGTTCTTCAAGACACGTCGTGCAGATAAGAACAAAAGGCTCTCTGATCATACTCTTAAGCTCATGAAGGAGCGGCGTGAGATGATTCTGCAGTCTTCAGATGAGGCGTGGAAATACCGGCAGCTCAATAGACGGATCTCTAAATCCTTGAAGAGCGACCTCCGCCGCTTTAATACCGAGCGTATTAAAGACGCAATTGAGCGGAATAAAGGCTCCAAGGTATTTGCGAGAGATCTGGCTATGGGCAGAGCCAGCTCACGAAACTGAAGACCGACGATGGCAGGATCGTATCCGCCAAACCGGAGCTTCTGAGAGAGATCGAGAGTTTTTATGGGCAGTTGTACACGTCAACCAGTAAACCCGTCGTAGATCTAGCAAACGACCCAAGAGCTAGACTGACCCGACATTATACCGAAGACATACCGGACGTCAGCCTGTACGAGATTAGGATGGCTCTGAAACAGCTTAAAAACAACAAGGCACCGGGTGATGATGGAATTACGGCCGAACTCCTGAAGGCGGGTGGAAAACCGGTACTTAAGGCCCTTCAGAAGCTGTTTGATTCCGTCATACTCGAGGGGAAAACGCACAGGCATGGTGCAGGGGTGTGGTGGTACTCTTCTTCCAGAAGGGCGACAATGCCCGGCTGAAGAACTATAGGCCGATCTCACTTCTAAGCCACTTCTCATGTCTACAAGTTGTTTTCAAGAGTCATCACGAATCGTCTCGCGCGCAGGTTTGACGATTTTCAGCCTCCCGAACAAGCCGGATTCCGAAAAGGCTTCAGCACCGTAGATCACATACATACGCTGGTTATACAGAAAACCGAAGAGTATAACCTGCCTCTCTGTTTAGCGTTTGTGGACTACGAGAAAGCCTTCGATTCGATCGAGACTTGGGCTGTACTGCAGTCTCTCCAACGGTGCCAAATCGACTATCGGTACATCGAGGTGTTGAAGTGTTTGTACAAAAACGCCACCATGTCAGTCCCGACTTCAGGACCAGACCTCGGAACCTATCCTTCTGCAGCGAGGTGTGAGACAGGGAGACGTCATATCTCCGAAACTGTTCACCGCTGCACTGGAGGATGTCTTCAAGGTTCTGGACTGGAAAGGGCTAGGCATCAACGTTAATGCCGAGTACATCACTCACCTTCGGTTTGCCGACGATATAGTGGTCATGGCTGAGACCATGGAGGACCTCAGTACAATGCTCGATGACCTCACTAGAGCCTCCGAAAGAGTGGGTCTTAAAATGAACATGGACAAAACCAAGGTTATGTTGAATGCCCATGTAACACCCACTCCTATCAAGATCGGAGACTCTATACTCGAAGTTGTTGACGGTCGGTTGAGGTCTAACTTCGAGAAAGAGGTCAACCGTCGAATCCGACTCGGCTGGGCAGCGTTCGGGAAGCTGCGCGGTATCTTCTCGTCCAACTTACCGCAGTGTCTCAAGACGAAAGTCTATGACCAGTGTGTGTTGCCAGTGATTACATACGGGACCGAAACGTGGTCGCTCACAATGGGCCTCATTCGAAGGCTTAAAGTCACCCAAAGGGCAATGGAGAGGGCTATGCTCGGAGTTTCCTTGCGTGATCGAATCAGAAATGAAGACATCCGCAAGAGAACCAAAGTTACCGACGTAGCCCGAAGAATTGCCAAACTGAAGTGGCAGTGGGCAGGGCACATTGCTCGTAGAACGGATGGCCGATGGGGCCGAAAAGTTCTGGAGTGGCGACCGCGAACCGGAAGACGTTGCGTTGGAAGGCCTCCCCCTAGGTGGACCGATGACCTGGTGAAGGTTGCGGGGATCCGCTGGATGCGAGTTGCACGGGACCGGTCAGTGTGGCGACACTTGGGGGAGGCCTATGTCCAGCAGTGGACGTCTTTCGGCTGAAATGATGATGATGATGATGAGTTATAGGGTTTTTTTATTGATTGAGTTGCTTTGTTCTTACAAAAGTTTCGACACAAAAAAGATCATGTTCAATTATTGAACATGATCTTTTTAGTATAAATAAATTAATGTACCTGTGGCGAAATGCCACGTATTCAGGACCATAATATATTATATACATTAAGGTGGATGCGCAAGGGTAGCCCGCGAAATTTTAGTTTTCTTACATTTATTGCAATTTTCAGGTCAGTGTCAGTGTTCAGGAGCTCAGGTAGATTAATAAATAAAAGCGTGGACTGTATACTCTTTAAATTATAATAAGAAAAGGCGATAAATAGGTAGCTATACAGTGAAGTTGCTAAAGGGGGACGCTAGTGTCGTTCTTGCCTTGCGATCGTGAAGTGTGTCCCGCGCCCGCGCCTCAGCCGCCGGTGACGTCAGTTCACATGATCACGCGCTTGATGCGTGAACATCCTCCCGCCTGTTGACGTCTTCGAAGGGAAGAGGGCAAATGTTGTTAAACCCTCTTGTGATGACTCCTCTCTTTGTCTTCGTGTATATTGAGGAAAATATGAATCGCGCCAGCAACACGTATGGAGTTACAGGATTATAATCATTCAAGTCATCAATATAGCCCTCCAAGTTCATATAACCCCATTCCATGGCTATTTCATGAAAAAGTCACTCTTTGGGATTATATGAATTTCGAAGGTTGTACTGATGATTTGAATGATTATAATTCTGTAACTGCATACGTGTTACTGGCGCGATTCATATTTTCATCAACATACAACCTGAAACTGACCTGAAAATGGCAATAAACGTAAGAAAATTTAAATTTCGCGGGCTACCCTTGCGCATCCACCTTAAGTTGGCAACACTGACACGCTCTCTGCTCTCTGCCGAGAATTGGTTTAATTACATTATTACATGGCGCCACTACATGGTACAACAACATCAGATTTAAGCTATATTATTAATCACTGAGTACATTGTTTATACGTAGTCACTGTCACTGATTAAATGGAAGTTGTATACGACGCGTATCAATTGACGAATCCCCGCTCTGCTAACACCCAACACAACACGCAACCTACAACTGCTCATGGATATTGGATAACCGCCAATACCATATTGGTGACACCCTTCCGTGCAAGAAGACCAAGAAGTAGCGTGAGGAGTTTACGATTTCCACAAGAAATCGGTATCAGTGCAGGGCAGAGCATTGTTCCCGCGCTCTGGCACTCCTATGGCAGCGGCATCATACTTATAGCGCAACTTCGAGATAGCGGCTGTGGCGCATTGAAGGCCGTGCCGCCACCAACAAGTCGAATCGCAAGGCGTCAAGACGCGCATAAAGTGCTTACCTTAGAGTGCGTGGTAATGTAAAAGACATTTTTAGTCAACTTCATGAGACTGTAAGTACAAACATCTTTTAGACTACGAATTTATACCGAATTTGAACGGCGTTCTACGGATGCACGTGTTTTTTGCCTGTGGACTTAAACCTGGTTGTTGTGTGCATAGTAATGAAAAACTTCTTAAACAGCTATGGAATGGGACTTTCATCTAACTATTAATAATAATAACTTTGCACAATAAATAATTTGTAGCTGAATACCAGTACCTATTTTACATGGAGCGACTGAAAAAGTCATTCAATGGTTTTAAATGAATTTAGAGTCTCCTAATATTATAAATGCGAAAGTTTGTTGGGCTTGTTTGACTACAGTACTGTTACTTGTGTACTTAACTACTGGCCACCTTATTCAATTGTAGCTACACTTGTTTGTCTTTCAAATAAGGCATAATTTAAACTAAAAATTATTTAAGCCTATCTAAGATTGTAAACAATGGTTGTCATATTTTAATTTGTTTGTGTGCATTTATTATTTGTGTCTTAGAATTTGGTGTCATTTAATAACATAAAACTGTTTTGCTTAATAACAAAAATTAATATTATGAGTTGGTTCAAATATTTTGATTATTATGTGTGAAATTTATTGAAACTTATTTTTATTTTTTTTATGCAAGTTTTGTTATATACTAACTGTATTGCTGTTTTTCTACTAATTCTTGTGATATTTGGGATTTAACCCACACCACATCCCATACTTTAATTGAAATTTAACATTTTTTTCTGCATGTCTTGCTTTTAACTTCAGCTATGGAAACTAAGGAGGGTAAAATATTGCCGTCTAACATGGACGAACCTAACCATGACCCGGCTACCATTCCTGTAACAACTGCTTCAGTTCACACTAATGTTGTTTCTACCCGTGTCCCACCCTTTTGGCCTGAACGTCCCGCACTATGATTTGCTTTTCTGGAGGCACAGTTTTCACTTAACAGCATTACCAGGGAGGAAACCAAATTCTTCACAGCACTTCAGCAGTTGGACCCTAAGGTAGCTCTTGAGGTGGAATCATTTATTGTGCAGAGGCCAAAGGACCAGCCGTATACTAAGTTAAAAGAAGCTCTCATTGCTCGTTATTCTCAATCTGCGGAAGAGAAGGCACGTCGTCTCCTGGAGAAGGAAGAGATAGGTGACCGTAAGCCATTGAAGTAGTATAGTGCTCCGTTGCAAGGCCTATTTATACTACTTGCGATAATAATATATAATTATAGCGGAGTAGCTACTGAAGCGATTTAGCAACAGGTGGTGTAATAAAATTCCAAGCGAGAAGCGACATAGATATATTATGACAGCAAAGAGTACAAGCAGTAAATGAGTATCAATCACATCGGGACACAGATATTTATAGTCCCAGGTAAACAATCTACGTCACCGCCGTAATGAACGGCCTCCGTGTGTGCGTCGTCGTCCTAGACAAAAGGATCGCAAGCGGCCGGTCGTCTGCGTGTGCGCCTCGCTATGCACACATAGTTGACTTTCTTATCTCGGAGGCGGGGCTTAACAGGTGGCGTGATTCCTTGCCGAGGTCTCACCATTCATAAGCGGCGGCGGATGTCGTAGCGGTTTTGGTCGCTACAGCCATCATCATTCTTGAAGTATTTGAGGTCACTCGCAGGACCTTCATTTCCAGAGCACATGTTGAAGACTTTTTGGATGGACCGCCTCCCATTTCATACACAGGGACCTCTTACGACGTGGCGGCTACAGCAAAACCCTCGACACCCAGCGAGCCTGATGAACTGAGATCCCTTCACCAGAAAGTAGATGAGCTCACTCGTATTGTAGCCAGTGTCACAACAAACCGTATCTGTTCCAAAAGTGAGCGCTCCCGACCTCGAAGTCGCAGTAGGTCTCGCTCACGTAACAGACAACTTTGCTGGTATCATGATCGTTTCGGTGTTAAGGCTAGTAAATGCACACAGCCTTGCTCCTGGACCATCGCCCGCCCTACGAGGCAGGAAAACTCCAGCAGCGGTCAGTAAGGGCGACTACTGACTGCTCTTCCCCAAGTCGCCGGTTGTTTATTACAGATCGTTATTCGAACCGTCGATTTCTAGTTGACACCGGATCGGATCTGTGTTGTCTACCTCGTAAACAGGTCACAGGAAACATACAGTCTCAGCCTTTTGAGTTGATTGCTGCCAATGGCTCCCAAATTAGGACATATGGCTTAGTACAACTCAATCTCAATTTAGGCCTGCGACGCGACTTCAAATGGAATTTTACTGTAGCAGACGTTGCTACTCCTAATAGAGGCTCTGACTTTTTAGCATACTATCATCTGCTACCAGACTGCACTCAAGGTAAGTTGCGGGATGGCAAGACAGGACTGTCTAGCCCCGCGCAAACTTCCACCACAGACCAGCTTAGCATTAAGGTCGTTTCTTTTCCTGAGTCCCCGTTTGCTGCTATCCTTGCTGAGTTCCCGAGCGTCACTCGTCCTCCTGGGGCTCCTAAGGAGGTGAAGCATACTACGGTGCACTATATCAACACCACGGACGGCCCGCCTGTTACATCCCGTCCTCGTCGGTTAGCACCACAGAAGCTTCGCGCCGCGCACAAGGAATTCAACAACAACAACAAAATCCATTTATTTTCAGGCTTCTTTGGCCCATAGATATATACCTTACATACTAACATACAAATCCGAATTCGAATTCGAGGAGATGGTTCGAGTAGGCACAGCTAGACCTTCCAGCAGCTCGTGGTCCTCACCATTACACCTCGCACCGAAGAAAGACGCAACATGGCGTCCCTGTGTCGATTACCGCGCCCTTAATGCGCGCACTGTCCCTGACCGTTACCCCGTTCGTCATGTTGGGGATTTCACACAGAACTTGACCGGATGCTCCGTGTTTAGCACCGTTGATCTGGTCAAGGCATACCAGCAAATTCCTGTACACGGTCCCGTATTTGCAAAACGGCCATCATCACGCCGTTTGGCCTTTATGAGTTCCCCTACATGACGTTCGGGTTTCGTAATGCGGGACAGACGTTCCAAAGATATATTGACGAGGTCGTCCGTAGTCTTGATTTTTGTTTCGCCTACGTTGATGACATCCTTATCGCTTCTAAAGACTCGAAGGAACACGCAGAACACCTCCGTATTCTGCTGCAAAGGCTTCACGAGTTCGGAGTGGTGATCAATCCTGCCAAATGTGTCTTCGGCGCAGAAGAGGTAAGCTTTCTAGGCTATCGCATCAATGCTGCGGGTACGCGTCCACCCGAAGACCGTATCCGCGCCTTGATGGATTTTCCACCACCTAAAACTGTGCAAGGCATGCGCCAATTTTTGAGCTTGACGAATTATTATCGTCGGTTTCTGCCCAGCGCCGCTAAGTACCAGGCTCCACTTATTGACGCAGTAGCCTCCACCAATAGTAAAGGCGCCAAGCCATTCCCATGGACGCCCGAGCTTGAACGCTGTTTCGAGGAGTGTAAGTCAAGTTTAACATCCGCGACTATTTTATCTCACCCTGACTGCTCTGCCACATTAGGCTTATTTACACATTGGCGCTTGTCTGCAACAAAAGTCAGATGAGGGGGACGCTTGGATGCCTCTCGCTTACTTCAGTAAAAAGCTGACAGCGAAACAATCTGAGTGGCCTGCATATTATCGCGAACTCCTTGCCGTGTATGAGAGCGTACAGCATTTTAGGCATATTCTTGAGGTCCAGCACGCTACCATCTTTACCGACCACAAGCCGTTAGTGTACGCGTTCATTCAACGGCGAGAAAAGCTCCCGCCAACTCAGCTTAACCAACTCCCCTTTATAAGCCAGTTTACCTGCGATATCAAGCATATTAAGGGTGACGACAACATCGTAGCAGATGCCATGTCTCGCAATGAGTCTATTTCGCTAGCTAGAGGATGATTTCAGCGCCCTGGCAAAGTCCCAGGAATCAGATCCAGAGTTTGCCGAGCACCGTTCGTCCTCATCTCTAAAACTGCACCAAGTACCTATCCCTGGTACTAACCTTTCCATCTGGTGTGATACGTCCACTGGTCGTCCTCGACCGTATCTTACGCCATCTTTTCGCCGAGCAGTTTTTAATCGGTTACACGACCTCAGCCATCCTGGCGCGCGGGCAACTGTTCGTCTGGTGACTGAGCGTTATGTTTGGCCACACGTCAATAGGGACTGTCGTAACTGGGCACAGTCATGTCTTCAGTGCCAACGCAGCAAAGAAACCAGGCAAGTTTCCTCGCCCATTGGTCAGTTTTCCAGTCCATAGAACAGGTTCATATCGACATTGTCGGGCCGCTTCCACATTCCAATGGCTACACGTATTGCCTCACTGCGATTGACAGGTACACGCGGTGGCCCGAGGTATGGCCCATGTCTTCCATGACGGCTGAGGAGGTAGCTGACACCTTCGTTTCCGGTTGGGTAGCCCGGTTTGGCATTCCCTCTATCATTACCACTGATCAGGGGCGCCAATTTGAATCCACCTTATTTCAGCGCCTGATGCACATGTGTGCTACGAAACGTATCCGAACAACTGGATACCACCCCTGCGCCAGTGGTATGATAGAGCGAGTGCATCGACAACTTAAGGCAGCACTTATGTGTCACAACGAGTCTTGGTCTAAGGCGTTACCCCTCGTGCTCTTAGGCATGCGGTCAGCGCTGAAGGATGACCTGAAGACTTCGTCTGCTGAACTCGTTTATGGCGAGCTTCTTCGCCTACCTGGCGAGTTCATCGTTCCTTCGGAGGACCCCATAAATAATGCAGACGCCATCGATTTTGTCACTCAACTCAGACGCCGAATGGAAGCTCTTCGTCTCATTCCAGCATCTCATCATGTTCGACCGTCGTCATTCATCTTCAGAGATCTGACAACGGCAACACACGTTCTTCTCCGCGACGACACTATACGGCGTTCCTTGCAACCTCCGTACACTGGCCCCTTCCGAATTCTGCACAGAAGAGAGAAAACACTCACCTTAGACGTAAACGGCAGGGAAGTCACGGTCAGCATTGACAGAGTCAAACCGGCTTACGTCGACGCAGACTCCACCGCTGCAGCTGTACCTCCAGCAACAACCAGGTCAGTTCCAACCTCTGTGTCTCCGACTCCCGCCAAAACCCCTAGTCCTTCTGTCCCCACTCCTGTCGTCCCTAACCCTAAACTTGTCTTCCCTGCAGATAGTGCTATTTCCACTACTTCCCCACCCTCTCCCACTCCCACTTCTGCCCCTGCTCCTACAACTACTAGGTCTGGTAGAAGGATCAAGTTCAGGGACATCCTTGACTTGTAGTTTCTATTTTCTAGTTTTTACTAGGACCTTTTTTTCTCCGTAGGGGTGTGGTGTGGCGAAATGCCACGTATTCAGGACCATATATTATATACATTAAGTTGGCAACACTGACACGCTCTCTGCTCTCTGCTGAGAATTGGTTTAATTACATTATTACATGGCGCCACTACATGGTACAACAACATCAGATTTAAGCTTTATTATTAATTACTGAGTACATTGTTTATACGTAGTCACTGTCACTGATTAAATGGAAGTTGTATACGACGCGTATCAATTGACGAACCCCCGCTCTGCTAACACCCAACACAACACGCAACCTACAACCGCTCATGGATATTGGATAACCGCCAATACCATATACCTATTGCTTGCACATTTCATGCAACTTCGTATATAAGTATTCACAACGAACGTTTTTAATAAATAAAACTTTCACTCAAATATACATTTTTTTTCTCTGTAATAAAGAAAACTTTGAATTCCCTATTTTGTGCGTGGCTAAAACGCTATCCGCGAAAAGCCAAAAAAAAGGAAACCTCATTATTTTAGTCTATGGCCGATCGCCATTCATAAATGCGCGCGCATAGGAAATCTGATTAATTTTTCGAGCTTCCGTTGCGTGCGCAAAATAATGTATTAGGGAATTATTCCTCTTAAAAAGGTCTAAAAAAAAGTCCGCGACAGGACATGCCTATCTTTTAAGGTTAACCAACAATAACCATTTTTATGATTTTAAAATTTGTTAAAAAATAATGCTTTATTTGCGAAGGTGTTTTTACTGACATAGTATTAATCCTTATGAAAATAACTATGTTAGTCATCTTTAGCGTCCAATTGTGACCGAAATTTCCCTTAACACCATTCAATTTGGGGGCAATATCTTAGGAGATAACAGTTTTAAAATAACTGCATCAAATTAATGATACGCGCGCTGCGAGGCGGGCGTTCATGTTGTTGGGAAAACCAACAAAAATGTGATTAGATTCAATGCACAAATATGGTGCGTAACTTTGAGAAGGTTTTAGTTTTTGTTTCATTGTAATCGGTCCTCTCTATCAAAAAATATATGAATTTAAAGTATCCAAGAAGAACTTATCAGTATTACTTAATATACATTTGCATGTATCTTAAGTAATAATGACATCTATTGAGCCAAAGTGGTCCTAATGAATAAATGTGCTCACAAGACAACTTTTAAATTGACTGACCAGGTTTTTCAAAAAGTTATAAAGGCAAAATCTAGATTAGTCTACATGACGCTGCTTTGAAAATCTACATTGCCTAACCTATAGGGTTTGTGTTCGATCGCTTTCGAAGCATTATATTTTAGCAGCTCAATAGATGGCGTTGTTCATTTGATGCCATTTTCTGAATCGTGGTGATAAGATTTTCCGTGAAAGAATGACCGTCGCCCGTGTAAGCTGTGTCGGTATAACGCATCTGCCTGGCCCATGGTCATGCACATAGCGCCATGGCACGCGCGGCCACCTGACGCGAGGCGCCTACCACGCGACCTCGTGGCGGACGTGGACGCCACCCCACCGGACTGACGCACCCGGGTAAGTCGTTTCCCATCCACACGCGACTTACCTAACCACTGAGACTCCACACCCACAACACTCACCCGGTGAACGTAGTGTTCTAAGTTAATATAGGCACGACGCGGACCGCCTCACACATGCACGACTCCACAGGCGAACAAACTCACGCGTTGAATGTGCGACGCGGGCACGCCATTCATTCGCCTACATGAGCGGTGTTACACAACACACACTACGCTCAAACACACATACTCGGCCCCCGGGCTGGAGCGAGCTCGGCTAGACCTGAAAACGCCACCAGTCGGGGGTCAGCAGCTTGGTAGGTGCGCCGAGTCGTCTCTGTTGCTAGTCGTCATCCGCTAGGCCTCCGGCGGGTAACCGGCGGTCTCACCTGGCGGTGACAGACCGCCGAGGCGGCGTGAAGAAAGTGGCGCCATCGCACAGCGCCGTGGCGCCCCTACCGACACTTTTTGGCAACTACAACAGCTGGGCCTACATGGCCACCCAACTGAAGGTGGGCCACAAACGGAACCCGCGGGACCAAGGGCGATGCCCATAACCCGCCAGCCGCGCCCCCCTACGGGGTCGCAGCGATTTCTCACGACGTGTCGGTAATCGGTATAGATTGTTAGGTATCGTGTCGTTGGGGTCGTAAAAAAGCATCTTATCTCTAAAATAGCTGTGCCCGCGACTTCGTCCGCGTGGACTTAGATCATTTTCAGGTTATTATAAAAGGCAGCACGACTTTGTCTGTTTGTTAGTATGACAATTTACACCATTATTTTGGTGTTTGTTGATTGGGCGGATTATAGACGATTCAAACTCAAAGCATTTATTTCAAATAGACCCGTAACAAAGTGCCTGTGGATGTAACAGGCTAAGAGAGATGCAAGTCCACGCGACCGAAGTCGCGGGCACAGCTAGTGGATATTATAACGTCTGTTGACGCCTGCGTTAACTATGGAGACGTGCAGTATGTGTATCGCGCCTTGCTATTCTAAAAGGACTAGGCGCGCCATACTGGTTCAACTTTGTAATTTTTATTTTTTATTCTTCCACCTAAATTTTCTTTTTGTGTGTCCAAATTTATCATCGATCGCGTCATCCTCACGCTCCGCATATTTTAATTGTAAAATATAGAAAAAAACCTAAATTAAATCACCATACCTCAACACGGGAGTTTCATTGAAGCCCCAACACGTCTAATTTTACATTTTCGTTGAAATAAAATACCATGGAAAAATATACCGAACAAACAATATTCGTTACAAAATAATTCTACTGTTTGATAAGTTTGTATAATAAATGTGATTTTAAAATGCATTGAATTGTATTTCTGTGAAATATGTTTCATTCAAGTAAATAGTCGTTAAATCAATAATATTCGAAATAAAAATACAACGACCAAATATTATATGAAACATTTTCTGCAAAAGAAATTCTATATTTGTCTGCAAAACAAGGGGACACAAAAAAATGGGCATAGTATATGGCATCTCGCAAGGCCACCTAGGATGGTGTCGCTTAACCTGACAATCCACACCTGAAGGAAATCTCGCTCTACCCGGATTACCAAAAAATTAATGCCGGCGCCGGCGCATACTCCCATACATACAAACCCGGGTCCGATGTGTTGATTTGTTTTCAGGCTTAAACAATTGTACCTATAATGTGTGACAGGCCTAGATGTTTCATACCCATTTATCCTTAACGACGACGAAGTCAGCGTGCGTGCCCTGGCGGTGCGGCGGCACCACACCCCACACGCGCTGGCCGGGGCGAAGGCGCGCCGCCGGGCCCGCGCGCTGCACCTCGCCCACGAAGTCGCGCCCCGGCACCAGCGGGAACTCCACGCCCTCCGCGCCCTCCAGCGCGCGCAGCACGTTGAGCGCGCGCGCGCCGTACCCGCCTGCAACCGACAGCGGCGGTGAGTGCGTGCGCCGGTGGGCGTGCCCACTGCCCACAATCCCGCGCCTCACCGATCATCGCCACGTCGATGGGGTTGAGAGAGGCGGCGCGCACGCGCACCAGCACGTCGTGCGGCGTGCGCAGCGCCGGCACGCGCGCCTCCTCCAGGCGCAGCTCGGGCAGCGCGCCGTACGCGTGCAGGCGCCACGCGCGCATGCGCCCCGCGCCCGGCGCCGCCAGCCCCGCGCCCTGCCGCGCCGCCGCCGTCAGCTGGGCCACTGCCGCTAGTGCACGCTGTTCCCGCATGCTCTACAAAAGAGATCGTTTTCACGTTGATCATTACAATTAAACATGTAAGTGCCAATCAGATTGTTAAAACAAAATACAAATACTAAACATTTGAGCAATACAATCATCATCATCATCATATTTATTCATCAAACAATTTACATAGTGTCCGAATTTAAAAAAAATAATTACATTTCAAATCGTAACAGAAGCAATAATCTATACTTCTACGAGTATACTAATATTATAAAGAGGTAAAATTTGTTTGTAAGTTTGTATGTAGGGGGTAATCTCTGGATCTACTGAACCGATTTAGAAAATTCTTTCACTAATAGGAAGCTACATTATCCCCGAGTGCCATAAGGCATATATTTACAACGTGCCCGTGGTATAATTTCTGACCAAAACGCGAGCGAAGCCGCGGGCAACAGCTAGTCAGATATAAAGCAATCAAAAATAAATAAATAAAACGTTTACATGTCAAACCATAACAAGCACAAAAACAAACATCCATTTTACGTTGATCAACTGAGAATTAAATGTCAATTTCACTACTGTTTAAATGTCCAACCATATAAAGCTCAGACACAACCATGTCCATTTCCATTCCATGTTAGGTAAACTTAAAGAGGATTAAATCAAAATTAAATGCTAGTTAGATTCAAATTAAATGACAATTACATTGCCATTTACATAATTATCCAACCACCTAAGCTCAAAACAACCATGAGTGTTCCATGTTGCGTAAATTAAAGAAGAATTAAATATTTATGTTAAAATTGATTAAAAGTCAATTAAAATTAAATTAAATGTCAGTTAAAATTAATTGAAAGTCAATTAAATGCAAATTCAATGCCAACACAATAAAATAATTTTGATTTAAAGCAAAATCGCGCGAAACCAGTCTGGGTGTTTATTAAAAAAATTCAATGATTGTATGCTTATAACAGAAAAAATGTTCACAAGCATATTTCTGAGTTTTTAAAATATTTACATCAAGTCACTGTTTAGCTCAGCAGCTCAGCTCTAGCTTGGGGACTTGAACTAACATAAATATATTAAATTAAATACAACTGTGTGCTATCAGCTAACAATGAATGAATCAAAACATGTATTTGTTCACCAAACTAATAGTAGTTATTAGAGACCAGATTATATCTATGTACTTAAAATCATCATTATCTCATACTCCTGTCCCAGACTACTTAGGGTCAGCACAACACATATTGCATATTTACATATGCAATTGCTTATTATGGATATTTCTGAAGTTATGGCATTTTTTATTTGGCTGTTAGTGCATTATTTGGGTATGTTTACATTCAACTGTGTTTAACTAAAAAAACACAAAGATGGCGGAGGCAATAGCTTCAAGGGACCGCAGTGAATGTAGAATGGTTTTCTTCTAATTATAAAATTGATAGCTCAACCATACTAAGTAGGTACTAAGATTTAGAAATAGTATCTAATTGATAATTAATATTTTCAAAAAATTTATTAACAACTTGTTGAAACTGTAAACTAAAAATATAAAATTATTTTGTAGAACAATTTATGTTAAATATTTTATTTTGTAACCTATTTCGAGCATTTATGATGTATAAGTCCTCCCCTACACTGAGCTGTAAAACTGTAAGCGCTAGTTTCTTGCACCGCTAAGTACTTTTAAATGAATAATTGAGACACGCACTCAAGTGCAGCGCAAGCACTGGTCGTATACGGCCTTGTCACAGGAACTCCGCAAAGATCCTGGACTACACACGTAGTCCGCGCGACCAATTATGTAAGTTTTCTTTTTGTTTTTTTTGTTATGTTACAATTCGCGTAAATTCATAATTTGAATTGAACTGTATTTTTGATGTTCTGATATTGTAAATTTGTTTCACTTTTAACTTCTTTTTAAATAAATATAGACTATCAACTAGCTGTACAGATTGAGGACTGGTTGAACGAAGCTGATGACATCAATGAAGATTACCAATCTATTTTTGTGCCAATTTAGAGAAGTTCTTTTTTTTGCAATTAAGACACAGAGGTTGTGATTAGGTTTTTGTGATTTTATCTAGTTAAGAAAACTGTACTGATTATATTTTCAGTAAAATAAAGAATGAAGATGTTTCAATGTTTTTTTATTTCAATAAAAAAATTGACTACATACGTAGTCCATGCGACTACTGCTGTCTCATTTAGATGCGCGACTACTGCAGGGTTAAGATGCTTATAATCTGGTGTCTATTGACCATGACAATGTGGGAGAGCCAGCTTGTTTAAATGTATGACATAAAGAGGTAGGTAATAGAAGACCGAAGAGAACGAGAAGAGTGATAATTTCTAATGCGTTTATAGGTTTGATCAGACACTCGGGTCTACTGTAGGTAATAAGTGTTAGTAACTTCACAACTTGTTTACAAACAATAGGTTGTAGGTACCTCTCAATTTCGTTACTTATTTTCTATAGAAAAGCCAAACATGTAGAATCCTGTCTGCAAGCTGTGGAACCGGTTCTTCCAATTTATTTAAGATAATAATAATTGGAGTCTACACTTGAAAATAAAACTAAAGCATTGAGCACTTCAGTGCTTCGTATTTCGTAACTTATTAAAAGATACTTATCATCAGTCACTTTCGTTTTCGTCAGTGTCAACTTTTTTTTTTTTGTTATTTTATGGCCTGGCTTCAGAGACCTTTTAGCCAAGTCTTTATTCTTTTTTATATTTAGTTTTATAGTACTTCAAAAGTGTTTCTGATATATTTATATATTGGTCGATATAAAGTCTTATTTTTTAATAATTCAATCAAGTGGCGGGAGGTATTATTTAAAAACACTTCACTTTCATTGCCGTTATCTTCTCGTCGGTCCGGAGTGTACGCGTGTTATATGTTGCCAGGTCAAGTCGTCGATATAGGCAGCCGGATCCCTTCCGGAGATTCTTCGCACCACTTGCCACGTCGTCACCTCGACCGCTACCATAGTCGAGGGTAGACGGGCTGCCGGGTACTAGGGGCCATCTTTGTGTTGCGCTCATCATAAGGGGGGTTTTGCCATAATCACCACGCTTGGTAGGCGTGTAGGCGATCGCAGTACGGTTGTTTCAAAAACACAGAAAAACGCTGCTGCCCATTCTCTGGTAAGTCCCTTAGTCGCCTCTTACGACACCCACGGGAAGATATGAGAAGGTGCTATTCTTTACGTCCGACACCATACGGAACAATTTAAATAAGCAGTGGTAATGATGAATTTTGATATCAAAAGTCGAAGTTTCGCGCCAATCGTGCGTGTTTTCATTTTCATTTTTCACATTACATCACATAGACGCGTATAGATTCGATAACAAATATGACAAATATCATTCCAATTATTATAAACAGCATGAAAATGCCCTGATCTTAGCGTAATTTACTAATACGGAACCAATAACTCTTAAGGTGGATGCGCAAGGGTAGCCCGCGAAATTTAAATTTTCTTACGTTTATTGCAATTTGCATGTCAGTGTCAGGTTGTATGTTGATGAAAATATGAATCGCGCCAGTAACACGTATGGAGTTACAGAATTATAATCATTCAAATCATCAATATAGCTCTACAAGTTCATATAATCACATTCAATAGCTATTTCATGAAAAAGTCACTCTTTGAGATTATATGAACTTGGAGGGTTGTACTGATGATTTGAATGATTATAATTCTGTAACTCCATAAGTTTTACTGGTGCGATTCATATTTTCATCAACATACAACCTGAAACTGACCTGCAAATTGCAATAAACGTAAGAAAATTTAAATTTCGCGGGCTACCCTTGCGCATCCACCTTAATATCCATTACCTTTACCACTCCTCAATTTATATTCGAAATTGACAACCATTTTTTTTTTAATTATCGTGTTGTGTGGAAGCGATTATTTCAATCGATTCTTTTTCTTGTAAATTTCGATCAAATCGAGAAATTAAATTAAGGAATTTAAAAAATGGATAGATGGAAATTAAAATAATTTTGTTTTAAGCGTAAAATACAATAAAATAGACTCTAATATTTTTTTAAGTTTACAATAGTAATTATAATAGTTTTTCGTACATTGTTGTACTAAAACCGACACAAAAACAGCACAGACTAAATATGGCTAAATTCGCGCCGTTTCGTTACTATAACAAAATTTAAATTATGAATGCATTCGCTGTTCAAATATAAATTCTATTTAAATTAACTACATAATTTATTGTTTTTTTTTATGATTAAAATATGCTTTTTTTATTTAACTTCACTTGTTAATAAGTATTGGTCAAATCTTGCAACTGAATTTAAAACCAGTTCCCCTATACCGATTGAGCTGAAATTTTGCACAAACTTTTGGTTCTTGTGACAATACATTTTTATGAGAAACATTACTTAG
Organism: Eugnorisma glareosa; assembly: GCA_947578425.1. NCBI lineage: Eukaryota > Metazoa > Arthropoda > Insecta > Lepidoptera > Noctuidae > Eugnorisma > Eugnorisma glareosa. The sequence continues at coordinate 316,764 of OX387957.1, read as the reverse complement.
TCCTGCAGCCAGGATCGTCTCCTCGCGAGAGAACTCTTCAACGGTTGACAGTGCAGACACAAAACTCTGTCTACGCGTTTGATTTTGATAGATATAGATGCTTAATTCTTTCATGACTTCATCCTGCAAGCAGGATCGTCTTCTCATGAGGGAACTCCTTAACAGATAATAGCACGAATACGAACATTTTTATACGCATTCTTATTTGATGCATAAATATAATTTCTATCATGACCTCATCTTGCAGCCAGGACCTTCTTCTCACGAGGAAACTCCTCAACGGGCGGACACGAAATTTTGTATTCGCTTTCAATTTTTAGAGATAAATATGATTTCTATCATAACCTCATCCTACAGCCAAAATCGTCTTCTCTCGAGCGATCGTATTCCTCAATGGTTAATAGCCCAGACACGAAACTTTGTATAGATACTCGTTCAATTTGGATGTATAGACATAATTTCAATCCTATTTGATCCTACAGCCAGGATTGCCTTTTCATGAGGACACTCCTCAACGCTGAATAGCATAATATAATGATGCGGTATCAGAATACTACGGCAAAACGATTTTTTTTTAAAAAAGACTAAGTATTTTTTTTGTTGAATTACTTAAAAAAAATATTTTTCTTTTGTTTGGTCGGTTGGACGAAGTATTATATTATCTGTGGTTGGATATAGAATACCCAGGGTCTTGGAGCCTTAGTAAAAATTGATTTGGTTCCCAAGATTAATTTTATTTCGTGCACAAAATTGGGTTTAGTATGTTTAAGTTATTGTGTTAGGTTGGATTGGTTATTGTGGTATTCACCATTTACAAATACTTCTTTCCTGTTTTATGAGGTTGTTCTTTCCCACTGTGGAGCAAAGGCTTTTAGAGTGGTCAGTGAACCGCTTTCAAAGAGTAAACTACGTTTCTTTAGGATACGACTTATGAATTTCCGATTGCGAAATAAAAGACAATAAGTTTGTCGGTCGTTGTCACCGAGGCAGGCCCAAGAAACGCTGGCTTGACCATTTGGACTCGTTCTTGGCTGATTGGCCAGAGTAGGCAAATCACCGACAGAGTTGGAAAGGAATAGAGGAGGCCTTTGCGCAGCAGTGGGAAATAGGCTAAATAAAAAAAAACTTTGTCTTAACATAACATAATAACCCAACGGACAACACGCTACCAACCGATACACAATTTTGTAGAAACAAAATGTAATTTATCTTTGGCTGATCAATTTTTTTTACCATGCATACTAAGATTATATATCCAACCTTCAGATATTACAAAACAAAATTCGCAATAAATGATAATATTAAATTAATAAATACTTTATAAATGTGAAATGCGAGCGCATTCCTAATTTGAATTTTGAAACAAAAATAATGCGACCGTGCGTAAGTACAATAATTAAAAATCAATTTATATCCTGATTTTTTATTTGCTTGAACTGCGAGACTTTATTTCTTGCCAAATCTCGCGCTGCTAGTTCAACGGAAAGTTAGGAGACTATCTATAAGTTTTTAAAAGAATGATAATGTCTACTTGAATCAGAATGTTTACTTGAAGCAAGTTTTTTTTTGAGATTTCACATTTCTATGTTTCTTATCATTTACTAGCTGTTGCCCGCGGTTTCGCTAGCGTTTATGTAGGAAATTATTCCACGAGCACGTTGTAAATATAGCCTGTGGCACTCGGGGATAATGTAGCTTCCTATTAGCGAAAGAATTTTCAAAATCGGTTCTGTATATCCAGAGTTTACTCCCAACAACCTCACAAACTCACAAACTTTACCTCTTTATAATATTAGTATAGAATAGAGGAGGAGGAGAGGAGATTTATTCTGCTTCTCTTGAAATCAGCCAAAAGCATCGAATAATTACTAAGGTTATTCTAAAAGATAGCATAAATGTTAATTTTAAAATGAAATAATTATTATTTGAAATTACCAAGGAGTTTTTATTCCGTTTCAACTTTTTTTTTCAAACTTGATTTAATTGCGAGTAATCGATAAGGCTGACTGCAACTTTTTAATCGAATGATGAATCTTGGGTTTACGGTCAGCACTAAGAGTTTTTGGTAATATTCGTCAAAACATTGATCGTGTTTTCGACTATATTTACACAATTGGAAATGAAATAATTGTTCTGTTATAAATTTTTCTCAAAAAAATTGAATTTGTGAAAAATTCGCGCCTCTTCAGTTCAAATTCCCGCCAAAGAATCAGTGTCAAAATTAATATTATGATCTATGAAATGCTGATACTAGCGATAGTAGCGATGTGCGAGTCGAGTTCATAGATATAAGAAAAATTGTCTAGTTATTGGATTCGAACTCGAATCAAACCGTAAACGAGTCAACTCGGGTCCAGTTTTTAACTCGGTTGTACAAGATAGATGCAACTCTACGCGCCTTCCTTGAGTCGTGTATGGGGCAATGGAGGACGGTCCTTCGATATCCAGGATGTCGACAGATTCAGGGGAACGATGAGCCTGTATGGATTAAACGGGGAATATTCCAGGGCGACAGTTTGAGTCCACTTTGGTTCTGTCTAGCCCTGAATCCTCTAAGTACATTGCTGGAGGATTCAGGTCTAGGCTATCGGTTGAGGAGAGGTGGTCAGGTCATATCTCACCTTCTTTACATGGATGATCTGAAATTCTTTGCCCCCAACAAATTGCAACTGATGAAGCTACTGAAAGTAACTGAAACTTTTAGTAGCGCCATCAGGATGGAATTTGGTGTGGACAAATGTGCAGTCATGTATGTAAAGCGAGGGGAGATTATGGAATCCGAAGGAATTCAGCTCTCGGATTCCATACACCTGAGATCCCTCTCCTCATCCGAAAGCTATAAATATTTGGGTATGTCGGAAGCGTTAGGCATTAACGTAACTGACATGAAGCAATCGTTGAAGGAGCGCTTCTTCGGTCGCCTGAAGAAGGTATTAAATAGCCTTCTTTCGGGCGGGAACAAGGTGCGCGCCTTCAACGGCTGGGGTCATGCCGGTTTTAATGTACTCTTTCGGCATACTCAAATGGACTCAGACCGAACTCGATACCCTGGATAGGCGAGTCCGTACACTGCTGACTGCAAACCGGATGCATCACCCACGATCATCGGTGATGAGACTGTATATCCCGCGGAAGTGCGGGGGTCGAGGCTTTTTAAACGCTAAGACGCTCCACAACCGCGAGGTATGCAGTCTCAGAGAATATTTTTTAAAAGCCGAGGTGGGTATGTACCGAGATGTGGTCACAGTGGACAAGGGCCTCACCCCGCTGTCCATGGCTAAAGAGAACTGGCGCAAACCTGTAGTACTTACTACCGATGACCGCAAGGAAGTATGGCAAGGCAAGGAGCTTCACGGGCGCTTCTACCGGGCTCTTCATGGGCCCGATGTAGATTTTCTAGCATCCGTGTCCTGGCTACGTTTCGGTGACCTCTTTGGGGAAACTGAAGGTTTTGTCTGTGCGATTATGGACGAAGTTATGTTGACGAACAACTACCGGAAATATATTATGAAGGACGGGACGGTTGACGTGTGTCGGGCATGCCACCGTCCGGGTGAGTCCATTAGACATATTATTTCTGGTTGTTCTCGTCTGGCTAACGACGAGTACTTGCACAGGCATAACCAAGTAGCCAGGATTATTCACCTGCAACTTGCCTTGAAATATAAACTTGTGGAATCTGAGGTACCGTACTACAAGTATGTGCCCGACCCAGTTCTCGAGAAAGACCATGTCACGCTGTACTGGGATCGGTCTATCATCACTGACAGGACTATTGTCGCCAATAAGCCTGACATAGTGGTGATAGACCGATCAGCGCGCCGCGTAATGATAATCGATGTTACCATCCCACATGACGAGAACCTCGTGAAAGCTGAGAAAGACACACAAATGAAATATCTAGACTTGGCACACGAGGTTGTCGACATGTGGAATGTGAACTCGGCTATCATTGTGCCGATTGTTGTGACGGCCAATGGCCTTATAGCCAAAAGCCTCGACGAACATCTCTCGAGGCTCTCCTTAGGCGCTTGGATCAAGGGCCTGATTCAGAAGGCAGTACTCCTCGATACGGCTCGCATTGTAAGGAGGTTCCTGTCTCTGGAGCCCTAACCACCGGTAGCTTGGACCCTGCTCCCGATACCGGCGGACAACTATTTTTTTATATTTTTAAATGTTTTTTTAATATGAATTTGTTTAGAAATATTTAAAAATGTAATTTATATGTTTATAATTGAATAAAGGAAATAACAACTGCTATCAAATTGTTCTTCAAGAGCCATACCTACTGTAATACATGCCCAGTTATTTAAGGAACATACTTAAATTAGAAACTGAATGAAAGAAATCCAGTGCGATACTCGCTAGAGTATTAATGTTCTGTGGTGCGATGCGTGCGACGACAGGAATGATTGCGGTGACTGCAGCGCGATTCACCTTAAAGGTGAACGCAGACCTAACCGCACAGCACGCACCGCAGTCATCGCTTTTGGTAATGGTCTCGCACACCTGTCCGCGTGTGACAGGTGAACGCATCACCTTTAATTGACACTCAAACTTACAAAATTAATGCTGCCAGCTCTTTTATGTAGTGCTGGGCCTACAATACCGGTTTGTTGAATCGTAACTTTTTATATTTATTAAACAATTAGAAAAAAAAAATCAGATTGGCATCAGTGTTGTTAGTATGTACACAGTAAAACGGATATAATAATAATTCTTTATTCTCAGACAACAATGATCCAGCCTGTTAATAAACAATAATATAAATTGTTATTTGCCAATTGTGATTGTGCACTCGCAGCTCTATACGCTGCGAGTGCATTATTTAATTAATACTTTACTAATAGTGATCTCCTCTAATGTAGGTATTACTATCATAATGCATAAAGTAATCTTGCTTAATGTATAGTTTTAGTCAATAATGGACACAAAATAGTGATGTTTTAGTAAAATTAACAAAATGGAAAACAGCTCCTGTAACCCAAGGGGGGCAGCAAACCCTCCGTCTCGCCGTCGCAGACGGCCACGGCCACGGCCGACGTTATTGTTTTAACGCCTGAAATCCAACGATGGATGGCCCAGATCCAACAGTATTTGAATGAAGTTTGCTCCATTTCCGCGGATAGGAAACTCAATACCGAGCAGAAAAAGAAGATTACAAGCCGTAAAGTCAAATCTAGAACGTCACAAATGGCAGTCCTATACCCAAGAATGATTAGTTCACTCAAGATTTACAGAGGGCGAAGAAGTACATTTTCGAGCAAAATGAAGCCGACAAGTTGCCAGCGATGTCCCTAGAATCCTTCTTGACCTTAGTAAAATTAAGCCACAAATCTGGAAAGAGAGGCTGTCACCTGTAACTACGTTATTGAAGTTGCGGCCAGCACACGAAAACTACTAATACCTCAATCAAAGATTTTTATAAATTGGACATCATGCCCTGTCAGGGACTTCACGTTAGTTACGAGGTGTTATAAATGCCAGCAGTATGGCCATTCAGCCAAATCTTGCAGGAAGATAAAATCTACATGTGGTCACTGCGGTGAAGCAGGTCATATGATGTCCGAATGCATGAAGAAAGCTGATACTTCGAGATGCGCGACTTGCTCCCGCTTTAAAAAGCCTAGTGACTACAAAACGGGAGACGTTGAATGCCCTGCTAGAAAAATAGCGGAATACAGATACATTAACTCCGTCGATTATGAGGGCACCTAATGCGTCATAACTTCATAAGCCAGAATTCCGCTCATCTTTCGCTGTCTAATATTTATTTAATACTGCTGACAATCATATTAGTATTAGCAAATAAGTGCTACAAATTGTTTCCTTAGATTTTATATACATGTGGCGAATAGCCACAATTCCAAGCCTTAAAAGTTTTGGAGATTGTCTATGGTTCTGGTAAGAGGACAGATGTTTTGGTTATGGTTGGACACAAAAAATCACCCCCTCAAGTTTGATAGTTAATTATTTATTTTATGTAACTAATGATTATTCTGCTGTTCTCTGATATAAAGTATATCCATGAAAATCTAAGTTTTTGGTTATGCCTTGTGGCGTGCATTTTTAATTATCCGCACGAGAACATCCCCTCATACATGTGTAACCTTAATTATTTTTGTTCGTATCTTTTAATAGCGTTTAAGTACATTATGTATATCATATTTATACTAACCCATAATATCTTATTTCACTATCTTTTTCACTATAACGTTAAATATTGTTAAGAAATCCATTGTCCAAATAGTATTTATTAGAAACATGCCGCCTGTGATACAGGTTTAACCTAGTGCAGGCATCGAAGTTTGTTATACCAACATTATTTCTAAGATTTAAATTGTATTTATTGTGTCAATTCTAATTTTTTGAATAAATATATTTCCTTTATTCATTTAAACACATATTATTTACATTTTTAAATATTCTAATATAAAACAATTTACAAAACATTTAAAAATATAAAAAATAGGAGCCCATCGGCATCGGGAACAGGGTCCGAGCTACCGATGGTCAGGGCCCTTGAGAGAGGAACCTCCTAACAATACGCGCCGTGTCCAGAAGTACTGCTTTCTGAATCAAGCCCTTGATCCAGCTGCCTAGCGAGAGCTTCCTCAGATGTTCGTCGAGGCTATTGGCTATTAAGCCATTGGCCGACACGACTATCGGCACAATGACTGCTGTATTCACCTCCCACATGTCGACAACCTCGCGAGCCAGATCTAGATACTTGAATTGTTTATCTTTCTCTGCTTTCACGAGGTTCTCGTCATGCGGAACCGTTATATCAACAATCATTGCGCGACGCTCCAATCGATCTATCACCGCAATGTCAGGCTTAATGGCAACAATAGTCCTGTCAGTGATGATAGGTCGATCCCAATTCCCAACACAACGTGATATTACCATTATCGAGAACTGGGTCGGGCGCATACTTATAGTATGGCACTTCTGATTCCACAAGGTTGTACTTCCAAGCAAGTTGCTGGTGGATGATCCTGGCAACGAGGTTGTATCTATGCAAGTACTCTCCGTTAGCCAGACGAGAACACCCAGAAATAATATGCCGGATCGATTCTCACGGACGGTGGCATGCCCGACATATGTCAACCGTGCCATCCTTCACAATGTGTTTCCGGTAGTTATTCGTCATCATAACTTCGTCCATTATTGCACAGACAAAACCTTCAGTTTCCCCGAATAGGTCACCGAAGCGCAGCCAAGATACGGACGCTAAAAAGTCTACATCGGGCCCATGTAGAGCCCGTGAAAGCGTCAAAAGGTCAAAGCGTCCTCCTTGCCCTGCCATACCTCCTTGCTGTGATTAGTGTCTAATACTCTAGACTTGCGCCAGTTCTCGTTAGCCAGGGAGAGTGGGGTGAGGCCCTTGTCCACTTAGACCACATCTCGGTGCATCCCCACGTCGGCTTCTAGGAAATATTCCCTGAGACTGCATACCTCACGGTTGTGCAGGGTCTTAGCATTTAAGAAGCCACGACCCCCACACTTCCGCGGGATATACAGCCTCATCACCGACGACCGTGGGTGATGCATTCGATTTGCGGTCAGCAGTGCGCGGACCTTCCTATCCAGGGCATCGAGTTCCGTCCGAGTCCATTTGAGTATGCCGAAAGAATACATCAAAACCGGCATGACCCAACCGTTGAAGGCGCGCACCTTGTTTCCGCTTGACAAAAGACTGTTTAGCACCTTATGCAGGCGGCCAAAAAAGCGCTCCCTCAACGATTGCTTCGTGTCGGCAGTATTGATACCTAATGCTTCCGACATACCCAAATACTGTAGGATTCTGTTGAAGAGAGGGATCTTAGGTGTATGGAATCCGAGACTTGAGTTCCCACGGATTCCAAAATCTCCCCTCGCTTTACATGCATGACTGCACATTTGTCCACACCAAATTCCATCCTGATGGCGCTACTGAGGGTTTCTGTTACCTTCAGTAGATCCATCAGTTGCAAATTGTTGGGGGCAAACAGTTTCAGATCATCCATGTAAAGAAGGTGAGATATGACCTGACCACATCTCCTCAACCGATAGCCTAGACCTGAACCCTCCAGCAGTGTGCTGAGAGGGTTCAAGGCTAGACAAAACCACAATGGACTCAAGCTATCACCCTGGAATATACCGCGCTCGATCCTTATCGGTTCGCTGTTCCCCTGGATCTGTCGACATCCTGGATAGCGAAGAACCGTTCTCCAGTGCCCCATACATGACACCAGGAAGGTACGCAGAGTTGCATCTACTTTATACAACTCCAGCACCCTCATGAGCCATGTATGAGGCACAGAATCATAGGCTTTTTTGTAATCTATCCAACATGTAGACAGATCCCTTTGGGAGCGGCAAACCTGTTGGCTAATGGCCATATCAATGAGGAGCAGCTCCTTAGTACCGCGGGACCCGTTCCTACATCCATTCTGAGAGGCAGACATGATAGAATTAGTCTCAATATGCTTGTTGATTTTAGCTCTCAAAATGGATGTTAGAACTTTATAGACCGTTGGAAGACAAGTGATTGTTCCATAATTTTTGGGCTCCGCAGTACTACCTGAGAATAAATATATTATTATTATTATAATCTTTATTTATATTTTTACAAACCAATAACATTTTTAAATATTCCCTAAAAAAAACAATCTAAAACATTAAAAAATATATAAAAAAATTGTAGCCCACCGGTATCGGGAACAGGGTCCGAGCTACCGGCGGTCAGGGCTCCAGAGAGAGGAACCTCCTAACAATACGAGCCGTGTCCAGGAGTACCGCTTTCTGAATCAAGCCCTTGATCCAGCTGCCTAGCGAGAGCCTCCTCAGGTATTCATCGAGGCTCTTGGCAATTAAGCCATGGGCTGATACGACTATCGGCACAATGATCGCTGAGTCCACATCCCACATGTCGACATCCTCGCGAGCCAAGTCAAGATACTTGATTTGCTTATTGTAGTGGTGTCATTGTAATGAAGTTTAGTCAATAAATTGCTCTTCAAGTGACTACACGTGTTATCATTTCGACGCTCCGTTCCCGCCACATTACATGGCGACCCTGGCATGCCCGGCGTGGTAGGGAGTAACGCGGGTCTATACAATGTGGCAGTGGTTCCGACATATTCGTACATCAAGCATGAATGGTTCACAGATATGAAATTCTTTTAAAAGCCTTGAAAAATTTAGAAAAACCAATAACAGAAAAATATTTATCAAAGATGGGGAAGAGTTACTCTAAAGACGAGGTTGTAATCGCACAAACGGCATCAGGTGACTCGAATGGAGCATCAGCAGACAACGTGAGCATACAATCCTTCTGTCTTTCATAATTAGAATTATAAGTATTTTGATGATCATCATATTCTTCAAGATATGTGCAAAATATGGCCAAAATATTGTACAAAGAGATGTGATGCGTGAAATGGTGCGGCGCATTCAGGCAAGGATGTCTGGCAGAGGAAATAGGAGGCAGCAGGAAGGAGAAATCGGAAATAATGGACAAGAAACGGTGATGTGAAGAGAACTAAATAGAGTGAAGTGAAAGAAATGGCGTGAAGTGAAGGGAGTAGTGCAGTGCGGGATTAACAGTCGTGACTTTTAGATTCTTCTTTGTTTTTTCTTTTTTTCTTTTTGATTCGATTTTTTCTTTTCGATTGATTTCGTGACTGGTCTATGGAAAACCATGCCATTTACCGAGTAATTTATCGAGTAATATAGTAGAACCTCTATACAATCCAGATAACTATACATTATAACTTAAATATAGATTATAAATAGCGAATAAAGTAGCAAGAGAAAATTTAGTTACGTCAAAAATGAAAAGGAAAAGTTATTACGACCGTAGAAGTAACCCAGTTAAATATCAAAAGGGTGTTTTGATATTGATAAGGATCGATCCACCACCACTATATCAGGTTTACTGACGACAATAGTCCTGTCAGTGATGATGGATCGATCCCAGTACAATATGATATTGCCATTTTCGAGAACTGGGTCGGGCATATACCTATAGTACGGCACTTCCGATTCCACAAGGCTGTATTTTAGAGCAAGTTGCTTATGGATAATCCTGGCTACAAGGTTTTGTCTATGCAAGTACTCTCCGTTAGCCAGACGAGAAAACCCAGAGATAATGTGACGGATTGATTCGCCTGGACGGTGGCATGCCCGACATATGTCAACCGTGCCGTCATCATAACTTCATCCATAATTGCACAGACAAAACCTTCGGTTTCTCCAAAGAGGTCCCCAGAACGTAGCCAGGCTACGGACGCTGATAGGTCTACATCGGGCCCATGCAGGGCCCAGAAAAAGCGTCCGTGAAGCTCCTTACTCTGCCATACCTCCCTGCGGTCGTTAGTGTCAAGAACTACAGGTTTGCGCCAGTTCTCTTTAGCCAAGGAGAGCGGGGTGAGGCCCTTGTCCGCCGCGACCATATCTCGATGCATCACCACGTCGGCTTTTAGGAAATATTCCCTGAGACTGCATATCTCGCGATTGAGGAGAGTCTTAGCTTTCAAAAAGCCTCGACCCCCACACTTCCGCGGGATATACAGTCTCATCACCGACGACCGTAGGTGATGCATTCGATTTGCGGTCAGCAGTGCGCGGACCCACCTATCCAGGGCATCGAGTTCCGTCTGAGTCCATTTGAGTATGCCGAAAGAATACATCAAAACCGGCATGACCCAACCGTTGAAGGCGCGCACCTTGTTTCCGCCTGACAAAAGACTGTTTAGCACCTTATTCAGGCGGCCAAAAAAGCGCTCCCTCAACGATTGCTTCATGTCGGCGGTATTGATAACTAATGCTTCCGACATACCCAAATACTTGTAGAATTCTGTTGAAGAGAGGGATCTAAGGTGTATGGAATCCGAGAGTTAGAGAAAGAACACATGGCGTCATCATCCGGTAGGCTCGTGTCAGACACACCTTGGTCCTGTTGCTTCCATGCTCTATAAACCCACCTTTCATCGCTTTGGAATGTGCCATTCTGAGTGTATCGTTCCACCCGCCGCTTATACCTACGAATACGGTTTGCCCCTGCATACACTTTCTGCTTCGGGAAGTCGATGCGCTCTGTGATACGGGACATGTAGTCTCGAGGACTGATATCAGTCCCCGCAAATGCCTGCCTCACAAAGCGCTCGAGGGGGAGTGTTGGCCACCCTGAAGCAGATTAGTTTGCCGATGAGCGCTCTGGCCCCACAATAAGTCGTTCAATCCTGTACTGCCAAGCTGGTACGCCTGGTTTCGTTCGTGTAGCTCTGTCATCAGAAAATTTGACGTGAGTTAAACGACATGCCGCAACAGCCGCAGAATACAGGATTGAGAGAGCATCGCTGAGGTCTTCGCAGTTGTCAAAATAGTTTGACAACTGCGAATCCAGAACAGCCACCAGCACCCTATTTTTGTTATATGCATGGGCAAACGAGGTATGCGCGGCCTAATGTCGGATTGCTTGAACCGATATTCTCGAATCGCACCCTCCTCATTTCCTCACTACACTGGGTACTTACATTCGTAACCATGTCATTACTCATGTCATCAGCGCTAGTCGGTATTGTGGTAGACTGTGGTGGTACCACAGTTTGCGCCGACGGGGTAATGACATGGCTACTCTGCATTTCAGTTCGCAGGCGATCAAGTACTGTGTCATCCAAGATACGATTACGCTGGATGACTCGCACCTGATCCGACAGTCGACACATTGACAGCTGGCTCAAGCACCTGAAACAGAGAGAGCATCCGAACACGATACACGGTCAGGTTGTTTCCTCCCTCTGTAGCCCCATAGTATGAGCGCATGACGTTTTCATTGATGGATTGCGTCCATCGCATGCGCTGCACACTCCCGCCGAGAGCTGGGACCATATCAGAGGCCAGTGGGCCTCGAGGTCCTAAGCCGTCTGGCGGCCGACGTCCTCCTCGTAGACGAACTGGTGGTGGCGTCGTAGACGGAGAGAAATAGTCGTCGCTCGAGCTCGACGCAACTGCCACGGCCGGTGTCACAGCGCTCACGATGGGGCTGGGTTCCGGCGGCGTTGAGGCGGAGCTGAGCGACGAGTCCGGAGGCGATAGGCGTCCGCGTAGAGCAGCTGATCTCGTCACCATTATCTTGATTTCATTGTAGATTGTAGTCTGATTTTATGTATGACACTAGCTGACCCGTGCAACTTCGTCTGCATGCGTGCGTGACTACATAAAAGAAAGAGAGGGTAAGAGAGAGTGTGCGTTAACCTTAAAAGTTAGACATATGGCCATTTGGCTTTTTAAGAGGGACAATTCCGACATACATGATAATTGCGTAACTTTAACCGTTCACGCACAACGGAAGCTCTCAAAAGGAATAAATCCCTGTTTTTGAAACATTTTTCATTGATGTTCCGCTCCTCGATAAATGGGCTATCCAACACTAAATTTTTGACACCGTCTCTGTTCCAATCCTTATGACCAAGCTGGAAAGACTCGGAATAAGAGGAGACTCATTAAATTTTTTCAAAGATTACCTATCAAATAGAACGCAGAGGGTTAAGATAGGAGCATATTATGTTAGTGATGATGCGGATGTGTCATTCGGCGTACCGCAAGGTAGCGTGTTGGCCCTACACTTTTTATAACGTATATTAACGATCTCTGCAACTTAAAAGTCGATAACGCAAAAATCTTCTCTTACGCTGATGACACAGCCGTTGTCTTTTCCGGGTATACCTGGTCCGAAGTTAAGCGCAGTGCGGAGATGGGTATGGTCCAAATAACTAATTGGCTCAACGACAACTTGCTCACACTAAACACAGTAAAAACGAACTACATTTGTTTTACCATCACGTATCGTTCACAACCAAATAAATATTTTAGTCTCAAAATACACTCATGTGACAAAGGTTCGAATAATAACTGTGGGTGTCCTGCAATTAGTAAAGTCTCACAAACTAAATACTTGGGCGTTATAATTGACCAAAATTTATCATGGTATGCTCATCTTGAGCATGTTACAGGAAGAGTTTATTTCTATGAGGGCCTATTTTTTTATTTATATTTAAATCTCCTTAATGAAGTTTATGTGGCACTTGTGCAATCTGTAATAGTTTACTGTATCCCTATTTGGGGCGGTGCGGCAAAAACTAGATTTATAGACGTAGAACGAGCACACCGAGCACTAATAAAAATAATGTACTTCAAAAAGAAAAGATACCCAACTGAAAGTCTTTACCAGATGAGTGGCCTGCTTTCTGTTAGAAAACTATACATCTCTTACACAGTCCTAAAAAAACATAAGACACTTCCTTACAATGCAAACACACTATCAAAGAGACGGAAAGACATAATTTCTCAAAAACCACAAACTAAATCAAAATTCGCTGCTATACAATACCACAAACGCTCTGCTCAGCTTTATAATAGGGTAAACAAGGAGATATACATATACACTAAATAACTACATGAATGTAAAAAAATGGTAACAAACTGGATAAAACCTTTTAATTATGATGATACTGAAGCGCTATTACAACATATAGTTTAACTCACCCATTTCTCTTCGAACACACACTCACCTACACACACATACACACACACACTAAGCACATACAAGCCCCCCCATCCCCATACACTAACACTTGTATTATATAAAAATACAACACTACACTAGCAACGCTACACAACACACACACACACACTACACAGCACGCACACTACACAGCACACACACACTACACACACCGCACTAACACAGCACTAGCAGAAACACTAGCTTGCACTGTCTTTCGAGTCTTTTTGTGTAATTGCACTCGGCTTTTTCAAAAAGTAACCGTCACTGATTTTTATTGTCATTGTCCCCGCGTATGATTTCATTAGCACGATTTCATCCCAATTCTGATGTCGGAGTGTCAGGATTTATTCCGCTAGGCTTCTACATCATGTGGGCAGACGATGGGTTTCGTGCTATGAAAAGACACTGAGCGATACAGTGTTTCTAGCAAAACTAACGAATTACTTGAGATTACAACTTAGCAAAATAACACGGGGCACAATGAATCGGGTAAAGTTCCAAGAGGTCTTAACTCGGCCGCGATCAGACACAGTCTGACTGTCGTCCTGGCTCAGAGTTTACCATCTTGACTCTGTAACAAGCAAGCTGTGGTGTGGGTAGATTTGTAAGTAGATCGCGTGATGTCACCACCGCGTACTTGTGATTCATTTCAAGCCCGTATCAATGACCGTCTCCGACATATTTAATTCCTTGTTGGTTCTTTGATTGGAATAAGGTGGATGAGCAAGGGAAGCCCGCAAAATTTAAATTTTCTTACGTTTATTGCAATTTGCAGGTTAGTGCCAGGTTGTATGTTGATGAAAATATGAATCGCGCCAATAACACGTATGGAGTTACAGAATTATAATCATTCAAATCATCAACACAACCCTTCAAGTTCATTTAATCCCATTGAGTGACTTTTTCATGAAATATTTATTATAATTCTGTAACTCCATACGTGTTACTGGCGCGATTTATATTTTCATCAACATACAACCTAACACTGACCTGCAAATTGCAATAAACGTAAGAAAATTTAAATTCTGAGGGCTTCTTTTAGTTTTTTTTTTTTTTTACTTTTAATTTTTTTAGTTTGTGTTTTGTGTTTATTATAGATTAATGTTCTGATGATCATCTCTTCTTTTCTTTGCTAATTTCATGGCATATACCAAACCCCAAACCAAACCAAGCGTCTACAACCATAGACCTATAGAGCATAGACTGAGCCTTCCATAAAAAGCGACAAGTCTACAACATAGAGTCTGATAATCTGATTACTACTCATTAATCATTACAGTATTTTTTTTGTTAGGAGTCTACACACAGAGCATCTTATCAACAGGGAAGTAGGGAACTATCTGATTACAGCGACTGCGAGACTAATTTTATAAAAAAAAAATCAATCAAATGATAATCCACAGAAATCTGGTCAGCTATTTACTATTCTGAAGTACTTGTTGTTTTGGTCGGACCGGGTCACGAATGCCTCAAAAATGATCAAAACATGATCAATAACAATCTTGCATCAATATGGACATAATAGTTTTCTATACTTACGGATATGTATGATAGACATGAGTGCCGGGTTAACTAGATGTAGAGTGAGTTCGGAACAACTTGATTTGTTATTGTCGTTTATGGAAGAACATCCCGACTTCGCCGCCGGCAAACAATCAATATACTCTCGGTTCAGTTCAAGCAAGCTGTGGCGACTGCTGGCGGAGCGCCTGAACGCAGCAGCGGCAGACAGCGGCGGCGCCCGCAAGTCGCCCGACAAGTGGTGCCGGGTCAGTGGCGTACAGATGTGCATGTGGTGGAGTGTGCTTTGAGGTCTATTTGTGTCACTTACAAATGAGGGAATTGACATACCTACTATTTTGACTTGTTGGGTGTGAAGCCAGCCAGGGCTTCACACCCAACCAGTCCTTGACTTCTTTAATATTTCTAATGTTATTAATTTTTGTCACCCCAGACATCTCTGCTACATGCAATCTTCTCATTTATTATTCATATTAATTAGTCATCAGACTATCAGTTGCCAATTAGAGGTTAAACTGGCTTTCTCAGAGTTATGAAGGTGCATACTGAACGTTGCCAACATCACCCATAATAGCTTTCAAAAATTTCACTGTTTTCTGAATGTAGAGGCACAACACGAACATAGTGTGTAGACTAAAGAAGATATTTAGTTAAAAAACCATTTGGAACTTTTCAAATGCTTTTTCTATGCTTAAGACTGTTTCACCTTGGCTAGGTGACAGGTGAGGTCTTGTTATTAATTAATAATAGTAATTCATCTATACTAATATTATAAAGAGGTCAAATTTGTTTGTAAGTTTCTATGTAGGGGGTAATCTCCAGATCTACTGAACCAATTTTGAAGATTCTTTGACTAATAGGAATCTACACTATTCCCGAGTGCCATAGGCTATATTTACAATGTGCCCGTGGGATAGTTTCCAACCAAAACGCAAGTGAAGATGCAGGCAACAGGTAGTAATCTATATTTTAGTGCAGCACAGGGAGTAGAGTAGAGTAGGGACTCCATTTTCCTCACTTAGACTCTCATATATGGTCCGTTGTGCGTAGGTGTCCGGCTAAGTTAGCCAGCCTAGCTCCGCCCAGAAGCACAGAAGTTTCCTGGGAGCTTCACAGGCTTCGCGGAGCGACCTCACCGTTCCGAGGATTTGTTTGCGTTGGGTAGCCACGGCCTCGCATTCCAGGATGACGTGGGCGGCTGATTCTTCGGCGTCAAAGCAGCCCATGCAGAGTGGGCTGTCCGTGGCGCCTATGTTAAAGAGATTTTTATTTAGGGGGCAATGGCCCGTTATTGTCCCTATTATTATTCTGAGGTTATTTCTACTTAGGCTGAGCAGTCGTTTTGTTAGTCGCGGATGTAGACTTGGCATCGCCATTTTGGACTGCCTGCAGTCCGTAGACCGTGACCATTTGTTGTTGTGAAGTTCAGTTGATCTCTGGCGAACCCATGTACGGAATTGTGACAAAGGTAAGGGAAGGAGTGGGTACGGGCCTAGCACTGCCATCTCGGAACCTCTCTTAGCAAGTTCGTCTGCGGCGTCATTGCCTAGGGATCCACTGTGCCCCTTTATCCACTGGAGGGTGATTCTGTTAGACAGCGATATACTCTCCAGGGTGTGGTGACATTCAAATATTAATTTACTGTTAGTTTGTTTGTTTTCTAGGGCTTTAAGCACAGCTAGGCTATCAGATACAAATCTGATTGCGTAGTTGTGAATGCCTAGACGCTTACGGCAGCACAGGGAATACTTCATAACTTCAATGTTATAATTATTTATCAAGGCAGTGAAAATTTGAAAGCTATTTGAGTTTATAAATATCAAATACCAATTTGTCCTTGATAAGTAAAATATAGGATAGTATTTTCGTTTGCAGGAGCTGACAACTTTATAACTTTGATTTTAAGGTTTGTTTAACCTTACTCTGATAATGACTATTCCCAGAAATTAAGAAATATAATGAATCAAATCAAATCCCGCCGCAACTGGTTAGGACATTTTGGGTTTTGAACTAAATAAAATCAAAATTAAATTATATAACTTTATGGAATATTTATGATTTTGACATCCATTTGTTTCATTCCGTCCATTTCCTGGCTTTATCAGGGTTTACCATTCTTTACTTTGGAGATCATTGTAAAATTAATAAACTATTAATATTGAATTTTAATTGCGGAATCACATAAAAATCGATGTATGTCGGAATCGCGGGTGTACTTTTTAGATTTGCCTAAATTTATTGCAGTTATTTGGTAGTTTCTGTGTACCTTTACGTACCTCTCCTGAAAATCTGTGTACCTACACCCCCTGTGCAGGGGGCTAAAATGGCTGCTTTATCAGAATCATAATACGAATCACGTTAAAAATTTTCAACTATTAAAATGGACTTTGTGGTCATAACCATAAAGACCATTTTAAGAATTTTAAATTTTTAACGAGATTCTTATTATGATTCTGATAAAGCTTCTATTTTAGGCCCCCAGAAGGTACTAAATAACTGCAATAAGTTTAGGCAAATCTGAAACGTACACCCGCAATTCTGACATACATAAAAATCGATCTATTATCAAAAACTCAAATGCCCGCCATTGTAGCCAATCGCTTGATTTGCTTGGTCTATTTGTTTGGACGTATCAAATTGGATTTTTATATGAATTAGTTATATGGACGTACCTACTTAGATTTTCAACCAAAATGGAGTTTCTGCCCAATGTTTGGTAGTTAAAACATGGACATTTTTAAATTTATAAAATGTATTTATGTTCAGTTTTTGTTAATGTTAAAAACTTTTTTATGTCTTTTTTGGACATTTTGGCATTTGATATTTATCAACTCATTTGTAACATTGCCAACTGTCTGAATGCGCCCTCTTTAGTGAAACACAGACAATCTACTTTGGAAGTCGACCGTGTGACTGTGATTACTTAAAATCAGGTACATTCATTCAAATCATTTTGAAAAGAAAGTATATAAATTGATGTTGTTACAGTATTGGGCTGACATAAAATACAAAGCGCGCAAGAAGTCTGCTGCAGGTGGTGCCCTGGGGGACCTCTCCAGCGCCGAGGAACGCTTGCAAAACATTTTCAATAGCAGCGGCCGAGAATGTGAGTCATACTTCCTCAAGCCATTCCTCAACAATAATGTCGTTTGTGTAGGTGAAGCAGGATGTGGTAGTCTAACAAAACAATGTTGTGTACGAGGTTTTAGTGAAATTAATTGTTTCTTTTGTTTCGTAGCTTTACGTTCCCTCTGGGGCCTTAGTCTGCTATTGCAATAGTGTCAGAATGGTCTATCATTGATTTAATAAGGCCCCGCGCAGACGAATTCAATACGCCGTGGGCTAGGGGCCTTATTCAATCAATGATAGACCATTCTGACACTATTGCAATAGCAGACTAAGGCCCCAGGAGTTATGTACGGTATTAATGTAATTTTTTACTGTTGTTTTAATTGGCTTTTTATTTATATTGTTTCTGTAGGCTCTTTTTTGTAGTAGGAATTTGTCACACATCTCTTGAACTATATATGTATTTTAAACAACCACCCATCATGTTTTTGGTCTGTATAATACTTTTTTCTACTAATATTCCTTCGTTCACACCCAAAATACTGAATGTATTTTAATGAATATTTAATATTTATATGAATAGCATTTAGGCTATTTTTATAAAAATGTACTCATGTGCAAAGTCACAGAAACAGCTAGTAGAATAAAATCCAATAAAAACTTTATTTTATAACACTTGTCTACTTCAGTGTACTCGGGCACAATACGTTTCAACCGGTTCGTCAGTAAAGTAAAGAAGGTCATCGAAATGTATGAAACCGTCGCTTTTTTGTGGCCATTCGAATTTGGTCGGATAACCAACCGATGTTTACGTGTTATGTTTTTTGTTTATATTTACTTAATGCGAAACATTCCGAGCTGAATATTTTCACTATATATTTTTGAATAAATACACTAGTTTTTGGTTTACACCTACGCATCTTGGATTGAGCCGGTTTCTTGTAATTTGCCGTCAAAGTTATGACACCATCGTTTTGACTTTTAGCAATATTATTCAATAACGCATGCATGCATTACTTTTTATTTTTAGTATAAGCGTCAAGACACGTAGAAGCTCGCTGAAAACTGTATTCGGTCCGAATACAGTTTTCAGCGAGCTTCTGTGTTTTCTCATATATGCGCTACGATATTTTTTCGGGTTTTGAAGTAACCGCGATTACTTAAAAATCATAAATATTTTCTTAAATCTTATTCTGTGTGTATTACGCACTAATATAGAGCTACTCGTCTATGTTTATACTACAGTCACACATACTTTGGTTTTGGAGGTACACGATTCTGCAAAACGTTACCCTAGCAGGAAACGCGATATCTCGGAAACCTGAAGAAGAACAACATATATTTTTGGTGCACTCTTTACACAAACAGAAGCTCTCTAGCCATGCAGAATATTTCTCTCTCCGATCATTCGTTTAGAATTTTCCTGCTGGAAGAGCGTTACCCTAGCAGGAAAAACGACAAAGCGCACTAATTTTTTATGTGGTGCACACACACAGCAGATCATACACTAATTATTCGTCCCACTCATATCACTCTATGAGACACTTTCCTGCTAGGGTTTTCTTACCGATGGGAAATCATCAAATAATAGAATAGAATAGAATACTCTTTATTATGTACACCATAAAAATTACAAATACAAATGTAAACATTATAAACGGGGTGACACAATGGGCGGTCTTATCGCTAAAAGCGATCTTTTAAAGACAACCTTTGGATGGATTTAAGGGGGAAGGAGAGACAATACTGCAGGTAGCCTGTGGTGTACCATTTACATATATACAATAAATACATACATATATATACATAAAACATATTACACTTAAATACATAAATACATTTTTTTTTTTTTTTTTTTTATGATCAAGAAACAAGTGCGAAGAACTAACTAACTTATTAGGTATTATAATCTAATAAAAATTAAGCTTAAGAAGAGAGATACAGTTTTTTTATCATGCTTTTAAAAATTGGCAGAGATTGAGCACGCCTTACAGCCACTGGCAGAGCATTCCATAAACGAACTGCTTGAACTGTAAAAGACTTGTCATAGAAACTGGTGGAATGCATCGGCATCTCTAGTCTTAAGTTTTCCGATGACCTCAGATATCTATTATGTGTGTCATGAAGGAACTTGAAACGTTCTTTAAGATAAAAGGGGGTTGTAGGATTGAACAGAATACTGTATAGCTGAAACAGGATATGAGAATTCCGGCGAAGACGTATAGGAAGCCACTTGAGCTTTGTACGAAATTCAGAAATGTGATCATATTTGCGCAAGCCAAAT
Organism: Eugnorisma glareosa; assembly: GCA_947578425.1. Classification (NCBI taxonomy): domain Eukaryota; kingdom Metazoa; phylum Arthropoda; class Insecta; order Lepidoptera; family Noctuidae; genus Eugnorisma; species Eugnorisma glareosa. The sequence continues at coordinate 296,335 of OX387957.1, read as the reverse complement.
ATAAATCTTATGCAACAGTTTTGAAGTCGCTCAAGTTTGTCTAGCTGTGCCTCAGTGAGATCGAGATAACTGACATCAGCGTAGTCAAGTGTGGCGTTGTGGGTTTCGTGGTAGAGGAAGGAACAGAAAGACCACAAAAGTTTAATACATTTAATAGCTTGCTCACAGGTAGAGGGGTGGATTCAGTTCACCAAGAGTTTGTTCACTAGTCACCACGGTAGGTGGGTAAAGTAGGTACTGCCTTGGGCTTAGGCCGCGACGCACGAGGACCGGCGAGGCGACACCGAAGCAGGGCAGCGATGCGGAGAGGTTGCAGGAGCGACCGCGTGTAGCTCGCGGCAGCTGGAAGGCGCGTCCCTTGGCACGGCACTTCGCCGGCTGAGGCAGGCGGCACTCACACGTGGCAGCCACGTGGAGGGTAAGGGTCACTCAGCAGTGACCGGAGCGACCGTCTATCGGTCGCGGTAGCTGGTGGCGGCGTGCTTAGGCACGTCACGTAGGCCTCACACGCGGCAGGCGTGGAGGCATGTCTCACACGCGGTAGGCGTGGAGATTAGGTGTCTTGAACACGCGACAGGACATCTCTCCAGCGGGTAGAGCGCGGAGGCAGCGATGACGCCCGTCAGCGGTGTCAGTAGTTTATCTCTCAATAAAGAAAGAAAAGAAGAAAAGAAAACCCTGGAATCAGCACGAAGGGTGCTTCCGTAAGCGTGGTGCCAGGATTGGTGAACGTCAGCGATGCGTGCGTCTCCCAGCCGTAAACCCAAGCAGTAGCTCCAGGGGGAGGCAGGGAAACTCACCATCGTGACGGTTCACAAAGGTCAAAGGTTATAAGCGAGCGCATGCCGCGTGGCACAATATAAAAGTTCCTAGCCGCGTGGCAAGGCGGATTAAGCGTACAGCGGCTAAGACACAGCAGCGAAGGGTGAACACGGCATGCGGATGCTTTACAGATTTAGAAGCACTAGTGGAAAATACATGATATTGAAATAGCTTAGTCATGTACAGGACGGAAGCCATTTTGACAACCGAGCAATTACATGAAATACAATCACCGCAGAATATAGATGAAATAAGATGAATGCGGTTGACAAGACATGATAGGAGAAAATAGCAGATTACGCAAAGCACTTACCCTTGGGCACAGAGGGGTTTCTTATAAGTTTAGTTGATTTGAAGAAGATCGAACGAGAAAGGCCGATCGCAGACCGGGGTGACAATTTATAGCCAGGCGTATCTACCATAGAGTGTAGACTACGCACAGTGTTGTTACATTGGGATTGAGCATGGTAATCGATTCTAGATTAATCGACTACCACGCCACACAAGAATGGGAAGTAAAAGAGATTGAGCCAGCGCAGTTTTAGTGGCAGTTGGAAGAAAGTTCCGCAATCGTCTCAGGGACTTGGCAGATGCAAATATTTTGCGACTTACGTCCTGCAGCTGAGGACCCCAGGAAAGATTCTTGTCAATCCAAACCCCAAGGTTCTTGACCTTCTCACTTATTGGAATAGCAGTTCCATTAAATTTAACCTGGGGAAGCTGCGACCAGTTTATCTTGGAGATCATCCTTGAACTACCAACAACAATGACCTGAGTCTTCAACGGGTTAACCTGCAACCCATGTGCCTCACTCCACTCGCAGATTGAAACCATGTCCTTGTTGATTATATCAATTGCATCAGCCATATCTGAAGATACTGCTTGCCGGTAAATTTTCAGATCATCTGCATAAAGGTGGTAAGAAGAAAGAAGTCTTGTGGAAATAGAATTTATAAAAATTGCGAAGAGTAAAGGAGATAAAACGCCACCCTGAGGTACACCCGCAGAAGTATAACACAAAGAAGAGCAAGACCCTTCTATGCATACACGTTGCCGGCGCCCATTCAGGTAACTACGAAACCAGTCAATCGCCGTTGGAGATATGTTAAGTGAGCGAAGTATGCCTAGCAGGATATCGAAATCGACAGTGTTGAACGCATTACTAAAATCCAACAAGCAGAGGACTGTCAGATTTCCTTTCTCCATACCTAAACGTATGTCATCGGTAACGTTAACTAAAGCCGTAGCAGTGCTGTGACCAGGACGAAATCCAGACTGGAAAGGATTTAGCAGGCTATTCTTACACAGAAATGCACTGAGCTGATTGTGGACAAGGCGTTCTAGGACTTTGGAGAGGAAAGGCAGGATGGAGATAGGGCGATATTCTGAAAAGGAAGTGGGATTCGATTTTTTGGGTAAAAGGGTGATTTTGGCAAATAACACCGCTCTGGGCTGAGCAGGAGGGAGTGTCAGACTTTTACTGACTAAAACCCATCCATGTTCCTTCCTTTGCCCTTTGTGTTCCAGGGCCGCGGTATCTCTTTCGAACAGTCCCGCAACCCTGGCAGGCGTCGGTCCTTACGGACCCCTTCCTGTTTGCTGACTCTCTTTGAGGCGCGTGTGGAACACGAACGCGCCGTCGACACGGCCTGTCGTCATAAGACGGACGGACGGCGAGTTAGCCCATAGCTCACCGTCCACAGGCCCGCGCCTACGGTGGCCGGGGGCCACCACGTGGCCCCCGACGCCCGGTGCGTCTCCCGCGGCGGCTGAGACGTGAGGCTCTCTCCCTCTCACGTCCCGCCACCTCCTTCGCTAGCATGACTACTTCGCAGAAGGAGGTGACGGCGTCCCATTCCCTCTCGCTCCGGACCATGGATTGAACCAGGGCTGGACGCGAGAGGTCGCCGCCGCCGATTGCCGCTACGAGGACACGGCGGTGCCCCGCCCAAGCGGAGCAGACCTGCACAGTGTGCTCCACCGTGTCCTCCGGTCGATCCTCGCAGTGGTGACACCCGGGCGTTTCCTCCCGCCCGATTAGGTGCAGGAACCTCCCGAAACAACCATGTCCGGTGAGGACCTGCGTCAGGCGGAAGGTGAGGGCGCCGTGGCGCCTCTCTAGCCACTCCTCAAAGAGGGGACTTACCTCCACTATTGTGGCGTGCCCTGCACGGGGTTGCGACAGTCGCTCTCTCCATGTCGCCATGAGATCACGCCGGAAGTCTGTCCGCTGAGCGACAATTTGCCGCGGCAGCGGAGTTTCCCCCCGGCGTAGTGCCTCCACGCGCCATTCGTGCAGGCGCGCGAGGACTATCGCCTCCAGATCCCATGGCGGCAATCCGGCAAGGAGGCTCGCCGCCTCGACGGAGATGTGCGGTACCCCCGGATCAGCCTAACGGCTACCACCCTTTGGGGCGCGTTTAGATAATGGGCGGCTCGCCGCCTCAAAGAACGCGCCCACACCGGGGCCCCGTAAAGGGCCATGGACCGCACGACCCCCGCGTAGAGCCTCCGGCAGGAGGCGTTTGGACCCATTCCTGCTGGGGTAACGTACACATTGGCGTCAACTAAGTATGTATGGGGTAAAGCATGCAATATCGAGAGGTTTTAAATTAATATCAAAAAAATTAATATCAATTCCGATACTGGTTTCCGATATTAGATCTCAATATCGGAATTCCGATATTAATATCGGAAATTCGTTATATGGTTAGAAATTATTTTATTTATAAATTGCACAAGTTCGGTATGAGGTTGGATTGAGTACAGTAAAAAACATTTTTAAATCGTATTCTTTAATTTGGTTCAGAAATTGGTTGTTAGGGTTCCCTAGTCGAATGGCAAAAAACGGAACCTTTATAGATTCGCCATGTCTGTCTGTCCGTGTATGTCACGGCCACTTTATTCCGAAACTATTAGGACTACACAGTTGAAACTCAGTAGCTAAGTAGATGTATTCCGTGAAACGCTTTACGATTTTTATAAAAAAAACTAGCTGTTGTCCGCGGCTTCGCTTGCGTTTTGGTCGAAAATTATCCCACAGGTGTATGAAAAAAAACTTTTTTGCAAAATATAAAATCGCCTTCAAAAACACAAAAACGGTGAAAAATAACTTTAGCTTCTGAAGTCGGTGACTTTTGTTTTGATTGATTCAGTTTTGTTGTCACCGACTTCTGAAGCTAAAGTTATTTTTCACTTTTTTATGTTTTTGAAGTCGGTTTTATTTTTCCATTTTTAGTTGTAATATACTATACAAATATTTGCTATGCATTAATTTTACATTGTTAACAATACATTTCATGGTAATAGGCTTACGAGTATCCTCAATAAAATGGAACTTGACATAAACTGCCAAAATCTGGCTGAACTGTACACATCTATGTACACCCTCAGAGCATACAGGTGTTATGTTATGTTATGTTACGACTAGCTGACCCGCGCAACTTCGTCTGCGTGCGTGCGTACATAAAAGAAAGAGAGGGTTAGAGAGAGTTTGCGTCAACCTTAAAAGTTAGACATATGCCATTGCGGACATTTTTTTAGAGCTTTTGAAGAGGAACAATTCCGACATACATGATAATTACGTAACTTAGACCGTTCACGTACAACGGAAGCTCTCATAAGGAATAAATCCCTGTTTTTAAACATTTTTCATTGATGCTCCGCTCCTCGATAAATGGGCTATCCAACACTAAACAAATTTTTCATTTCCAACCAATAGTTCCTGAAATTAGCGCGTTCAATCAACCAAACAAACAAACTCTTCAGCTTTATAATACAGGGTGGGCCAAAAATTCGTTAACATTTGAATGTAACACCTCGCGCAAACACAAGCCGTGCGGGGCGCAGGGAGGGGTCTTGCCACTAGCTCGTTTCTCGGAAATTTAGTCGTAATGGATCGCTTCACGGGGCCGCAGCGCGTTTATCGTGTGAAACAATTTTATTTAAACAAAAATTCGCTCATTACTGTGAGACGCTTATTTCGCGTTGAATACGATTTACACGACTTAAGTCAGTGTCAGAGTGCTCTTTTAATAAAGAAATGGGTGAAAAAGTTCGAAGAGACGGGATCTACACTAGGTGTGAAGCAAACCGGCGGCCCACGGACTTTTCGGAGCGAAGGGAACGTGCAGTAAGTTTCCGCTTCTGTTCGACGTGATCCACATTTATCGACGCGCAAACGTTCGGCTGAATTAGGATTATCTCGCACATCATTACGCCGTATTTTGAAATTAGATTTGAAGTTACATGCATATAAGCTCCAGATAGTGCAAGAACTAAAACCTAATGATATGAATTTGCATAAGTCGTATGAAACAATGTTAGATCGTTTGAGTAATTTTCATAACCTCTTATTTTCCGACGAAGCCCATTTCCACCTCAACGGAAATGTCAACAAACAATATTACCGGTATTGGAGCAGCGAAAATCCTAAAGCTAAACACGCGAGGCCACTTCATTCTCCTATGATAACTGTATGGGCTGCAATTTCAGCACAAGGAATCATTGGACCCTACTTTTTGGAAGATTCTCGCGGCCGTTCGGTTATTGTTAATTCTGCTGAGTATGTAAAATGTTACGGGAGTTCTTGGCACCGATGCTACTGGAATTTGCAGGCTACAACGGTAACACATGGTTTCCACAAGATGGAGCCACTTGTCACATCCAACGAGTCCCTGCAGGGACTCGTTGGATGTGAGGTGGTCAAAGAAATGTTTTCGGAAAAGCTGATTTCCAGACGAGGCGACATCCCATGGCCACCCAGGAGCCCAGATCTATCCTCAGCAGACCTTTTTTTATGGAGGTATTAAAGAGTCGTGCCTACATCCATAAACCAAATACACTACGTCAACTAAAAGAAAAAATCAGCGAAGAAATGGCGGCCATTTCGAAGTCTCTTTGCCGTCGAGGATTCGAAAATTTTGGTACTCGCTTAGAAGAGTGCAAAAGTTGAAACGGTGGCCATTTAGATGATATTATTAAAAAAAAAAAAACCATTTAACAAGCTTTCTTGTAAATAAACAATTTTTACAATATGTCAACTGGTTTTTTTTATACGATTTTTTAAATGTTATCTAATTCATGGCCCACCCTGTATTAGTATAGATTCAAGTAGTTAACAATTTAATTTCTCGGAAATATTTGTATTAATCGCAAAAAATATTCTACTTACGTTTTTCGAAATAAGGGATTCCCTCGACAGCCTTTGTTTTTTTTTTACCGATGGGAAATCATCAAATGACCCCTCCCACTATGGGCGGAGCGGAAGGGAGTGTCAGACTTGTACTGACTAAAACCCATCGTTTCTTCTTTTGCCCTTTGCGTTCCAGGGCCGCGGTATCTCTTTCGAACAGTCCCGCAACCCTGGCAGGCCTCGGTCCTCTCGGACCCCTTCCCGTTCGCAGAGATCTCTTTGAGGCGCGCGTGGAATACGAACGCGCCGTCGACACGGCCTGTCGTCATAAGACGGACGGATGGCGAGCTAGCTCACCGTCCACAGGCCCGCGACCCTCAACAGCCTTACGTCTTCATCTTTAGACACTCGATGACAGCCATACACCAGCTAGGACCAAAGTTCTCATCAAAGTTCTTGAAAGGAGCAGAGACACGATAAAACTGCTGTAAACTGTTGCGGACCTCTTGCAACTGCCTTCCGTCCCCATCGTCAGACCTTTGATGATAGACATACTCAAGGCAGGTCTAAAGTTCTCATCAAGGCGCATGAAATCAGCCCAAACACGATATAGATGCTGTAAACTCTTAAGGACCTCTTGCAACTGCCTTCCGTCTCCATCGTCAGACCTTCGATGACAGTCATACTTCAGCAAGGCCTAAAGTTCTCATCAAGGTGCATGAAATGAACCCAAACACGTTATTCTTGCTGCAAACTCTTGAGGACCTCTTGCAACTGCCTTCCGTTTCCATCGTCAGACCTTCGATGGCGTCTTACTCCAGCTAGATCTAAAATTCTCATCAGGTGCAGGAAATGAGCCCAAACACGATTACTTAATTTGACAAAAAAGGATCATGCATATCGGACTTCTCTGTAAAAAGTTATGCGTGGTCGTCATACATAAAATACAAAAATATAGACGCGTCGAATTGAGGACCTCCTCTTTTTGTTTCTTCAGTTAAAAAACCAAGCTTCAGACATTTGACACGGGCGAGGGTCATTCTTTCACGGAAAACTTAACACCGCGATTCAGAAAACGGAGTAAAATGAATAGCGCCATCTATCGAACACGAAGTTAAACCGCTAAAATATAATGCATGTAAAGCGATCGAACACGCACTCTACAGGGTTATAGCGTCATGTAGACTAATCTAGAGTACTTTTTGCTATCAGAACTGTTTTGTAAAGCCGGTCAGCCGATTTAAAAGTTATCTTGTGAGCACATTTTTATTAAGTAGTACCATTTTGGTGCTATAGATGTCGCTGCATGTATCTTACACAATGATGATAAGATCTTGAAAACTTTAAATTCATAAATCTTTTGATAGAGAGTACTGATTACAATGAAACAAAAACTGGAACCTTCTCCAAGTTACGCATAATATTTGTGCATTGAATCCAATCACGTTGATTTTTTCATCAACATGACCGCTCGCCTCGAAGCGCGCGCGGGTCATTAATTTGATGCGGAGTTATTTTAGAACTGTGATTTTTTCCTATGATATTCATCTAAATTAAATGGTGTTTCGGTCAATTTTGGCCACAATTGAACGCTAAAGATGACTAACATATTTTGGTGAGAATTAATACTATGTCGGTAAAAACACCTTCGCAAGTAAAGCATTATTTTTGACCAAATTTTAAAATCATAAAAATGGTTGTTGTTGGGCAACCTTAAAAGATAGGCATGTGCTGTTGCGAACTATTTTTAAGACCTTTGTAAGAGGAATAATTCTCCCGTACTTTATTTTTGTGCAACTTTAACCGTTTAAGCAGCGCACGCAACGGAAGCTCTCTAAAATACTGAATTTTCCCCGTTTTTCCAACATTTTTCATCAACCTTAATTTAATTTAACCTCCTAATTTTTTTCATACGCTGAGATACCTAAACATTTTTAAGAAAATAGTTGAATTGTGCACACTTTTTCAAATTTTATTTTATCTCGTAATTTTGCACCTCTGTCAGATTCATAGCAATATCTTTGTAACGACAAAGACTAGGCGTAAGTTTTATACCAATTTGCAAACCTTAGTAATTTTACAAGTTTTTAAAATAATGGTACACTTTGGTGTCATACATTTTTTTTACAGGAGATTTTTTCCAATTCTGGTCTTTTCATCGTAAAAACAAAACTTTTCAATTCAAGATTTTTTTTCTAAGGCAAATAAAATGACTATTCAGAAATGTTTGACAAAAATCACACCTAAATATGATACCATTTGCAGCAAAAGCATTAAAAACACTGAATGCTGGCAGAAAATAGTAAAAATCGAAAAAAAAAATATCTTGGCTACCTTATCGGTTTTTTTTTACTGTTCAAATTAGTTGTTGGAAATGAGGTAAGCTACCTACCCGTTACGTTTGATCCATTATTTACGGGACACCCTGTATACTAATATTATAAAGCTGAAGAGGTTGTTTGTTGTCACGGGACACCCTGTATACTAATATTATAAAGCTGAAGAGTTTGTTTGTTTGGTTGAACGCGCTAATCTCAGGAACTACTGGTTCGAATTGAAAAATTATTTTAATGTTGGATAGCTCCTTTATTGAGGAAGGCTATATATCATTACGCTACAATCAATAGGAGGGGAGCATCAATGAAAAATGTTGCAAAAACGGGGAAAATTTATTATTTTTTAAAGTCCGTTGCGTGCGCTGGTTAAACGGTTAAAGTTGCACAAAAATAATGTATGGAGGAATTATTCCTCTTAAAAATGTCTAAAAAAAGTCCGCGACAGCACATACCTATCTTTTAAGGTTGACTAACAATAACCATTTTTATGATTTTAAAATTTAGTCAAAAATAATGCTTTATTTGGTAGGTATTTTTACCGATATAGTATTAATCGTTATCGAAATAAATATGTTAGTCATCTTTAGCGTTCAATTGTGACCAAAATTGCCCTTTCCACCATTCAATTTAGATGAATATCTTAGGAGATATCACAGTTTTAAAATAACTCCGCATCAAAATAACGACCCGCGCGCATTGCGAGGCGGGCGTTGATGTTGTTGGGAAAACCAATGTGATTAGATTCAATGCACAAATATTGTGCGTAACTTAGAGAAGGTTTTAGTTTTTATTTCATTGTAATCAGTGCTCTCTATCAAAAGATTTATGAATTTAAATTGTTCAAGAAGTTATAAGATCATTGTGGTAAAATGGTACTACTTAATAAAAATGTGCTCACAAGATAACTTTTAAATCGGCTGACCGACTTTACAAAAAGTTCTGATGGCTAAAAGTACTCTAGATTAGTCTACATGACGCTATAACCCTGTAGAGCGTGTGTTCGATCGCTTTCCATGCAGTATATTCTATCGATCTAACTTCGTGCTCGATAGATAGCGCTGATCATTTCACTCCATCTTCTGAATCGCGGTGTTTTTCGTGAAAGAATAACTGTCGCCCGTGTCACATGTATGAAGCTTGGTTTTTTAACCGACGAAACAAAAAGAGGAGGTTCTCAATTCGACGCGTCTATATTTTTTTGTTTTATGTATGATCTGACCACGCATAACTTTTTACAGAGAAGTCCGATATGCATGATCCTTTTTTTTAAATTGAGAAATCGTGTTTGGGCTCATTTCCTGCACCTTGATGAGAACTTTAGATCTAGCTGGAGTATGACGTGATCGAAGGTCTGACGATGGAGACGGAAGGCAGTTGCAAGAGATCCTCAAGAGTTTGCAGCAACAATAACGTGTTTGGTCTCGTTTCATGCACCTTGATGAGCTTTAGGCCTTGCTGAAGTATGACTGTCATCGACGGTCAATCGATAGAGACAAATGGCAGTTGCAAGCGGTCCTAAACAGTTTGCAGCAGGTATAATGTTATTGGGCTCATTTCATGCACTTTGATGAAAACTCAGTATGACTTTCATCGAATGTCTGAGGATTGAGAAGCAAAGCAGTTGCAAGAGGTCCGCAAGAGTTTACAGCATGTATATCGTGTCTGGGCTCATTTCATGCTCCTCGATAAGAACTTTCGACCTGCATGGAGTATGACTGTTATCAAAGGTCTGACGATGGAAGCGGAAGGCAGTTGCAAGAGGTCCTCAAGTGTTTACAGCATCTATATCGTGTTTGGGCTGATTTCATGCACCTTGATGAGAACTTTAGACCTGCCTGGAGTATGTCTGTCATCAAAGGTCTGACGATGGAGACGAAAGGCAGTTGCAAGAGGTCCGCAACAGTTTACAGCTGTTTTATCGTGTCTCGGCTCATTTCAAGAACTTTGATGAGAACTTTCGTCCTGGCTGGTGTATAACTGTCATCGAGTGTCTAAAGATGAAGAAGTAAGGTTGTCGAGGGTCGCGGGCCTGTGGACGTTGAGTAATGGGCTAGCTCGCCATCCGTCCGTCGTCGTCGGCGCGTTCGTGTTCCACGCGCGCCTCAAAGAGATGTCAGCAAACGGAATGGGGTCCGAGAGGACCAAGGCCTGCCAGGGTTGCGGGACTGTTCGAAAGAGATACCACGGCCCTGGAACGCAAAGGGCAAAAGAAGAAACGTGGATAGGTTTTAGTCAGTACAAGTCTGACACTTCCTTCCCCTCCGTCCAGAGTGGGAGGGGTCATTTGATTATTTCCCATCAGTAAAAAAGGAAGGCCTTATTTGGAAAAAACGTAAGTAGAATATTTTTGCGATTAATGTAAATATTTCCGAGAAATTAAATTGTTAACTACTTGAATCTGTACTAATATTATAAAGCTGAAGAGTTTGTTTGTTTTGTTGATTGAACGCGCTAATTTCAGAAACTACTGGTTCGAAATGATAAATTAGTTTAGTGTTGGATAGCCCATTTATCGAGGAGCGGAGCATCAATGAAAAATGATCCAAAAACAGGGATTTATTCCTTTTGAGAGCTTCCGTTGTGCGTGAACGGTTAAAGTTACGCAATTATCATGTATGTATGTCGGAATTATCCCTCTTAAAAAGCTTTAAAAAAATGTCCACACTGGCCATAAGTCTAACTTTTAAGGTTAACGCACACTCTCTCTTACCCTCTCTTTCTTTTATGTAGTCACGCACGCACGCAGACGAAGTTGCGCGGGTCAGCTAGTTACCTGATAAGGCTTATTTTGAATTGAAAGAAATTTTTAAGACTTAAAATTTTTATTGCTTTGTGTCTGTAGTTACTAGAAGGTACATACAAAGTCGGTCCATTTTCTGGATCATATTTAATTGCCCCGTTTTCAAAAATGAAAAATATCACTTTAGTTAAAAAAAAAAATTGAAACTAATAACTAATGATTACTCGCTTTTAGTAGTGATTGTTAAAAGTAGTGATAGTGACATAGTATTGAATCAAGAGAAACTGCAATTCGTCGAAAATACTGTTTTCCTGGGGATCACGCTCGACTCAAGGCTACAATGGGGTCCGCATATAACATCTCGCAGGACGGCTGAGTTCAGCAGCATATGCTGTTAGAAAAATCCGCCAATTTACTGATGCAGATACCGCGAGGCTAGTCTATTTTAGTTATTTTCATAGTATTATGTCATACGGTATTTTACTATGGGGACGGGCTGCAGACATTGAGTCTATATTTATTCTGCAGAAAAGAGCCATCAGAGCCATATATGATCTACGTAGGCGCGATTCTCTAAGGGAACTGTTTAAAGAAATTAACATCATGACAGTACCTTGTCAATACATCTATTTTAGTTTAGTAAAAGAGGTGACAGACACCACTATAATACTAGAAACAGGGACCAACTAGTACAGCCAGGTTTCAGGCTAGCTAAAGTAGACTCAACTTTCATGGGGTACTGTTTAAAATGTTATAATAAAATACCTCCCCACATTCAACAACTGAATGAGACAAAATTTAAATCTTGTATAAAACGCACACTATGTAGGCAAGCATATTATAAGTTAGGGGATTACATCGATGATAAAAATGCTTGGCTCAATGCTGGTCCTGCTCCACAACCATAGGGGCAAACTAATCAGAAGCTCATGTGAAATAATTGGTGTGCGTTTCGACCGCGCGGCCATGGCGTTTTTTTTAAAAAAAACTATGCCAAGATTATGTAAAAGTTTGTAAAAGTTGATTCCCCAAAACCATAAATTTCTCAAAGTTATGGTTAAAAAGTTATAAGGGTTTGAACGTGGCCGCGCCATCGAAACGCGGAGAACCGCGCGGCCACGGAGATCTCTAAAACTAAGCGTTGCAGAGACCTGAAACTTAGGTAAATAACAGACTGAATTTGTAAAAAAATTGTAAAAATATAGAAAAAAATCCAAGGTTTATATTTTAGGAGCTGTAAGACTAAAACCCCATGGCCGCGCCATCGAAACGGTGAATAAAACGTTATCGCCGATATCTCACTGAAAAGGCATCGCAGAGGTCTGAAGGTTTTTGTAAAACTTAGATTTGAATTTGTCAAAACTAGTAAAAATACAGAAAAAAATCCTAGGTTTATATTTTAGGAGCTGTAAGACTAAAACCCCGTGGCCGCGCCATCGAAACGGTGAATAAAACGTTACGCCGATATCTCGCTGAAAAGGCATCGCAGAGGTCTGAGGTTTTTTGTAAAACATAGATCTGAATTTGTCAAACATTATAAAAATACACAAAAAATCCTAGGTTTATATTTCAGGAGCTGTAGTACGATATCGCTTATAACCTTTAATTCGTTTTGAATGGTTCGATAGGGTGACCATGACTTAGTGTTTACAGAAAACTTTCCACCTATTGCATTACCTAGAAATTGTTTCTCAAGGATTCTAAATTAAATTAAAATGAAACGATAAGATACAAAAACATATGTTTATTTCTTTAAAAATCGCATAAATCACAGATTGTTTACTTACACTAAGATATATTTTTTTTTTTAAAATCACATATATCATAGATTGTTTACTTACACTAAAATATTAAATTTCTTTAAAAATCACATTCACAGATTATTTACTTACACCAAGATTTTTTTATATTTTGTTTAAAATTACTCTGTTTTTTTTTAATATCCTAATCATCTGATAAACCATTATGTTAAATTATGTATTGTCATAGGTTGTTCAGAACTTGAGTGCATTCCGGTTTTATTATCGTCGTAACAAATCATTCCGAAATTACTTACTAAGCAATGACACTTGTAATGACCAATAAGCCCTACAACCTGGGGAACATATTCCACAGCACCTATCAGTCTATATTTCTTTTGTTTTATTTCGATGTTGTGAGGTATTTCTTCGAGTATAATTTGGTCTGTGCCATTAAGATCGAATAAAATAATATCACTAAATTCGTACCTAAATCTCGTGGTGTCGTTATTGCTTTTGATACATTTTTTAAATTGGAGACATCGATAATGACGGCTTCTTCCAGTCCACCGATTCCGAATAAATTTATAATTTCCATATTGATGGATAAAAACACTATTGTTCTTTTTGAGTGGTTGGCGCATGTTTCGGTTAAACATTCTTTCGTTACATTGGCACTGTACAAATACTCTAAAAGTATATGTTCAAATATGAAAGCCATATTACTGTCGCATCTATAGGTATTGTTTTCGCTTTTGTAGTATTTAATAATGATTTCCTCTCGTAGTTTATAAGCACTATTTAAATTTAACGATTCTGCTAATATTTTTATAAATTCGCTGATTAATTTGCTTGTACATGTATTAAATATTTGTTGAATATGAACGTTTTGTTTGTACGCAAATGCTATCAAAAAGAAAACTGAATCAAACGCACACGTATTGATAAAGTTCAAACTTTTATTAATAGAATTGACAAAATTTCCATTTCTCAAAAACAATACTGAGATATTCTCTAGAAATAATTTCTAATACAATATGTGGAAGCTTTCTGTAAACAATAAATCATGGTCACCCTATCGAAATATTCAAAACGTATTAAAAGGTCTTAAATTATGAAAAAAATATATTTTTTTTGCTTATTATCGGTAGTTCTACTTATTCATCAGTGTTTTTACAAAAAAGATCTACCTAATACTTAACTCCTTCGGTAAATAATCGCGACTTATTTCTAAACGATATCGTACTACAGCTCCTGAAATATAAACCTAGGAATTTTTTGTGTATTTTTATAATGTTTGACAAATTCAAATCTATGTTTTACAAAAAACTTCAGACCTCTGCGATGCCTTTTCAGCGAGATATCGGCGATAACGTTTTATTCACCGTTTCGATGGCGCGGCCATGGGGTTTTAGTCTTACAGCTCCGAAAATATAAACCTTGGATTTTTTTCTGTATTTTTACTAGTTTTGACAAATTCAAATCTAGGTTTTACAAAAAACTTCAGACCTCTGCGATGCCTTTTCAGTGAGATATCGGCGATAACGTTTTATTCACCGTTTCGATGGCGCGGCCATGGGGTTTTAGTCTTACAGCTCCTAAAATATAAACCTTGGAATTTTTTCTATATTTTTACAAATTTTTTACAAATTCAATCTGTTATTTACCTAAGTTTCAGGTCTCTGCAACGCTTAGTTTTAGAGATTTCCGTGGCCGCGCGGTTCTCCGCGTTTCGATGGCGCGGCCACGTTCAAACCCTTATAACTTTTTAACCATAACTTTGACAAATTTATGGTTTTGGGGAATCAACTTTTACAAACTTTTACATAATCTTGGCATAGTTTTTTTTTTAAAAAAACGCCGTGGCCGCGCGGTCGAAACGCACATAATAATTGTGGAAGCTGCAGAAGATTGTAAAAATATCTTTGCATTGTATAGATTCAATCTCTTAGTATTATATAACTGCATAGCACATGTGTGAGTACTATGTACTGTAAAGCTACCATTTACATTTAGTTATCCTTCATTGACTCGAATGTGCCCTGGTGGCTGAGAGAATGTCAGGCTCACTCAAATGTCTCGCTGATAGTGACGGGTGTGTTGGGTCGTTTAGTTCCCTTCAATATGGTTGAGCTGAATGGAGCTGATGCATGCGTCATGTTCGTGAACGGGCGCTGTCAGTTGGGACTGGTCATCTCTTAGCTGCCACGGTTTATTTTAATTACTTTGTTTTTAAATTGTTGATAGTTATAATCTTTTACTCTGGACGCTCTTAATGTGCACGTCTTTCTACATCGTTCTCACATATATGTATAATCTCAACATGAATGATGTAACCAAGATCTTGTAACAATATTTTGATTGAAAAGAGTGTCCATGGAGTTTCTTGCCCATTCTTCTCCATAGAGATCTACGCTTTGGAATGGGCAACTACAGTACTTTCACAAGTTATTATGCCTTGTGTCTGTGACTGTAGCTTCGCCTTTGTTTTTCTGACTTTCAAAAGTGCCTGCGAAGGTCTAATTGAAATAAACGGTTTGAGTTTGACTAAAACTAAAATATCAATCGTAACTGATTTAGTTATAACTAAAATAATCACTAACTTTTTAGTTTTATTTGTCAATTTATTGAAAATATTAGTGACTAAGCCCAACTCTGCTTTCTATATCATACTTTCCGTATTATATGAAGGCTGTGAGTCAATCTGGCAGGGCCCAAGGAGATTTATCAACAAGTGAAAGGTTTACATAACCACATTATTTTGTACCTATAGAAAATATGGGTGATTTGAAAGTGTATAACAATAAAAATAATCGCAGGGGGCCCGCTAGCTATACGCCTCATAGAAACGTCATTTAATCAAAAACTGTCGAGGTACAAAATGTGACTTAATTATTTTCTGTAGGTACAAAATAATGTCTTTATGTAAACCTATCACTTGTTGATAAATTTCGTTGGGGCCTGCCAGATAAGCCAGATTGCTAGTGAATGTCAACCGACAATGGACTTATTTGGGTGGGAGAGGATGACAAACACTGATTCTACAAAAGAAAGTTAACACCATTTAGAGATTATTTTTATAAGCATTTATTAAACCTCCTTGTCATATTGGCTAGTTGCGTATGATCACCGAACATTCGAATACAAGCATAACTCACAATTAACGCTTTTTGAGTTGTCTCAGTTTAGATCTAGGTGTGCGATATGTCTACTACACAATTAAATAGGTTTTACATTATGTGTATTTATTTTAACTAGTTACAAGGTACTGTATGCAGTATGACTAACACTAAGATATTCTTAAGAGCTGATAAATACGCGCATTCTCCTGTAGGAACTGAATGAGTTAGCTAGAAAGCTTCCTAAATTACACATTGCTCATGATTAACCACTAACGAACACGCGCGTGGTACTCAGCTGGCGGAGCGCGGCGCGCGAGCCACTCGGACGACGAGCGCAAGCCGGCCCTGCTGGACGACGACATGTGCAGCGAGGGCTCCGCGCCCGCGCCCTCCGACGGGCCGCGCCTCAGCACCGAGGAGCTGCTGGCCGAGGCCGCCATGCGCAGCGCGCTGGCCGCCGAGAAGCAGGCCGAGGCCGTCGCGCAGGCCGTGGACCTGCTGCGCGACCTGCTGGCGCTCATGCGCGAGCGCCACGCGGCGCACCAGCTGGCGCCGCACTCGCAGCTGGCGCCCATGCAGCACCACCACCGCCTGTGAGGCGCAGGCCCGCCAGCGCGGCGGCGCGCTCGTACACCAGGTCGGCGCGGGCGCGCGCGCGGCCGGCGCCGTGGCGCAGCACGTCGCGCAGCAGCTGCGGGCGCGAGCGCAGGCCGGCGGCGCGGCCGCGCACGGGCGCCAGCGCGCTCTGCAGCGCGCCCGCCACGCAGCGCTTGTACTGCGCCGTGGAGAGCCCCTCGGCCTCCAGCACGACCTCCTCGGGCAGCTTGTCGGCGGCGAGGCAGTGGATGGTCACCAGGTTGGACACGCCGGGCCTCGTCTCCGGGTCGAAGCTCACCTGTGATGCACTAGGTTTAGGCGCATTATGATCGTAATGATGATCGCGAGGCGTTACTTTATTGCTACAAGGAAATTATTTTTGTAATAGATGGCACGGTAACCAACAGTAACACGCCGCGCGGCAGCCACTGAACAAATGTTTCACAATCGTACATTAAATTTTAGCAGAGTGACTCGCTAAAATTGGAAAATGATAATGCTTATGCGGGTTGCAGACCAAGAGCTAAGCTAAGTTAGTTTAGCTTTGCTCGCATAGCGGTCGCAGTTTTCCATAATTGTGTACAAACTAAGCTATGTGAGCTAACTAAAATATACGCCGCTAAGTTAGTTGTGTGTGCTGATGCAGTACTACCCACTAAAACGTTACCTCTGAACTCTGAGTACCCGCTGTCAAAAACGTAGACCGCCACTGGGATAGACATATATCCCAATGGCTGTCAGCCATTTCAACTCATTAAAACAACGTGGAATGGGCGTGGAATATTGGAGAATTTATGGAATTGATCGTCTAAGACATCGCTACCAAACTAAAACACATTTGGCAGCAAAACTCAACCAGAGAGTCGAGAAAAATAAGAGTCAAAACTTCACTGCGCCTGCGCATTGACAAACCGGTTTCGCGTAGGTATCAGGTTACATTATAATGTAAACAATTTGCTAATATTGTTGTGAGCTGATACTATTATACATTAAAACGATCGTAAAGAACAGTGCTACAATATTATGTTACAGTTAATTCGTTTTATAATCTCAAAGTTGCATTATTTCGCGTGTGAAAAGATTGTAAAAAGTTTTTGAACAATAGCTGCCGATTGAGTGAATAAAACGAGAAAAGTGTGTTTATTGTGATCCCAAAGTGTGTGAAAATGGGAGAATAGTTCATAAATAGTGTATTGTTTAAATAGAATACAAAAACAAGTGGTTTCGTAAAGTTTCTATTACCTAAATAACTGACGTAATCCGAGTAACTCCTTATCACGTGACTCATAACAAACGGTGAGAACATCATTCATATAAGATTTTGGTCATGATGATAAAAATCTAGTTAGAAACATTCTGGTGTTGTTGATTTGCAGAGATATTCAATCTCGGCAAATCAACAACACCAGAATGTTTGTGTTGACAAATCCAAGGTCTGGAACTCTTTTGGACAATAATAAGCCATTATTCATTTGCTTTTGCCATGTGTATCGTATGGCGAGCGATACACGACACAGACTAAGCTTTAGCTTAGTTCTTGGTGTGCCGGTACATATTTCTAGTTTAGCTCAGATTAGCTTAGCTGGCTTAGTTTATCTTCGGCATAGCTTAGTTTTCGGTCTGCAACCCGCATTAAATCATTTTGCATCAATCGCATAATTTAAGTTATTATTAAGTACAGTACAATATTTTCGATAGTAGGTAGATAACATACTGTCTAGAATATTGTCATTAATTTGCATCATAAGGGAAACTTGTAATTGGCCTTTGGCCTTCTCTACTAACAATTGTAACCATTCATTGTTATTGGCTATAAATAAACTTGTAAACTACTTGCACATACTTTTCTTTTCCTATTCAAAATATTTATATTGAACTGAAAAGAGCTTATGTTAGGTGGAACTCGTGAAATTTTGCTCTTATTTCGAATTTGATAGGTTTTCAGAAATTGTGTCAGTTTATAAAGAAAAACTGAAACGAAAGAACGCAGAATGTCAGCGCGAGCAAAGCGAGCTCGAAAATTTTTGCAGTAGGTACACACGGCTACACATCAAGCTATAATTTTTCAGTCTATGCTGACCTCGCAGTGTACTGAAATCCTATACAATGCGAGATCAGCATAAACTGGAAATGTATAGCTTGATGTGTAGCCGTGTGTACATCGGGTAGGTTAGATTTTCTTTAATTTGACCATTCATACAGGAGTTATGTAGGTACTAAGATGCAAGAGCGAGCGAAGCGAGCTCGAATATTTTTGCACCCTTCCTCAGATAAAATAAGTTGGTTTTGTTCATTCTTATAGGAATGAGAATAGGAGGAACTCTGTCAACTTATGGAGAGTTGAAAAAGTACAAGTACATTATTCACACTGTACATAAATGAAATGTTGGGGGTTCTAGGGTCAATTAAATCAGACAACCAACTAGATCGAATGTGCTATAATAACTGAACAAAGGGAATATATTTTATAATGCTCATTAAAGTAAAGTGCTTACTTAGCTTAAATGTATACTTATATTCTAAAGGAGCGTACTTACTACGTTAAACACTATTAGTGAGCATACATACGCTTCATAAACGATTTACCTGAATGCATTGAACAACCAATAACACTGTTTGCGGACGATAGTACTGTGACAATACCACGTAAAAGTGCAGAGAAATATGAAAGCGACATTAATAATTGTTTAAAAAATGTTGTTAATTGATGTCCGTAAGGATTGAGGAGCCACGTTTCGTATCTTAATGAAATTAACATACTTATTTAGTAGTAAGTTTAAAATTTTTGTAGGATCGATCCTCGATTTTTTGTAGTATAATACTTCAAAAGTTATATGAACATAAAGGTGGCTCCTCAATCTAAATGTTTGGATTGAGGAGCCACGTCAGAACTTCGAACGTCATGGATTAATATTTATCATAATTTGGTATGATTTTGTAGCATTTGAGAGTAGTTAGTAGACAAAATCTGAGCTCGGTTGTATTAAAATGAAAAAAGTTACCATACAGCATGTAACAGAAAGGGTATAATCATATGGAATACTGTGGTACGGACCATCAAACTGAACAACTTTATGGGACCACCATCGAAATCGTAAAAAAATAATCAGCTGTCCTATACAAAATTTCAATACCTACTCGACCCAAATGTATGGGACAGCTGATTATTTTTTTACGTATTCGATGGTGATCCCATAGAGAAAGTTGTTCAGTTAGTTAATTAAAATAATTGTAAATAAGTTGAATCAAATTTTTGAAATACGCCACAAATATTTTTATGTATCTAATTCAGAAAAAATATTTTTCTTAAACGATAAACTTGTTTTTATTTAATTTCGTGTTCAGTAATTTGCAGCTAAAAACGTAGGTATTTATGACGGTCCTAAGCCCGTAAAAGTATGAAGAGAAAATTTGAATAACTTGTTGGGTAAAGCTTATTATTATTAAGAATAAGATATCAACTTATCAGCTGATTGAAAAGCACGCGGGTCAACGGCCGCGCGGCCGGTCGGCGGCGGTGCTCAGCGCAATCGGGAGGTATAACTATTGGTTCGTGGTCGCTTTCGGGTTTTGTTTTTCACAGTGCTTAATTTGCCATTTTTTGGTTCTAATATTTTAATTGTTTATTGAACGATTGTATTACCAAGGCAAAACCATTTCGCTGCGGGAAAACAACCATTAAAATGTCACGCTGTATAATTGCCAACAAACGTTTGAACGCGCCTGTACAATAGCTTAGGTTTAATACGTCCAATAAAGATAGTCATCGAAATGTATGAAACCGTCGCTTTTTTGTGGTCATTAGAATTTGGTCGGATAGCCAACCGATGTTTACGTGTTATGTTTTTTGTTTATATTTACTTAACACGAAACATTCCAAGCTGAATATTTTCATTATATATTTTTGAGTAAATACACTAATTTTTGTTATACACCTACACATCTTGGGTTGAACCGGTTTCTTGTAATTTTCCGTCAAAGTTATGACACCATCGTTTTGACTTTTAGAAATATTATTCAATATTGCATGCATGTGTACTTTTGAAACTTTTTATGTTAATTAAAAGCGTCAAGTCGGACCGAATACAGTTTTCAGCGAGCTTCTACGTTTTCTCATTTAGGGCGCTACGATATTTTTTCCGGTTTTCAAGAAACCGCGATTACTTGAAAATCATTAATATTTTCTTGAATCTTATTCTCTGTGTATTATGCACTAATATAGAGCTACTCGTGAATGTTTACTTTACAGTCGCACATACAATGGTTTTAGAGGTACACGATTCTGCAAAACGTTACCCTAGCAGGAAACGCAATATCTCGGAAACCTTAAGACGCACAACAAATTTTTTGGTGCACTTCTTTACACAAACATAAGCTCTCTAGCCATGCACAATATTTCTCTCCCCGATCATTCGTTTAGAATTTTCCTGCTGGAAGAGCGTTACCCTAGCAGGAATCGTTTTTTTATTTTTTTTCGAAAACGACAAAGCGCACCAACTTTTTATGTAGTGCACACACACAGCAGATCATACACTAATTATTCGTCCCACTCATATCACTCTAGGAGTCTAGGAGATACTTTCCTGCTAGGGTAACGTACACAAATTTGGTCATGTTACTTAGAAGTACAAATTCTTACATAAATGCTCGGCACTGGTAGTATATTCAGATTTATAAAATGTTCACGCCAACTCTCTCTTTGCGGGGTACGGACTATTGTGCGAATTGCGCGTTTTTGTGACACAAAAGCTATTTTGATATTACAGTCATAATAATTGATTCCCCAAAACATTATGCTACATTTAATCTTTTATTCTACCAGCGCGAAATATACCATTTTCAATTGCTCAATGCCAATTTCAGTTCTAAGTGATCTTAAAGCATAACATGCTGAACATACTGATGCATTTATAGCATTTAATTCTGTTCCAATTGACCTGTTATTCTATTCCAAGATGAATCTGATCTAATAGCCTATGATATGATAGCCTGGTTGGAATTTTGTTATGTCAATTTCTTCGCGAATTACATATTGTGTGTTTCACACTGTGGTATTACTATATAATTTTAGTATTAGTCGTTCTTACTATAAAAAGTGTCCTTGAAACTTGAATACCTACGTTCGTATTTTAATTTTAGTGTTTAGTATCATTGGTTTAGGCTGGTGTTGTAAAAGAGGAGCTATAAAGAAAATTACGTTCCAAGTAATATTTTTTACGTTACTTACTGGTCGTGAGCATTGTTTAATTAAAATGGATAATCAAATTATTATCTTTTCTAATGGAGTGCAAATTTTTTGCCAAATAGTAAATATCCCTGGGGATGGCGCATGCTTATTTTCATCTCTATCCTATTTGGTGAACGGTAACGTGATCACAAACGATCGAAGCAACCATCCTAAAGTATAAAGAAGACGATACCACGTATCCCAGTTATGCCGAATGACATACCACTTGAATTTGCCACTGCAGTTTCCTTTTTCCATAATTGTATCCCAGTCATGTTCGCGACATTAATCTTGAAAACCCATGTTTCTCGCATGCCAATTCTACGTTGCATGTCCCCGTGTTGGAAAACCTAGAGCTTTGTTTGTTTACGCTCCAGGCAGGGGCGTGCCGTCCATAGAGGCAATTAGGCCTAGCCTACCCTACCATTCCTACCAACAACGCAACAAATGCATTTATTATAACTATATTAATCAAAAATAAAAAAATAAAACGCCTGTTATAATACTTAAAGCAACTTGTCGCGGCCGTGTGACGTAACTGGTAATAATACTACGACGCTCGCTCCCGGCCGTCTAGGCAAGGCCCCAGCCGGCCTAATTTCCATTGATAAATTTAAGCACACTGATGCGTATTTTCGTGTATATATACGGCACACATGCTAGATTACGGGCGTAAACTCCTGCGAGTGTAGCTGGCCACTGATTGGCTGCCCCGCAAAGTATTATCCGGCTAAAACAGTATGCGGTGATGCAATTATATTTGCTAGTGTTTTTTTCATTGACAAAATAACAATTGTATTTTTCTTAGAAGCCATATTTGTTTCATGTGACAAGCAAAATTTATTTCGTGATCTTGAATGTTTTGATTATTATAATATCTGACGGTTGTAATTCGTTTTGAAACGTACAGTAGTGTAAATATTATTTGTTGTATTTGTTTATTTACTTAAAAATGGTGTTCTGTTGTGAAGTTTGCGCTGATAATGTGTTTGTCAGAAGTTAAAAACAATAAGTATTCACGATTGTTTGATGTTAAGATTCAAGTTGTGTCTAAAGGAAAATGTGTAGGTACCCGAATTACGAGAATTAACCCAAAATTCATCTCGTACTCGGTATTTCAAATGAATCTTTCTTCTGTTTGCATTGTCAGAAAATCGTGATTTGAACCTTGATTAATGTGGTGAGTTCTTGTATTTATAAATACTTTGGTTTTTACAGGCTTATTTTCAATGTTTGTTTTTCAAATATTCCGGTCAGACGCTCAAAATTGGGTACGGAACGAAAACTAAACTATTTTTTTTTGTTTACAGCGCACTCTGTTTTATTTTTTAGAATTTTTTGTAACGAAGCGACATCCTTCGTTCTTGTATTTACAGAATACCATTGAAATTCCTTATATTTAAGCTAGATGGCGTTGTTTCTCATACGCTAACTAAAAACACTAGGGGCAGATGCGGGGGCCCGGAAGGGTGAGTGAATATATCAATAGATGTGACTACTTTGAGGGTCATCCTAAGTAGAGCGACGCTGTGATGTTGCGAGTTTTTTTTGGTGGCGTGGCCTACCCGCCGTCGGGAAGCACTGCACGCCACTGGCTCCAGGTAATCAAACAAAAATATCATTTAACACAATATTACATACTTAGATATATGTATAAGGTCCCATTAAAATAGGTGGACAAATTTTAACACAGCGTTCAGTACGTCTAACCAAAGATATCCAAGCAAAAAAAACACTGATTAAAGTGTTTTTATTTTTACCTAAAATAATAAATTGCCGGCGGCATCTAGAATAAACGAGTAGCGATTAATGCTAATACCATGTGACGTGTGTGTGTGTGATGTTATTGTATTCCATCCTTGTGTATACCCATATTTAAGCAAAATAAATTATTTGATTTTTTTGATTTGATGCTACAAAATTGCGATGCCCGTTACTGCGAAGGATCGTTTCTGCGAAGCCACTACACTTCGATGCACGTTACCGCGATAAGCGATAGATCTTCAGTGCGATACTACTTGACTTCGATGCACGTTACAGCAAAAGATTATTTCTACGGAGCCGCGGGCAAAAGCTAGTACCTACTAAACACTTGAAAAATATAAATTAATAACCTAACGAATTTTTTAGTTTTACTTCTTCTTTTTAGGGTTCAGTAGCCGAATGGCGAGAGGAGACAGGACCGAAAGATTCTAGAGTGGAATCCTGAGCGGAGCGAGGGATACAAGAACCGAGATAAACTATTTTTTTCACGAGTTGTGTACTCTACTTTTTACCATTGACTGCGAGAAAATAAACCCAAGTATAGTATTTATATTTCTCGTGGGTTAATAATAGCAACCACTCGGGTCGATCTTCAAGGTTAAGCCGGGCATACCAAGGTCGGTCTGTGGATGGGTGACCACTAATTCATTACATACCGAGTTTCCTCCGTGCCTCGGAAAGAACTTAAAGCCGTTGAGCCGGCTGTCATTTGTATTTCTTTGACAATCGTTACAGGTAATCAGTGGCCAGAAAGTCTGACAACCAGTGTTACCGTATTACCCATCCAGTACTAACTGAGTTGTGTTCTGGGTCAGATAGGCAGTCGCTCCATGTAAAATACTGATATTCAGCTGCATCCGATTAGACTGGAAGCCGACCCCAATAAAGTTGGGACAAGTCTAAGCAGATGAGTATTTATCACATTTATTATGTAATCGGTAATACTATAAGAGGACAAAGCATTAAATATAAACATTAATAATGTATAGTAAAATTAGAACAGTTTTCGAAATTCAGATATTCTTGTCCGGCACGATTTATTTATTTTTGTTAAATGATAAATTTTATAATGCATACTTTAAACAACTTAGGTTGTGTTGTCTCTGCTTGGTATTTAAATAAAGAATAACTCTACCTTTTGTTACTTGGTGCATTGTTTAGTCTATGCCTCACAGAAAATTGTCATGTCATAGCGTGTAAGTTTTATAGCAATAAAACAAAGTTTAATTAGAAATCTTACTCGATCTTCTTATTTTTGGACCCAATAACAATAGGTTATGGCCCAGGTACGCTTCGTAATAAATTGAGTAAAGAGCAGAACATAGAAAGTGAAAACACGCACGCGTTCAAAAGTGAATAATGGAAGTTACAAATTCAATGAGAGTTGAGAAGTTTAATGGCAAGGATTTTCGACAATGGAAATTTCAAATAAATTGTGCCTTAAAAACGAAAGGTTTAAATATTTATGAAGAAAAACCCAGGGCGGGTGATACGACGCAGTGGGACAAAAATGATGGTATGGCCATGTTTTTATTAACTTCGTCTATGGATCTAAACCAAATCTCATTAATTGAAAATTGTGAAACGGCAAAGGAAGTGATGACTAAGTTGGAATCAATTTACGAACAAAAATCGGAGCCAAACAAAATGATGGTGCACGAAAAATTCTACTAATATAAGATGTCATCAACCGATAGTATTGCACAGCATATTTCCAAAGTCGAGAACTTAGCTAAACAATTAAAAGAGACTGGCGAGGAAATAAGTAAAACAGCAATTATGACAAAAATATTAAGTACACTTCCTTCAAAGTATCGCTCTCTGCGTCAGGCATGGCTGTCATTAGATCCAAATTCACAAACAATTAGAGTTACTTAACAGCAAGATTATTAGATGAGGAAGCGAGCTTGACAAATGAAGAGGAATCTGAGAGTGCTTTAGTAGCCATGAAATATTCTAAACAACAAAGAAAATTTCAGAATTACCAGAATATGCACCAAAGTTCAACATCTGGCCAAAATAATCAGCATCGATTTATATGTTATAACTGTAACAAGAGAGGGCATTTTGCAAGAGATTGTCGAGCCCCAAAGAAGTCTGAGTGGAAACCTCAAGAGCAAAAGAAGTCAGAGAGGAAACCTCAAGAGCAAAAAATGCTTGCATTCAGTGCCGAGCAATGTTTACAATCTGAAGCTGATATAGATATATGGATTCTTGACAGTGGTGCATCTGCACACATGTCACACAGGCGAGATTATTTCTGTGAGTTACTAGATTATGGCCAGAATAGTGATAATACAACTGTGAGATTGGGAAATAAGAAGGAACTAGTGGTGCAAGGCCATGGAAATATATTAATTAATAGATGTGTGAATGGAAAGTGGGAGCAAAGTATTCTAGAAGATGTACTTTATGTACCAGAGCTACGCCGGAATTTGTTCTCAGAGGGCATGGCAACAAGAAAAGGCTATGTTATAATTAAGAAGTACAATTATAATATTGAAAGATAATACAGTTGTTATGACTGCAACATTGAAGCAGAATAACCTATATGAAGTAAACATTAAAACCACAGTGCAAATAGATTGTAATTTAGCACAATCAAGTTTGAAAATCTGGCATGAACATTTGGGACATTTAAACTTGAAGGAAGTGCAAAACATGAGCAAGAATGGTGCAATTCCAGTAAAGTTAACAGATGACATAAAGTTTGTTTGTGAGGCTTGTCAATATGGCAAACGGAGCCGCTTGCCATTTCATAAATCTTGTAGAGGAAAATGTGAACCTGGTGATTTAACCTACAGTGATGTGTGGACCTGTAGAACATACATCTGTATCTGGAGCAAGATATTTTGTCTTATTTAAAGATGGTGCCACCAGCTATAGACATGTGTTTATAATCAAGCACAAAAGTGATGTCTTGGATTGCTTTAAGAATACAATGCAATAGTGAAAAATAAGTTTGGTCATGGTACTCGAATATTGCATACGGACAACGGAGGTGAGTATGTTAACAATGAACTTAAATCATATTTGGATAATGAAGGAATAGTTCATGAACGCACTGCACCTTACACTCCTGAACAAAACGGTAGAGTGGAGAGAGAAATGCGCACAATCATGGAGAGCGCAAGATCTATATTGTACTCTCGTGATATCTTATTGAATCTCTGGGCTGAAGCAGTAAACTGTGCTGTTTATTTATTAAATCGAAGTTCTTCTACCCAGACAAAGGATGTATCCCCATATGAGCTGTGGAATGGACAGAAGCCAGGTCTACAGCACATAAGAGTATTTGGTTCAGAAGGGTATGTTCATGTACCAGATGAAAGAAGAAGAAAACTAGATAAAAAGAGTGTAAAACTAATATTATTTGGATATGAAAATGAAAATTATAGAATGTTTGATATTGAAAGTGGGAAGATAACAATAAGTAGAAATGTACAATTCAATGAGAATAACATTCCAATTCTGAGGAGAAACACTACTTCAATTTCTGTGACCGATGAGCAAGAACAAAGTGAAGGAATACAAGATATACCAGTTTCACCAGGAGATGATCAAAATATTTCTGAATCTAGTTTTGAAAGTGCAGAAACACAAGAGGATCCCAATAATGTGACTTACCAGCCTTCACAAATAATTTCTGAAGATGATGAAAGAAATATTACACTGAGACCTAGAAGGAACAGGAATGAAGAAGCAAATTTTATTGAGTTTGATTTACCTACAACATATGAAGAAGCTTTAAGTTGTAAAAATAGTAATAAATGGAAGGAAGCTATAAGCGAAGAATTACAGTCACTAGAAGAAAATGAAACCTGGAAGTTAGTGAATAGAAATAATGAGAAAACAGTGACATCAAAATGGGTATTTTGTCTAAAAAAAAATTCAGATGGTGATATAGAAAGATACAAAGCTCGTCTTTGTGCACGCGGTTTTACACAAACTAAGGATGTTGATTACAAAGAAACGTTTTCACCAACAACAAGGTTTGATTCCATTAGAATAATATTATCTCTTGCAGCTCGAGAGAATTATGAAATCAAACAATTTGATGTCAAAACAGCATTTTTGTACGGCGAGTTGTCAGAGGATGTCTATATGGAGGTGCCTGAGGGTGTCCATGCTAAGTCAGGAAAAATCTGTAAGTTGATAAAATCATTATATGGGCTAAAACAGTCATCACGCTGTTGGAATAGAAAATTCTCTTCTTTCCTGACTACTTATGGTTTTGAAATGTGTCCCTCTGACAACTGTATTTTTGTTGGTCATTTTAATAATTACAAAGTTATCTTGATCTTTTATAAGTAGATGATGCTTTATTATTGTCAAAAAGTAAAAGTATATTGTTGCATATTATAAATGATTTGAAACAAAGTTTTAAGATAAAAGAGTTGAACTTAAATATGTTTATTGGCATGGAAATAACTAAAACTGATGGAATAATTACTTTATGTCAAAAACAATACATAAAACAAATTATTAAAAGATTCAACATGTCAGATGCCAATCCTTGTAGTACCCCTGCTGACAATAATGTAATTTTAAAGAAAAATGATAATGAGAGTAATATTGATTTTCCATATAGGGAAGCAGTGGGAGCCTTGACGTTTTTGTCAACCGTATCTAGACCTGACATTTCTTATTCATTGAATGTAGTTAGTAGATATTTAAATAATCCCAGTAAAGATCATGTAAATGCTGTTAAACGAATTATTCGCTACTTGTTAAAGACAAAATATGTTTGTATTATTTATAATTGTAACAAAGAACTAATAGGTTTCTCTGATTCTGATTTTGCCTCAGATATTGATTCTAGAAAATCTAATACAGGATATATCGTTGTGATGAATGGTGGGCCTGTTACTTGGGCTAGCAGAAAGCAAAATATTGTGGCATTATCAACTACGGAATCAGAATATATGGCTGCAAGTGAGGCTGCTAAAGAAAGTTTATGGCTTCGGCAGTTATTGATTGATATTGATGAACCACAGTCGGTGGTAACTCTATGCATAGACAATCAGAGTGCTATTAAACTCATTCATAATCCTATTTACCACAAAAGAACAAAGCACATAGACAAGATATAATTTCATAAGAGAAAAGGTAGAACAAAATGTCATAAATATTCAATATGTGAATAGTTCAAACCAACTTGCAGACTTTTTAACAAAAGCTTTACCTTCTGGTAAATTTATTCATAACAGAGATCAAGTACTGAATATGAACTGAGGTTGTTAACTATAATATTAAATACTTATTATTTTTAAAAGTTAATGTTTTAGTTATGTTTAATTTTGTTGAAACAAAAAAAAAAACAACTGTTGTGAAGTATTTTGTTTTGTTTTGTAGATTGGTTTGTAAGCTTACTATTGTAATGATTTTAAAATTTAAGTGGGAGTGTTAAATGATAAATTTTATAATGCATACTTTAAACAACTTAGGTTGTGTTGTCTCTGCTTGGTATTTAAATAAAGAATAACTCTACCTTTTGTTACTTGGTGCATTGTTTAGTCTATGCCGCACAGAAAATTGTCATGTCATAGCGTGTAAGTTTTATAGCAATAAAACAAAGTTTAATTAGAAATCTTACTCAATCTTCTTATTTTTGGACCCAATAACAATAATTTTTTGTTCATAATTCGTGATTGTTCCAAATTCAAAATGTTTTTATTCACTCAGTGAATAAAATAGCGTTTTATCACTGTTATCGATGAATAAAATGCCCTTTTTCGAGTGGCAATGGTAAAAACGTATTTATACCCATGCAACTGCAATCTTTTTCACGGATACCCTGTACAAATTGGGCACTATTTTTACTATTAAAACTCTTTTGTTTATGACAATGATTGTATATTGGATAGTCTATTAGTGAAGTTTTTACTAAAGAGTTTTTGTGATTCATACAAATACGAATATTTCTAAAAAGAAGCTACTAATTTATTACAGTATCAGATTTAACCCTTCGTGTGCCGGAACGTGGATCCACGCGAGACACAATAGGTTTTTAATTGTGTCTATATACTCGGCATACGAAGGGTTAATGATTTAATTGAATGAGTTAGGTTAGGTTTCATTTCATTTCATCTAATTAAATTTCATTTTCATTTCATATCAATAAAAAAAATCTACTGAAGACTAAGCTGTATGGATAGTTCCCTTTGCCTACCAAAATGGGTGAAGAAAAAAAAAACTCTGCTTATGTTCTACGGTTGGCGCCATTTTCCAGAAATTTTCTTTGCAAGTTTAGTTGTTTGTTGCACAAAATGAGTCATTTCGACCCTATCTTTTTTGAATGAACACCACCGGAACTCAGTATAATTGCACAAAATCCTTCGGAGAATATTTTACCGGAAAAGTCAAAAAGTCGTTACAAAAACTGTACCAATTTCAATGTACATGTGTACTATAACTTTTATAAGAAATAAATTATTAGTTAGTTGAGTTTATTGTGTTTTTATTATTTTATTAAATTGCTTCATGTTTTCGCAACTGTATTAAAAATAGTCGTTCAGTACACCTGCGGAACCGTCATTGCAACTTGTTCCGACAAATGTCTACCCGAGCCGAGGCGCAATGACAGCCTTTCCGCACTTGTAATGAAATATACTATTATCATGCACATATTATTAGTAGTTAGTAAATACTTTGAAATGATAATGTAGTTGTTGGAAGCGTTGCAAAGTCAGAGAAGAGTCTACTCTTCATTTTCTTGAAATACATTTTGAATTAAATATTTAATTTCATGCTCTTCCTTTTAAATAAGATGCAATATTATTTTGGAAAAAAATCTCTTTAAGATTGACCCTTTCGACCGTTATCATAAAATACATGTGTTTTGTTTATTCACATTTGGGTGTTTTGGTTATTCACGTTTGGAGGATTCTAGTCCCGGTTCAGGCAGGCGATTATTTAAAAATCTTTAAACGCAGTTCATACTATTTTTTAAATCAAAATTAAGCCTTCTTTCAGTAAAACTACTTTACTTCCGTGTGGCATAGCCGTGGGACACCCTGTAGATTCAGATGACCCCATACTGTCTCAGTTAAAAGAAGCACACTATAATGTAGACGTAAAAACAGGTACACAATGGTGAATAACCATATTATGTGAGAACGTGGCGTAGGGCGCGAGATAAAGGGCGCCGCACACTGATCCCAAATTAAAAAAAAAGTGGACATTGATAGTAGACCGCTGATATTTTTTTTTATTGTTGATATAATGATAACAGATAAGGCAAAAAAATATTATTGTCCTACTTCAAATACTTTTCTCTATAAAAAATATTTCTTTTTTTTTTGTATGGGAGTGATTACATTTTACTCAATTTCTCAAAAACCTTAAGCGATGTCGAGATGGCATTCACATATGTTAGAAAACTAATAATTCTGAGTATTTGGCTCGAAGAAACTTATTGCTTATCTCTGCGTACTTTCGAGATAATAGTGACAGAAAATAACATTTTTTTTTAATGTTAATTGTTCGCTTTTTTTTAATCATAGCCTTACTCATATCGCAATAGGTCCGCTGGCCAGCAAAATGGAGCTTCGACGCGAGTTTGCCGGGATAACAAGATGGCCGCCTCTCATGACGTAACGTAATACGGTCACGAATCGCGCGCGTACACCTCACTCAGTGTACAACTAAATGTGGTTGCGATAAGACGTGTCCTTATTTTTTCTGTGCGCTTGAAGAAATGCTTGTTGTTTGTTTGTTTTGTTATTGTTGTATTTTGAATCTTTGGATTTTAAAATCAAATAATTTTTGTTTGTCTTTCTTTCGTCGAATTTGTTTTCGTAATTTTTTTTGTTAAAATCAAAGTCACTTTGTCTTTGATATCTTTGATTCTAATTTGTTTTCAATTTTCCTTAAAATTATAATATGTCCGCATTTGTCACCAACTTAGACTTATACGTTGTTCTTAAATCAGGAGGTGGTTTTAAAAATGTCGAATTTTTATTTAATGCCCTTATTGAACGTATTGGTGTTGAATTGTCTTCCGAAGATTTGAGTAATATTAAATTATTTTGTCGTAATTTTTCAAGTAATATCTCAAAAAGATGGTCTGCTTCCAGTAGAGCTCAAAAGACCTTTCTTAACAAAAATTCAGACTGGTTACAATCCCAAATAGTTTGGCCAAAATGTCAAAATATCGATTTAAGCAGCATTTTTAAAGTTGCCGAGGAAGTAATTCCAAATTTCGAAACGCAAGTGGATACTCATCAATTAAGTTATGGTACAAGTAAAAAACCATTTGTTGATATATCTGATAAACAGAAGAAAAGGCGTTCTCTAACACTTCTAGATCACACAGAGGAGGAATTAGTTTATGCTTTATGTGCCAAATTAAAAGAGTCTAAAAAAACAAAATTAGCAGCTATATTAAACGAACTCAGCCAAAACAAGGAAAAATGTGAGATGGTACATGATGTACTATACGCTAAAAAGACTGACAAACCGTGTTTACCAGATGATAAAACGTTAGCGCTTTACACCTCAACAAATTTGTCAAAATGGCAATATCGAAATTTAAGAACTATTCTTGCTAAAAGCTCCTGGAAGCTAAAAAAACTTGTTATCCTCCAGAGTCAGACATAACTGTAACTGAATCTGATGCTAAGATAAGACTTCAATCGCTTCTAGATTTGACAACTAATAGGATATTAAAAACAATTCAGCACAACTCTGCCGACAAAAAATCGCTAAAACTAATAAGCAAATGGGGTTTTGACGGGTCATCTTCTCAAAGTAATTATAAACAAAAGTCACACTCCGACACTAAAATTGACGATTCTTCAGTTTTCATGATTAGTTTGGTTCCGCTTCGTTTGGAAGAAGAGAGTGGTACTATCTTGTGGCAAAATCCTGCTCCCTCTTCAACAAACTATTGTCGTCCAATTGGCTTTATATTTGCAAAAGAAACAAATGAATTGATAAAGAAGGAAAGTGCATCCTTAGAGGAAGAAATTCGTAATCTTGTTCCCACAATTGTAGATAATTTTGATATTAAACATGATTTGTACATGACTATGATTGATGGGAAAATTTCTACTGTGATTTCCAATACTTCTTCTGCAGCTGTTTGTAATATTTGCAATACCCCACCTAGCAAAATGAATGACTTGGACTTTGTATCCAAAAGACTCATCAGAGAAGATATGTATAAACATGGTCTGTCTTCGCTTCATATGTGGATAAGATGTATGGAATGTATTTTACACATTTCGTACAACTTAGACTTCAAAAAGTGGGCTGCACGAAAAGAAGATAAATTGTTAAAAGAAATTAAAAAGAATTTGACACAAGAAGAATTCCGGGAAAGAACTGGTTTGTTAATTGACATAGTAAAACAGGGATTTGGTACAACCAATGACGGTAACACGGCAAGAAGGTTTTTTGAAAATTATGAATTATCTGCTGAAATAACGGGTATCCACCCTGATTTAATCAAGAGATTTGCAGTCATTTTACAAACAATTTCATCTGGTCAACTTATTAATACCAACTTGTTTAGGGAATATTGTAAAGAAACAGCAATGCTATATGTAAACTTATATCCATGGTATTACATGCCTTCAAGTGTCCATAAATTGTTGATACACGGTGCTGATATTTGTGAAAATTTCTCCTTTATTCCGATAGGCTTGCTTTCCGAAGAAGCTTCCGAAGCGAGGAATAAAGATTTCCGGAATGTTAGAATGGCACATACAAGAAAAATCGGTAGAGTTCAGACTAATTTAGACATTATCCACAGCTTTCTAATTAGCTCAGATCCTTACATCAGCCATATCAAACCAAAGTTTGCTCGTTTACATAAACAGTTGTTTCCAGAGGCTAGTGCTTTGATCTTGAACAATGAATTGCTTTCGTTGGAAAACGAGGAAATAGAGATTTCTCAAGAGAATATAGACCCAAATATTAATCTTTCACCATAATATTTTTTCAGAATCGTTTGTGAACATATTCAACTTTATGTTTGCAGCTTTATTTGTCTTCATTTTGATTGTTTTTTAGAACTGATGAAAGTACTCCTTCAGAAAGGTCATAGCTTTTCAGTCATTAGTGAGCCCCCATAACCTCTTTTACAGAGAAGTCTCTTTTTACTTATTTGACATTACGCATACATTATAATTATGTGCTAAAGTAAGGCTATGATTAAAAAAAAGCAAAAAATTAACATTAAAAAAAAATGTTATTTTCTGTCACTATTATCTCGAAAGTACGCAGAGATAAGCAATAAGTTTCTTCGAGCCAAATACTCAGAATTATTAGTTTTCTAACATATGTGATTGCCATCTCGACATCGATTAAAGTTTTTGAGAAATTGAGTAAAATGTAATCGCTCCCATACAAAAAAAAAAGAAATATTTTTTTTACAGAAAAGTATTTGAAGTAGGACAATAATATTTTTTTGCCTTATCTGTTATCATTGTATCAACAATAAAAAAAAATATCAGCGGTCTACTATCAATGTCCACTTTTTTTTAATTTGGGACCAGTGTGCGCCGGCGCGGCGGCGTTGTCTACTTCCGTTGTCGCACTTAAGGATACCTTCGCACACGACTCATTAAGATGGTGTTACACCTTGTATTATCTACATAAACTTTTTCGAAAATCAACCCCTAACTAGGTGAACTGAAAAGGGCTAATTATGTTTTAATCGGAAGATTTGTTGCGGTGGCTGCGGTGGGCTTTGTAATAGCATAAGTTTACCTGGTGGTTGGTACTGTTTGCGTTACCTGTGGTGTAAAGTCTGTGACGGCTTTTCTTATTTTCAGTTCAATAACGTCATCGGGATCGGTAAGCAGGATACGCGACTTGGGATCGGGGTCGGATTTTGACATCTTCTTAGTCGGGTCACGAAGGCTCCGCAATCGATCGCTGCCGTCGTCTGAAACGAGAACGAGCAGCATCAAGAGTAAGAATTCGTTGCGTTCGCAAGTGGTGGCGAGCGTCGAGCGTCACCTGCGAGCAGCGCGCGCGGCGTGGGGAAAGCGCGGCCGTAGCGATGCGAGAACGTGCGCACGAGCTGTGACGCCACCTGCAGGTGCTGCACTTGGTCCGCGCCCACCGGCACGTGCGTGCCGCCGTACACCAGCACGTCTGCCGCCTGCAGCACCGGGTACAGCAGCAAGCCCAGCGGCACCTCCTTCATGGCGGCCGCCTTCTCCTTGTACTGCGGCAGGTGCGCCAGGCGCGCGTGCGTGGCCAGGCACGTGAGCAGCCAGCACAGCTCGGCGTGCCTGCCCACGCTGGACTGCGTGAACAGCACGCTGCGCTCGGGGTCCACGCCGGCCGCCAGCAGGCACGCCGTCAGCTCCAGCACGTTCTCCTGCAGCTGCTTCGGGTCCTGTCCGATATTATTCCTCACATTACATTACACCAAGTCAATAATGAAAATTATTGAAATTATGTTTTCACTAAACCAAAATTCTTATCTGACTATTTCTTCTTTCTTTCTTATTCTTTATTGCACACAAAATATAAAAGTAGGACACACAAAATTACAATATACACGGTTACTTTTAGGTCGTTCTGGAACCGAAAGTCATAAACTCGATCATCGAACTCGAAACTATTGGCATTGAAAGTAACAATAAAAAAAATCACGCAAAATTAAATTTAGTGTTTTTTTTTTTGTGAAATACTAGAACTCGAAGTAACGCTTCCTAGCAGTAAACGTCTATGTGTGTGTAAAACGTATCCACTATCGGCAGCACATGCGAACGGTACTCAATGAAAAATTCATTCATCGATCAGACAGAGTGATCCGTAAGCCACGCCCCCGCCCCCACGCTTACAGTCTAGCCACCGACCGCCCCCGCCCTTCCTTCATAGTTAGTATCGTCGCGCGTTTCGCTGTATTAGGTCACTCCCGCGCAACCTAATCACGTGCTAAAAATAAGTCGGCAATACGTGTACTCCAACGTGGAGTATTGGGCAATGGTGGATTTTTATGGGATGGCGCACCATAACCTGATAGAGGCTAGACGGTTGTATGCTCAGCCGGAACACCTGAACTCACTGCGCGCACGTGGAATCACAGACCCTCAAGTTCCCTTCACCTCCAACATCCTAGCTGTAACCCAGCGCCTCCTCGATCATGGACAGTTTCGAGCACCCACACACGCGTAGAGCCGCGGTAGACTACCATACTCGGCGGAATTAGAGGAAGACATACTGGAGTACTTCATAACACGAAGAAACTCACCCAGAAGCCGCCGCCGCCATCATACAGAAGCATTACGTCGACGACTATTTGGACAGCTTCAAAAGTCACGAAGACGCCAAACGTATTACGAAGAGAGAAGCGAGAAGTGCACATGAAGGCCGGCCCATTTACTTCAACTGAACCCGTCGGAACTGAGGGCTCCTTGGAGGCCAGCGGCGGTGCGACGATCCTAGCCGGCGACCTTAACTGTAAGCACCCGGCGTGGAACTCAGCCGTCACCAACACGGGAGGGAGACGGCTCTTCGCGGACGCGGAGGCCTTCGGCTACACGGTGTCCGGCCCAGTCGCCTACCCACTACCCGGACTTCAGCAACCACATGCCGGACGTGCTGGACATCGTGGCCTTTTGAGGGCTGCACTGCCAGATCACGCAGCAAGGGTTGGACGACGAGATGCAGTTGGATCATCACCCTGTTCTCGTCGTTCTCTCGGGGATGCCGACCCGACTGATCCGTCCACAAACTCCGCCGCCAGCTTACGAATACCCCAGCTCCGGTGCGCCCGCTACGAGATAGCGGAGGGGCGCTGAAGTACAGAGCAGAGGACCTTGCGGAGGTCTTCGCCCAGCACCTGGAGCGTCAGTTCCAACCGAACCCGACTGCCGACGTGGAACATATCGCGACAGTCGAGAAACACCTTGGGGACTACTTCGCCACGCCGATAGCTCCCGAGGAGGACGCCATCTTTTTCTCGCCTGGGGCAGTCAGACGCGCCATCCTTAGGATGAAGCTGAGGAAGGCCCTTGGTGCCGACGGTATCACCAACACAACGCTGCGCCGGCTGCCTTTCCGTATGGTAGTGGCGCTGGCGCGCCTGTCAATCAATCAATCAAAAGTTTATTGTGGATCATAGGTAGGTGCAGTACAGTTCGTAAATATTTGAAAATTTAGATCAGCTATGTCCCGCCCGTAGGGCATACAATAATTACATTTAGACGAGCTACTAATTAAATTAACATTATTACAAATTATATTTTCTAATGTAACACAATAATTAAAAATTTAAAAAAATTAATTAAAAAAACAAAACAAAGAATAAACCAAAAGGGAAATTAATGGAAATGTCAAATTCAAATTATTATAAAATTAATTCCATATAAGATTCAAAAAAATTCAAAAGATAAAGTCAAACATAACAAATTAAAATAGGTAGGATGTCAAATTATACACATCAAATTAAAAAATAAAATTAGATAATCACAACAAACCAAAATGAGAAATTGTAAAATCATTAAAATAAAAATAGAATAAAGTATAATATTATGGGTCATTGAGCACATCACGACTGAGAGGGACTATATTTTAGTAAAGATTTGTCAGACAGAAATTCTTTTACAGAGTAGTAACTTTTGTTTACTAGCAGATCATGGAGAGTCCTTTTAAAGTTATCATTTTTCATAATTGTTCTGATAGGCCCCGGTATATTATTAAAGATGCGAGAAGCTGAACAAAAGATGCTCTCATTCATTAGGTGAGTTTTACTGGCTGCTGTACGCAGCATGTCCTTAGCATGTCCTGTACACGGAGATACTGCGCACCGGGGCTTTTCCAACTGCGTGGAAGGGGGGGCGCGTCATTATGCTGCCCAAGGCGGGAAAACCACGTTGAAGCCGGAGAGCTATCGGCCCATAACGCTGCTGTCGACCATCTCCAAGGTGTTCGAAGGACCCCTGTTGCGGCATCTCCAGCCGCACATTACTCCCCGGCCGGAACGATTCGGGTTTCGGTCGGAGCATAGCACGACGCTCCAGCTGTCGAGGGTACTGCACCACCTGACAGCAGCTATGAACAAGAAGGAATGCTCGGTCGCAGTATTCCTCGACATGGAGAAGGCCTTCGACCGTGTATGGCACGACGGCCTGATTTACAAGCTGGCCCACTCTGAAGCGCCCCGTCGCGTGGTCAAGGTGGTCTAGTCCTTTCTGTCCCACAGGAGGTTCCGCGTGGTGGTGGAGGGAGCGCTCTCCGGCGCCTACCCGGTGCTGACCGGCGTCCCGCAGGGCAGCTGCGTGTCGCCAGCGTGTTTCTCACGTTTCATCGACGACATCCCCACTACACCTCCGGTGATGCTCGCTCTGTATGCTGACGACGCCGCGTACATCGCTACCTCGCTTAGCGCGAGGCACGCGGCGGTCAAAATGCAGCGCGCGCTCGATGTTCTCCCCGAGTGGCTGTCAAAATGGCGGCTCTCGGTGAACGTGAGTAAAACGCAGGCGACGGTTACCGGCTCTGCGCACCTCCCACCACCACTGACTCTCCAGGACGCCGACGTCGAGTGGTTGCCCCAGGTCAAGTACTTGGGTGTGACCATCGACCGTCGGCTCACCATGGGTCCACACGTCCGCCAGGGCCTTCTCCGTCCAGCGCTCTCGTCCCGCCTCCCGGTGCGCGTCAAGTTGAGCGTGTATAAGACGTATATACGCTCAATATTGACGTACGCCGCCCCCGCCTGGTTCGCCCTCACTAGCGAGGGAAACAAGAAGACTCTCCGCGCGCAGCAGAACTTAACGCTGCGGGCCATAGTTGGTGCCCCTCGCTATGTGAGGAACGATGTCATCCGGCGGGATCTCGGGATTGAGAGCCTGCCTGGACTTCATCCGGCGCCTTGCGATGGGAATGTTCGCGCATGCCGACGCATCTGCCTGGCCCCATGTCAAGCACATTGCGCCCTGGCATGCGCGCCCCCCCGACGCGAGGCGCCGCCTCCCCCGCGACCTGGCTGCGGACGATGATCCCACCACCGGATTGACGCCCGGGTATGCTGTACCAGGTTACACGCAGCTTACCTGCACAATATGACTCCACACACTACACACGCCCTGCTACGCGACGTGTTCTAAGTTAAGGTGATGCGCAAGGGTGGCCCGCGAAATTTAAATTTTCTTACGATTATTGCAATTTGCAGGTCAGTGTCAGGGTGTATAAAAAAAAAAAAAAAAAAAAAAAAAATGTTTATTTCAATTACATAAGGCTTAACAAACATGATTTGGAGATCACCTTTTAAGCAAGAAGATGCTTGTGATAGGTGACTCCGCTCTTCCACTTAACATTATAGTGTATGCAATTGAACACAAATAAAAAGAAATGAAATATAAAACTTAAAAGACTAAAGTTATAAAAATTAAAAATTAAACAGGAGCGCAGTTGAGTGATGTATGCGAGTGGGTTTTTGTATGTGTGTGTGTGTGAGTGTGTGTGTGTGTGTGAGTGCAATTGCGTTATATTATGAGTTATGTACGTTTAGTTTTTAGGTTTGAGTTTAGGTTTAGGTTAGGTTAGCCCTACGACAATGTCTTGGGATCGGAAGAAGCCAGGCACGGTTTCCAACACTAACGATTTCATTACCGCAGCCATATCAAATATCTTAGACAAATTACGGAAGCGACGATATCATAGCCTCAATGTCGTCGTAGGTTTTATTTTTAAGCCAGTCAGTCACAGCCAATTTACAGTCACGGAGATTCAGAGGATGGATGTGCAGCTCTTTGTTTAACAGATTGTATAAGTGGGAAGATTGCCTTGCGTACTGCCTCTTGGCAAAAACGGACCTAACTGGGACAGATGGGGCGACTAAGTAGCTTCTTCTGCTCCTCCTACTCGGTTTTTTGGGATCATACGGAAGGGATTTGTGTTTTCTCAATATTAGATGGAGTAGGTAAAGTTTCCTTACAGACAGAAGGTCAGAGGTTAGGTAAAGGCTTTGGGTTGGGAATCTATAGGGTTTAAAGAGCATAACCTTAAGCAGAGAGCGCTGCGCCCTCTCAAGTTCCAAAAATTTAATTTTAGTTGATCCACCCCAGCAAGGCAGACAGTATGTAAGAATCGATTGAGCCAGTGATACGTAGACTTTCTGCAGAAGATTCTTAGAGGCAACGTGTCGCAAAGTTTTAAAAGTCCATATTAATTTCCTAACCCTTTTCATGATTAATTCAGTGTGCATGTGCCAGGATAGGCGCTGGTCAATCATGATGCCCAGGTACTTAGTATAATGTAACCTGTCAATCATTGAACACGAGCAGTCAGGAACTGGGGGATTGGCACAGCAGTGGATCCTAATTTGGAATTCGGGTGGTGGTTGAGTGTTCGTATACTTGGTGAAACATATGTAGTTGGACTTCGAGGCATTGAGTGTGAGGAGGCTACGATTAAGCCAATCTGCAATCTTTGACAGGCCAGTTTCAGCCGAACCTCTAACTTTTGCCCAAGTCTTACCAGCAAAGACAATGACGGTATCATCCGCGTATGAGAAGATGTGACCTCCGTCAATATTCATATTACATAGGTTATTGATATAGATAAGGAACAATGTTGGACCAAGGACGCTCCCCTGCCCGACGCCGTACGAAATTGTTTCCTCTAAGCTAGTAAACTCTCCTATTTTAACTGTTTGCTTGCGCTTATACAGGTAGGATTTTAATAGCTCGAGAGGGGGCCCCCTTATGCCGATGTTTTCGAGCCTGTGCAGAAGTAGCGGGACAGAAACTGTGTCAAAGGCCTTTTTAAGGTCAAGGAAAACTGCCAGACATTTGCTGCCCTTATCTACCTTGTCAACTATAGTAGTTGTAAGTGACAAAACCGCTGTAGACGCCGGTACTGAGCTTCACGTGGACAATGACGGGGTGGAAGAATGATGCGCAGCTTGATTTTCAAAATTGGTTTAATACCAAAAATAATTATAAAAATAAATATGTAGGTTTGCGTATGGCGGTTTCAACGTTCTGTGGGCGAGTGCCGCGACACCGTCGCTCGCGGCTGATGATCGGTGTCGTACGCGTGTGTGCGTGAGCCGTTGGTGAACGCACACATGCTAGGCGTCAACATGTTGCCGCCCCGGGAACGCAGTTCTGGTCCAGGACTGGCAGTGGGCACAGTCGGTTGAAGGCTCGTCGAAGAGTGCCCGAATTGGTAAGCACGTCAGCCACGCGGGTCACGCCGTCGGAGCCGGGGTACAGGCGCACCACGCGCCCTAGCAGCCACCGGGTGGGTGGCAACCGGTCATCTTTCACCAGCACCATTTCTCCAAGCTGGAGTTCCTTTCCTTGCTGGCGCCATTTCTGTCGTGTTTGGAGCTCTGTAATATATTCTATGTAATAACGTTTCCAGAAATGGGCTTTTAATTGCTGGACTCTCATATATCGTGAGAGAGTAGGTATCGACGCAGGTTCAGTGTCCTGAGGAGAAGGTAAAACTGTTAGCGTTCGTCCAATTAAAAAATGTGATGGGGTGAGCGCTGTGAGATCAGAAGGATCCGATGACAACGGAGTAAGAGGCCGAGAATTCAAAACCCCCTCGATCTGTACAAGAACTGTATACATCTCTTCGTATGTTAAGTTTGCTAAACCTAAAACCCTCTTTAAATGATATTTTACAGATTTTACGGAACCCTCAACTAATCCATTAAAATGTGGACTATATGCTGGTGAAAATTTGAAATTAATATGTGAATTAGATGCTTGAGAGCTAATATGATCGGCATTTGACTTTAAAAATCTACCCAACTCATTACATGCACCGACAAAACAGGTACCATTATCAGAGTAGATAGTTCGCGGTCGTCCTCTGCGGGCAATGAACCGGTCTAATGCTGCTAAAAATGTTGTGCTGCTCAAATCGGTGACAAGTTCTATATGAACTGCTTTAACGGCCAGACAAACAAATATACAGAGATATGACTTTATCAGTCTGCTTCCTCTGCCCTTTCGGTTCAGTATCATGACAGGACCGGCGTAGTCGACCGCCGTGTTGGCAAACACATAGTCCGTATGCGAGCGACTGGAAGGAAGGTTCCCCATGATGGGTTGAATGCCTTTTCCTGCAAAACGACAGCATTTAATGCATTTTTGAACAATCTGTCTGGCAAGGTTTCGACCATTAATAAACCAGAATTTGTGACGAAGTGTAAAAAGTAATAATTGTGGTGGTGCATGCAACAAAATTATATGATAATGTCTAAATATTAATGTGGCAAAATGGTGCCGTGAATCAAGCAGAATAGGGTGTTTCGTGTCAAAGTCATACAGTGAATTTTTAAGTCGACCACCTACTCGTAATAATGCGTCATTTTCGTTATAAAATGGGTTTAATTGAAGTAATTTATTTTTAACTGACAATTGTTTGTTATTTTTTAATAAGTTATATTCTAAATTGAAAGCTTCAAGTTGTACAAATCTGCATAATGAGTTTAAAGATGAATTTAATTCATTAATTTTTATGAAACCATTGCGTTTGTTTTGTGGGTGTAAACAATTGTGAATAAACCGATGCACGTGTACAATCACACGTTGTAATTTACTCAAACTGGAGAATCTCTTTATGAAGTCAGAGTAATAAGTAACATAATCGGTACAGTCAGCAGTCAGATGACATTCGACCTTGAATTCTGGTAGTTCAGGCTCTTGTAGGTGTGATGGTTGTTTAGGCCATGACTGTTCGTCATGTAGAAGAAATTGTGGCCCTGACCACCACAGGTTATAATTTTGTAACTGTTTCGCATCTGTCCCACGTGACCCAATATCAGCTGGGTTACTTTTAGTGGGCACATAACGCCATCTGCATGATTCAGTTTTCTCGGATATTTCACTGACTCTGTTAAAAACAAACGGTTTAAGCAGGTGTGCCTTAGATGAATGTATCCAACCAAGGACAATTGTGGAGTCACACCAGTAAGTACATTTATTTATATTTAACCTAAGTGATGATTTTACTTTATCTGCCAAGCGGACGGCGAGGAGAGCTCCACACAGCTCTAGCCGAGGCACGGTCATGGGCTTCAAGGGAGCCACTCTGCCCTTTGCTGTCACTAAATGAACAGACACACTATTGTCATAATTGACACTTTTTAAATATACGCACGCGGCATAAGCTTGTGTGCTTGCGTCACTAAATACATGAAGTTCGATTGATGAAGGACAATCGCAGAGAATATATCTAGGAATTCGAATATTATTTATATGGCTGAGTGACGTTATAAATTTAGACCACATGTTTTCGATATCTGATGGTACAGATTCATCCCACGTTATCTTTGAAGACCATAGCTTTTGTAAGATAACTTTAGCTAGGTGTAGGCACGGGCTTATCAGACCTAAT
Organism: Eugnorisma glareosa; assembly: GCA_947578425.1. NCBI lineage: Eukaryota > Metazoa > Arthropoda > Insecta > Lepidoptera > Noctuidae > Eugnorisma > Eugnorisma glareosa. Next base: position 253,531 of record OX387957.1, on the reverse strand, counting down.
GGGTCAAATATTTGTGCCGTCAGCGATAATATCGTACGTTTAGTTATAGTTTTATGTTCATCAAGATTAACTGAAAATAACAAATTATCTTCTTTAGATGACCAAAGTAGTCCTAATGTTTTGGAATATTCGTTATAGCATAAGTTAAGTAATTCGTCGCTATTATTTTCACCGATGATTTCAGTAACAACGTGAGCACTATTTGAATGGAATTTACGTAAATGAAATTTACCACTTTCTAACTGTGCTGTCACACCTTTACATGTGTCTATGAGTTCCGATTCAGTAGCGGCGCCTGTAATCAAATCGTCGACATAGAAGTCATGTAAGATGACTTCCGAGACTGCTTGGTCAGGACATTCGTTACCAAGCTGCGTCAAACACCTTGTCGCGAGATAAGGAGCCGACGCAGTTCCGTACGTGACCGTGTGCAGCTTGTACTGCCTCAACTGTTCATGAGGTTCGAATCGCCATAAGATTTGCTGAAGCATTTGCTGTGATGGTTTGACATTCACCATCCTGTACATTTTTTCAACATCTGCAGTGACGAGAAACCTATGCTGGCGCATTCTAATTAAGATACTGATAAGGTCATCTTGAACTGTCGCACCTACCATTTGAATTTGATTGAATGAGATACCAGAGGTCGTCACTGCAGACGCGTCGTAGACGACACGTAATTTTGTCGATAAGCTGGAGTCACGTAAGACACCGTGGTGTGGTAAAATATAAGTGTGAGTATCATTTTTTGGATTTTCATTTAATGACATATGATTTAACGAAATGTACTCTTTAATGAAATTGCAATACTGCTCTTTGAAATGTGGTTCACGTTTGAATCTACGTTCCAAGGACAAGAATCTGGACAAAGCTTGTTCGTAAGAATCGCCCAGCTTATCAGGCGAATCCTTTAATGGAATCATCACTTCAAATCGCCCATCAGGCAACCGAGTGGTATTATTTATAAAGTTTTGTTCACATTCGAGCTCCTCCTGAGATATTTGTTTACGAGTAGCGACTGTTTCCAATTCCAAAAATTTAGATAATTTATTATTTAATTGATCGTCATTGTTTTGTAAAATAAGATGATTGCAGTGGACTGTATTAATGATTTTAGTACGTTGTGTTGGCACTGGGCCTGATATTAAGAATCCCAGTTTAGATTTATTTAATGTTGGTTTATTTTTACCCAACGATATATTTTGAGAACCGAGTAATGTCCAAAATATATCAGCTCCAAGAAGCATATCGACTGGAGCAGGTATGTGGAATTTAGGGTCCGCCAACGTAATGTGCGGCGGTATATTTAATGTTGTATGGTCAACCTTTGTAGTTGGCAATAAATGAGTGATGCGCGGGACGACATAACAGGAGACGCTCTCGCTATAATTGTTGAATAATGACGATATGATTACGTCACAACGCTTTGTTAAGCATGATATTTGAGAATTTAACCCTTCAACTACAGTCGAAGTAAACGAAGTAGGTAAGTTCAGTTTAACATATAGGCTTTCAGTTATAAAACTTGAGGTACTTCCACTGTCAAGTATAGCACGTATTTTATGACATTTACCATTGTTGTCTGTCACATGGATTAACGCCGTGGACAGTAGAACACAATTGTTTTGAATGGTTGACAAAGCAATGTCTTGAGAAAGACTAGGAAGTTGACCTTGAACGTCAGGCTGTGGCAAGGCGTGTAACATGACATTACTTGTTGAAGGTACAGGCGCAGACGGCGCAGGAGTTTCATGCTTGTGTAACAAGCTGTTGCGCCGCGTGCCGCACGAGCGACATGGCCCTAACTTGCATTCGTTTTCAGCATGACCCTGACGTAAACAATTTAAGCACAATTTCAGTACCTTAACTTTATCAAGTCTGGTTTCTAAGGGTAATGATTTGAACTTTTGACAAAGATAAAGTGCATGATTACCTTTACAATATGGACAAGAGTATTTGCGAGCTGGGGGAGAAGATGAATTGGCCACAAATGTTTTGTGCCGAACATGTGTAGTGTCACTTGACCTCCGCTTTTTATGAGCATTCTCCATTGTTTCCAAAAAATCAGCACGATCTTTTAAAAAGTTATTAAACATTTTGAGCGTAGGCAACTCTTTCATCTTATTACGATAGGATTCCCACTTATTGCTCGTTTCTGTGTCAAGCTTGTTTGAAATTATTTGAATTAGTAGTACATCCCAGTGCTCAGTAGGGAGGTTAAGTTTTTTGAGTGCTCTGAGGTTCCTATTGACTGTATCGATTAAGTTACGTAATGACTTAGATGATTCCTTCGCTAATTGTTCCAAGTTAAAAATGGATTGAATGTGATTGTTTACTAATGACCTTTCATTATTATAGCGATCACAAAGAAGTTCCCAAGCTACTTCGTAATTATCACTCGAGAAATCTAATGACTGAATCACTAAAGCGGCGCTGTCTTTCAACGCAGCACGTAAATAATGAAATTTGTTAATGTTGGGTATCGACTTGTCTAAGTGAATGAGACTACTATATGTGTCACGGAATTCTAGCCAGTCATGATACTGACCCGAAAAACTAGGCAAATGGATAGTAGGAAGTGCAAGTTTTGGCCCACCTTCAAGCGCAGTGCAACAAGAACCTGTCACCGAGCGGTCGCCGCCCGCAATGCCAGCTGCTGGAGCCAGCAGTTCACGAGCGCGCGCTATCGTCCTGAAGTACTTAGTCTCGAAGGCCTCGCGTTCTTTGTACTGCTCATCTGGAATTTCCATGGAATTTTCTATGTCACACTGAATTGAATCATAATCGGTATAAATTTCTTCGATTTTAGATAAACGGATGTTCAATTCATTTATTTGTAATCTACTCAAACTGCCACCATTACTCTCGACGGTTTGCAAATAATTTTCAAATAGCGTAAGCTTAGCTTTGTATGATGCACGCCTTTTAATTAAAGTTTTATCTTCCATGGTGAAGCAGGTAGAAGGATATCTTTATGAAAGAATGTTTAAAGCGACTATTGAATTCCAGTGCAAGCTAAGTTTAAGTCAAATAAGAATGTATTATGTTTATTATACCAAACAACGCGATGAAATGAGTTGCCAGAAGAATCACAAACAATTATTATTGCAATGCAGTTAATTTAAAGTAAGAAAAATGGAACGATTACTTAAATCAGCATATATGAAGCGAAGTGAGGGTACGCGTAAAATGTGCAATAAGCAAGCAGCGGGTGGCGCGCAAAAGCAGCGATCGCGCAGCTTGCCGGTGCGGCCCGGGCCCGTAGATAGCGCGGGCGATAGGCAGCGGTCAATCGAATGCACTAGAACATGCGAAACAACAATGTATAAATACGCAATATGATACAGTCCATATACACACCAAAGGAATCTGGAATGCCTGGAAACTCTGAAATGGAATAATTGACGTTAGATTACGAATGAATGCTTAATGCTTTTATTTCTGAAATTTAGTTAAGATTTTATTGAGCGTAATAAGTAATGCAGGAATAAGAACATCGTAACCAGTTTTTTATGTATAAGTTGGGATGTTTGTTGCGCAATGCAATAAATAATGCCTTGTTATAGAAATAACGAATCTTTAACGTAGGTACTATAAAATGGATCACAAATTGAAAGATGTGTGAATATTTAATAATTAATTTAGCAGCACTAAATGAACGATTAGTGACCGTTATAACGGTAGAAATGCAAGAATCACAAAATAAAGGATTTGTGACTTTGATTGAAGGCTCACAAAATGAAGGATTTGTGAATATTTTAAAGATTTACGGGGCAATAAATGGACAAATTGGAACGAACTTACAGTAACGCTACCCTCAGGACTCACGTGTGACCTTCGCTGTAGGTGTAGTTCTCTTTGTCTTCAGCTCCCAACTCCAAATAGCACGATGTTTACGAAAGTCTTCTCTAATGATGAGATTCTTTGTAGAAATATCGTATGATGTTGTATGACTCGTTGAATGTTGAACCCGTAGCATGAATCTTCCACGTGACGGCCGCCATCCACGTCAGCGCAGTATTTCCTTTGTTCTTCTTGTCTTTGGGTGGTTCAATAATCTGAGGTCGCAGGTCAATCCGGTTCGTAGGGACCAAAATGTAGACGCCGGTACTGAGCTTCACGTGGACAATGACGGGGTGGAAGAATGATGCGCAGCTTGATTTTCAAAATTGGTTTAATACCAAAAATAATTATAAAAATAAATATGTAGGTTTGCGTATGGCGGTTTCAACGTTCTGTGGGCGAGTGCCGCGACACCGTCGCTCGCGGCTGATGATCGGTGTCGTACGCGTGTGTGCGTGAGCCGTTGGTGAACGCACACATGCTAGGCGTCAACAACCGCATCCTCAGTAGACCTACCCTGCCGAAACCCAAACTGCGACGGCGACAGAATATTATGCTTAGAAAGGTATTTAATTAAGCGCGAGTTTATGAGTCTTTCTAGGATTTTCGAGATAGATGGCAGCACTGAGATTGGCCTATAGTTTGAAGGGTCTGACCTGTCCCCACACTTGTACACGGGCGTTATTAGGGCTATTTTCAAGGCTTCCGGGAAAACTCCCTGCTCAAAGCAAAGGTTTGTCAAGTGAGTTAAGATTGGGACAATTTGCTTGTGTGCTGCTTTAAGAAATTTAACTGGAATATTGTCCCAACCAGGGGCACTGTCTAGTTTTAAGCCCATTAGTGTAGCATGAACTTCGTAAGGGTCTGTGTCGAGTAGAACAAAAGATGAGGAGGATGTAAAGTCAGATAAGGATGGGTCAGGATCGTTATTATTAACTGTAGAAGACGGAGGTGGTGTGATATTATCCGCAAGAAGTTTTCCTATGTTAGAAAAGTAGCCGTTCACCCTGTTAATAGAGTCCTGCGGGGTATTGGATAGGTCTAGGAGATCCAAGTTACTTGTTTTTTTAGGTTTTCGCTGTGTAATGTTGTTTATGATCTCCCACGTTTTTTTAGGATTTTTGTGCGCTTTCGCGAGCTGATCTCTGTCATGTTTTCGTTTTTGTTTTTTGATGACGTGGTTACAGTAGTTTCGGTACCTTTTGTAGGTAATTTTTAGTACCTCGTTGAACGGGTCAAGTTTTAATTTCCGTTGCATGTTATTTCGGTTGTGAATACAGCGCAGTAATCCAATAGTCATCCACGGCTTCAGGGTTCTATTTTTTAACGGGATCATCATAGTGATAGTACTCAGCGTGATACAATTGTGCAGAGTTTCGATTAAATTATTAGTAAGTGTGTTAGCGTCAGTTATTTTAAGCAGATCTACCAGGCTACTATCTTTTAAGTGGGCGATTCCCTTATCAAAGTTAAGAACTGATTTTACTTTAGCAGGTTTTATTACGTTTGATTGGTTTGTAATTTTTAGAAAAGTCATGAGGTGGTCTGTGATAGTAGTGTGAATAATTGCAATGGACGCAGATTTACTAGCAGGTTTGAGCTTTATCATAAAATGGTCTAGACAGTTTTTGTCTCTCGTGGGTAGCGAGTGACCAGGGAGAAGCCCATGCATTGCTAGCATGTTGAGATACTTAAGCCTATTTGTTCGTTCATGTGATTGCTCGCCTTGATTTAATATCAGATTAATGTTAATGTCACCAGCGACAATTATATTTTTAGTTGATGCAATTGTAGTAAGGTGATCATTTAAGGAATTAATAAATTCGTCAGCATTTGCATTTGAGGGGGACCGATAAATCGCGATGACTGTAAGGTCAGGTGAGATACGGACCTCTAAGCAAGACGCATGGGTAAGCTTAATTTCTCTTATTTTGCATGTATGTGTGTTTTTAATGTAAGCGACCACTCCATCAGCTTTGTTAAGATGATTTGTAGATTGGAGTGAGTTATAGCTGGCTATTTGAGGTATCGGCTTATTTGGATTTAGTCTACATTCAGTTAAGATTATTAGGTCGATATCCGTTTTAAGATTTGTTATGTTTAATTGGAGGTCGTCGAAGTTAGAGTAAATGGATCTAATATTTTGTGAAATAATGGTAAAGCCGGGGAGGTTAGGGCTAATATGGTTAATAAATTCGTTGAGTTCACAGTCGAATACCTGGGCTATTTCATGATTGTCTATGTCGTTCAAAGTCTGTAGAGTGCTAGCCATAATTATAGGTTTTATAAGTGCAGAAGAACTTAGCTATATAGGCATTTAGTGTGTGAGTGAGCGTATGGGTATTTGTTGTGGTAGCCTGAATGCGTGTGGAATTGAGTGGAAGGTGTGTGTGAGTGCGCGATAGACTTATATTTAACTTAACAATTAGCTTGTTATGTAACTTATTACTAATTAATTTTAAGCAACTAAAATCCCTGTAGAACTGAGACAAATAGGGGAAACAACATTGGAAAACATGATGAGTACGAAAAATGATATTCAGTATCAAAACATAGGGTTGGTTAATATATAACATGATAGTAAGCTTAAAGTTTATCTTAATGCTATTTAATTTTAAGTATAAAAAAACCATAAAAGACCAAAACAAAGAGGGATAACAATAACAATAGAGTAAAAGTTTTAAGTATGCGTAATTGAACATCAGTAATTTACCATCTAGTCACTTAAGTTGCAAGAGGTTATGGACCTGTGACTCACTTGTTATGACGATAGTAGGAAAGTTGTCATCCTTCTTAATATGTACTTTTCCGTAGGCTGTCCAGCAGTACTTATAATCCTTGGATTTTGCCAGATCGCGCGCGAGAAAGTGAAGTCGAGCCCCTTTTGCAGTTAGTTGTTCCGAGACATATATTGGAGTGGACTCTTCCGTTTTAAATCCGAGATGCCTGGCACATAATTTTTCATTACGTTTTCTGTTGTATTCTCTGGTTTTCTTCAAGAAATCAGTCTTCAGAATAGTTGATGTCATCTCAACTATAATTGTACCATTTCTCGTCTTATGTATGTTGATGAAAATATGAATCGCGCCAGTAACACGTATGGAGTTACAGAATTATAATCATTCAAATCATCAATACAACCCTCCAAGTTCATATAATCCCAAAGAGTGACTTTTTCATTAAATAGCTATTGAATGGGGAATAAACTTAAGAAAATTTAAATTTCGCGGGCTACCCTTGCGCTTCCACCTTAATATAGGCATGTCGCATAGCAACACCACACGTGCACTTCTGCACATGCGACCAGAAACACGCGTGGACGCATGGCGCGGGGCTGTGTCTACGCAGCCACTGGGCGGTATTACACAGCATAATACCGCCCACACACACACGACGGCTCTTTAGTCCGGGTCATCACCGGCTAGTTCTGGCGGTGGGACGGGCGGGAGCCACACACCCACTGTGGGTGCGTCGGAGTTGGCACCTCTGTCGCTGGTTGTCCACCCCGGGCCTCCTTCGGGCAACCGGAGGTCTCACCTGGCGGGGACGGACCGCCGAGGTGTCGTGAAGAAATCAGCGCTGTATTGACAGCGCTGTGGCGCGCCTACAGTTACTTTCATAGCAGCCACTCACATGGGCCCGCGTTGTATACGCGCGCCTACATGCAGGCTCTAGCCTATAGATGGCTACCACGAGCATAGCCACGACCACGGCATAGCCTCCGCGGCCAAGGCGCATAGTAGTCTTAGTTATCGAATTCGACGCTGGCAGTGGACTGTGAGGGAGTGACGATTTTGAACTACCTTGTTGTATTTTAGTGGCTAGGTTATTACCTATGCTTATAAAATAGCTGTTGACTGCGTTCGCTGCTCTTCGCTCGTCTTTTTCAGTTTTCAGGAGATTTGTAGGTGGGTTGGTGACGAGTTTGGTGTGTGTTATTGTTTTTATTAGGTCCCAGGTAGCCTTAGGGTCATTCTTCCTTTGTTTAAACTCGGTTTTTTCGTAGTTAATTTTTAGTTTTCGTAACAAGGAGTTGCAGAAATTACGGTATCGTGAGTAAGTTATTTTTAAAATAGGATTTCCTGGGTCCGATTTTAGTTTTTTGTGCATTTTATCCCTATTACGGATACATCGAAGCAGACCGGGAGTGATCCATGGCTTTATATTTCTTTTTTTCTTTGGGACAATAATTAATCGAGTATAGTTATTAATAATTAGACTTAAAATGGACACCAGAATGTTAGCAGCATCGTTTGCGTTATTTGCCATGAGGACGGGGGGAAAATCAGTAGCATCTATTTCATTTTTGATGCTTGTAATGTCAACAATTTTGGTAACACACGTGGATTTAGGTTTAGGTTTGTCTAGATTGATGCCCAAAAATACAGGTAGATGGTCCGTTATTTGTGTTTCTATCACAATGGTGGTCCCTGGCTGATCTGTTCGTAATAAGACATGATCGAGGCAGTTTTCAAGTCTGGTAGGATAAAGGTGAGCAGGTAACAAACCGTGAGAGGCAGCGAAGGTGAGGTATGTATTTGAGTGCCTATCTTTATTTCCAGATTTTATGTCGATATTGATGTCTCCTACTAGGGCAACATGGTTCAGTTTAGAAAGGAGCGTTAATGTAGCGTCTAGGCTGTTAATAAAGTTGTCAATGTGTTTGTATGAGGGGGGGCGGTACACACCTAAGATAGCAGCATTGTTCTCGACTACGCAAAGTAGACAATTTGCATCAATAAGTTCAGGTTCAGAAACTGAGCACTGAAGTGAAGTTTTAGTGAACATGACAACACCGTCATTCTGATTTTTTGTATTGTTTGTAGAGTGGGCATTGTAACCATTTAAGGTAGGTATAATGGTAGTTTTCCGTAACCAGCATTCAGTCAAGACTATGATATCGCAGTTAAATTTTAATTGGTGCAAGAAAGCCACCAGGCCATCGAAGTTTTTGTTTATGCTGCGAATATTAAGTTGTAGTACTGTTATTTGTTTAGTTGTTTTGTTTATAAACCTTGAACAGTCATCTACCGAGATTTTATATGATTTACATACTTGATATGCATCCAAGTCTGTCACAAGTTGATCTATATGATTAGCCATTTATTATGAAATGAGTTATGCCATAATGCGATTGATCTCTGAGATTAACCCTAGTTTGTCCCCATGCCGAAAGTGGTAGTACGAGTATAGATGTTTTTGATTTATATTTAGTTTGAGTTTTGTTTGTGTTTATGGTGATTGGAAGATATAAAAGTGTATTTGCAGTGTTTCGAGTGAGCGTGCATCTTGTCTTATACTGGTTACAGTTAAAGACAGTAAAAAGTTTAATTAAAAGTAAAAAATAAAGTGGTTGATAAAAAGCAAAAGAATAAATAAATAAAAATAGTCATTGCGGTTTTTTGAGGTTTTCAAAACATTTCTCAGATTTTATAAGAATCTGCTTATCACCCTCAAATTTACGTAAAAATATCTTATTATTCTTACACCAGCAGAATTTGTAATTGTTTTGACTAGCAAATTCTCTTGCAAGGAAGTACAATTTTTTGAGGGATGGAGACAAGTATTCGCTTACATATATGGGACGGTTTTCACAGTTGAGTCCAAGTTGTGCAGAGTTAAGCTTTTCTCCTTTCTCTCTGTTATTATTATAGGACCGAACTAAGGAGGTGAGCTCCGTTTTTATCGGGATTGTAGAAAATTCCGCAATTATTGGTCTAACTGCACCTGGTTTGCCAGGAAGCCTGTAAACATCACCTTATTTCCTTCGGCCGTATATCCATTTGTACTTTAGAGGCAATCTGCAACACAATTTTTGAAAGTGATTCGGTGGTTTCCTTTTCCGTGACGTTTCGTATCTCGATACATGCAGAGCGGGACCTGAGTTCTAAATCTTGCAATTTGGTTTCTAAGTTTTCAAATGCTTGTTTGTAGTATGTTCGTTCTTTCTCAAGAGAATCAATACGCAACTGCACTTCCTCAAAACTTTGATTGATCCACTCAACAGCTTTCTCAATCTCCGAGTTGGTTTTCTGGATTTGAAGTGATTGAGTTTTCAATACTGCTATTTCAGAAACTATTGTTTTTAAGGTGGTCGAATGTTCATTTAATACTGCGGCCTGCTCACTCTTCCATGAAAGAAGCATTTCCTTCAGTTCTTCAATTTCAGTTGGTTTTGGAAAAGAGTCATCGTATCTTATGCGTTTATTTGCTCTAAGGGTTGTGTCGACGCATTCTAGGTTCTCTCTAGCTAGGACGGACGCCACATCTGGTTCCGAATGAGCCTCATATATGCCTGCAGACTGTGTGGGAGACCGTTGAAGTTTCGGCATTTTCTCGATGACTCGAACAAAAAGTGAGCAGCGGAAGAAATTTAAATGTTCTCCCTGAATTGGGGTAATTTTTCTAGGCTAGCAACTTTGATTAATGCCAAATGTCAAATTAGCTTAAAAGGCTAGGTATCAGGGCAAGAAAAAGTAGATGACTTTTGTTACGGCAGTGACAGTTGACACTGATAACAGACGGTGGTGAATGAAAACACGAAGAGTGAAGTACATCCAGTAACTATTGACAAGTGGGGGTACTTGAAGATATTTTTGCAACGTACTTACAAAAAGCACGATGAGTTTTTAGCATTTTCTCCCACAAAAACATTAATGCTTATCGCCACAAACAATGTCACTTAAGCACAGTATTGTTATTCGCACAACCAGAATACATTTGTCAAGAATGCACTTTGTTTACACTACTTTTTACATTAAAAACACGGAGACACTGTGAGGTACGTGTGACCAATGATGATGATCATAAGAAAAGCTAGACTTTTCTCGTCTTTCTTCTTTCTTTTCTTAGTTCTCAACATGGTGCTGTAACTTTTAAAAAAATACGGTGAGATACGGAAAATGGATGCCATATTGCCATGGCTTGGGACTTTTATTCAAAATCTGCTACTAAGCCTCCGCTCGACACTGTGTGCTCGAACACAAAAGAGTCCTGCTGAACTCCTGATGAATCAAAAATTGAGCACCCTACTGGATATGATACACCCAGACCATATACAAAGAAAAAAGAAAGAACAGCAAGTTTTTGACAATAATCAGAGGCGAAACAGAGAGTCTGAAGTTGGCTGTAGAATTAAATTCAGAATTTACAGCAACCGTCTGTAGTGGTTGCCTGGCAGAATAGTAGATAAAACTGGTCCATCCAGTTACAGGCTGTGCCTAGTTTGGGGCCCACGGTTACTTCTACTTATGCACTCTGTTAATTATCATTGTTTCTGTTTGTTTGATCCTAACTTATGTGTGTCAATAAATTGATTTATTATTTATTTAAAGTGCAAATGTATGATGGTCTCGTAATCAACAGACATATTGATCAACTTATCAAAGTTGCATCACAGGTAGAGAGCTCACAACACGAGAGGAGAGAGATAAGTAAGGATGCTCGGGACCAGATCAGTGAAGAACCTGAACAGATGATAGAAATTCCCAGTGAATTCTTGGGCTGATATTCTAGGAATACCTAGATAATTGCAGAAATAAAGTTATAGGTAATTAAACTGATTCTTTAAACATACTTAAAATTGTATAAGTTGTACGATGTTTTGTTCTAATTCATAGATTTAACTGTTCTTATTCTTCATGTTAATTTCTTATGTACTATTAGTTTTGTGTGTTTATATAGGGGAAAGGTATGTCATGTACAGTCGGCCAACCTATTTAGTTTACATCACGCATGTGTGCGTGCACAGTAACTGTCATTGTACAGTCTGTCTGTGAGTGAAGTCACAGACGCACACAAACACTAAATAAAACGAGCGAGCTCGGTTTCTATTAGTGTGCGTATGGCACATCAATTCACATTCAATAGCTATTTCATGAAAAAGTCACTTTTTGAGATTATATGAACTTGGAGAGCTGTATTGATGATTTGAATGATTATAATTCTGTAACTCCATACGTGTTACTGGCGCGATTCATATTTTCATCAACATACAACCTGTCACTGAGCTGCAAATTGCAATAAACGTAAGAAAATTTAAATTTCGCGGGCTACCCTTGCGCATCCACCTTAAGTTATCCTGGTTTCGAACCCAGCTATCGATGAATACTGATCTGCCATAGTGACCATGAGACCAATTCAACTCTTATAATGCATTTTGAAATTAAATCTTAGTTGTGAAGCTCTACTCCATATTTTAAAGAATTTAAACCATGTCGTATATACCATAAAGTTCATTATCGCACAATCACAAGCAACTGTTAAAATTTATCACGGAATTAGCTGGTAACCAGATAACCAGTGTTACTGATGCGCGATATTTTTTTATTAATCCACCCTCGCCTTGGTTATTTTTAGTTGTCGTGTTGCTTATTAATACTCATTAGTCTTTCAACCTTAACGACAACAAGATAATGATTAAAATCGCTTATCAACATGATTTTTCGAATGTTCGAAAGGGTATTCTAAAGCCATAAGGTTCAAATTCACACAGACTTTACAATGACAGTTACCGATGTATGCGTGATGTAAACTAATTAGCTCGCTCGTTTTATGTAGTGTTTGTGTGCATAACTATGACTTCACCCACACATACGAGGGCTGCAAGTATCGGGAATGGAATATTTCCACTGTTCCAGTCATATTAAAATCTTTTTTTATTGAAAACTCCTTGGTTTTAAAAATCGAATACCATTTATTTATTTAAAAAAAGATTCTCGGTCTTGTCACAAGGTTTTGTCAAACTTGTTTAGTCGTTGAGAAAATGGAATTGACTCGAGAAAATTCAAGAGCGATGATTTATTATGACTTTCGAAGTGGTTTAACACAAAAACAGTGTGTTGACCGGATGATTTCTGCATTTGGTGATGAAGCCCCATCCAAAACCACAATTTATCGCTGGTTTGCTGAATCTCAACGTGGACGTGTCAAGCTCAGTGATGATCCCCGTCAAGGTCGTCCAAAAACTGCAGTCACCCAAGAAAACGTTGATGCTGTGCGTAAGCTGATTGAGGAAGATCGACATGTGACATACCGCGAAATTCAGGCAACTTTAGACATTGGCATGAGTCAAATACAAATAATCTTGTAATAAAACAACTTTTTTACACCTAATTGTTCATCAATTAGGTGTAAAAAAGTTGTTTTCCCTATGGATACCGCATTCGCTCTGTGAAGAGCAAACAGCGCCTCGCGTTACTTGGTGCGACAGAACTCTCGAAAGATTCCACGCAGGATCCTCAAATGCTGTATACAACATCGTATCAGGTGACGAATCTTGGATATACGCATACGAACCCGAAACAAAAAACCAGTCACGAGTTTGGGTGTTCGAAAGTGAGTTAAAGCCAACAAAAATTGAACGTTCACGGAGTGTTGCAAAAAAAATGGTGGCCACGTTTGTCTCCAAAACCGGCCATGTTACGACTATTCCTCTTGAGGGACAAAGAACGGTTAATGCAGAATGGTATGCTAGCATTTGTTTGAACAAAAGAGTTTTTAGAGCAAGAAAACATAGAATTATTAGACCATCCGCCGTACAGCCCCGACCTAACCCCTAATGATTTCTATACTTTCCCTAAAATAAAGAATAAATTGCGTGGACAGATTTTCATCACCTGAAGAAGCTGTGGACGCCTACAAAATGGCCATTTTGGAGACCCCAACTTCCGAATGGAATGGTTGCTTCAATGATTGGTTCCATCATATGGAAAAATGTGTCAAATTTCGCGGAGAATACTTTGAAAAGCAATAAATACATTTTTAAACAGTAATATTGTGTCACTTTCTTCATTCCCGAAATTTTCAGTGCCGCCCTCGTATAAGATGTAAACCAAATAATTGGTTCGACTGTACATGATAGTAGTTAGGATAGATATGTGTATAGACTATTGAGGGTACTTGTTTCTCTTATTGACATATAAGTAGAACTAAGTTGGGGTAAGTTTAATCTACACATTGTGTCAGGCTACCTAGCTGAATAAACATGCAGTTACCTAATTTGCATGCTGCATGCTGTGACTATCGCATCATATGCTTCTATCTTATTGCTTGTATTAATAGTATAAACAGTGTAACAATTGTAGATAGGCCAATAAATAAATAAATTTCGTGTTTTAATGATATTTCTAGACATAATAGATATGCAAGCCGGTAGACTAATACTAGAAATTTTGCAGACACTTGACACTTTCTATATGCATAGGAACAGTAGATTGTGCCTAAGTTCAGTCACTTGCTATGCAAAATTAGTACATAATAGCAATAAATACAAATAAAAATGAATAAAGACAAAAAACTTTTTTGTGAAACATTCTGAAGAACTGATTTTTCACTTTTTGTGTTACTTAACATTGTTCAACATTGTTTCCTATAAAAATGGCAAGTTGTTCACCAACAAACAGAATATAATCATAATGTTCACGATGTCAACAATTCTCAAAGTTTGTGGTCTCCAATGTTGGTGAGGGTAGCTGACTATAATGTAAAGCAGTGTGTTTCAAGTCAATTATCATAATAATATTCTTATTTAGGTTACATTAAAATACTTTAAGGAGTCCATCAAAAGACTGTACATTAACCTTTTGATTTTTTGAATGCCATCAAGCAAGAACATGCCCTGTAAGCCAAATGACACAAATATGTGACAAAATGGTAGGTGAAATTGTGGCTTCGCGTGTAGGCCACGCGCGTGCGTTTATGCTTTAAAGGTTAATACTTATGTAACGTCCCATGCTAACTAAGCATACTGCTGAAAGTGGCTCACAGCTGCAAACAGTAGACGTAGATAGCACAGGGTGGATGCTAACCTGATGCGTGGTGAGCGAGTGCAGGTCGGCGATGAATATCATGAGGTCCTCGCCTTGCTCTTGCAGGCGCACGCAACGCCGCACTGCGCCGAAGTAGTTGCCGATGTGCAGCGCGCCCGTGGGCTGCAGCCCCGACACCACGCGACGCGGCCACTCCCCGTCACCACTACCAGCCCCCGGCTCGGCTTCATCACTTCCTGTCTAATGTCCAACATGATCTTATATCTTCACCACTTTTCTGTTTATTCTCAACTATCCAACGTACCTTTGTAGAATATTTACTAATACTGTTTGTATTCTTTTTCGTACACAGGGCACAAATATTTAATGTTTTTCTAATGAAATTTGATGATATAATGCCACGCATAATTGAATATTCAGGTTTAGTGAAACATTAAACTAGATCTGACATGCTACACCGATTTCATAAGCAGGCAATAAGGGTAATTTCAAAAAACCTAACCTAACCTATGCCATGAATGACAGCTAAAGTAGAAAAACGAAAAGGTTTTTATCATTTTTATGTCAGTGGACCTGAGTGTGCCCAATCTATATTACTATACTCTATGGTGCTGACCTAGAGACCCTAGAATATATATAAGGCTGCATTCCGAATTACGCTGTAATCGATTTGAGCGTCCATAAAGATAAACCCGTTCCGTATTACCGTGAGCGCGATATTGATGTCCCTTGAATCGTCATAGATGACGTCATGACATGCGCCATCTTGCGATTACACCGACCATGCCCCAAATAAATATCACCGTGAGCCGTGAGCGCTGTCAAAAATGACAGTTCTGTTCACAGGTTGTGTTGTTTTGTTATGGTGGAAGTGCAAAAGTTGCCCGCGAAATTTAAATTTTCTTTTGACATTGGCAGAATGGTCGGCATCGGCTTTGTTTGCCATAAGAAAAAATAGAATAGAACCCTCCAAGTTCATTTAACCCCATTGAGTGACTTTTTCATGAAATAGTTATTGAATGGGGTTAATTGAACTTGGAGGGTTGTATGTGCAGCAGAGTCAACCAACATATCGTCCATTTTCAAAAATAGATCTTGTAAAAGGTTTCGGTTTGGGGTTATGTTCACTGTGAACGCGTTCACGAGCGTTCCAAATTGATGACAGCTCTCAGCTGTCATAATCGTGATATCTAAAACGGAACGCAAAATATAGATGTGAGCGCTGTGAGTGATTATTTTGTAATTCGGAATGCGGCCTAAATCGTAGACGTTTTATCTAGCTACGGTATAAATACTAAATATTTTCTGTGGTGCTGACCAACAGAGCATCATCTAAAGAATGAATTTTCCAACTGGTCAACTGGTGTGGATGGCCCGCGCGCTGCTGGTGCCCGGTCCCCCGCACTCGCCCAGCTGCTTCCGTCGCTTCGTTCAGAAATCGAGCGCGCTTATGGGCGCGTTCAGTCAGAAATACAAAAGAGTGTCAATCCCGTGATGATCAAGAAGGTAGGTACCTAAATAAAACTAAATAATATCATTATGATATTAGATACTACTTACGTGTGGTTTAAAAAAAACGACGCTTTTGGAAATATCTGTTTGACGCACCATAAATCTTGGTCACCCTACATCTAACTTGCAATTTGCATTAGGTTTTGAAATCCAAACAATAGGTCTTTATTCATACTGTCTACATTTTCTTCGAAATCGTATCAGTGACAGTTCTACTAAGCTCCGAAAACTGTGTGAGTCTGCGTGGCCGCGCAGTTCTCCATGTGCGGACCGGCCACGGTTAAAACAGTAACTGTTACATCCTCAGACCAAGAAAAAAGGTTACATCGGTTGCCGTAAAAGAACATTCTAGATTACGTGCGAGTCTCGAATATTCTTGTAAGGACCTGTTTAGATTCAAGAAATTCTTTTGCATGCCTGTTTTTTTTACATACCTAAGTAAATAAATAAAATAATAAGAAATAAATAATGTTATTGATGGATAATTAATTAATATTTATGGTTAAGTAATAATAGTATTCAGCCTCCCGTTTTATTTTAGGTCTAGCAAGGCGGCTGATCTCATTGATTGGGAGAAGAAAATGCAATCAGATAGTGATACCGGCGTCAGCCTCATCAAATGAAATCTGCTTTTGATTTCAGCGAGATGATAACATGCATTAAAACTCTAGGAAATACTGTGGCTCTGTTTCGTCTACATCGCGTAGAAAATAACCAGGACCGACAGTAACGTGCCCTCCAAATCCGAAGCACGGAATCATCTTACTTTCTAAACAATCAGGTGATTTTAACCTGCAATGCCCTAACTAAACTTGGAACAGTCCCATAAAGATATTTTTGTGAGACAGTGTCCCCACCGGTAATCGAACCCAGAACCTCGGATCGCGAGCCAAACACTCTGATCACAATGGAGGCTGTTCATTTGTTGATGATCTAATAAAAATAGCTAATGGTTCATCATCATCATAATTGCAGTCCACTGATTGACATAGGCCTCTGCCAAGGTGCACCACAAAGTCTAGTGGTTAAATTGGTCTTTCTTAGTTAGTTAATAAGTATAGACTATTATATTTAGGAGACCCATGTTCAATAGTGGACTTCCTGTGGCTGATATGATGATGATAATATTTATACCGCATTATTGTTTATTTAATTTTACTTTTAGGTATCATGGGAAGAAGCAAGCTACGAATAGAGATCAAGAGATGATTTATGTATGGTCGCGGGATCTGTATGGAGAACAAGGGAAAGGACTATCCTGCAGGACATACCAACTACAGACGAGGAAGAGTGAAAAAAAGACAATGAAATTAAATATATCATCAATTTAATTAAATGTTAAATTTATATTAAAACAATGATCATCATATAAATAACCTATTTCTTCATTTTAATTACAAATAAAATTATATATTTCATATTAATAGAATTTATTTCATAGTAGGTATTTCTTTTGCCTTAGCAGTTAGGTATGTAATTCAGGGCAGCTTTGACTACGTATCACCAATTAAATTTTTACGAAAGTGTTCTTTTCTTCTGCGATGAAACCATATAATATATAAATGGAATTCTATGTCAGGCTTGCAGTCCTCTTGAGCAGCAACACAATAGTGGTATGGACTATGTTTAGGCAAATATTTCATTGCTTTTATCTCCATCAAGTGTGAGTCGCACACATCTTTCAATCACAGTGAAAATCCAAAATAAATAAGATTAATTAGAAAGTTATTATGATGGCAGCTAAAGGTACGTTTACCTTCTACAAAATTCCTAGTTTTAATAAAATAAACACTGATGAAATTTTTTCATAGCTAGACTTTGTTAGCACGTAGGTATAGATATAGTATGTACCTACTTATGTATGTATTGCTATTTTAAATTCTGTATTAAAGCTACGTGTTATCACTTGAGGTGGGTTAGTAAGGAGCTCATAGTAAGAGCCCTGGTTGCTCATGGAGAAATTGTTGTAATGCTGTTATTCGAACTTCCGTAGTAGGTACTTAGGTACACCAATGATGTTGTAATTTGTAATAGCTTATGTACCTACTTGCCAAACATGTTGCAATATCTCAAAGATCACCAATGAAATATTATTTCGTGTTGAAAACGCAGCACGTTGCTGATGTTATTAATAGGTATTTAATTATCTTTTGTTTTCTTCCATCTCATATCAGGACCATTTTCTCCCTAATTTAGCTGTAGGAGGGTGCCTTACAACCAGAACTCAACAAAAAACCCAACAAACTGCGTTTTTCAAGTTCCAAACAAACCAAACATAACTTAAAATACACGAATAATTCACTGATTAATAGTTAGTTTATGATTGAACGTCAACCATACGTCAAATCACAGAGCATCTTATATATTGCGTCAAATGAAACAAAATCAATCCACACTCAATCAAAATCAATAAAATCTGTTTAAGGTGGATGCGCAAGGGCAGCCCGCGAAATTTAAATTTTCTTAGGTTTATTGCAATTTGCAGGTCAGTGTCAGGTTCTATGTTGATGAAAATATGAATCGCGCTAGTAACACGCATGGAGTTATAGAATTATATTCATTCAAATTATCAATACATCCCTTCAAGTTCATATAACCCTATTCAAAAGCTCTTTGGGATTATATGAACTTGGAGGATTGTATTGATGATTTGAATGATTATAATTCTGTAACTCCATACGTGTTACTGGCGCGATTTATATTTTCATCGACATGCAACCTGACACTGACCTGCAAATTGCAATAAACGTAAGAAAATTTAAATTTCGCGGGCTACCCTTGCGCATCCACCTTAACAGCCGTCCCTAATGTCACATGGCTTTTTACGTTTTTAATGTGACGTCACTGTTTGTTTTGATTCCATTAAAAAAATATATATAGGTATATATATTGTACCACAGAGCGTCATAATTATACTGAACTATTTTTACATAGCCGGACAATCTTGGTCCAGGCCGAGAATGCGTGACATTATAATGTACGTCATTGGAATTCAAAACACGTACTTACATTCGTTCCAATCAATCCCAATGTCGTGCGTTCTCGTACCGTGCATTATTTGATGTTGAGCATTGCTGGTTCCCAAGTCATTGCAGTACAAGAAAATTATATTAGTTTATATAATTTCCTTGTTGCAGTACCACCATTGACATTTGACAAGCCAGAGTTGACGTTACTGATGTGGCGCATCCCGTCATAGATAAAACACTAGTGATTAGGCTGCATTCCGAATTACGCTGTAATCGCTTTGAGCGTCCATAAACCCGTTCCGTATTACTGTGAGCGCGATATTGATATCCCTTGAATCGTCATAGATGACGTCATGACATGCGCCATCTTGGGATTACACCGACCATGCCCCAAATAAATATCACCGTGAGCGCTGTCAAAAATGACAGTTGTGTTCACAGGTTTTGTTGTTTTGTTATGGTGGATGCGCAAGGGTAGCCCGCGAAATTTAAATTTTCTTACGATTTGCAGATCAGTGTCAAGTTGTATGTTGATGAAAATAACAAACGCGCCAGTAACACGTATAAAGTTACAGAATTATAATCATTCAAATCATCAATACAACCCTCCAAGTTCATTTAACCCCTTTGAGTGACTTTTTCATGAAATAGTTATTGAATGGGGTTAATTGAACTTGGAGGGTTGTATGTGCAGCAGAGTCAACCAACATATCGTACATTTTCAAAAATAGGTCTTGTGAAAGGTTTCGGTTTGGGGTTATGTTCACTGTGAACGCGTTCACGAGCGTTCCAAATTGATGACAGATCTCAGCTGTCATAATCGAGATATCTAAAACGGAACGCAAAATATAGATGTGAGCGCTGTGAGTGATTATTTTGTAATTCGGAATGCGGCCTATGTGGATTACTTAGGCCGCATTCCGAATTACGCTGTAATCGCTTTGAGCGTCCATAAAGCCGTTCCGAAATACCGTGAGCGCGATATTGATGTCCCTTGAATCGTCATCGATGACGTCATGACATGCGCCATCTTGCGATTACACCGACCATGCCCCAAATAAATATCACCGTGAGCGCTGTCAAAAATGACAGTTCTGTTCACAGGTTATGTTGTTTTGCTAAGAAGGAAGCGCAAGAGTTGCCCGCGAAATTTAAATTTTCTTACGATTTGCAGATCAGTGTAAAGTTGTATGTTGCTGAAAATAACAATCGCACCAGTAACACGTATGAAGTTACAGAATTATAATCATTCAAATCATCAATACAACCCTCCAAGTTCATTTAACCCCATTGAGTGACTTTTTCATGAAATAGTTATTGAATGGGGTTAATTGAACTTGGAGGGTTGTATGTGCAGCATGGTCAACCAACATATCGTCCATTTTCAAAAATAGGTCTTGTCAAAGGTTTTGGTTTGGGGTTATGTTCACTGTGAACGCGTTCACGAGCGTTCCAAATTGATGACAGCTCTCAGCTGTCATAATCGTGATATCTAAAACGGAACGCAAAATATAGATGTGAGCGCTGTGAGTGATTATTTTGTAATTCGGAATGCAGCCATAATTATCTCAACAGTAAGCACAAAAAAAAAATGAAAAATGGTCAGAATGATTTACTATAATAAGATCAACCACGCTTACACCATCGTTTTTCAAACCAACCCATCCGAGTGCGCTCGGATGATCGGTTGCCACAATACGAGTTGCGTCCGAGTAGGTATCCGAGTTTACTCGACCCAAGCCAACAAGCATACTCTGATCGTGTCAACGCAGCATAAACAAAACAATGGTAATACTTGGGTAATAATTACTTGTTACAATCGCAAGGTTACCATAGAAACGAATTGTAAATAACACAATGGTGACATCGTGTATAAAAGTGTATCAAGATCTTTAGCGTAATCTTTATGATGTTTGTAGAGCCTTTGCAACTATACATGTGATATCAAAATAATGTTTACTTTGAAAAAAAAAGCGTGATTTTGTACGAACACTATAGTGATTTCAGTCTTTTGAGGAATGACAAGAAGTGTTGACTCTAATGTATTTTTATTGACTTAGCTACCTTAAACTATCGTCTTTGCAGATGTTGATGCCATCGACTTGCCGTCAAATGTATTAACCAAGGATATTGTACCTATACTTATATACTCGATTTGCTTCCTGATATAAACAAAAAAACCCAACACTTTATGGATAAGTGCTTAGAGCAAACAAGGATAGACATTGAATATCTCCCAATTACATTTATTATCCTACTGTGTTACAATGTGTGGTCGAGTCATATAGAGGTCGGCAAGAGAGCGCCATGAACCGGTATGTGGTGCTGCAGCAGCTGGGCGACGGCACGTACGGGTCCGTGGTTCTGGCGCAACGCCGCGACTCGGGCGAGAAGGTGGCTATCAAGCGCATGAAGCGCAAGTACTACTCGTGGGACGAGGCCATGAACCTGCGAGAGGTCAAGTCGCTCAAGAAGCTGAACCACGCCAACATCGTCAAGCTACGTGAAGTCATACGGGAAAATGATACATTGTACTTCGTGTTCGAGTACATGCGGGGCAATTTGTACCAGCTGATACGCGACGCTGAGCGCGCCTTTCCCGAGCCAGTGTTGAGGAACATTGTGTACCAAGTATTACAGGGGTTGGCACATATGCATCGTCATGGTTTCTTCCACCGGGATCTGAAACCAGAAAACTTGCTGTGTGCCGGACCTGAACTCGTAAAGATCGCCGACCTCGGGCTGGCGCGCGAGGTGCGCTCGCGCCCGCCTTACACCGACTACGTGTCCACGCGGTGGTACCGTGCGCCGGAGGTGTTGCTGCATGACACGCGCTACGGCGCGCCCATCGACCTGTGGGCGCTCGGTTGCATCATGGCAGAATTGTATACCTGCCGGCCTCTGTTCCCGGGGAACTCGGAAATCGACCAGTTGCACAAGATATGCGCTGTGTTGGGCACTCCTGACCGAGACGACTGGCCGGAGGGGTACGCACTCGCCGACGCGCTGCGGTTCCGATTTTCGTCAAGCGCGGGCGTGCCTCTGGCCCGTGTCGTGCCCTCTGCGTCGCCGCCCGCCTTGGCCCTGCTCGCCGCGTTCATGCGATACCCCCCACGAGATCGTCCCACTGCCCCTCAGGCGCTTCGGTAATTTTTTACTAATTTATTATGCCCACTGTGACAGTGCGACCACTTACCATCTGTTGGGCCTCCTACTTGGTAGTAGTGGCAAATATGCAGGCTACCGAAATGGCATAATTAACCATCGAATACAAAATAAAAAATAAAATTGTCAGGTATCAAGGCTCATAGGGTGTTAGTATTACATCTAACTTAAAAACTATATTAGTAACATGCAGGAACACAAAAAGAAAATCACAATCACGGGAAGGTTTAACAAGCTTTGTTGCCAACATGTAGCTTGGTATACCTTCCCATTGTAGGCCCATCCAGCCTCTCTGCAAACACCTTCAGAATGCTTTTGTTGCTTCCCCTCACTCGGGATACTACTGAGGCAACTCTCTTCCACATTATTGCAAAGTAATCGTCAGTGTGCGCATTAGTGAACATACCTCACGCACTACAGTAAGGTGGAAGCCTAAACAGCGCCCTCAGGGCATTGTTGTATTGAATGCGCAGGGCATTGTCTGCTTTTAGGGTATGGTTATCCCAAAGGCTGCTGGTGTCTAACGTTTGGCGGTACGTCAATCTAATGCTGAAAATATACATTTTATAAGATTTTTTTTTACATAGATTTCCATACTTTGCTGTGGGTGCTGCGCTAGTTCTGCCACCGCCTGCATCACGTGCGAGGAGGTTTGTTTTTTCTTCAATTATTTTTACCGGTCTAAATCGACAGTCCTTGTATGTTGTTTCATATGGCTACATAATATTATTGTTACTTGCAGAAGTGCAGCACGAGGAGAAACGGAAAATGTACCAGAGCATCCACGATCGCCTGTCTCTACGCTTCCGCCCCACGCTGCCGTCCAGCCGCCGCCACTGCGTGACAGATTCGCCGATATACTCGGGTATGTCTAGGTTATGGCATCGGAAAACGGCCATTTTTTGGAACCGTTTTTTTTCGGTTTCGGGATTTTTTAGTTAATTTATAATATACTTTAGCTCTATTTATTAATTAACTGTTACAAAGGTTATAATATTGACCAGACGCTCGATGGAAATGATGGAAATCCTCAGGGAGGAACGCCGCATTCGCAAAACGCTTCTCGCGTTTTTGTAAAATGCGGCGTACGGGCAAGAAGTCCAAATTTTCGGAGGAGACTCTGGAGCTTATAACGAAACGACGTGAAAACCCACCTATCACTTCGTCAGAACTACAGGCAATTAGGCAATCCACATAACAATTAGAAAATTGGAACGACGCGACCCAGTACACGCTCAGTAGAAAAAGCGATTGAGCAAAACCGGGGGTCGAAAGTGTTCGTATAGTCACTTGGTTTGTATGGCCCATCAAATGTTGGCAAGTCTATTATATAGAATCTGTCATAAGTCGGGTTACTAAGAAGCATGTTTTTTGTCGAGGTGTGGGTAAGTTTTTATGCAAGGGCGAAACCCTTGCATAAAAACTTACCCACACCTTTTTTTTACAGATTTTGTGAAGGTTTTCCGTTTTATTTACAGATTTTGTGTGCCTAGTATGTTAAAGCGTTTGTTAGAGGGTCGTAAGCATGCCTTTTTTTTTGAGGTTTATATGGTCGTGTCTTTTCATGGTCCAATTATATTTGTTTCTAATGAGTTAGATAATAGTATGGATGATGCATTAAAAATTGTTTGTTGTTTGTCAGTGGCTTGGAAGCGTACTGGGAGGCGGTACGGACGTGTGTTCACGTCACGCCAGCGTGGTCGCAAGAGAGTATTTAGATATCGTCGGAAGATGAGGCGTCCCCGTCGCGTTCGTCGTTATTCAAAAAAAATTCAAAAATTCAAAATTGTTTATTTTCTTCAACAAGATTACAAAAAATATAGTTTGTGATTGGAGTCTTCTTTTAAGCAAACAATGCCTGTATTAGAAGACTCCGCTCTTCCATAACAAAGGAAAGAAAAATATTAATAACATATTTACCATAGCTAATTGTACAAGATTGGCATAAGTATAGTTAGTGTGTGTGAGTGAGTGTGCGTGAGTGTGTGTGCGTGAGTGTGTGTGTATGTGTGTATTTGTGTGCCTGTGTGAGAGTATGGGTTATGTCGTGGGTTTCAAGAGCTCTTCCGTTTCTTTATAAGTGGTTTGATCCATTTCAGTATATTTTTTTTGCATTCATAATATTGGTTTTTATATATACATATTTCTTTATTAATTCTATTATACAACCGGGCAGACCGTGTATTAAATTGCATGGAGGCAATCAAAGTTTTTGTGTGGGGGACTTCTGCGACAGCATGCTTTCTTCGCTTTGCTAGTTTAGATGCATCATAAGGTAGGGTCTTGTGTTTCTTTAATATAGTTTGAACTATGTATAGTTTTCTTACTGAGAGTAAATCGCTTAAATTATAAAGACTATCTGTGGGGTATCTAATTTTCTTAAAATACATAGTTTTTATCAGGGCACGTTGTGCACGCTCTACTTCTAGGAATTTCGTTTTTGCTGACCCTCCCCAGTTAGGAATACAATACATTAAGACAGACTGAGCCAAAGCGACGTATATCTCATTAAGGAGATTTCTAGAAGTGTTATTACGACTCAATATATTTTTTGGCACAATATGTCTCAGTGTACTAAATAACCAACATAATTTTCTAACCCTGTCAGCAACTTGCTCGATATGGGGATACCAAGATAATCTCTGGTCTATTACTACCCCTAAGTATTTGGTTTGTTTTACTTTATTTATTTTTGGGCAATTACAATTTATACTATTGACGTCCTCACAATTGTGTATTTTAATTTTAAAATCATCCTTCGGTTCAGTTCGTGCACTAATACTGAAACACATGAAATTAGTTTTACATGTATTTAAGGGAAGTAAATTATTTTTTAACCATTTAGCTATCCTAGCCATACCTATTTCAGCTGTGTACTCAACATTTTTCCAAGAAGTACCAGAAAAGACGATAGCCGTATCATCGGCATAGGCGAAGATTTTGGCGTTTTTTATGTTTAAATTGCAGAGATCATTAATGTACATTAAAAATAATGTTGGGCCCAATACGCTTCCTTGCGGTACGCCGTAAGTCACATCCGCGCAGTCACTGGTATACTTTCCAATCCTAACGCTCTGACTCCTGTTACACAGATAGTTTTTTATAAAAGAAAGCGGAGTTCCTCTTATACCGTACTTTTCTAATTTATTCACCAGGGTTGGAACAGAGACGGTGTCAAACGCTTTTTTTAGGTCTAAGAAGACAGTAACACATTTGTTGCCACTATCCATAGTATCAGCTACTAGCGTTGTTAGGGCGGTTACTGCATCCTCGGTTGATACACTTTGTCTGAACCCAAATTGTGTCGGCGACAGTAAGTCGTATTTACTGAGATAGTTAGTGAGCCTATTATTTATTAGCTTTTCAACAATTTTAGAGATTACTGGTAAGACTGATATTGGTCTATAGTTGTTGACATCGTCTCTGCTCCCTCCCTTGTGTACCGGTGTAATAATAGATCTTTTTAGTTCTTCCGGAAAGACGCCTTGATTAAAGCACAGGTTAGTCAGATGAGTTATGATCGGAACAGCTACCATTTTTATAAACTTAAGAAATTTTGCAGTTACTTTATCCCAGCCGGGGGCACTATCTGTTTTTAATCTCATTAGAATTCTGTCTACTTCATCACAATCAGTGTCGTGAAGCACAAACGAATGAGATACGGAAGATTGATCCCTCATTAGGTGTTGGGGGTCAGAGTCTAAGTCGGGTTGAATTTGCTGGGCCAGTTGCTTACCAATGTTAACGAAAATATTATTGACATGGTTAACTGCCTCGGTAGGGGAAGGCATTAAGTTTAATAATTCGGTATTTTGGGACTTAGTTTTATAAGAATAGGTAACATTTTTTATATTTTTCCAAAGTAATTTATTGTTTGTTACAGAGTTGGCTAATAATTCCTTTTGATATTTCCTTTTCAATTTTTTTATGAGGTTATTGCAATAATTTCTGTACCTAATAAATGTAATTTTTAGAATTTCATCGCTAGGGTCCCTTTTAAGCGATTTTTGCATTTTATTACGATTGTTAATACATTTTAATATACCTTGAGTTATCCACGGCTTAATTATTCGTTTTTTGTTAGGAATTATTACAGTGGTAGTATTATTATTTATAGAGTTAGTTAGTTTCTGTATGAAAATATTAATAAGTTCAGTCGGATCATTGCAAAATAGTAGTTCCGCTATTTTATTTTCCTGTAAAGCGCCTCTTCAAAATTCAGACTAGTCTTGGTTTTTGGGGCAACTTGTTTAATTTTTATTTTAGAAAGAGACAAAAATGTTGTATAGTGAACACCAACAAAAGCTGATTTCTTGTTGTTATTAATCTTGAGCATAAAATGATCCAAGCAGTTTGTTCCTCGCGTAGGAAGTATATGGCCAGGTAGAATGCCATAAGTTGATAGCATAGTAAGATAATTGACTCTATTTTTACGCTCATAGGATTGTTCTGTATCTTTGGGTTTAATATTAATATTTATGTCACCCGCTATAATAATACTCTTCTGTGTACTTAGAGCATTGAGTTCTGTACTGAGTGATTCTATGAAACTGTCACTATTTGTATGCGATGGGGAACGGTAAATACACAGAATAATATTATTAAGAATGTCTAATTGTAGGCAGGATGCCTGGACTAAATTTATTTCCTTAACTTTGGCCATAAGAGAGTTTTTTATGTAGACAACTACCCCGTCATTTTGATTTAAGTGCCGTGTTGTTTTATGGGAAGTGTAGTTTATGAGTTGCGGGATAGATTTGTCATCACTTAATCTACACTCAGTGAATATTATGATGTCAGTTTCAAATGAAAAAGTGGATATATTTGCTATGAAATTGTCAAAATTACAATAAATTCTTCTTATATTTTGGGAAAATATTGTCAAATCGTTAGCGTTTATCTTTATGTGGTTGGTAAGATTAGACGGGTCACATTCAACACATCGTGCAATTTTGATGTTGTCTATATCAGAGAGTGTTTTTAAACTATCACTCATAATAATATATTATTAGGTTGAATTAATGTCATTTCTAGATAAGGGGAAAATTTTTTTTGTATTAAATTGAGATAAATCTTAGTAGCATAAAGAAATATGAAGCTTATAGAATAATAATGTCCAAAAAATAAGCCCCATACGGTGCTGTTGCCAGTACTGGATATATATTCTAGGTTAGTTATATTGTATTTCATGTCTCATTTGTGATTGGAGAGTGTGTGGAAGTGCTTTGGAGTATAAATTTGTATATATGTTCGTGTATGTAATTGTGTGAGTAGGTTTACAATACAGTAGCATGCAAAATAATTTAAAGTTTTAGGACAAATATGAAATAAGTTAAATGTTCTAAAATAATCAGTAAATACTAATACTAAATAATATATTCGCGGTTGACGTATCACTAGTCATTTTCCTTGAATAAGTTGATGTATCTGGGCCTCAGATTTAATAATTATAGTCGGTGACTGTTCATCTCTTTTAAGATAAACTTTGCCATATGCAGTCCAGCAGAACTAGTATGCACCAGATTTGGATAGATCACGAGCAAGAAAATGTAGACGGGACGCTTTTGGGGTCAAATGCTCAGCTATAAAGATGGGAGTATCCTCTTCGTTTTATGCTTTATATTAAAAGCCTTCCCCATTTTAAGTATTTCTGTTTTCAAAAGAGTAGAACTGCTCTCCACAACTATTGGCATATTCTGGCTCTCATTATTCTTGCCTCGTACTCGATAGATATCCTTGACATCGTACTTTCCGATTTTACAGTCTATGCTATTAGAGAGACACATAACCATTTCAATGAGATCTTCTTTGGATTCGTTGGCTTTTTTTGGTACATTTTTTATTACAAAATTTGTTTTACGACAGCCCATCTGCATGTCCTCGATTTTATCCTCTAGAATGGTGATATATTGCTTATTTTCTTTCTCTTTGTTCTCTAACAGATTTACTTTCTTTTTAAGCTCTTCAAATTGCCCAGTCAGGAATGAGATGGTGCTATCAATATTATTGTTAGACTGTTGAATTTCGTTTAAGGTAATTTTAATCTCGCGTAATTCTTTTTCTCGTTTTTCGGTAAAAAGTGAGATCATTTTCCTCATCTCTTCCTTAAATTCATCTAATTGCAGGCCTACCGATACTTCTTCCCAGTTGCGCTTAGTCCGTCGATACACAAAGTTAGGCGGTGTTTTATCGGTTCCCAGTACATTGATATCTGTTTCCGAAGTGGATTTATTCATTGGTGAGCCCATCACTACCAGGTTACCAGAAGTGTACCGAAGTAAGCCGGGCGAGGGCGTACTTGCTGTATAGTGCTTGTTATATAGTGTATCAGGGTCCTCCAGTAGTTAGTATGATTCAACCTGCAGGGCTATTGCGTATCTCTGTTGACAGTACATAGTGATCATCACTTGGCGAGTTTTGAAATACAATAGCTATGTCCTCACTGTACCATTTTTTGTTCATCAAGGGCCTGCGTCATAGCGCAGTCAACAGTGCACATGAGGTATTGCCCCTAACGCATGCGCTATGAATGTTGAAAGCGTAGCGCGCGCTGTCATGCACGTCTTTCCGCGTTGGGTGGATTTCTGTGCCACAAATCGTTCAACAACAAGGTGGCGGACGAAGAAAACGAAATTACTTTGAAATTTACTGAAGATTACAGAAGCTTTCCGCTATTTTGGGATCCAAATAATAAATATTACACAAATAAAATAAAGTGGAGCGATGATTTGCTAGTTTTGCCAAATTATTTACTTCGATTATTATTAGCCTCGTATCCAAAACTTTCGCTTGGTTCTTTTTTTTGTCTGGAATTTCTTATGACCAAGTAAGCCGCACATAGTCCAACAAGTAAAACGCTCTCGTTGCAAATTTTTCCACAAGCTGACAGAAGCTACGACTGAACTAAATGACTATAATGGTGTAGCGTTCGTTAACGCATTCAATTATTGAAAGCTTCAAACGAAAGTTGAATATAAAGATGAAGACGAAAGTTGAAGTTGAAAGGGCGCAGTGTGGACATAGCTAACGACAGTTCTGCACGGGTAACGTCAGTTGAAACCAACAAGAACGGTCGTGTTTTGAAATATGTTTAGGTTGGGTCTTCTATTCAGCAATTGACTTGGGAGTTTGGTTCTTCTAAGTATGATATTACGTATCAGGAGATGCCTTTTTTCACTTTATTTGCAACTAGCGGCCCGTCCCGGCTTTGCACGGTGCCTATGTTACGCAGGGTGAATGTAGCTTTCTAATGGTGAAAGAATTTTTGAAATCGGCGCAGTAGTTTTTGAGTTTATTAATTACAAACATACACACAAAAAGTACAAATCTTTCCTCTTTATAGTATTAGTGTAGATGGGTAATCAGAGCTTAGGTCAGTATCTATAACATCAGTACACAGTCACAGTTTGGGAGGAGTCACCTGACGAAGATTACCAAATCTAGTCTGGATATCGTCGTTTCGAATCCGAAGATTCTTTCAAAGCCGAAACTTCGGCCAGTTATTCGCATTGCATGAATCCCGAAAGAGGATTCCAGAGTCACCTTAACCCGCCATTTCACAGAAGACCTGCCAGAAGTCAGCCAAGATGAAATCGAGGCGGCTCTCAAGACTGGAAAAGCCCCGGTGACGATGGGATAACGACCGAGCTTCAGAAAGCGAAGCGAAGAAATCCTCTATTAAGAGAGCTTCGGGAGTTTTTCAACTCGGTCCAGTTCTCTGGGAGAACTCCAGAAGCGTGGAGGAGGAACGTGGTCGTTCTTTTCTTTAGAAAGGGGGACAAGACCCTATTAAAGAATTACAGACCCGTTTTGCTCCTTAGCCACGTATTTAAGCTGTTTGCTAGAGTCGTTACGAATCGTCTAGCGTAAAGACTCGTCGACTTCCAGCCACCGAAGCAAGCTGGGTTTACAGAGAAGAGGATACAGCACCATAGACCGCATCCACACAGTGCGGCAGATTATACAGAAGTCTGAAGAGTATAATCGGTCTGTGTGTCTTGCATTTGTAGACTATGAGAAGGCTTTTTACTCTATCGAGACCTGGTCAGTTCTGGAATCTCAACAGCGATGCCAAGTAGACTGGTTAAGTGCTGATAAGTCATTATGAAAATATCACAATTACCGTCCGAACTCAGAACCAGCAAATAGAGCATTTCCCATTGCGCCGGTGGTGAGGCAAGGGGACGTAATTTCCCCATTGTTCACCAACGAACTGGAGGATATTGTGTTTAAGGCGCTGAACTGGGAAGGGCATGGCATTAACATTTAGCCAGTACATCTCATAAAAAAGTAATTTTGTTTACAAATTACGACTAGGGTGACAATGTTCTAGATCTATAAACGGGGATCATGAAAATATTGTAAAGAATGCAATAATATCTCCTTTCTACGTACAAAATAATTTGGCGGCAACTTACTGCCGATTCAACCTTTTTTTTTATTCGACACAAAATTTTCGACTCAATTCCAAGAAGTTTAAATGAACAAAGTTCTTGGTCAAATTAAATACTATTAATTTATCATTAACGCTAGAAACGGAATAATTACCATGTTTACTGTTCATTTTGAGTTCCTGATTCCTGGTTCCTGACAGTTTTAAAACTTTTATTATTAATTTATTTTTAAAAATCATAGTAATTCTTATTAATATTTGGAAATCATAACATAACATTACGCCTGTAATCCCGGAAGGGTTAGTCACAGGTATACGTAACATTACACTCACATTTCACCAGTTATGGAAATCATGGCAATATAAATCAGTTTTTAAGCATAATAAAATAGCTAAGTTCATAGTCGTACGTAGTAATCAAAATAGTGCTGTAATAGCCACTTTTTGGAGATCACGCTTGTCGTCGGCAGTAATTTGATGTAAAATTTTATTAATATTGTTTCCATGCAGGTTTCCTTACAATGTGAATCTTCAGCAACGGTGGCTTCAAGTAGTCTCTTTAAAGAAGAAGTATTCAACTTATTGCCCAGTTTGCAGCCGTTATCCATCATCAGCATCTTCGTACTTAGATTTAATTATAAGATTACAGACTCTTAAAAAAATGTCAACAATAATTACATAAAACTATACGTTTCATAATGAGTAGTGTGATTAAAAAAAATATATTAAATACTAATAAGTTGTTTGAATATGCTACATGCTCATGCTTCATCTATGTACATATTGCAGCCCTGTTTGCTTTAAAATCTCTCGACAAATGATGGATGTAACCTAACATGTAGACCACCGTGAAAGAAAATAAGTGCCACGTATTCTTCACATCGTAAACCTATCCCATTACAGAGATTTTTTTGAACTTTGGCACCCTTGGAAAACTAAAGGTAACCGCCGCTAGATTGTCAGCAGCAGTCATATGAGGGTTTTTAAATATTAATATACCTAAAAATAAAGTTGGTATTTTTTTCCAAATGGCTCTGCCTTTGATGAGCAGTATGTGTACCTTCGCCAGTCTTTTAATACCCCGTAATTTTGAATAAACGGTTACCAAGCTAGTAATAATATAAACTGCTAGTAACTTAAAACAGAATAACTGTCCCGAATAAAAGTACAAATATTGGGCACCCTATTAGAAAGGGATGACATTCACTCTTTTTTTTTTTACCGATGGGATGTCATCAAATAACCCCTCCCGCTCTGGGCTGAGCAGGAGGGAGTGTCAGACTTCTACTGACTAAAACCCATCCATGTTCCTTCCTTTGCCCTTTGTGTTCCAGGGCCGCGGTATCTCTTTCGAACAGTCCCGCAACCCTGGCAGGCGTCGGCCCTTACGGACCCCTTCCTGTTTGCTGACTCTCTTTGAGGCGCGCGTGGAACACGAACGCGCCGTCGACACGGCCTGTCGTCATAAGACGGACGGACGGCGAGCTAGCCCATAGCCCACCGTCCACAGGCCCGCGTCTACGGTGGCCGGGGGCCACCACGTGGCCCCCGACGCCCGGTGCGTCTCCCGCGGCGGCTGGGACGTGAGGTTCTCTCCCTCTCACGTCCCGTCACCTCCTTCGCTAGCATGACTGCTTCGCAGAAGGAGGTGACGGCGTCCCATTCCGTCTCGCTCCGGACCATGGATTGAACCAGGGCCGGACGCGAGAGGTCGCCGCCGCTGATCGCCGCTACGAGGACACGGCGTTGCTCCGCCCAAGCGGAGCAGACCTGCACAGTGTGCTCCACCGTGTCCTCCGGTCGATCCTCGCAGTGGTGACACCCGGGCGTTTCCTCCCGCCCGATTAGGTGCAGGAACCTCCCGAAACAACCATGTCCGGTGAGGACCTGCGTCAGGCGGAAGGTGAGGGCGCCGTGGCGCCTCTCCAGCCACTCCTCAAAGAGGGGACTTACCGCCATTATAGTGGCGTGCCCTGCACGGGGTTGCGACAGTCGCTCTCTCCATGTCGCCATGAGATCACGCCGGAAGTCTGTCCGCTGAGCGACAATTTGCCGCGGCAGCGGAGTTTCCCCCCGGCGTAGTGCCTCCACGCGCCACTCGTGCAGGCGCGCGAGGACTATCGCCTCCAGATCCCATGGCGGCAATCCGGCAAGGAGGCTCGCCGCCTCGCCGGAGATCGTGCGGTACCCCCGGATTAGCCTTACGGCTACCACCCTTTGGGGCGCGTTCAGATAATGGGCGGCTCGCCGCCTCAAAGAACGCGCCCACACCGGGGCCCCGTAAAGGGCTATGGACCGCACGACCCCCGCGTAGAGCCTCCGGCAGGAGGCGTTTGGACCCCCCAGGTTGGGCAAGAGCCGCTTGAAGGCAGCCCCGGCCCGTTCCAGTTTGGGGGCCAAACGTCGGAAATGCTCCACGAAGTTCCACCGGCTGTCGAGGACGAGACCTAGGTACTTCAACGTCGGCTCGACGCCGATGGGAACCCCTCCCACCGTGAGCATGGATCCCGACGGTGGCGCATTCCGAGGCCCATGAAAGCACATGGCCTCGGACTTGTGCAATGCCACCTCGAGACCCAATTGGCGGATCCTCTCCGCGACTATAGCAACCCCGCGAGTCATCAGCTCGGCCGCCGCCTCGTGCGACCTCCCTTTCGCCAGCACCAGCGTGTCGTCAGCGTAGCAAACTACGCTGACGCCGTCAGGGAGGTCGGCGCGCAGCACCCAGTCGTAACCGATGTTCCACAAGGGCGGCCCCAGAACCGATCCCTGTGGAACACCGCACGACATCTCTCGCCGGTTCCACTCTCCGCTGCAACCAGGGTAGATGACGTACCTGTCCGTCAGGTAGTCCCTGACCACACGACGAAGGTAGGTCGGCACCCGGTGATACCGGAGTGCCTCCCTAATGCAGCTCCAGGGCATGGAGTTGAAGGCGTTGACGACGTCGAGAGACACCGCCAAGACCACCCCACCCCGGGACACCGCATCCCCCGTCGTGAGGGCTCTCACACGCATGATGGTGTCCACCGTCGAGCGCCCCCTGCGGAAACCAAACTGGTGTTCCGCAAGATCCGGCCCAATCCCCGCCAGGTGCCCGGCGAGGCGGTTGGCAATAACTCTTTCGAAGAGTTTGCCCACCTCGTCGAGCAACACAATGGGCCGATATGCGGACGGAGAGTCCGCAGGGCGCCCCGGCTTCCGGATGAGGACCAGCTTCCCCGTCTTCCAACGAAGCGGGAACTGGCCTCTCTCCAAGCATGCGCTTAGGAGCCCCTCCAGTCGGGGCCCGAGAGCCTGCAAGGCCAGGACCCAGGCTTTGCCAGGTAAGCCGTCGGGTCCTGGGGCGGCAGTTTTGGCCTTAAGCCTGCCTACCGCCACTCTCAGGTCTACCCCAGTCACTTCTGGAATGTCGTCATCGTCCTCAGTGTGGTCCGCTTCCGGCACCGCAAGTGGCGGAGCCATGGGCGGGGGAGGATGTTCCCCTCGCGAAGGGAACAGAGCGCTCACCACGTCCTCCACGAGCTCAGGCCGGAGACTCTGCGTCAGCGGAGGGGCCCTGGTGCGGAGTTTATCCCGCACCATCTTATAAGGGCGCCCCCACGGATCTCTGTCGAGAGTCTCCAGCATCTCCTCGCGGGCCACATCCTTGGCCCGCAGGACAGCCTCTTGGAGGGCGGTCCTCGCAGCTCTGTATCCCTCATACAGCTCCGCCTCAATGGCTGCCGCATTCGGAGGGCGAATGCGGAGCCTGCGATGCCTGGCGTACAGGTGTCGTGCGGCGATGCACGCCTCGCGCAGAGACGTCAGCTCCCGCGACCACCAGTACACCTGACGCCGGGCGCTTTCTGACCGAACCCGGGGCATTGCCACGTCACATATATCGGACATGGCCTCCTGGAACCAACCCGCCTCGTTGTTCACGTCGGCAGGCCTGACCGGTGATGTCACCCAGGCCTGCACGATCGAGGCTTCCAGGAGGAGCTCCCGGTCCAGCTGCTTCAGCGCCCATCGCGGACCACTCGGGGTCTGTAGGACCGGCGCGCTTGGGGTCTGGGCGGAGACGTCGAACCGGATATACCGGTGGTCGGAATAGGTCTCCACCCCCTCCATGACACGCCAGTCAACGACACGCGGTGACAGAGCGGGGCTAGCGAACGATATGTCCACCACCGACTCGCCCCGCATCCGCACACACGTTGGGACAGAACCCCTATTAAGGACGACCAGGCCTGCATCCAGAGCCCAGTCTTCAACCATCTTGCCCCGCACGTCTGTGCAACGAGAACCCCAAGCCAAGTTCTTGGCATTGAAGTCCCCGAGCACAAGCACGGGGAGGGAATGGCTTCCGATGACGACACTCAACTCCCTGAGGGAGTTGTGGAACTCGGCGAGAGTATGGCTCGGGGAGAAGTAGACACCCGCTACAACGATCTCCCCGAACCGTGCTGCTACGCACCCCTGACCCTTCCTGACACTTTCATGGGTCGGGGTACCGGCGGCGGCCGACGAAATTATGGCCACTGAGCCACTAAGGTCCTCCACCCAGTCGTCCCTGGGCGGGACAAAGTAGGGCTCAGCGACCACGGCGACATTAATCGACCACTGCGCCATGCTCTGGAGCAACAGATCCTGAGCGCAGGCGCAGTGGTTGATGTTCGCCTGGAGGAGCCGTAATGGGGCCGTTATTGACACTCCATTACGGTCTCCTCTCGGGCCCCCTGTGAGGGCCCCGCTGCGGAAGGAGCAGCGACGGCGGTGGTGGCGGCAGCGGCGACGACAGTGGCGGCGGCTGAGGCGGTGGCGACGGTGGCAGTGGCGGCGGGGGGGCCTTCCCTTGCCTCTGGAGGCCTTGGTGGGTGGGACGCAGGCCTTGCTCCCAGCCCGGTGATCGGCCGGCTTGCCAGCCGCCGCACATGCAGCGCAGTGCGGCGTCCCGCAGCAAGTCGCGGACACGTGACCGGGCTGACTGCAGCGGAAACAGAGGCCGCTGCGATCAACCTCCGAGGCGCATCGCACTGACACGTGGTGCCCCACGTGGCAGCGATAGCACCTCAGAGGTCTGGGCTCCAGCAGCTTCACCTGCGCTGAAACCCAGCCCACCAGTAGCCTTCGGCCCTCCACGATGGTCTTTGCCGCCGTCACAGGGCAGCTAACCATAGCGGTTCGCATACCCGACGGGTCCGGACGAAGGGCGCCTGCCCTGACCTGCTCCGCAGAGCACCCTCCAGACCTGGCGACGGCGGCCACCACCTCCTCCTCGGTCACCGAGTCGGCCAGGCCCAGGATGCGCAGGTCTGCGCATCTAACGGGCCTGGACACTCGGGCCTCGTCCGCGTTTAGGGACGCCCTGAGCTTCTCAGCCAGAGCATCAGCGGACGAGCCACTGGCTTCGCCGGGGACCTCCAACATCCTCGCCCTCGTTGCGGTGACTCGAAGTCGGAGGCCCCCGGTGATTCCGAGCTCCCCGAGGTTTACCGCCTCTTTAGCCTGCGCCAGCAAGTCGCGGTAGGACACACCCCGCTTCTCCGCATCCGGCTGTAGTGTTATCACTACAGCTGCGGTCCTCGGGGCGCGGAGCCTAGCCGCGACCTTTCGCGCCCTGTGCTGGTGCTGCCGCTCCTGATTGCGGGCCTTTTTGCGGGCCTTTCGCCCCCTCTGTTTCTCCCCGACCACCTGCCATCCGGCTTCGGCCGAGGGAGGTATAGGGAGCTGGGGGGGCGGCGGCGGCGGCTGACGTGCCGCAGGCGCTGGCCCACTCGCCGCTGGCACTGGCGCCGGCACAGTACCCGCCTGTGCAGCCGCCTTGCCCTTCTTTTTGCCCCCCTTTTTAGTCGGCGCCGGTTTCGCCGGAGCCGCTTTTCGGGGGGGGGCACCACAGCCCTGCCGGAGGGCCGACCGGACGGCCTCGGTCCGGGCGCGGCAGCCGCAGCAGCCGCGTACGACACCGCACCCGCGCCCCGGCTCGCAGCCACCCTGCCCGCACCCAGGGAGGGGCGCAAAACAATTCCCTCCAGGACGGAGAACCGCGCCTGGAAGGAAGCCAACTCCTGCCGAACCAGGTTCAGGACCTGGTTCTCCACCGGCACCGGTTGGCTTTGCCGCTGCTGCTGCTGCTGCTGCTGCTGCTGGCCCGCCTTTTGAGCCGCCACGCGGGTGCTAGGCTCAAGCAGACGTGCCAGGTCTGCCTGGAGCTTCGCGTTCTCATGTTGGAGACGCTCCGTGGCGGCCGTCAGGCGGGCTACCTCTTCCCGCAGCTTGGCCACTTCGTCTCCCTCTGATGAAGGGGGAGGAGGCCCAGCAAAGTTGGCCTCTGCTGCCGCCATGATGGAGGCAGAAGCCGCGGGTATGGCCCTGAGTTTAGATGAAGTTTTCATCTTCAGGGCCACTCCCCTTATCGCGGCCTCTACCTCCTTCACGAACCTGGCCTTACGCTCCGCTCCCTCCTCTCCTCTTCCTTGCCGTTTCCGGCGGTGTTGGTTTTTTGCATTGTATCCATACTTGAACCCACGAGAATGGGGGAAATAAAAGTCCATCTGGGCAGAGACCTCTGTACCCAGATAAGCAGATTTTGATATTTATTACTCGCCAGGGGGCCTGCTGTTACCCTGGCGAGGGTGAGCACTAGCGACTGATTTGTTCTATGGGAACACCCGTCAGCCATACATCCCCTCGCGGTGCGCCGCCACTTGGGATTCGGGGTAACTTTTTATAGAGGTTTTCTACCTCGCAGTCCGGGCGGTTAAGCCAAGACCCTCGGTCCCTATCGAAGTCGCGAGACGTGATTCACGGCACTTCGACGGTGGGATTACGATATCGACGGTGACAGAGGAGGACGCATCCTTCTCTGTCTGCTCGGAGGCAGGGTAAGTGCACACCGAGCCCGCCCTTACTCCTCTGCTATGCCCTCTGCTTTTCAGAGGCTCACGCAGAGGAACGCACCTTTGGTCCATATTGGACCCCACCCATGTCAGAATAATTAGCCGCGGCAGTAACACTCCCCGAGGGATAAGAGGCAATTCTCATTTCCTCTCATTCCCGGAGAACAATACTGCCGCGCCCAGGGTGCACCGGCCCAGCAGCTGCTCTTCCCTGCAGACGTATCTAGAGGGACCAGCAGCCGCCAAGCACACGTGGAGGACTTCTGACATCGCACCCCATGACATCCACTCTTGAAGTTTTAGTACAACCTTGTGGGTTTTGAAAAACCATAGGTATTACAGGTATGTGCCCGGGCCCGACTGGTATGTGCTCATTTAATTTAGATGAATATCTTAGGAAATATCAAAGAATGAAAATAACTCACTCAACAAAATAATATCATAACGACGACGAGGGTCCATTATAAGCTGTCTCTCAATGGGAAAGTACGCTATACGAAGCTGCAATATGATGTACCTAAGTACAGCACAGTCAACAACAGACTATGTTACTGTATAGCATAATATTTCGCCAGTATTTCCCAGAAGAGTTAGGCAGAGGTGTACCATTAATACTCAAAGTCAAAACATTTATTGGGAACTAAGTGTACAATGTGGTGCTATGTTATGTTAGACCACTACACCCACATTATGCCAGTAATGTGTAAGTCCCATGTATTAAGGGACGAGCATATTAGCATCAATCGGCATCAAAAGACTTGGTAGGTCAGTTGGGGCAAGTGCCTCCACGGGGCAAGTGCGGTGAACATCAATATCTCCTAAACTAATACAGTATTTAAATACGCGCCATAACCTGTTCTTCGAAAACAAAATTTAGTTTCGGCATTAAACTATAAATGTCCTAACTGGGCTTAGTAGGATATGATTCGTCATTTTGTTTTGGCCATCTTTTTTTCATCTTGTTGGCAAGTGCTGTGCAAATCGCGTACGTAACGACAGAAAAACCACTACTGAGTGATTTTAACCAGGTTATTCGCATTCTCTAAACATTATTCTTCGTTTACCTGTAATTATTTTGTTTCTATCTCACAAGTAATTCATTTTATCGATGCTTACATTTCCAGAACCTAAAACAAACGAAGTGAGGTAAGTGCGCCTACTAGCATTGGGGAAGTGCGGCACAATGACGCACTTGCCCAAATATATATATATTTATATATATATAGCTTTTGTTCGGAAAAAAAACATCTCTATTTTAATATTAACTCAGGAAAGGCCATTTAGTGAGCCTAGCCGCACTTACCCCAGTCTTGGGGGTCTTGCTCATAACAAAACGTAGCATAAATTGCTCGAGAGAACGATCATTAATAACTTAAGAAACTAAGCTATCCAGTAGTACCTACTGAACTTGTCTAAGTTTCATACAAATAAAAAAATTAACAATTATAAGTAAAGTTTAAAAATCTATACCGCACTTGCCCCTACTGACTATAATTTCATCAATTCACAATAACCGACCGTACTATTAGATACTAGCTGTGCTCGCGACTTCGTCCGCGTGGACTTAGATCTTTCTTAGCCTGTTACATCCACAGGCACTTTGTTGCGGGTCTATTTGAAATAAGTGCTTTGAGTTTGAATCAAGTCTATAACCTGCCCAATCAACAAACACCACAATAATGGTGGAAAATGTCATATAAGTGAACAGACAAAGTTAATTTGCTTTTTATTAGTCTCCAACTGAAGTTTCGGTTTCGGTTTCTTTCAGTTTCGGCCTAAGTATCATGTTGCGGCCAAAGGATCGGTTTCGGCCAAAAAACAGCAAAACCTTTCGGCCGCGCCGAAACTTGCAACATTGTACTTTCTTTTACAATACAAAGTGCTGTATAATATATGTATATTCTTCTGATTAGTAAGAGATTTATGTTCTAAGTGGCATCTTATTTATTTGCTCGTAGTTGTAGAAGAATGTTAAATTAAAGTAAAGTTATGATTCTCAATAAGTAAAGGAAGTAAAAAAAATGTTGTATGATAATGATGGTGATGGTGATTGTGACAGTGATTGTGATGGTTATGGTGATTGTGACAGTGATCGTAATTGTGATAATAATGGGTGATGGTGATGGTGATAGTGATAGCGATGGTGATTGTGATTCTCTTTGTTTTGAGATCCAGAAGATGGCGGATTCGACTTTTATACAGGGAAAAAACGGTTCAGTAAATCACGAGAAACAGCTTGCCCCTCTTTTATATGCAGCTTCCTAGAACGCAGGGGTCTTGATATGCTAGATGGTAGTTTTACTTAATTCATTAACGATCAGATCACCCCCCAGGGGGTGATGACAATAGATTTTCCTATTGTCTCTGCTATCTGTTCGTTGAAGGGTTAATGGTAGGTTATTTTGGTGAATGTAGGCACATGATTAACATGTTAATTATGATTGGAATTGTATTGTATCTCGTGTCACATTGTTTGTTAACGAAGTCCTCCGAAACGCTTTGACCGATTTAACCTGGATTAACATATAGGATAAACATAGCGCACAACTAAATTTTTAAGATAATTTATTATTGCCTATGTTTACGAATAAAAGATTATGTTTGAAAAAAAAAAATTGGCAGTTTTTTTTTCGAAAATTTCCCAATTTTATTGCAGTACTTATATCGGGTCGACCTAGACCATAGAAACCATGTAGGTTCTGAGACGCATGGTTCTCCGAACAGTCGTTTTCGATTTTTTTATTTTATACGTTGCCGACATGTATACCTCCGACGAGTGAAATGACTATAAAAATAATACTTTTCTATCGAATTTTGTCGCCAATTTCAAGGGTTTTGATTTTTTTGCACGGAACCCTAATTATTTTTCTAAAATAAAAGTAGCCTATGTTAGACCTTATAACATCAGCTATATGCCAGTTAAAGTCTCGTCAAAATCGGTCCAGCCGCTTAGGAGATTAGCTGGAACAAACAGACAGACAGATAGACAGACAGACCCACAGACAGACACAAATTGTGGTGTGGTGGTGGAGCGTCTCCTGTAGGTTTAACTACTGGCGCGGATATTTTTACATGCATTCAGTAAAAAGCTGTTATTTTGATATTACAAACAGACTCGTCAATTTTTTTGTTTTTATAAATGTCTGTATAAATCGCTCTATATTTCCAAAGTGGTAGCTCGGATGAGAAACTTTTCCGGTAAGAAATTGTTGCTCTAGTCGAAAACCATGAGATGATGTAAAAAACACCCGC
Source organism: Eugnorisma glareosa (assembly GCA_947578425.1). Classification (NCBI taxonomy): domain Eukaryota; kingdom Metazoa; phylum Arthropoda; class Insecta; order Lepidoptera; family Noctuidae; genus Eugnorisma; species Eugnorisma glareosa. The sequence goes on along the minus strand of OX387957.1, from coordinate 212,748 downwards.
GAAATATTGAAAAAATAAACAAACATTCCGTGATTTTTTTTTTAAGTCGGTTGATCTTTCCCCACTTTTTTTTTCGGATGGGATATCATCAAATGACCCTCCCGTTCAGGGCGGAGCGGAAGGGAGTGTCAGACTTGGACTTACTAAAACCCATCCGTGTTCCTTCCTTTGCGTTCCAGGGCCACGGTATCTCTTTCGAACAGCTCCGGCAGGCATAGGTCCTTGTGAACCCCTTCCAGTTTGCTGACATCTCTTTGAGGCGCGCGTGAAACATGAACACGCCGTCGACACGGACTGTCGTTATAAGCAGGACGGACGGCGAGCTAGCCCATCACTCACCGTCCACAGGCTCACGCCTACGGTGGCCGGGAGCCACCACGCGTGGCCTCCGACGCCCGAGGCGTCTCTCGCGGCGGCGGCTGGGACGTGAGGCCCTCTCACGTTCCGCCACTTCCTTTCCTTCGCTAGTATGACTACTTCGCAGAAGGAAGTGACAGTGACCATTCCCTCTCGCCCCAGACCATGGATTAAAACAGGGCCGAATGCGAGAGGTCGCCTCCTCCAATTGTGCTTAGTGACAGAGGTCTTGGCCAAATCGGACATTTTTTTTTCGTTGAAGTCAGCCATTTTTATTGCAGCACTTTATTATCATTGTTTAAAGTCACTTATTTAAATCAATATATCTTTTTTCTCCAAATGTACATACGTTATGGTACTGCAACACAATTTTGCGTAGAATATAATAAATATAGAATTTAATATATTTATAGATATATCGAGGGACTGAACGAAGCCATGTCAATGAAACCGAGGGTATATTAAGTTGGCGTTTAGTCTCGAGGTGCAAACTTTACTTTTCACATTGATTGCGAGAAAAATAGAGAATTAATTTAGGACAAAAACATTTAATAAATATTCTTATTCCTCCAGTACTTAGAACTTTCGTAAGTTCTTAGGTAAATCTTCCGCGATTTTGGCGGCAAAAGATTATCTGTTGTCTTGCTCTTTGCTCGACGTCAAACTTTTCACTGTCACTGGACATCTACTCTACACTATTTTATAGAGGTAAGATTTGTATTTTTGTGTTTTTATTCATTACAAACATTATAATAATATTTTATTGTCACAAAGAAACATACATTAGTATACACTGATTAACAGGTGCTAACTACGCTGCAGAAGTCTGTATACAGATATCGTGAGCCCTGCCTCTTAAACTAGTGTTCAGCTGTGAGGTTAATTATGCAACTGCGGACTGTGCCAACTTATTGTTCGTGTTAACAATCAGATTTACTTTTAGACATATTATATTTGAGGAAAAAGAGGAAAACAAAAAAAAAGAGAAATAATGAAAAGGAAAAATTATATAAAGCAGCAGTAATTTCATACCTATGTAGTATGAGTGGGTGAAATGTGTGTGATGTGTTTATGATGTATGTATGTGTGGTGAGTTATGAGATGTTATGTGATGATGTTAGTGAGTGTGAGGTGTTCTAAGTGAAGCACTAAAAGCAAAAAAAGATCTATTAGACAATGTATTTTAGTAGTGATTCAGTTTGTGTATAGTCCTGTTGAAGTAGCCATTCCATCACCTTAGCTTTTAATTTAAACTTATTGCAATGAAGTATATCTAGCTCTTTATGAATTTTCTTGTAGATTAGTGCACTTAATGTGAAGTATTGGTGTTTGGCAAAAGCGGTTTTGTGTCGTGTACCTGGGGGAATATTGGTTCGTTTTTGGGATCAGACGGTGGGACACTAGAGTGTCTTCTGAGAACGGATTGCAACACGAAGAGCTGACGAACTGTTAGTACCTTAGAGTCTGAGTAGAGTTGAGTTGTTGGATAGCGATAAGGTTTTCGTAGCATCACTTTTAGTATTGCTCTCTGGGCTCTCTCCGCTCTAAGAAAACTAGTTTTAGCTGCACCGCCCCATACATTCATGCAGTACCCAAGAACGGACTGACACAGGGCATAGAACACCAATCTCATGTTATTAGTCATGTTAGAGCATCATTGTGTATATTCCAGCGTAACCCAGCATCTATTTGAACACCAAGGTACTTGACATGATCGGTACGTGTGAGTGTTGGACACTGGCATGAAGATGTCCGTTGTTGTTGACAAGTGTGCGCTGTTATCGAAAGGGTGGCTTAGTAGGCGTTTCAGCCGCTAAGTTTCGTCCGATCCGGTCGAAACAGGAATTTCATTATTATTAATATTTTTGAGTGGTGTTTCGGACTATACTTTTTTTAGAGCAACTTATGTAGAGTCAGAATGAAAAACCTTAGGCAGGGTTATATTATTTAAGTAAAAGTAAGGTTTTTGGTCACCGAGGTTCGCTCGTTGGTATTAGATATTATTTCGCCAAATACCCTTTGTAACTTTTGTAGTTGTATCTTTATTTTTTTGTTTTTTTTTGTTGTTTCTTTATTTACTAAACAAATAAATAAAACCATGTTCACAAAGTAAAAAAAATAGCTATTATGTTTCTGACGTTACTTTGCCTCTAATAAAAGTGTAGTCCGAAACACCACTCAAAAATATTAACAATAATGAAATTCCTGTTTCGACCGGATCGGACGAAACTCACCGGCCGAAACGCTTACTAAGTCGAAAGGGTGTGGTCCGGTGCGGTGCTCTGATGGATGGCAAATGGAATATAATGTCTTGTTACAGTTGAGGGTAAGCAGGTTTAAGTTTAGCCAGTTTAATATTTCACGTAGTGCCAATTCTGCGCTACTTTTAAAACTATCCCATGTTGACCCGTTAACTATAACCACGGTGTCATCGGCATATGCAAATATCGTCGAGTTGGGACATTCTGCATAAGTAATTTACATATATTTGAAACAAAATAGGGCCCAAGATGCTACCTTGGGGCACTCCGTAGGACAAAGTTTCTTCATCACTGAAGTGATTATCAATTTTCGTTCTTTGGGTACGGTTGCTCAGATAATCTTTGAAGATTTGGAGTGCTATACCCCTAACACCAAGTAATAAGTATGGGAACAGAACATCGTAATGAATAACCTCAAAAACTACTGATACTGTTGGCCAAACTCTATCTTCTTCTTCTCTTCATCTTATCTTTCGAAATCCATCAAGGTAGCGAAATGCAAATATCGTAGTTTTTTGCACATTGCAGCGCTATTACGCGTTGCTTCGTTTTTCGTAAAATAGCATTGTATTCTGATTTGTGTGGGCTAAGCAATATTTCACGGATCAGGGGTGAAGTGGTGCATGAAGCGGCTGGGGAGCCGCCGCTGCGGCGCGTGTCGGGCGCGCGCGGCCCCGAGCAGGCGCGCGGGCGCAGTGTGCTGGGTGCGCTGCAGGCCGCCGCGCTGCCGCCTGCGCTCGCGCCTCCACCACCGCGTCACGCGCGCGCGCTTCCCGGCGGCGCGGCGCACGCCTACCTCAGTGCGGCGCGCTACGTCACCGGCTCAAGAATAGACACTTCTCTTTTTCGGCCGCTGCCCTTGCGAGCACATCGAGGTAAGATTGACGACTCCGTCCTTTATCATGTAGCTGTAGCCGAAATTCGTTGTAATCAACTATTAGCCCAGGATTTTTATGAAAAACTTGTGAAATCTCTTTTAACAAGCTGAAGGTACAACATCATTATGAACTATTATGAACTACTTATACGTTTATATTTCGAAATACCACTTTTTTATTTTGTTGCGTTTCTGTGTCCTATGTAAATCTGAAACCATATTCTCTAAATAAATTAAAACCTCCATAATTAAGCAGAAATGTGAAGAAATACCCGAAAAGTCATAATGAATGACAGATGTCATGAAAAATGACGCAAAATCAATGATGCAAATTAATGTTTGGATGAATAATGAGCCAAGCATTTTTGTCTGCGATATAATCGTTCAACTTGTAATATGCTTGCTTACATAGTGTGCGTTTAATGCATGTTTTAAATTTCGTCTCATTGAGTTCAAGAATACTTTGTGTAATTTTATTATAGCATCTCAAACAGTACCCCATGAAAGATGAATCTACTTTAGCGAGTCTGAAGCCCGGCTGAACTAATTGATCCCTATTTCTAGTACTGTAACTGTGTCTGTCACCTCTTTTACTAAAAAGATGCAGATTTTTTCTTACGTACATTATGTTTTCGTAGATGTATTGACAATGTACCGTCATGATGTTAATGTCCTTAAACAGTTCCCTTAGAGAATCGCACCTACGAAGATTATATATAGCTCTGATGGCTCTTTTTTGCAGAAAAAATATTGACTGAATGTCTGCAGCTCGTCCCCATAACAAAATGCCATAAGACATTATACTATGAAAGTAACTAAAATAGACCAGTCTAGCGGTATATCTGTAAATTGACGGATTTTTCTAATAGCATATGCTGCTGAACTTAGCCGCCCCGCAAGAGACGTTAAATGAGAACTCCATTGTAGCCTTGAATCAAGCTTAATCCCCAGGAAAACCGTTTAATCTACGAATTCAAGTTTCTCTTTATTCAATATTATATCACAATCACTACTTTTAACATTCGGTAAAGCAAATCTAATGCATTTAGTCTTTTTTTCGTTTAATACTAAATTGTTTGCTGTGAACCAATTTTGAACCTGAAGTAGGGCATTATGCTCGTCATCTAGAATTTGGCCCGTCTATTTATCTTAAAAATTAGAGAAGTGTCATCAGCAAATAACACAATATTTTGAGGTTGGTTTTTCAGTAAATAAGGTAGATCATTTATGTATATTAGAAAGAGGTAAGGACTCAATATTGAGCCTTGCGGAACCCCCATTTTTACTTTTAAACCCTGTGAATTGATACCATTTATTTGAACATGTTGAGGTCTATCACTCAAATAAGATTTTACCAAACTAAGTGCAAGTTTTCCTAGTCCGTAATGTTCAAGTTTTAAAAGTAATGTGTCGTGATTTACGCAATCAAACGCTTTGGAGACATCACAAAAAAATCCTATATCCTTGCTTTAATAAGGTTACACCGGCGTCAGTCGTACAACGTCCCTTGGTGAAACCATACTGTTGATCGTGTAGGATTTTGTTGGTGTTAAAATGATTAAGCATTTGATTCAGCATTACCTTTTCAAAAACCTTGCTTAAAACTGGCAACACGGATACAGGTCTATAATTATTAGTATCTATACTATCCCCGGATTTGAAAAGTGGTATGACTTTACTGTATTTCATTAAATCAGGGAAAACTCCGTGGTTTACACACAAATTAAAATTTAAAGCTAATTAAGGTGCTATAGTCTCAACTATAGATGCACAAACTTTGATAGACATTCCCCATAGATCTTCGGTCGCTTTGATTTTTAGTTGCCGGAAAGCTTTGATAACTATCACAGGGTTTATGTGTTTAAATTTAAATTCAGCCGGGCATCCAGACACGTTGGCCCTTAATAAACCAATTGAGACTTCAGGTGAGGAATTTTAACGGGATATCGGTAAAGAAGTTTACAAATTCTTGAGCTACTTCCAAATTAGAGCTTTTAGGACCACATGCTGTATCTAATGTGTAGCTAGTGTTACGTATTTTCTTCCTGTTTTTCTCGTTATTTATGACATTCCAAACTGTCTTTATTTTATTTTCTGCTGTTTTGATCTTGTTGCTAATGTGCAGGGCTTTAGCAACCTTGCATGTATTTCTAAAAATGTTTGAATACTTAGCAACATACTTGTTGAAAGTTTCAGTGTTTATGTAAGGCTTAAGGCCATAAAGCTCAAATAGTCTTTCCCTACTTTTCCTGATACCTTTAGTAGCCCAATCACTAAATATAAATTTAGGGCAAATACTTTTTGTCTTCTTTTCAAATATTTTGTTGAATTCAGTTCGAACTATTGAAAAGAAATTATAACACAATTGTTATTATAATTTCTCAATTTATATTAATATCGTCCATATGATGGCTCATAACATTTAACTTGTTCTGTAGGGAAATATTATACCTATTTAATTTGCTAGTAGTTATAGGTCTAAATTTAATCAGAACTTTTTGCAATGGTGTGTTACACCTAAAAGTTACAGTTTGTCCGCTGTGGTCAGACGGGAGATAATTTAATATAGCTTTATCTAAGTAATCACAATCGCAAAAAATATTATCTATACAAGTAGCAGAAGATGGAGTGACTCTAGTAGGTTCTATAAAAATATTGGTCAAGTCAAATGATTTAAAAAGATTTAATAACCGACTGCTATTGGAATTTTCTTCTAAAATATTGATATTGAAATCACCACAAACAATTGCAGATTTATTACTGGCTGACAGTTTTGCCAGGACATCTTCCATTATTGATTCAAATAAGGAAAAGTTTTGATAATTTGGGGGTCTGTACACACACATAATTACATGCTTATCCAGCTCAACACAGGACAGTTCGACGCAATGTTCAACCGAGAGACCTACTATGTCATTACGTTGCTTATATTTAACACATTTTTTTATTAATATTAGGGAACCTCCACGCAGCATAGATTCACGGTTAAAGCAGCTACCCACCGTATAGTTATCATATACGTATTGAATCATATCATACAATATAATTTAAAACTAGCACTTTGCAAACCGACAAGACTCAGTAGTAATACTTGCATTGATAACTTTGCATATAGTTACAAAAGGGACTGTAAGGCTGAAATCATAGATCTAGCTCTCTCGGATCATACATCGCAAATACTAAAAGTGCCCATAAAAAAAACCTGCAAGTTACAATTCGGGAAATGTAAAAAGAAAGATTATTTTAAAGATAATTTGAGTAAATTTAAAAATCTCCTAGGCTCTTTATCTTTCGTAGAAGTTTATAATGCTAAAGATGCAAATGTGCCTTTTGAAGCCTTCATGAAAGATTTTCTATTATTATATAAATTGTGTTTTCCAGAAAAGAAAATAACTGTCAAATCAAATAGAAAAACTAAGTGGATATCTCGAGGGATAAAGATATGCAGCCAGAAACAAAGACAGTTACTTTGGAAATATCGATTTGACCCTAGCTCAACATATAAGAATAATCTAAAGAAATACTCTACTCTCTATAATTTTTTTTATAAAATTGACTCAGAAAGCCCAAAACAATTATTTCATAAGCTCTTCTCAGAATAAATCTAAAGCCGCTTGGCAAGTTATTAATAAATCTAAAACTTGTTTGCCACACTTGGCACTGTTTGATTTACTTAATAACATTATGACATCAGTTGATAAAAATAATCCAATTTGTCCTATATTTACTGATATGACGAAAGCTTTTGACTATGTGGACCATGAGATATTGCTTAAAAAGTTGTATGGCTACGGTGTAAGCGGAAATATCCTAAAATTGATAGAATCTTATTTAACTGATATAATTCAATGCACCGAAGTCTCTCGATTATGTGTAAAAACCAAATTAGAAACTGTGTATCTCTCAAAACAAAGATGCATAAAATATGGCGTGCCCCAAGGTGGCGTGTTGGCACCACCTCTTTTTTTTATTTACTTCAACGACCGTCAAAAACAATTCAGCATAAGATGGTTATTTTTGCAGATGACAGCACAGCCATAATAGAATGTAATGACATAAATAATTATGAAAATGATATTAATGAAACTCTAACTAAAATAATAAACTGGCTTAATGATAGTAATTTGAAAATTAATTTAATTAAAACCAACATCATGCAGTACCATCAACGTCGTGAAAATAATAACATTAATATCAGTTATAAAGACTATGAAATACAGGATGTTGATAATGCTAAATGTTTGGGAATCTATTTATAATAAAATGACATGGAACACTCAAACTGACATATGTAAACGATTAAGCAAAGCTGCATATGCATTATTCCAACTTTCAAAAAAGGTTAATATTGAGACATTGCTAACAGCATATCATGGACTTGTAGCTTCTGTTTTACGGTACGGTATTATTTTCTGGGGCCAGTCAACTATTAGGGAGGTAGTATTTAGGATGCAGAAACGCTGTGTGAGGTCTATGTGCGGTTTAAAAACTACAGATAGTTGTATTCCACATTTCAAAAAACTAAAAATATTGACACTGCCAGCAATGTACATAATGGAAACTGCATTATTTGTGAGAAAATACCCGCATTTATTTGTTAGCTTATCTGAAGTCAGAAGGAATCCGCTGCGTACTCAATATTTGAATAAACTTTGTAATGTTAAATGTAGGCCATCCTTAATGCGTAAAAGCTTTTTCGGCAACGCTCCAAAAATTTATAATAAAATACCCATTCGGTATTTTATTATAAATTTTTCATCATCATCATTAAAAATATGGCATTAACAAAATTCAAAAAGGCACTTAATAAATTGCTTATTGACAAATGTTACTACACATTAGATGAATTCTTAAATGATGGCTCAATATAAACCAAATACAATTACTTATGATTACAATGTGTCATTAAAAATTGTGCGTATTTCTTTAGTATGTTAAATGACAAAAACTTAAACTTTAATGATGAATTAATTTGGAATTGACATTTATATTAATATTGACATAGAATAAATTTTGACATTTTAATATTTGGACTTAGTTTACTTAGATCTTTTATTTTCTTTTTTGACATTTATATATAACTAGTACTATTTTTTAAAAGTAATAATTCCTCATTTAGGTCTCTAATTCAAGTTTTAAATAATATTATGTAAATTTTTGCAATTGTTCTTTTGTTGCTAATTAAATCCCATACTTATACATGATTTACAAACTTATTTTTTTAGAAGCTCTAAATTGTAATCTTGAGCTAGTTGCTCACCATATTTGTAAGCCTGCTACGGGCATAACATAGCGCTCGATTTTATCAATTATAAGATCTGTATTTCTGTACCTGTGTTAACAAATAAAAAGTGATTTGATTTGATTATCTATTATTATGCCATAATATTACACACCCGAATTGAAGGTAGTAAATAAATATTTATCCTTCGAAGATCGAAAATAAACCACCGTCATGTGTCAAATCTTTCGAAATTGTATCAAAGAGTTTTGATTCCGTTTCAACACTTTTTTTCCAAACTTCATTGCGATTTCATTGCGAGTATCGATTAGGCTGACTGCAACTTTTTAATCTCATGATGAAACTTGGGTTTACGGTTAGCACTAAGAGTTTTAGTAATATTTGTCCAGACTTTGATCGTGTTTTTTAATTTTGTGAAATTATGTATGAATAATAGTGAAAATAAGAACGCAGATAGAATGTTACTGTCTTTATTTTGTCCTTTCGAGGTTTTTTTTTAGCAAACGAGAAACTTGCTTGTATGCATTATTTCCAGCGCATCTAAGTTACCTATTTTTTGGACGGGTGTAGATGTAGTGGTGTGTAATTTACACATATTTGGCAATACACTGATGCCGCGCCGTTTTGCCGACATCAACACGTTATCGACCAAGTATTTTGTTAAAATATTATGTAAATGATGAGGTAGCAAAATTTATATCAAAGGTAGGAAATAGTAGATTAATGGTATTAGTTTTCTATAAAAGTATGAAAGGCATTAGAGACTTGGTCCCTCCAATTTGACGCTCACCATTATTTTCATGCTGAGTTATTTTAAAACTGTGGTATCCGACATACCCAAATACTTATAGCTTTCGGATGAGATGAGAGCTGAATTCCCTCGGATCCCATAATCTCCTCTCGCTTTACATACATGTCTGCACATTTATCCACACCAAATTTCATCCTGCAATGGCGCTACTAAAAGTTTCAGTTACTTTCAGTAGCTCCATCAGTTGCAATTTGTTGGAGGCAAAGAATTTCAGATCATCCATGTAAAGAAGGTGAGATATGACCCGACCACCTCTCCTCAACCGGTAGCCTAGACCTGAATCCTCCAGCAATGTGCTTACAGGATTCAGGGGTAGACAGAACCTAAGCGGACTCAGACTGTCGCCCTGGAATATTCCCCATTTAATTCATACAATCTCATCGCTCCCCTGGATCTGTCGACATCCTGGATATCGAAGGCCCGGCCTCCATTGCCCCATGCACGACTCAAGGAAGGCGCGTAGAGATGCATCTATCTTGTACAACTCCAGCACCCGCATGAGCTATGTATGTGGAACCGAGTCGTAGGCCTTCATATAGTCTATCCAACATGTCGACAGATCCTTGCGGGATCGATGCCTTAGTACCGCGGGACCCGTTCCTACCTACATCTAGTTTGAGAAGCAGACATAATGAAGATTTTTTCAATGTGTGTATTAATTTCCGCTCTCAAAATATATGTAAGAAGCTTATAGACCGTCGACAAATACTTGATCGGTCTGTAATTCTTGGGTTCCGCGGGACTACCTGACTTATGGAGCAGGTGGGTAACGCCTGTTAAAAACTGCGGTAGGGAGCCGACTCTAAGGATGACTTTTTTAAATTTTCGGGTAAACGCTGTGAGTGCAGATTCAGGCTAAATAATATCTCCTATTACGACTGGATGTCCACTCTTCAAAATATAGTTTCTGGAGTTTACCGATCAGTTGTTGTTTTCTTTTATCTGCTTGATTTATTACAATATTTTGTATGGAATTTGAAACCTGGAACACACATGCTACTAAGAAGTATGCTTGTTTGCTGTTATATTAAGCTCCATTAAGCTGGCAGTGAAAAATCCGCAAAAACGATTGATATCTGCAGTGAATTTGTAGCTAATTAGTTGCTGCAAAACCGATTTGGTAGCTCGACCCGATTAAAAAAAAAAGCACAAAATGCAAAAAAAATGAACGCGACTCGGTCATAATTTGTTGCTATTTTGTTGCTGAAAAACCGCGTAGGAAAAGTACTTATAGAAAAATTGAAAATCAGCCGAACCTAGCCACCGGTAACTAATAATCAGTGTCCCTGCCACCTTAACGAGCAGTTTTTATGAACTAGGGGTGGTTGTGAATTTTGTTGCTGTTCATATACAGCATCAGAGATACTCAGAGAGCCAGCAACAAAATAGAAACAAACAGTCGGCTTGACCTCGCGACCGGAAACTGAACAGCAGTGTCCCTGCTACCTTAACATACGATTTTGAGTAACTAGGGGTGTTTGTAAATTTTGTTGCTGCACATAAATAGCATCAGAGATGCTCAAAGAGCCAGCAACAAAATAGAAACATACAGTCGGCTTGCCCTCGCGTCCGGAAACTGAACAACAGTGTCCCTGCTACCTTAAAATACGATTTTGAGTAACTAGGGGTGTTTGTAAATTTTGTTGCTGCACATAAATAGCATCAGAGATGCTCAAAGAGCCAGCAACAAAATAGAAACATACAGTCGGCTTGCCCTCGCGACCGGAAACTGAACAACAGTGTCCCTGCTACCTTAACATACGATTTTTAGTAACTAGGGGTGTTTGTAAATTTTGTTGCTGCACATAAATAGATCAGAGATGCTCAGAGAGCCAGCAACAAAATAGAAACAAAAAATCGGCTTGACCTCGGAACCGGAAACTGAACAGCAGTTCCCTGCTACCTTAACATATGATTTTTAGTGACTAGGGGCGGTTGTAAATTTTGTTGCTGCACGTAAATAGCATCAGAGATGCTCTGAGAGCCAGCAACAAAATAGAAACAAAACTTCGGCTTGTTGAATTTTACAACCACTCCTAGTTAGTAAAAATCGTATGTCAAGGTAGCAGGTACACTGCTGCGTAGTTTCCGGTTGCGAGGTCAAGCCGACTGTTTGTTTCTATTTTGTTGCTGGCTCTATGGGCATCTTTGATGCTATTTATGTGCAGCAATAAAATGTACAGCCAGCCCCTAGTTAATAAAAATCGTATGTTAAGGTAGCAGGGATACTACAGTTCAGTTTCCGATCGCGATGTCAATTCGATTTTTTGTTTCTATTTAGCTGCTGGCTCTCTGAGCATCGCTGATGTTATTTATGTGCAGCAAAAAAATTGAAAACCGCTCTTAGTTACTAAAAATCGTATGTTTAGGTAGCAGGGACACTGCTGCTCAGTTTCCGGTTGCGAGGTCAAGCCGACTGTTTGTTTCTATTTTGTTGCTGGGTCTCTGAGCATCTTTGCTGCTATTTACGTGCAGCAACAAAATTTACAACCACTCCTAGTTATTTAAAATCTTATGTTAAGGTAGCAGGGTCACTGCTGTTCAGTTTCCTGTTGCGAGGTCAAGCCAACTTTTTCTTTCTATTTTGTTGCCGGCTCTCTGAGCATCTCTGATGCTATTTACGTGCAGCAACAAAATAATTTACAAAGGCCCTTAGTTAATAAAAATCGTATATTTAGGTAGCAGGGACACTGCTGTTCAGTTTCGGTTTCGGGTCGCGAGGTCAAGTCGATTTTTTATTTCTATTTGGTTGCTGGCCCTCTGAGCATCTCTGATGCTATTTACGTGCAGATACAAAATTAATAACCGCCCCTAGTTAATAAAAATCGTATGTTAAGGTAGCAGGGAGACTGCTGTTCAGTTTCCGGTCGCGAGGTCAAGTTGATTTTTTGTTTCTATTTTATTGCTGGCTCTCTGAGTATCTCTGATGCTGTATATGAACAGCAACAAAATTCACAACCACCCCTAGTTCATAAAAACTGCTCGTTAAGGTGGCAGGGACACTGATTATTAGTTACCGGTGGCTAGGTTCGGCTGATTTTCAATTTTCCTATACTTCTCGTACGCGGTTTTTCAGCAACAAATTATGACCAAGTAGTCATCTCATTTAACATCGATTCCGTGATTTTTCTGCTAGCTTATGGTGAAGATAGCAGCAAGTCGTTTTTTTTGGAATCGGGTCGAGCAACAAAATCGGTTTTGCAGCAACTAATTAGCAACTATTTAGCTACAAATTCACATGCAGATATCAATCGTTCGGCTGATTTTTCACTGCCAGCTTAATGGAGCTATTATATTACAATAGTACTATATTCATGCTCTTTTCATATAATGTGGTGTATATAACCTCTTTAGTCACATTTAGAAAAATACATAATTGACAGTTGGTTCGCAGACTTGGTTTAATTTATATTTACATATAATAAAATATTCCGCTATTACTTGTATAATTCAACTGGCGACGAGGATTAAACACAGAATGCCGATGGGAAAAATCGAGCAATTCAATTTATCGAATAGAAAATGGTTGGCATACATCCGATGCGTAGAACAGTTCATGGCGCTCAACGAAATTAAGGCAGGATTACGTGTAGCTACATTAGTGACTCTAGTGGGTCAAGCTACGTATGATCTGATGTGCGATCTTTGTGCGCCGGATAATCCGGAAATAAAAAGTTTTCAAGAGAAAATAGTTAGTGGATGACAAATTAGTCGATAGCTTAAAAAGGAATTCCGTACCGTGTTTGCCCCAAGTCTCGGCACATGTACCAAACAATTTGTGTTAAGGTTAGGCGACCTGACGCCCGTATTTATGAAAGCTAGATAATTAGGGCGTAGTACTGTCTCGGCCCTAACGGCGTTTGCTGACTATGTTAATGAGTGTCTAGACTCTGGTAAACAGCTGATAGCACTCTTTATTGATTACAAAAAAGCATTCGACACACTGGATCACGACATAATATTGCAGGCGATGGATGAATGTGGAATACGCGGTCCCACGAATAAATGGTTTAAAAGCTATCTGACTAACAGAAGAATAAGCACGTTATAGGGTGGAGCGTTTTTTTTTTTTTAGATTTTTAAAATGGCGGATAGCGGGAAAGTTGCATCATGGTATCAAGTTTAAAACTTAGTATGGGGACATTTAAATTAGATTAGTTGAAGTACTGCCCCATGAACATTGGATTTAAAAAAAAGGAAAAAACTAAGTCAATAGAAAAATAAAATAAAAATTCCACGGAATATTTTTTAATACAAATAGTACAGTTTGCTATTTAACAAGATGTGAGGAAACTAAAATAAACAACAAATAATAAAAATTAGAACTAGTTCATAGAACATAGAAGTGATAAAATAAAAATAAAAAAAACAATTTTGTACTCTAATTTTGTACTGAACGCGGGCATAATACGACATTACTCCAACTTATTCCTAATCCAGCTTTCCCTACTTACCGGTCCACAGACTGCTGCGCAAGATTCTGTAACTAGTTTTATGCATCTTTCTGTTGCTTGAGCGTGACATGGGATCCCGCGAAAAACTGATAAAATTTCGGAATCCACTTTAGGGTAATCTGCCAAGGCTTCTAAAATCACTTCGCTAGTAATCGTTTTGGTAAGAAGTGGTTCCGTAGGGGTTTCCCAATATATGATATCCGTAAACTCTTGTTCACCAAAATTTAATTGTGGTAATTTAAATACACTCAAAGGATTTAAGCAGAAGGGCAATTTCATGTGTTCATTTTCTTTTCATATGTTTTCGATGGGTTATTGTAGATTCGCCACAAAGTAAATTCGCCACGAAAAAAAGTATGTGTAAACTCGCCACAGTTCTATTTTCATGAAGAAAAATCCGCCTGTTTATTCCCGTACAGACAGCAGAAAAATCAAACGATAAGTAAAATAAAACATTATTTCTTTATTTTTCACTAGCACTTCGCCCGCGACTTCGTTCGCAAAAATTGTGATAGCTCGGCTAATTTGCATGATATAAGTATAATTTATTTGACTATTTGACCCGCGTAGAATAATATTTTTTTGATATAATTTTATTTTTAAACTTAAATATGTCTTAAAATACTTTTTTAGTACATAAAAGCTATCGTAGCTTTTATGTTCTAAAAAGTATCTGCTAAATACACACATCAAAAGTGTCTAGGGATCAAGCATTTTTATGTGGATTTCTTGAGATTGAGATGTAGCTTTGTAATAAATTTATGATTTTATAAATTTATATGGATCCTTTTCGGTGCATTTCATAATTTGAATCAGGAACTGTGAATCAAATTCGAGTAAAAGATGAAAATCAGCTGTCAATATTTTCCCTATAAAAACATACAACGCATTGAAGACATTATTAGTGCTACTGTTTCCCTACTACTGATTAAAACCAACGTTATTATGGAGCGGCGACGTCATTTAAGCAGGGAAGAAATGCTCAGAGCCGTGGGAATGATAGAAGCTGGTTCCCGGCAACGTACTGTGGCTTTAGCTCTGAATACAAGTCAGAGTGTTATCAGTCGACTTTGGACACGTTACCGAAGCACTGGTACCGTGGCTGAGCGCCATGGAGGACGGTATCGCTGCACCACACGGAGACAAGA
The DNA here is from genome assembly GCA_947578425.1 of Eugnorisma glareosa. Classification (NCBI taxonomy): domain Eukaryota; kingdom Metazoa; phylum Arthropoda; class Insecta; order Lepidoptera; family Noctuidae; genus Eugnorisma; species Eugnorisma glareosa. Next base: position 197,598 of record OX387957.1, on the reverse strand, counting down.
CCGATACATTCAAATCTTAACTCGAAGAGCTCCAACAATAACCGCCATGATGTTAGCCGTGAGGCTTCATCACTCTTCAGGGAACTTAATTAGCGACCAAACAGTCAGAAACCGCTTGCATGAAGTGAACCTTCATTCCCGAAGACCGCTACGGGTACCACCTATAGCAATGCACAATCGTAGGATACGATATCAATGGGCTCTTGAACACAGAAATTGGGCAGAAGAACAATGGCGTTTCGTGTGCTTTTCTGATGAGTCTCGTTTTGGTATGAGACCGGATACAAGACGTATACGACACTGGAGAACCCCTGGACGCCAACAGCGATTAAAATCCTGCCAGGAAGTCCATCCTTATAGTGGTGGAACCATCATGGTATGGGCGGGTATTTGGATCGGCGGAAGAACTGAGTTGATTTGGATCAGAGGCAACCTCAACGCTCAAATTTATGCTGACACGATTGTATCAGACGTCATCGTTCCTCTACAAGTGCAAATCGGTCCCTTATTTCAGTTAATGCATGATAATGCACGACCGCACACCGCAAGAGTTGTAAGACAGACTCTCGCCGCAGCTAACATCAATGTCCTGCCCTGGCCTGCTCAGTCGCCAGACTTGAATCCGATTGAGCATGCATGGGATATGCTACAGAGAAGAGCTCTGCCGAATATGGAGGGTATCCAGTCGCAAGAAGACCTTTTTTTGTTGTTGCAACGAACATGGGCGGCCATTCCACAGCGTGATTTGGATGAACTCATTTTGAGTATGCCAAACCGATGTTCTTGTGTTGTTAGTGTTCGCGGTAGAAACACGGATTATTAATTGTTTAAGTTACCCAATAAAATTTTAAAGAAAACTGTTATTTCAGTCTTTTTTTCGAACTTTTGTGTTAGTGGTTCAAATGTCAAAAATCCCTTTATTAGGAAAATGGCAAATTTCTTTATTAATGCAAAGGTGACTTGGTTTATCGTTACTGTGACAATCGAAAACACTTTATTTGATGAATCCTTAAAGAAAATTTTAATTAATATCAATCAGGAGAAAAGTTATTGCAAAAATATATGTTGATCCCTAGACACTTTTGATGTGTGTAGATAGAATATGGTGTCGCTGACTTTAATTTAATTTTTAGAACACAAAAGCTGCTATTGTGACTTAACTTTGTAGTACATAATTTTTAAGTATCATCAATAGTTTTCTCAGCGCACGCCAAATAATGAATTTTAAAGGCAAAATTTTGCTACTTTGGGTTACATTTCATTATTGCAATTTTCATATGGATCTCTATTTTTTTTTAAATAAATTAAAACCTATGTTACTACCTCATAATTTCCGAGTTCGGGTGTAGCGACTGTTTTTAATGAATCATCTGTAACTAATTCCTAGAAATACCATGCAGATATTGAGACCGCAACCGGCCGCCAAAGACACAAGGAGCTTTCTTATCTTTTTTTTTTACATCCACACAGATGGTCAGCAACTGTAGAGACCTTTATCTTTTGTTTAGAAAAGATATTAGCTATATAGGTAGGTAAGCGTGTACGTTTCGGAGTTAAATTTATGGTTCAGTTATAAAGTGATATTCTGAAGAAGCAAATTACTGTTACAGAAATGGCAGAAATTATTTCAACATTGCCTGTAACGACTCGCGGATATAATGACAAAATTAGAGTGGTCCCTTCATCGCCGTTATATCCGAAATCCACTATATGTTGAAAAATACCTACTAAAATATAAAAGATAGAATTGTGGTGTCGCAGATTGTCGAAGCACATCGACAAGGTCAAGTGAGTCACTGGATGACTGGACTGATGAGTTTCGATACATTTACCGGTACGGCAAGAAAGAGATATGTAGATATGGCGAGCGAGCGAGCGAGCGCGTGATAGCATGTGCCGGAGCGCAGGAGAAACTAAATATTTTAGAAATCATTTTCATTTCAAGCGCTAAAAACCAATAAATTTGTTTGCTACTAGTACTTTATGCAAAAATTATGTACCTATGAAGACTTGTGACGAATTTACACATATTTTTTGTGCCTGTGGCGAATTTACTTTCAGTGTATGGAGTTTTCAAAATGTGACGAATTTACTTTGTGGCGAATGTACAACAACCCATTTTAAGTTATGATAAACGAGATTTTTTTTTCCCGTTTTCAGTATTGCTCCCATAGTGAAAGTTGTTCATAATGATGAGTACAATGACCCCTTAGGCTGCGTTTCCAGCAGAGATGAGTGAGGATGCGTAGCGAGGGATGTGTCGTTGACCTTCAGGTCCCGACGACGAAGTGGAGACCATGTATGAGGATATCTCTAAAGCCATACATGGTTTCAAAACTCATTTCACCCGGTTGTCATGGGGGACTTCAATGCGAAACTGGGCAAACGAGACGGGGATGAGCTGCAGGTGGGGCAATTTCGGGTTGGATGTCGGAATCACCGGGGTCACCAACTGGCTAGTTTTTTGGAGAAGGAGGGCTTCTACATATATGATGAACTCCTTCTTCAGAAAGCGTGAGCACAGGAAGTGGACCTGGCAGAGCCCCGATGGTGCAACTAAAAATGAGATTGACTTCATCATGTCAACCAAGAAACAAATGTTCAATGATGTCTCTGTGATCAATTCGGTGAAAACCGGGAGCGATCACCGCATGGTAAGAGGCACATTTAACATCAATATCAAGCTTGAAAGGTCTCGGCTGATGAAGTCTAAGCTCCGTCCAGCATAGATCCAGATCCAAAACTCCTTGAGCTTTCAGCTTGAACTCCAGAATCGTTTCGAGTGCCTAGGAAGCTCAGTGGACGAATACAACGATGGGTTTCTTGGAAACTGTCCATACGACTGGGTCTAAGTTCTTCAAGACACGTCGTGCAGATAGAACAAAAAGCTCTCTGATCATACTCTTAAGCTCATGAAAGAGCGGCGTGAGATGATCCTGCAGTCTTCTTAGGAGGCGTGGAAAACCGGTACTTAAGGCCCTTCAGAAGCTGTTTGATTCCGTCATACTCGAGGGGAAAACGCCACAGGCATGGTGCAGGGGTGTGTTGGTACTCTTCTTCAAGAAGGGCGACAATGCCTGGCTGAAGAACTATAGGCCCATCTCACTTCTAAGCCATGTATACAAGTTGTTTTCAAGAGTTTAGCGTTTGTGGACTACGAGAAAGCCTTCGATTCGATTGAGACTAGGGCTGTACTGCATTCTCTCCAACGGTGCCAAATCCACTATCGGTACATCGAGGTGTTGAAGTGTTTGTACAAAAACGCCACCATGTCAATCCGACTTCAGGACCAGACCTCGGAACCTATCCTTCTGCAGCGAGGTGTGAGACAGGGAGACGTCATATCTCCGAAACTGTTCACCGCTGCACTGGAGAATGTCTTCAAGGTTCTGGACTGGAAAGGGCTAGGCATCAACGTTAATGGCGAATACATCACTCACCTTCGGTTTGCCGACAATATAGTGGTCATGGCTGAGACCATGGAGGACCTCAGTACGATGCTCGATGACCTTACTAGAGCCTCCGAAAAAGAGGGTCTTAAAATGAACATGGACTAAACCAAGGTTATGTTGAATGCCCACTCCTATCAAGATCGGAGACTCTATACTCGAAGTTGTAGACGATTATGTCTACCTGGGACAAACGGTCCAGCTTGGTAGGTCTAACTTCGAGAAAGAGGTCAACCGTCGAATCCGACTCGGCTGGGCAGCGTCGTCGTTTACCGCAGTGTCTCAAGACGAAAGTCTATGACCAGTGTGTGTTGCCAGTGATTACATGCGGGACCGAAACGTGGTTTCTCACAATGGTCCTCATTCGAAGGCTTCAAGTCACCCAAAGGGCAATGGAGAGGGTTATGCTCGGAGTTTCCTTGCGTGATCGAATGAGAAATGAAGACATCCGCAAGAAAACCAAGGTTACCGACGTAGCCCGAAGAATTGCCAAACTTAAGTGGCAGTGGGCAGGGCACATTGCTCGCAGAACGGATGGCCGATGGGGCCGAAAAGTTCTGGAGTGCCGTGAACCGGAAGACGTTGCGTTAATATTATTTTGCGCACACTCATCATCATCATCATGGTGGCCTTTTGGTTATCCAATTCCTCCAATTTTTGGTAATCCTTCCCTCTTCTTCCATTCCTGTCGCTCTTGTGCCCGACTCATCCAGTCTCGACCTCCGTGTGTCATCGGATGTCGTCCACCCAGCGCTGTGGTGGTCTTCCACGCCCTCGGGTGTTCGCTCTGGGTTTCCATTCTAGGACTCGTCTTGTCCAGCGACTCTTGTTCATTCTCGCAATGTGCCCCGCCGATGTCCATTTTCTTTGCGCTATTACGGCCATAATGTAACTTTAGTCTTACTTCGAATCCAATCGATCCGTTTCCGGTCCCGTAGGGTGATCACGAGCATAGCTCTCTCCATGCCCCTCTGCGCCACTCGCAACTTCTGCGTAAGAGGTCGGTAGGGTAACATTATAATAAACGATTCTGTAATTGTAGGTGTACTGTAGTAGGTCAATTCTACCTAACCAATCGGGGAAGAAGTGTGAGGTTTTTTTATTGTTGTCTTTGAAAGATGATGCTGTCATTAAAACGTTTCAATATAAATTTTGATCAGTAAATTCTCTGTATATCTCAGGACGGTTCAGGACTTTTATGTAATTATGGAATGATAAAAGATGTTTATTTAGCAAATAGATTTTTACAAACACTTTTACACGTCATCTTTTTTAAACTAGATGGGGCCGGTGTTTCGTAACTGACTACTCGGAGAAGAAACAGCCGAAACAAACTCAGAGGTCATAGTCTCTTTTAAAGTCCAGACATAATCTTGTTCAACTCACATGAGGACTATGCAGATCAGTGTCTGAGATGGTCTCTTGAAGAAAGAACCACACAGATTTGAGTGGACCTGTCCAGTCAGTGCAAGCATTTGTCAGTTATCGTGTAGCTCGACTTATAACTCGAGGACCTCAACGACACGAAGAACAATACCAAAGAAAGGACATTTGGGTAGGTCGCTTATAGTACTCAAACAGCCAGACAATCCCGGGAAAAAAGGAACACCACTTAATATATATTATAATCTTATAGTGTACTAAAGGAGATCACCCAGATTGGCCTATTTCCAAAAGTGCCAGCCAACAAAAATAAACTTATTATTTAGATAGAGCATAACATAATAAACACTTTTTATTATTACACCTAAGTCGTAAGTCCATTCACCGAGAAGTTAATTAACCTCAAAATATCTGAGATCGTGCACAAATCGTGAAGAAAGACGAAAAAAATAAAAAATTGCTCAACCTGGGTAATCTCAGATATTTTGAGGTTAAATAACTTCTCGGTGATTTGACTTACGACTTAGGTGTAATAATAAAAAGTGTTTATTTTGTTATGCTCTATCTAAATAATATGTTTATTTTCGTTGACTTTTGAAAATAGCCCAAAAATTTATGGAGGCTGGGTGATCTCCTTTCAGCTTGTTACCGGAGATTTCACATGTTTGACCATTTTTGGTCTAAAAATCTTGGGCTTCATGGCTCGTTATGAATTGTTTCAGAAGCGACGACTGTTGGCAGCGGGGCTGCGCGAGTTGACTGGGCTGCTAAGTATTTGAGATGAATGTCTGGTCAGGTCCCATGAACCACGACCATGATGTAGACGGGAGCTGGACTGCTGACTTACGATGAAACATAACGAGGACTCGTCTTCATCTACCTACAGTTATTTAAGAAACGTCTTTGTCAAAAAGCGAGTGTGAAAGTGTTTTTTAATTGAACAAAAACTGTATGATGTTGGTGTGTTTAAATTAATTTTCTTTTGGTTTACTTTGATACGAGGGCGGCTCAAAAAGTTTGCGGGGCCCAAGTCTGCTATTTTGTATAAATTCGTCATTCCAACACGATGCCATTGTCATTTTGCTAAAAGTTCGTAATCTGCTAAATTCGTAATGTCATTGGTCTGTCAATGGTCTTTTAATAGAATTGTGTTGTAATGACATTGTCGTATTGCCATTATTATAAAACCCGTTAGTAGAAATGATTTTCGAAAAACTACTGCTAAATTTGAATATTTATTTATGCCAGATTTCATTTATATGTCGCGGTATCGGGATTTACTCCGCTAGGCTTCTAATATCATGTGGGCAGACGATGGGTTTCGTGCTATGAAAAGACACTGAGCGTTACACTGTTTCTAGCAAAACTAACGAATTACTTGAGATTACAACTTAGCACAATAACACGGGGCACAATGAATCGGGTACAGTTCCTCGGTGGGTTGAAGAGTTCTTCGGTGAGGTCTTAACTCGGCCGCGATCAGTCACTGACTGTCGTCCTGGCTCAGAGTTTGTGACCATCAGGGCTCTGTGACAAGCACGCTGGTGGTGTGGGTAGACTTGCAAGTAGATCACGTGATGTCTCCACCGCGTACTTGTGATTCATTTTAAGCCCGTACCAATGACCGTCTCCGACACGGCCATCCTGCTTGCACACGTCCTCGTGTGATGCTTACCCTGCAAATAAACAGTCCATTCCACTCGGTCACTCCTGACCAAACTCTACATACATCAGGTCGGTGAAGGTAAAGAACTCATGTCCGTAAGGATTGAGGAGCCATTTTTCGTATCTTAATGAAATTAACATTCTTTTTTTGTTTAGTACGGCACCGCCCCGCAATTAATTCGAGGTATAGGGTGCCACACGATGTCCGTAAGGATTCAGGAGCCACTTTTTTTTGAAGTATAATACTAAAGTTATATGAACATAAAGGTGGGTCCTCAATTTTATTGTTTGGATTGAGGAGCCACGTCAAAACTTATAATACCATGGATTAATATGTATCATAATTTGGTAGGATTTTGTAGCATTTAAGAGTAGATAGTAGATAAAAACTTAGCTCGGTTGAATTAAAATTAAAAAGTTACCATACATTATATATGTGGCTCCTCAGACCCAGTGGCGTGCAGTGGTTCCTCACGGAGGGTAGGCCACGCGTACTGAATTACTGACACCCAAAAAAAAAAAAACTCGGCAATATCATAGCGTCGCTCTACTTAGGATTACCCTCAAAGTAGTCACATCTAGTCATCTATTGATAATTATTCAGTCACTCTTCCGGGTCCCCCGCACCCGCCCCTGTTGCTTTTAGTAAGCTTATGAGAAACAACGCCATCTACCTTAAATATCAGGAATTTCAATGGCATTCAGTCAATACAAAAACGAAGGTAGAAGCTTCGTTAAAAAAAATCTTAAAAATAAAACAGCGGGCGCTGTCAACAAAAAAATAAATATAATAAAATTACCATGGTATAGTTTAGTTTTGGAATATTAGAAAAAAAAACATTGAAAATAAGCCTGTAAAAAACAAAGATATAAATACAAGAACCCACCACATTATTCAAAGTTCAAATCACGATTTTCTGACAATGAAACAGAAGAAAGATTCATTTGAAATGACGATTACGAGATGAATTTTGGGTTAATTCTCGTAATTCGGGTACCTACACACTTAGACACAACTTGAATCTTATCATTAAACGATTGTGAATACTTACTGTTTTTAACTTATAACAAACACACATTATCAGCACACACTTCACAACAGAACACTATTTTTAAGTAAATAAACAAATACAACAAATAATATTTACACTCTGTACGTTTCAAAGCGAATTACAACCGTCAGATATTATAAAAAGCAAAACATTCAAGATCGCGAAATAAATTTTGCTTGTCACATGAAACAAATTTGGCTTACAACTTTCTAAGAAAAATATAATTGCTACTTTGTCGATAAAAAACACTACCAAATATAATTGCATCACTGCATACCGTTTTAGCCGGATAATACTTCGTGGCCAATCAGTGGCCAGCTACACTCGCAGGAGTTGCGCCCCCAATCTATCTATGATCTATACATGTGTGCCGTTCATACACACGAAAATATGCATCAGTGTGCGTAAATTTATCAATGGAAATTAGGCCGGCGGTGTCGTTGCCTAGAAGAGCCGGGAGCGAGCGTCGTAGTATTATTATCAGTTACGTCACACGGGCGCGACAAGTTGCTATAAGTATTATAACAGGAGTTTTAATTATTTTTAAAAATATTTTGCATTATTTTATTACATAGTTATAATAAATGCATTTGTTGCGTTGTTGGTAGGAATGGTAGGGTAGGCTAGACCTAATTGCCTCTATGGACGGCACGCCCCTGCGCAGACCATACATACGACTCGTCATTTTTCTAAGAAGCAGTTGTTCAATTAATGCGCAATTTCTTCGCCATTTAGTAGTAAGTATATTAGATTTGTAGGACAAAAGTCAGTAATTAATAATGAGTGAATTGGGACAAATTGCACATTTTAACTGGCTCCTCAATCCTGACGTTACTGTACCTACCTAAGATCACAACGTTACTCTGTACCTACCTGAGATCACAACGGAATCAAAAACTAGAGACACTAACATTTAGTATCTACTAAATACATATGTAAGTAAGTCGGCCAGTTACAGGCATTTTTGAACTGCCGAAACAAAGTTATCAATGTGTTATGTAGCTACAGTCCCAGTCACAAACACAGGCATGACAAATGTGAAAGTACTGTAGTTGCCCATTCCCGGGCTTAGATCTCTATGGAGAAGAACGGGCAAGAAACTCTATGGACACTCTTTTAAATCAGCATATTTTTACAAAACCTTGGTTACATCATTCGTATTGAGATGGTACACTATGTGAGAACGATGTAGCAAGATGTGCACGATAAAAGTGTCCCTATTAAAAACAAAAAGACAATTAAAAAAAATAAGTCGTAGCAACTAAGAGATGACCAGTCACAACTGACAGCGCCCCTTCACATCAGTACATGACGCATGGATCAGCACCATTCAACTCAACCATTTTGAAGGGAACTAAATGATCCGAGACAAGCGCCACCATCAGCGACACGTGCTGTCATTCACAGGGCAACTTTCAGTCGCGCGCGTGGTTGGCTAGCCGTAAGCGCAGCGTCGCCTAGCCGTTGCCGTAGCCGAGTCGACGACGTATCGGAGCTGCTGGTCCGCTTGCTTACGTTAGATTGACGCCTGATTGACGGCGAGGCGAAAGGCGATACGGTGCCGATCCCTTTCCGATTTGATATGTGTGCTGTGCTGTGACCTTCATACCCCCACATGAATCCGAAAAATCCGAGGTGCGTGGTGCGGGCTTGGACTCTAGACTTATAACTTGGCAGGTCAGGTTACTAAATAAATACGATGATTGTGGGTGGGTAAGTAAACGACATAAATTTACAGTTACCAGTTGTATATGAGATGAAATAAACGTTCAAACGGCGTAGAGTGAGGCCACACGATGCGTTAACGGTGCGGTGCGGCGCCGGAGCGGTGCCGCAACGTCATCCTACATACAAATCACTATGCCATGTCACACGATGCGTTGGGCCGCCGTGCGGCGTCACACAGCACCGTAGAGCCGCGCGCCGCGCTTGTGAGCTGCGAGACGAGGCGGGGAGGGGTGATATTTGACGTTGTGGCGCCGCGGTAAACAGTGTTCTACTGCGGTGCCGCACCGCTGGCACCCTATAGCTCGAATTAATTGCGGTGCGGTGCCGTACTAAACTAAATAATTATGTTATCTTCATTAAGATACGAAAAGTGGCTCCTCAATCCTTACGGACATAAGAACTCTACTGTTCCATTTTAACCACATCCTACTCTTTGATTAAATAAAACACGGTTAAATTGGCTATAATTGCAAATACAACAATCTCTACCCTGGGCCATGTACCATAGTCGTTCGAATCAATCTTTAAAACTCTACTGCAACCAAAAACTGCCAAGCTTACAGAAACCTTCGAGTATAACCTCTAACGCCACGGCTCTCCAGCCGACCAGCAATCGCATTGCTCTCACACATTCATCGCATGGATCAAAACTCGCGCATCCATCAAATGGATCGCCCGTATACATCACCCACTGATTACACACTACGGTCTTTCCAGACCCCGACCAGAATAGCATTGCTCTCACACACTACGGCCGATGGAATGCTTTACTCGACCTTCTAACATAAGTTAAGCTCGCTCATCATCATCATCAAAATCCTTATCAACATCAACTGGTGGTGTGTAAATACTCTAATTTATGAGACGATTTTTGAAATTGAGTTTATTTGAAAAGTAGACTGTATGAAGGATTCTGATTATCGTTTTGGGGAATCAAAAACAAGCGACAATTAAATAAGGGGAGGTGACAATTTAGGCACCTACCTTTGTTCCTGGGCCACGTGGACGCTTTGATGGCGCGGCCGGGGTTTGATTGAAACACTGGTTTTGTTACGAGTGTGCTCTGGTGCACCAGATTTGCGGACGGACCCCGGGGCCGCTGTTGAATGTCGCGATTCTGGCGGAAGCGGTATGACCAGCAAGCTATACGCAGCGGTGGTCAAGATGTGAACGATTACGTGCCTCAAACTGGAGTGAGGGCTCGCACCGATCAATTTTGTGATCGAGCGCTTCAACGAGAGGGATAAGGATGGACTTGTATCGTCGCCTGTTTTTATGATCTACGTCATATGAAAGAATCAATGGATGAGTGGTAGAATTATAAGTAAGACGAACAGATGGCGTCACCATTTCCCCCCGGGGTTAAAGGGTTGCCTTTAAAAAAAAGGGAATCAAATAAGATAAGCTATGTTAGGTACACCACCGCATAACCTATCCATAAGCTAATACAGCGTTATGATATTAAATTAATTTTAAATAAACTAAAGCGGAACACTTATAAAGAAAGCCACTAACTATATACCTAAACTAAGAGGGAGATCCAACTCATGCACTCACGTCACTCAGGCTAGATCTCACTGAGTCTCTTCGTAAGAGAGGATCTGTTGACCTACGACTTTGAAGAGATTCGTTTTAATTACTTTGACCATGCTTTCCCAACATCCACCGAAATGTGATGAAGCAGGCGGAATAAACTTTCAATCAATGTGATTTATGGGAAGTTCTTCCTGTAGATTTGTACGATATATTCTTTTGAGAAACTTATAGAGATCGCGTAAATAGGAATTTGCACCTACGAAACAAGTGCCGTTGTCCGTGTACAAACACTATAGGGCCGCTGCCAGAAATGATACCGTGCTTAAATCCGTCGCAACTACAATGTGCGTGGCGTGGCGTGGTAAAATGCATAGCCAAGCTTTACGGCTTTTTTAACACCTCGACCACGCACTGGCGAGTGCTGCAGCGGTCCAGCGTAATCACAATCGGTATGTGTGAACGCCTTATCAACTTGATTGACGCTCTGGCTAGGAAGGTCAGCCATGAGAGGAAAGACCGGGCGAGGACGGAATTTAAAACACACGTTACATTTGTGTATTCTGTGACGAATTATTCGCCGTGCAAAAACCAAATATATTTATGCCTGAGTAAGGACATAAGCAACTCTGGACCGGCATGAAAATGTTTCTTGTGATAAAGTCAACAAGAAGGTCGACAACATGGTCATGACGCGGTAAAACCCAAGGATGCTTGTAGTTGTATGGTTCGTCCGAGTTTGACAGACGACCGCCAACGCGTATGATGCCGTGCTCATCGAGAAACGGCTTGAGCTTAAGAAGCGCGGAAGAACAGGATACATTAATTTTTTAAATTTTGAATGTCGTTACTAAAGTGAACAGCCTGTATAACTCGCATTAATTTAGACTCTGCGAATTCAAGATCAGAGCTTGAAACAGAAGTCCCATTAGGAAAACCTACAGACATAAACGATGGCTCGCAGTAACTTAGACCACGATGACATGCGCAGCGCGAGTCTATAGATTGGAGATTCTTCCAGCTCAACGACCACGGGGTGAGCGACTGACTTCCGTTCGGGTATATTCTCGGCTTCTGCACTGTGGTCACAGGGTTGTATGGGCCACTCTGACGGATCATGGGAAATCCAAGATGGCCCACAATACCACAAAGGAGTAATGATGGAGTAACTCCACGAGAAAGGCAGTCAGCTGGATTCTGAATACCCGCGATGTGATGGAAGCAAGTAACGGGAACCAGTTCATTTATTTTAGAAACGCGATTGGCGACAAAAGTTTGCCAGCGGTGCGGAGAGGAAAACATCCAGGCGAGTGGTACCTTGGAGTCAGAAAATGTGTATATTTTATTGATGGGGTAGTGGGGCGAAACTGTGTCATGAACCTTGCAGAGCAACTGAGACAGCAGAAGGGCCGCGCACAGCTCTAATCTCGCAACTGAAATGGTTTTAACCGGCGAGACCTTAGACTTGGCACAAACTAACTGCACCGAGTAGTTAGAACTAATGCGGACTTGCAGATATATGACTCCGTCGTAAGCGCCTTCGCTAGCGTCAGCGAATCCAATTAGATTGACAGTACATCCGTCGACCAACCCAAGATGACGTGGTATAACAATTTGATTGAGCGCAGAAAGCTCAATACAAAATTGCTTCCAAGCGACGACGATATGGTCGGGAGGTGCGTCATCCCACTCAGACTTTGATAACCAGAGCTCTTTGATCAAGAGCTTGGCGTACAAAATTGTAGGAGCCACAAAACCCAGTACGTCCCATAGTCGAGCTACTGTTCAAAGCATGGTGCGCTTAGTGCACTTGTCATCAGGTGGTGCGACGTCAAATCGGAAACTATCACAGGACTTGTCCCAGCGTAAACCGAGAACCTTATGCGGTACAGACCTCTCAAACTCAATGTCTGGAGAAGCCTTATGAGAATCAGGTAAGTGCGCGAGAACTTCTTTACAGTTGCTTGTCCATTTGACTTCGCTTGAAAGCTGAATGAGCTCTTCACAAAGCGAAATTGCTTGCGGAGCGGATGTAACACTACAAGCGATGTCATCCATATATAAGGCGGAAGTAGCAACAGCTGCTGCACCAGGAAAGTTGTGGCCTTCATCAGCGATCAACTGGCGGACAACTCGTAACGCGTGATCTGAACTGGACACAGATAGTAGTTATTTATCCAACATGTGAGGAAAGTTCGTTTTTCCTATGAGTTTTGATTTTGAGTCTTGAGCGAACGAAGGATTGAAAAATAGAATCACGAGCGCAGCGAGCGATTATAAATATCAATCCTAAGTAAGCGAAAGACTCAACAAAACGAATAGCAAATGAACTTACTCACATGTTGCATACAAAAGTTTTCACCACTCCCAACAAGAAAGTATTCAGTCATCATAGGTAAATAAATTTATTTTTTAAAATATCTTTAAAACTTAACATAAAAAAATCAGGCAAGGTTAGTTTCTGAACGGGATAATTACTTTCCTCACTGTTCAAATAGTGAGGAAAAACCAACTTTCCTCACTGTTCAAACGGTATAGTGAGGAAAAACCAACTTTCCTCCCTTTTTTCGTAGAGGAAAGACACTTCTTTCGTGCGGGAGTGGTGAAAAGGTTCATAACTGTCAAAACGATAAAAAATCCGTTGAAATCTACGGTCAGATTCAAGAACGTCGATATTGAGAAACGTTTTGCGGCAGTCAGCTGACAGAGCGATTTGGAAAAGACGAAACTTTATTAGGATGTTAAATAAATCACCCTGTAGATTAGGGCCGGCATGCAAAATGTTATTGATCGACTGACCCGAAGTAGTCTTGCAACTAGCATCTAAAACCACGCGAAGTTTAGTGGAGGTCTTATCTTCGCGAACTACGCCGTAATGCCGAATATAATACGCGGGAAGAGAATTGTTCTCGTTGTTAACAATCGGACTCAAAAAACCTTTATCTATGTAGTCACGCATGACGTCATTATAGGCGCCGCGCAACTTGAGCGATGCACCTTGTTTGCGTTCTAAACGTTTCTACCGTTCTAAAACGTATATTTTTTTTTTCGGACGGGAAATCATCAAATAACTCCTCCCGCTCTGGGCTGAGCAGGAGGGAGTGTCAGACTTTTACTGACTAAACCCATCCATGTTCCTTCATCGCCCTTTGTGTTCCGGGGCCACGGCGGTATCTCTTTCGAACAGTCCCGCAGCCCCGGCAGGCATCGGCCCTTGCCGGACCCCTTCCTATTGCTGACATCTCTTTGAAGCGCTTGGAACACGAACGCGCGGTCGACACGGCCTGTCGTCATAAGACGGACGGACGGCGAGCTAGCCCATACCTCACAGTCCACAGGCCCGCGCCTACGGTGGCCGGGGGCCACCACGTCCCCCCAGACGCCCGGTGCGTCTCCCTCGTCGGCTGGGACGTGAGGTTCTCTCCGTCTCACGTTCCACCGCCTCCTTCGCTAGCATGACTGCTTCGCAGAAGGAGGGACGGCGTTCCATTCCGTCTCGCTCCGGACCATGGATTGAATCAAGGCCGGACGCGAGAGGTCGCTGCCGCTACGGGGACACGGCGGTGCTCCGCCCACGCGGGGCAGACCTCCACCGTGTGCACCACCGTGTCCTCCGGTAGATCCTCACAGTGGTAACACCCGGGCGTTTCCTCCCGCCCGATCCGGTGCAGGTACCTCCCGAAACAACCCACCGATCCCCTTAACTACTAAGTTAGTATTTTTAAAGTAATTCCACAGTCCGAGGCGTTTGAAGCAATCAGAAGCCACCACCACGTCACGTCGTCGTCGTTCACCTCATCACGTCGGGGTCACCAAATAATGTGGCCTACTCACATACACAATATAAAAACATTATTAATAATTACCAAACATAATCCGCCGTGTCGTGCATTGGAAACGCGGAAACGCGTCGAGCCGCATTCCTTAAACATCACGCCGCCGGCCACGTCAGTCGGCCCATGGTACTCGCCCGCGAAGCCCGTGTCGCTTGCTAACCCAACTGATATTTACGCGTACCTCGCGAATATAATTGTTGTGTTTATTTCATATGCTATCGCTGTGCTTACCTTATTCTTTTCACTCCTTCTTCTCCATTGCTACTCTTTCGATTGTGTTGTGTGTGTAGAACTATTCCTTCTGTGTGACTCAAACTGAGCAATAAAAACTTTCCGTTTGATACCGTGTCCGGACTAAGTTATTTCACAATCAAACCCCGACACCAATCTACACACCTCATCACACCAACACGCTTATAACTGGTGACCCCACTGAGGACACGAGGATTGAAGTTAAGTACAATGAGTGACAGCAGTGATTGCGATTCCGTAAAAACGGCCGCTTCGAAAAAGAACGACAACGTGACACAACGAACAAAGAAAGTGCGCGTGTCCACTGACCGTGACAACGTCAAAATAAAAGTGCCACCGTTTTCACCGGAGGACCCAGAACTTTAGTTCGCATTAATAGAAAGTCAGTTCACTACACATGACGTCACTGATGATCAAACAAAATTCACGCACGTCACGAACAACCTAGACATGCAGTACGCGAAGGCCGTAAAAGACCTCATTGTCAATCCGCCGACAAAAAATCGCTACGACAAATTAAAAGCCGAGCTCATCAAGCGCTTATCGGATTCCCATGAGAGGAAGGTCAAGCAGTTGCTGACACACGAAGAGCTGGGAGACAGAAAGCCTTCACAGTTCCTAAGGCACCTCCAAGACTTAGCCGGACCGTCTGTCCCAGAAGACTTC
The DNA here is from genome assembly GCA_947578425.1 of Eugnorisma glareosa. Lineage (NCBI taxonomy): Eukaryota > Metazoa > Arthropoda > Insecta > Lepidoptera > Noctuidae > Eugnorisma > Eugnorisma glareosa. The sequence continues at coordinate 182,034 of OX387957.1, read as the reverse complement.
GTGAAGACCCGTGCAACCGCCTGCCGTCGAACATCCCGACCCTGCTGGCATCACAACCGACTCTCTCCTTGGAACAACTATCAGACCTGGCAGACCGCATACAGGAGCTGACGACACCATGCAACGTTGCCGCTGCATCAACCCGTAGCACACAAGGCTCATCTGATGAGATCGCAGAGTTGAAGAAAATGGTGCAGCAGCTCACCCTGAAGCTAGAGGAGCATACTCGCGCGTCATGTTGTTCAGCATCCGCTGGACGAGCAAGAACACACGAACGCCGACGCTCATCACCGCGACAGCGCAGCAGGACAAACTCGAGTTACCGTAAGTACCCGATCTGCTGGTACCACGCGAACTTCGGGGCAGAGGCACATAACTGCACCAAACCTTGCGACTACAACAAGCCGGAAAACAGCAAAGGCAGTCGCTAATGGCGACAGACGATTGCCAATCATCGACAGGTCGCCTCTTCGTAACCGACCACAGCACGAACATCCAATTCCTCGTAGACACCGGCAGCGACCTATGCGTCCACCCTCGTTCTAAGCTTCGGGAACGTCGAACCAAGACGAACTTCCAGCTGAGTGCCGCCAACGGAAGCATCATCGATACCTATGGCTTCATAGAGCTTAACTTAAATCTAGGCTTAAGACGCAACTTTCCGTGGCGTTTCACTGTGGCTAATGTTACAAGGCCCATAATAGGCGTTGATTTTCTTAGCTGTTACAGTTTGATAGTAGATTGCCGCAACCAACGCCTTATTGATGATACTACAACTTTGTCCACTAGTGCTTCACTCGCTAAAGCTAATATACATATATTCTGTAAAGGTTTCGAGGCGACACGCGTTACCACGAGTTGTTGAGTAAGTTCCCAGACATTACACGCCCCTCAGGCACACCGGTCATTCCAAGGCACAACACGGTACACCACATTAGGACAACACCAGGACCACCTATTGCTTGTACACCCCGTAGACTTGCACCAGACAAACTCCAAATCACGAAAAAAGAATTCGAGCTTATGATTAGCAATGGAACGGCGCGTCCTTCAGAAAGCCCTTGGGAATCACCCCTACACCTCGCGGCTAAGAAGGATAACGGCTGGCGACCTTGTGGCGACTATCGCATTCTCAACGCACGAACCGTCCCCGACCGTTATCCTATTAGGCATATCCATGACTACTCCCACTCCATCGCAGGTTGTACCATCTTTTCGACCATAGACCTAACGAAGGCATACAACCAAATTCCGGTTTATGAGGATGACATACAGAAGACCGCCATCATAACACCCTTCGGGTTATATGAGTTCCCTGTTATGACCTTCGGTCTTAGAAACGCAGGTCAAACATTTCAGAGGTTTGTTGATGAGATGACTAGAGGCCTCGATTTCTGCTACTCGTACCTCGATGATTTTCTCGTATTCTCCAAGGACGAGGCCGAGCACGAGGCTCACCTTCGACAGCTTTTCACCAGAATGAAGGAATACGGCGTCCTCGTAAACACTTCTAAGTGCGTATTCGGAGCAGCAGAGGTGACATTTTTAGGTCACCAAATCTCCCCATCCGGCACCAAACCTCTGGAATCAAAAGTCCAGGCCATAAACGACTTCCCCGCACCCAAGACTGTCAGGCAACTCAGGCGATTTTTAGGAATGCTGAACTTTTATAGGCGTTTCATTCCACAAGCCGCTACATTCCAAGCACCTTTAAACGCCTTGCTAACTGGCTGCGTAAAGGCATCCCACCCAGTCAACTTGTCTGGGAAAACCCAAGAGGCATTTAACAAATGCAAGGAGAGTCTCGCTAACGCAGCACTACTCGCACACCCCGACTGTCAGGCCGAACTGGCGTTGGTAACAGACGCATCCGACCTGGCGATGGGTGCAGTGCTGCAGCAACTCAAAGATGGCGCATGGCAACCTCTAGCATTCTTCTCGCGGAAGTTGAGTCCTTCGCAGCAAAAGTACTCACCCTACGACCGCGAGCTCTTAGCCATATACGAAAGTATCAGATACTTTCGGCATATGCTAGAGGCAAGACACTTCGTGGTGTATACGGACCATAAGCCGCTCAGTTATGCTTTCAGTGAAAGAAGAAAAACTAACAGTGCGCCTCGGCAGTACCGCTACCTAGATTACATCTCGCAGTTCACAACAGACATTAGACATATATCGGGAAAAGACAATGTCGTCGCTGATCCACTGTCACGTGCCGAAGAACTGCAGATGCCAATCGACCTAGACGTGCTGGCATCATCGCAAACATCCGACCGAGAGCTGACTCAACTATTGGAAGGTAAAACATCACTCCGCCTTCAAAAGCAGCGAATTCCTAATTCCCAGGCAGAGCTTTATTGTGACGTCAGCACTGCCACACCAAGACCCTTCGTCACCAAGCCATTGAGGAGACAACTTTTCAACAGCCTCCACAGTCTCAGCCACCCGGGCGCCAACGCTACCGCAAAATTGGTATCCGATCGATTTGTTTGGCCTGGTGTGCGCAAGGACTGTCGAGATTGGTCTCGTCAGTGTCTGGCGTGTCAACGCGCTAAGGTTCATCGCCACGTGTCATCACCATTGGGTACTTTCGATTTACCTCGCGCTCGGTTTGCGTTCATTCACGTGGACATTATTGGCCCCCTTCCAATATCACAGGGCCATCGCTATTGCCTTACTGCTGTGGATCGTTTCACTCGCTGGCCGGAAGTCACGCCGATGCCTGATATCACAGCAGAGACGGTTGGGAAGGCATTAATATCGTGGATATCCAGATTTGGATGTCCAACAGATATAGTCACTGATCGCGGACGACAGTTTGAATCGTCACTTTTCCAGTACCTTGGAAATATGATCGGATTCAAACATCGCAGAACAACCGCGTATCATCCAGCATGCAACGGGATGGTGGAACGATTCCACAGACAGCTAAAAGCGGCAATAACGTGCCACGCTGACAGCAATTGGGTGGACATGTTGCCATTGGTATTATTGGGCATTAGAAGCGCAATAAAAGATGAACTCAAAACGACATCAGCCGAGTTGGTGTACGGCGAGCCGTTACGCTTACCTGGAGAGTTTTTCCAGAGTACGACCGCCCACTCCACTGACTTATCGGAATTCACCACTCAGCTGCGCCAATTAGTAAACAAACTACAACCCACGCCCGCTGCACGTCACAATAAGGCTAAAGTCTTTATACACAAAGACTTGCCCTCCTCTAAATATGTATTCTTAAGGGATGACACATCCCGGGGCTCTTTACAACCTGCCTACACCGGCCCCTACGAAGTGCTGGAACGAGGGGACAAAACATTTAAAATCTCAGTGAGGGGCAAATGCGTCACTGTATCCATAGACCGCCTCAAACCGGCATATACACAGGTAGACCCGTCTTCCAACCCTATCACCACCCCCACTCCCACTTCCAACTCCAATCCAGAACTCATCCCTGCTCCCGTGCCTGTTGGACAAAATACCCCAGCTCAGGATGACATCATAAGGATGCGTTCGGGCCGCCGAGTTCGCTTCCCAGATTATTATCGCCCGTAGGACGGTCTCTGGGGGGGAGTAATGTGGCCTACTCACATACACAATAGAAAAACATTATTAATAATTACCAAACATAATCCGCCGTGTCGTGCATTGGAAACGCGCAAACGCGTCGAGCCGCATTCCTTAAACATCACGCCGCCGGCCACGTCAGTCGGCCCATGGTACTCGCCCGCGAAGCCCGTGTCGCTTGCTAACCCAACTGATATTTACGCGTATGTTACGTACCCTGCCTACACCACAACGGTTAAATAGCGACATGATAGAGATTTACGTACAACGGGTGTTTCCACGTAAAATTGGACCACAGGAACTCTGCTGACTCGACGCTCCGTGTGGCCGCCGACCACCTACTTCGAATCTGATGATGCCTCATCCGCGTTTCGCAATCGTTCAGAATTGTATTTTTCTTTATAATTAATTTGGCACTTCGGTACAAGCATCGACCAAGTCTAGACTTAAGATCTAATATTGTAATTTTGAAGTAATTAAACTCTTCTTTAAATTAATTTCGGTTTTTTTTAAAGTCCTCCGGCTGCCACCTTCATAATTGGCGCAGTCGGTAGGATATTCGAGGCAGTGCGCGGCGCGGTATAGATTTCCAAAAATCGTTAATCTGCTGACTCCGATAGTCGCTGTCGGTATTTCCAAGTACCTCGTCGAATATCCGAACTTAAGAAGACGCAGCTGAGGACGTATCCAGGCATCGATACAACGAGAAAACCATGTTTATGTAAGTCCTTGAAACTTTCTTGAAGTGTTGCCTCCATAACCTTCCTTTTACCCATATATTATAACATTCAATCAAAATTTTTCACCCAAGGGAAACTAGGAAGAAATCTGTCTCCTCCAGACAGATAAGTAGGAGCAGGGAAGTAGATTCAAATAGGTTTATAGATTCCGATAACTTAGGATTAGGTTCATTATTTGATAGTAACAGTATGGCACTAAACCCCGATACTATCTATAACGCTTTGCGCGCAGTTCCAAATTTTGAGGGCAATCCGAATGTTCTAACACGTTTTATTAAATTATGTGATCAGCTCGTATTACAATATGTTAGAAATGACCCGAGTTACGAGTTAACTAACTTATGTCTCATAAACGGCATCCTGAATAAAATCACCGGACCAGCAGCTTCAACTATTAATTCTAATGGCATACCAGAAAATTGGCAAGGGATTCGTGACGCATTAGTTAATAATTTTTCCGACCAAAGGGATGAGACCGCCCTTTATAATGACATGTCCTTACTGACAAGGAAGTAGCACCCCGCAGGAGTATTATGACAAATGCCAGACCCTTTTCAGCACTATAATGACTTATGTTACATTGCACGAAAATGTAGCAACTACTATTGAAGCAAAACGCGATCTTTATAGAAAGCTAACTCTACAATCCTACGTCAGAGGTCTTAAGGAACCTCTGGGGTCCCGTATCCGATGTATGAGACCCGAAACTATTGAAAAGGCACTGGAATTTGTACAACAGGAATTGAATGTCATGTACCTACAGCAACGTAATGAGAGTATCCCCGACTACACAGCAAACGAATTCAACCCATAGAATGCCACCCGCGGTCCCTATGACCACACCAAAAGTTTTTAGCTTTCCTACCCCAGGCCCCAGCTGGCATAAGCCTATGCCTATGCCGCCGCAGCAGCAACAGCAGTGGAGGCCACCCTTCCAGTATAATCAGGTACCTCATCGGGCCCCTAATATGTTTAACCGTACACAACAGATGTTTCGTGCGCCCCCGCTGAACTACAACCCCCAGAGTGACGCATTTAAATTGCCAAATAGGAACCCCCAAACTCAGTATACCGGTCCGAAACCGATGAGCGGTGTTAGTCATTTTGTACCGAGAGCTCTAGGGCTACCAGTACACGATTGGCGTAAGTTAGGGAACCCACCACCTGGTAACTACTTCAAAACGCGCGAAATGAATTTTAACGAAATGACTGATTACTATGACTCTTACAATTACCCCGACTGTTACTTCGAACAACCAGACTATTATAACTATGTCTGTGACCCTTGTGACTATTTCGACTTTTATGGCTACCAGCAGACCGACCCCGAAAACCAATTAAATGTACCGGATCAACTGAATAACGCAAAATGCTTAGAAGCACAGCCGTCTACTACTTCTAAAACTGATCAGGATTTTCGCAAGGAGAAGGATCAAAAAGGATCAAAATAGAATTAAATGTCCAATCTAAAAGAGAATTACGTTACATACAGATATCAGACCCACCACTTAAATTATTAGTAGATACCGGAGCTAATCAGTCTTTTATTAGTCCCGAGGCAGTCGAACAATATTTTGGAAATCATCAAATGACCCCTCCCGCTCTGGGCTGAGCAGGAGGGAGTGTCAGACTTGTACTGACTAAAACCCATCCATGTTCCTTCCTTTGCCCTTTGTGTTCCAGGGCCGCGGTATCTCTTTCGAACAGTCCCGCAACCCTGGCAGGCGTCGGCCCTTACGGACCCCTTCCTGTTTGCTGACTCTCTTTGAGGCGCGCGTGGAACACGAACGCGCCGTCGACACGGCCTGTCGTCATTAGACGGACGGACGGCGAGCTAGCCCATAGCTCACCGTCCACAGGCCCGCGTCTACGGTGGCCGGGGGCCACCACGTGGCCCCCGACGCCCGGTGCGTCTCCCGCGGCGGCTGGGACGTGAGGTTCTCTCCCTCTCACGTCCCGCCACCTCCTTCGCTAGCATGACTGCTTCGCAGAAGGAGGTGACGGCGTCCCATTCCGTCTCGCTCCGGACCATGGATTGAACCAGGGCCGGACGCGAGAGGTCGCCGCCGCCGATCGCCGCTACGAGGACACGGCGTTGCTCCGCCCAAGCGGAGCAGACCTGCACAGTGTGCTCCACCGTGTCCTCCGGTCGATCCTCGCAGTGGTGACACCCGGGCGTTTCCTCCCGCCCGATTAGGTGCAGGAACCTCCCGAAACAACCATGTCCGGTGAGGACCTGCGTCAGGCGGAAGGTGAGGGCGCCGTGGCGCCTCTCCAGCCACTCCTCAAAGAGGGGACTTACCGCCATTATAGTGGCGTGCCCTGCACGGGGTTGCGACAGTCGCTCTCTCCATGTCGCCATGAGATCACGCCGGAAGTCTGTCCGCTGAGCGACAATTTGCCGCGGCAGCGGAGTTTCCCCCCGGCGTAGTGCCTCCACGCGCCACTCGTGCAGGCGCGCGAGGACTATCGCCTCCAGATCCCATGGCGGCAATCCGGCAAGGAGGCTCGCCGCCTCGCCGGAGATCATGCGGTACCCCCGGATTAGCCTTACGGCTACCACCCTTTGGGGCGCGTTCAGATAGTGGGCGGCTCGCCGCCTCAAAGAACGCGCCCACACCGGGGCCCCGTAAAGGGCCATGGACCGCACGACCCCCGCGTAGAGCCTCCGGCAGGAGGCGTTTGGACCCCCCAGGTTGGGCAAGAGCCGCTTGAAGGCAGCCCCGGCCCGTTCCAGTTTGGGGGCCAAACGTCGGAAATGCTCCACGAAGTTCCACCGGCTGTCGAGGACGAGACCTAGGTACTTCAACGTCGGCTCGACGCCGATGGGAACCCCTCCCACCGTGAGCATGGATCCCGACGGTGGCGCATTCCGAGGCCCATGAAAGCACATGGCCTCGGACTTGTGCAATGCCACCTCGAGACCCAATTGCCGGATCCTCTCCGCGACTATCGCAACCCCGCAAGTCATCAGCTCGGCCGCCGCCTCGTGCGACCTCCCTTGCGCCAGCACCAGCGTGTCGTCAGCGTAGCAAACTACGCTGACGCCGTCAGGGAGGTCGGCGCGCAGCACCCAGTCGTAACCGATGTTCCACAAGGGCGGCCCCAGAACCGATCCCTGTGGAACACCGCACGACATCTCTCGCCGGTTCCACTCTCCGCTGCAACCAGGGTAGATGACGTACCTGTCCGTCAGGTAGTCCCCGACCACACGACGAAGGTAGGTCGGCACCCGGTGATACCGGAGTGCCTCCCTAATGCAGCTCCAGGGCATGGAGTTGAAGGCGTTGGCGATGTCGAGAGACACCGCCAAGACCACCCCACCCCGGGACACCGCATCCCCCGTCGTGAGGGCTCTCACGCGCATGATGGCGTCCACCGTCGAGCGCCCCCTGCGGAAACCAAACTGGTGTTCCGCAAGATCCGGCCCAATCCCCGTCAGGTGCCCGGCGAGGCGGTTGGCAATAACTCTCTCGAAGAGTTTGCCCACCTCGTCGAGCAACACAATGGGCCGGTATGCGGACGGAGAGTCCGCAGGGCGCCCCGGCTTCCGGATGAGGACCAGCTTCCCCGTCTTCCAACGAAGCGGGAACTGGCCTCTCTCCAAGCATGCGCTTAGGAGCCCCTCCAGTCGGGGCCCGAGAGCCTGCAAGGCCAGGACCCAGGCTTTGCCAGGTAAGCCGTCGGGTCCTGGGGCGGCAGTTTTGGCCTTAAGCCTGCCTACCGCCACTCTCAGGTCTACCCCAGTCACCTCTGGAATGTCGTCATCGTTCTCAGTGTGGTCCGCTTCCGGCACCGCAAGTGGCGGAGCCATGGGCGGGGGAGGATGTTCCCCTCGCGAAGGGAACAGAGCGCTCACCACGTCCTCCACGAGCTCAGGCCGGAGACTCTGCGTCAGCGGAGGGGCCCTGGTGCGGAGTTTATCCCGCACCATCTTATAAGGGCGCCCCCACGGATCTCTGTCGAGAGTCTCCAGCATCTCCTCGCGGGCCACATCCTTGGCCCGCAGGACAGCCTCTTGGAGGGCGGTCTTCGCCGCTCTGTATCCCTCATACAGCTCCGCCTCAATGGCTGCCGCATTCGGAGGGCGAATGCGGAGCCTGCAATGCCTGGCGTACAGGTGTCGTGCGGCGACGCACGCCTCGCGCAGAGACGTCAGCTCTCGCGACCACCAGTACACCTGACGCCGGGCGCTTTCTGACCGAACCCGGGGCATTGCCACGTCACATATATCGGACATGGCCTCCTGGAACCAACCCGCCTCGTTGTTCACGTCGGCAGGCCTGACCGGTGATGTCACCCAGGCCTGCACGATCGAGGCTTCCAGGAGGAGCTCCCGGTCCAGCTGCTTCAGCGCCCATCGCGGACCACTCGGGGTCTGTAGGACCGGCGCGCTTGGGGTCTGGGCGGAGACGTCGAACCGGATATACCGGTGGTCGGAATAGGTCTCCACCCCCTCCATGACGCGCCAGTCAACGACACGCGGTGACAGAGCGGGGCTAGCGAACGTGATGTCCACCACCGACTCGCCCCGCATCCGCACACACGTTGGGACAGAACCCCTATTAAGGACGACCAGGCCTGCCTCCAGAGCCCAGTCCTCCACCATCCTGCCCCGCACATCTGTGCAACGAGAACCCCAAGCCAAATTCTTGGCATTGAAGTCCCCGAGCACAAGCACGGGGAGGGAATGGCTTCCGATGACGACACTCAACTCCCTGAGGGAGTTGTGGAACTCGGCGAGAGTATGGCTCGGGGAGAAGTAGACACCCGCTACAACGATCTCCCCGAACCGTGCTGCTACGCACCCCTGACCCTTCCTGACACTCTCATGGGTCGGGGTACCGGCGGCGGCCGTGCACATATACCTTTAAACCATGATCCCTTCGAGTTAACAAACGCTCGTGTAACTAGTACGCATGAACATTCTATTACGATTCCGAATTTTGCTGAATTTAATAATCCCACGAATGTAATTTTTTTTATCTACAGGTTTCATAATTACTTTGATGGTCTATTAGGTTTAGATTTACTTGACGGAGCACAGATTGATCTAAAAAATAATTATCTAATGACAGACTTTACAACCATCCCCATACGTTTTTATCAATGTAAAAGATCAAATAATCAAGAAACTATTCCTGCTAACTCGTCAAGACTAGTAAATATCCCTATTTATAGTCCAGACGGTGACGTTACGATAGCTCAGCAAATTTATTGTAATTGCATTATTCACGAGTGCATTACTCGCGTTACTGATTGTACCGGAATTGTAGAAATTGAAAACCCGACGGAATATGACACGACTATTACATTGGACCGTTACAAGCCGACATATTTAATACTGAGTGCATTAGCACTGAACAAGATCCCGAGCGCGTTAAAATGGTTTTAACTCAATTGCATACAGATCATTTAAATATTGAGGAAAAAACTAACTTAGAGACATTATGTGCCCGTTTATCTGACGTATTCTATGTTGAGGGGGAGCCCTTAACCTTTACGAATAAAATTAAACGCCATATTAGAACGACCGACGAACTTCCCGTATATACTAAAAGCTACCGGTATCCTTTTGTGCACCGACAAGAGGTCAGAGACCAGATAACCAAGATGCTGGACCAAGGTATTATACGACCTTCTGAATCAGCCTGGAGCTCACCTATTTGGGTAGTTCCTAAGAAATCCGATGCATCAGGCAAACAAAAGTGGCGCATAGTAGTAGACTTTCGCAAACTGAATGACAAGACTATAGACGACAAATACCCGATTCCTAACATCAATGACATACTTGACAAGCTTGGAAAGTGCCAGTATTTTAGCACGTTAGACCTTGCGTCAGGTTTTTACCAGTGTGAGATGCATTCAGACGATATTCCGAAGACAGCTTTCAACGTAGAGCATGGGCATTTTGAGTTCTTGCGTATGCCCATGGGTTTGAAGAATTCTCCATCTACTTTTCAAAGGGTAATGGACAATGTGCTCAGAGGCTTACAAAATGAGATATGTCTGGTGTATCTTGATGACGTAATCATATTTAGTACATCGCTGCAAGAGCACATGATTAATCTAGAGAAAGTATTTAAAAGATTGCAGGAATCTAACTTCAAAATTCAGATGGATAAATCCGAGTTTTTAAAATTAGAAACCGCGTTTTTAGGACACGTAATCAGTGGCGAAGGTGTTAAGCCTAACCCTGATAAAATAGCAGCAATAGAAAAATACCCTTTACCAAAAACACCCAAGGAAATAAAACAATTCCTAGGACTATTAGCTTATTACAGGAAATTTATCCCAGACTTTGCTCGCATCACTAAGCCTATGACAAAATGCCTAAAAAAAACTAATAAAATCACTTTCGACTCTGAATACATTGACTGTTTTAACAAATGTAAGAGCTTACTGACAAATGACCCCATCTTACAGTATCCCGACTTCACTAAGGAGTTTATATTAACAACAGACGCTTCAAATGTAGCTATAGGCGCCGTACTCTCTCAAGGTACCATCGGCTCAGATAAACCTATCTGTTACGCCTCGAGAACTTTAAATGACAGTGAAACCAATTACAGCACAATAGAGAAAGAGCTTTTAGCCATAGTTTGGGCCACAAAGTATTTCAGACCCTACTTATTCGGTCGTAAATTCAAAATATTCACAGATCACAAACCGTTACAGTGGATAATGAATCTTAAGGAACCCAACCAAAGATTGACTAGATGGAGACTTAAATTAAGTGAATACGATTACACTATAGTCTACAAAAAGGGAAAGTATAACACTAATGCAGACGCATTATCCCGAGTAGAAATTAATAACGAGGAGACAGACTCAATGTTAGCCAACCCTTCAGAGCGACCACCTTCTCGAACAGGTTCTACGACAGCCACTGCCCATAGTAGCACTGAAAACCCTATTTTAGAGGTTCCTATCACTGACGAACCATTGAATAAATTTCACCAACAAATATGTATAACTATAGTCAGTACCGCCCCTTACATTAAACGAACTACAGTCACTAAACCTTTTGACACACACACTCGCACACATTCAGGTCTCAGAGTCTAACTTAGAGGAAGACGTAGTAAACGCCATAAAAGAATATGTCAAACCTAAAGTTAAAACTGCTTTAAAAATATTACCACCCTTAGGCATGTATTCAATCATACCTATTATCCAAAATAACTTTAAAAGCTCATCTCTGACCCTAGTGCTAGCAAAAACTGAACTAGAAGATATCAAGGAATATTTAAGGCAGCAACAGATCATAAAAAACTATCACGAAGGCAAAACCAACCACAGAGGGATAAACGAATGTTATCTTGCTCTTTCCCGGAAATATTATTGGCCTAAGATGAGGGACGAGATAGCTAAATATATCAATGAGTGTACAATTTGCGGACAAACCAAGTATGATAGGAACCCAATTAGACCTCAACTAAATTTAGTGCCCCCAGCCACTAAACCTTTTGAATTAGTACATATGGTCCTCTTTACAGCCCAAAATGAAAAATACCTTACAGTAATAGACGTCTTCTCAAAATACGAACAGGCATACTATTTAAGAGATGGCACAGCAATTAGTATACTTCGAGCAGTTTTAAACTACTGTACACATCACGGTCTTCCACTTACTATCGTAACCGATAATGGTACTGAATTTACAAATCAATTATTTTCTGAATTTACAAGATTACATAAAATTAACCACCATAGAACACTAGCTTACTCCCCTAATGATAACGGAATTGTGGAACGATTTCAGTCTACGTTACTAGAACATCTACGTATTCTACGACTACGTCAGAAAGATGAACCTGTGGTCAACCTCATGCCTTATGCTATATTAGCTTATAATAGCACAATTCACAGTTTTACAAAGTGTAGACCACATGACATAATTAGGGGACATTTTGATCCAAGAGACCCACTTGACATTAACATGACCGAACATCTTATGCAACAGTACATCTTAACTCACCGAGACTGTAGTATATTGTGATTTATGAAAATATTAATTAAGTTACTGGTAACACCATTTTAATAAAGAAATTCTAGAATGTAGGGCTGGCAACCCGACACACTCCTTTTCCATCCGTTTCACTGACTGTATCAAAAGTTTAATTAAAACATATTTTCGATAGTCAAGTATTTTATTTGGACAATTGTTATACAAGGCGTATACACATCAAATGGCGACGAGGATAAACAACAATTTCGAAGCGTAAGGTACATTTTTTTACGGCTGAAACATGGCCAACGATTTCCGTATAGACGCATTCAAACAAGATGGCGATATCTTGTGTTTCTTGGAACGGATTGATCAATATTTTGAAGCAAATGAAACTAAAGTTGAAAAAAGATGCTCAATATTATTAATTAGTCTGCACGAGGATGTTTATAAAATTGTAAAGAATATGTGTCATCCGAAGATGCCCAAGGAGTTGTCATATGAGGAGCTGCAGAATTTGTTAAAACTAAGGTTCGAGAAAAGAATTTCGCATTTTAGAAAAAGGATTCAATTCGAAAAATTGCAACAATTAGAAGGGGAGAGTATAGCCAAATGGTATGCTCGTGTTAGAGAATTTGCTGCGGGATGCAATTTTACGAATACATTAGAAGAACGTGTTAAGGATAAATTCGTTACGAGTCTGTGTCCAGGACCAATCCAGGAAAAATTATGTGAGCAAGATGTTTCCAAGTCTGTGACATTTTTAGTAGATATAGCACTGAATAAGGAAATGGCTTTGAAGGAGGTGCAGGAAGTACATCAAGTAGCTCAGCATGGACATGCCAAGACGAATAAAAGTTCCCACAACACATTTAAAAAGACTGACAAGAAACAGGAAGGTGAGTCATCATTATTAAAATGCATTCATTGCGGTAAACCAAACCATAATTTTTCAAAGTGTAAATTTAAGTCATTTAAATGTAAAATATGTAACAAAATTGGACACCTAGCTAATGTATGTAAGAGTAAGGGTCAAACTCATAATGTAGAGGTAAATGAAGATACTTTCAACAATTCTATTGATATCTTTGCAATAGAGAAAAATGTTAATTATGTTTTACCAATATTAATTAAATGTTGTATTGATAACAAACCGGTCCAAATGGAACTGGACACCGGTGCTGCAATTTCATGTTTACCTGAAAATGTTTATTTATCAAAATTTTCTCACATTAAGTTAGAAAATTCAGATATTGAATTAAAAACATATAGTGGTCACATTTTGAAACCAGTTGGAGAAATAAACTGTAAAATTAAGGTAAAAGATAAAGAGGTGAATTGTAGTATGGTTATTGTTAAAAATGGTTGTAAAATTTTGTTTGGTAGAGACTTAATCCAGAAATTTAATATAGATATTTCAAAACTTTTACAAATTAACTATGTGCAAAGTACAGAAGAGAAATTGCAATTATTGTTACAGGAATTTGAGATATTATTTAAAAGTGAGTTAGGTATTATTAAAGGTGAGGAAATTACATTAGAGTTAATTGATAAAGATGTAAAGCCTATTTTTCACAAACCGAGGCAAGTACCTCATGCTTTTAAAGAACAGGTTGAATCTGAATTAACTAGATTAGAGAAAGAAGGTGTTATTACAAAAGCAGAAACATCCCAATGGGGGACACCTTTAGTTCCAGTTTTGAAGGAAAATAATAAAATAAGGTTATGTGCTAATTACAAAATTACTGTGAATAAACATATTAAAGATGTTAACCATCCTTTACCTAGAATTGAGGACATTTTTACTGCTCTACAAGGTGGTACATCATTTTCAAAATTAGATTTAAGAAATGCATTTAATCATTTGTGTTTAAGTAAGGAGAGTAGTGAACTCTTAGCTTGGTCAACACCAAAAGGGATATACCAAGTAAATAGACTGCCATATGGTACAAAGCCTGCTAGTGCTATTTTTCAAAACAAACTTGAGAAAGTATTGTTAGGGGCTCGGGGTGTTGTAAATTTTATTGATGACGTACTAGTCACAGGTACTAATGAGGTTGAACATTTAGAAAATTTAAAGGAGGTTTTAAGAAGATTCAAAGAGGCGGGTATTCGTTTAAATAAAAATAAATGTGAATTTATGCAACCTAAAATAAAATATTTAGGACATTTTATTTCAAAGAGTGGATTATCCAAAGATATGTCAAAGGTTGACTCTGTTGTTAATGCACCAGCGCCTAAGAATGTTTCAGAAGTTCGTTCATGGCTAGGAATGGTAAATTCATTCACCATTTATCTATAAAACTAAAACCTTTATATGATTTATTACAGAAAAATCACAAACTTTATTGGAATAGAGAATGTCAAAAGAGTTTCAATACAATTAAGAAGGATATTATTTCTGATAATGTTTTAATTCATTACAGTAGAGATATGCCTTTACGGTTAGCTTGTGATGCTTCACAAAATGGAATAGGGGCAGTTTTAAGCCACATTTTGCCAGATGGTTCAGACAGACCAATTAGTTTTATTTCTAGAGTTTTCTCAAAGGCTAAGAAGGGTTATTCTATGATTCATAAAGAAGCGCTTGCAATTTATTGGGCAGTGCAAAAATTTTATCAATATTTAATTGGTAGAAAGTTTGAGTTATTAACTGATCACAAACCGTTATTAGCATTATTTGGTGAGCACAAGAGTTTACCACAAATGGCAGCAGGTCGTCTGCAAAGATGGTCATTATATTTGTCAAGTTTTGATTATACATTTAAACATGTAAAAGGCATAGAAAATGTTAAAGCAGATTGTATGTCAAGATTGCCATTACCATCTGCTATTTCAGATAATAACAGGAAGGAATATGATTACATTAATTTTATTGAAGATCAGAATGTTATAGATTTAAATTTAGTACGTTCAGAAACTAGAAAGGATCCAGTTTTGAGTAGTGTTTATAACATGGTCAGGTATGGATTTCCAAAACATGTGAATAGTGAAGTCTTGAAACCGTTCATAAACAGAAAAAGTGAACTTTATATTGAAAACGGGGTTATCATGTGGGGTTATAGAGTAGTAATACCTACAAAATTACAAAAAAATATGCTTCGAGAACTGCATGTTTCACATGAAGGCATTGTTAAAATGAAAAATAATGCTAGATCTTATTTTTGGTTTCCTAATTTAGACAGTACTATTGAAAATTTTGTTAAATCTTGTCAAGTTTGTATGTCTGCTAGACCAGAACCACAGAAATCTAAAGTTATAACATGGCCAAAAACTAGTTTTCCATATGAGAGAGTACATGCTGATTTTTTAGGACCTATAAGTGGTAAAATGATATTAATAATAATAGATTGTTACACTAAGTGGCCAGAAGCATTTATTGTAAACAATTTAGAATCTAATACAACTGTAGAAAAATTCAGAGAATGCTTTAGTAGATTTGGTTTGCCTAAAGTAGTTGTTACAGATAATGCTGCTACATTTTGTTCAAAGGAATTTTCTGAATTTCTATCCAAAAATGGTATTCAACACGAAACTTCTCCACCATTCCATCCTGCAACAAATGGGTTTGCAGAGAACGCTGTAAAGAGTTTTAAAAATGCTATGTACAAGTCTTTGAATGATGTTAAAAATAGAAATGTGTCATTTGTAACTTTAATGAACAGATATTTATTTCATTACAGAAATTCAATTCATTGCATTACAAATATTTCACCATCAGAAGCTATGTTTAATAGAAAACTTAGATCTAGATTGGATTTGTTGTCTACTAAAAAAGATAAAAAAAACAGTGTAATGTAGGAAGAAGAGAAGAGGAATTTAGAGAGGGAGAGTATGGACTAGGGAATGTAGTAGGGACTATAGGAATCCTAATAAAAAGAAATTTGTTAAATGTGTAATTGATGAGGTATTGGGACAAAGAACTTATTTATGTAGAGTTTTAGAAGAGAACTTAATTTGGAAACGTCATTTAAACCAGATTATAAGTTCTTGGCCTCAAGACCAGAAGGAAGATGTAAATGAAACCAGTTCTGTAGTAGATGATTGTTTATCGCAAAATTCTAAGGATTTAAGAGATAATAATTATGATAAGCAAATAATTTTTAATGA
This sequence comes from Eugnorisma glareosa, assembly GCA_947578425.1. Lineage (NCBI taxonomy): Eukaryota > Metazoa > Arthropoda > Insecta > Lepidoptera > Noctuidae > Eugnorisma > Eugnorisma glareosa. The sequence goes on along the minus strand of OX387957.1, from coordinate 165,669 downwards.
TGAATCTAATGTTATTGTAAATGAGCCAAGTTCAGAGATATTGCAAGAAGTAAATGATAATGTTAATATACCTGAAAGTTTTAATAAAGTCTCTGAAGTTAGCCCACATATTTCAAATACTTACCAGGAGGAAAACACTTGTAACAGTACATTTAAAAACTTACCCGTTATTTCTGGTAGTAATGAGAATCAAACTTTGAGGCGTTCTGATAGACAGAGGAAAGCACCTCAACGTTTGAATCTGTAAAGGGGGAGTATTGTAGTATATTGTGATTTATGAAAATATTATTTAAGTTACTGGTAACACCATTTTAATAAAGAAATTCTAGAATGTAGGGCTGGCAACCCGACACACTCCTATTCCATCCGTTTCACTGACTGTATCAAAAGTTTAATTAAAACATATTTTCGATAGTCAAGTATTTTATTTGGACAATTGTTATACAAGACGTATACACATCAGAGACCAGATGAAAACTGTATATGATCTCATTAACGACTTCACACTTACTGACCGAACGAAAATCATAAAAAATAGGAATAAAGACAGAGAGCCCGAAATAGAATACCAACCAGAACAGCAAGTTCATTAGTAACCCAGTAGCTAGTCGACAAAAATTAGCACCGCGTTATACTCATGACACTGTGCTAGCTGACCTCCCGATTCACATATACACATCTAAAAAGAAGGGTCCCGTGGCAAAGTCCCGACTCCAGCGTATTCCTAAGACCTCGAAATTGTTACAGGATACTACTGGCCATGATCGTCCACACAACACTGGCGCTCGAGATAAAACTTGAAAGCTTAGACGAAGGACCCGGACTCTTACCTTTCAACCTTGGACAAGCAAGAGTCATAACACATTATCATTCTTTTCTACAATACATAGACTTAACTGACATTGAACATAGACTTGACTCTGTAATTAATCAACTAGACTATTTCGAGACTAAACTAGATAATCAAACCCTTGTTTTATATAAACTTCAAATTAACCATTTATCTGATAAGTTGCATAAGACTAGGTCTCAGCTAAAGACACTAGAACCCGGTCGTAGCAAAAGAGGTCTCATAGACGGTTTAGGATCAGTTATAAAAAGCATAACTGGTAACTTAGATCAATCGGATGCACAAACTTATAATAATGCCATTAAACTTCTAGAAAACAATGATGACAAGATATTATCGGAGTTAAACGAGCATATAAGTCTTAATAAAGTCTGGATAACTAGATACAGTGAGATACTTTCAAAAATTGTAAGCAATCAAGAGAGAATTAATAGTACTTTAAGATTACTTTTAGACGAGCAAGCTTCTGCTACAAATGATCTTTTAAGATACACGAAGTTTGCCCAGTTGTTAACTACAATTAGCGATAATACAGATGATTTATTTTTAGAGATAACTAGGATAGAAGATACCTTAGCTTTTATACGTGCATCAAGCACTCACCATAGTACTTTAAGCATAGATACTTTAATTAATATGACGAAACGATTAAGATCTATATACGGTTCAGATCAATTGCTAGAGGCAGACCTAAGAGAATACTACACTGTTATAAAACCTGGTTATTATTTTACAGGAAAAAGAATAGTTATCATATTTAAAGTCCCAATAATCTCCCCTCATAAGTTCGAATTATATAGATTAGCAATAGTTCCCAATAAATTTATGTACACCTTTATTCCTCCTTACCCTTTCATTGCAACCAATGGGAAAGTTTTCAAGTACATAGAGGCTGAATGCCCGAAGTTTAATCGGTTTCATCTCTGCGAAGAAGAAGTCAACCATCAACCGACGAGAGGACATCCAGACTGCATCCAAGGGCTCATTTTCAATCAATCTCTACAGAAGTCATGCCTGCCCACTAAACTCACGCTGACCAAAGAAGCCATGGAGCAATTGGACGACAGGCGCTATACACTCACTTTTCCACAACCAACCCGAACCGAGCTACAATGCGAACGTCAAGAATTCATCTCTCTACACGGAAGTTATCTCGCCACTATTCCGCAAAAATGCCTACTACGCACTGAGCAGTTTACTATCATCAACACGAATGACCATATCAAAGGACAACCCCTGAAAATCACCGAAATACCTATGAACCTGAACGTTGTCAGTGAATCTATTCCACATCTAAAGTTAAATTCACTACACCTGAAAAGTCTACATGAAATCGAAGATAAAATCTTAATGCAGCAATCAGTACAAATCGATCACGCAAACCTGGAACAATCGATTTACCATACGACTATCCCACTATATGTCGTAATATTCGGTGCAACTGTACTGATCGTTACTCTCACCATACGTCGGTATAATGTTTGCACAAAGGTCAGAAAGCCAGAATCACCAGATGAAAGCGCTGAAAATCCTCAATACGAAGACACAGAATCTCCTACAAGCAAGTCAGATTTACCAGCAACATTCTCGCTGAAATTGCTCAAATACACACATCAAAAGTGTCTAGGGATCAACATATATTTTTGCAATAACTTTTCTCCTGATTGATATTAATTAAAATTTTCTTTAAGGATTCATCAAATAAAGTGTTTTCGTTTGTCACAGTAACGATAAACCAAGTCACCTTTGAATTAATAAAGAAATTTGCCATTTTCCTAATAAAGGGATTTTTGACATTTGAACCACTAACACAAAAGTTCGAAAAAAAGACTGAAATAACAGTTTTCTTTAAAATTTTATTGGGTAACTTAAACAATTAATAATCCGTGTTTCTACCGCGAACACTAACAACACAAGAACATCGGTTTGGCATACTCAAAATGAGTTCATCCAAATCACGCTGTGGAATGGCCGCCCATGTTCGTTGCAACAACAAAAAAAGGTCTTCTTGCGACTGGATACCCTCCATATTCGGCAGAGCTCTTCTCTGTAGCATATCCCATGCATGCTCAATCGGATTCAAGTCTGGCGACTGAGCAGGCCAGGGCAGGACATTGATGTTAGCTGCGGCGAGAGTCTGTCTTACAACTCTTGCGGTGTGCGGTCGTGCATTATCATGCATTAACTGAAATAAGGGATCGATTTGCACTTGTAGAGGAACGATGACGTCTGATACAATCGTCTCAGCATAAATTTGAGCGTTGAGGTTGCCTCTGATCCAAATCAACTCAGTTCTTCCGCCGATCCAAATACCCGCCCATACCATGATGGTTCCACCACTATAAGGATGGACTTCCTGGCAGGATTTTAATCGCTGTTGGCGTCCAGGGGTTCTCCAGTGTCGTATACGTCTTGTATCCGGTCTCATACCAAAACGAGACTCATCAGAAAAGCACACGAAACGCCATTGTTCTTCTGCCCAATTTCTGTGTTCAAGAGCCCATTGATATCGTATCCTACGATTGTGCATTGCTATAGGTGGTACCCGTAGCGGTCTTCGGGAATGAAGGTTCACTTCATGCAAGCGGTTTCTGACTGTTTGGTCGCTAATTAAGTTCCCTGAAGAGTGATGAAGCCTCACGGCTAACATCATGGCGGTTATTGTTGGAGCTCTTCGAGTTAAGATTTGAATGTATCGGTCTTGTCTCCGTGTGGTGCAGCGATACCGTCCTCCATGGCGCTCAGCCACGGTACCAGTGCTTCGGTAACGTGTCCAAAGTCGACTGATAACACTCTGACTTGTATTCAGAGCTAAAGCCACAGTACGTTGCCGGGAACCAGCTTCTATCATTCCCACGGCTCTGAGCATTTCTTCCCTGCTTAAATGACGTCGCCGCTCCATAATAACGTTGGTTTTAATCAGTAGTAGGGAAACAGTAGCACTAATAATGTCTTCAATGCGTTGTATGTTTTTATAGGGAAAATATTGACAGCTGATTTTCATCTTTTACTCGAATTTGATTCACAGTTCCTGATTCAAATTATGAAATGCACCAAAAAGGATCCATATAAATTTATAAAATCATAAATTTATTACAAAGCCACATCTCAATCTCAAGAAATCCACATAAAAATGCTTGATCCCTAGACACTTTTGATGTGTGTAGTTGCTGTTCTGAGGGGGGAGGTGTTACGTACCCTGCCTACACCACAACGGTTAAATAGCGACATGATAGAGATTTACGTACAACGGGTGTTTCCACGTAAAATTGGACCACAGGAACTCTGCTGACTCGACGCTCCGTGTGGCCGCCGACCACCTACTTCGAATCTGATGATGCCTCATCCGCGTTTCGCAATCGTTCAGAATTGTATTTTTCTTTATAATTAATTTGGCACTTCGGTACAAGCATCGACCAAGTCTAGACTTAAGATCTAATATTGTAATTTTGAAGTAATTAAACTCTTCTTTAAATTAATTTCGGTTTTTTTTAAAGTCCTCCGGCTGCCACCTTCATAATTCGTACCTCGCGAATATAATTGTTGTGTTTATTTCATATGCTATCGCTGTGCTTACCTTATTCTTTTCACTCCTTCTTCTCCATAGCTACTCTTTCGATTGTGTTGTGTGTGTAGAACTATTCCTTCTGTGTGACTCAAACTGAACAATAAAAACTTTCCGTTTGATACCGTGTCCGGACTAAGTTATTTCTCAATCAAACCCCGACATCTATCTACACACCTCATCACACCAACACGCTTATATAATAAAATTACTCTGTGAAGCACTGTCAAGAAAACAACGAATTATGTGCGGCGTGTTAGTGCTGTCACCAGAAGTACCGTTGTGGATGCCATACATTGCGGCTTGGCATCGCGCTGAACATGACCAGTGCGCGAGCGCTGCTGACCGCGCGTACACGCAATGGATGTCGTACACCGAAACCTCGGGCTGTGAAGCGGAAGGGGCCAGTACCGTGGTACTAGCGGTTTGTGGCGGTGACTCATCCGTTCTAGGAGATTTTCTATCGAAATGCAATAACGTGTGATGACGTTGATTGCATGAGCGGCATTTTGTTCTCTTTCACACATTTTAAAACGAGCAGTCGGATTTAAACTATTAAAAGCGGGACATTTAAAATAGTGGTCGTGCACAATATTAGTGCACAGACACCTGTGCGAATTATTATTAATAGTTTCCGAACATGCTACGTAAGATTGCGGATTAGGTACCGAGTTATTATTACTATTTCGCGATTTATTCGACTTTTGTTTACTATCATTACTGTTAGACGAGCTAGATGAACTAGGCTGCGTATTATGATATATTATTCGGCACTGATCTTTGATGAAGGAAATAAAACTATCTAATGTAAGTAGGTATTTATTATTTCCTTTCTTTATTCATTAAACTACATATTATTTACATTTTTAATTATTCTAATATAAAACAATACAAAAAACCTTTAAAAATATAAAAAATAGGAGCCCACCGGCATCGGGAACAGGGTCCGAGCTACCGATGGTCAGGGCTCTTGAGAGACGAACCTCCTAACAATACGCACAGTGTCCAGAAGTACTGATTTCTGAATCAAGCCCTTGATCCAGCTGCCAAGCGAGAACCTCCGCAGATGTTCTAGGCTATTGGCTATCAAGCCATTTGCCGACACGACTATCGGCACAATGACTGCTGTACTCACGTCGCACATGTCGACAACCACACGAGCCAGATCTAGATACTTGAACTACTTATCTTTCTCTGCTTTTACGAGGTTCTCGTCATGCGGGACCGTTATATCAACAATCATTGCGCGACGCTCCAATCGATCTATCACCACAATATCAGGCTTATTGGCAACAATAGTCCTGTCAGTGACGATAGATCGATCCCAATACAACGTGATATTACCATTATCGAGAACTGGGTCGGGCGCATACTTATAGTATGGCACTTCTGATTCCACAAGGCTGTACTTCAAAGCAAGTTGCTAGTGGATAATCCTGGCGACGAGGTTGTGTCTATGCAAGTACTCTCCGTTAGCCAGACGAGAACACCCGGAAATAATGTGTCGGATTGATTCTCCCGGACGGTGGCATGCCCGTCATAATGTCAACCGTGCCATCCTTCACAATGTATTTTCGGTAGTTATTCGTCATCATAACTTCGTCCATTATTGCACAGACAAAACCTTCGGTTTCCCCGAAGAGGTCAGTAGGTATTTTATTATTACGTTCCGTCATTTCAAATGCACGAATGGTTTCCGTATCGAACTTTTTTAAAGCAAGTTGTAATAATATGAAGTCGGAAAGATCATATAATTTTAAGTTTTTCAAGGGAATTAACTGCGGTAACAAAGTTATCTATAAACAGCTGGAAATTCGATTCAGACACGGTACCGTACAATTTAAGGTATAAAGCCTGATCAAAATAAGTTGACGCGAGGACACGAGTATCCTGATACTTTATCAAGGAGTGACTGGAATATGACCTGATAATTCTCAGCACTGGGTGTAACACCTGCGAATGCGGACTAAGCTTTCGGTGACAGCTTACCTATTAAATAGTACAACCTGTCAGCATCCGTCAAAGAGCCATTATCGTGCACTGTTGACTTGAAGCTAGCGTAAAATAATGGCCAGTTCCGTATATACCGTGTACCGTTCCGAGTTCCGTCTATTGTTCGAAATAAAGATTTTTGATTTGATTTGATTTGTATATCGCCATCAAACGACATAAGTTCTATTGGAGGTAGACGACGCTTGCGCGGGAGAATTACTTCTACCTTCCAGTTGCGATTGTATGCGCTTGATGATACAATATAAATCTTCGAACGAAGTATACGCCTGGTAATTCGGCTTTGCATCAGGATCTATAGCCACGTGCGTTATAAGTGTCCAGCAAATGATGAAAGTCTGTTCGAATATTATCTACTGTTATACAATAACTAAGGAATGCTTCCTTACTAACTTCGGAAACATTTGCTGTTTCAGAGCGCTCGTATATACTTTGAATACGCTCAAATAAAACATTGCGTTAGAAAGTTCCCTTGCTTTCGACATATTCAAGCTGGTATAAGTATGTACCTACAACCAAACAACGAATTATCTAAAGTTGCGATTATATTTCTTAACTAAATATTATAATCTCAATGTAAGGTAGGTGGTAGGCAGTTAAGCGGCGATTATTACTAACTTGGCGAAAACTTTTATAAAGTTGGCGGTATTCCTAAAATTTATTTGGAATATGGAATTTACTAGACAACTATGATAGTTTTGTATTTAATTATATATGTAGGTAGCTACTTTGAGTATATTACCTGCGACGATGACCGGGTATATAATGGACTAGGGGTCTAGCTAGGTGCTAATAACCTCCTAGGTAGGCACTCCTAGAAGATACCTACGCGTTATAAAGGAGAATATGGATTATAAATCCTTCTCTTGCGGGATAAGTTATGGTGACTTCAATCTCAATAGTACACAGATGAAAATCCGCTCGAAATGGACCAAAACTATGGTATGTAAATTCACCAATTTATAAGACGATTTTTGAAATTGAGTTTATTTGAAAAGTGGACTGTACGAAGGATTCTGATTCTCGTCTTGGGGAATCAAAAATTACGAACAAGCGACAATTAAATAAGGGGAGGTGGAAATTAAGGTTCCTGGGCCACGTGTACGCTTTGATGGCGCGGCTGGCGTTTGGTTGAAACACTGGTTTTGTTATGAGTGTCCTCTGGTGCACCAGGTTTGCGGACGGACCCCGGGGCCGCTGTTGTATGTCGCGATTCCGGCGGAAGCGGTATGACCAGCAAGCTGCGTTTACGCAGCGGCGGTCAAGATGTGAACGATTACGTGCCTTAAACTGGAGTGAGGGCTCGCACCGATCAATTTTGTGAGCGAGCGCTTTAAGTAGAGGGAAAAGGATGTACATATATCGTAGCCTATTCCTATGATCTACGTCATATGAAAGAATCAATGGATGTGTGGTTGTCTACGCATGGCATGCCCACGACCGGCTGGAGGCGCGCGGCGGCTGAGCGGGCGCGCGGGTTGCGGCAGCAGCATCGGGCGTCGGCGGCGGCTGAGGGGCGCGCGGGCGGCGCGGGCGCGCGCCTGGTATCGCGCACCGAGCACATCCACCGAGAAATCTTACCACGACGGACACTGCTTTTTGTAAACTTGTTTTCTTGGATTATACACCGGATCAATCAGTCCACGTATTTTATTTATCTCTATTTCGCTCTGAGTTGAGCAAGTCGACGTACAACGCGTCAACAGTGCTAGAATTATAAGTAAGACGAACAGATGGCGTCACAAACTGGTCCGTGACCCTGGCATCTTCCTTAGCCTGCCGTGTGCATACAAGTAGGCACACTTCAGATCTAACACACAAGTAGGTCAATTATAAGTAAGACGAACAGATGGCGTCACAAACTGGTCCGTGACCCGCTGGCATCTTCCTTAGCCTGCCGTGTGCATACAAGTAGGCACACTTCAGATCTAACACACAAGTAGGTCAATTATAAGTAAGACGAACAGATGGCGTCACAAACTGGTCCGTGACCCGCTGGCATCTTCCTTAGCCTGCCGTGTGCATACAAGTAGGCACACTTCAGATCTAACACACAAGTAGGTCAATTATAAGTAAGACGAACAGATGGCGTCACAAACTGGTCCGTGACCCGCTGGCATCTTCCTTAGCCTGCCGTGTGCATACAAGTAGGCACACTTCAGATCTAACACACAAGTAGGTCAATTATAAGTAAGACGAACAGATGGCGTCACAAACTGGTCCGTGACCCGCTGGCATCTTCCTTAGCCTGCCGTGTGCATACAAGTAGGCACACTTCAGATCTAACACACAAGTAGGTCAATTATAAGTAAGACGAACAGATGGCGTCACAAACTGGTCCGTGACCCGCTGGCATCTTCCTTAGCCTGCCGTGTGCATACAAGTAGGCACACTTCAGATCTAACACACAAGTAGGTCAATTATAAGTAAGACGAACAGATGGCGTCACAAACTGGTCCGTGACCCGCTGGCATCTTCCTTAGCCTGCCGTGTGCATACAAGTAGGCACACTTCAGATCTAACACACAAGTAGGTCAATTATAAGTAAGACGAACAGATGGCGTCACAAACTGGTCCGTGACCCGCTGGCATCTTCCTTAGCCTGCCGTGTGCATACAAGTAGGCACACTTCAGATCTAACACACAAGTAGGTCAATTATAAGTAAGACGAACAGATGGCGTCACAAACTGGTCCGTGACCCGCTGGCATCTTCCTTAGCCTGCCGTGTGCATACAAGTAGGCACACTTCAGATCTAACACACAAGTAGGTCAATTATAAGTAAGACGAACAGATGGCGTCACAAACTGGTCCGTGACCCGCTGGCATCTTCCTTAGCCTGCCGTGTGCATACAAGTAGGCACACTTCAGATCTAACACACAAGTAGGTCAATTATAAGTAAGACGAACAGATGGCGTCACAAACTGGTCCGTGACCCGCTGGCATCTTCCTTAGCCTGCCGTGTGCATACAAGTAGGCACACTTCAGATCTAACACACAAGTAGGTCAATTATAAGTAAGACGAACAGATGGCGTCACAAACTGGTCCGTGACCCGCTGGCATCTTCCTTAGCCTGCCGTGTGCATACAAGTAGGCACACTTCAGATCTAACACACAAGTAGGTCAATTATAAGTAAGACGAACAGATGGCGTCACAAACTGGTCCGTGACCCGCTGGCATCTTCCTTAGCCTGCCGTGTGCATACAAGTAGGCACACTTCAGATCTAACACACAAGTAGGTCAATTATAAGTAAGACGAACAGATGGCGTCACAAACTGGTCCGTGACCCGCTGGCATCTTCCTTAGCCTGCCGTGTGCATACAAGTAGGCACACTTCAGATCTAACACACAAGTAGGTCAATTATAAGTAAGACGAACAGATGGCGTCACAAACTGGTCCGTGACCCGCTGGCATCTTCCTTAGCCTGCCGTGTGCATACAAGTAGGCACACTTCAGATCTAACACACAAGTAGGTCAATTATAAGTAAGACGAACAGATGGCGTCACAAACTGGTCCGTGACCCTGGCATCTTCCTTAGCCTGCCGTGTGCATACAAGTAGGCACACTTCAGATCTAACACACAAGTAGGTCAATTAAAATGCTAGAACAACCAAGTGTTTCTTCATGCATTTAATCATTACACAAAGCAGGAATCTCATTCGTGGCCTATGGGCAACACTTGCCCTCCAACAAACCTCCGTTTGTTTTACTACGTTCCTCATGAACGCCGAGTCCTACATGACTCTATGGTCTCTACCAGACCTGACCTCCGCCAGAGTTAAACGCACACCGCGTACCCGTGGACTCCTCGAGTTTCCTCAAGCGAGACAAATCTCTGGGCTACGACTACATATTATCTACTGGTAAGGTCGACCATCCGAACCAAGGTTCCACACTATCTCTCAACTCATGCCAGCCTCAGCCTCATGTTGGAAAAAATGCAAAATAAATTCAGTAGGTTCCTCTACCTCAAACAGTATGGAGTTTATCCCTTTTATCCCCTGATGTACCCAAGTCTGTTCGTCCTGGGCATGGTTGGGTACACCAGGCTGGCAGTAAGAAGGGACGTGGCGCTAGTCAAGTACGTGGCGAGCGTATTGCTAGGGCTGCTGCACCACCCCGAGGTGCTGGCGGCGCTGCGGTTGCGCGCGCCGGATGGGTGCGTGGGAGTGCGCCGCTGCCCCGCATTATTAGAAGTGCCAGCGGCTAGGACTAACTTACTCAAGTTTGCCCCTATGTCGCGAGCTGCAAGTATTATTAATATTATAACGGTATCGGAAGATATATTTGGGCGAAACCTGCCGAGATTTGTCCAGAGAGCGCAAGTCATTATTGAAAGAGGTGTGCGACTGTAAACATTGTCATGCTCAATTAATTAAGTTATTTTAATTTTATTTTTTCAGTGTGTAATCTCACATGTCTCTATTTTATGTTTTTCTATTTTAACTGTTTATATATATATTTTTTTAATATTGTATGTCTTATAGCATCGTATTGGACAAGTCTGTAAGGATGTTATAATTGTTGGTAAATAAATAATAATAACTCTAATTCCTCTACGTCAAACGGTACTTGGCCCTCAAGCATTCTCCTTAACCTATCATGTGCATAGCACACTTTGAATTCAAAGCTTTCAGTTAATAACTATCACCATCAGAAATCTCAATCACTCTAAATTTACGACCAATACTCTTTCATTGGGGAACATTTAGTCCCAGAATAAAAATCAAATTTGAATAACTGACCAAAGTGCTTTAATATTCCGGATGGGCTCAACGATGCAAAGGACGACTCGGTCTCCACCGGTACAGCAGCGCTGGACCTACCTGCTATGCAACGACTGGCGATATGGCCTGGCGCGGCGCGCCGCACTTTAAGCACACCAGTGAGCCACCGCTGGCCTGTTGTCGCCGCCCAACGCCTGCAGCAGCCAACGACTTCCCAACGTCCAATGCCTTCCAATGGGGGTAGCCGTAGAATTTTCGATACACGAAACTGGCCTAGAACAATTCCCTAAACCGGCCCCACCTGGATAGGCCACAGCCATGTAGATGCGAAGCCCTTCAACGCCTTGCTTAATGTCAATAATAAACTGGATTCCTTCCACTGCACTCACAACAAGAAACAAGTCGGCGATGTCACACCACGAGCGCGCAACAGACTCGGTTTCATCGCCTATCCACTTGTGACCGTTATCTGAGGAATGCCTACGAATAATTTTAGTTGACTTATGACGTAAAAACCAAAAAATCTCCTCAGTGAATTACGAATCCACAACTACGTAACTTAAAAATGTGAACTTCAACTAGTGCAGATACTTGAATGAAAATAGTGTCAAACATTCAACCATTCACAACAACAGGGGCCCAACTATGACCTTTAACAAAACAATCTTATTGCAGGAACGTTTTGTTTCAGGCTTATAATAATACTACTTTGTTTGGTACCATGACCTCCACAAAACAATATTGTTTTACTCCTGCTTAGTGCGGGGAAAGAACGAACGATTTATAAGATTTGTCTATTCCCTGCTATAACATGAAAGAAACAACTAGCAATATAAACTGTATAGCGCTGTCTCTTTCACAAATATTATGCGGTCCGAATCGTATTTTGAAGTCATAGTCTTGAAGCAAAATATAACTTTAATTAACATTAAAAATATTATTTCGTATCAAAATTTAATTTGTAAGGATAGTTTTCATAAAAATTATAAAACCTATCAAAATCTTTGAGCAATTCTCTTCAGAAAGTAAGTAGCATCTAAGTTTCAAAGGAGGTTGTAGCCTTAATGATAACATGATAGGAATCGGAATAGAGTCTTTATAACCGGCTGGTATCATTATCTTTTTTTTATATGTAAAGTGGCATCCATGTCAGTGCATTACGTCAATTTATGTCATTTACACTTGTCAGTGGTTATCAACAAAAACAATTATCTGTTTGTATAAATCAATGATGTCTGATTCTGTTATTTTATAATTATGATGGTCTTCAATATGCGACTTCCTACCGTTCCATAAGAAGATGCGGTCTTAGGCAAAATTTGTATCGGTTATCCATAGTTCCTTGTGAAGTTGGCTTGAAATAAAAACCTTAACGTGAACGTTGTCTACTACGAACGTCTAAGTTCGATTATGATGAAAAGAGCAACCAATGGGATATGTATCATTAAAGCTGCATCGATGCGTTTTAGAAACCACTCTTTGGAGGAAGTATGGAGCTCGTTGAAATAATCCCAGGAAATTCGATTATGGACTGGTCTTCGAGTCGTTAATTATTTCAAACTGTATAATAAAGAAATCCGAATCAATAATAGCAATAATAATTTTATTTAATCTTTTAATAGGTACCTACTTGTAGGTCTAGTAGAATGGATGACTGTGTGTAAGAAGTTGTGGATGGTTTGGTGATGACAATTAATGTTCAAATGATGTAAGGGCGACCGCTAAAACTCGCGCGGGTACAAGATTGGGAGCACGCGTGTCAGTACCGGTAGATATTGAAAAATTGTATGTGCAGCGCCGGAACCCGTGGGCGCTGATTGCGTGTGGTCGGTTTTCTTAGGATATTTTGACAGCGAGCACTCGCGCGAGTTTTAATAGCGGAAGCAACGCCCCAAATTGTAAAATTATGTTGATTCTCAGTGGCACTGATTTTAACAACAATACAATTCAGACACACCCATTATTGTTAGGAGGTGCTAATGGTGTAATTCGTTTCCAATGTTATTCAGCAACGTCATGTACAAGCACAGAAACTATAACACAGGTACCTATATTGGTAAAAGTTTATTGATTCTCCAGCAATACAAGTTATAGGTAATCTATAGCAACAGTACAATTTACGCAACATTGTTTAGGACGTCGATAAAAGTGGTTATTAGGTATCAGTTTATCACACACAATGTTATTTGGTATAGTTAAGATGAGCTCTTTTCCTCCTTTGCGCTCTTCTTTGAATATCCAACTATTGCATACATTACGTCTTATTTTATGTAAGGCCACATTTACTTTATAAGCCTCAGTGACGCCGCTTTTGCGTACCATTGCCATCTGCGTTATCACTTCCAAAAACTTTAATATTACGTGCATTCGCTATCTAAAATCAGACAAAAAATTCATTACCCATACATAATACCCACGTACTAAAACTGGTGACCTGGCGAACGTGGCTGAAAGCGAGAAACACTAGACTGTTCGATGCGGCGACGCTTAGGGGAGGCCTGAGGAGGCCTGGAGGAGGTTCGGTTGTAGTCGTCTTCGGCTAATGTTATGATGATGATGACGATGCACTGAAATCGCCGGGATTACAACTCAGTCGACTAGTTTACGGTAACATAACACCACGCCTGTACCCCCCGAAGGATTGAGCAGTGGTGTTTAGTACAACTCTCACATGTAAATAAATACGTTTATCTTACCTTATATGACACGGCAAGAGAGTTTTTAATTATAATTTGCAGAACAATAATATAATATCCGTGGTGCCGGAGCAACTTTTTTAGACTGCCAAACATTCCTGCTATTTGACGTAAAAACATTCCTGCTGGTTGTCAAAAGGCACGTGGTGGTACCAAGGGTGGTACCAATTCAATGAACTACTTGAGGTGACGTCATCAAAACTGCTAATTTTATCAGGAATACAATAAGCTTGTTTTAAGGACGCTGATGGTACGAAAACGCAAAGTAAGGTTAAAATAGGACTGCTTTAAGACGTCATGGTAGGGCCCCAGGTCTACATTCAAAAACAATAACACAAAAGGATTTAGGTCGACAAATTAATTAGTTTAGGAAACATGACGAAAATTGCAAACAAACACGCCCGACGACAAAGTTATAGAAACGGCAGCCACAGCCAATTTCACTTCAACCGTCCATCCGAGACAGCAACCCTCAGTCAACCGCCAGTAAGTTATTGAAAACGGCCGTTAATAAAATCATCCTCATTTACTGGCAGCTCATCTTTAATGTTTTGACGGTATAACGCGTGTAGAAAAGCTCGTCTTCTATTGAGAATGGGACGTCCTTAACTGATATACGAGGCCTTCGCCCTTTCAAGTCGTAAGCTTAACCTAATAATATCGACCGACTGTAACATTTTTTTTTGGTTTTCATTACCGATACGTAATACGACGCTAGTTTCCGCGGTTTTTTTAACGCCTACAATTTAAAATCCGTCGTCACTAGGCTTACGTGTAGGTAGATAAACTTTCAAAGAATTACAAAACAATAACACAACATATAAAAAATTACGAAATTCAAAAAAACGAATCAGAACGTTAAAAATCAAAATGTACGCACTGGGACTTACAACTTAGTACGGCCGTTATTCCATGTGCGCACGATGTGGCTATCTAGCATCTAAGGCCCTACTGACTATAAACCTAGCCGTACAATAATTACATAGCACCCTAGTCACTAGTAGATAATTACCTATCTAGCACCCTAATTATCCTAATGCCCTAGCTTATCATACAAACCATACCAAACGTAAGTTACGTTGGTTTTACGTGAGGGAAGTCTGTTACAACGAGACCTACGGTAACAGACGGAATTTGGGTAGGAATAGGGTTTGTGTACGTCGTGCAATGTACACAGGAAATGATTTTCTCACTGCCGATCCCACAGACTCATATAGGACCGATGGCGGCTAAAGGTGTCTTGGTGACAGTGAGAGGAGGTATAGAAGATAAATCACGCTCGATTCCGGTTTCAATTAACGGTCGATAAAATTATTTCGAGGTACCCACACACCAAAGAAAATAAATGTACGCTGTAGTTAACGAAATTCACTTATTGCTAGTAAAACTTACGTAAAAACACAAAAAAAAACTTACGATATCAGCACTTTGCACTCATAACTAGGAACAACTCACGAACCGGGAATCGATCACGAATCAAGATAATCGTAACTCTAATCATCAGCGAAGTAGATCATAGCCGAATCGGGCGACACACACACACCACACACACAGCACTAGCAGCAACACTTTTCGAGTATTTTTGTCTAATTGCACTCGGCTATTTCAAAAAGTAAGCATCACTGATTGTTATTGTCACTGTCCCCGCGTATGATTTCAGTAACACGATTTCATCCCAATTCTGATGTATGTCGGGGTGTCAGGATTTACTCCGCTAGGCTTCTATATCATGTGGGCAGACTATGGGTTTCGTGCTATGAAAAGACACTGAGCGATACACTGTTTCTAGCAAAACTAACGAATTACTTGAGATTACAACTTAGCACAATAACATTGGGCACAATGACTCAGGTACAGCTCCAAGAGGTCTTAACTCGGACGTTTGTGACCATCAGGGCTCTGTGACAAGCACGATGGTGGTGTGGGTAGACTTGTAAGTAGATCGCGTCATGTCACCACCGCGTACTTATGATTCATTTTAAGCCCGCACCAATGACCGTCTCCGACTATAATGTGTATATTTATAATTATTATTTATTAGTGTTTTAGGCAATCTAAAGTAGTAAGAAGTTCGTAAATAGCAAAAAAACATTAAATTTATCTGTAGCGCGGATAAATGAGTGTGAAATCTGTTTAGCTGTCAAAGTCAAAAGTGGCATTACTGGTACTGACGTTTCATCGAAATCATTGCAGCCCGTTGTTGTCCACTGCTGAACATAGGCCTCCCCAATGGATTTCCAACGTGACTGACATTTATCTGTTTTTATTTCTAGCGGCCGGTTTTGTTATCATTTTGAGTGTATTAATCTCATTGGTATTAATTCGATTTTTTTTTGGCCACTGCAGCCGCACCAATGAATGGCGAAGTTTATCGAAACGATATTGATGATTGATGATGATGATTGAGCACCACACCCAGCCAGGAGCAAGCCTGACCCGGACAAGCCGGATACACCAGGGGGCACGATTTTGTAAGGAAAGACATGCTCTGGGATGGGAAAGGAAGCCCGACCAACCGCGGCCAGTCGGGCACAACCAGCCGACTATGCAGCCTAGAGCCAATATAGGAATAGTGGTAAAGACAGGTACAATCCATAGGAATGAGCATTGATGGTGTTTTGACCTTCGTTTGTTTGGTCTCTTCTATCATTGGAGAATCATGTTCGTTTATGGTGGTTGCGACTGCATTCATTCTTGGCACGTCTTATTTAATAATATTATGTTCGCGTTTATGTTTCATTGTCAGTAGTATTTGTTTCACTGTCAGTTTCGCTAAGGTGATATATTTCCTTAGTGGCTGATTTGAATCTGCTGTTAACTGAATCCATTCTTCTTTGCTTTTATTGAAATATTCCATGTCTTATTGGAGTGACTCGTTCCATGTATATATTGGTCTTCCAAATTTTAGCCGTTTCGCCTTGTATCTAATAGCTGCGTGTAGTAAGTGGGGCTATGGTCGTCGGGGGGTGTGCCCGTAGTAGTATAACCGTAGGCATTTGATTTTTTTGGTAATTGTTTTTCCCATACGACTTTCACGTGTTTTTTTTTTGTTCGGGGGGTTTCGCGTACTCTTTAGCGTATCTTTGAGAATGAGTCTTTCGTGTCTTCTGAGTTTCGATCGGTTTGCATTTGTGAGTGCCGCTGCCTTAAGACCGTAAGTCATTGCAGGTTATATGAGTATTTTATAGATAAGAAGTGCAATTTTCCACTCCATTTTCGAGTTTTTTATGAAGGATGTTAGGGCCTTGGAGTTACACATCGCTTGTTTACATTTGGCGTTGACTGTGTTGTTTCTATTAAGTGTCGATGTTATATACTTGCCTAGGTACTTAATTTCGTCTACCGGTTGAACGCTGATTCCTCCAATTCTAATAAGACTAAGGTTTCCATACTGTGTGGGTCTCTGATTAGTAGTTTTGTTTTCGTTTCATTAATGTCTCCACATTGTCCGGCTGATTCCAGTAACGGTTTGATTTTGGTGACTATTTCATCCAGTTCACTCAGATTATTTGTTGCTATTATCACGTCATCTGCAAAGGACAGTATGATAGGGAGTTGAATCTCATGGTCCTGGTCTAGATGAAGGCATTCTATTTCTTCTTCTAATGTTCTAGTAACTAAAATGTCTCTAAGAGAGTTCAAGTCCAGCGTATCGAAAGCTTTCTTGATGTCTAACGTCAGCACATAGGTTTTTGAGCCTGCTCTCCATTCCTCGTCAAGAATTCTCAGTGTGTACATAAATGATCGTCGGTCGATATATTGCGAAGAAAGGCTGTTTGGTATTTTTCTAGTTCTTTTATCGAAGCGTCCAGTTTGCTTAGAAGAAAGCTCGCATATATTCTATATCCCACGTTACACATGGATAACTTTCTGTAGTCATTAGTTCCGTCTGGATTTTCTATTTTAGGCACTGGAATTTGGATCGTTTTGTTCCAAGACATTGGTATATCATTGGTTACCCATGCTGCCTGCATGCGTTTTATAAGTTCTGATAGCATTTCTGTTGGCGAGACTTTGAATAGCTCGGAAACTACTTTGTCAGTACCTGGTGCTTTGCCGTTGCTCATTGCTTTTAATGATGTCACTTGTTTCCCCTTCTGATAGTTCCTTTACGTCTGATGGGTTCTAATTGGGTAGGAGTTCTATGTGTGGACCAGTTTACTTTTTTAACTCTTATTCCTACCTTGACATGGGTATAAAACGTTGTTTGTTGTTGCACTTCATGTTCTTTTTATCTCCTGTAAAAATCGTATGTGATTCTCATTCGTTGTGATGGGTGAGTTCTGCTTAGGTTTCTAAAGAATACTTCACATTTTTTCTCTTCTTTATTTCTTATATTTTGCAGATTGTGTCTTGCTTCGCTTAGTTGCTTGATTGCAAATGTTTCTCCAGGGTAAAAGTTTTTGTTAAACTTGGCTTTTTGTAGTTTTGCGAGCGCCATTCTGTGTTCTCTGGATCTGATTGGTCTGCTTATAACAATCTTTGCCGCTGCTGATTTCATGATATTCATAAGGGTATGGCTATGGGTATTTTTCTTGTTTTATAGATTTATTACCTGAAGTTGGCTTTTAATTTCCTTTTGATATTCTTTCATTATTTCCTCACTTTGGAGTCGGCTGTAGTCGTAATTTCTGTAGTTGAATTCCAGCTCAGGGTTGGGCATTGGTTTCTCGTTGCATTTCTGCCTATCTAGTGTCAATTTTTTTCAATCCTCTTGAGTTTCAGAGTAATAATATCCGGGAGAATAATTTTATGGTCTGATATATTCTTTCTCCACTCGCCTTTTATGTAGTTAGGCTTGTCCGCAGCAGTAAGTACGCAGCAATTTGCGATTTTCTGTTTCCAGACTGCCACGTTACTTTGCAGCTTGATCTGCCTCGTGATGTCTCTAATCTAAGGTTTTCGCTTTTTATTATATCTAATAAGATTTCCCCATTGTTATTCGATACTGTGGGCGTGTTGTGGATCTCTGGGTCGGTATGTAGTGGGAGCACTAGGCCAAGCTTGGTGTACTTTTTCTTTGTTGTACTCGGCTGCTGCAATGATGATATCTTCACCACCCCAGGCGCCATCTTTGTATTGTTGTTGGATATATTTTTTCCTTTGCTCATCTGCATTTCCTTGGTTTATGGTAGTAAGCATATTTCCCGCGAGCGCTAGTGCTATGTTCGGCTGGTCTTGATTTTCCTCAACATATTTAGCTAGGTCTCTTCTTGTCATATGCTGGTCGAATGACTGGAAAAATATGGCGTTTACTTGGTGCGCGATGGCTCTATACAAGCAGTTTCCATCTCCGATCATATCGACGGTTGAAAGGCTAATTGATGTAAGCGACATTTTGTAAAACTTGCAGGAGGACGGATTAAAGTTTCTTTTTTTGGAAAAAAATATCATAAAAAAAACAACTATTTAATAGACGTTTATTTATTTAATACAGTCTATTCTTAATTAAGTAACGAAGTTTTTAAGCTATTACTGTTAATAATTATGTATTATTTTAGAAAATTATGTCGGTTATCCCAAAATGCAACAAATTTAGTTATTTTTTCAGAAAGGCAAAATGGTTTAAATGCCTTCCGTAAATAAAATAGCTGAAAGTAAACTGCCTCAAGCATTGCCTTAATAATAATAATAATATATATAATCTGTGGCCCGGGTGTCAAAGTGACGCAATCTTTTTTCTGCAATTCAATAATTTTATATATTTTTCGACAAATTTAATTGTTTTATATATGTTTTGGACAATCAGAATACAAGAAAAAAAAAAACTAAAATGGAATTAAATAATTTGGAACGAGTACCTACGAAATTCGAACATAAATAATAATGCAGGAATATTGAAGCGTCAAATACCCAGGAATGCTGACTAGAAGCCGGGCAAAGCAACAGGCACACCCACCATCTCCGGGCTCGTCGCTCAGTTCCGCCTCGCAGCCGCCGGGACGCGCCACATCCGTGAGCATCGTGTCACCGGTCGCTGCAGTTGCGTCGAGCTCGAGCGACGAGTTTTTCTCCCCGCCGTCGACACCACCACCTCCACCACGACGACAAGGAAGAGGACGGCCACCAGCGGGCTTGGGACCTCGAGGCCAACCGGCCCCGAACAGGCTCCCCGCTGCCGGTGGAAATGTGTCGCGCATGCGATGGACTCTGTCCATTAATGAGAACGTCATGCGCGCATATTATGGGGCTACTGAGGGGGGAAGCAACTTGACTGCATACCGTGGTCGGATGCTCTCTCTGTTTCAGGTGCTTGAGCCAGCTATCAGCGTGTCAGCACAACGACTGTCGGATCAGGTGCGGGTCATCCAGCGTAACCATATGTTAGATGACACCGTACTTGATCGACTACGGCTCGATTCACGGAGTGACCCAGTTCCGCCTGCTTCGCCAATGATCGCGGTACAGCAGCAAAATGTACCCAGTGCTTTGCCGCGATCCGACCGCGGTGGTGAAGAGGATGACGAAGTTATATCCGTGAGTAGCCAATGCAACGTACAATTGAGGAGCGCTTTGGAGGGTGCGTTCCGGGAGTACCGTTCCACACCACCTGAACTTAGACCACGTCTACCTCGTTTGCCAATGCACAAGAAAAATAAGGCGCTGGTGTGTGCTTTAGATTCGCAGCTGTCAATCTGCTTTGACAGCAGCAAAGACCTCGCCGATACCCACTCAATATTGTACTGTGGAGCTGTAGCGGTATGTCGTGTAGCTCTCGTTAAATTTCCCAACAACGACAGAGCTACACGACCAAAATTAGCTGTTCCAGCTTGGCAGTGCAGGATTGAGAGGCGTATCGGTGGGGCTAGAGCACTCATCGGCAAGTTAATCTGCTTCAGGGAGGGCAATACTCGTCCTAGAGTGATGCGCTTTGTGAGGCGGGCATTCTCGGGAACTGATATTAGTTCTCGAGATTACTTAGCCCGCGTCACAGAGCGTATCGACTTCCTGAAGCAGAAGATCTGTGCATGGGCAAGCCGTATTCGTCGGTACAAACGGCGAGTGGAGCGATACACTCAGAATCGCACATTCCAAAGCGATGAAAGGTGGGTATATCGGGCTTGGGAGCGACCAGACCAAGGTGTGACTGACACGCGTCTGCCGGATGATGACGCCATGTGTTCATTCTGGCGCAGCATCTGGTCGGTGTCTGTCAGTCACACTGAGGGCGATTGGACCCGGGAGGTTGAACAAGCGTGTGATCCAATACCAGAAATGGGGGCAATCATCATCAGCCCCGAAGACGTAGCTCGTGCAGTCCGTCCGTTACCTAACTGGAAGTCTCCAGGGCCGAACGGACTGCACAACTTCTGGATTAAGTGGTTCCAAAGATCGCACACTTGCTTGGCGTTCCAGTTTCAATCAGCCTTAGAGTCAGGGTCGCTGCCCCAGTTCTTGACGACAGGAATTACCCACCTGCTCCATAAATCAGGTAGTACTGCGGAGCCCAAAAATTATAGACCAATCACTTGTCTTCCAACGGTGTATAAAGTTCTTACATCCATTTTGAGAGCTAAAATCAATCAACATATTGAGACTAATTCTATCATGACTGCCTCTCAGAATGGATGTAGGAATGGGTCCCGCGGTACTAAGGAGCTGCTCCTCATTGATATGGCCATTAGCCAACAGGTTCGCCGCTCCCGAAGGGATCTGTCTACACGTTGGATAGATTACAAGAAAGCCTATGATTCTGTGCCTCATACATGGCTCATGAGGGTGCTGGAGTTGTATAAAGTAGATGCAACTATTCGTACCTTCCTGGTGTCATGTATGGGGCACTGAAGAACGGTTCTTCGCTATCCAGGATGTCGACAGATCCAGGGGAACAGCGAACCGATAAGGATCGAACGCGGTATA
Source organism: Eugnorisma glareosa (assembly GCA_947578425.1). Classification (NCBI taxonomy): domain Eukaryota; kingdom Metazoa; phylum Arthropoda; class Insecta; order Lepidoptera; family Noctuidae; genus Eugnorisma; species Eugnorisma glareosa. Next base: position 143,956 of record OX387957.1, on the reverse strand, counting down.
TTCCAGGGTGATAGTCTGAGTCCATTGTGGTTTTGTCTAGCCTTGAACCCTCTCAGCACACTGCTGGAGGGTTCAAGTCTAGGCTATAGGTTGAGGAGAGGTGGTCAGGTCATATCTCACCTTCTTTACATGGATGATCTGAAACTCTTTGCCCCCAACAATTTGCAACTGATGGATCTACTGAAGGTAACAGAAACCTTCAGTAGCGCCATCAGGATGGAATTTGGTGTGGACAAATATGCAGTCATGCATGTAAAGCGAGGGGAGATTATGGAATCCGTGGGAACTCAACTCTCGGATTCCATACACCTTAGATCCCTCTCCTTAACAGAATCCTACAAGTATTTGGGTATGTCGGAAGCATTAGGTATCAATACCGCCGACATGAAGCAATCGTTGAGGGAACGCTTTTTTGGCCGCCTGAATAAGGTGCTAAACAGTCTTTTGTCAGGCGGAAACAAGGTGCGCGCCTTCAACGGTTGGGTCATGCCGGTGTTGATGTATTCTTTCGGCATACTCAAATGGACTCAGATGGAACTTGATGCCCTGGATAGGAGGGTCCGCGCGCTGCTGACCGCAAATCGAATGCATCACCCACGGTCGTCGGTGATGAGACTGTATATCCCGCGGAAGTGTGGGGGTCGTGGCTTCTTAAATGCTAAGACCCTGCACAACCGTGAGGTATGCAGTCTCAGGGAATATTTCCTAGAAGCCGACGTGGGGATGCACCGAGATGTGGTCTCAGTGGACAAGGGCCTCACCCCGCTCTCTCTGGCTAATGGGAACTGGCGCAAGCCTAGAGTATTTGACACTAATGACCGCAAGGAGGTATGGCAGGGCAAGGAACTTCACGGACGCTTTTACCGGGCCCTACATGGGCCCGATGTAGACTTCTTAGCGTCCGTATCTTGGCTGCGCTTCGGTTACCTATTTGGGGAAACCGAAGGTTTTGTCTGTGCAATAATGGACGAAGTTATGATGACGAATAACTACCGGAAATACATTGTGAAGGATGGCATAGTTCTCGATAATGGTAATATCACGTTGTATTGGGATCGACCTATCATCACTGATAGGACTATTGTTGCCAATAAGCCTGACATTGTGGTGATAGATCGATTGGTGCGTCGCGCAATGATTGTTGATATAACGGTTCCGCATGACGAGAACCTCGTGAAGGCAGAGAAAGATAAACAATTCAAATATCTAGATTTGGCTCGCGAGGTTGTCGACATGTGGGACGTGAGTACAGCAGTCATTGTGCCGATAGTCGTGTCGGCCAATGGCTTAATAGCCAATAGCCTCGACGAACATCTGAGGAAGCTCTCGCTAGGCAGTTGGATCAAGGGCTTGATTCAGAAAGCAGTACTTCTGGACACGGCGCGTATTGTTAGGAGGTTCCTCACTCAAGAGCCCTGACCATCGGTATCTCGGACCCTGTTCCCGATGCCGGTGGGCTACTATTTTCTATATTTTTAAATGTTTTTTATATAATCTTTGTTACTGAAAATATTTAAAAATGTATATAATATGTAAAGAAAATAAATGAAGGTAATAATAATAATAACCAACCGTCAACGTCTCGGCCCAACGACTGTCGGATCAGGTGCGGGTCATCCAACGCAATCACATGTTGGACGACGCCGCACTTGATAGGCTACGCTCAGATGTACTGAGCAACCGTATCGACTTAGCTCCGGCACAAACCGCGGTGCAAGCGTTAGCTATTGACGCAACCCCACCGCGGTCAAACCCTGCTGTTGTAGAGGAGGATGATAGGGTTGCCACGGTAAGTAGCCAGTGCAACGACCGATTGAGGAGCGCACTGGAGGATGCGCTTCGCGAGTATCGATCCACTCCTACCGAACTTAGGCCCCGATTACCACGGTTACCCATGCATAATAAAAATAGGGCGTTGGTGTGTGCCCTGGACTCGCAACTCAAGAATCTTTTCGAGAGTAGCGAGAACCTCGTTGATGCACACTCGATCCTGTACTGTGGGGCTGTTGCGGCATGTCGAGTAGCTAATGTCAAGTTTCCAAATTGTGACGTAGCTACTCGACCAAAACCAGCCGTACCATCCTGGCAGCGCAGGATCGAGCGTCGTATCGACGATGCCAGGGTACTCATTGGCAAACTATACTGCTTCAGGGAGGGTAATACACGACCACGTGTGATGCGCTTTGTGAGGCGGGCATTCTCGGGGACTGAAATCAGTCCTCAAGAATTCATGTCCCGTGTTACAGAGCGCATCGACTTCCTGAAGCAGAAAGTTTATGCATGGGCGAACCGTATTCGGCGGTATAAGCGGCGGGTTGATCGGTACTCACAGAATCGCATGTTCCAGAGCGATGAAAGGTGGGTGTACAGAACTTGGGAGCGACCCGATCAAAATATGACGGACGTGTGCCGCCCGGATGATGCCACCACAAGTTCTTTCTGGCACAGCATCTGGTCGGTGCCCGTCCGTCATACTGAGGCTGACTGGATGCGTGATGTCGAGCAAGTGTGTGAACCTATCCCAGAAATGGAACCGATTGTAATTACACCTTTAGATGTAGCCAGAGCAGTTCGTCCGTTACCGAACTGGAAATCACCGGAACCGGACGGACTGCACAATTTCTGGCTCAAATGGTTTAGTAGTTCACACACTTGCCTGGCATCTCAATTTCAGTCATCCTTAGAGTCTGGGTCTCTACCGCAGTTTTTAACAACAGGCGTTACCCACCTGCTCCATAAGTCAGGTAGTCCCGCGGAACCCAAGAATTATAGACCGATCACGTGTTTGTCGACGGTCTATAAGCTTCTTACATCCATTTTGAGAGCAAAAATTAATACACACATTGACAAAAACTCCATTATGTCTGCCTCTCAAAATGGATGTAGGAACGGGTCCCGCGGTACTATGGAGCTACTCCTCATCGACATGGCCATTAGCCAACAGGTTCGTCGATCCCGCAAGGATCTGTCGACATGTTGGATAGATTATAAGAAGGCCTACGACTCGATTCCACATACATGGCTCATGAGGGTGCTGGAGTTGTACAAGATAGATGCAACTCTACGCGCCTTCCTTGAGTCGTGTATGGGGCAATGGAAGACGGTCCTTCGATATCCAGGATGTCGACAGATTCAGGGGAACGATGAGCCCGTATGGATTAAACGGGGAATATTCCAGGGCGACAGTTTGAGTCCACTTTGGTTCTGTCTAGCCCTGAATCCTCTAAGTACATTGCTGGAGGATTCAGGTCTAGGCTATCGGTTGAGGAGAGGTGGTCAGGTCATATCTCACCTTCTTTACATGGTTGATCTGAAAATCTTTGCCCCCAACAAATTGCAACTGATGAAGCTACTGAAAGTAACTGAAACTTTTAGTAGCGCCATCAGGATGGAATTTGGTGTGGACAAATGTGCAGTCATGTATGTAAAGCGAGGGGAGATTATGGAATCCGAAGGAATTCAGCTCTCGGATTCCATACACCTGAGATCCCTCTCCTCATCCGAAAGCTATAAATATTTGGGTATGTCGGAAGCGTTAGGCATTAACGTAACTGACATGAAGCAATCGTTGAAGGAGCGCTTCTTCGGTCGCCTGAAGAAGGTATTAAATAGCCTTCTTTCAGGCGGGAACAAGGTGCGCGCCTTCAACGGTTGGGTCATGCCGGTTTTAATGTACTCTTTCGGCATACTCAAATGGACTCAGACCGAACTCGATACCCTGGATAGGAGAGTCCGTACACTGCTGACTGCAAACCGGATGCATCACCCACGATCATCGGTGATGAGACTGTATATCCCGCGGAAGTGCGGGGGTCGAGGCTTTTTAAACGCGAAGACGCTCCACAACCGCGAGGTATGCAGTCTCAGAGAATATTTTTTAAAAGCCGAGGTGGGTATGCACCGATATGTGGTCGCAGTGGACAAGGGCCTCACCCCGCTGTCCATGGCTAAAGAGAACTGGCGCAAACCTGTAGTACTTACTACCGATGACCGCAAGGAAGTATGGCAAGGCAAGGAGCTTCACGGGCGCTTCTACCGGGCTCTTCATGGGCCCGATGTAGATTTTCTAGCATCCGTGTCCTGGCTACGTTTCGGTGACCTCTTTGGGGAAACTGAAGGTTTTGTCTGTGTGATTATGGACGAAGTTATGTTGACGAACAACTACCGGAAATATATTATGAAGGACGGGACGGTTGACGTGTGTCGGGCATGCCACCGTCCGGGTGAGTCCATCAGACATATTATTTCTGGTTGTTCTCGTCTGGCTAACGGCGAGTACTTGCACAGGCATAACCAAGTAGCCAGTATTATCCACCAGCAACTTGCCTTGAAATATAAACTTGTGGAATCAGAGGTACCGTACTACAAGTATGTGCCCGACCCAGTTCTCGAGAAAGACCATGTCACGCTGTACTGGGATCGGTCTATCATCACTAACAGGACTATTGTCGCCAATAAGCCTGACATAGTGGTGATAGACCGATCAGCGCGCCGCGTAATGATAATCGATGTTACCATTCCGCATGACGAGAACCTCGTGAAAGCTGAGAAGGAGAAACAAATAAAATATCTCGACTTGGCACACGAGGTTGTCGACATGTGGAATGTGAACTCGGCTATCATTGTGCCGATTGTCGTGACGGCCAATGGCCTTATGGCCAAGAGCCTCGACAACCACCTTTCGAGGCTCTCCTTAGGCGGTTGGATCAAGGGCCTGATTCAGAAGGCAGTACTCCTCGATACGGCTCGCATTGTGAGGAGGTTCATGTCTCTGGAGCCCTAACCACCGGTAGCTTGGACCCTGCTCCCGATACCGGCGGAGCACTATTTTTTTATATATTTAAATGTTTTTTTAATATTAATTTGTTTATAAATATTTAAAAATGTAATTTATATGTATATAATTGAATAAAGGAGAATAATAATAAAGCCATTTATTTCCCAAAAAATAAAATAATAAAAATTACATACTAAGTACACGTTTATGTCATGCACAGTATTAAAATCACATGCATCATAAAAAGACTAAATTTAACAAAAACTTACATAATAGAGTTAGGTACTTAATTTAATTTTTTTATATAGCATTCTTGATATTTAAAAATGTTTCAATACCTAATTATCTACTATTTGACTTAATTTCTATATTCATTCATTATTATTCATTTCATTCAATTTTAGAGTTTATTATTTAATATTATTTATCGATACATTATTTAGATGAACAAATATTAATTGATTTCATTAAAATAATCTCATTATACATTCGCAATAGAATAAATAAATAATAAAATGTAATTAACTAATTAATAACAATAGATTCAATAAAATTCTCATTATACATTCAAAATGATTGTGATAAATAAATAATACAATGTAAGTAATAACAATTGATTAAATAAATATAGGTACGAGAAATAACAGTTTCATTTAATAATTTAATTTGAATAATAATAAAATGATAAGAATTGAAATCGATTTTTAATTTTGGGGTACCCATTGTTGGGCAAAGGCCTCCTCCATGCATTTCCATAATTTCCTATCTTTGGCGATCCTGGTCCAAGTGGAGCCTGCGACTCGTGCGACGTCATCGCTCCAGCGGCGTCGCGGGCGACCGCGTCGTCGCGCCTCGCCTCGCGGCCACCAGTGCAGTACACGCTCGCTCCAACGTCCATCATCAGCGCGCGCCGCGTGACCCGCCCATCGCCATTTTAGCCTACAGGCTAATTCTGCTACATCTGTCAGTTTAGTGTTCATTCTGATTTCAGAGTTTCGAATTCTGTCTCGCAATTTCAATCCCAACATACTTCGTTCGACGGCCCGCTGGAAGACTAGTAGTTTATTGATAATTTCTTGTGTTAGTGCCCAGGTCTGGCATCCGTAGAGTAATGTGGGAGTCACGACAGTTTCGAATGCTTTTTTCTTTAGTTTGATTGGCAGTTTGGATTTGAAAGTGTGCTTCAATGACCAATATCTTTTCCAAGCTAGTTTTATTCTACGCTCTACTTCGCCTGCAGTTTGCTCCTTGAACGTGATTCTCTGTCCTAAATATACGTAATCTTTCACGTACTCTATTTCCTTTGATATAATTTTTACTGGCTTGTTTTCTCCGTTGGTCATTATGCGAGTTTTGTCTAGATTTATAGTCAATCCGCATTTTCTACTCTCTTTATCTAAGGATTGCAGCATGTATTCTAGATGTGTGTGGTTGTCGCAGATTAGTACGATGTCATCTGCGAAGCGTAGATGGTTTAATGTTACTCCATTTATGTTGATCCCCATAGAGTCCCATTCTAAGTTACGGAAAATGGTCTCGAGGAGAGCAGTAAAAAGATTCGGTGATATCGGGTCGCCTTGTCGGACACCACGTTGTACTTCGAAAGGTCTTCCTTGTCTCTCTAATTTAACTTTGGCTTTACCTCTTTTGTAAATTTCCTTTAATATATTTATGTACTTTTGTGGCACTCCTTGTTGGTCTAGGGCTTTCCACAAAGCTACGTGTCCTATTGAATCAAATGCTTTCGAATAATCAACGAAAGCAATGTAGAGCCTTTTCCCGTATTCTTCATACTTTTCGATGATTTGTGTCACAGTAAATATATGATCGACTGTAGAGAACCTTGGGCGGAAACCAGCTTGTTCTTTAGGTTGATTCAATTCTAGAGTCGGCATAATTCTTTTAAGCAATACTTGCGTGAATACTTTGTACGTAGTCTGTAATACGCTTATAGGCCTATAATTTCCTATGTCCTTAGGATTTCCTTTTTTGTACAGTAATGTTATGACTGATGTCTCCCATTCTGTAGGTATGTTTTCATATGCTAAGATATTATTGAACAATTTCGTAATAATAGGGGATAGTGGTTCAATTAGAGTTTTAAGTACGTCATTAGTAACTCCATCTTCTCCCGGGCTCTTTAAGGATTTAAGAGAGGAAATGGCATGACTTATTTCGCTTTCCATAAATATAGGCACTTCTATGTTTACGTCATCGGATCTAATTGTTGTACAGATATTGTTACTATCCTCCCTACGTTGGTATAAGTCTTCGTAAAACTCCGTAGCCGTCTCCACTAGCTCTTTTCTATTAGAAGTAGTTCGCCCGGTTTTGGATTTTAGGGAGGGAATCCATTTTCGTACGCCGTTTAGACGTTGTTGTCCCCTCTTGACTGAACTATTAAAAGTTAGCTCTTCCTCAATTATTTTTAGTCTATCTGTGTGTTTCTCTCTCTTTATCTTTCTCTTAATTTTTCTGTACAGCTTGGCGAGTTCCTGCTTTTCAGTGTTCTTTTTATTTTTCTTTGTTTATTTATATTATTATTTTTAATGTTCTGCGTTCTATAAGTTTAGCAATATCATTTGAGATATCTGCTTTGGGTGTTGGTTTCGTAGAGTTCTTGTTTGATGTTAAAGTCACATTCTTAATAGTTTTTATGATTGAAGAGTAGGATTCCTGTACGTTATCAGTATCATTCAAAGAAGTAGACGCCTCAATAAATTTGTTTTTGAGTGTTTCTTTTTGTAATGGTGTCAGGGTGCAGACTGTACCTTTGAAAGATTTTCTTGATTTCATTTTTACACCGATCGAATATTTTGCTCGTACTAGTCTATGGTCGGTAGGATGTGTTGTGTTTATAATATTAATATCTCTGACTCTGTTTTTATTATTGGTTATAAAATAATCAATTTCGTTGCAGGTTTTACCATCAGGGGAACACCAAGTCCATTTTTGTTTCTGTTTCTTTTTAAAATAAGTATTCATAATATGGAGGCGATGTTCTATGCAGAACTCTGTAAGTAATTGTCCTCTTTTGCTTCTTTTACTATTGTAGCTCCACGGGCCCATAAAGTCCCTGTCCTCAGGTTTGGCGGCACCGATTTTGGCATTAAAATCTCCCATTATTATTGTATTTGGGCCTGAATTGTATAGAGCTAAAATTAATTCCTCGTAAAACAATTGTATGTCTTCATCTCTTGATTTTTCTGTTGGGGAGTAGACTTGAATAATATTGATTTAAGTGTTATTTATATTTAAGTCGAGTCGGGCTATTTTATCTGAGAAGGGTTTTAGATCCACTACGTGTACTTTCATGTAGTCTTTCAACAGAAAGCCAACGCCGCTGTAGCCGTTCTTGCTTCCTGAGTACATCAAAATAAAATTGTCTTTTTCTAGGATTTCAGAGTCTTTTTGTCTGGTTTCTGAAAGACCCGAAATATCCCAATTGATATTCTTCAGAGCATGTAGCAGTTCAGTTTGTCTTGTATCGGTCACTAGGGATCGAACGTTAAGTGTACATATATTTAGGTATGATGTGATGTTATTTTCACTTAGCAGCAAGCATTGCCTTAGTATAAAATAATACGAGAAAAATGAATTTAGCGCCAAGTCAACTGACAGTTGAATATGCCCAATGAACCCTAAGCAACATGATGGTGTTGCACCAGAGTGAAGTAGTTTAATGCAAATGCCCATTACAACAAAATGGGCATCTGCATCAGACTACCTATCTTCTACCTATCCTCGCATGCACCTCAATCCAGAACAGTTGGAAACATGGAGGGAAACGCCTTTCCAGGGCCGATCTGGAGTCACAGTAGACTTCGAAAACGGCTGCAGGGTGTTTCAAAGCCAGCTCCAACGCCTAGCGCAGAGCCAGTAGTTCGGCCCGATAAAAGGTGCAGAAATGGTCCAGTTTAAACTTTTGGGCTTTCACCTCTGTTCCATTTTTCCAAAGTCTTAACACTGCACCGACATTACCTTGGATTTTACTTCCGTCAGTGAACATTTTCGAACGTGCGAGTCCTTGCTGTCCATTTCTGCATCGTTCATCACGTACTTGAACTCTACACCTTTGACGGCAGTATGTGGTATTTCTGTATAAGGGACTGGTATTTCGATCCCGAGGCCCCTGTTACTCTCCGGGAGTATCCTCTTTTCTCTTATAAAAAGAGACTGCTTTCCAAATCCTAAGATCCAGTGGAAGCAGTCCGGAGAGTTACAAGGCCGAGTTCAACGACGTTTTCCTATAAGCCTTGATAATTTTCTGCGCAAAGCCCCGCTGGACAGTGTTGAGCTGCTTTTTAATTCCTACTGTATTCGTGGCCGGTGCCCAAGCACTAGCTGCGTACATAATGACCGGCTCCACGACTGCGATGTATATGGTCCTGATAATTTCGGGCTTCAGGCTCCAGCTGATTTTGGTGACTCTTGACCGCTGTTTGTATACATTTAACGCTTTCCTCGTGACGTTCGAGGCGGAGCGTTAAAAATCAGCTTGTCATCAACTGTGAGCCCCAGTATTCCCTATAGTCCTACCCGTCTATGTGCAGAAGTGGTGAGTCGTATTTTAACATGGCTTTGGTTTTGTGAGGTGCAAAAGTGAGTTGCTATCCGACTCCCCACCTCTGGACATGCAGGAGACTCGCATTTGCCTCATCTCATTTTTTTTCTCTGTACATGAAGCGCTGTCACCCGAAAATATCAGCACCACATCATCCGCAAATGCTTGGCAGTACTCTCCTCGTTTTTCCAACTCTTTAAGAAGGGGATCCAAGGTAGATTCCAAAACGTGGGCCTTCCTATAGATTCTTGTATGCAGCCTTTGGTTGTTTCCTGTACGTGCTTTACTCCTGCGTACCGTACCCTTTTTCTCCTGTCCCGTAGATCCACGAGACGTCGTCGCAAGTTAACAGGGCATTTTGTCTCTATAAGTCGGCATTTCATCGCTGGCGTTATCGAAAGCTGCCTCTATGTCCAATGATATGACAACGATGACGATCTTCTTTTCTTTCAGTCTGTCTCTAATGTGATTTATCAGGTCATAGATGAAGTCCTCGGTGCTGCGCTAGGGGACGAATCCGTACTGGTTTCTGCTCGCCTATGGAGATATATGCCATCTGATTCGGTGTACCAGCATTCTCTCCACAATTTTATGCAGTACAGGCAGTAGCCCAATTGGCCTGTGCATCGATTCCAGGAGCTTTCTTTAGAATTTTAACTTTAGTTCCTCCGTTGTTAATAGAAGGTCGAATGTCTTACCATTCTCGTTTACGTTAACTCTATTCGCCAACTCTTTTATCCTATTGTGGTCCGCATTGTCGCCTTATGTTTTATCCTCAGGATAAAACGTCTTTGCAAGCATCCGGGCTGACTCGTCGCTGCTGAGTACGCTGTTGTCTTGTACTAGCGGTATGTCTTCTTATCTAGTGGTAGTGTGACTTAATTATTACCCCTACTGTCCCACAAAGTTTTAAGTTCCTGCCTTCCGCAAAACTCCTTCCAGCTCGACATCAGCGTGCTCTCCATATTCTGCTTAACTCCTCCTTAGCTGCGGTATATAAGCTCAAAACCCATGCTCGATATCGCGGAGTGGCACTAGAGATTCTCCTCTTCCATCTCTTGACTTCCTCCTTCATTTGTGTCAGTTCCTCGGTCCACCAAGACAATCCTGTCTGGTTCCTTTTTTAACGGTCGGTATGGTCCCTTCACATGCCTTCTCTATCGATTCTGTATATTTGTGCTATCCTGACCAACTCTGTTTTGTTTTGTTGTTCCCAGACTTTGTTAAGTTTCTCAAAAAAATGTACCTGTTTTATTTTTATTAATATTTTTTTTTGTAGTTCTTGTTATGTAGCTTTGGATTTTTCCAGTTTTAATTCAAACTGAATTGCCTTGTGGTCCGAGAGTGTGAAATCCCCGGATAGTCTCCAATTTGTCACACTCCGAAGCATGTCTTCTGTACAGGTCGTTATGTCTACACCGCTGCAATACTTCTGTCCTCCTCTGATCGGAGGTATGGTAGGTGCTGTTCCCTGGTTCAGGATCTGAAGTCCCAGTTCATCGAGGGCACCTGCCAGAGCCTCCCCCCTCTGGTCTCCGCCTCTCGGCTCCCCCTTCATTGAATGCAAAATGGGCCAAACGACATAGCTTATTGTTTTGGTTTAATGCAAAATAGGCCAAACGACAAAACCACAACCATGGCGAAAAAGCCAAATGCCTTAATCGACACACGTTATAAAAGTTCGAAAAATCAAAATAGCTTAAGTCATCGAGTCCTTAAATTTGTCTAATTTTGTGTCGTATAGATCAATGAGCTTAGAAATGAGGCCTGTTTTGCTGTGGGTCCTAAGCGCCAAAAAAGTAGTCAAAAAAATTTAAAACCTGGCTCAAACGACGGAGAAAAATTTGCTGATTCCGAATATGTATATAACTCAATATCGCAAAAAATGTCGCTTAGACCAATTAGCCTTTCAACCGTCGAATTTAAATTTGATGATAATGGATGGTGTTTGCTATTGTGTTGCTCCATTTTTCTTTGTTGTAGCTTCGCAATGATTCGTTATGTGTTGCGTCTCTTTATAATGTACCCGTGTAGTTTAAGGCTGCGGGAAAAGCTTATCACTGTTCCTGTGGAAAAAGCTTATTAGCGTCCCTGTGGAAAGAGCTTAATAACTAGTGATATTTTATTAGATTTTTTATTAATCTCGCGTTGTTTTGGATGTCTGTGTTTTATTACCTCTATACTATCGGTAGTTAAGGCGACGCTTTGTTAGTTTGTTAATTGTCTGGTTATGCAATTTATTCTCGTTTCGTAGGTAATAGGAGATGGCAGGGTTCGCTTTTGTGTTACTATGGATTTTTTGCTCGACCCGGTCACTATTGTAAGGTTATTTGTACAGGGTTTGTTTTTTCTTAACGCTTTCAAGTTTAAAGATTTATCTATACCATATGTATTCGTTCGAACACGGTTTGAGGCAGATAAGAAATAATTTAACTGACTGTTCTATTGTTTTATGGCGTAACAATTTTTTTGTTGTCCTATTGATTTTAAGAGTTCGACTTTTGTTTTTGTATTCTTGGGACTCGTATTACGCCAGATGTTAGGGGCAATTGCGTGAACAACAGTTTTGGTGTCTTGGGGAGAGCTGGTCCCAGTGATGCTATTATGTAATAAGAAACCTGATTTTGTGTTAATTTACACCGATGTATTCGTTGATGTAGTATTACAAGCTATGTTGTTTTATTTTTAAGCATTAAACGGTATACGCCGAAATATTGTTGAAAGGGAGGCCTTAATACATTAATATGTTGATGTTGTTATTTATGCAATCAATAACTAAATACTAGTGTGCGGTCGGTGTAAGTATGAAAACTGGGGAATTCTTTGGGCAGGGCTTTTACCTTTGTATTGGTAGCTGTTTTAGGCGAGATTGGGCATATAATGCAACTTGAATGGAGTGTGTTTGATGTATTGCAAAATGATGATGGTCATGTGTTTAGCAAGATTAAAGCTGAGCCACTTGTCATAATTATATTTTTAAATGATCTAGTGTAGTTTCTACAAAGGATTACTATTATGATTCTAAACATAGAAATGGGTAACACACACTTTTAATAGTAGGTGGGCGCATCGATTGTTTGTAGTTCTGGTTCTGTATGGAGATATTTTATCAAGCACAATAATGTGTTTTGGTTATTCGAGAGTTAATCGTTTACATAGATTGTATTCCTAGCTAGGCAAACTGGGAAGCCCCAGATTTATACACACAAGTGACTGTTGGTTGGTTGAAAAATGATCTGTGCACATTCAAGATAAATAAATACAACGAGTTCACCGAGTTTCCACTGCAGGCCATTTGCTGGTTTGATTTTGCTGGTCGCTCTTGATGTTAACTTGGGCTAGTCAGCAACTCCGTTCATATGCACAGGATATCCAAACACTGCACTGTAACACTGTCTTTGTTTACGTAAACGTTTCAACCTTAATCTTATTTAAGTTCAGGATATGCTACTTCAATTTATGCTTTAGAGATCCCACTATTCACAAACGTGTAGTAAACGTGAAGTGCGTCGGGGATGTTTGCAGATAATAATATTGATGGTTTTGCCGCCATTATTAGAAATAGATGTGCATCCCTGATGACTCGTGTTCGCGGCAGCACCAACAGTATTCTCAGTGTATTCGCAGATCGGCGGGATTCCCCGATGGTGTGGAGGTGGATGCGGCTCCATGCTGTATTGTGAGTGTACATTTTCGTCTGTGTCTGTAACCTACTAACACTAGAACTTAAGTAAAATTGTTACTAACCCTATGGACTCCGGTCTGAAATAAAAACTTTCTATTCTATTCTATTGCAAAACCAAAACTAAATTTTATTTTTTGTAGAATGCTAATGAAAAACAAAGTAACTGCTGCAGTTTATTAAAAAAGTCCCTTAACTCAAAAACTACATAAAATCTTATTCAAACCAATTTTTATTTACGTTCTGCAATCCAACATTTAAAAAAAAAATCCTCCTCTTTCTTTAGGAATTAGAGGGAGGGGGGGGGGGACCACATTTTACCATTTTGGAGGTGTTTATCTTTCAAACGATTGACTTAGAGAAAATATGGTTTTAGAAAACCTCAATGTCATTTTTAAAGACCTATCTACTAGAGCGTCGAAAATCGGCCATTTTTCGGGACCGATTTGTTTCGGTTTTATTACCTAATTTAAATTGTACTTTATCTCTATTTATTCATGAACAATTACAAAGGCTATAGTATTGACCAGGCGTTCGACCAAATAGTTACAATCCTCAGGGAGGAGGGGACGTGTTTTTGTAAAATGTGGGTGTACGGGCAGGAAGTCCAAAGATTCGAAGGAGACTCTGGAGCTTCTATCCATCACTTCAGCAGAACTGCAGGCACTCAACAATAAGAAAATTGGTACGACGCGACCTTCGATGCCCCAGCACATAGCAAAACCGGAGGCTGTAAGTGTTCGTCAAATCACTTGGGAGGAGCTACCTGACGATATTGACCAAATCTGGTTAGGATTCGTCGATTCGAAGTCTGAGATTGTTTCAGAAGTCGAAAACTTCTACGTCAGTTGTACGCCTCGCATGCATCTCGACCTGATCCCATTTCACAGAAGACCTGCCAGAAGTTAGCCAAGGTGAAATCGAGGCGGCACTTAGACAGCTTAAGAATGGAAAAGACCCTGGTGAGAATGAGTTAACGACTGAGCTTCTGAAAGCGGGAGGAAGTCCTCTATTAAGAGAGCTTCAGGTGCTTTTCTCGATTTAACTCAATCATGTTCTCTGGGAGAAATCCAGAAGCGTGGAGAAAGAACGTGGACGTTCTTTCCTTAAAAAAAGGGAACCTGACGAGAGAATTAAAGACCCATTTCGCTCCTTAGCCACATGTTTAAGCTTTTGAAAGAGTCGTCACAAATCGTCTAGCAAGAAAACTCGACGACATCCAGCCACCGGACAAGTCGGGTTTAGAAGACGATACAGCACCAGAGATCACATTCACACGAAGTCCGAAGGGTATAATCGGCTTTTATGTCTTGCATTTGAGGTATATGAGAGAAGAACCCTGGTTTGTTCTGGAGTCTCTGCAGCGATGCCAAGTAGAATGGCGATACAACCAAGTGCTGAAAAGTCTTTAAGAAAACGCCATAAATAATGACCGTCCAAACTCAGAACCAGCATACAGAGGATATTCCATTGTGTCGGGGGGTGAGGCATGGGGACGTAATTTCACCGATATTGTCTACCAATGGACTGGAGGATGTGTTTAAGACGCTCAACTAAGAATGGCATTAACATCTACGGCGAGTACATCTCACACTTGAGATTTGCAGATGATATCATTATACTGTCTGAATCGCTGCACGACTTACAGCAGATACTACATGACCTAGATGATTCTTTAATACGCATTGGTCTCAGGGTGAACTTGACAAAACAAAAAGATCTATTGTTGTCAATGGCGGTCCTCTCGAAGTTGTTCGAGAATATATTTACCGCGGGCAAACTCTGCTATTTGGTAAGAACAACTTTGAGAGGAAGGATAACAGAAGAATCCCGCTGGGCTGGGCTTTGAAGTGTGGTGTGTTTTGAAAGCGGAATACTGCAGTATTCGACGTATCTATAGCGTAAGTAACAAAAACGGCTGAGATGCTGGTCAGAACTGTCAGTAAACGTTCACCATATCAGTAAACGGTCACCATAATTTTTTTTTGTTTTTCTCGCAAAAATTTGTAGTGTGTTGTGTTTTGAAAGCGGAATACTGCAGTAGTAGATGTATTTATAGCGTAGGTAACGAAAACGGCTGAGATGCTGGGCAGAACTCTCAGTAAACGGTCACCATTTTTATTTTTGTTCTTTTTTTTTCGCTAAATCTTGTTGTGTGTATGTCCTTCAGCAGTAGTAGGCGTATTTATAGAATTGGTAATGAAAACAGCTGAGATGCTGGACAGAACTGTCAGCTAACGGCAACCATATTTTTATACGTTTGAAATCGCGGTGGGGTCGCGACTTTGGCGGCAAATTGACGGAACTATGCTTAAAATTAATCATGGTGTATAGAACTATGCTTAATACAACTCCTCGGTGTTAAAACACTGAAAATACTGTGAGATGCTATGACGTCATATAGGAAGTTAGCATCTCATTTTCAGAATTGCTATTTTGACGGTAAAGCAACAGAACTATTGTTACAATCAATCAGGAGGTATAGAACTATGCTACTAACTACTTTTGACACAGAACACCTGCAATCTAAACTTGACCACCTACAGGAGAAGCTAAGTTCAATGACTAGCAAATATAATACCTCTGAACATCTTATGAGGGAATATGTGTTGACGATGAATGATTTGGTAAACTCACAAACAATAAACAACTGTGACCACTGTCAAACAGCTTCCCATGTAAATACACCAGACGATTCATTGACAACATTTAATATCACCTTACCGCAGCCATGTGTTGATTTGCATATTCCTATGAATAGTTCCCATAAACAATATAAACAAAAAGGAAATAATGACATAGTAATATTTTGTGATGAGATTGGAAAAGATCTAGGTAGTTTGTTATCAGATGAGTATCCAGGTCACTCAGTGATAAACAACTGTATGCCGGGATGTTCTCTATATCATATAACTAGCTGACCCGCGCAAGTTCTTCTGCGTGCGTGCGTGACTACATAAAAGATAGAGAGTGTAAGGGAGAGTGTGGGTTAACCTTAAAAGATAGACATATGGCCATTGCGAACATTTTTTTAAAGCTTTTTAAGGGGGACAATTCCGACATACATGATAATTGCGTAACTTTAACCGTTCACGCACAACGGAAGCTCTCAAAAGGAATAAATCCTGTTTTTTAAACATTTTTCATTGATGCTCCGCTCCTCGATAAATGGGCTATCAACACTAAACTAATTTATCATTTCGAACCAGTAGTTTCTGAAATTAGCGCGTTCAATCAACGAAACAAACAAACTCTTCAGCTTTATAATATTAGTACAGATTCAAGTAGTTAACAATTTAATTTCTCGGAAATATTTACATTGATTGCAAAAATATTCTACTTACGTTTTTTCCAAATAAGGCCTTCCTTTTTTACTGATGGGAAATAATCAAATGACCCCTCCCACTCTGGGCGGAGGGGAAGGAAGTGTCAGACTTGTACTGACTAAAACCCATCCACGTTTCTTCTTTTGCCCTTTGCGTTTCAGGGCCGCGGTATCTCTTTCGAACAGTCCGCAACCCTGGCAGGCCTCGGTCCTCTCGGACCCCTTTCCGTTGGCTGACATCTCTTTGAGGCGCGCGTGGAACACGAACGCGCCGTCGACACGGCTTGTCGTTGTAAGACGGACGGATGGCGAGCTAGCCCATAGCTCACCGTCCACAGGCCCGCGACCCTCGACAACCTTACTTCTTCATCTTCTTAATCACTCGGTGACAGTTATACACCAGCCAGGACGAAAGTTCTCATCAAAGTTCTTGAAATGAGCCGAGACACGATAAAACAGCTGTAAACTGTTGCGGACCTCTTGCAACTACCTTTCGTCTCCATCGTCAGACCTTTGATGACAGACATACTCCAGGCAGGTCTAAAGTTCTCATCAAAGTGCATGAAATCAGCCCAAACACGATATTGATGCTGTAAACACTTGAGGACCTCTTGCAACTGCCTTCCGCTTCCATCGTCAGACCTTTGATGACAATCATACTCCATGCAGGTCGAAAGTTCTTATCGAGGAGCATGAAATGAGCCCAGACACGATATACATGCTGTAAACTCTTGAGGACCTCTTGCAACTGCCATTTGTCTCTATCGATTGACCGTCGATGACAGTCATACTTCAGCAAGGCCTAAAGCTCATCAACGTGCATGAAATGAGACCAAACACGTTATTGTTGCTGCAAACTCTTGAGGACCTTTTGCAACTGCCTTCCGTCTCCATCGTCAAACCTTTGATGATAGACATACTCCAGGCAGGTCTAAAGTTCTCATCAAGGTGCATGAAATCAGCCCATACACGATAAGATATAGATGCTGTAAACTCTTGAGGACCTCTTGCAACTACCTTCCGTCTCCATCGTCAGACCTTCGATCACGTCATACTCCAGCTAGCTCTAAAGTTCTCATCAAGGTGCAGGAAATGAGCCCAAACACGATTTCTCAATTTACAAAAAAAGGATCATGCATATCGGACTTCTTTGTAACAAGTTATGCGTGGTCAGGTCATACATAAAATAAAAAAATATAGACGCGTCGAATTGAGAATCTCCTCTTTTTGTTACAGAGACAAGGAGCAACACGCCAGGTGGCGCACGGTTGACATCGGCTCTGTGATAATTTAATCATTAATAATATAAACAAGTATGTTTAGTGCGTGGAAAGACGATAATAAGAATAAGTGAACAACAAATTCGAACATATAGTGTTATAACTCCCAGATAATAAGTGAAAAGTTTTTATGTACAAAAATCTGAACAGTGAGTAAATATCAAATAACAACTACATTTACATAGTGTAAAACTGTTAAGTTTATTACTGTTGCTAAAACAAGTGTTAAAATCATGGTCAGTATCTAAACACATCTTTAACAGTGCCAAAATTGCGACACAATCATATTTCAAATAACGGATAATGATGTAAACAAACTTTCAAATATACCTAGTGCAAATCATCTGATGAACAGTGCCATCTCTTGGTGTAATTAAGTAATCTTCATCGTCGATAAAACAGTACACCAAAATTTACAATAGGCAATCAGATATCATAGGCAAATTTCGCCATTTCAGTATGTAACAGCTTGGCTAGTTGGCGAGCGTAACGGACTGGAGAATTTTGTGACTCGAGTTCGAACCCCATAAGATGATATTATTTTTGGAATGTTTTCTTCATTCAATTACTTAGAAAAGTAATATAACTACCATCAAAGTAAATTGGATCGTTAACAAGTAATAGAAACGATTTCTTGGCATAATATTACCCATATAAATAATAGTGAAACAGAGTTCTAACAAAAATAATGGATGAAGATAATGTGACACGAAGAAAACAAAGAATGTCAACTTCATTAGATGAATCAAACTTATCACTATTTGATGCAACAGTAATGAGCCTACCAGATACTTCTCTACCGTGCAAGGATACATTAAACCTTCTTAACGAACGAATTAATAAATTGACTGCCGACCTTCAAAGTGCAAATCAGGAAATTGATACTTTACTCTGCGAAAACAATAGACTAAAAGCTGACTTAGAAAAGTCCAATAAGGTGATAGATTTATATAAAAAAGTAGGACCATATGACTCACAAAAATGTCATACGCCGTGTTCTTCTGGTAGAAAAAATAAAAGTACACCTAAACGATTATTAAGGAATATTTCAACTCCAGTCAGTACCCCTAAATCCAAAAAACTGAGGGAATCATCATTCCATGACTTGAAAGAAAACGATTGTCTCACGGCCACAACAAATATCCATGACGGTAATTCAATAGAGACTATCAGAGACGTAAAAGTTACAAGCAAAGAGCAAAAAAACATATCTTATGACAGTACCAAACAGATATTGGTGAAAGAGGAAGTAAAAAGAAAAAGGAAAGTGATAATCATTGCTGACCAACAGGGAAAAGGACTTCAGGAAACACTTCAAAAGTTGATTGGTTCTGAATTTAGTGTTACTTGTATTTTCAAACCTCACGCCCGTATGTTAGAGGTATTGACCTCAATCGATATTTCAACCTGCGCTAACCTTACTGATAATGATTATGTAATTATACTTGGAGGAATCAATGACACAAGCCCTTTTGAATTACAAAACTGTTTATATAATTTTCTGGCTTCAAATAGATGTACAAATGTGTTAATGGGCGAAATTCCTTTTAATAAATCACTTAACGAACTAAAACTAAATTACGAAACTCGATTTATTTGTAGTAAATTTGATAATGTTACTTTTGTGGATATGAACTATAGCGCATTTCGGCCTTACAAACAAAACCGTTCTTTATATAAATGTCGCCTTCTGCTAAAGGAAATTTTAAGAGTTGACTATGCATTGAAATTTAAGAAATACAATACAGAAATAAGCTGCAATAAGAAGAATCATCTTACTATGCATAACAAAAGTACCCAAACTAACTGTGAAAATAATTTTATAGGTTTAAATGAGGAAGTCGTCGAAAGTCAGCCCGAAATTTCTTCACCACCTTTGTTTTTTCGTGTATAATAGCATCTATATTTTACATCAAAACATTAATGGGCTTTTAAATAAACAGGACATTTTTATGGTTTCATTGTACGATTTAGCTTGTGAGGGAAAAGATGCTGACGTGTTGTGCTTTTCTGAACATAATATGATAAATTCAGACCTTAATCTACTCCATATGTCCAACTATACTTTGGCTGCTTATTTTACCCGTAATACTAGACATGGTGGTACGTGCATTCTAATAAGAAATGGAATAAAAATTAGGACTATTCCTGACGTTGCCAGAAACAGCATATCAAATATAGTGGAATGCTGTGCTGTTGAACTCATTGAACATAAAATAGTCATCATATGCGTCTATAGAATCCCAAATAGTACCGAGGCTAAAAGCAAATTTGAAATATTTTTTGACTATTTGAATAATCTACTTCAACTTTATTCATTTAACTCAAATAGAAAATTGATTATATGCGGAGATTTTAACATAGACCTTATGAAAAACACTAAATACTCCGAACAATTTATACAGCTACTAACGGGATTTAATCTTAGATGTCAATTCAAAGAACCCACTCGCTTGAGTAGTGGTACGTGCATAGACAATATTGTACATAACGTAAGAGGATGTCACGGTGAGATATTAGAATTCGCCGTATCAGACCATACAGCACAAATGTTAAAATGCCCCGTTAAAAAAACATGCACATTTGACTATTGGTTCTGTTTAAGACGAGATTATTCGAAAGAAAACGTAAACAAATTTGTTGACTGTCTTAAAAATCTTAGTTTCTCTGAAGTATACGAAGAAGCCGATCCAAAGATTGCCTTCAGTACGTTTTATAAATTATTCAAATTATTTTATGACCTATGTTTCCCAGTAGTAAAAGTAAAAATTTCTATCAAGCAACGACCCAAGTGGATAAGTCGCGGCTTAAGGTTGTGCAGCAAAAGAAAACGCGATCTTTTGTGGAAATATAGGTTAGCACCATCTAGACAGAATAAAGAAAATTTCAAAAGGTTCTCTGATCGATTTAAAATGGTTACTCGACTTACTCAAAAATCACAAAACAACCATTTTATATCCCAGGCAAGAAATAAATCCAAAGCTACCTGGAAAGTAATAAACAAGGGTCAAGTCAAGATACCAAATGAAAAACTGAAGCAACTTAAGGTAGGCAATAGGGTAATAACAGATCCTGCCCAAATTTCTAAAGCCTTTAATGATTTTTTCATAGATCAGGTTCAGAATGATGGTACAAAAAACCATGGTCTCAATTCAACCATACCTAGCGTATCTAGCAGATGTTCCTCTATGTTTATGGCCCCAGTAACCCCCCAGCAAATCCATAATATCATATTAAATTTAAAAAATACTACTAGTACTGGGTACGACGACATCTGCACAAAAGTATTAAAAAATGTTTCTCCTCATATCGCACCTATCCTGAGCCATTTAATAAATATGTGTATTACAAGTGGTATATTTCCTCATGAACTAAAAACAACTGTCATCAAACCACTTTTTAAAAAAGGGGATACTGATAACATGTCTTGTTATAGACCTATAGCATTGGTGCCAGTAATCTCTAAAATCTTTGAGAAAGTGTTGTACAATGGTCTTAATGAATACTTCGAGAAAAATGAGATTTTCACTGAAAAACAAAAAGGGTTTAGAAAAAACAAGACCATTGATATGGCCATCTATGATTTACTCGAAATTATTACATCTAGGGTTGATAAAAGACTGCCAACACTAGCTTTATTCATGGACATGACAAAGGCTTTTGATCACGTGGATCATAAAATTTTACTACGAAAGCTATATTCTTATGGCATAAGGGGTAACATTTATAACTTAATTGAATCGTATCTTCAGAACAGACGACAGTATACAGTCATTAATAGAATATGCCCTAAAACAAAAATTGACATAAAATATGAATCTGACATTAGAATTTTAACATGTGGAGTTCCCCAAGGGAGTGTACTTGGGCCTCTGCTGTTTCTTATATACATAAACGATTTGCCGACAGCTACGTCTTACCCTATGACAATGTTTGCGGATGACAGTACAATTATTTTCAACAGTGATAATGTAAATACGCTTGAATTTGACATTAATAAGAATATACAATCAGTAATCAATTGGCTAAAATGTAATAATTTGCAAATTAATTTAAATAAAACCTTAATAATGAAATTTAGACAAAGGACAAATGACAAATTAAATTTAAATATCAATTATAATAATGTGCCTATTAAGGAAACAAAATCAACGAAATTTCTTGGGCTACATATAGAAGATACATTGGCTTGGGGTATACAAATTGAAAATGTGTGTAATAAGCTGAACCAATATTCTTATGTTTTGAAAAAGTTACGAAATACTGTTAATAAATCGACACTACTTACTGCATATCACGGTCTAGTCGCATCATGCTTAAGATACGGAATCATGTTTTGGGGTAATGCGACTGGAAAAGAAACTGCATTCATTGCACAGAAACGGTGTGTTCGTGCTATATGCAATCTTCAAAAAACTGACAGCTGTGCTCCTCATTTTAAAGACTTAAAGATATTGACCCTACCATGTATGTACATTTACGAAAGTGTTCTTTTCGTTCGACGCAACCTGTCAAAATATTCCCGGGTCAGCAGCCTTCGTAGAGCTGATAAGTTAAACTTAATTCCAAGTAAAACTGCAATGTTTCAGAAAAGCATTTTCACTATGGGTCCTAAACTGTACAACAAACTTCCGAAATGTATAAAGGCAGCAGCGACTATATATTTATTTAAAAAAATGCTATTTAAATTATTAATTGTTAAGGCATATTATTCTATTGAGGAATTTTTGAATGATAATATTATGTTGTGATGTTGTGGGGCCGAATTTTATAATTGACATTGACATAAAGTTTTCTCATTCTTTTCATTTTATGACATTACGAATAATGATGTGTTTTCAAGTTTTAAAATTGACATTTAACCACAATATTTCATTTATATTTCATATTGTTCTTGACATTCATATTGACTCTTTCCCTGTTATTGATTTATTATATTCTTTGATGTATTATTTGAATAGAATTAATTAACATTTGTACACCACTAAATGGTAGGCATAGTGATCGACTGCATGGACTGTAACATCTATTATATACCTATGTTCACAAATAAATATATTGAATTGAATTGAATTGAATTGAATTGTTTCGTCGGTTAAAAAACCAAGCTTCAGACATTTGATACGGGCGACGGTCATTCTTTCACGAAAAACACCGCGATTCAGAAAATGGAGTGAAATGAACAGCGCTATCTATCGCATGGAAAGCGATCGAACACACACTCTACACAGGGTTATAGCGTCATGTAGACTAATCTAGAGTACTTTAAGCCATCAGAACTTTTTTGTAAAGTCGGTCAGCCGATTTAAAAGTTATCTTGTGAGCACATTTTTATTAATTAGTACCATTTTACCACAATGATCTTATAAGTTCTTCTTGAACAATTTAAATTCATAAATCTTTTGATAGGGAGCACTGATTACAATGAAACAAAAACTAAAACCTTCTCTAAGTTACGCACAATATTTGTGCATTGAATCTAATCACATTGGTTTTCCCAACAACATGAACGCCCGCCTCGCAATGCGCGCGGGTCGTTATTTTGATGCGGAGTTATTTTAAAACTGTGATATCTCCTAAGATATTCATCTAAATTGAATGGTGTAAAGGGCAATTTTGGTCACAATTGAACGCTTAAGATGACTAACATATTTATTTCGATAAGGATTAATACTATATCGGTAAAAATACCTTTGCAAATAAAGCATTATTTTTGACCAAATGTAAAAATCATAAAAATTGTTATTAAAACCTTAAAAGATAGGTATGTGCTGTCGCGGACTTTTTTTTAGACAAGTTTAAGAGGAATAATTCCTCCATACATTATTTTTGTGCAACTTTAACCGTTTAACCAGCGCACGCAACGGAAGGTCTAAAAAATAATAAATTTTCCCCGTTTTTGCAACATTTTTCATTGATGCTCCGCTCCTACTGATTGTAGCGTAATGATATAAGGCTATATATCATTAGCCTTCCTCAATAAATGAGCTATCCAACATTAAAAGATTTTTTCAATTCGAACCAGCAGTTCCTGAGATTAGCGCGTTCAACCAAACAAACAAACAAACTCTTCAGCTTTATAATATTAAGTATAGATGAAAGAAATAATTAAATGTAACTTTAACCAGGACACCATATTATTAATTTTGATAGGTAACAGAGGAAATGTGAACAAAGGAGAGTTGCTCCAGTATCATAGAACATTGTCAAACTTAAATTAAAGAAAAATTGTGTTGTTTACATTTCCATATAGTAAAAGTTTGCTACAGGAAGAAAATTTCTTTAGATATTGAACAGGATTTCAAGGTCCGAAGGCGAGAACACCCAATTAAACTCAATCTTAAAGTTTCCAATAGGGCGTATAATAAAAAGAATCGCAAAGAAAATGCACATATAAAGAAACCTCCTAATCTACTTATACTATCGGTGGTGACGAAACCATAGCGCGATCTAACTCGACGTCAACGCCATCTATCGAGCGCGTCGGCAACTCTGAACATTTTTTATGATTTAAATTAGATCGCGCCGTGGCTTCGTCCTCCACTTGAACATACCGCCCACCAAGGACATGTTGCAGAATGTCCTTCTCTTAATCTAAACCGCCCACCGTGCGGGGTGCACAAGTACAAAACCTTAATAGTACTATATCATTTGTGAAGGTGTACAAAACAAAAACTTACAAACTAGATTAACAATTCATATTGTTCTTAAATTATACCTCACAAACAAAGTTTAAGATGCTACAGGAAGAATAGCCAATTTTGTTATAGGTCTCTTTATCAGAGAACCTTTAGTTCGGACAGTAACGACTCGAGTAATTCCGTCGGGCCCAGGATGTTTTAACTCAATCTTTCCCAGCAACCACTTGCCAGGAGGTAAATCATCCTCTTTTATCAGAACTATGCCACCTACGGCTGGTTCTGGATTTTGGTGAGCCCACTTATGGCGTTGTAAAAATTGATTTAAATAATCCTGTGACCACTGCCGCCAATAGTCCTGTAACATTCTTTGGGTAAGTTGCCACCGTCTGAGACTAGAAATGTTAGCCTTTTCGAAATTCGAATCAGGTACAAGGACGAGTGGTTCCCCAACCAAAAAATGTTCCGTTACCCACTGTTAACTCGGTTTGATCCACATAGGAAAGCGGTCTCGAGTTGAGGCACGCCTCAGTTTGTGCCAACACCGTCGTAAGTTCCTCAAACGTTAAAGTAGAGTTCCCTATAACCCTTCTGAGATGGTATTTAGTAGACTTTATTCCTGCCTCCCATAGTCCGCCGAAATTTGGAGCGTGAGGAGGAATAAAGTTCCACTTTGTACCATTATTTGCCAAGCACTCAACCAATTCAGGAATTAATTTTGATATTTCTTCATTTAATAATTCCTGAAGTTCTCGCGCAGCACCAACAAAATTTGTGCCTTTGTCACTGTGTACACAGTGTCCACAGTGCACAGTGTCCACGTCTGGCTACGAAACTCTTAAAAGCGGCCAAGAAACCTTTGGACGTCATGTCACTGACTGCTTCGATATGAATCGCCCGTGTTAGAGTTTATGTATATATGTAGATATGTAAATAGATGTATTTCATTAATTTAATCTTCGTTACTTAAAAGGTATTAAAGGGGAAATATAAACAATAGGATTTAATTCATAATAACATTATATTTATTTTGTAGTATATAACAAATAAACTATCGTAGTAGTGTATATAACACCACACTATGTTACAATATATCAACCATAATTAATAAACAAGTTAATAATATTTTAAATACACCAATCATTATAATAACATTAATTTGTTCATAGATATACAATAGACATCATCATCAACAATAATCAGAATAATGTCATACCTTAGATGTTAACGCCTTGAAAGTCGAAGAGCAACTGAGCTGCTACATATTGTTTTTTTTTGAGATGGCATCTCGCAGTTCAGCCTCTGAGGCTGGCTACTGCTTAACCGGACAATAGCTGCTACACTGTGGCTCCGCTCTTTTATACCCGTTAACAAACAAGTATGATTCACAAGTCACAGTTGAGTCAAATCAGTGTTTGACTTATAGAAAAATAAGTTTGTTATAAAAATCATTTAGTAAATTCATTAATTAATTTTAACAATTGAGCATAAAATATATAACAGATAATAATTACATTTATAGGTATATCAAGTATTGATTTTTAAATATTAGACATAATAATTACGTTTATATATCACCCGCGTCGACAGACAGATGAAAAGGGCGATGTACCCCTTGTACGACTTATTACCACGCCCTTTAGACATTCTGACGTTTATCGGGCCAGCGTAATCGACACCACTGTACAGAAAAGGCTTATTTGGTGTAACACGAGGAGATGGTAGCTGTCCCATTAGTTGGCTTCTGGTCTTATTTGAATACCGAATGCAAGTAACGCATTTTCTAAAAAAAGCCTTTACTAAAGGTTTGACTCCTACAACCCAATACTGAGATCTTAAGTAAGCGATCATAGCTTGTCGCCCTCCGTGCATCGTTTTTTGATGCGCCTCGCTTATGAGAAGCTTCGTGAGGAACGAATCTTTAGGTATAAGTATTGGATGTTTGCGATCATAACTCAACTGAGACATCTCCAATCGACCGCCCACTCTAATTACTCTCTTTAAATCTAAAAATAAATTTAACGATTTATACTTTCTTCCCTTTTTTCTTAAACATCCTGTCTTCTTAAGTTCTTCTATTTCTTCTTGTAGCTCTTCTTCTTGACCCTTTCTAATGCATATTTCCATCGCCTCCTCGAGTTCTTTCGTAGAGAACTGTTTATTTCTCTCCTTGTTAGCACAATTAATCCTTAAGAGCAAGAACTTCCTACAGTAGGCTACTACTCTGATCATCCTTGAAAGCAATGAAAATCTTTCCCAAAAAGAAATGTCAAGGATACCCGAATGGACCTTCACTTCCTCCAATTTAGTAATCAAGTGTTTAGGTTTTTTATATTCTATCACTGATTGCCGTAAGAACTCCGGTCCATTGAACCATATTGCCGTATTGCCGAGTTCTCCTGGAGCCACGCCGCGAGAGGCACAATCCGCTAGATTTTGTTTGGATGGAACGTATGACCAATATTGTGTATCCAATTTGGTTAAGATCTCTGCAACGCGATTGGCCACAAATGTTTTCCAACGGCTTGGATGACCACTAAGCCATGCGAGAACAACTTCGGAATCCGTCCAAGCGTGCACATCTGATATATTTACATCCAGAGTTTTAGCAACGTCCACCATCAACTTAGCTAATAGACCGGCTCCACATAGTTCCAACCTAGGTATCGACACCTGTTTGATGGGAGACACTTTAGTTTTCGAGGTAACTAACGCCACATGTATGTTACCCTCTGTATCTATAACTCTGACGTATACCACTGCAGCGTAGGCCATTTTTGAGGCATCCGAAAAACCGTGTAGCTCCGTCTTTACATTGCTGGATTTAGTGTTAAGCCAACGTGGGATTTTAACATTCACTAAAGAAGATAAGTCCTTACGGTAAGTAATCCATTCTTTTAATAAACTGTTGGGCACTTCTTCGTCCCAACCTATACCTGCTAACCATAGCTTCTGTATCAACATTTTTGCTAAAATGATACTTGGTGACAACCAACCTAACGGGTCGAAAAGTCTAGATATATCCGATATAATTTTCCTTTTAATTACAGGTTCCGTCGGGAGAGGCAGTTCTACGGAGTACTGGAAAACATCAGCGCGAGGATCCCAGGTAAGTCCGAGTATTTTTGTAATATTATCTATTTTATCTAGGTTTATTTTTACTTCCTCAGCTTTATCCCTTTTGCTTTCTCTTATCTTATGTAGTAATTCTTCACTGTTACTTATCCATTTTTGCAATAGAAATCCCCCTTTAGCTAAAATATTTTTTATTTCTGTATGAGTTGTATATCCTTCATCTACGCTTTCTGCCCCTGTCATTAGATCATCCATGTAGAAATTATTAAGAATAATTTTTGCTGCTAATGGATAATCCTTCCCTTCATCATAAGCAACCTGATCTAAAGACCGCACTGCTAGAAATGGCGCCGATGAAGTACCAAATGTAACCGTTACTAACTCAAATTCTTCAATTTCTTTTTCAGGACTGTCCCTCCAAAGAACCCTCTGAAACATTGTATCATCTCTATTGACCAGAACCTGTCTATACATTTTAATTATATCAGCACCTATACAAATTGGATGTATTCTCCAACGCATAACCGTATGTCGTAATTCTGCTTGCAATGTCGGACCAACCATCAAGTCATTGTTTAGCGATACCCCATTTATTCCCTTGCAGGAAGCGTCAAATACCACGCGCACCTTAGTCGTCTGCTTATCTTCCCGGATTACTGCGTGATGAGGTAAGTACAACCCTTTATTCTTTTCTTCTGGAGATACCTTTACCATATGGTTAAGTTCTATATACTCCTGCATCACCGCAGTGTAATCCGCCTTTAATTTGTCATTCTTTGAAAGTTTGAACTCTAAACTCTTTAACCTTTTTTCAGCTATGAACCTAGATTCACCATCCTTGCAACTTTGGTTACCATCGCGGAACGGCAATCTTACAATATAACGTCCGGTTTCATCTCGCTTTGTGGTATTTGTAAAAATATTCTCCTCTTCTTCTTTACTCAGTATTTTTGCAGTTCCTGATGGCTCCGCTTCTAGCTCCCAGAACTTACGTAAGTCATCAGTCTGAACATTGGAATGCATGACAGTTATACAAGGCTATGAACTGATACCCACCAAATTTTCTGTACCGACAACACCCGAAAGAATCCAGCCGAATTCTGTTTGTTGTGCTACGAGTGCTCCACTAGTACTCTTTTTGATTCCATCTTGAATAATTTGGCTGAATATCTCAGCACCCAACAAAATGTCAATTTTATTAGGCGTGTGATACTCAGGATCTGCCAAATCGTTTTCACTCAACTTTACCCATTCTACCCTGGTTGCTGTTACAACTGGGAGAAGGGACGTGATGGACTTCAAAACGTATGCATTCACTTGAACGTTGTAATCTGGATCAAAATCAAAATCAAAGCATTTATTTCAAGTAGGCCAGTTACAGGCACTTTTGAACTGTCGAAACAAAGATAACAATGAAATGTAGCTACAGTCCCAGTCACAAGGCATAAAAACTGTGAAAGTACTGTAGTTGCCCATTCCCTAGCGTAGATCTCTATGGAGAAGAACGGGCAAGAAACTCCATGGACACTCTTTTAAATCAGCATATTGTTGCAAAACCTTGGTTACATCATTCATATTGAGATGGTACATTATGTGAGAACGATGTAGCAAGATGTGCACGTTAAAAGTGTCCATAGTAAACACAAAAAAGACAATCAAAAAAAAATTAACATAATTAATTAAAATAAGCCGTGGCAACTAAGAGATGACCAGTCACAACTGACAGCGCCCGTTCACGAACATGACGCATGGATCAGCACCATTCAACTCAACCATTTTGAAGGGAACTAAATGATCCGACACACGCGCCACCATCAGCGAGACTGTTAACGAATGATTCTATTTGATAGGAAAGCGGACTGTATCTAAAGGGAAAGGTAGAAGGGACTCACCGAAGCTCGCTGAAGAGAGCCGGCTGGCTCCGAATACCTGTGATTTTATGCTGTGGGGCGCCCCAATTCTTGATTCTTGTTGATTTAGACGATAGCAGGTTGATGGCACACACAATTAATGTCTTGATAGCACTTGGTTGTAGTATTTCACAATAATTTTACGGAGTCGATTCGTTCAGTGGTGAGTTATGGCGGGGAACTGGTTGGTGAGTTTTAAAAACGTTAGGTGGCGCTGTGTGCGCAGGAAATGGTAGGATTTGAAAGGGCGGGAGTTCAAATTATGTTTTATGGTGCTTTAACATTATATTCCCCCCCCGCTGGCGAATTGATGAGACTGAGAAGTCTGAAGTGAATATTTGTTCACAACAACCATTGCTTTGATATTATGATGTGATAAATATGATAATGATGATGAATATATAAAATAGAATAGGTAATTTTAAATGTTTTGATCACAATATGAATGTATGAAAAAAAATAAGACATGAGTTAGTCCGTCATGTCTGGTAATGGGCACAACTTCACAAGTGGCCTTTTGAGCATACCTTGTGCAGTTCTGACCGTAGCAGAACGAGAAACGCCATCGCGTCCTGGGTGTAATTCGACGATTCTACCTAAACGCCATCGCAGTGGATGAGTAGTCTCGTCTCTGATAATAACGAGCTGGTTGATTTTAGCTGGAGGTGAATTCACAGTCCATTTCAATCGCTGTGACAAATTTGTGAGGTATTCACTATGCCATCTAGTCCAGAAATCCTGGTGCATTTTCTGTAATAGATGCCACCGTGTTAGCCTATTCATTTTTGTGTTGGAATAGTCTGGTGAAGGCACTGATGTTAGAGGTGCTAATGTTAAAAAGTGCCCTGGTGTAAGTGCTGTTAGGTCTGATGGATCTGAACTCAAAGCTGATATTGGTCGCGAATTTAAAACTGATTCGACCTGTGTCAAGAGTGTGTTTAACTCCTCATATGTTAGGATTTGATTACCTATCACCCGATATAGGTGAGTTTTTACGGACTTTACCCCAGCTTCCCAAAGGCCACCCATGTGTGGTGATCCTGGGACATTAAATTTGAAGTCAATGCGCTCCGATTCACAAGCTGAACGCATGATTTCTGATAATTGTGACTGCGCACCTTTGAAATTGGTTCCACAATCGCTATGGATGATGTTGCAACGACCGCGTCTAGCAATGAATCTGCGTAGAGCAGCCAGAAAACAAGAGGAAGATAAATCGCTGGCAAGCTCCAGATGAAGAGCTCTTGTTGAAAAGCAAACGAAAAGACAAAGGTATGCCTTTGTTGAACGTACACCACGATAACGTTGAAACGTAATATTGAAGGGTCCTGCATAATCACAACCCACAACCTGAAATGGTTTGATTTGATTGACGCGAGAATGTGGTAAATCTGCCATTACTGGCTGAAAGTTTCGTGGCTTCATACGGAAACAACGATAGCATTTTGAAATGACCTGATTAATGGCTCGCCTTGGTGACAAAATCCAAAAATTTTGAAGTAACAGATACTGCATAGTTTGCAGACCAGGATGTAAATTTTCGTTATGTGTGCACTGGATGATAAGTTGCGTCAAACGATGCTTGCGAGGAAGCAGAGTCGGATGTTTTGTTTCATAATTAAGGTTTGACTGAGAGAGCCTACCCCCCACACGCAACACTTGATTTGAATCTAAAAATGGACTAAGTTTTCTGAATGATTTTGATAATACATGATTTGATCTCAAACGTTTGATTTCTTCACTAAATTCGGAATGTTGGGTGTGTTTCACAAGTACCATGAGGCTATGATGAAGTTCTTGTTCTGTTAAATGACCTGTACGCTTGTTTTTGCGCAGGGCGTTGATAAAACGATTGCAATATGTTAAAATACGTTGAATCTTTCTCAGTGATGAAAATCTTGTTAGTAAATGATCGATTGGATTAGTTTCTACTGCGTTAGACACGTTCAAAACGCAGGCACGTTGCTCACAATTCACCTCTGGATCTGGATCACCTCACTCAAAACATGCGGGAGTGGTTCAACAAGCAGTTCGACGAGCTATTCGTCTTGAAGAAGCGGGAGGTGGGTCTCGTTTCTGAGAGGAACGACAGGCTCCGCTTCATCATTGAAGAACTAAATAAGTTGTCTGACTTGCGAGGCAGTTTCCATCATCTAAAGACAGTGATCACCGACCCGAAGTGGAGACAAGAGGAACACGTGCAGAAGCTTATCAAAGTAGAGCCTGAAGAGTGTGAAATCGAGCCGTACATAAGCCCCAGTCAGATCGTGATCATCCCGCCAGATCCGGCTCGAAGGACCATAAAAATGTTAACGAATGATTCTATTTGATAGGAAAGCGGACTGTATCTAAAGGGAAAGGTAGAAGGGACTCACCGAAGCTCGCTGAAGAGAGCCGGCTGGCTCCGAATACCTGTGATTTTATGCTGTGGGGCGCCCCAATTCTTGATTCTTGTTGATTTAGACGATAGCAGGTTGATGGCACACACAATTAATGTCTTGATAGCACTTGGTTGTAGTATTTCACAATAATTTTACGGAGTCGATTCGTTCAGTGGTGAGTTATGGCGGGGAACTGGTTGGTGAGTTTTAAAAACGTTAGGTGGCGCTGTGTGCGCAGGAAATGGTAGGATTTGAAAGGGCGGGAGTTCAAATTATGTTTTATGGTGCTTTAACAGAGACATTGAGTGAGCATGACATACTCTCAACCGCCAGGGCACATTCAAGTCGGGAAAGGACGTAGGTTTCCAGTGAACGATAGCTCTTTAGTACATAGCACTCACACAATATGGGCTTTATATAATACTAAAGATATTGAATCTATACAATGCAAAGATAGTTGTACAATCTTCAGCAGCTCCAACAATACTATTTAATGTTATCAATTTATGCGTCCCTGTCCTTGTGGAGCAGGACCGGCATTGAGCCAAGCATTTTTGTCAGCGATATAATCGTCCAACTTGTAATATGCTTGCTTACATAGTGTGCGTTTAATGCATGTTTTAAATTTCGTCTCATTCAGTTCAAGAATACTTTGTGGAATTTTATTATAGCATCTCAAACAGTACCCCATGAAAGATGAATCTACTTTAGCGAGTCTGAAGCCCGGCTGAACTAATTGGTC
This sequence comes from Eugnorisma glareosa, assembly GCA_947578425.1. Taxonomy (NCBI): domain Eukaryota; kingdom Metazoa; phylum Arthropoda; class Insecta; order Lepidoptera; family Noctuidae; genus Eugnorisma; species Eugnorisma glareosa. The sequence continues at coordinate 111,582 of OX387957.1, read as the reverse complement.
TCTATTTCTAGTACTGTAACTGTGTCTGTCACCGCTTTTACTAAAAAGATGCAGATTTTTTCTTACGTACATTATGTTTTCGTAGATGTATTGACAATGTACCGTCATGATGTTAATGTCCTTAAACAGTTCCCTTAGAGAATCGCACCTACGAAGATTATATATAGCTCTGATGGCTCTTTTTTGCAGAATAAATATTGACTGAATGTCTGCAGCTCGTCCCCATAACAAAATGCTATAAGACATTATACTATGAAAGTAACTAAAATAGACCAGTCTAGCGGTATCAACATCTGTAAATTGACGGATTTTTCTAATAGCATATGCTGCTGAACTTAGCCGCCCGGCAAGAGACGTTAAATGAGAACTCCATTGTAGCCTTGAATCAAGCGTAATCCCCAGGAAAACCGTTTTATCTACGAATTCAAGTTTCTCTTTATTCAATATTATATCACAATCACTACTTTTAACATTCGGTAAAGCAAATCTAATGCATTTAGTCTTTTTTTTGTTTAATACTAAATTGTTTGCTGTGAACCAATTTTGAACCTGAAGTAGGGCATTATTCACGTCATCTAGAATTTGGGCCCGTCTATTTATTTTAAAAATTAGAGAAGTGTCATCAGCAAATAACACCATATTTTGAGGTTGGTTTTTCAGTAAATAAGGTAGATCATTTATGTATACTAGAAAGAGGAAAGGACCTAATATTGAGCCTTGCGGAACTTCCATTTCATTCGAGAACGTAGATTAACAACTACGGAAGAATTAGACATCACTGTTTTATTACCGCCTACACCTGTTACACGGTGTTTCGTTAAAGTTTTCTTCAACCCTAAATATTGAGCCATTGACTCAGTGATAAAAGATCCCTGGGATCCTTGATCTACTAATGCCCGAACCACACGATAATTTCCATCTTTCGACTTGGCCTTTACTAAAGCCGTAGGTATTAAAACCGTATCCTTACAATTTCCTGTCGAAAGGCATGAAACTATTGGCTTAGTACATCCCTCCGCTTGTACAGCGGCCTTTTGAGATTCCTCCATTGAGGTACTATTCCTAGCAGCAACTGACGCTGCTTCCTTCTTATCAACGCCCGTGACCTCACTAACAGACCCAGAACCACCGCTAGGGTGGACTAAAGTATGGTGGCGTCTTTTACATATATGGCATTTGACGGTGTTTCTACAAAATCTGGCAGAGTAGTTACTACCCAAACAAATGAAACATAGCCCCTTTTTTTGTACGAAATCACGCCGAGTATCGTTACTCTCTTTAGAAAAACTATTACAAGCAGTTACCTTATGAGCGGCAGAACAAAAAGGGCAAGATAACTCCGTTTTCACTTTTGCTACCACATGAAACGATTGCGAACTCTTTTGAACATGAGGTTTATTTTCTAAATTTTCTAGACCTCTAAAGCGACTAATTAAAAATTCAGAAAACTGTTGAAACGTAGGCAACACATCACTTGAATCCGAAGCTACTTTGAGTTCCCAACCTTTCCTAGTCTCTTTATCAAATTTTTCACTAATTATGTGTATAACTATCAGATCCCAGGAAGAGACATCCACCCCTAAATTACCAATAGACTCCAGACATTGTGAGGTAGTATTTATAAGCCTTTTTATTTCGCTAGCCGATTCACAGGACAAAGTCTTTTGACTGAGTAATCTTTTTATAATGCCATTAGCTAGAAACTTTTTATTATTGTACATTTTATCTAATTTAGACCATGCAATTTCATAGTTGACAGATACAACATTAATGTTTCTTAATAGCAGCTCTGCATCTCCGGTTAAGTAACCTTTAAGGTAATATAATTTCTGCGCATCGTCTAGAGTATTATTGTTGTGTATTAACCCCACAAATAAATCCCTAAATGTTTTCCACTCACTGTACTTTCCAGAGAACACAGGTATCTTAACCTCAGGTAACTTAAAGTTTCTAAATCCTATACTACAACTAGCTCCTGGACTAACATTATACGTTTCACTAGACATTTTCATATTATTTAATTGTTCTTTCAGCTCGCTTTTAAACTCTATATAAAACTCTTCGACCTCATCATACAAGCCATTCTTAAAATAATTTGAACTAATTAAATCAGATCCTTTTACTTCACTAATTATTTTTACATGTGTTGTGTGGAATAGTTGCCATTGCTGCTCTAAGTTTTCAATCCTAGTTTCTATATAACAAACAGTTAGACGCTCTTTAGGAGATTTTTTTGACTTAAGCATTTTAGCTTTAATATCTTCTTGAATATCGTTAAGCGACTCCATTTTTAATTAAAAAACACAAGTAGGTTAGGTCACAAATATAAAATACACAATTTTCTAGCAACTACTAAATACCCATAACACTTTAAATAACTAACACTATAACTTATTGTCCAATAACACCATACAAGTTTCTTTGAAGCACTTTGGAATTTTTCCGTCCCAGATAATGTTTAAAATTTTACAAGTGTTTTGGACTTGTATTTTTTGAGTAAAATCGGGCGTAGGTTCCCCGTCTCAACCACTTTGCTTTAAAATTAGTACAAGTCCAAACTACTATTAACAACGGCTAAGTAAATTAGCTAGTGAATTTAAGGTTCAAATTTCAATGCACTTTCTTGAATTGTTAAAGTTAATTTCTTCTAAGTAATAAGGTCGAAAATGTACTCACGATTTCTCTACACTATGCACTCACTGACACTGATACTCGACGACGTTATACGCCGCACTTGTGGCGACCTCTGGTGGCCACTCCGCGAACTCCTCTGCCTGGCTCCTCCACACAACGTCACTCCTCCGGCACCCAGCCGGATCCTCTGCTTCGATGACGTCACCGCTGACGCCTCGCTGTAGGGATGCTCTGAGCAGCAATCCACTGCCCAGTACTGACGTTGTGGGGCGATAATCACCACCACCACCGATGACTATCCAAAAAACACCTTCACGCCAATCCGGCTTCGAAGGACCATGAACAGGATTTCAAGGTCTAAAGGCGAGAACACCCAATTAAACTCAATCTTAAAGTTTCCAATAGGGCGTATAATAAAAAGAATTGCAAAAAAATTACACATACAAAAAACCTCCTAATCTACTATCGGTGGTGACGAAACCATAGCGCGATCTAACTCGACGTCAACGCCATCTATCGAGCGCGTCGGCAACTCTGAACATTTTTTATGATTTAAATTAGATCGCGCCGTGGCTTCGTCCTCCACTTGAACAGATATAATATTAATAACACGTTGCATAATTTGACATCTACTCGTAATAGTAATGTATTTCATTTGATTGACCTTAACAATTATATTTGTTCTATCTGTTTCAGTCATACAATCTTGAAAACAAATTTCTGGAGCCCACTAGAGTAACCCCCACTAGTGCCACTTGCCTCGATAATATTTACACAGATGTCATACCTACCCACAAAGTAATTATTAACTTAATAGATTCAGATCATTGTGAGCAATTGATCACAATTCCAATTGTAAACAAGAAAGTCACTAAGAAGGATATAATTGTTAATCCAAAAACTAAAAATCGCCTGGAAACTTTTAAAACTAAACTTTTGTCTAAATTACCACTTATGTCAAATAACGGTGATCCCAACCAACAATATAACGATTTTTTCAGTATGTATTGCACACAATTTAAAACCACAGTTGTTCCTAAGACCATCTCGGTTAATAGTAACGCTTCTTTCAACGACTGGGCCACCATTGGTATTCATAAGAGTCGAAAACGACTTTATGAGCTGTATGAAGAGCGGACGTATATAAACACTGTAGAATTTAAGTTATATGTTAAGAATTATTCTAAGGTATTTAAAAAAGTTTGTTTTATAGCAAAGTCACGTTATTTGAGTTCAAAAATTAAAAACAGTAGTAATGTAATTAAAATGACATGGAACATTATTAATAGCGAAACGGGAAAGTCTTGCAATCAAGATAGTGACTACAGCCTTGCTATTGGCGATAATATTTTAAATTCAGACACTCAAATTGCCACAGCATTTGAAAATTTCTTTGCGGATATTTCCGTATCGACTACTAAATCGCTAAACTCGTCACCTGCTGCTGCCGAGTCTTTATTAAAGGAAAACGTTTCAGTCTGTGATTCTGAATTTAATTTTCAATATGTCACCTGTAAAGATATAATTAAAACTTTTCACACGTTAAATGTTAAGGAGACCGCCGATCTATGGGGTCATTCTGTGGACGTTGCTAAGTCCATTATAACCATTGTAGCTCCTTCTTTAGCTGTAATATTTAACGATTGTATTGACCGTGGTGAGTTTCCTGATCTAATGAAAAATAGTAAAATAATACCATTGTTTAAATCGGGTAGTAAATCAGACCCCACTAATTATAGACCCATTTCTGTACTACCCACCTTCAGTAAAAATTTTGAAAAACTAATTTTAGAACAAATGCAAAGATTTTTCAATAAACATAAGTTTTTTTCAATCAGCATAAGAAACAGTTCGGTTTTCAATAAGCATAAGAAACAGTTCGGTTTTACAAGAGGTCGTTCAACTACTGATGTGTGTTGAACTTTTAGGGCACATTTATAATGCATGGGAAGATAAATGCGATGCTTTGGGCATTTTTTGCGATTTGTCTAAGCCTTTCGATTGCGTTCTTCATGAAACATTAATCTAAACTACACCACTACGGAATCCGGAACGCCTCTCTGGATCTTCTTGCGTCATATTTGAGCGATAGGATTCAGAGAGTTGATGTTAACGGGAAAAGATCCCCCGGATCATAGTCAGAATGGGGGTACCCCAGGGCTCAATTCTTGGCCCATTTTTGTTTCTTATTTATATAAATGACTTGCCTTACCTCCTAAAGGATAATCATGACATAGTGTTGTTTGCAGACGATACCTCTCTTTTATTTAAACTCAAACGAGCAGCTAGTTACGGACGATGTTAATAGCGCCCTGGCAAAAGTCTTTAATTGGTTTAATGATAACAATCTACTCCTAAATGAGAAAAAAACTAAATGTATTAAGTTTACGATACCCCATGTAAGACAAGTGGAAACTAGTGTACTAATCAAGGATGAAGAGTTGAAACCGGAAGATAACACAGTGTTCTTCACTTTGGATGCCAAGCTTCAGTGGGGCCCACATATAGACAAATTGTCAAAAAAACTTAGCTCTGCAGCATACGCCGTTAGAAAAATTCGTGATTTAACTGATTTAGAGACAGCCCGTTTAGTTTACTTTAGTTATTACCACAGTGTGATGTCGTACGGTATTCTCTTGTGGGGCAATGCCGCCGATATTCAGACAATATTTGTTTTGCAAAAAAGGGCAATTCGTTCAATTTATTAATTAAGTCCTAGATACACCCTCACAGAAAAATTTAAAGAGATTAATATACTTACTGTCCCCTCTCAATTTATTTATACCTTTAGTACGCATATAAAAATATTAATTTGTTTAAAAAATAAAGTGATATCCACAACATAAATACGAGGAACAAACACAAATTTGTTGTTCCTGCAACGAGGCTAAAAAAATAGGGGGTATGTTCAGATGCCAATGTATACGTTTTTACAATAAACTTCCGAGTCATATTCAATTACTAAGCCTAAATAAATTCAAATCGTTTATAAAACGGAAGCTACCTATGTCTGAAATCTCGAAGATAAAAAGGCTTGGGATTAAGCTGCTCTAATTAAATTTACTCTGTGAATGTCGAAATTTCGGACTTCGCTTGTTTATTATTGATTCCTTATTCTATTTATTATACACTGTGACATTTAATTTATTTGACATGAATACTTTGAGTATTTTTTTTTTTATATTCAATGATTTGACATGAATACTTACTTTGTTACGTATTTTACTTTTATTTTTATTGTTAATGTTCACATTTAATGACATTTATTTTGTAGCGAGTAAGTATTGTGTATTAATTTTATTTGATTATTGTGAATGTGAGGACCATGCGGGCATTTTTTTTTTTGTTTGTTCGTTTTTTATTTTTTCCACGATTGTCTGGCAGTTTGAGTACTATAAGCGACCTACCCAAATGTCCTTTCTTTGGTATTGTTCGACGTGTCGTTGAGCTCCTTGAGTTATAAGTCCAGCAGCTACACGATAACTGACAAATGCTTGCACTGACTGGACAGGTCCACTCAAATCTGTGTGGTTCTTTCTTCAAGAGACCATCTCAGACACTAATCTGCATAGTCCTCATGTGAGTTAACCAAGATTATGTCTGGACTTTAAAAGAGACTATGACCTCTGAGTTTGTTTCGGCTGTTTCTTCTCAGAGTAGCCAGGTACGAAACACCGGCCCCATCTAGTTTTAAAAAAAAGAGACGTGTAAAAGTGTTTTTAAAAACCCAATTTGCAAAATAAACATCATTTATCATTTATGTTTAAAACAACTCCTCGATTCTGAAAAAACTTTAAGATGAGATGCTGCGATGTCATATGTGAAGTTGGCATCTCATTTTCAAAATTGGATTTTTCAGGGCAAATGAATTCAACAATCGTTATAAACTATCAGGAACTGTGGAACTATGCTGGATGCAAGCAGAACTCAAGTTATTTGTTGAGATGCTAAGTTCACAGTGATGTAGTCGTGGTAGGCCGCGCAGGTATTTAGATTTGCCCAACTGCGAGGGCACTTAGTTAGGCTAGGGGGGAGGATATAGCACATGCTTTCTATGGCTACAGTAAGTGCGGTGTTGTTGCTACGCGGTCGTAGTGCCATACCGCGCAAATATTACTTTTCTTTTTGTCTCCGATTTTGTTAACAATTTCAAGGGTTTTAACTTTTTTGCACGGAATCCTAATTATTTTTCTAAAATAAAAGTAGCCTATGTTAGACCTTATAACATTAGCTATCTGCCAGTAAAAGTCCCGTCAAAATCGGCCCAGCCGTTTCGGAGATTATTCGGAACAAACAGACAGTAAGACAGACAGACAAAAATTGGAAAAAATGAGTTTTTGTTATAAATGCCGTATATACAATGTGTAACAGAATAAACGCACAACCTTATAAGGGGTCGTTGTACTCATCATTATGAACAACTTTCACTATGGGACCAACACTGAAATCGCGGAAAAAAAATCGACTGCCCCATACATTTCTGTGCGCATAATTCGACAAAATGTACTGAACAGCTGTTTTTTTTTTCCCCGCGATTTCGAGGTTACTCCCATAGTGAAAGTTGTTCATAATGATGAATACAATGACCCCTTAAGAGGTTGTGCGTTTATTCTGTTACACATTGTATTTTCACATACATTCAGTAAAAAGTTGTTATTTTGATATCACAAACAGACACTTCAATTTTATATAATTGTAGTATATAATATAAGTAGATAAAAATCGTAAAGCGGTTCACAGAATACCTACCTACTAAGTTTCAACTGTGTAGGTAGTCTTAATAGTTTCGGAGTAAAGTGGCTGTGACTTATACGGACAGACAGACGTGACGAATCTATAAGGGTTCCGTTTTTTGCCATTCGGCTACGGAACCCTAAAAACTGGCCAAGTGAGAGTCGGAACCGCGCATGAGGGGTAGTGGGTAGCCCCCGTTCATTTTTATTATTTGTTGTTATAGCGGCAACAGAAATACACATTTTGTGACAACTGCAGTCTACCTTACTATGGATCATGAGATACAGTATACTGTATACAAATACAGCCCGCTGACAGACAGACGGACGAACGGACAGCAGAGGCTTATCCCATTCACCGTTGGCTACCCTACGGGTACGGAACCTGAAAATGATATGAGCAGCCTACAGATGATTTCAAATATGTAGGTACAATTGACCCAAAATGAATCTGATCACCTTACGGACTATTTTTGCTTGCAGCATCTGGCCGATATTGAAGCACTTAGTTAAAAACTTTCTCTTCATTGGTTCTTTTCTGTGTTATTCCTATTAGTCAAAAAAGGGTGGTCAAACATCTGTGATCATTAACAGAGCCTCAGATTTTTTGTGAAACAAAAGATAATGTAAAAAGGTCGCATATTTTTTATTGTTTTTCTACTATTGGTCCGCACTGTCTTTGTGCTGACCAATAGTAGTAAGGGTGGTCAACAGATGTGGATATCGTGTGCACAGGATTTTGTTTTAAAAGTGAGCAGATTCATTTTGGTGCGATGGTACATACCTATTCTGATTCAACGATACCCGACTGAACATAGTTCGTCGACGATTTTTTACATTGTGGCGTCTGGCGACAGCCCTAGTGAATTTTACTGTCATGTGTTTGACGGGACACTCCCAAGACTTACGGTGGATGCGCAAGGGTAGCCCGCGAAATTTAATTTTTCTTACATTTATTGCAATTTGCAAGTCAGTGTCAGGTTATATATTGGTGAAAATATGAATCGCGTCAGTAACACGTATGGAGTTACAGAATTATAATCATTCAAATCATCAATACAACCCTTCAAGTTCATTAATCCTATTGAGTAACTTTGAGTGACTTTTTCATGAAATAGCTATTGACAACAATAGATCCGTAGAGTTCGTTGAACATAATCTGGATTTTGTCAGTTCACCCTGAGACCAATGCTTATTGAAGAATCAACTATGCCATGTAGTATCTGCTGCAAGTCGTGCAGTGATTCAGTAGGTACCTAAGTATGATGATTTCATCTGCAAATCTCAAGTGTGAGATGTACTCGCCGTAGATGTTAATGCCATTCCCAGTTCAGCGTCTTAAACACATCCTCCAGTTCGTTGGTGAACAATATCAATTTCACCGATATTGTTCACCAACGAACTTTTGGTGAACAATATCGGTGAAATTGAGCCCTTGCCTCACACCCCGACTAGGGCATACGGACCGGTTTTTCCCCGTCCTGAAAAAACAGGGAATTCCCGGCCTTTATTTAAAAAAAAAAGAAACCGGTCTTTTCGGGTTTCGGTTTTTTTTTTGTTTTTTTTTAAAGCCTTTAATTATTGATCTGTAAAACTTCGCAGATCAGACACAGAACACGTCGTAGGTCATTTAAAATGTAGAAACATGAGTAAGTCAATTTTTTCTATTATTCCCACGACTTGTTCATCTATAATTTATTCTCACAAGAATAAATATAATTGGTAAAACTCTCATTCTAAAGTACCCGTTGTATACTTTTTGACGAAAAGACTCGACGAAGCTTGTTAAATGCCTAGCTGGATTCTTCTGCTATCCTCCCTCTCAAAGTTGTTCTTACCAAACTGCAGTTTGCTCGAGGTAAATATATTCTCGAATAACCTCGACAGAACCGCCATCCATTGACAACAATAGATCCTGGGGTGACGAGTTCGTTGAACATAACCTGGGTTTTGTCAAGTTTACCCTGAGACAAATGCGTAGGTATTGAAGAATCAACTAGGCCATTGTAGTAAGTTTCTGCTATAAGTCGTGCAGCGATTAAGTCAGTGTGATGCTGTCATCTGAAAATCTCAAGTGTGAGATGTACTCGCCGTAGATGTTAATGCCATTCCCAGTTCAGTGTCTTAAACACATCCTCCAGTTCGTTGGTGAACAATATCGGTGAAATTACGTCCCCTTGACACGTCTCACCCCCCGACACAATGGGATATGTTCTGTCTGCTGCTGCTGACTTTGGACGGTCATTATTTAAGGCGTTTTCTTAGAGACTTTTTAGCACTTGGAATTATCGCCAGTCTACTTGGCATCGCCGCAGAGACTCCAGAACAAACCAGGTCTCGATAGTCAAAAGCCTTTGAAACGATGAATCCCAACCAGATTTGGTCAATATCGTCAGGTGGCTCCTCCCAAGTGATTGGACGAACACTTTCAAACCCTGGTTTTGCTGTGTGCTGGAGCATTAAAGGTCGCATCGTACCAATTTTCTTACTGTTTTGTTGAGTGCCTGTAGTTCAGCTGAAGTGATGGATAGAGGCTTCAGAGTCTCTTTCGAATGTTTGAACTTCCTGCCCGTACGCCGCATTTTGCAAACACGCGTCCCCTCCTCCCTGAGGATTTTAACTATTTGGTCGAACGCCTGGTCAATATCATTTATAATTTTTGTAATTTTTAATTAATAGGTAAATAGGACTAAACTACAATGTAAATTAATAAAACAACCCTAAAAACCCGGGTACCCGGTTTTGAGGAAAACAAAAACCGAATCCGAAAAAAACCGGTCCCAAAAACGGCCGATTTTCGATGCCCTAACCCCGACTCCAGAAAAAACCAGGTCTCGATAGAGTTAAAACCCTTCTCTCATAGTCCGCAAATGCAAGACACAAAAGCCGATTATACTCTCCGAACTTCAGTATAATTTGCCGCTCTGTGTGAATGTGATCTCTGGTGCTGTATTCTCTTCTAAACCTGACTTGTCCGGTGGCTGGAAGTCGTCTTCTCGCTATACGATTTGTGACGACTCTTGCAAAAAGATTAAACATGTGGCTAAGGAGCGAAATAGGTCTGTAATTATTTATTAGGGTCTTGTTCATTTTTTTTAAAGAAAAGATCGACCCGGTTCTTTCTCTACGCTTCGGGATTTCTCCCAGAGAACAGGATCGAGTTGAAAAGCTCCTAAAGCTCTCTTAAAGAGGACTTCCTCCCGCTTTCAGCAGCTCAGTTGTTAACTCATCCTCACCAGGGGCTTTTCCATTCTTAAGCTGTCTAAGAGCCGCCTCGATTTCACCTTGGCTGACTTCTGGCAGGTCTTCTGTGAAATGGGATCAGGTCGAGATGCTTGCGATGCGTACAACTGACCGTGGAAGTTTTCGACTTCTGAAACAATCTCAGACTTCGAAACGACGATATCCTAACCAGATTTGGTCAATAAAGTCAGGTGGCTCCTCCCAAGTGATTGCACGAACACTTTCAACCCCCGGATTTGCTGTGCTGGAGCATCATAGGTCGCGTCGTACCAATTTTCTTATTGTTTAGTGCCTGTAGCTCGGCTGAAGTGATGGATAGAAGCTCCAGAGTCTCCTTCGGATGTTTGACCTTCCTGCCCGTAAGCCGCATTTTGCAAAAACGCGTCCCCTCCTTCCTGAGGATTTTAACTATTTGGTCGAACGCCTGGTCAATATTATAACCTTTGTAATTGTTAATTAATTGCATTGCAAATTAATAAAAAAAACGAAAAAGACCGAAAAACCCGGGTACCCGGTTTTGAAGAAAACCCGAAAACAAACCTGTCCCGAAAAATGGCCGATTTTCGATGCCCTAATAAGAACGTTATTGTTGTTTTCTTTCCTCGGTAAAAATAGGTACTTTATTCCGGGATGAAAGGTACCCTATGTCTGTTTGTGTACACCTGGCAACGTAAATGCAAAATTTCAGGATGATCGGTTCAGCGGTTTAGGCGTAAAAAGGTAACAAACAAACTTACTTCCTTTCGCAATTATAGGTAGGTAGGTAATATTAGTTATTAGTTAGTAGGTAATATTAGTTGATATTGTATTGCACTTTTGTAAGAGGTCAGCTAGAGTATGCGTCTCAGGAATGGAACCCACGTTATCATAAATATATTGACCGCATTGAAAGCATCCAAAGACGTTTCATAAATTATCTTTGTTTTCATCAAAAGATTCCACATCAGTCAACCGGTTACCTATCTTGGACTTTGTAAGAAGTATCATCTGCTACCACTTGTAGATCGACGTAAAATTGCTGTTTGCTCGTGCTCAAAATCCTCAATAACAATATAGATAATCCTGAGTTAATGTCAAAATTTTATTTTAATGTGCCATGTAAAACATTTCGTTTTAATCCACCCATACGTGTAGGTACCTCATACATCTTCGAATTATAGGCAGAACAGCTAAATTGTGCGTGCAAGCAGAAGTTTCAATGACATGTGTAAGGAATATGATTTGGACCCATTCACAGTTAGGTTTAAATTCGGCCAGAAGGTGCTTAAGCCTCAAATTTTTCAGGTTATTTTGTTTGTTTTTATTATTTTTTTTCTATTATTTTATTCGTGTTATTGCAAACCAAGTATCTATATCCTTCTTGCTTTGATTATGCGGTGAAGTTTTCTGTTTTTGTGCTCACACCATATTTTTATTATAAGTCTATACGTGAGGATTTGTAATTGGCTTTCTGGTGACTATGGTTCCCTTTTTTTTTGTTTTTATAAGCTGTAAGTCCTCCATGTACTAAAATAAATAAACCACATTACCCTCCTCAGTCGGGTAAAAAGGAACCGGCCAAGCTGGACCACGCACAGTCTGTTTCATAGTAGTTATTGGCAAAGGACAAAATAAGCGAATCACCCGCGACGTACATAAGGGACGAAATTCTCATTCGCCCACATTTTGAGAGCAGACAGAATATTATTATAGTTTCCAGTACCTACCGCAGTACTAGAGTAAACGAGATAAATATATTTTTCTCCATATTTTCCGCGTATATTGTTTAATTTTTTTTTTTTTTCCTATCAAATACCCATAATATTTTATAAAGTCCGGCCATGAGGTTAGGGCATGTCCAGATAAATCCAGACAGAAGGTACCCTAGCTATATGGTTTTCATGTAAGCAGTTACATTTGTGTAAACTATACCGTTATAAATAACATCCACTGCTTCCCAATCCAGTCTAATGCTGTAAAATTGTAGAATCAATCGATATATAGTCTTTCGACTTTAGTACCTTCTGTTACCAAACACAGTAGTGGGCCACCCCAGTAGTGCAGTAGTAAAAACTGTTGAATGAGTGGCTGGAGAGCCCTTACGTTCCAGCTCGCACATATGCTTCCTGGGCATGGGTGCAGCATGAAAGTACTCATGCCATGTAGGAGATCAGAGGTCTGAGACCTGGCAGCCTTTACTTCAACCACTGCTCTTAAAATGGTGGAGAACATTGTGAGAAAACCAGTATGTTCCATAACCGAAAATTCTAGGACGAGTGGCTTCCACCCACCAACCCACCACTGGTCCCGTATGTTGGAAATGGGACCAACTGTGTTACTAATGGTAGTAACATGAGTAAGTCAAGCCACTCTCTGTGAGGGCGCAAGTGAAAGACCTTTCTCCCAGTAGTCGGGAGCATTCAGGCTGATTATTGGCATTGACAACTTGTTAGCAGCATGCCACACGTTCAGTTAGGCTATGGTCAATGTAGACAGCTTTAGCTGTGTATGTGTACAAACTTACATTGACATTTTAACAACTAAAAGTCCCTTTCTGCTTTGTAATTGTTGAATTAAACAATTACAAAAAATCATGTAACTCAATTCATTACATTTCACTATCTTTAAAGTTGTACTAAGTCTTTGTTGGTACCACTTTTGTTCAACCAAAATTCTAATTAGGGAAATAATCTGTACCTAATGTCACTATGAAATAAAACTTAATAGCTACTGTTTATCTACATTTGTATACAATACTTACAACAAATGTATAATTATATCCAAGCAGATTCAGAGATTTCAAAAGATGTAAATAATGATTTGAAGGTAAACAATTGTATGTATGTCCATAACAAAGTATAACAGTAATTAAAACATCAGGACAACATCATACTATATTATAATATTATTTACACATTTCATATAAAATTTGACAGTGATCAACAAAGAGCATTGTGGGCACGAGCCAGGTCCGAGGGTGAGGTTATGTACACAGCGATGTCACTCATATTTGAGATAGGGCTTGTCCAGCGGCGGAGCGGGCGGCGCGGGCGCGGCCTGCGGCGGCCACGCGTCGCCCGCCCAGTTGAACACGCGACCGCCACCCTCCACCAGCCCCCAGCCCAGGAGCTGGGAGCCGCGCGCTCCGCGCTCGCGTTTGGGCGACGCCGTCGAGATGTTCACCGACACACCTTTGATGATGTGGTCCTGCCCGCACAGCGACTGCGCTACCTCGGGCTCCAGGAACGTCACGAAACTGAACGCGCGGAACGGGCGCGGTACGAACACGTCGGTCACCTGGCCGAAGGCACCAAAGTACTCGCGCAGGTCGTCCGCCGTCAGGCTCTCGGTGCAGCGGCCAACGAACACTTTACGGTGCGCGCTGGCCCCGCCGTCCTTGCCGTTGGGGATGCGCACGTCGCACCAGCGCCCATCGATCATGTGGCGCCGACCCAGCGCGCGCAGCTGCGACTCGTATTCCGCGAACTTGATGAATCCGAACCCTTTGGACAGCCCGGTTTTGGCGTCGCGTTTCACCTGCACCATGAGAAGCTCGCCGAAGGCGGCGAAGTAATCGCGTACTGCATCCTCACCCGTTTTCCAAGGCAGACCGAGCACGATGAGGTCGGAGCAGCGCGGGCGCGGCGTGGGCTCGGGCGAGGCGCGCGGGAAGGCACACCAGTAGCGGTGCGCACCCCAGCCCTCGGCCGGCGGCGACAGGCGCTCGTCCACGAGCCGCAGGCCGCGAAGGCGCCCGGCGGCGCGGTACTTGAGCCCGCTGGCGCCCGCGAACTGCGCCGCCACAGTGCTCAGCAGCAGCGAGCCGTCCTCCTCGGTCGGCAGCTCGATGGGCTCGTCCTGCTCCCCCTCACTCACCGGCACGTACTCTATCGACATTTCGCTCACCGACCTATGCCGTCTCTAGCACTCCTCATGTCGTTTACATTATCGTCTATCGGCTTCGTAGATACAGTAGTGAGCGCATCTGATTTCTGAAATCGATGGTACAACAGGATATTATTTTGCCTGTAAAATCACCTTATGTCCGTTTCTCTTGGCGTAAGCGACAAGCGTGACGTATGACGTGACGTTTCATGTCAAAAATGTTGCAAAGCTATTTTTACGAACAAATCGGATACACACACCGCACTACCAATAAAACAACATAATGTACGTTACGCTTTTTGTGGTACGCAGTTATTTCAAGGTATTTTTCTGTAAATAGAATATGCTTACTTCTACTCTAATCTTTTGTTGAATAATTATTCTTGTGAAAATATTTATTAAACAAAAAATAAACATGTTATGTGAAACTATACTTACAGTGAGTTTGGCTACCGGTTACCGATACTTTAAGGGGCTTATTTTATACGCTGTGGAAGGGACACCGACGTGAAAACGTATACCCGTTCCACCCCGTATACTCATTCACCATTCATACTATCGACAAATATTCCTAATGACAGCCATTTTGTTTTTTTGTGTCGGCTTAAGGTTTAGGGTTTGTTCAATTAAATGTTAATATCTTTGAATCTAAGAACCTAGAGTCGTGTAAATGATCTTATGAAATATTTTTTCCTGAAAAATAAGCAAAACGAGCCTAAAAAATAAGAAGTTAAGAAATTTTGTAAATAAAACTAGCTGTTGCTCGCGACCTCATTCGCGTGAAATTATTATAAAACACATTACCCTTTTGGAATCGGATTTTGTTAACAATTTCAAGGGTTTTTTTTTGCACGGACCCCTAATTATTTTTCTAATATAAAAGTGTTAGAAGCCTATGTATTTTTCTTTATTTCACTCAAGATATATAAATTATTTTCAAACTACAAATCTATAATAATAATAAATAAAAAAATAGACGGATCACGTGTTTGTCGACGATCTATAAGCTTCTTACTTCCATTTTGAGAGCGAAAATTATTACACACATTGACAAAAACTCCATTATGTCTGCCTCTCAAAATGGATGTAGGAATGGGTCCCGCGGTACTAAGGAGCTACTCCTCATCGACATGGCCATTACCCAACAGGTTCGTCGATCCCGCAAGGATCTGTCGACATGTTGCATAGATTATAAGAAGGCCTACGACTCGATTCCACATACATGGCTCATGAGGGCGCTGGAGTTGTACAAGATAGATGCAACTCTACGTGCCTTCCTTGAGTCGAGTATGGGGCAATGGAGGACGGTCCTTCGATATCCAGGATGTCGACAGATTCAGGGGAACGATGAGCCTGTATGGATTAAACGGGGAATATTCCAGGGCGACAGTTTGAGTCCACTTTGGTTCTGTCTAGCCCTGAATCCTCTAAGTACAGTGCTGGAGGATTCAGGTCTAGGCTATCGGTTGATGAGAGGTGGTCAGGTCATATCTCACCTTCTTTACATGGCTGATCTGAAACTCTTTGCCCTCAACAAATTGCAACTGATGAAACTACTGAAAGTAACTGAATCTTTTAGTAGCGCCATCAGGATGGAATTTGGTGTGGACAAATGTGCAGTCATGTATGTAAAGCGAGGGGAGATTATGGAATCCGAGGGAATTCAGCTCTCGGATTCCATACACCTGAGATCCCTCTCCTCATCCGAAAGCTGTAAGTATTTGGGTATGTCGGAAGCGTTAGGCATTAACGTAACTGACACGAAGCAATCGTTGAAGGAGCGCTTCTTCGGTCACCTGACGAAGGTATTAAATAGCCTTCTTTCGGGCGGGAACAAGGTGCGCGCCTTCAACGGTTGGGTCATGCCGGTTTTAATGTACCCTTTCGGCATACTTAAATGGACTCAGACCGAACTCGATGCCCTGGATAGGAGAGTCCGTACTCTGCTAACCGCAAACCGGATGCATCACCCACGATCATCGGTGATGAGACTGTACATCCCGCGGAAGTGCGGAGGTCGAGGCTTTTTAAACGTGAAGACCCTCCACAACCGCCAGGTGTGCAGTCTCAGAGAATATTTTTTAAAAGCCGAGGTGGGTATGCACCGAGATGTGGTCGCAGTGGACAAGGGACTCACCCCGCTGTCCATGGCTAAAGAGAACTGGCGCAAACCTGTAGTACTTACTACCGATGACTGCAAGGAAGTATGGCAAGGCAAGGAGCTTCACGGGCGCTTCTACCGGGCTCTTCATGGGCCCGATGTAGATTTTCTAGCATCCACGTCCTGGCTACGTTTCGGTGACCTCTTCGGAGAAACCGAAGGTTTTGTCTGTGCAATTATGGACGAAGTTATATTGACGAACAACTACCGGAAATATATTATGAAGGACGGGACGGTTGACGTGTGTCGGGCATGCCACCGTCCGGGTGAGTCCATCAGACATATTATTTCTGGTTGTTCTCGTCTGGCTAATGGCGAGTCCTTGCACAGGCACAACCAAGTAGCCAGGATTATTCACCAGCAACTTGCCTTGAAATATAAACTTGTGAAATCTGAGGTACCGTACTACAAGTATGTGCCCGACCCAGTTCTCGAGAAAGACCATGTCACGCTGTACTGGGATCGGTCTATCATCACTGACAGGACTATTATCGCTAATAAGCCTGACATAGTGGTGATAGACCAATCAGCGCGCCGCGTAATGATTATCGATGTTACCATTCCGCATGACGAGAACCTCGTGAAAGCTGAGAAAGAGAAACAAATAAAATATCTCGACTTGGCACACGAGGTTGTCGACATGTGGAATGTGAACTCGGTTATCATTGCGCCGATTGTCGTGACGGCCAATGGCCTTATGGCCAAGAGCCTGACGACCACCTTTCGAGGCTCTCCTTAGGCGGTTGGATCAAGAGCCTGATTCAGAAGGCTGTACTCCTCGATACGGCTCGCATTGTGAGGAGGTTCCTGTCTCTGGAGCCCTAACCACCGGTAGCTTGGACCCTGCTCCCGATACCGCCGGAGCACTATTTTTTTATATTTTTAAACGTTTTTTTAATATTAATTTGTTTAGAAATATTTAAAAATGTAAATTATAAGTAGTTAAATGAATAAAGGAAATAATAAATTTGTTGGCGGCATATCGAATGCATCACCCACGTTCTTCGGTTATGAGACTGTATATCCCGCGGAGGTGTGGGGGTCGAGGCTTTTTAATTGCTAAGACTCTCCACAATCGTGAGATATGCAGTCTCAGGGAATATTTCCTAGAAGCCGACGTGGTGATGCATCGAGATGTGGTCGCGGTGGACAAGGGCCTCACCCCGCTCTCCTTGACTAAAGAGAACTGGCGCAAACCTGTAGTGCTTGACACTAACGACCGCAGGGAGGTATGGCAGAGTAAGGAGCTCCACGGGCGCTTTTTTCGGGCCCTGCATGGGCCCGATGTACCTATCAGCGTCCGTAGCCTGGCTACGTTCCGGAGACCTCTTCGGAGAAACCGAAGGATTTGTCTGTGCAATTATGGATGAAGTTATGATGACGAATAACTACCGGAGATTTATTGTGAAGCACGGCAAGGTTGACATATGTCGGGCATGCCACACGTCCAGGCGAATCAATCCGTCACATTATCTCCGGGTGTTCATAATCTTGTGGCCAGGATTATCCATCAGCAACTTGCTCTAAAAAACAACCTTGTGGAATCGGAAGTGCCGTACTATAGGTATGTGCCTGACCCAGTTCTCGAAAAAGGCAGTATCACATTGTACTGGGATCGATCCATCATCACTAACAGGACTCTTGTAGCCAATAAGCCTGATATAGTGGTGGTGGATCGATCAGAGCGGCGCACAATGATTGTTGATATAACGGTCCCGCATGATGACAACCTCGTGAAAGCCGAAAAAGATAAGCAAATCAAGTATCTTGACTTGGCTCGCGAGGTTGTCGACATGTGGGATGTGGACTCAGCAATCATTGTGCCGATAGTCGTATCAGCCCATGGGTTAATTGCCAAGAGCCTCGATGAATACCTGAGGAGGCTTTCGTTAGGCAGCTGGATCAAGGGCTTGATTCAGAAAGTTGTACTCCTGGACACGGCTCGTATTGTTAGGAGGTTCCTCTCTCTGGAGCCCTGACCGCCGGTAGCTTGGACCCTGTTCCCGATACCGGTGGGCTGCAATTTTTTATATTTTTAAATGTTTTTTATATTGTTTTTTCTAAGGAATATAAAATGTAATTAGTTTGTAAAAATTATGAATAAAGGAAATCAAAATATGTACAAGTACCAAAAGGGTTACAGGGCGTCAAAAAATTCGTCCACATCGCTGTCAACAGGAAAAGTGCTCAGAAGGCTGGCAGCATTGCCACGTTGTATGGCAATGCTGATTCTTTGGCCAAAAAATAGGCCCGCCCTCTGATCACGTGACGAGTCGACCAACCGCTTGGCGATTTCCCGAAATATTAGGTGGGCACTCGGACCCCATGGCCCTAGTGTTTCAACCCCAAATGGCTCAAACACGTAACTACCAATTAAATTATTGTATTTGCGCCGTTTGAGGTTTTCAGCATCAGCAGCAGCCGCCCCAGCGCAGCCGCCATCCCATCTTCCTAGCATAGTGAGTATGCTAGGAAGATGGGATGGCGCAAGGGTGTCCACGCAAGTTGCATCCTACACCAAAGGCCTACCCATCTTCCAAGGCATTATGGTCATACCATCTGGTCTCTTCCCATCGACGCTTGCCAAGCCACTCGGTTCTAAGACATCTGGCACCCCGGCGGTGGCAAGAGCACGACGTTTGAGATCATTAAAGCTAGCGTGCCGCGCAAGCCGACCTGCACTCTTACTATAAGAAAGCCCATGGTGTCCGAGGCAGTCGACTGCTTCACCACATTGGCAGCGATGTGGAGCCCCGCAAGGAGTGCCGTATCGCAAACATGTAGCGAGCCGTAAGGTTGTGTCACCTAACACAGTGCCTATATTAGGTGACGGTAGTGCCTGAAGCCAGAGGCCCGGCTCCCACTCATCCACAGCCATCAGGCGGGCACGCTCAGCAGTGTTGGTAGACGTATTAAGAAGTTTATTCCGTACCAACCTGCAGAGCGGCTCATCCCACTGTCTCTGGGAAAACGGGTTCTCGGGCCGATCCGTATCCGGGCAAGCCACTTTCCAGGCGACCTCTGCGTCGGACAAGCACGGCACTTCAGAGTCAACCAGGGAGAGATTTAAAATTTTCCTGGTTAGCTTTTCAGTGCTGTGGACAGAAGACAGGAACGCCGGTAAGCTTACACTAGAAATTTTGCGGACGCCGAGGCCATCAAAACGAATTTTTAGGATGGCTTGCAGCCACGTTCGGTCGCCCAGGGCCACATTAAGAATGGAAAGCCTAAAGCCTATGTTAGATTTTATAACATCAGCTATCTACCAGTAAAAGTCCCGTTAAAATCGGTAAGATGTTTCAGAGATTAGCCGGAACAAACAGACAGACAATAAAAAAATTAATTTGCAAAAAATTAAACCGACTTCAAAACCACAAAAAAGTAAAAAATACCTTCAGTTTCAGAAGTCGGTGACTTTTGTTAGTTTGATTTTGTTACCAAGGACGAGGTGGAGAAACATGCGTGCTGTAAGTTTATCCGCTCGAATCGGAGCTTTGGCCCAAATCGTATCAAGTTTTTCAGAAACGATTGTATAAACTTCTGTGTTAGATCTTTCCCATTCTTCTGTAGTTTTGGTTCATTTTTAATAAAGAAAATGAATTTGATAACGTTACTTATCACTGGTAACTGGCGATCGTCAAGTTCTTTAGATGATCCCAAAATAGCACAATTAGTCTCAATTCGTCTTGAACCCATTATTCAAAACATGTATTTTATCACAAGGAACTACAGAACGATACCTTACAGCAATAAAACTGCAATAGAAATGAGACGAACTGCCTCACAGTAGAACTAGAGAATTTAAGAAAAACAAGTCAAAATATAAATTTTGCGAGTTTGATCCAAGCCAATTCCTCACTGAAAACATCCTGTCGTTGCCTGAAAATCACAACTTAGGGTGCCACTATCAATGAAATAAAAAATAAAATGGGATTATTGCACATAAAATAGAACAGGCGACATTGACTAGAGGCTTACATACGTGATTAAAAAAAAATAAAAAATGCCGGTAGAGTAGAGCCCTTAAGATATATATATTTTTTTTACAAGGCAAGACGAGCCCTGCGGCAGAGGGCCCCGCCACCAACCTTGAGGATATCATCCGCAAGGTTGTAATGGAGGAGAGGGCCTTCACAAGAGCCTGCCTAGCAGGAATTGAGGCCCTTCTCTCTTCAACCACCCCGTCCAACGAGTGGACGGAAGTGGTCCGTAAGGGGAAGGGCAAAGCCAAAAAGTAGGCGACGGCCATCCCTGTCGTCCCCGCGCCACCACCGCTCTCAGCTGGTCGCAGACAATCGGAAGGGAAAAGGGAAGGGGAAAGGGAAAGGGAGGGGAAAGGGGCAGCTAGTCCCTCCAAAAACCGCG
This sequence comes from Eugnorisma glareosa, assembly GCA_947578425.1. Taxonomy (NCBI): domain Eukaryota; kingdom Metazoa; phylum Arthropoda; class Insecta; order Lepidoptera; family Noctuidae; genus Eugnorisma; species Eugnorisma glareosa. Next base: position 90,582 of record OX387957.1, on the reverse strand, counting down.
GCCGTCGTGGTGACGCTCATCGTGGAGGCCGCGGGGCGAGGGGAGACGTACGCGTCCATTTTGGTGCGGGCGCGTGCCAATGCCGATCCTACCCAACTGGGGATCGGCAGTGTGTCTTACAGGCGGACCCAAGCCGGGGCTCGAATCTTCGAGTTCCCGGGGGCAGAGGGGAGCTCTTTGCAGCCAAGCTGCAGGAGGTCATCGCGGATTCGGCCAAGGTGGCCCGACCGGTCAAGTCGGCAGCCATAGAGGTGACTGACCTCGACGACTCCGTCACCAAGGACGAGGTGGTGGCGGCGGTCGCAGCGATAGGAGGCTGTGGCGTCGCGGCGGTCCAAGGCCGGGACATAAGGCCCGGACGCAGCAGCATGGGCACCATTCGCCTCGAGTGCCCAATCGCCGATGCCAAAGCCGTCCTTGCCAAGGGACGGCTCACAGTCGGGTTCAGCTCGGGTGCAGTCCGGGCACTCGAGGACCAGCCTCTGCGGTGCTTCCGGTGCTTCGGCATCGGACACACCCGGCCCCTCCCAGCTAGCTAAAAATAATCTTACAAATATCCCAAGACTAAATGTTTTTTCAGTTTTATATCACACCTATAGACATCTATAAGTGTGGATTTAGGCGCACTTTATAAGCATATTCACCCTTCCAATTACCTTGTAACGGTCTCGCGAAGTTTATTTTAAAACTTACAAAACTCTTGCTGATACCTTTATAATGACAAATAAACTTACAAGTCACTTACAATGCCGCGCTGTAAGGGTAAATAACCTAAAAGTCCTCTTACAAATAAAATAAAATACTATTTTAAGTGTAATATCGCTTGTAGTTCTCTTTGTGATCTCCTAATAATTAATGTTTTTAAGCGACTGCGCTTAAAAACATAAGTATTATATTTAAAAATTGACCTTTCCTACAAAACGCTAGTGTCTTACTTGTCACGCACTATATGTAATTACTAGCTGACCCGCGCAACTTCGTCTGCGTGCGTGCGTACATAAAAGAAAGAGAGGTAAGAGATAGTGTGCGTCAACCTTAAAAGTTAGACATAAATGGCCATTGCGGATATTTTTTTAGAGCTTTTTAAGAGGGACAATTCCGACATTCATGATAATTGCGTAACTTTAACCGTTCACACACAACGACGCTCGACGAAGCTCTCAAAAGGAGTAAATCCCTATTATATACTATTACCGATGGATAATCATCAAATGACCCCTCCCACTCTGGACGGAGCGGAAGGGAGTGTCAGACTTGTACTGACTAAAATCCATCCACGTTTCTTCTGTTGCCAGGGCAGGGTTGTCCAGGGCCGCGGTATCTCTTTCGAACAGTCCCGCAACCCTGGCAGGCCTCGCTCCTCTTGGATCCCTTCCCGTTTGCTGACATCTCTTTGAGGCGCGTGTGGAACACGAAAACGCCGTCACCACGGCCTGTCGTCTTAAGACGGACGGATGGCGAGCTAGCCCATTACTCACCGTCCACAGGCCCGCGACCCTCGACAGCCTTACGTCTTCATCTTTAGACACTCGATGACAATCATACACCAGCTAGAACGAAAATTCTCATCAAAGTTCTTGAAATGAGCCGAGACACGATAAAACTGCTGTAAACTGTTGCGGACCTCTTGCAACTGCCTTCCGTCTCCATCGTCAGACCTTTGATGATAGACATACTCCAGGCACGTCCAAAGTTCTCATCAAGGTGCATGAAATCAGCCGAAACACGATATAGATGCTGTAAACTCTTGAGGACCTCTTGCAACTACCTTCCGTCTCCATCGTCAGACCTTCGATGACAGTCATAATCCAGCTAGGTCAAAAGTTCTCATCAAGGTGCATGAAATGAGCCCAGACACGATATAGATGCTGTAAACTCTTGAGGACCTCTTGCAACTGCTTTCCTTCTCCATCGTCAGACATTCGATGAAAGTCATACTGAGTTAGGTTTAAAGTTTTCATCAAAGTGAATGAAATGAGCCCAATAACATTATACCTGCTGCAAACTGTTTAGGACCGCTTGCAACAGCCATTTGTCTCTATCGTTTGACCGTCGATGACAGTCATACTTCAGCAAGGCCTAAAGTTCTCATCAAGGTGCATGAAATGAGCCCAAACACGTTATTGTTGCTGCAAACTCTTGAGGACCTCTTGCAAGTGCGTTCCGTCTCCATCGTCAGACCTTCGATGACGTCATACTCCAGCTAGATCTAAAGTTCTCATCAAGGTGCAGGAAAAGAGCCCAAACATGATTTCTCAATTTAAAAAACAAAAGATCATGCATAACGGACTTCTCAGTAAAAAGTTATGCGTGGTCAGGTCATACATGAAATAAAAAAATATAGACGCGTCGAATTGAGAATCTCCTCTTTTTGTTTCGTTGGTTAATAAACCAAGCTTCAGACATTTGACACGGGCGAGGGTCATTCTTTCACGGAAAACTTAACACCGCGACTCAGAAAATGGAGTGAAATTAATAGCGCCATCTATCGAGCACGAAATTAAACCGTTAAAATATAACGCATGTAAAGCGATCGAACACACACTCTACAGGGTTAAAGGCGTCATGTAGACTAATCTAGAGTACTTTTTGCTATAAGAACTTTTTTATTAAGCTGGTCAACCGATTTAAAAGTTATCTTGTGAGCACATTTTTATTAATTAGTACCATTTTGGTGCAATAGATGTCGTTGCATGTATCTTACACAATGATGGTAAGTTCTTCTTGAACACTTTAAATTCATAAATCTTTTGATAGAGAGCACTGATTACAATGAAACAAAAACTAAAACCTTCTCTAAGTTACGCAGAATATTTGTGCATTGAATCTAATCACATTGGTTTTCCCAACAACATGAACGCCCGCCTCGCAGCGCGCGCGGTTCATTATTTTGATGCGGAGTTATTTTAAAACTGTGATATCTCCTAAGATATTCATCTAAATTGAATGGTGTAAAGGACAATTTTGGTCACAATTGAGTGCTAAAGATGACTAACATATTTATTTTGATAAGGATTAATACTATGTCGGTAACAGTACCTTTGCAAATAAAGCACTATTTTTGACCAAATGTTAAAATCATAAAAATGGTTATTATTTGTCAACCTTAAAAGATAGGCATGTGCTGTCGCGGACTTTTTTTTAGACATTTTTAAGGGGAATGATTCCCTCATACACCATTTTTGTGCAACTTTAACCGGTTAACCAGCGCACGCAACGGAAGCTCTCAAAGATAATAAATTTTCCCCGCTTTTGCAACATTTTTCATTGATGATCAGCTCCTATTGATTGTAAGGTTAGGTTAGGTTAGGTTTTTTTTTTTTTTTTTTTTTTTTACCCACTCCTGCCCCGCCAGTGTCCCTCTGACATGATCAGAGACCTTTTGTGCGAGTTTTTCTCTTGCTTTGCGACTGGTTTGATAAGAGGCCGAAGAGACCATGCTCTATACTCTTTTTTAAATCTAAAATTTTAATCCCATTCATATATTTATACTTTAATTTATATATAATTATACTTTCAATTTTACGCTGTTTTTTACCCACCTATCATTCCACCAATTAATTGTGTTTTCTTTTTAAATAATGCCAATGTTACCACTTTCTATAATATCTTCACTATATATTTAATATATAACTAGATATTACACACTTTTGAACCAAAAGCCTAAACAATATATATTGGTGACCGACAGAACGACGCTACAAGGTGACTGCTGAGTTTTTTCACCCAGGCTGACACAACTTGACGATTCCACTAGAGTTGACTTAGATTCCAGCGTACTCGTAATTCGAGCCACTTTCTTACGAAAGTGACTCCAATTACCGTTTTCCATTAAGCCAACCCTAGTGGTTCGCTCAATGCGCCTGCAATCTGGTTGTGTCAGACTGGTCATCACTGTGTACTCAGAAGTGGGCGCACCGACAACTTTAGCAATAAGCTATTGATGCCCTTGCGAATGCGTCCCACTTCCTACGTACCGGGCATACGCTGCTGAACGCATTGTGCGTGTGTTCCCCCAGCTTGGCTCTGGTGCAGTTTACGCACACCTCTGCTTCACCGCTGAGCTTGACTGGGCAGTCCGCCCTCAGGTGCGGACCGCCGCAGTGGCTACAGAGGTCGGCCGGCTCCGTACATAGGCGCTTGCCGTGGCCGTACGCAAGGCAGCGGGTACACTGCACCAGAGGCGTCTGATCCTCGACGCGCACTCTCTGGAGGTCAATACGAAGCTTCCCTCCTTTGAGTGCCCTCCTCCAGATTGCTGGGGTGACACTCAGCACAATGCTGCTCACATGTGGGTTGCGTGATTTCTTCCTAAATTTAATGGATATTTTCTTTTCCTCGTCACCGAGGCCGTGAAAGATCTCACGGTTCTGGTTCTTAAGGGCTCTCAGCACTTCTTCATCACTGTGAACTAACAGCACGTCCCTAAGAACCAGAAGCGGGTCCCGATTCTTCACCGCCTCGACGACGAGGTTCTCTCCGGCCGATTCCAGTCGCTTTTTTAGCTTCTCCCTCTCCTCTTTCGTCGCGCACCCCATGATGACCTTCTGGTCCTTGGCCTTTCTGACCCTCTCTACGCGCACCCAGCCCTCCTTCGCGTCCACTGCTTTCCTAACTCTTTCAAGTATTTCGTCCCCCGTATCCATCTCTTGTGTTGAGGAGACAACCACTGAGTGCAGCGTCGTTCGCTCCAGGACCTGTGCCCCGGTGTGGCTTTTACTGACGGCGGCTACACTCGCGTAGGTTGTCTCCCCCCCACTTTCTCTGCTGGCCAGACTGTCTCGGAGTCTGTCGAGTTTCTCGGAGTTGTCTTTTAACTCCGAGATGTGCTCCTTCATGGTCTTCAAGAGCTCAGTCTGGCCAGCAAGAACCTCGATGGAAATGGGTTGGGGACAAAGGTCAGCAGTGGGCGCGGGTTCTGGCACGGTGATGGGTGCGGCAGGGGCCTTGTCTCGCTCCGACTCCTTGACCAGCTCATAAAGCCTGTTTATGGCTTCGAGCACCGCAGTCTTGATCTCCGCCTTGAGGTTGCGAGAGTTGCCCAAATTGAGCTTTGCCTTATTTAGGCAAGCTCTCGCCTCCGCAATGCGACTGCGGTGCTCAGCCTCAGGCTTCATGAGCGATCCTGAAGCGTGGACAGGAGCTCGCCGCGTCACCGGAGTAGTAGGGCCCTCTTCGGACGCAAGGGGTGTATCGTCTCCGAATACAATTTTCCTCCTCGCGTCAGAAGGCGAAGGCCCCACCTTCTCCGCCGATCGCGGCGAGCTCCTGGAGCTCTGGGTCTTCGCGTTCATGGCCGGGGTGCGGAACATATTTACTGTCGAAGAGCAGATAAAATCAGAGCGACCCCTGTAAGGAGGGGGTCGGGACAACAATTTCTGCTCGAGAAGAGAGTGAGACACTGGTACTTATGTGACCCTGTAAAGGGGGGAACACAATAAGTAATAAAAAAGATAATCAATTAAAATATAAAAATACAAAATGTCATATAATTATTGTCGCTCATTCACAAACGACTGTCCCAATAAAATTACAAAAATAAAATAAATAAAATTAAAATTACTAAAAATTGTCAGGATCGTTAAAAAGCGAGCCTTCCCTGAAAAACCCTTCAGCAAGTTCTTTAAAAGCAACAGGATATAAAATAAAAATTTAAAAATTTCGCCGAGAACCCCACGTCTACCTTCCTATAGACCAGAGGGCGGGTGGGTGGGCAAATTTTATTTGAGCTAGCCGGGCGTGAGGGGTGTCCAGAGACGCGTCTCCGCGCGGGCTAGCGATCTACGAAATAAAACGGGGTGGGTGCCGAACAAAAATTTGGACTTTTGGTCAAAAAACCAGTTTTTGAAACAAAAAATTTTGGTTTTCAACCCCCAACCTGAAGACCGGCTCACGGAACGCGGACCAGAAAGCAGGGATGAAGGGTGAGTACTATTGAATCTATAATCTAACGTTACTTTTGAAATAGAATTTGGAAAAAGACTAAATTTTGATGATTTCGTATGAAAATTCAAAAAAATTCCAAGGGTTGTAGGGGAAGTTTTTTATACGCGCGTGCAGGTGAGTGCGATATGGTCAAAACGTAGGCGGAGGCCTAGTAAGGTCTAAAAATGCTGAAAACAGCTTCAAAATCGCACGTCAGGAAACGAAGATATCAACGTTTCTGTTTAAAACTAACTTCCTTAGGTAGATTTTGGTGTATACAGAGACTAATAGAAAAAACGATTTTTTATAAAAATCAACAAGTTTTATTTGAGCTAGCCGGGCGTGAGGGGTGTCCAGAGACGCGTCTCCGCGCGGGCTAGCGATCTACGAAATAAAACGGGGTGGGTGCCGAACAAAAATTTGGACTTTTGGTCAAAAAACCAGTTTTTGAAACAAAAAATTTTGGTTTTCAACCCCCAACCTGAAGACCGGCTCACGGAACGCGGACCAGAAAGCAGGGATGAAGGGTGAGTACTATTGAATCTATAATCTAACGTTACTTTTGAAATAGAATTTGGAAAAAGACTAAATTTTGATGATTTCGTATGAAAATTCAAAAAAATTCCAAGGGTTGTAGGGGAAGTTTTTTATACGCGCGTGCAGGTGAGTGCGATATGGTCAAAACGTAGGCGGAGGCCTAGTAAGGTCTAAAAATGCTGAAAACAGCTTCAAAATCGCACGTCAGGAAACGAAGATATCAACGTTTCTGTTTAAAACTAACTTCCTTAGGTAGATTTTGGTGTATACAGAGACTAATAGAAAAAACGATTTTTTATAAAAATCAACAAGTTTTATTTGAGCTAGCCGGGCGTGAGGGGTGTCCAGAGACGCGTCTCCGCGCGGGCTAGCGATCTACGAAATAAAACGGGGTGGGTGCCGAACAAAAATTTGGACTTTTGGTCAAAAAACCAGTTTTTGAAACAAAAAATTTTGGTTTTCAACCCCCAACCTGAAGACCGGCTCACGGAACGCGGACCAGAAAGCAGGGATGAAGGGTGAGTACTATTGAATCTATAATCTAACGTTACTTTTGAAATAGAATTTGGAAAAAGACTAAATTTTGATGATTTCGTATGAAAATTCAAAAAAATTCCAAGGGTTGTAGGGGAAGTTTTTTATACGCGCGTGCAGGTGAGTGCGATATGGTCAAAACGTAGGCGGAGGCCTAGTAAGGTCTAAAAATGCTGAAAACAGCTTCAAAATCGCACGTCAGGAAACGAAGATATCAACGTTTCTGTTTAAAACTAACTTCCTTAGGTAGATTTTGGTGTATACAGAGACTAATAGAAAAAACGATTTTTTATAAAAATCAACAAGTTTTATTTGAGCTAGCCGGGCGTGAGGGGTGTCCAGAGACGCGTCTCCGCGCGGGCTAGCGATCTACGAAATAAAACGGGGTGGGTGCCGAACAAAAATTTGGACTTTTGGTCAAAAAACCAGTTTTTGAAACAAACAATTTTGGTTTTCAACCCCCAACCTGAAGACCGGCTCACGGAACGCGGACCAGAAAGCAGGGATGAAGGGTGAGTACTATTGAATCTATAATCTAACGTTACTTTTGAAATAGAATTTGGAAAAAGACTAAATTTTGATGATTTCGTATGAAAATTCAAAAAAATTCCAAGGGTTGTAGGGGAAGTTTTTTATACGCGCGTGCAGGTGAGTGCGATATGGTCAAAACGTAGGCGGAGGCCTAGTAAGGTCTAAAAATGCTGAAAACAGCTTCAAAATCGCACGTCAGGAAACGAAGATATCAACGTTTCTGTTTAAAACTAACTTCCTTAGGTAGATTTTGGTGTATACAGAGACTAATAGAAAAAACGATTTTTTATAAAAATCAACAAGTTTTATTTGAGCTAGCCGGGCGTGAGGGGTGTCCAGAGACGCGTCTCCGCGCGGGCTAGCGATCTACGAAATAAAACGGGGTGGGTGCCGAACAAAAATTTGGACTTTTGGTCAAAAAACCAGTTTTTGAAACAAAAAATTTTGGTTTTCAACCCCCAACCTGAAGACCGGCTCACGGAACGCGGACCAGAAAGCAGGGATGAAGGGTGAGTACTATTGAATCTATAATCTAACGTTACTTTTGAAATAGAATTTGGAAAAAGACTAAATTTTGATGATTTCGTATGAAAATTCAAAAAAATTCCAAGGGTTGTAGGGGAAGTTTTTTATACGCGCGTGCAGGTGAGTGCGATATGGTCAAAACGTAGGCGGAGGCCTAGTAAGGTCTAAAAATGCTGAAAACAGCTTCAAAATCGCACGTCAGGAAACGAAGATATCAACGTTTCTGTTTAAAACTAACTTCCTTAGGTAGATTTTGGTGTATACAGAGACTAATAGAAAAAACGATTTTTTATAAAAATCAACAAGTTTTATTTGAGCTAGCCGGGCGTGAGGGGTGTCCAGAGACGCGTCTCCGCGCGGGCTAGCGATCTACGAAATAAAACGGGGTGGGTGCCGAACAAAAATTTGGACTTTTGGTCAAAAAACCAGTTTTTGAAACAAAAAATTTTGGTTTTCAACCCCCAACCTGAAGACCGGCTCACGGAACGCGGACCAGAAAGCAGGGATGAAGGGTGAGTACTATTGAATCTATAATCTAACGTTACTTTTGAAATAGAATTTGGAAAAAGACTAAATTTTGATGATTTCGTATGAAAATTCAAAAAAATTCCAAGGGTTGTAGGGGAAGTTTTTTATACGCGCGTGCAGGTGAGTGCGATATGGTCAAAACGTAGGCGGAGGCCTAGTAAGGTCTAAAAATGCTGAAAACAGCTTCAAAATCGCACGTCAGGAAACGAAGATATCAACGTTTCTGTTTAAAACTAACTTCCTTAGGTAGATTTTGGTGTATACAGAGACTAATAGAAAAAACGATTTTTTATAAAAATCAACAAGTTTTATTTGAGCTAGCCGGGCGTGAGGGGTGTCCAGAGACGCGTCTCCGCGCGGGCTAGCGATCTACGAAATAAAACGGGGTGGGTGCCGAACAAAAATTTGGACTTTTGGTCAAAAAACCAGTTTTTGAAACAAAAAATTTTGGTTTTCAACCCCCAACCTGAAGACCGGCTCACGGAACGCGGACCAGAAAGCAGGGATGAAGGGTGAGTACTATTGAATCTATAATCTAACGTTACTTTTGAAATAGAATTTGGAAAAAGACTAAATTTTGATGATTTCGTATGAAAATTCAAAAAAATTCCAAGGGTTGTAGGGGAAGTTTTTTATACGCGCGTGCAGGTGAGTGCGATATGGTCAAAACGTAGGCGGAGGCCTAGTAAGGTCTAAAAATGCTGAAAACAGCTTCAAAATCGCACGTCAGGAAACGAAGATATCAACGTTTCTGTTTAAAACTAACTTCCTTAGGTAGATTTTGGTGTATACAGAGACTAATAGAAAAAACGATTTTTTATAAAAATCAACAAGTTTTATTTGAGCTAGCCGGGCGTGAGGGGTGTCCAGAGACGCGTCTCCGCGCGGGCTAGCGATCTACGAAATAAAACGGGGTGGGTGCCGAACAAAAATTTGGACTTTTGGTCAAAAAACCAGTTTTTGAAACAAACAATTTTGGTTTTCAACCCCCAACCTGAAGACCGGCTCACGGAACGCGGACCAGAAAGCAGGGATGAAGGGTGAGTACTATTGAATCTATAATCTAACGTTACTTTTGAAATAGAATTTGGAAAAAGACTAAATTTTGATGATTTCGTATGAAAATTCAAAAAAATTCCAAGGGTTGTAGGGGAAGTTTTTTATACGCGCGTGCAGGTGAGTGCGATATGGTCAAAACGTAGGCGGAGGCCTAGTAAGGTCTAAAAATGCTGAAAACAGCTTCAAAATCGCACGTCAGGAAACGAAGATATCAACGTTTCTGTTTAAAACTAACTTCCTTAGGTAGATTTTGGTGTATACAGAGACTAATAGAAAAAACGATTTTTTATAAAAATCAACAAGTTTTATTTGAGCTAGCCGGGCGTGAGGGGTGTCCAGAGACGCGTCTCCGCGCGGGCTAGCGATCTACGAAATAAAACGGGGTGGGTGCCGAACAAAAATTTGGACTTTTGGTCAAAAAACCAGTTTTTGAAACAAACAATTTTGGTTTTCAACCCCCAACCTGAAGACCGGCTCACGGAACGCGGACCAGAAAGCAGGGATGAAGGGTGAGTACTATTGAATCTATAATCTAACGTTACTTTTGAAATAGAATTTGGAAAAAGACTAAATTTTGATGATTTCGTATGAAAATTCAAAAAAATTCCAAGGGTTGTAGGGGAAGTTTTTTATACGCGCGTGCAGGTGAGTGCGATATGGTCAAAACGTAGGCGGAGGCCTAGTAAGGTCTAAAAATGCTGAAAACAGCTTCAAAATCGCACGTCAGGAAACGAAGATATCAACGTTTCTGTTTAAAACTAACTTCCTTAGGTAGATTTTGGTGTATACAGAGACTAATAGAAAAAACGATTTTTTATAAAAATCAACAAGTTTTATTTGAGCTAGCCGGGCGTGAGGGGTGTCCAGAGACGCGTCTCCGCGCGGGCTAGCGATCTACGAAATAAAACGGGGTAGGTGCCGAACAAAAATTTGGACTTTTGGTCAAAAAACCAGTTTTTGAAACAAAAAATTTTGGTTTTCAACCCCCAACCTGAAGACCGGCTCACGGAACGCGGACCAGAAAGCAGGGATGAAGGGTGAGTACTATTGAATCTATAATCTAACGTTACTTTTGAAATAGAATTTGGAAAAAGACTAAATTTTGATGATTTCGTATGAAAATTCAAAAAAATTCCAAGGGTTGTAGGGGAAGTTTTTTATACGCGCGTGCAGGTGAGTGCGATATGGTCAAAACGTAGGCGGAGGCCTAGTAAGGTCTAAAAATGCTGAAAACAGCTTCAAAATCGCACGTCAGGAAACGAAGATATCAACGTTTCTGTTTAAAACTAACTTCCTTAGGTAGATTTTGGTGTATACAGAGACTAATAGAAAAAACGATTTTTTATAAAAATCAACAAGTTTTATTTGAGCTAGCCGGGCGTGAGGGGTGTCCAGAGACGCGTCTCCGCGCGGGCTAGCGATCTACGAAATAAAACGGGGTGGGTGCCGAACAAAAATTTGGACTTTTGGTCAAAAAACCAGTTTTTGAAACAAACAATTTTGGTTTTCAACCCCCAACCTGAAGACCGGCTCACGGAACGCGGACCAGAAAGCAGGGATGAAGGGTGAGTACTATTGAATCTATAATCTAACGTTACTTTTGAAATAGAATTTGGAAAAAGACTAAATTTTGATGATTTCGTATGAAAATTCAAAAAAATTCCAAGGGTTGTAGGGGAAGTTTTTTATACGCGCGTGCAGGTGAGTGCGATATGGTCAAAACGTAGGCGGAGGCCTAGTAAGGTCTAAAAATGCTGAAAACAGCTTCAAAATCGCACGTCAGGAAACGAAGATATCAACGTTTCTGTTTAAAACTAACTTCCTTAGGTAGATTTTGGTGTATACAGAGACTAATAGAAAAAACGATTTTTTATAAAAATCAACAAGTTTTATTTGAGCTAGCCGGGCGTGAGGGGTGTCCAGAGACGCGTCTCCGCGCGGGCTAGCGATCTACGAAATAAAACGGGGTGGGTGCCGAACAAAAATTTGGACTTTTGGTCAAAAAACCAGTTTTTGAAACAAACAATTTTGGTTTTCAACCCCCAACCTGAAGACCGGCTCACGGAACGCGGACCAGAAAGCAGGGATGAAGGGTGAGTACTATTGAATCTATAATCTAACGTTACTTTTGAAATAGAATTTGGAAAAAGACTAAATTTTGATGATTTCGTATGAAAATTCAAAAAAATTCCAAGGGTTGTAGGGGAAGTTTTTTATACGCGCGTGCAGGTGAGTGCGATATGGTCAAAACGTAGGCGGAGGCCTAGTAAGGTCTAAAAATGCTGAAAACAGCTTCAAAATCGCACGTCAGGAAACGAAGATATCAACGTTTCTGTTTAAAACTAACTTCCTTAGGTAGATTTTGGTGTATACAGAGACTAATAGAAAAAACGATTTTTTATAAAAATCAACAAGTTTTATTTGAGCTAGCCGGGCGTGAGGGGTGTCCAGAGACGCGTCTCCGCGCGGGCTAGCGATCTACGAAATAAAACGGGGTGGGTGCCGAACAAAAATTTGGACTTTTGGTCAAAAAACCAGTTTTTGAAACAAACAATTTTGGTTTTCAACCCCCAACCTGAAGACCGGCTCACGGAACGCGGACCAGAAAGCAGGGATGAAGGGTGAGTACTATTGAATCTATAATCTAACGTTACTTTTGAAATAGAATTTGGAAAAAGACTAAATTTTGATGATTTCGTATGAAAATTCAAAAAAATTCCAAGGGTTGTAGGGGAAGTTTTTTATACGCGCGTGCAGGTGAGTGCGATATGGTCAAAACGTAGGCGGAGGCCTAGTAAGGTCTAAAAATGCTGAAAACAGCTTCAAAATCGCACGTCAGGAAACGAAGATATCAACGTTTCTGTTTAAAACTAACTTCCTTAGGTAGATTTTGGTGTATACAGAGACTAATAGAAAAAACGATTTTTTATAAAAATCAACAAGTTTTATTTGAGCTAGCCGGGCGTGAGGGGTGTCCAGAGACGCGTCTCCGCGCGGGCTAGCGATCTACGAAATAAAACGGGGTGGGTGCCGAACAAAAATTTGGACTTTTGGTCAAAAAACCAGTTTTTGAAACAAACAATTTTGGTTTTCAACCCCCAACCTGAAGACCGGCTCACGGAACGCGGACCAGAAAGCAGGGATGAAGGGTGAGTACTATTGAATCTATAATCTAACGTTACTTTTGAAATAGAATTTGGAAAAAGACTAAATTTTGATGATTTCGTATGAAAATTCAAAAAAATTCCAAGGGTTGTAGGGGAAGTTTTTTATACGCGCGTGCAGGTGAGTGCGATATGGTCAAAACGTAGGCGGAGGCCTAGTAAGGTCTAAAAATGCTGAAAACAGCTTCAAAATCGCACGTCAGGAAACGAAGATATCAACGTTTCTGTTTAAAACTAACTTCCTTAGGTAGATTTTGGTGTATACAGAGACTAATAGAAAAAACGATTTTTTATAAAAATCAACAAGTTTTATTTGAGCTAGCCGGGCGTGAGGGGTGTCCAGAGACGCGTCTCCGCGCGGGCTAGCGATCTACGAAATAAAACGGGGTAGGTGCCGAACAAAAATTTGGACTTTTGGTCAAAAAACCAGTTTTTGAAACAAAAAATTTTGGTTTTCAACCCCCAACCTGAAGACCGGCTCACGGAACGCGGACCAGAAAGCAGGGATGAAGGGTGAGTACTATTGAATCTATAATCTAACGTTACTTTTGAAATAGAATTTGGAAAAAGACTAAATTTTGATGATTTCGTATGAAAATTCAAAAAAATTCCAAGGGTTGTAGGGGAAGTTTTTTATACGCGCGTGCAGGTGAGTGCGATATGGTCAAAACGTAGGCGGAGGCCTAGTAAGGTCTAAAAATGCTGAAAACAGCTTCAAAATCGCACGTCAGGAAACGAAGATATCAACGTTTCTGTTTAAAACTAACTTCCTTAGGTAGATTTTGGTGTATACAGAGACTAATAGAAAAAACGATTTTTTATAAAAATCAACAAGTTTTATTTGAGCTAGCCGGGCGTGAGGGGTGTCCAGAGACGCGTCTCCGCGCGGGCTAGCGATCTACGAAATAAAACGGGGTGGGTGCCGAACAAAAATTTGGACTTTTGGTCAAAAAACCAGTTTTTGAAACAAACAATTTTGGTTTTCAACCCCCAACCTGAAGACCGGCTCACGGAACGCGGACCAGAAAGCAGGGATGAAGGGTGAGTACTATTGAATCTATAATCTAACGTTACTTTTGAAATAGAATTTGGAAAAAGACTAAATTTTGATGATTTCGTATGAAAATTCAAAAAAATTCCAAGGGTTGTAGGGGAAGTTTTTTATACGCGCGTGCAGGTGAGTGCGATATGGTCAAAACGTAGGCGGAGGCCTAGTAAGGTCTAAAAATGCTGAAAACAGCTTCAAAATCGCACGTCAGGAAACGAAGATATCAACGTTTCTGTTTAAAACTAACTTCCTTAGGTAGATTTTGGTGTATACAGAGACTAATAGAAAAAACGATTTTTTATAAAAATCAACAAGTTTTATTTGAGCTAGCCGGGCGTGAGGGGTGTCCAGAGACGCGTCTCCGCGCGGGCTAGCGATCTACGAAATAAAACGGGGTAGGTGCCGAACAAAAATTTGGACTTTTGGTCAAAAAACCAGTTTTTGAAACAAAAAATTTTGGTTTTCAACCCCCAACCTGAAGACCGGCTCACGGAACGCGGACCAGAAAGCAGGGATGAAGGGTGAGTACTATTGAATCTATAATCTAACGTTACTTTTGAAATAGAATTTGGAAAAAGACTAAATTTTGATGATTTCGTATGAAAATTCAAAAAAATTCCAAGGGTTGTAGGGGAAGTTTTTTATACGCGCGTGCAGGTGAGTGCGATATGGTCAAAACGTAGGCGGAGGCCTAGTAAGGTCTAAAAATGCTGAAAACAGCTTCAAAATCGCACGTCAGGAAACGAAGATATCAACGTTTCTGTTTAAAACTAACTTCCTTAGGTAGATTTTGGTGTATACAGAGTAGGGATGGGCCGAATATTCGTTTTATATTCGGTATTCGGCATATTCGGCAGGTTTACCGAATATTCGTTTTCGGCCGAATATTCGGCTATATCACCGAATGTTCGGCAAAGTGGTACTCAAAGTTTTTACTGTATTGAGCCGTGTATGATTGATCATGAGTCGAGTGTTAAATGTGTTATTTTTATGAGGTTAAGTAATTTACAATTTTACAGTTCAGGTTTATGTTTTTGTCGACACAGTGTCTTAATTTCCAATTACAGTAGTTAAACAAGATGGTTATTAAAAACTATGGTTACTTTACTATGGTTATTAAAACTATATTAAAACCAGGTCTTTATTGTAAGAAATTAAGCAAGTTTTTTGTTTTTATTAATATTTATTGTAAGAAAGAGTTGCATGATTAACAACATTCCAGCAGACTATGAATCAAGTTTCTTTCTACTTAGTGTAGCGAAAATTATTTATTGAAAATAAACAGAAAAACCGCTTTTAAAGATCATTTGAGAGATCAATGAATTACTCGTAAATAAACAAAAATACTCAATTATATTAGTGACATAGTAGGACAAATATAAGATGTTTATGAGACCAAATCAAATATATAGGATCATAACCGTAAGAAATCACATTTTTATTATCTTTTAATTTAAGTTACAGGTAAATTTTCTATAAACTAATAGAAATCTAAGAATTTATGTCTTAAGGTGGATGCGCAAGGGTAGCCCGCGAAATTTAAATTTTCTTACGTTTATTGCAATTTGCAGGTCAGTGTCAGATTGTATGATGATGAAAATATCAATCGCGCCAGTAACAGTTCACATTTTCATCAACTTACAACCTGACACTGACCTGCAAATTGCAATAAACGTAAGAAAATTTAAATTTCGCGGGCTACCCTTGCGCATCCACCTTAAACAAATCACTTCACATATGAAAGTATATATAAATAATAAAAAAGAAAACGCACACTATTATATAAAATTGACAGAAAAGTTTGATTCAATATTTAAAATTCACAAGAGGCAAGTTGTGGTGCAAAAAAACAATCTGCTCAGCTTTATTTGGCAACAGTTTGTTCCGTTTTTGCTCATAAACGTTGCCCGCTTCGGAAAACAAACGTTCACTGTAAACCGAGCTGGGGTTGTCTATTTTCCATTTGGAAATAAATTAATCTTCTAGTGTGCTTTGAGTTGTTGCAAAAGTTTTAGGATTTGAAGGTTGAGCACCACTGGTAGACGGTTGGATGACATGTGCAGCCGCAGGCATCTGCTGTATCGTCTCGTCGTTTGGAGAACTTTGGGTTACCGGACGCACAGGTCTGTCAAGACTAATAAATTCCGTAGGGTGCTTCAATTTTATGTGGTTGCTCAAAGCTGAGGATGAAGCCTTTCGGCCGCTGCCTCCCCGCGAAAGTATTTTTTCATAAATCGTACATTTAACTTTGCTGCGGTCGTGTTCACTTTCCCGAAAATAAGTCCATATAGTCGATCTCTTTCTTCCGCTCATTTTTAGGTACACAACGATTAAACCAAGCAAAAAAACTCAATGAAGTCGACTTTTCAAATAAAAAATAACAATAACAACCGCACGTGGCTAAGTTTTACTCTTTATTAGATGATGCAATAACAACACGGGTACAGCGAAGGTAGCGGACGAGAGGGTCCGGCGCCAATCCACGCGCTATGCGTAAACAAGTTCAGACCTGTATTGTTTACGTAAGGGAATCAAAACTGCCGAATATTCGGCCGAATATTCGGTTCGGTAAAAAGTTTACCGAACATTCGGCCGAATATTCATATTCGGTGAAACCCATGTTCGGCCCATCCCTAATACAGAGACTAATAGAAAAAACGATTTTTTATAAAAATCAACAAGTTTTATTTGAGCTAGCCGGGCGTGAGGGGTGTCCAGAGACGCGTCTCCGCGCGGGCTAGCGATCTACGAAATAAAACGGGGTGGGTGCCGAACAAAAATTTGGACTTTTGGTCAAAAAACCAGTTTTTGAAACAAACAATTTTGGTTTTCAACCCCCAACCTGAAGACCGGCTCACGGAACGCGGACCAGAAAGCAGGGATGAAGGGTGAGTACTATTGAATCTATAATCTAACGTTACTTTTGAAATAGAATTTGGAAAAAGACTAAATTTTGATGATTTCGTATGAAAATTCAAAAAAATTCCAAGGGTTGTAGGGGAAGTTTTTTATACGCGCGTGCAGGTGAGTGCGATATGGTCAAAACGTAGGCGGAGGCCTAGTAAGGTCTAAAAATGCTGAAAACAGCTTCAAAATCGCACGTCAGGAAACGAAGATATCAACGTTTCTGTTTAAAACTAACTTCCTTAGGTAGATTTTGGTGTATACAGAGACTAATAGAAAAAACGATTTTTTATAAAAATCAACAAGTTTTATTTGAGCTAGCCGGGCGTGAGGGGTGTCCAGAGACGCGTCTCCGCGCGGGCTAGCGATCTACGAAATAAAACGGGGTAGGTGCCGAACAAAAATTTGGACTTTTGGTCAAAAAACCAGTTTTTGAAACAAAAAATTTTGGTTTTCAACCCCCAACCTGAAGACCGGCTCACGGAACGCGGACCAGAAAGCAGGGATGAAGGGTGAGTACTATTGAATCTATAATCTAACGTTACTTTTGAAATAGAATTTGGAAAAAGACTAAATTTTGATGATTTCGTATGAAAATTCAAAAAAATTCCAAGGGTTGTAGGGGAAGTTTTTTATACGCGCGTGCAGGTGAGTGCGATATGGTCAAAACGTAGGCGGAGGCCTAGTAAGGTCTAAAAATGCTGAAAACAGCTTCAAAATCGCACGTCAGGAAACGAAGATATCAACGTTTCTGTTTAAAACTAACTTCCTTAGGTAGATTTTGGTGTATACAGAGACTAATAGAAAAAACGATTTTTTATAAAAATCAACAAGTTTTATTTGAGCTAGCCGGGCGTGAGGGGTGTCCAGAGACGCGTCTCCGCGCGGGCTAGCGATCTACGAAATAAAACGGGGTGGGTGCCGAACAAAAATTTGGACTTTTGGTCAAAAAACCAGTTTTTGAAACAAAAAATTTTGGTTTTCAACCCCCAACCTGAAGACCGGCTCACGGAACGCGGACCAGAAAGCAGGGATGAAGGGTGAGTACTATTGAATCTATAATCTAACGTTACTTTTGAAATAGAATTTGGAAAAAGACTAAATTTTGATGATTTCGTATGAAAATTCAAAAAAATTCCAAGGGTTGTAGGGGAAGTTTTTTATACGCGCGTGCAGGTGAGTGCGATATGGTCAAAACGTAGGCGGAGGCCTAGTAAGGTCTAAAAATGCTGAAAACAGCTTCAAAATCGCACGTCAGGAAACGAAGATATCAACGTTTCTGTTTAAAACTAACTTCCTTTTTTTTTTTTTTTTTTTTTTTTTTTTTTTTTTTTTTTTTTTTTTTTTTATCGATGGGAAATCATCAAATGACCCCTCCCGCTCTAGGCTGAGCAGGAGGGAGTGTCAGACTTGTACTGACTAAAACCCATCCATGTTCCTTCCTTTGCCCTTTGTGTTCCAGGGCCGCGGTATCTCTTTCGAACAGTCCCGCAACCCTGGCAGGCGTCGGCCCTTACGGACCCCTTCCTGTTTGCTGACTCTCTTTGAGGCGCGCGTGGAACACGAACGCGCCGTCGACACGGCCTGTCGTCATAAGACGGACGGACGGCGAGCTAGCCCATAGCTCACCGTCCACAGGCCCGCGTCTACGGTGGCCGGGGGCCACCACGTGGCCCCCGACGCCCGGTGCGTCTCCCGCGGCGGCTGGGACGTGAGGTTCTCTCCCTCTCACGTCCCGCCACCTCCTTCGCTAGCATGACTGCTTCGCAGAAGGAGGTGACGGCGTCCCATTCCGTCTCGCTCCGGACCATGGATTGAACCAGGGCCGGACGCGAGAGGTCGCCGCCGCCGATCGCCGCTACGAGGACACGGCGTTGCTCCGCCCAAGCGGAGCAGACCTGCACAGTGTGCTCCACCGTGTCCTCCGGTCGATCCTCGCAGTGGTGACACCCGGGCGTTTCCTCCCGCCCGATTAGGTGCAGGAACCTCCCGAAACAACCATGTCCGGTGAGGACCTGCGTCAGGCGGAAGGTGAGGGCGCCGTGGCGCCTCTCCAGCCACTCCTCAAAGAGGGGACTTACCGCCATTATAGTGGCGTGCCCTGCACGGGGTTGCGACAGTCGCTCTCTCCATGTCGCCATGAGATCACGCCGGAAGTCTGTCCGCTGAGCGACAATTTGCCGCGGCAGCGGAGTTTCCCCCCGGCGTAGTGCCTCAACGCGCCACTCGTGCAGGCGCGCGAGGACTATCGCCTCCAGATCCCATGGCGGCAATCCGGCAAGGAGGCTCGCCGCCTCGCCGGAGATCGTGCGGTACCCTCGGATTAGCCTTACGGCTACCACCCTTTGGGGCGCGTTCAGATAATGGGCGGCTCGCCGCCTCAAAGAACGCGCCCACACCGGGGCCCCGTAAAGGGCCATGGACCGCACGACCCCCGCGTAGAGCCTCCGGCAGGAGGCGTTTGGACCCCCCAGGTTGGGCAAGAGCCGCTTGAAGGCAGCCCCGGCCCGTTCCAGTTTGGGGGCCAAACGTCGGAAATGCTCCACGAAGTTCCACCGGCTGTCGAGGACGAGACCTAGGTACTTCAACGTCGGCTCGACGCCGATGGGAACCCCTCCCACCGTGAGCATGGAAAAACTAACTTCCTTAGGTAGATTTTGGTGTATACAGAGACTAATAGAAAAAACGATTTTTTATAAAAATCAACAAGTTTTATTTGAGCTAGCCGGGCGTGAGGGGTGTCCAGAGACGCGTCTCCGCGCGGGCTAGCGATCTACGAAATAAAACGGGGTGGGTGCCGAACAAAAATTTGGACTTTTGGTCAAAAAACCAGTTTTTGAAACAAACAATTTTGGTTTTCAACCCCCAACCTGAAGACCGGCTCACGGAACGCGGACCAGAAAGCAGGGATGAAGGGTGAGTACTATTGAATCTATAATCTAACGTTACTTTTGAAATAGAATTTGGAAAAAGACTAAATTTTGATGATTTCGTATGAAAATTCAAAAAAATTCCAAGGGTTGTAGGGGAAGTTTTTTATACGCGCGTGCAGGTGAGTGCGATATGGTCAAAACGTAGGCGGAGGCCTAGTAAGGTCTAAAAATGCTGAAAACAGCTTCAAAATCGCACGTCAGGAAACGAAGATATCAACGTTTCTGTTTAAAACTAACTTCCTTAGGTAGATTTTGGTGTATACAGAGACTAATAGAAAAAACGATTTTTTATAAAAATCAACAAGTTTTATTTGAGCTAGCCGGGCGTGAGGGGTGTCCAGAGACGCGTCTCCGCGCGGGCTAGCGATCTACGAAATAAAACGGGGTGGGTGCCGAACAAAAATTTGGACTTTTGGTCAAAAAACCAGTTTTTGAAACAAACAATTTTGGTTTTCAACCCCCAACCTGAAGACCGGCTCACGGAACGCGGACCAGAAAGCAGGGATGAAGGGTGAGTACTATTGAATCTATAATCTAACGTTACTTTTGAAATAGAATTTGGAAAAAGACTAAATTTTGATGATTTCGTATGAAAATTCAAAAAAATTCCAAGGGTTGTAGGGGAAGTTTTTTATACGCGCGTGCAGGTGAGTGCGATATGGTCAAAACGTAGGCGGAGGCCTAGTAAGGTCTAAAAATGCTGAAAACAGCTTCAAAATCGCACGTCAGGAAACGAAGATATCAACGTTTCTGTTTAAAACTAACTTCCTTAGGTAGATTTTGGTGTATACAGAGACTAATAGAAAAAACGATTTTTTATAAAAATCAACAAGTTTTATTTGAGCTAGCCGGGCGTGAGGGGTGTCCAGAGACGCGTCTCCGCGCGGGCTAGCGATCTACGAAATAAAACGGGGTGGGTGCCGAACAAAAATTTGGACTTTTGGTCAAAAAACCAGTTTTTGAAACAAACAATTTTGGTTTTCAACCCCCAACCTGAAGACCGGCTCACGGAACGCGGACCAGAAAGCAGGGATGAAGGGTGAGTACTATTGAATCTATAATCTAACGTTACTTTTGAAATAGAATTTGGAAAAAGACTAAATTTTGATGATTTCGTATGAAAATTCAAAAAAATTCCAAGGGTTGTAGGGGAAGTTTTTTATACGCGCGTGCAGGTGAGTGCGATATGGTCAAAACGTAGGCGGAGGCCTAGTAAGGTCTAAAAATGCTGAAAACAGCTTCAAAATCGCACGTCAGGAAACGAAGATATCAACGTTTCTGTTTAAAACTAACTTCCTTAGGTAGATTTTGGTGTATACAGAGACTAATAGAAAAAACGATTTTTTATAAAAATCAACAAGTTTTATTTGAGCTAGCCGGGCGTGAGGGGTGTCCAGAGACGCGTCTCCGCGCGGGCTAGCGATCTACGAAATAAAACGGGGTAGGTGCCGAACAAAAATTTGGACTTTTGGTCAAAAAACCAGTTTTTGAAACAAAAAATTTTGGTTTTCAACCCCCAACCTGAAGACCGGCTCACGGAACGCGGACCAGAAAGCAGGGATGAAGGGTGAGTACTATTGAATCTATAATCTAACGTTACTTTTGAAATAGAATTTGGAAAAAGACTAAATTTTGATGATTTCGTATGAAAATTCAAAAAAATTCCAAGGGTTGTAGGGGAAGTTTTTTATACGCGCGTGCAGGTGAGTGCGATATGGTCAAAACGTAGGCGGAGGCCTAGTAAGGTCTAAAAATGCTGAAAACAGCTTCAAAATCGCACGTCAGGAAACGAAGATATCAACGTTTCTGTTTAAAACTAACTTCCTTAGGTAGATTTTGGTGTATACAGAGACTAATAGAAAAAACGATTTTTTATAAAAATCAACAAGTTTTATTTGAGCTAGCCGGGCGTGAGGGGTGTCCAGAGACGCGTCTCCGCGCGGGCTAGCGATCTACGAAATAAAACGGGGTGGGTGCCGAACAAAAATTTGGACTTTTGGTCAAAAAACCAGTTTTTGAAACAAACAATTTTGGTTTTCAACCCCCAACCTGAAGACCGGCTCACGGAACGCGGACCAGAAAGCAGGGATGAAGGGTGAGTACTATTGAATCTATAATCTAACGTTACTTTTGAAATAGAATTTGGAAAAAGACTAAATTTTGATGATTTCGTATGAAAATTCAAAAAAATTCCAAGGGTTGTAGGGGAAGTTTTTTATACGCGCGTGCAGGTGAGTGCGATATGGTCAAAACGTAGGCGGAGGCCTAGTAAGGTCTAAAAATGCTGAAAACAGCTTCAAAATCGCACGTCAGGAAACGAAGATATCAACGTTTCTGTTTAAAACTAACTTCCTTAGGTAGATTTTGGTGTATACAGAGACTAATAGAAAAAACGATTTTTTATAAAAAATCAACAAGTTTTATTTGAGCTAGCCGGGCGTGAGGGGTGTCCAGAGACGCGTCTCCGCGCGGGCTAGCGATCTACGAAATAAAACGGGGTGGGTGCCGAACAAAAATTTGGACTTTTGGTCAAAAAACCAGTTTTTGAAACAAACAATTTTGGTTTTCAACCCCCAACCTGAAGACCGGCTCACGGAACGCGGACCAGAAAGCAGGGATGAAGGGTGAGTACTATTGAATCTATAATCTAACGTTACTTTTGAAATAGAATTTGGAAAAAGACTAAATTTTGATGATTTCGTATGAAAATTCAAAAAAATTCCAAGGGTTGTAGGGGAAGTTTTTTATACGCGCGTGCAGGTGAGTGCGATATGGTCAAAACGTAGGCGGAGGCCTAGTAAGGTCTAAAAATGCTGAAAACAGCTTCAAAATCGCACGTCAGGAAACGAAGATATCAACGTTTCTGTTTAAAACTAACTTCCTTAGGTAGATTTTGGTGTATACAGAGACTAATAGAAAAAACGATTTTTTATAAAAATCAACAAGTTTTATTTGAGCTAGCCGGGCGTGAGGGGTGTCCAGAGACGCGTCTCCGCGCGGGCTAGCGATCTACGAAATAAAACGGGGTAGGTGCCGAACAAAAATTTGGACTTTTGGTCAAAAAACCAGTTTTTGAAACAAAAAATTTTGGTTTTCAACCCCCAACCTGAAGACCGGCTCACGGAACGCGGACCAGAAAGCAGGGATGAAGGGTGAGTACTATTGAATCTATAATCTAACGTTACTTTTGAAATAGAATTTGGAAAAAGACTAAATTTTGATGATTTCGTATGAAAATTCAAAAAAATTCCAAGGGTTGTAGGGGAAGTTTTTTATACGCGCGTGCAGGTGAGTGCGATATGGTCAAAACGTAGGCGGAGGCCTAGTAAGGTCTAAAAATGCTGAAAACAGCTTCAAAATCGCACGTCAGGAAACGAAGATATCAACGTTTCTGTTTAAAACTAACTTCCTTAGGTAGATTTTGGTGTATACAGAGACTAATAGAAAAAACGATTTTTTATAAAAATCAACAAGTTTTATTTGAGCTAGCCGGGCGTGAGGGGTGTCCAGAGACGCGTCTCCGCGCGGGCTAGCGATCTACGAAATAAAACGGGGTGGGTGCCGAACAAAAATTTGGACTTTTGGTCAAAAAACCAGTTTTTGAAACAAAAAATTTTGGTTTTCAACCCCCAACCTGAAGACCGGCTCACGGAACGCGGACCAGAAAGCAGGGATGAAGGGTGAGTACTATTGAATCTATAATCTAACGTTACTTTTGAAATAGAATTTGGAAAAAGACTAAATTTTGATGATTTCGTATGAAAATTCAAAAAAATTCCAAGGGTTGTAGGGGAAGTTTTTTATACGCGCGTGCAGGTGAGTGCGATATGGTCAAAACGTAGGCGGAGGCCTAGTAAGGTCTAAAAATGCTGAAAACAGCTTCAAAATCGCACGTCAGGAAACGAAGATATCAACGTTTCTGTTTAAAACTAACTTCCTTAGGTAGATTTTGGTGTATACAGAGACTAATAGAAAAAACGATTTTTTATAAAAATCAACAAGTTTTATTTGAGCTAGCCGGGCGTGAGGGGTGTCCAGAGACGCGTCTCCGCGCGGGCTAGCGATCTACGAAATAAAACGGGGTAGGTGCCGAACAAAAATTTGGACTTTTGGTCAAAAAACCAGTTTTTGAAACAAAAAATTTTGGTTTTCAACCCCCAACCTGAAGACCGGCTCACGGAACGCGGACCAGAAAGCAGGGATGAAGGGTGAGTACTATTGAATCTATAATCTAACGTTACTTTTGAAATAGAATTTGGAAAAAGACTAAATTTTGATGATTTCGTATGAAAATTCAAAAAAATTCCAAGGGTTGTAGGGGAAGTTTTTTATACGCGCGTGCAGGTGAGTGCGATATGGTCAAAACGTAGGCGGAGGCCTAGTAAGGTCTAAAAATGCTGAAAACAGCTTCAAAATCGCACGTCAGGAAACGAAGATATCAACGTTTCTGTTTAAAACTAACTTCCTTAGGTAGATTTTGGTGTATACAGAGACTAATAGAAAAAACGATTTTTTATAAAAATCAACAAGTTTTATTTGAGCTAGCCGGGCGTGAGGGGTGTCCAGAGACGCGTCTCCGCGCGGGCTAGCGATCTACGAAATAAAACGGGGTGGGTGCCGAACAAAAATTTGGACTTTTGGTCAAAAAACCAGTTTTTGAAACAAAAAATTTTGGTTTTCAACCCCCAACCTGAAGACCGGCTCACGGAACGCGGACCAGAAAGCAGGGATGAAGGGTGAGTACTATTGAATCTATAATCTAACGTTACTTTTGAAATAGAATTTGGAAAAAGACTAAATTTTGATGATTTCGTATGAAAATTCAAAAAAATTCCAAGGGTTGTAGGGGAAGTTTTTTATACGCGCGTGCAGGTGAGTGCGATATGGTCAAAACGTAGGCGGAGGCCTAGTAAGGTCTAAAAATGCTGAAAACAGCTTCAAAATCGCACGTCAGGAAACGAAGATATCAACGTTTCTGTTTAAAACTAACTTCCTTAGGTAGATTTTGGTGTATACAGAGTAGGGATGGGCCGAATATTCGTTTTATATTCGGTATTCGGCATATTCGGCAGGTTTACCGAATATTCGTTTTCGGCCGAATATTCGGCTATATCACCGAATGTTCGGCAAAGTGGTACTCAAAGTTTTTACTGTATTGAGCCGTGTATGATTGATCATGAGTCGAGTGTTAAATGTGTTATTTTTATGAGGTTAAGTAATTTACAATTTTACAGTTCAGGTTTATGTTTTTGTCGACACAGTGTCTTAATTTCCAATTACAGTAGTTAAACAAGATGGTTATTAAAAACTATGGTTACTTTACTATGGTTATTAAAACTATATTAAAACCAGGTCTTTATTGTAAGAAATTAAGCAAGTTTTTTGTTTTTATTAATATTTATTGTAAGAAAGAGTTGCATGATTAACAACATTCCAGCAGACTATGAATCAAGTTTCTTTCTACTTAGTGTAGCGAAAATTATTTATTGAAAATAAACAGAAAAACCGCTTTTAAAGATCATTTGAGAGATCAATGAATTACTCGTAAATAAACAAAAATACTCAATTATATTAGTGACATAGTAGGACAAATATAAGATGTTTATGAGACCAAATCAAATATATAGGATCATAACCGTAAGAAATCACATTTTTATTATCTTTTAATTTAAGTTACAGGTAAATTTTCTATAAACTAATAGAAATCTAAGAATTTATGTCTTAAGGTGGATGCGCAAGGGTAGCCCGCGAAATTTAAATTTTCTTACGTTTATTGCAATTTGCAGGTCAGTGTCAGATTGTATGATGATGAAAATATCAATCGCGCCAGTAACAGTTCACATTTTCATCAACTTACAACCTGACACTGACCTGCAAATTGCAATAAACGTAAGAAAATTTAAATTTCGCGGGCTACCCTTGCGCATCCACCTTAAACAAATCACTTCACATATGAAAGTATATATAAATAATAAAAAAGAAAACGCACACTATTATATAAAATTGACAGAAAAGTTTGATTCAATATTTAAAATTCACAAGAGGCAAGTTGTGGTGCAAAAAAACAATCTGCTCAGCTTTATTTGGCAACAGTTTGTTCCGTTTTTGCTCATAAACGTTGCCCGCTTCGGAAAACAAACGTTCACTGTAAACCGAGCTGGGGTTGTCTATTTTCCATTTGGAAATAAATTAATCTTCTAGTGTGCTTTGAGTTGTTGCAAAAGTTTTAGGATTTGAAGGTTGAGCACCACTGGTAGACGGTTGGATGACATGTGCAGCCGCAGGCATCTGCTGTATCGTCTCGTCGTTTGGAGAACTTTGGGTTACCGGACGCACAGGTCTGTCAAGACTAATAAATTCCGTAGGGTGCTTCAATTTTATGTGGTTGCTCAAAGCTGAGGATGAAGCCTTTCGGCCGCTGCCTCCCCGCGAAAGTATTTTTTCATAAATCGTACATTTAACTTTGCTGCGGTCGTGTTCACTTTCCCGAAAATAAGTCCATATAGTCGATCTCTTTCTTCCGCTCATTTTTAGGTACACAACGATTAAACCAAGCAAAAAAACTCAATGAAGTCGACTTTTCAAATAAAAAATAACAATAACAACCGCACGTGGCTAAGTTTTACTCTTTATTAGATGATGCAATAACAACACGGGTACAGCGAAGGTAGCGGACGAGAGGGTCCGGCGCCAATCCACGCGCTATGCGTAAACAAGTTCAGACCTGTATTGTTTACGTAAGGGAATCAAAACTGCCGAATATTCGGCCGAATATTCGGTTCGGTAAAAAGTTTACCGAACATTCGGCCGAATATTCATATTCGGTGAAACCCATGTTCGGCCCATCCCTAATACAGAGACTAATAGAAAAAACGATTTTTTATAAAAATCAACAAGTTTTATTTGAGCTAGCCGGGCGTGAGGGGTGTCCAGAGACGCGTCTCCGCGCGGGCTAGCGATCTACGAAATAAAACGGGGTGGGTGCCGAACAAAAATTTGGACTTTTGGTCAAAAAACCAGTTTTTGAAACAAACAATTTTGGTTTTCAACCCCCAACCTGAAGACCGGCTCACGGAACGCGGACCAGAAAGCAGGGATGAAGGGTGAGTACTATTGAATCTATAATCTAACGTTACTTTTGAAATAGAATTTGGAAAAAGACTAAATTTTGATGATTTCGTATGAAAATTCAAAAAAATTCCAAGGGTTGTAGGGGAAGTTTTTTATACGCGCGTGCAGGTGAGTGCGATATGGTCAAAACGTAGGCGGAGGCCTAGTAAGGTCTAAAAATGCTGAAAACAGCTTCAAAATCGCACGTCAGGAAACGAAGATATCAACGTTTCTGTTTAAAACTAACTTCCTTAGGTAGATTTTGGTGTATACAGAGACTAATAGAAAAAACGATTTTTTATAAAAATCAACAAGTTTTATTTGAGCTAGCCGGGCGTGAGGGGTGTCCAGAGACGCGTCTCCGCGCGGGCTAGCGATCTACGAAATAAAACGGGGTAGGTGCCGAACAAAAATTTGGACTTTTGGTCAAAAAACCAGTTTTTGAAACAAAAAAATTTGGTTTTCAACCCCCAACCTGAAGACCGGCTCACGGAACGCGGACCAGAAAGCAGGGATGAAGGGTGAGTACTATTGAATCTATAATCTAACGTTACTTTTGAAATAGAATTTGGAAAAAGACTAAATTTTGATGATTTCGTATGAAAATTCAAAAAAATTCCAAGGGTTGTAGGGGAAGTTTTTTATACGCGCGTGCAGGTGAGTGCGATATGGTCAAAACGTAGGCGGAGGCCTAGTAAGGTCTAAAAATGCTGAAAACAGCTTCAAAATCGCACGTCAGGAAACGAAGATATCAACGTTTCTGTTTAAAACTAACTTCCTTAGGTAGATTTTGGTGTATACAGAGACTAATAGAAAAAACGATTTTTTATAAAAATCAACAAGTTTTATTTGAGCTAGCCGGGCGTGAGGGGTGTCCAGAGACGCGTCTCCGCGCGGGCTAGCGATCTACGAAATAAAACGGGGTGGGTGCCGAACAAAAATTTGGACTTTTGGTCAAAAAACCAGTTTTTGAAACAAACAATTTTGGTTTTCAACCCCCAACCTGAAGACCGGCTCACGGAACGCGGACCAGAAAGCAGGGATGAAGGGTGAGTACTATTGAATCTATAATCTAACGTTACTTTTGAAATAGAATTTGGAAAAAGACTAAATTTTGATGATTTCGTATGAAAATTCAAAAAAATTCCAAGGGTTGTAGGGGAAGTTTTTTATACGCGCGTGCAGGTGAGTGCGATATGGTCAAAACGTAGGCGGAGGCCTAGTAAGGTCTAAAAATGCTGAAAACAGCTTCAAAATCGCACGTCAGGAAACGAAGATATCAACGTTTCTGTTTAAAACTAACTTCCTTAGGTAGATTTTGGTGTATACAGAGACTAATAGAAAAAACGATTTTTTATAAAAATCAACAAGTTTTATTTGAGCTAGCCGGGCGTGAGGGGTGTCCAGAGACGCGTCTCCGCGCGGGCTAGCGATCTACGAAATAAAACGGGGTGGGTGCCGAACAAAAATTTGGACTTTTGGTCAAAAAACCAGTTTTTGAAACAAAAAATTTTGGTTTTCAACCCCCAACCTGAAGACCGGCTCACGGAACGCGGACCAGAAAGCAGGGATGAAGGGTGAGTACTATTGAATCTATAATCTAACGTTACTTTTGAAATAGAATTTGGAAAAAGACTAAATTTTGATGATTTCGTATGAAAATTCAAAAAAATTCCAAGGGTTGTAGGGGAAGTTTTTTATACGCGCGTGCAGGTGAGTGCGATATGGTCAAAACGTAGGCGGAGGCCTAGTAAGGTCTAAAAATGCTGAAAACAGCTTCAAAATCGCACGTCAGGAAACGAAGATATCAACGTTTCTGTTTAAAACTAACTTCCTTAGGTAGATTTTGGTGTATACAGAGACTAATAGAAAAAACGATTTTTTATAAAAATCAACAAGTTTTATTTGAGCTAGCCGGGCGTGAGGGGTGTCCAGAGACGCGTCTCCGCGCGGGCTAGCGATCTACGAAATAAAACGGGGTAGGTGCCGAACAAAAATTTGGACTTTTGGTCAAAAAACCAGTTTTTGAAACAAAAAATTTTGGTTTTCAACCCCCAACCTGAAGACCGGCTCACGGAACGCGGACCAGAAAGCAGGGATGAAGGGTGAGTACTATTGAATCTATAATCTAACGTTACTTTTGAAATAGAATTTGGAAAAAGACTAAATTTTGATGATTTCGTATGAAAATTCAAAAAAATTCCAAGGGTTGTAGGGGAAGTTTTTTATACGCGCGTGCAGGTGAGTGCGATATGGTCAAAACGTAGGCGGAGGCCTAGTAAGGTCTAAAAATGCTGAAAACAGCTTCAAAATCGCACGTCAGGAAACGAAGATATCAACGTTTCTGTTTAAAACTAACTTCCTTAGGTAGATTTTGGTGTATACAGAGACTAATAGAAAAAACGATTTTTTATAAAAATCAACAAGTTTTATTTGAGCTAGCCGGGCGTGAGGGGTGTCCAGAGACGCGTCTCCGCGCGGGCTAGCGATCTACGAAATAAAACGGGGTGGGTGCCGAACAAAAATTTGGACTTTTGGTCAAAAAACCAGTTTTTGAAACAAAAAATTTTGGTTTTCAACCCCCAACCTGAAGACCGGCTCACGGAACGCGGACCAGAAAGCAGGGATGAAGGGTGAGTACTATTGAATCTATAATCTAACGTTACTTTTGAAATAGAATTTGGAAAAAGACTAAATTTTGATGATTTCGTATGAAAATTCAAAAAAATTCCAAGGGTTGTAGGGGAAGTTTTTTATACGCGCGTGCAGGTGAGTGCGATATGGTCAAAACGTAGGCGGAGGCCTAGTAAGGTCTAAAAATGCTGAAAACAGCTTCAAAATCGCACGTCAGGAAACGAAGATATCAACGTTTCTGTTTAAAACTAACTTCCTTAGGTAGATTTTGGTGTATACAGAGACTAATAGAAAAAACGATTTTTTATAAAAATCAACAAGTTTTATTTGAGCTAGCCGGGCGTGAGGGGTGTCCAGAGACGCGTCTCCGCGCGGGCTAGCGATCTACGAAATAAAACGGGGTGGGTGCCGAACAAAAATTTGGACTTTTGGTCAAAAAACCAGTTTTTGAAACAAACAATTTTGGTTTTCAACCCCCAACCTGAAGACCGGCTCACGGAACGCGGACCAGAAAGCAGGGATGAAGGGTGAGTACTATTGAATCTATAATCTAACGTTACTTTTGAAATAGAATTTGGAAAAAGACTAAATTTTGATGATTTCGTATGAAAATTCAAAAAAATTCCAAGGGTTGTAGGGGAAGTTTTTTATACGCGCGTGCAGGTGAGTGCGATATGGTCAAAACGTAGGCGGAGGCCTAGTAAGGTCTAAAAATGCTGAAAACAGCTTCAAAATCGCACGTCAGGAAACGAAGATATCAACGTTTCTGTTTAAAACTAACTTCCTTAGGTAGATTTTGGTGTATACAGAGACTAATAGAAAAAACGATTTTTTATAAAAATCAACAAGTTTTATTTGAGCTAGCCGGGCGTGAGGGGTGTCCAGACACGCGTCTCCGCGCGGGCTAGCGATCTACGAAATAAAACGGGGTGGGTGCCGAACAAAAATTTGGACTTTTGGTCAAAAAACCAGTTTTTGAAACAAACAATTTTGGTTTTCAACCCCCAACCTGAAGACCGGCTCACGGAACGCGGACCAGAAAGCAGGGATGAAGGGTGAGTACTATTGAATCTATAATCTAACGTTACTTTTGAAATAGAATTTGGAAAAAGACTAAATTTTGATGATTTCGTATGAAAATTCAAAAAAATTCCAAGGGTTGTAGGGGAAGTTTTTTATACGCGCGTGCAGGTGAGTGCGATATGGTCAAAACGTAGGCGGAGGCCTAGTAAGGTCTAAAAATGCTGAAAACAGCTTCAAAATCGCACGTCAGGAAACGAAGATATCAACGTTTCTGTTTAAAACTAACTTCCTTAGGTAGATTTTGGTGTATACAGAGACTAATAGAAAAAACGATTTTTTATAAAAATCAACAAGTTTTATTTGAGCTAGCCGGGCGTGAGGGGTGTCCAGAGACGCGTCTCCGCGCGGGCTAGCGATCTACGAAATAAAACGGGGTAGGTGCCGAACAAAAATTTGGACTTTTGGTCAAAAAACCAGTTTTTGAAACAAAAAATTTTGGTTTTCAACCCCCAACCTGAAGACCGGCTCACGGAACGCGGACCAGAAAGCAGGGATGAAGGGTGAGTACTATTGAATCTATAATCTAACGTTACTTTTGAAATAGAATTTGGAAAAAGACTAAATTTTGATGATTTCGTATGAAAATTCAAAAAAATTCCAAGGGTTGTAGGGGAAGTTTTTTATACGCGCGTGCAGGTGAGTGCGATATGGTCAAAACGTAGGCGGAGGCCTAGTAAGGTCTAAAAATGCTGAAAACAGCTTCAAAATCGCACGTCAGGAAACGAAGATATCAACGTTTCTGTTTAAAACTAACTTCCTTAGGTAGATTTTGGTGTATACAGAGACTAATAGAAAAAACGATTTTTTATAAAAATCAACAAGTTTTATTTGAGCTAGCCGGGCGTGAGGGGTGTCCAGAGACGCGTCTCCGCGCGGGCTAGCGATCTACGAAATAAAACGGGGTGGGTGCCGAACAAAAATTTGGACTTTTGGTCAAAAAACCAGTTTTTGAAACAAAAAATTTTGGTTTTCAACCCCCAACCTGAAGACCGGCTCACGGAACGCGGACCAGAAAGCAGGGATGAAGGGTGAGTACTATTGAATCTATAATCTAACGTTACTTTTGAAATAGAATTTGGAAAAAGACTAAATTTTGATGATTTCGTATGAAAATTCAAAAAAATTCCAAGGGTTGTAGGGGAAGTTTTTTATACGCGCGTGCAGGTGAGTGCGATATGGTCAAAACGTAGGCGGAGGCCTAGTAAGGTCTAAAAATGCTGAAAACAGCTTCAAAATCGCACGTCAGGAAACGAAGATATCAACGTTTCTGTTTAAAACTAACTTCCTTAGGTAGATTTTGGTGTATACAGAGACTAATAGAAAAAACGATTTTTTATAAAAATCAACAAGTTTTATTTGAGCTAGCCGGGCGTGAGGGGTGTCCAGAGACGCGTCTCCGCGCGGGCTAGCGATCTACGAAATAAAACGGGGTGGGTGCCGAACAAAAATTTGGACTTTTGGTCAAAAAACCAGTTTTTGAAACAAAAAATTTTGGTTTTCAACCCCCAACCTGAAGACCGGCTCACGGAACGCGGACCAGAAAGCAGGGATGAAGGGTGAGTACTATTGAATCTATAATCTAACGTTACTTTTGAAATAGAATTTGGAAAAAGACTAAATTTTGATGATTTTGTATGAAAATTCAAAAAATTTCCAAGGGTTGTAGGGGAAGTTTTTTATACGCGCGTGCAGGTGAGTGCGATATGGTCAAAACGTAGGCGGAGGCCTAGTAAGGTCTAAAAATGCTGAAAACAGCTTCAAAATCGCACGTCAGGAAACGAAGATTAGGTTAGGTTTTTTTTTTTTTTTTTTTTTTTTGTTTTGGCAGGAGTGGGAAATCCCCACGGACACCTCGACTATCTCACGGCTGTGAGACAGTCGAGGTAGTGTCGGACTCGAACCGACTAAAACCCACTCCTGCCCCGCCAGTGTCCCTCTGACATGATCAGAGACCTTTTGTGCGAGTTTTTCTCTTGCTTTGCGACTGGTTTGATAAGAGGCCGAAAAGACCATGCTCTATACTCTATTTTAAATCTAAAATTTTAATCCCATTCATATATTTACACTTTAATTTATATATAATTATACTTTCAATTTTACGCTGTTTTTTACCCACCTATCATTCCACCAATTAATTGTGTTTTCTATTTAAATAATGCCAATGTTACCACTTTCTATAATATCTTCACTATATATTTAATATATAACTAGATATTACACACTTTGAACCAAAAGCCTAAACAATATATATTGGTGACTGACAGAACGACGCTACAAGGTGACTGCTGAGTTTTTTCACCCAGGCCGACACAACTTGACGATTCCACTAGAGTTGACTTAGATTCCAGCATAATTCGAGCCACTTTCTTACGAAAGTGACTCCAATTACCGTTTTCCATTAAGCCAACCCTAGTGGTTCGCTCAATGCGCCTGCAATCTGGTTGTGTCAGACTGGTCATCACTGTGTACTCGGAAGTGGGCGCACCGACAACTTTAGCAATAAGCTATTGATGCCCTTGCGAATGCGTCCCACTTCCTACGTACCGGGCATACGCTGCTGAACGCATTGTGCGTGTGTTCCCCCAGCTTGGCTCTGGTGCAGTTTACGCACACCTCTGCTTCACCGCTGAGCTTGACTGGGCAGTCCGCCCTCAGGTGCGGACCGCCGCAGTGGCTACAGAGGTCGGCCGGCTCCGTACATAGGCGCTTGCCGTGGCCGTACGCAAGGCAGCGGGTACACTGCACGGTTAGGTTAGGTTAGGTTAGGTTAGGTTAGGTTAGGTTAGGTTAGGTTTCACCAGTGCGGCTGCAGCGAGGATACGGCGCTTCACACCCTCGAGCATTGTCCTGCTTGGGTGGTGCGCCGTGCTCTCGCAGCAGCAATCGGAGCAGACCTCTCCTTGCCGGCCGTGGCTAAAGCCATGGTCAACAGCAGGGGGGCATGGGAGGCGGTAGCGTCCTTTTTCGAGGATGTTATCTCGCAGAAGGAGGCGGCGGAGCGCGTCAGGGAGGAAGACTCCCTCGCTGACGCGATTCGCCGCAGGAGGACAGGGCGGCGGAGGAGGCGCCATGGCGACCTGATGCCGCCCTAGGAGGTGCCAGCGGGCGATAGACCGGGGAGTCTATCGTCGTTGCGTTGCACGGCCCTCACGAGTGGAGGCGATGTCTCAGGTGAGCCCGGACATCGCCAAGGAGTTGGTGCCCGAAGGCGGGCAGCGCTGGATGGGTCGCGAACGTCATGCGTAGCAGTTCTCGTGGCCCATCCGCAAAGCGACAGTAGGCTCACGGCGGTGTTTTTTAGTGGGTGCAAGCCCCACAAAACCAAACCGTCTCCCCGGACGGTGCGGTATGCGTTAGGCATTTTTCACCGCTTAATTAAAGGTTAGGTTAGGTTAGGTTAGGTTAGGTTAGGTTAGGTTAGGTTAGGTTAGGTTTTTTTTTTTTTTTTTTTTAAAATGAGTAAAACTACCGCAGACATGGTGGTCCGCGCCCTTTTTTGAAAGATTAATTGTTTGCATTTTGTTTTATAACTAAGGATGACATTCGTGCTCCTACATCGGACACGTTACATTATTCTAGAACTTAAATGTAATAACTTAAAATCTACGTGAGTCCATCTCTTTTTTTTTTTTTTTTTTTTTTTTTTTTTTATTATTAACATGCTCATGCAAATTTTTTTTTTTTTTTTTTTTTTTTCAGGCTTACGTTTTTTGTGTAAATTAATTTACGACTAATTAAATCTAAAGTTTCTTAACTAAGCTTCTAATCTAAGGTTACGCAATATAATTTTGAGGACAGAGGTCTGATAACTGCATGGCAAAGTGAGCCGACCAGCTCCAACCAACGGCATCCGTTCACGGACATGACCCGCACATCCGCGCCGCTTAGCTCAACCATTTTTTAGGGAACTTAACGACCGGATGCGCAGCGCCACCGTCAGCAAAGCTTTTACGTGAGTATGACAGACTCACTCTGCCATGCAGTTGTACATAAACTATTTTTGTTAATTGAGAGTTGTTAGGGATTGGGTTCTTTTGGCGTTGGGTTTTGGGGTTAGGATGGGTTTTTTTTATTTTTATTAATTTCGTCGTCTGACCAGGGACTTCGCTAGCCTGAGCAAAGCTTCCACAACGACTGCGTCTCGATGCTGCATGGCCGTCTTCAAGTTGTACTCGACGACCGTTTTAGTTGGCGCATCCATCGCTCTCTTTGCAAAGCGGCCGGTGGCGTCATCGGCGTCGTCGGTGTAATAGACGCAGCTGACTGTATGTCTCGACACCGCCACTACCGCGTGGGAGATGCTGTCGTGGATTTGGAGTCTTCTGGACTTGGTGTTGATGATAATTACGCTGTCGAAGGTCAGACCCTGAGCCTCGTGGATGGTTAGCGTGCGCGACCCTTCGCCGGACCCGTATCCCTGGCTCGTGAGAGAGGCTTTCTCCTCTTGCGTATGAACCAGAAATAGGGTGTTTTGGGCGGTGCTCGGTATTTGCGCTCCTGTGTAACCTTTGACGCTCAGTGAGTGGACCCGCGACAGCGACGACTTGGAGGAGTATATACCGGAGTATATCTCGCTCAACGCAAATGCCACATCCATCGGATTGCGGTGTGTGCAAAGCAGCTCCTGGGTGATGCCAGCCACCAGGTTTGGACGGGTATACCTTAACTTGAAAAGGTTCTCTCTGTCCAGAAATGGTAGCTGGTTTACGTCTCCGATGAGGACAACCTCGGTTGCTCCTGACAACTTTACTGCCATAACTATGGCCCCAAAATGGTTCATAAGAGCCTCGTCTACCGTTAGGCGGTAGCATTTCTCTTCTTTCTTGAACCCGTTGACTAAGATTGAGGCCATAGTGCGCACCTTTGTCTTTACTCGGTCTCCCAAGCGGTGCGCAAGCTTCTCTCTGAGGTCTTTGGCAGCTTCGGTCGTCGTGGTGGCTACAACGTCTTTCTCCCCATCGAAGTGTTTCACCACCCAGGTTGTCTTGCCGCAACCCGGAACTCCGTTTACCCACCTGATATTGGGTACCGTCCAACTTCCCTGCGATGCTGTGTTGTCCGGGATCCCCGAAATGGACTGTGCCATTTCAAGGATCTTATCATCCAATTCACATATTCTGTATAATATTATGTAAGCATTTTTACGTCACTGTTTTATTTCTTTTTATCACCTTTCCGCAAATTTTCAAACAATAGTCTAGTAACACCTCTCTCTTTTTACCTTTCATTATTTGCCACATAGTTTCTGCAGGTTAGGTTAGGTTAGGTTAGGTTAGGTTAGGTTGGCACGGTTGGCGCAGTGGCTAAGCGATTGGCTGCTGCGCTGCGTGTCGCGGGTTCGATCCCCGCACGGAACAAATATTTGTATGTTCTACAGGTAGTTGTTCCGGGTCTGGCTGTTTGTGTATGTGTTTGTAAACGCATCCACGATACAGGAAAAATTCCTAGTGAGGGGCAACGTTTTGGCCCTTCTCAGGGCCAACCCAAAGGCCCTTCTCAGGGCCAACCCAAAGGCCCTTCTCAGGGCCAACCAAAAGGCCCTTTTCAGGGCCACCCCGACGCTCCAGCGTCAGAGTCTAGCCGCGCGCCGTCTGCGGCTAGCTACTTTGGAGGGGCAGAGTCGTCCGACAGTGACTCGCTAGCTGTTGTGTCGGATGCGAGCGGCTCTCGATCGCGGAAGCGGGTCCACCGGAGCGGTGGGTCCGGGGGCTCCTCGGCCTCTGGGTCGACGAGGTTGCCGAAGGCTAAAAAGCCGACGGTGGCCGCGGACACCCATGTCGTTGGGCTCGCGGACGCCCAACGCCAATTGGACCTGGCTCGGCGGGCACAGCTCCAGCAAGAGCTGGAGGAGCGGGTTGCCGCTAAGGAGAAGCGGGCGCATGTCGCCCGGGCCAAGTCCGGGTACGGTGCGTCCCGCGTTATATACGCGGACAATACTGTAGCGGAGCTACAGAAAATGGCGGAGGAGGACGAGGAGGAGATTGTTGAGGTCGCCTCTAAGTCCTCCAACCTGAAAGGGACATTTCAAAAGGCCCTGAAATGCAGGGCCGCGAGTATGCGCGGTGTCGTCGCGGAGCTTGTGAAGCGGACGACCACCGACGAGACGCGGCAACTGCAGGCGAGGGTAGATCGCCTGCAGTCGGAGGTCAGCCAGCTTCATCTGAAGCTGGCTGAAGCCACGGCCCGGCCACAACAGGCCAAGGCGAGCCCTGCCACAGAGGGCCCTGCCTCGGCCCGGCCACAACAGGCCAAGGCGAGCCCTGCAGCAGAGGGCCCCTCCTCCAACCTTGAGGATATCATCCGCAAGGTAGTAATGGAGGAGAGGGCCTTCACGAGAGCCTGCCTAGCAGGCATCGAGGACCGGCTCCTGCCGGAAAAACGCCTCCGACCGCCGCTTGCGGCGGATAAGAGGCAAAGCGAGCCGGGGCCGTCCTTCTCCCAGGCGGATGACGCCCAACTCCCGGCGACCACCCCGTCCAACGAGTGGACGAAAGTGGGCCGTAAGGGGAAGGGCAAAGGGAAGGGGAAAAAGTCGGCGACGGCCATCCCTGCCGTCCCCGCCACCACCGCTCCCAGCCAGTCGCAGACGACCGGCAAGGGAAAGGGCAGGAGAGGAGGAAAGGGGCAGTTAGTCCCCCCAAAAACCGCAGCCGTCGTGGTGACGCTCACCGCGGAGGCTGCGGGGCGAGGGGAGACCTACGCCTCCATTTTGGTGCGGGCGCGTACCAATGCCGATCCCACTCAACTGGGGATCGGCAGTGTGTCCTGCCGGCGGACCCAAGCCGGGGCTCGAATATTCGAGTTCCCGGGGGCAGAGGGGAGTGCCCGCGCGGACCTCTTTGCAGCCAAGCTGCAAGAGGTCATCGCGGACTCTGCCAAGGTGGCTCGACCGGTCAAGTTGGCGGCCATTGAAGTGACGGAGTTAGATGACTCCGTCACCAAGGAGGAGGTGGTGGCGGCGGTCGCAGCGGTAGGGGGCTGTGGCGCCGCGGCGGTCCAAGGCCGGGACATAAGGCCCGGCCGCGGCGGTATGGGCACCATTCGCCTCGAGTGCCCAATCGCCGCTGCCAAAGCCGTCCTTGCGAAAGGACGGCTTCAAGTCGGGTTCAGCTCGGGCGCAGTCCGGGCACTCGAGGACCAGCCTCTGCGGTGTTTCCGGTGCTTCGGCATCGGACACACCCGGCCCCTGTGTCCGTCCAAGGTAGACAGGACGGACACATGCTACCGCTGCGGCAAGGAGGGCCACAAAGCCGCCTCCTGCGAGGCCGCCACGCCGCACTGCGCGGTGTGTGCCGCCAGTGGCCGCCGGGCAGGCCACGTAATGAAGGGGAGGAAGTGCAATCCTCCCCCTAAGCGTGGCAAAGCGCAGGCGCCGACCGGGCCTGCCGCTGCTGTAGACACCGCCGTTCCTGCGGCGGCTGCGGAGGAGGGTGCGATGTCCGACTGATGGATAGGGTCGAACATCGCATCCTTCAGACGAACACCAACCACTGCAGGACAGCCCAGGATCTGCTGATGCAGACCATGGCTGAGTGGTTGGTGGACTTAGCGGTGGTCGCCGAGCCATACTCGGTCCCTGGCCGTTGGCTGGGTGACCGGGACGGCTTGGTGGCGTTGGTGGCGCGGTCTTCCACAGACTCCCCTCCCCTCTCGCTCTTAGAGAGGGGACCGGGATACGTGGCCGCCGCGTGGGGAGAGATGGCGATGGTGGGGGTGTATTTCTCCCCAAACCGCCCTCTCTCGGACTTTGAGGATTTCCTAGAGATCCTCACTGCTGTCGTAGGGAGGGCGGCGCCACGCCAGGTCGTGGTGCTCGGCGACCTGAACGCCAAGTCGGTGGCCTGGGGCAACCCGGCAGGTGGTTGCAACGTCCGGGGACGCGCCGTCGAGTTTTGGGCGGCCTCGTGTGGTGTGTCCCTCCTCAACAGGGGGGCGGTCCACACGTGTGTGCGGCAACAGGGCGGGTCGGTGGTGGACGTCTCGTTTGCCACCCCCGCGCTTGCCGCCCGCGTCGTCAACTGGCGGGTGGAGCTGGTGGAGACCTTGTCGGACCACCGTTATGTGCGGTTCGACATCTCCACACAGCAGAGAGGGGGGACGGCCCGCGCTGGGCAATCTCCCTTCCCGCGGTGGGCACTCACCCGCCTGGACCGGGAGGCAGCCAAGGAGGCCGCCTTTCTCCAGGACTGGCTGTCGCCTCCCCCTGTCGAGGAGGTCCCGGACGTGGACGCCGCAGCGGTCCGGCTCAGGGGGTCCTTGACCGAGGTGTGCAACTCCAGCATGCCTCGGTCTCGCCGTCCGCCTCCCCGTCGTGCCGTCTACTGGTGGACGGAGGAGCTGGCGGGACTCCGGGCCACCTGTGTGGCGGCCAGAAGGGCCTACGCGCGGAGTCGACGGCGCAGCGCCCAAAACCGAGACCGGGCAGAAGAGGACCGCCTGTACGCCTCTTACCGAGAGGCTACGGCCGCCCTAAAGTCTGCAATGGGCGCTGCGCAAGACTCGGCAAGGGCCGAGATGCTGGAGGGTCTCGACAGGGATCCTTATGGGAGACCATACAAGGCGGCGCGGAACCAGCTCCGCCCCTATGGTCCCCCACTGTCGGAGACCCTCGAGCCAGCGTTGCTGGATGGGGTGGTCCGGTCTCTGTTTCCGCGCAGGACCGACTTCGCCCCACCAACGATGGTTCCTCCGCAAGGGGCGGCTTCGACGGAGGAGGAGGTCCCCCCGGTGACGGCGGCAGAGTTCTACGCGGGGGTACTCAGCCTCCGCGCAAAAAAGACGGCCCCCGGGCCAGAAGGCGTCCCCGCGCGGGTGGTGGCGATCGCCGCCACCCAAATGGAGGACAGGTTTCGGGACCTCTTCAGCGCGTGCTTTACGGCTGGGAGGTTCCCGAAACTGTGGAAGGAGGGGCAGTTGTGCCTCCTCCGGAAGGAGGGACGCCCGGTGGACTCCCCCTCGGCATACCGGCCCATCGTTCTGCTCGATGAGGTCGGTAAACTGTTCGAGGGGATTGTCGCCGGGAGGCTGGAAAGCCACTTGCGGGTGGTAGGGCCAGATCTGTCGGACGCCCAATTTGGTTTCCGTCGTGGGCGTTCGACGATCGACGCGCTGGCCCTACTCAAGGGTCAGGTGAAGGAGGCAGTGGAGGCGGGGGACGGAGTGCTGGCGGTATCATTCGACATTGCCAACGCCTTCAACTCCGTCCCCCACTCGACGATATTGGAGGCGCTCCGGTATCACGGAGTGCCCCAATATCTGCGGGACCTCCTGGCCAGCTACTTGGAGGACCGAGAGGTCCTCCTCGTGGACAAGACGGCCACGGTGAGGCGGTACGGCGCAGAGTCCGGTGTTCCGCAGGGGTCGGTGCTGGGGCCCCCCTTGTGGAACATCGGATTCGATTGGCTGTTGCGGGGAGCCCTCCTCCCGGGCACCAGTGTCATTTGCTACGCGGATGACACTCTCCTCACTGCCCGGGGGAGGAGCTTCGGGGATGCGGCCTGTCTGGCCTCGGCTGGTGGATCCTTGGTGGCAGAGAGGATCCGCCGCCTGGGATTGAGGGTGGCGCTGCACAAGACGGAGGCCGTGTTCTTTCGCGGTCCCCGGCAGCGCTGCCCTCCCGACGCCCACATAGTCGTAGAAGGCGTCAGGATAGGGGTCCAGCCCCAGATGAAGTATCTGGGCCTGGTGCTGGACGACAGGTGGCGCTTCGGCCCGCATTTCAGCGGGCTGTCGACGCGCCTGTTAAAGGCCGCGGACGCCCTCTCGTGGCTCCTCCCGAACTTGGGGGGGCCC
This sequence comes from Eugnorisma glareosa, assembly GCA_947578425.1. Lineage (NCBI taxonomy): Eukaryota > Metazoa > Arthropoda > Insecta > Lepidoptera > Noctuidae > Eugnorisma > Eugnorisma glareosa. Next base: position 50,275 of record OX387957.1, on the reverse strand, counting down.
AAGGCGAAATGCCGGCGCCTCTATGCCGGCATCTTGCGGAGCATGGCCCTATACGGGGCCCCCATCTGGGCGGATTCCCTCCATAGGAGGGAGAATGCGACCGCCATCCGCAGGCCCCAGCGGGCCATTGCACAGCGGGTGGCGAGGGCCTACCGCTCAGTGGGCTTCTCGGCGGCGTGCGCTCTGGCCGGCACCCCTCCTTGGGAGTTGGAGGCTTGGGTGCTCGCCAGAGTGTACGAATGGACGGCGCGCCGGAAGGCGCTTGGGGAGCGCCCCATGGGCGAAGAGCGGGAGGCCGTGCGGCGAGAGGCGAGGGACGCCATCGTCCTCCATTGGTCGGAGGACCTCGCCAGCGCCGCCTTTGGCCGCCGGACGTTGGACGCGCTCGGTCCGGTCCTGCAAGGCTGGCTCGAGCGGTCCCACGGTTTCCTCTCTTTCCGTCTGGTGCAGGTGTTGTCCGGGCATGGCTGTTTCGGATCGCACCTGCACCGGATCGGGAGGGAGGAGACCCCGGCGTGCCACGACTGCGGCGCGCCGGTAGATACGGCGCAGCACACCCTCGAGGTGTGCCCGGCTTGGTCCGAGCTGCGCCGCGGTCTGACCGCGGTGGTCGGACTGGACCTCTCGCTTCCCGGCGTGGTCGACGCCATGCTGGGGAGCGAGGAGGCCTGGTCAGCAGTCGCCTCCTTTTGCGAGGACGTAATGTCGCAAAAGGAGGAGGCGGAGCGCGCGCGGGAGGACGATCCTCTCGCTGCGCCGCTCCGCAGACGAAGGGGTCGGAGAAGGCGTCGTCCTCTCCCTCCCCATGGTGACGGGCGGGCGACAGGCGCGGGGGTGCCTTCGCCCGCATTGCACCCGTCACCTTCGTCTGTCATTCCCGACCCCCCACACCCGTGAGGGCGTGAGGGGTCCGCCATGAAGGGCAATCGTCGGCGGAGGACTGGACGCAAAGGCTATGCCGGTTTCCCAGTTCCCCGCCACTCGGACGAAGCGGGAATGCCGCTGGGTCGTTTTAGTGGGTATACCGGGTCCGCCCGGGGAGTCCCACATACCCCTTCCATCCCCCGATGGGAGGGTATGCGTAATGCATTTTTTCCCAGCGTCAAAAAAAAAAAAAAAAAAAAAAAAGGTTAGGTTAGGTTAGGTTAGGTTAGGTTAGGTTCCCCGGCGTGCCACGACTGCGGCGCGCCGGTAGACACGGCGCAGCACACCCTCGAGGTGTGCCCGGCTTGGTCCGAGCTGCGCCGCGGTCTGACCGCGGTGGTCGGACTGGACCTCTCGCTTCCCGGCGTGGTCGACGCCATGCTGGGGAGCGAGGAGGCCTGGTCAGCAGTCGCCTCCTTTTGCGAGGACGTAATGTCGCAAAAGGAGGAGGCGGAGCGCGCGCGGGAGGACGATCCTCTCGCTGCGCCGCTCCGCAGACGAAGGGGTCGGAGAAGGCGTCGTCCTCTCCCTCCCCATGGTGACGGGCGGGCGACAGGCGCGGGGGTGCCTCCGCCCGCATTGCACCCGTCACCTTCGTCTGTCATTCCCGACCCCCCACACCCGTGAGGGCGTGAGGGGTCCGCCATGAAGGGCAATCGTCGGCGGAGGACTGGACGCAAAGGCTATGCCGGTTTCCCAGTTCCCCGCCACTCGGACGAAGCGGGAATGCCGCTGGGTCGTTTTAGTGGGTATACCGGGTCCGCCCGGGGAGTCCCACATACCCCTCTCATCCCCCGATGAGAGGGTATGCGTAATGCATTTTTTCCCAGCGACAACAAAAAAAAAAAAAAAAAAAAAAAAGGTTAGGTTAGGTTAGGTTAGGTTAGGTTTTTTTTTTTTTTTTTTTTTTTTTTTTAATTGGCAGGAGTGGGAAATCCCCACGGACACCTCGACTGCCTCACAGGTTGTGAGACAGTCGAGGTAGTGCCGGACTCGAACCGGCTAAAAACCACTCCTGCCCAGCCAGTGCCCTCTGACATGATCAGAGCCGTTTTGAACTTGAATATGTCATTGGCTACTGCTGATTTATTTTAAAATGGATTAGTATAGGAAATCCGGAGAGACCACCTCCTCTCAGTAAGGAAAGCTATTTACTAAATATTATCAACTATTTGAACTATACCTACTACTTATATTATACTATCTACTTCTTCATTATATTTACTGTTGTGCCTTCAAACAAACTGTTTTTTTTTTTTTTTTTTTTTTTTTTTTTTTTTTTTTTTACTTTTGATTTATACATTTTTATTTAATTCTTTTAGTGTTATACTAATACTTAAATTATATACTTATTATATAATAAAGTATTTTAATTTCTTACCTACTTATTTCTACCTATTACTACGGTTGCGATTTCAGTGCAATATTTTAAAAATGTATTTCGCGTTTGATTCGAAAACATTAGGCTTGGGAGATTTCCTGCTATGAGTCCGACACCAAGCTGTTGTTCCACCTCAAACCTTGCTTTAGCGGTGATCGGGCACTCCAACAGTATGTGAAGTACCGTCTCCTCCTTGCTGGGCTCGCAAGCGCACGATGGGCTCTCTTTACACTTGAAGCGACTCAAGTATGCAGAGAACCCACCGTGCCCCGTAAGGATTTGTGTGGTGATGCTCGTGGGGACCATCTTGCGCACTACTTTGTACGCCGCTACCGCGTCCGGGAAGAAGATTTTTGTGCCCGAAGCAGTTTCACCTGATCTGTACCTCCCGTTCCACTCGTCGAGCGTCTCTGACCGGATTCTTCGCTTGACGAATGATACGGGGCACAGGTCGTAGTCCGGCCTCTTCTTCGACTTCAGTGCGGCCTCCTTCGCTAGCTGGTCGGCTCTTTCGTTCCCCTCCAACCCTGCGTGGGCCTTTATCCAGAACAAGGAGACACTCTTGTTCTGGAGCTTACAGCGTCGGATGGTGTCCCTGGTTTCCACAGCCAAGGGATGGGGGGAACCTACATTTGCAACCGTCTGAAGAGCCGCCATGGAGTCACTGAAGATGCCGAACGTGGTTTCTTTGCTTTTGAGCACTTCTCCTGCCGCCTTCTGTAGGGCCAGAAGTTCTGCCTGGTAGACGGTGCAGTAAGACGGCAAAGCAAGTTTGAGGGCCTTGGTTTCGGTGGCACCATTCCACAAGGATAGTGCCGCCCCGACTTTGCCCTCAATCTTGCTGCCGTCTGTGTATATACGCACAGCGAAATCGCTGTGGTTGTTGTATTGTTCCTCGTCTACCAGGCTTCTGAACTCCAGGTTTACTTGGTCCGCGGGGTGCGGAGCCTCTATCGCTGGAGCCATCCGTTCAATCTCCCTGCCTCCTAGCACTGGCTGGGGTACACCTCTCTTCGCTCCGTACAACGCAGCCGCTTCCCGTATACGGAGGTCGAGTGGGAGTATCCCAGCCAGTACCAGAGCCGAGTTTAGGGAAACCGTGCGGTAGGCTCTACACAGCTTTTGGGCAAACCCCCTTTGGACCACGCTGAGCTGTTTTATGATCCCTAATTTGTTGGCGGCAGGTGCCCATGCGCTTGCGGCGTACAGAATCGTGGGCTCCATTGCAGCGGTGTATATTGCCCTTATCACCTCCGGGTGCAGACCCCAACTGACCCGGGCTGCTCTGGCCAGCTGCTTGTACATAGCTATCGCCTTTTTACAGACGATAGCTACATGCTTGTTGAAGGTGAGTTTGGCGTCAATAGTCAGCCCCAGTATTTTGACATCTTGGGACATCCCAACGTCGATCCCCCCCATGCTCAAGCGCGGCGTGTCATATTTCAGCCTTCGCGTTAGTACCATCGCACAGGTTTTGTGCGGTGCGAAGTTCAGCTTATTTCTGACACCCCACGCCCGAACATGTTCGAGAGCGACATTGGCCTGTCCCTCGATTTCTAGCGCTGTGTCCCCATCAAACACCATCACCACGTCGTCAGCAAATGCCTGGCAATAGTCGCCCCTACTCTCTAGCTGCTTCAGAAGTGGGTCCAGGATCACGTTCCATAATATGGGCCCGCCTATCGAACCCTGAACGCACCCTTTGCTAGTCCGTCTACTACTCTCCTCACCGGCGTATCTCACTGTGACCACCCTGTCACTGAGATAGCTGCTGATTACCCGTCTCAAGTTTACAGGACACTTTTCCTCAGCCAATCGTACTTTGATAGCGGGCCACCAAGCATTGTCGAATGCTCCCTCAATATCCAGTGACACAAGCGTGACAATTTTCTTTTGTGCAAGCTTTGTGCGGATGTGCTGCACAAGGGTATAGAGGGAGTCTTCAGTGCTTTTTTGGGGCATAAAGCCGTACTGGCGAGTACTTATCCTGGGTAGTAAGTAGAATTTGAGACGGGCAACCAGCATCTTTTCGTACACTTTCCCCAGGACAGGCAATAGCCCAATCGGCCTGTACGATTTGGGTACGGTGTACGATTCTTTGCCTGGCTTTCTGAGCACAACCACCGTTGCTTCCTTCCAGATCTTCGGGAAGTGGTGTAGCGCCAGGCACTTATTAAGCAGTGCCAGGAAGTAATTGGGGTCACAGTGAACCGCGTGGCTGCAGATGTCAGCCGTGAAGCCGTCGGCTCCCGGGGCCTTTTTTGGGTTGAATGATCCCATAGACCTATCAAGCTCGCTTAGGGTAAACGGTGGGTCATGCCGTTCACCATGGCTCCACGCGTTTACCATTTCTGCCTGTTCTCTTGTTTGGCGATGGTCTATGGTATCATCTTCCTCTCGGTCCTCGGGGTAGAACGTCTCGGCCAACAGCCTCACGGAGCCCTTGGCATCCAGTGGTTCTCCTCCCAACTGAAGTGGCAGATCCTCCTCTCTCTTTACAATCCTTCCCATTACCCTGTAAATTCCCTCCCAGACCCCTTCTCTATCCTGCTTCCCGCAGAACTCCTTCCAATTCTCTGTTGCGGCTTTCACCACCGCTGCCTCATATCTGTCTCTTTCCTTTTTATACAGGTCTACAACCATCGCTCTCCGGACCAGCGCTGCACTCCTGACTCTGCGTTTCCTGGTGGCGACCAGCCTCTTCATCTCAGCGAGCTCCTTAGACCACCACGGCAAGGTAAGTGTTTCTGTGTTGTTTTTCACTGGTATTGTGTGTTGGCATGTATCTGTAATAGCTTGTGTGTATGTGTTTATTTGTGCTTCCAGATGACCTACATGGTTAACATTTGAGAGTTCCACCAGGGTCAGCTTTTTGTCCTGCAAAATTTGAGTCAGTTTCTCACGAAACCGGCTCCAATTCGCCTTCTTTGTGTTGTAAACCCTAGTGGTTCTCTCAATGCTTATACCTTTAGATTTAGTAAGGTTTATACCAAAAGTAATGCCGTTGTGGTCGGAACTCGTGAGACCCTCGTCGATCCGCCAGCCACCCACCAAGTCCAGCATGTCCGCCGAACAGGCCGTCACATCCACGTGGCTGCAGTACCTGATGCCACCACGAATGGTGTCGAAGGTGGGAATGTCCCCAGTGTTGAGGATCTGCAGACCCAGCTCCCCGAGCGCTCCACACATTTGCCCCCCTCTTAGATCTTCACTGCTGCTACCCCACCAGGTACTTTTCGCATTCGCGTCTCCTCCAATAACCAACCTGCTAGCGCCCAGCTCTCGCTCTATCCGCCGGAGGTGCTCCAGGTATGGCTCCATGGGTTTGTCAGGTTCAAAGTAGAGGGACACCAGCGTGATCGTCCAGGCTCTGGTTCGGATTCTCACCACAACGATGTTGTTTGTGGTGAGTTGCGGGTACTGTAAGACGTCCAAGTCATGGTCGAAGATGGCTATTGCCGCCTTTACAGTCCCTTCTCCTCCCTCTGAGCTCTGGAAGACCCTTACGCCCCGGTGACCCCTCATTCTTCTCACCCCACCCACGTAGGGCTCCTGGAGCAACGCTACGGCTAATTTGCGCTTTGTCGCCTCCAGCAAAAGCTCGTTTGTGGCTAGCTGGCTCCGTTGCAGGTTGGCCTGGACTATTTTGTACCTAGTGGTGGTTTCGGGGACAACCTTAGCAGTACGCTATGGAAGCTCGGGCCAGTGCGTCCCACCTCCTACGCACCGGGCAGTCGCCACTGAACGCGTTGTGCCCACTGTTCCCCAACTTGGATCTGGTGCAGTTTATGCACGCCGCTGCTTCACCTATCAGTCGGTCTGGGCAATCCGCTCTGAAGTGTGGGCCCCCGCAGTGGCTGCACAAATCGGCTGGCTCCTTACAGAGGCGTTTGCCATGACCGTACCCCAAGCAGCGGGTACACTGCACCAGTGGCGTTTGGTCTTCCACGCGCACCCTCTGGAGGTCGATGCGAAGTTTTCCTGTGTCGATTGCCCGCCTCCAGATCATTGGGGACACACTGAGCACAACGTGGTTCATGTGCGGGTTACGGGTCTTCCTGCGGTACTTTATAGCGGTCCTTTGGTCCTCGTCCCCGAGGCCGTGAAAAATCTCCCGGTTCTGATTCTTAAGGGCTTTTACGACCTCTTCGTCGGTGTGTATTTTCAACACGTCCCTAAGAATCAGAAGCGGGTCCCGATTCTTCACTTCCTCGACAACGAGGTTTCCTCCAGCCGCCTCCAACCGCTCCTTTACTTTGCGCCTCTCTTCCTGTGTAGCGCACCCCATGATAATCTTCCTGTCCTTGGCCTTCCTGACTTTCTCAATGAGCACCCAGCCCTCCTTCGCGTCCACCGCTCTTCTAACCTTCTCAAGGATTTCGTCCCCCGTATCCAATTCTTGTGTCGAGGAGACAACCACGGAGTGCAACGTCGTTCGCTCCAGGGTCTGTGCCCCGGTGTGGCATGTACTCAATGACGCTACACTCGCGTAGGTCTTCCCCTCCACACTCTCCCTGCTAGCCAGACTGTCTCGGAGTCTTTCCAGTTTCGCGGAATTGTCTTTCAGCTCCGAGATGTGCTCCTTCATGGCGTTCAGGAGCTCGGTCTGGCCAGCAAGAATCTCGCTAGGATTGGGTCGGGGACTGTCAGCGGCTGGCACGGGTTCTGGTACGGCTGGTACGGATGCGGCGGGAGCCCTGCCTCGCTCCGACTCCTTGACCAGCTCAAACAGCCTGTCAATGGCCTCGATCACCGCAGTCTTTATCTCCGCCTTGAGGTTGCGCGAGTTGCCTAAATTAAGCTTTGCCTTATTTAGGCAAGCTCTCGCCTCCGCAATGCGACTGGGAAGCCCGACCCCAGGCTTTTTGAGCGGTCTTGAGGCGTCCACAGGAGCTCGGCGCGTCCCCGGAGTAGCAGGGCCATCCTGGGAGGCAGAAGGAGTATCGTCTCCGAAGGAGATTCTCCTCCTCACGTCAGCAGGCGAGGGCCCCGCTTTCTCCGCCAATCGCGGCGAGCTACTAGAGCCTTGCGCCTTCACGGTGCTGGATGGGGTGCGGAACATTTCTGTACTGGGAGCGATAATCGAGCCGACCCCTGTAAAGGGGAGGTCAGGACTTTTGTAGTGTAATGTCTCAGGGCACTGGCAATTCTGTGTCCCTGTAAAGGGGGGACGCACAGTAAGTGATAATTTAATTCAGAATATAAGTCGTCCGCAAACGACGTAACGTCAAACGTAATATAGGAGACTTTGAAGTCTCAGTCAGATTTTAAAAACGCTTTTCCTTCCCGTCAATAGCCTTTTTATGGCCTAAATATGCTAGAAGAGCTTGAAATCAATTTTTTACAGGCCAAGCACGCGTTTGTAGACCAAAACCCGAATAAAATTTTTTGCCGAAATACCCAGAGTCTACCTTCCTATATACCACAGGGTGGGTGGGCGGGAAATTTTTATTTGAGCTAGACGGGCGTGGGTGGTGTCCAGAGACGCGTCTCCGCGCGGGCTAGCGATCTGTGAAATAAAACGGGGTAGGTGCCGAAGAAAATTTTTGAGTTTTGGTCAAAAAACCAGTTTTTGAGTCAAAAAATTTTGGTTTTCAGCCTCCAACCTGGGCGCCGGCTCGCGGAACGCGGAACAGAACACAGGGATGAAGGGTGAGTACTATTGAAACTATAATGTAAAATTATTTTTGGAAAAACTTTGGAAAAACAATTAAATTTTGAAAAATTTTGAAAAGTGGGTAGGGAGAATTTTCCGATGCGTGCAATATAGTCAGTACGTAGGCGGAGGCCTAGTTAGGTCTAAGAATGCTGAAAACAGCGTCAAAATCGCACGTCTGGAGGCGAAGATATCAACTTTTTTATTCTGAACTAGCTCCCTAAGGTGAATTTTGGTACTTACAGAGAACAATAGAAAACAGTGTTTTTAAAAATGAATACGTTTTATTTGAGCTAGACGGGCGTGGGTGGTGTCCAGAGACGCGTCTCCGCGCGGGCTAGCGATCTGTGAAATAAAACGGGGTAGGTGCCGAAGAAAATTTTTGAGTTTTGGTCAAAAAACCAGTTTTTGAGTCAAAAAATTTTGGTTTTCAGCCTCCAACCTGGGCGCCGGCTCGCGGAACGCGGAACAGAACACAGGGATGAAGGGTGAGTACTATTGAAACTATAATGTAAAATTATTTTTGGAAAAACTTTGGAAAAACAATTAAATTTTGAAAAATTTTGAAAAGTGGGTAGGGAGAATTTTCCGATGCGTGCAATATAGTCAGTACGTAGGCGGAGGCCTAGTTAGGTCTAAGAATGCTGAAAACAGCGTCAAAATCGCACGTCTGGAGGCGAAGATATCAACTTTTTTATTCTGAACTAGCTCCCTAAGGTGAATTTTGGTACTTACAGAGAACAATAGAAAACAGTGTTTTTAAAAATGAATACGTTTTATTTGAGCTAGACGGGCGTGGGTGGTGTCCAGAGACGCGTCTCCGCGCGGGCTAGCGATCTGTGAAATAAAACGGGGTAGGTGCCGAAGAAAATTTTTGAGTTTTGGTCAAAAAACCAGTTTTTGAGTCAAAAAATTTTGGTTTTCAGCCTCCAACCTGGGCGCCGGCTCGCGGAACGCGGAACAGAACACAGGGATGAAGGGTGAGTACTATTGAAACTATAATGTAAAATTATTTTTGGAAAAACTTTGGAAAAACAATTAAATTTTGAAAAATTTTGAAAAGTGGGTAGGGAGAATTTTCCGATGCGTGCAATATAGTCAGTACGTAGGCGGAGGCCTAGTTAGGTCTAAGAATGCTGAAAACAGCGTCAAAATCGCACGTCTGGAGGCGAAGATATCAACTTTTTTATTCTGAACTAGCTCCCTAAGGTGAATTTTGGTACTTACAGAGAACAATAGAAAACAGTGTTTTTAAAAATGAATACGTTTTATTTGAGCTAGACGGGCGTGGGTGGTGTCCAGAGACGCGTCTCCGCGCGGGCTAGCGATCTGTGAAATAAAACGGGGTAGGTGCCGAAGAAAATTTTTGAGTTTTGGTCAAAAAACCAGTTTTTGAGTCAAAAAATTTTGGTTTTCAGCCTCCAACCTGGGCGCCGGCTCGCGGAACGCGGAACAGAACACAGGGATGAAGGGTGAGTACTATTGAAACTATAATGTAAAATTATTTTTGGAAAAACTTTGGAAAAACAATTAAATTTTGAAAAATTTTGAAAAGTGGGTAGGGAGAATTTTCCGATGCGTGCAATATAGTCAGTACGTAGGCGGAGGCCTAGTTAGGTCTAAGAATGCTGAAAACAGCGTCAAAATCGCACGTCTGGAGGCGAAGATATCAACTTTTTTATTCTGAACTAGCTCCCTAAGGTGAATTTTGGTACTTACAGAGAACAATAGAAAACAGTGTTTTTAAAAATGAATACGTTTTATTTGAGCTAGACGGGCGTGGGTGGTGTCCAGAGACGCGTCTCCGCGCGGGCTAGCGATCTGTGAAATAAAACGGGGTAGGTGCCGAAGAAAATTTTTGAGTTTTGGTCAAAAAACCAGTTTTTGAGTCAAAAAATTTTGGTTTTCAGCCTCCAACCTGGGCGCCGGCTCGCGGAACGCGGAACAGAACACAGGGATGAAGGGTGAGTACTATTGAAACTATAATGTAAAATTATTTTTGGAAAAACTTTGGAAAAACAATTAAATTTTGAAAAATTTTGAAAAGTGGGTAGGGAGAATTTTCCGATGCGTGCAATATAGTCAGTACGTAGGCGGAGGCCTAGTTAGGTCTAAGAATGCTGAAAACAGCGTCAAAATCGCACGTCTGGAGGCGAAGATATCAACTTTTTTATTCTGAACTAGCTCCCTAAGGTGAATTTTGGTACTTACAGAGAACAATAGAAAACAGTGTTTTTAAAAATGAATACGTTTTATTTGAGCTAGACGGGCGTGGGTGGTGTCCAGAGACGCGTCTCCGCGCGGGCTAGCGATCTGTGAAATAAAACGGGGTAGGTGCCGAAGAAAATTTTTGAGTTTTGGTCAAAAAACCAGTTTTTGAGTCAAAAAATTTTGGTTTTCAGCCTCCAACCTGGGCGCCGGCTCGCGGAACGCGGAACAGAACACAGGGATGAAGGGTGAGTACTATTGAAACTATAATGTAAAATTATTTTTGGAAAAACTTTGGAAAAACAATTAAATTTTGAAAAATTTTGAAAAGTGGGTAGGGAGAATTTTCCGATGCGTGCAATATAGTCAGTACGTAGGCGGAGGCCTAGTTAGGTCTAAGAATGCTGAAAACAGCGTCAAAATCGCACGTCTGGAGGCGAAGATATCAACTTTTTTATTCTGAACTAGCTCCCTAAGGTGAATTTTGGTACTTACAGAGAACAATAGAAAACAGTGTTTTTAAAAATGAATACGTTTTATTTGAGCTAGACGGGCGTGGGTGGTGTCCAGAGACGCGTCTCCGCGCGGGCTAGCGATCTGTGAAATAAAACGGGGTAGGTGCCGAAGAAAATTTTTGAGTTTTGGTCAAAAAACCAGTTTTTGAGTCAAAAAATTTTGGTTTTCAGCCTCCAACCTGGGCGCCGGCTCGCGGAACGCGGAACAGAACACAGGGATGAAGGGTGAGTACTATTGAAACTATAATGTAAAATTATTTTTGGAAAAACTTTGGAAAAACAATTAAATTTTGAAAAATTTTGAAAAGTGGGTAGGGAGAATTTTCCGATGCGTGCAATATAGTCAGTACGTAGGCGGAGGCCTAGTTAGGTCTAAGAATGCTGAAAACAGCGTCAAAATCGCACGTCTGGAGGCGAAGATATCAACTTTTTTATTCTGAACTAGCTCCCTAAGGTGAATTTTGGTACTTACAGAGAACAATAGAAAACAGTGTTTTTAAAAATGAATACGTTTTATTTGAGCTAGACGGGCGTGGGTGGTGTCCAGAGACGCGTCTCCGCGCGGGCTAGCGATCTGTGAAATAAAACGGGGTAGGTGCCGAAGAAAATTTTTGAGTTTTGGTCAAAAAACCAGTTTTTGAGTCAAAAAATTTTGGTTTTCAGCCTCCAACCTGGGCGCCGGCTCGCGGAACGCGGAACAGAACACAGGGATGAAGGGTGAGTACTATTGAAACTATAATGTAAAATTATTTTTGGAAAAACTTTGGAAAAACAATTAAATTTTGAAAAATTTTGAAAAGTGGGTAGGGAGAATTTTCCGATGCGTGCAATATAGTCAGTACGTAGGCGGAGGCCTAGTTAGGTCTAAGAATGCTGAAAACAGCGTCAAAATCGCACGTCTGGAGGCGAAGATATCAACTTTTTTATTCTGAACTAGCTCCCTAAGGTGAATTTTGGTACTTACAGAGAACAATAGAAAACAGTGTTTTTAAAAATGAATACGTTTTATTTGAGCTAGACGGGCGTGGGTGGTGTCCAGAGACGCGTCTCCGCGCGGGCTAGCGATCTGTGAAATAAAACGGGGTAGGTGCCGAAGAAAATTTTTGAGTTTTGGTCAAAAAACCAGTTTTTGAGTCAAAAAATTTTGGTTTTCAGCCTCCAACCTGGGCGCCGGCTCGCGGAACGCGGAACAGAACACAGGGATGAAGGGTGAGTACTATTGAAACTATAATGTAAAATTATTTTTGGAAAAACTTTGGAAAAACAATTAAATTTTGAAAAATTTTGAAAAGTGGGTAGGGAGAATTTTCCGATGCGTGCAATATAGTCAGTACGTAGGCGGAGGCCTAGTTAGGTCTAAGAATGCTGAAAACAGCGTCAAAATCGCACGTCTGGAGGCGAAGATATCAACTTTTTTATTCTGAACTAGCTCCCTAAGGTGAATTTTGGTACTTACAGAGAACAATAGAAAACAGTGTTTTTAAAAATGAATACGTTTTATTTGAGCTAGACGGGCGTGGGTGGTGTCCAGAGACGCGTCTCCGCGCGGGCTAGCGATCTGTGAAATAAAACGGGGTAGGTGCCGAAGAAAATTTTTGAGTTTTGGTCAAAAAACCAGTTTTTGAGTCAAAAAATTTTGGTTTTCAGCCTCCAACCTGGGCGCCGGCTCGCGGAACGCGGAACAGAACACAGGGATGAAGGGTGAGTACTATTGAAACTATAATGTAAAATTATTTTTGGAAAAACTTTGGAAAAACAATTAAATTTTGAAAAATTTTGAAAAGTGGGTAGGGAGAATTTTCCGATGCGTGCAATATAGTCAGTACGTAGGCGGAGGCCTAGTTAGGTCTAAGAATGCTGAAAACAGCGTCAAAATCGCACGTCTGGAGGCGAAGATATCAACTTTTTTATTCTGAACTAGCTCCCTAAGGTGAATTTTGGTACTTACAGAGAACAATAGAAAACAGTGTTTTTAAAAATGAATACGTTTTATTTGAGCTAGACGGGCGTGGGTGGTGTCCAGAGACGCGTCTCCGCGCGGGCTAGCGATCTGTGAAATAAAACGGGGTAGGTGCCGAAGAAAATTTTTGAGTTTTGGTCAAAAAACCAGTTTTTGAGTCAAAAAATTTTGGTTTTCAGCCTCCAACCTGGGCGCCGGCTCGCGGAACGCGGAACAGAACACAGGGATGAAGGGTGAGTACTATTGAAACTATAATGTAAAATTATTTTTGGAAAAACTTTGGAAAAACAATTAAATTTTGAAAAATTTTGAAAAGTGGGTAGGGAGAATTTTCCGATGCGTGCAATATAGTCAGTACGTAGGCGGAGGCCTAGTTAGGTCTAAGAATGCTGAAAACAGCGTCAAAATCGCACGTCTGGAGGCGAAGATATCAACTTTTTTATTCTGAACTAGCTCCCTAAGGTGAATTTTGGTACTTACAGAGAACAATAGAAAACAGTGTTTTTAAAAATGAATACGTTTTATTTGAGCTAGACGGGCGTGGGTGGTGTCCAGAGACGCGTCTCCGCGCGGGCTAGCGATCTGTGAAATAAAACGGGGTAGGTGCCGAAGAAAATTTTTGAGTTTTGGTCAAAAAACCAGTTTTTGAGTCAAAAAATTTTGGTTTTCAGCCTCCAACCTGGGCGCCGGCTCGCGGAACGCGGAACAGAACACAGGGATGAAGGGTGAGTACTATTGAAACTATAATGTAAAATTATTTTTGGAAAAACTTTGGAAAAACAATTAAATTTTGAAAAATTTTGAAAAGTGGGTAGGGAGAATTTTCCGATGCGTGCAATATAGTCAGTACGTAGGCGGAGGCCTAGTTAGGTCTAAGAATGCTGAAAACAGCGTCAAAATCGCACGTCTGGAGGCGAAGATATCAACTTTTTTATTCTGAACTAGCTCCCTAAGGTGAATTTTGGTACTTACAGAGAACAATAGAAAACAGTGTTTTTAAAAATGAATACGTTTTATTTGAGCTAGACGGGCGTGGGTGGTGTCCAGAGACGCGTCTCCGCGCGGGCTAGCGATCTGTGAAATAAAACGGGGTAGGTGCCGAAGAAAATTTTTGAGTTTTGGTCAAAAAACCAGTTTTTGAGTCAAAAAATTTTGGTTTTCAGCCTCCAACCTGGGCGCCGGCTCGCGGAACGCGGAACAGAACACAGGGATGAAGGGTGAGTACTATTGAATCTATAATCTAACGTTACTTTTGAAATAGAATTTGGAAAAAGACTAAATTTTGATGATTTCGTATGAAAATTCAAAAAAATTCCAAGGGTTGTAGGGGAAGTTTTTTATACGCGCGTGCAGGTGAGTGCGATATGGTCAAAACGTAGGCGGAGGCCTAGTAAGGTCTAAAAATGCTGAAAACAGCTTCAAAATCGCACGTCAGGAAACGAAGATATCAACGTTTCTGTTTAAAACTAACTTCCTTAGGTAGATTTTGGTGTATACAGAGACTAATAGAAAAAACGATTTTTTATAAAAATCAACAAGTTTTATTTGAGCTAGCCGGGCGTGAGGGGTGTCCAGAGACGCGTCTCCGCGCGGGCTAGCGATCTACGAAATAAAACGGGGTGGGTGCCGAACAAAAATTTGGACTTTTGGTCAAAAAACCAGTTTTTGAAACAAACAATTTTGGTTTTCAACCCCCAACCTGAAGACCGGCTCACGGAACGCGGACCAGAAAGCAGGGATGAAGGGTGAGTACTATTGAATCTATAATCTAACGTTACTTTTGAAATAGAATTTGGAAAAAGACTAAATTTTGATGATTTCGTATGAAAATTCAAAAAAATTCCAAGGGTTGTAGGGGAAGTTTTTTATACGCGCGTGCAGGTGAGTGCGATATGGTCAAAACGTAGGCGGAGGCCTAGTAAGGTCTAAAAATGCTGAAAACAGCTTCAAAATCGCACGTCAGGAAACGAAGATATCAACGTTTCTGTTTAAAACTAACTTCCTTAGGTAGATTTTGGTGTATACAGAGACTAATAGAAAAAACGATTTTTTATAAAAATCAACAAGTTTTATTTGAGCTAGCCGGGCGTGAGGGGTGTCCAGACACGCGTCTCCGCGCGGGCTAGCGATCTACGAAATAAAACGGGGTGGGTGCCGAACAAAAATTTGGACTTTTGGTCAAAAAACCAGTTTTTGAAACAAAAAATTTTGGTTTTCAACCCCCAACCTGAAGACCGGCTCACGGAACGCGGACCAGAAAGCAGGGATGAAGGGTGAGTACTATTGAATCTATAATCTAACGTTACTTTTGAAATAGAATTTGGAAAAAGACTAAATTTTGATGATTTTGTATGAAAATTCAAAAAATTTCCAAGGGTTGTAGGGGAAGTTTTTTATACGCGCGTGCAGGTGAGTGCGATATGGTCAAAACGTAGGCGGAGGCCTAGTAAGGTCTAAAAATGCTGAAAACAGCTTCAAAATCGCACGTCAGGAAACGAAGATTAGGTTAGGTTTTTTTTTTTTTTTTTTTTTTTTGTTTTGGCAGGAGTGGGAAATCCCCACGGACACCTCGACTATCTCACGGCTGTGAGACAGTCGAGGTAGTGTCGGACTCGAACCGACTAAAACCCACTCCTGCCCCGCCAGTGTCCCTCTGACATGATCAGAGACCTTTTGTGCGAGTTTTTCTCTTGCTTTGCGACTGGTTTGATAAGAGGCCGAAAAGACCATGCTCTATACTCTATTTTAAATCTAAAATTTTAATCCCATTCATATATTTACACTTTAATTTATATATAATTATACTTTCAATTTTACGCTGTTTTTTACCCACCTATCATTCCACCAATTAATTGTGTTTTCTATTTAAATAATGCCAATGTTACCACTTTCTATAATATCTTCACTATATATTTAATATATAACTAGATATTACACACTTTGAACCAAAAGCCTAAACAATATATATTGGTGACTGACAGAACGACGCTACAAGGTGACTGCTGAGTTTTTTCACCCAGGCCGACACAACTTGACGATTCCACTAGAGTTGACTTAGATTCCAGCATAATTCGAGCCACTTTCTTACGAAAGTGACTCCAATTACCGTTTTCCATTAAGCCAACCCTAGTGGTTCGCTCAATGCGCCTGCAATCTGGTTGTGTCAGACTGGTCATCACTGTGTACTCGGAAGTGGGCGCACCGACAACTTTAGCAATAAGCTATTGATGCCCTTGCGAATGCGTCCCACTTCCTACGTACCGGGCATACGCTGCTGAACGCATTGTGCGTGTGTTCCCCCAGCTTGGCTCTGGTGCAGTTTACGCACACCTCTGCTTCACCGCTGAGCTTGACTGGGCAGTCCGCCCTCAGGTGCGGACCGCCGCAGTGGCTACAGAGGTCGGCCGGCTCCGTACATAGGCGCTTGCCGTGGCCGTACGCAAGGCAGCGGGTACACTGCACGGTTAGGTTAGGTTAGGTTAGGTTAGGTTAGGTTAGGTTAGGTTAGGTTTCACCAGTGCGGCTGCAGCGAGGATACGGCGCTTCACACCCTCGAGCATTGTCCTGCTTGGGTGGTGCGCCGTGCTCTCGCAGCAGCAATCGGAGCAGACCTCTCCTTGCCGGCCGTGGCTAAAGCCATGGTCAACAGCAGGGGGGCATGGGAGGCGGTAGCGTCCTTTTTCGAGGATGTTATCTCGCAGAAGGAGGCGGCGGAGCGCGTCAGGGAGGAAGACTCCCTCGCTGACGCGATTCGCCGCAGGAGGACAGGGCGGCGGAGGAGGCGCCATGGCGACCTGATGCCGCCCTAGGAGGTGCCAGCGGGCGATAGACCGGGGAGTCTATCGTCGTTGCGTTGCACGGCCCTCACGAGTGGAGGCGATGTCTCAGGTGAGCCCGGACATCGCCAAGGAGTTGGTGCCCGAAGGCGGGCAGCGCTGGATGGGTCGCGAACGTCATGCGTAGCAGTTCTCGTGGCCCATCCGCAAAGCGACAGTAGGCTCACGGCGGTGTTTTTTAGTGGGTGCAAGCCCCACAAAACCAAACCGTCTCCCCGGACGGTGCGGTATGCGTTAGGCATTTTTCACCGCTTAATTAAAGGTTAGGTTAGGTTAGGTTAGGTTAGGTTAGGTTAGGTTAGGTTAGGTTTTTTTTTTTTTTTTTTTTAAAATGAGTAAAACTACCGCAGACATGGTGGTCCGCGCCCTTTTTTGAAAGATTAATTGTTTGCATTTTGTTTTATAACTAAGGATGACATTCGTGCTCCTACATCGGACACGTTACATTATTCTAGAACTTAAATGTAATAACTTAAAATCTACGTGAGTCCATCTCTTTTTTTTTTTTTTTTTTTTTTTTTTTTTATTATTAACATGCTCATGCAAATTTTTTTTTTTTTTTTTTTTTTTTCAGGCTTACGTTTTTTGTGTAAATTAATTTACGACTAATTAAATCTAAAGTTTCTTAACTAAGCTTCTAATCTAAGGTTACGCAATATAATTTTGAGGACAGAGGTCTGATAACTGCATGGCAAAGTGAGCCGACCAGCTCCAACCAACGGCATCCGTTCACGGACATGACCCGCACATCCGCGCCGCTTAGCTCAACCATTTTTTAGGGAACTTAACGACCGGATGCGCAGCGCCACCGTCAGCAAAGCTTTTACGTGAGTATGACAGACTCACTCTGCCATGCAGTTGTACATAAACTATTTTTGTTAATTGAGAGTTGTTAGGGATTGGGTTCTTTTGGCGTTGGGTTTTGGGGTTAGGATGGGTTTTTTTTATTTTTATTAATTTCGTCGTCTGACCAGGGACTTCGCTAGCCTGAGCAAAGCTTCCACAACGACTGCGTCTCGATGCTGCATGGCCGTCTTCAAGTTGTACTCGACGACCGTTTTAGTTGGCGCATCCATCGCTCTCTTTGCAAAGCGGCCGGTGGCGTCATCGGCGTCGTCGGTGTAATAGACGCAGCTGACTGTATGTCTCGACACCGCCACTACCGCGTGGGAGATGCTGTCGTGGATTTGGAGTCTTCTGGACTTGGTGTTGATGATAATTACGCTGTCGAAGGTCAGACCCTGAGCCTCGTGGATGGTTAGCGTGCGCGACCCTTCGCCGGACCCGTATCCCTGGCTCGTGAGAGAGGCTTTCTCCTCTTGCGTATGAACCAGAAATAGGGTGTTTTGGGCGGTGCTCGGTATTTGCGCTCCTGTGTAACCTTTGACGCTCAGTGAGTGGACCCGCGACAGCGACGACTTGGAGGAGTATATACCGGAGTATATCTCGCTCAACGCAAATGCCACATCCATCGGATTGCGGTGTGTGCAAAGCAGCTCCTGGGTGATGCCAGCCACCAGGTTTGGACGGGTATACCTTAACTTGAAAAGGTTCTCTCTGTCCAGAAATGGTAGCTGGTTTACGTCTCCGATGAGGACAACCTCGGTTGCTCCTGACAACTTTACTGCCATAACTATGGCCCCAAAATGGTTCATAAGAGCCTCGTCTACCGTTAGGCGGTAGCATTTCTCTTCTTTCTTGAACCCGTTGACTAAGATTGAGGCCATAGTGCGCACCTTTGTCTTTACTCGGTCTCCCAAGCGGTGCGCAAGCTTCTCTCTGAGGTCTTTGGCAGCTTCGGTCGTCGTGGTGGCTACAACGTCTTTCTCCCCATCGAAGTGTTTCACCACCCAGGTTGTCTTGCCGCAACCCGGAACTCCGTTTACCCACCTGATATTGGGTACCGTCCAACTTCCCTGCGATGCTGTGTTGTCCGGGATCCCCGAAATGGACTGTGCCATTTCAAGGATCTTATCATCCAATTCACATATTCTGTATAATATTATGTAAGCATTTTTACGTCACTGTTTTATTTCTTTTTATCACCTTTCCGCAAATTTTCAAACAATAGTCTAGTAACACCTCTCTCTTTTTACCTTTCATTATTTGCCACATAGTTTCTGCAGGTTAGGTTAGGTTAGGTTAGGTTAGGTTAGGTTGGCACGGTTGGCGCAGTGGCTAAGCGATTGGCTGCTGCGCTGCGTGTCGCGGGTTCGATCCCCGCACGGAACAAATATTTGTATGTTCTACAGGTAGTTGTTCCGGGTCTGGCTGTTTGTGTATGTGTTTGTAAACGCATCCACGATACAGGAAAAATTCCTAGTGAGGGGCAACGTTTTGGCCCTTCTCAGGGCCAACCCAAAGGCCCTTCTCAGGGCCAACCCAAAGGCCCTTCTCAGGGCCAACCAAAAGGCCCTTTTCAGGGCCACCCCGACGCTCCAGCGTCAGAGTCTAGCCGCGCGCCGTCTGCGGCTAGCTACTTTGGAGGGGCAGAGTCGTCCGACAGTGACTCGCTAGCTGTTGTGTCGGATGCGAGCGGCTCTCGATCGCGGAAGCGGGTCCACCGGAGCGGTGGGTCCGGGGGCTCCTCGGCCTCTGGGTCGACGAGGTTGCCGAAGGCTAAAAAGCCGACGGTGGCCGCGGACACCCATGTCGTTGGGCTCGCGGACGCCCAACGCCAATTGGACCTGGCTCGGCGGGCACAGCTCCAGCAAGAGCTGGAGGAGCGGGTTGCCGCTAAGGAGAAGCGGGCGCATGTCGCCCGGGCCAAGTCCGGGTACGGTGCGTCCCGCGTTATATACGCGGACAATACTGTAGCGGAGCTACAGAAAATGGCGGAGGAGGACGAGGAGGAGATTGTTGAGGTCGCCTCTAAGTCCTCCAACCTGAAAGGGACATTTCAAAAGGCCCTGAAATGCAGGGCCGCGAGTATGCGCGGTGTCGTCGCGGAGCTTGTGAAGCGGACGACCACCGACGAGACGCGGCAACTGCAGGCGAGGGTAGATCGCCTGCAGTCGGAGGTCAGCCAGCTTCATCTGAAGCTGGCTGAAGCCACGGCCCGGCCACAACAGGCCAAGGCGAGCCCTGCCACAGAGGGCCCTGCCTCGGCCCGGCCACAACAGGCCAAGGCGAGCCCTGCAGCAGAGGGCCCCTCCTCCAACCTTGAGGATATCATCCGCAAGGTAGTAATGGAGGAGAGGGCCTTCACGAGAGCCTGCCTAGCAGGCATCGAGGACCGGCTCCTGCCGGAAAAACGCCTCCGACCGCCGCTTGCGGCGGATAAGAGGCAAAGCGAGCCGGGGCCGTCCTTCTCCCAGGCGGATGACGCCCAACTCCCGGCGACCACCCCGTCCAACGAGTGGACGAAAGTGGGCCGTAAGGGGAAGGGCAAAGGGAAGGGGAAAAAGTCGGCGACGGCCATCCCTGCCGTCCCCGCCACCACCGCTCCCAGCCAGTCGCAGACGACCGGCAAGGGAAAGGGCAGGAGAGGAGGAAAGGGGCAGTTAGTCCCCCCAAAAACCGCAGCCGTCGTGGTGACGCTCACCGCGGAGGCTGCGGGGCGAGGGGAGACCTACGCCTCCATTTTGGTGCGGGCGCGTACCAATGCCGATCCCACTCAACTGGGGATCGGCAGTGTGTCCTGCCGGCGGACCCAAGCCGGGGCTCGAATATTCGAGTTCCCGGGGGCAGAGGGGAGTGCCCGCGCGGACCTCTTTGCAGCCAAGCTGCAAGAGGTCATCGCGGACTCTGCCAAGGTGGCTCGACCGGTCAAGTTGGCGGCCATTGAAGTGACGGAGTTAGATGACTCCGTCACCAAGGAGGAGGTGGTGGCGGCGGTCGCAGCGGTAGGGGGCTGTGGCGCCGCGGCGGTCCAAGGCCGGGACATAAGGCCCGGCCGCGGCGGTATGGGCACCATTCGCCTCGAGTGCCCAATCGCCGCTGCCAAAGCCGTCCTTGCGAAAGGACGGCTTCAAGTCGGGTTCAGCTCGGGCGCAGTCCGGGCACTCGAGGACCAGCCTCTGCGGTGTTTCCGGTGCTTCGGCATCGGACACACCCGGCCCCTGTGTCCGTCCAAGGTAGACAGGACGGACACATGCTACCGCTGCGGCAAGGAGGGCCACAAAGCCGCCTCCTGCGAGGCCGCCACGCCGCACTGCGCGGTGTGTGCCGCCAGTGGCCGCCGGGCAGGCCACGTAATGAAGGGGAGGAAGTGCAATCCTCCCCCTAAGCGTGGCAAAGCGCAGGCGCCGACCGGGCCTGCCGCTGCTGTAGACACCGCCGTTCCTGCGGCGGCTGCGGAGGAGGGTGCGATGTCCGACTGATGGATAGGGTCGAACATCGCATCCTTCAGACGAACACCAACCACTGCAGGACAGCCCAGGATCTGCTGATGCAGACCATGGCTGAGTGGTTGGTGGACTTAGCGGTGGTCGCCGAGCCATACTCGGTCCCTGGCCGTTGGCTGGGTGACCGGGACGGCTTGGTGGCGTTGGTGGCGCGGTCTTCCACAGACTCCCCTCCCCTCTCGCTCTTAGAGAGGGGACCGGGATACGTGGCCGCCGCGTGGGGAGAGATGGCGATGGTGGGGGTGTATTTCTCCCCAAACCGCCCTCTCTCGGACTTTGAGGATTTCCTAGAGATCCTCACTGCTGTCGTAGGGAGGGCGGCGCCACGCCAGGTCGTGGTGCTCGGCGACCTGAACGCCAAGTCGGTGGCCTGGGGCAACCCGGCAGGTGGTTGCAACGTCCGGGGACGCGCCGTCGAGTTTTGGGCGGCCTCGTGTGGTGTGTCCCTCCTCAACAGGGGGGCGGTCCACACGTGTGTGCGGCAACAGGGCGGGTCGGTGGTGGACGTCTCGTTTGCCACCCCCGCGCTTGCCGCCCGCGTCGTCAACTGGCGGGTGGAGCTGGTGGAGACCTTGTCGGACCACCGTTATGTGCGGTTCGACATCTCCACACAGCAGAGAGGGGGGACGGCCCGCGCTGGGCAATCTCCCTTCCCGCGGTGGGCACTCACCCGCCTGGACCGGGAGGCAGCCAAGGAGGCCGCCTTTCTCCAGGACTGGCTGTCGCCTCCCCCTGTCGAGGAGGTCCCGGACGTGGACGCCGCAGCGGTCCGGCTCAGGGGGTCCTTGACCGAGGTGTGCAACTCCAGCATGCCTCGGTCTCGCCGTCCGCCTCCCCGTCGTGCCGTCTACTGGTGGACGGAGGAGCTGGCGGGACTCCGGGCCACCTGTGTGGCGGCCAGAAGGGCCTACGCGCGGAGTCGACGGCGCAGCGCCCAAAACCGAGACCGGGCAGAAGAGGACCGCCTGTACGCCTCTTACCGAGAGGCTACGGCCGCCCTAAAGTCTGCAATGGGCGCTGCGCAAGACTCGGCAAGGGCCGAGATGCTGGAGGGTCTCGACAGGGATCCTTATGGGAGACCATACAAGGCGGCGCGGAACCAGCTCCGCCCCTATGGTCCCCCACTGTCGGAGACCCTCGAGCCAGCGTTGCTGGATGGGGTGGTCCGGTCTCTGTTTCCGCGCAGGACCGACTTCGCCCCACCAACGATGGTTCCTCCGCAAGGGGCGGCTTCGACGGAGGAGGAGGTCCCCCCGGTGACGGCGGCAGAGTTCTACGCGGGGGTACTCAGCCTCCGCGCAAAAAAGACGGCCCCCGGGCCAGAAGGCGTCCCCGCGCGGGTGGTGGCGATCGCCGCCACCCAAATGGAGGACAGGTTTCGGGACCTCTTCAGCGCGTGCTTTACGGCTGGGAGGTTCCCGAAACTGTGGAAGGAGGGGCAGTTGTGCCTCCTCCGGAAGGAGGGACGCCCGGTGGACTCCCCCTCGGCATACCGGCCCATCGTTCTGCTCGATGAGGTCGGTAAACTGTTCGAGGGGATTGTCGCCGGGAGGCTGGAAAGCCACTTGCGGGTGGTAGGGCCAGATCTGTCGGACGCCCAATTTGGTTTCCGTCGTGGGCGTTCGACGATCGACGCGCTGGCCCTACTCAAGGGTCAGGTGAAGGAGGCAGTGGAGGCGGGGGACGGAGTGCTGGCGGTATCATTCGACATTGCCAACGCCTTCAACTCCGTCCCCCACTCGACGATATTGGAGGCGCTCCGGTATCACGGAGTGCCCCAATATCTGCGGGACCTCCTGGCCAGCTACTTGGAGGACCGAGAGGTCCTCCTCGTGGACAAGACGGCCACGGTGAGGCGGTACGGCGCAGAGTCCGGTGTTCCGCAGGGGTCGGTGCTGGGGCCCCCCTTGTGGAACATCGGATTCGATTGGCTGTTGCGGGGAGCCCTCCTCCCGGGCACCAGTGTCATTTGCTACGCGGATGACACTCTCCTCACTGCCCGGGGGAGGAGCTTCGGGGATGCGGCCTGTCTGGCCTCGGCTGGTGGATCCTTGGTGGCAGAGAGGATCCGCCGCCTGGGATTGAGGGTGGCGCTGCACAAGACGGAGGCCGTGTTCTTTCGCGGTCCCCGGCAGCGCTGCCCTCCCGACGCCCACATAGTCGTAGAAGGCGTCAGGATAGGGGTCCAGCCCCAGATGAAGTATCTGGGCCTGGTGCTGGACGACAGGTGGCGCTTCGGCCCGCATTTCAGCGGGCTGTCGACGCGCCTGTTAAAGGCCGCGGACGCCCTCTCGTGGCTCCTCCCGAACTTGGGGGGGCCCAAGGCGAAATGCCGGCGCCTCTATGCCGGCATCTTGCGGAGCATGGCCCTATACGGGGCCCCCATCTGGGCGGATTCCCTCCATAGGAGGGAGAATGCGACCGCCATCCGCAGGCCCCAGCGGGCCATTGCACAGCGGGTGGCGAGGGCCTACCGCTCAGTGGGCTTCTCGGCGGCGTGCGCTCTGGCCGGCACCCCTCCTTGGGAGTTGGAGGCTTGGGTGCTCGCCAGAGTGTACGAATGGACGGCGCGCCGGAAGGCGCTTGGGGAGCGCCCCATGGGCGAAGAGCGGGAGGCCGTGCGGCGAGAGGCGAGGGACGCCATCGTCCTCCATTGGTCGGAGGACCTCGCCAGCGCCGCCTTTGGCCGCCGGACGTTGGACGCGCTCGGTCCGGTCCTGCAAGGCTGGCTCGAGCGGTCCCACGGTTTCCTCTCTTTCCGTCTGGTGCAGGTGTTGTCCGGGCATGGCTGTTTCGGATCGCACCTGCACCGGATCGGGAGGGAGGAGACCCCGGCGTGCCACGACTGCGGCGCGCCGGTAGATACGGCGCAGCACACCCTCGAGGTGTGCCCGGCTTGGTCCGAGCTGCGCCGCGGTCTGACCGCGGTGGTCGGACTGGACCTCTCGCTTCCCGGCGTGGTCGACGCCATGCTGGGGAGCGAGGAGGCCTGGTCAGCAGTCGCCTCCTTTTGCGAGGACGTAATGTCGCAAAAGGAGGAGGCGGAGCGCGCGCGGGAGGACGATCCTCTCGCTGCGCCGCTCCGCAGACGAAGGGGTCGGAGAAGGCGTCGTCCTCTCCCTCCCCATGGTGACGGGCGGGCGACAGGCGCGGGGGTGCCTTCGCCCGCATTGCACCCGTCACCTTCGTCTGTCATTCCCGACCCCCCACACCCGTGAGGGCGTGAGGGGTCCGCCATGAAGGGCAATCGTCGGCGGAGGACTGGACGCAAAGGCTATGCCGGTTTCCCAGTTCCCCGCCACTCGGACGAAGCGGGAATGCCGCTGGGTCGTTTTAGTGGGTATACCGGGTCCGCCCGGGGAGTCCCACATACCCCTTCCATCCCCCGATGGGAGGGTATGCGTAATGCATTTTTTCCCAGCGTCAAAAAAAAAAAAAAAAAAAAAAAAGGTTAGGTTAGGTTAGGTTAGGTTAGGTTAGGTTCCCCGGCGTGCCACGACTGCGGCGCGCCGGTAGACACGGCGCAGCACACCCTCGAGGTGTGCCCGGCTTGGTCCGAGCTGCGCCGCGGTCTGACCGCGGTGGTCGGACTGGACCTCTCGCTTCCCGGCGTGGTCGACGCCATGCTGGGGAGCGAGGAGGCCTGGTCAGCAGTCGCCTCCTTTTGCGAGGACGTAATGTCGCAAAAGGAGGAGGCGGAGCGCGCGCGGGAGGACGATCCTCTCGCTGCGCCGCTCCGCAGACGAAGGGGTCGGAGAAGGCGTCGTCCTCTCCCTCCCCATGGTGACGGGCGGGCGACAGGCGCGGGGGTGCCTCCGCCCGCATTGCACCCGTCACCTTCGTCTGTCATTCCCGACCCCCCACACCCGTGAGGGCGTGAGGGGTCCGCCATGAAGGGCAATCGTCGGCGGAGGACTGGACGCAAAGGCTATGCCGGTTTCCCAGTTCCCCGCCACTCGGACGAAGCGGGAATGCCGCTGGGTCGTTTTAGTGGGTATACCGGGTCCGCCCGGGGAGTCCCACATACCCCTCTCATCCCCCGATGAGAGGGTATGCGTAATGCATTTTTTCCCAGCGACAACAAAAAAAAAAAAAAAAAAAAAAAAGGTTAGGTTAGGTTAGGTTAGGTTAGGTTTTTTTTTTTTTTTTTTTTTTTTTTTTAATTGGCAGGAGTGGGAAATCCCCACGGACACCTCGACTGCCTCACAGGTTGTGAGACAGTCGAGGTAGTGCCGGACTCGAACCGGCTAAAAACCACTCCTGCCCAGCCAGTGCCCTCTGACATGATCAGAGCCGTTTTGAACTTGAATATGTCATTGGCTACTGCTGATTTATTTTAAAATGGATTAGTATAGGAAATCCGGAGAGACCACCTCCTCTCAGTAAGGAAAGCTATTTACTAAATATTATCAACTATTTGAACTATACCTACTACTTATATTATACTATCTACTTCTTCATTATATTTACTGTTGTGCCTTCAAACAAACTGTTTTTTTTTTTTTTTTTTTTTTTTTTTTTTTTTTTTTTTACTTTTGATTTATACATTTTTATTTAATTCTTTTAGTGTTATACTAATACTTAAATTATATACTTATTATATAATAAAGTATTTTAATTTCTTACCTACTTATTTCTACCTATTACTACGGTTGCGATTTCAGTGCAATATTTTAAAAATGTATTTCGCGTTTGATTCGAAAACATTAGGCTTGGGAGATTTCCTGCTATGAGTCCGACACCAAGCTGTTGTTCCACCTCAAACCTTGCTTTAGCGGTGATCGGGCACTCCAACAGTATGTGAAGTACCGTCTCCTCCTTGCTGGGCTCGCAAGCGCACGATGGGCTCTCTTTACACTTGAAGCGACTCAAGTATGCAGAGAACCCACCGTGCCCCGTAAGGATTTGTGTGGTGATGCTCGTGGGGACCATCTTGCGCACTACTTTGTACGCCGCTACCGCGTCCGGGAAGAAGATTTTTGTGCCCGAAGCAGTTTCACCTGATCTGTACCTCCCGTTCCACTCGTCGAGCGTCTCTGACCGGATTCTTCGCTTGACGAATGATACGGGGCACAGGTCGTAGTCCGGCCTCTTCTTCGACTTCAGTGCGGCCTCCTTCGCTAGCTGGTCGGCTCTTTCGTTCCCCTCCAACCCTGCGTGGGCCTTTATCCAGAACAAGGAGACACTCTTGTTCTGGAGCTTACAGCGTCGGATGGTGTCCCTGGTTTCCACAGCCAAGGGATGGGGGGAACCTACATTTGCAACCGTCTGAAGAGCCGCCATGGAGTCACTGAAGATGCCGAACGTGGTTTCTTTGCTTTTGAGCACTTCTCCTGCCGCCTTCTGTAGGGCCAGAAGTTCTGCCTGGTAGACGGTGCAGTAAGACGGCAAAGCAAGTTTGAGGGCCTTGGTTTCGGTGGCACCATTCCACAAGGATAGTGCCGCCCCGACTTTGCCCTCAATCTTGCTGCCGTCTGTGTATATACGCACAGCGAAATCGCTGTGGTTGTTGTATTGTTCCTCGTCTACCAGGCTTCTGAACTCCAGGTTTACTTGGTCCGCGGGGTGCGGAGCCTCTATCGCTGGAGCCATCCGTTCAATCTCCCTGCCTCCTAGCACTGGCTGGGGTACACCTCTCTTCGCTCCGTACAACGCAGCCGCTTCCCGTATACGGAGGTCGAGTGGGAGTATCCCAGCCAGTACCAGAGCCGAGTTTAGGGAAACCGTGCGGTAGGCTCTACACAGCTTTTGGGCAAACCCCCTTTGGACCACGCTGAGCTGTTTTATGATCCCTAATTTGTTGGCGGCAGGTGCCCATGCGCTTGCGGCGTACAGAATCGTGGGCTCCATTGCAGCGGTGTATATTGCCCTTATCACCTCCGGGTGCAGACCCCAACTGACCCGGGCTGCTCTGGCCAGCTGCTTGTACATAGCTATCGCCTTTTTACAGACGATAGCTACATGCTTGTTGAAGGTGAGTTTGGCGTCAATAGTCAGCCCCAGTATTTTGACATCTTGGGACATCCCAACGTCGATCCCCCCCATGCTCAAGCGCGGCGTGTCATATTTCAGCCTTCGCGTTAGTACCATCGCACAGGTTTTGTGCGGTGCGAAGTTCAGCTTATTTCTGACACCCCACGCCCGAACATGTTCGAGAGCGACATTGGCCTGTCCCTCGATTTCTAGCGCTGTGTCCCCATCAAACACCATCACCACGTCGTCAGCAAATGCCTGGCAATAGTCGCCCCTACTCTCTAGCTGCTTCAGAAGTGGGTCCAGGATCACGTTCCATAATATGGGCCCGCCTATCGAACCCTGAACGCACCCTTTGCTAGTCCGTCTACTACTCTCCTCACCGGCGTATCTCACTGTGACCACCCTGTCACTGAGATAGCTGCTGATTACCCGTCTCAAGTTTACAGGACACTTTTCCTCAGCCAATCGTACTTTGATAGCGGGCCACCAAGCATTGTCGAATGCTCCCTCAATATCCAGTGACACAAGCGTGACAATTTTCTTTTGTGCAAGCTTTGTGCGGATGTGCTGCACAAGGGTATAGAGGGAGTCTTCAGTGCTTTTTTGGGGCATAAAGCCGTACTGGCGAGTACTTATCCTGGGTAGTAAGTAGAATTTGAGACGGGCAACCAGCATCTTTTCGTACACTTTCCCCAGGACAGGCAATAGCCCAATCGGCCTGTACGATTTGGGTACGGTGTACGATTCTTTGCCTGGCTTTCTGAGCACAACCACCGTTGCTTCCTTCCAGATCTTCGGGAAGTGGTGTAGCGCCAGGCACTTATTAAGCAGTGCCAGGAAGTAATTGGGGTCACAGTGAACCGCGTGGCTGCAGATGTCAGCCGTGAAGCCGTCGGCTCCCGGGGCCTTTTTTGGGTTGAATGATCCCATAGACCTATCAAGCTCGCTTAGGGTAAACGGTGGGTCATGCCGTTCACCATGGCTCCACGCGTTTACCATTTCTGCCTGTTCTCTTGTTTGGCGATGGTCTATGGTATCATCTTCCTCTCGGTCCTCGGGGTAGAACGTCTCGGCCAACAGCCTCACGGAGCCCTTGGCATCCAGTGGTTCTCCTCCCAACTGAAGTGGCAGATCCTCCTCTCTCTTTACAATCCTTCCCATTACCCTGTAAATTCCCTCCCAGACCCCTTCTCTATCCTGCTTCCCGCAGAACTCCTTCCAATTCTCTGTTGCGGCTTTCACCACCGCTGCCTCATATCTGTCTCTTTCCTTTTTATACAGGTCTACAACCATCGCTCTCCGGACCAGCGCTGCACTCCTGACTCTGCGTTTCCTGGTGGCGACCAGCCTCTTCATCTCAGCGAGCTCCTTAGACCACCACGGCAAGGTAAGTGTTTCTGTGTTGTTTTTCACTGGTATTGTGTGTTGGCATGTATCTGTAATAGCTTGTGTGTATGTGTTTATTTGTGCTTCCAGATGACCTACATGGTTAACATTTGAGAGTTCCACCAGGGTCAGCTTTTTGTCCTGCAAAATTTGAGTCAGTTTCTCACGAAACCGGCTCCAATTCGCCTTCTTTGTGTTGTAAACCCTAGTGGTTCTCTCAATGCTTATACCTTTAGATTTAGTAAGGTTTATACCAAAAGTAATGCCGTTGTGGTCGGAACTCGTGAGACCCTCGTCGATCCGCCAGCCACCCACCAAGTCCAGCATGTCCGCCGAACAGGCCGTCACATCCACGTGGCTGCAGTACCTGATGCCACCACGAATGGTGTCGAAGGTGGGAATGTCCCCAGTGTTGAGGATCTGCAGACCCAGCTCCCCGAGCGCTCCACACATTTGCCCCCCTCTTAGATCTTCACTGCTGCTACCCCACCAGGTACTTTTCGCATTCGCGTCTCCTCCAATAACCAACCTGCTAGCGCCCAGCTCTCGCTCTATCCGCCGGAGGTGCTCCAGGTATGGCTCCATGGGTTTGTCAGGTTCAAAGTAGAGGGACACCAGCGTGATCGTCCAGGCTCTGGTTCGGATTCTCACCACAACGATGTTGTTTGTGGTGAGTTGCGGGTACTGTAAGACGTCCAAGTCATGGTCGAAGATGGCTATTGCCGCCTTTACAGTCCCTTCTCCTCCCTCTGAGCTCTGGAAGACCCTTACGCCCCGGTGACCCCTCATTCTTCTCACCCCACCCACGTAGGGCTCCTGGAGCAACGCTACGGCTAATTTGCGCTTTGTCGCCTCCAGCAAAAGCTCGTTTGTGGCTAGCTGGCTCCGTTGCAGGTTGGCCTGGACTATTTTGTACCTAGTGGTGGTTTCGGGGACAACCTTAGCAGTACGCTATGGAAGCTCGGGCCAGTGCGTCCCACCTCCTACGCACCGGGCAGTCGCCACTGAACGCGTTGTGCCCACTGTTCCCCAACTTGGATCTGGTGCAGTTTATGCACGCCGCTGCTTCACCTATCAGTCGGTCTGGGCAATCCGCTCTGAAGTGTGGGCCCCCGCAGTGGCTGCACAAATCGGCTGGCTCCTTACAGAGGCGTTTGCCATGACCGTACCCCAAGCAGCGGGTACACTGCACCAGTGGCGTTTGGTCTTCCACGCGCACCCTCTGGAGGTCGATGCGAAGTTTTCCTGTGTCGATTGCCCGCCTCCAGATCATTGGGGACACACTGAGCACAACGTGGTTCATGTGCGGGTTACGGGTCTTCCTGCGGTACTTTATAGCGGTCCTTTGGTCCTCGTCCCCGAGGCCGTGAAAAATCTCCCGGTTCTGATTCTTAAGGGCTTTTACGACCTCTTCGTCGGTGTGTATTTTCAACACGTCCCTAAGAATCAGAAGCGGGTCCCGATTCTTCACTTCCTCGACAACGAGGTTTCCTCCAGCCGCCTCCAACCGCTCCTTTACTTTGCGCCTCTCTTCCTGTGTAGCGCACCCCATGATAATCTTCCTGTCCTTGGCCTTCCTGACTTTCTCAATGAGCACCCAGCCCTCCTTCGCGTCCACCGCTCTTCTAACCTTCTCAAGGATTTCGTCCCCCGTATCCAATTCTTGTGTCGAGGAGACAACCACGGAGTGCAACGTCGTTCGCTCCAGGGTCTGTGCCCCGGTGTGGCATGTACTCAATGACGCTACACTCGCGTAGGTCTTCCCCTCCACACTCTCCCTGCTAGCCAGACTGTCTCGGAGTCTTTCCAGTTTCGCGGAATTGTCTTTCAGCTCCGAGATGTGCTCCTTCATGGCGTTCAGGAGCTCGGTCTGGCCAGCAAGAATCTCGCTAGGATTGGGTCGGGGACTGTCAGCGGCTGGCACGGGTTCTGGTACGGCTGGTACGGATGCGGCGGGAGCCCTGCCTCGCTCCGACTCCTTGACCAGCTCAAACAGCCTGTCAATGGCCTCGATCACCGCAGTCTTTATCTCCGCCTTGAGGTTGCGCGAGTTGCCTAAATTAAGCTTTGCCTTATTTAGGCAAGCTCTCGCCTCCGCAATGCGACTGGGAAGCCCGACCCCAGGCTTTTTGAGCGGTCTTGAGGCGTCCACAGGAGCTCGGCGCGTCCCCGGAGTAGCAGGGCCATCCTGGGAGGCAGAAGGAGTATCGTCTCCGAAGGAGATTCTCCTCCTCACGTCAGCAGGCGAGGGCCCCGCTTTCTCCGCCAATCGCGGCGAGCTACTAGAGCCTTGCGCCTTCACGGTGCTGGATGGGGTGCGGAACATTTCTGTACTGGGAGCGATAATCGAGCCGACCCCTGTAAAGGGGAGGTCAGGACTTTTGTAGTGTAATGTCTCAGGGCACTGGCAATTCTGTGTCCCTGTAAAGGGGGGACGCACAGTAAGTGATAATTTAATTCAGAATATAAGTCGTCCGCAAACGACGTAACGTCAAACGTAATATAGGAGACTTTGAAGTCTCAGTCAGATTTTAAAAACGCTTTTCCTTCCCGTCAATAGCCTTTTTATGGCCTAAATATGCTAGAAGAGCTTGAAATCAATTTTTTACAGGCCAAGCACGCGTTTGTAGACCAAAACCCGAATAAAATTTTTTGCCGAAATACCCAGAGTCTACCTTCCTATATACCACAGGGTGGGTGGGCGGGAAATTTTTATTTGAGCTAGACGGGCGTGGGTGGTGTCCAGAGACGCGTCTCCGCGCGGGCTAGCGATCTGTGAAATAAAACGGGGTAGGTGCCGAAGAAAATTTTTGAGTTTTGGTCAAAAAACCAGTTTTTGAGTCAAAAAATTTTGGTTTTCAGCCTCCAACCTGGGCGCCGGCTCGCGGAACGCGGAACAGAACACAGGGATGAAGGGTGAGTACTATTGAAACTATAATGTAAAATTATTTTTGGAAAAACTTTGGAAAAACAATTAAATTTTGAAAAATTTTGAAAAGTGGGTAGGGAGAATTTTCCGATGCGTGCAATATAGTCAGTACGTAGGCGGAGGCCTAGTTAGGTCTAAGAATGCTGAAAACAGCGTCAAAATCGCACGTCTGGAGGCGAAGATATCAACTTTTTTATTCTGAACTAGCTCCCTAAGGTGAATTTTGGTACTTACAGAGAACAATAGAAAACAGTGTTTTTAAAAATGAATACGTTTTATTTGAGCTAGACGGGCGTGGGTGGTGTCCAGAGACGCGTCTCCGCGCGGGCTAGCGATCTGTGAAATAAAACGGGGTAGGTGCCGAAGAAAATTTTTGAGTTTTGGTCAAAAAACCAGTTTTTGAGTCAAAAAATTTTGGTTTTCAGCCTCCAACCTGGGCGCCGGCTCGCGGAACGCGGAACAGAACACAGGGATGAAGGGTGAGTACTATTGAAACTATAATGTAAAATTATTTTTGGAAAAACTTTGGAAAAACAATTAAATTTTGAAAAATTTTGAAAAGTGGGTAGGGAGAATTTTCCGATGCGTGCAATATAGTCAGTACGTAGGCGGAGGCCTAGTTAGGTCTAAGAATGCTGAAAACAGCGTCAAAATCGCACGTCTGGAGGCGAAGATATCAACTTTTTTATTCTGAACTAGCTCCCTAAGGTGAATTTTGGTACTTACAGAGAACAATAGAAAACAGTGTTTTTAAAAATGAATACGTTTTATTTGAGCTAGACGGGCGTGGGTGGTGTCCAGAGACGCGTCTCCGCGCGGGCTAGCGATCTGTGAAATAAAACGGGGTAGGTGCCGAAGAAAATTTTTGAGTTTTGGTCAAAAAACCAGTTTTTGAGTCAAAAAATTTTGGTTTTCAGCCTCCAACCTGGGCGCCGGCTCGCGGAACGCGGAACAGAACACAGGGATGAAGGGTGAGTACTATTGAAACTATAATGTAAAATTATTTTTGGAAAAACTTTGGAAAAACAATTAAATTTTGAAAAATTTTGAAAAGTGGGTAGGGAGAATTTTCCGATGCGTGCAATATAGTCAGTACGTAGGCGGAGGCCTAGTTAGGTCTAAGAATGCTGAAAACAGCGTCAAAATCGCACGTCTGGAGGCGAAGATATCAACTTTTTTATTCTGAACTAGCTCCCTAAGGTGAATTTTGGTACTTACAGAGAACAATAGAAAACAGTGTTTTTAAAAATGAATACGTTTTATTTGAGCTAGACGGGCGTGGGTGGTGTCCAGAGACGCGTCTCCGCGCGGGCTAGCGATCTGTGAAATAAAACGGGGTAGGTGCCGAAGAAAATTTTTGAGTTTTGGTCAAAAAACCAGTTTTTGAGTCAAAAAATTTTGGTTTTCAGCCTCCAACCTGGGCGCCGGCTCGCGGAACGCGGAACAGAACACAGGGATGAAGGGTGAGTACTATTGAAACTATAATGTAAAATTATTTTTGGAAAAACTTTGGAAAAACAATTAAATTTTGAAAAATTTTGAAAAGTGGGTAGGGAGAATTTTCCGATGCGTGCAATATAGTCAGTACGTAGGCGGAGGCCTAGTTAGGTCTAAGAATGCTGAAAACAGCGTCAAAATCGCACGTCTGGAGGCGAAGATATCAACTTTTTTATTCTGAACTAGCTCCCTAAGGTGAATTTTGGTACTTACAGAGAACAATAGAAAACAGTGTTTTTAAAAATGAATACGTTTTATTTGAGCTAGACGGGCGTGGGTGGTGTCCAGAGACGCGTCTCCGCGCGGGCTAGCGATCTGTGAAATAAAACGGGGTAGGTGCCGAAGAAAATTTTTGAGTTTTGGTCAAAAAACCAGTTTTTGAGTCAAAAAATTTTGGTTTTCAGCCTCCAACCTGGGCGCCGGCTCGCGGAACGCGGAACAGAACACAGGGATGAAGGGTGAGTACTATTGAAACTATAATGTAAAATTATTTTTGGAAAAACTTTGGAAAAACAATTAAATTTTGAAAAATTTTGAAAAGTGGGTAGGGAGAATTTTCCGATGCGTGCAATATAGTCAGTACGTAGGCGGAGGCCTAGTTAGGTCTAAGAATGCTGAAAACAGCGTCAAAATCGCACGTCTGGAGGCGAAGATATCAACTTTTTTATTCTGAACTAGCTCCCTAAGGTGAATTTTGGTACTTACAGAGAACAATAGAAAACAGTGTTTTTAAAAATGAATACGTTTTATTTGAGCTAGACGGGCGTGGGTGGTGTCCAGAGACGCGTCTCCGCGCGGGCTAGCGATCTGTGAAATAAAACGGGGTAGGTGCCGAAGAAAATTTTTGAGTTTTGGTCAAAAAACCAGTTTTTGAGTCAAAAAATTTTGGTTTTCAGCCTCCAACCTGGGCGCCGGCTCGCGGAACGCGGAACAGAACACAGGGATGAAGGGTGAGTACTATTGAATCTATAATCTAACGTTACTTTTGAAATAGAATTTGGAAAAAGACTAAATTTTGATGATTTCGTATGAAAATTCAAAAAAATTCCAAGGGTTGTAGGGGAAGTTTTTTATACGCGCGTGCAGGTGAGTGCGATATGGTCAAAACGTAGGCGGAGGCCTAGTAAGGTCTAAAAATGCTGAAAACAGCTTCAAAATCGCACGTCAGGAAACGAAGATATCAACGTTTCTGTTTAAAACTAACTTCCTTAGGTAGATTTTGGTGTATACAGAGACTAATAGAAAAAACGATTTTTTATAAAAATCAACAAGTTTTATTTGAGCTAGCCGGGCGTGAGGGGTGTCCAGAGACGCGTCTCCGCGCGGGCTAGCGATCTACGAAATAAAACGGGGTGGGTGCCGAACAAAAATTTGGACTTTTGGTCAAAAAACCAGTTTTTGAAACAAACAATTTTGGTTTTCAACCCCCAACCTGAAGACCGGCTCACGGAACGCGGACCAGAAAGCAGGGATGAAGGGTGAGTACTATTGAATCTATAATCTAACGTTACTTTTGAAATAGAATTTGGAAAAAGACTAAATTTTGATGATTTCGTATGAAAATTCAAAAAAATTCCAAGGGTTGTAGGGGAAGTTTTTTATACGCGCGTGCAGGTGAGTGCGATATGGTCAAAACGTAGGCGGAGGCCTAGTAAGGTCTAAAAATGCTGAAAACAGCTTCAAAATCGCACGTCAGGAAACGAAGATATCAACGTTTCTGTTTAAAACTAACTTCCTTAGGTAGATTTTGGTGTATACAGAGACTAATAGAAAAAACGATTTTTTATAAAAATCAACAAGTTTTATTTGAGCTAGCCGGGCGTGAGGGGTGTCCAGACACGCGTCTCCGCGCGGGCTAGCGATCTACGAAATAAAACGGGGTGGGTGCCGAACAAAAATTTGGACTTTTGGTCAAAAAACCAGTTTTTGAAACAAAAAATTTTGGTTTTCAACCCCCAACCTGAAGACCGGCTCACGGAACGCGGACCAGAAAGCAGGGATGAAGGGTGAGTACTATTGAATCTATAATCTAACGTTACTTTTGAAATAGAATTTGGAAAAAGACTAAATTTTGATGATTTTGTATGAAAATTCAAAAAATTTCCAAGGGTTGTAGGGGAAGTTTTTTATACGCGCGTGCAGGTGAGTGCGATATGGTCAAAACGTAGGCGGAGGCCTAGTAAGGTCTAAAAATGCTGAAAACAGCTTCAAAATCGCACGTCAGGAAACGAAGATTAGGTTAGGTTTTTTTTTTTTTTTTTTTTTTTTGTTTTGGCAGGAGTGGGAAATCCCCACGGACACCTCGACTATCTCACGGCTGTGAGACAGTCGAGGTAGTGTCGGACTCGAACCGACTAAAACCCACTCCTGCCCCGCCAGTGTCCCTCTGACATGATCAGAGACCTTTTGTGCGAGTTTTTCTCTTGCTTTGCGACTGGTTTGATAAGAGGCCGAAAAGACCATGCTCGACCATGCTCTATACTCTATTTTAAATCTAAAATTTTAATCCCATTCATATATTTACACTTTAATTTATATATAATTATACTTTCAATTTTACGCTGTTTTTTACCCACCTATCATTCCACCAATTAATTGTGTTTTCTATTTAAATAATGCCAATGTTACCACTTTCTATAATATCTTCACTATATATTTAATATATAACTAGATATTACACACTTTGAACCAAAAGCCTAAACAATATATATTGGTGACTGACAGAACGACGCTACAAGGTGACTGCTGAGTTTTTTCACCCAGGCCGACACAACTTGACGATTCCACTAGAGTTGACTTAGATTCCAGCATAATTCGAGCCACTTTCTTACGAAAGTGACTCCAATTACCGTTTTCCATTAAGCCAACCCTAGTGGTTCGCTCAATGCGCCTGCAATCTGGTTGTGTCAGACTGGTCATCACTGTGTACTCGGAAGTGGGCGCACCGACAACTTTAGCAATAAGCTATTGATGCCCTTGCGAATGCGTCCCACTTCCTACGTACCGGGCATACGCTGCTGAACGCATTGTGCGTGTGTTCCCCCAGCTTGGCTCTGGTGCAGTTTACGCACACCTCTGCTTCACCGCTGAGCTTGACTGGGCAGTCCGCCCTCAGGTGCGGACCGCCGCAGTGGCTACAGAGGTCGGCCGGCTCCGTACATAGGCGCTTGCCGTGGCCGTACGCAAGGCAGCGGGTACACTGCACGGTTAGGTTAGGTTAGGTTAGGTTAGGTTAGGTTAGGTTAGGTTAGGTTTCACCAGTGCGGCTGCAGCGAGGATACGGCGCTTCACACCCTCGAGCATTGTCCTGCTTGGGTGGTGCGCCGTGCTCTCGCAGCAGCAATCGGAGCAGACCTCTCCTTGCCGGCCGTGGCTAAAGCCATGGTCAACAGCAGGGGGGCATGGGAGGCGGTAGCGTCCTTTTTCGAGGATGTTATCTCGCAGAAGGAGGCGGCGGAGCGCGTCAGGGAGGAAGACTCCCTCGCTGACGCGATTCGCCGCAGGAGGACAGGGCGGCGGAGGAGGCGCCATGGCGACCTGATGCCGCCCTAGGAGGTGCCAGCGGGCGATAGACCGGGGAGTCTATCGTCGTTGCGTTGCACGGCCCTCACGAGTGGAGGCGATGTCTCAGGTGAGCCCGGACATCGCCAAGGAGTTGGTGCCCGAAGGCGGGCAGCGCTGGATGGGTCGCGAACGTCATGCGTAGCAGTTCTCGTGGCCCATCCGCAAAGCGACAGTAGGCTCACGGCGGTGTTTTTTAGTGGGTGCAAGCCCCACAAAACCAAACCGTCTCCCCGGACGGTGCGGTATGCGTTAGGCATTTTTCACCGCTTAATTAAAGGTTAGGTTAGGTTAGGTTAGGTTAGGTTAGGTTAGGTTAGGTTAGGTTAGGTTAGGTTAGGTTAGGTTAGGTTAGGTTAGGTTAGGTTAGGTTAGGTTAGGTTAGGTTAGGTTAGGTTAGGTTAGGTTAGGTTAGGTTAGGTTAGGTTAGGTTAGGTTAGGTTAGGTTAGGTTAGGTTAGGTTAGGTTAGGTTAGGTTAGGTTAGGTTAGGTTAGGTTAGGTTAGGTTAGGTTAGGTTAGGTTAGGTTAGGTTAGGTTAGGTTAGGTTAGGTTAGGTTAGGTTAGGTTAGGTTAGGTTAGGTTAGGTTAGGTTAGGTTAGGTTAGGTTAGGTTAGGTTAGGTTAGGTTAGGTTAGGTTAGGTTAGGTTAGGTTAGGTTAGGTTAGGTTAGGTTAGGTTAGGTTAGGTTAGGTTAGGTTAGGTTAGGTTAGGTTAGGTTAGGTTAGGTTAGGTTAGGTTAGGTTAGGTTAGGTTAGGTTAGGTTAGGTTAGGTTAGGTTAGGTTAGGTTAGGTTAGGTTAGGTTAGGTTAGGTTAGGTTAGGTTAGGTTAGGTTAGGTTAGGTTAGGTTAGGTTAGGTTAGGTTAGGTTAGGTTAGGTTAGGTTAGGTTAGGTTAGGTTAGGTTAGGTTAGGTTAGGTTAGGTTAGGTTAGGTTAGGTTAGGTTAGGTTAGGTTAGGTTAGGTTAGGTTAGGTTAGGTTTTTTTTTTTTTTTTTTTTTTTTTTTTTTTTTTTGTTTTGGCAGGAGTGGGAAATCCCCACGGACACCTCGACTATCTCACGGCTGTGAGACAGTCGAGGTAGTGTCGGACTCGAACCGACTAAAACCCACTCCTGCCCCGCCAGTGTCCCTCTGACATGATCAGAGACCTTGTCTTCTGATGATTTTACTTTTTTCAGCGTTTGGTTTGTTAAGAGGCCGAAGAGACCACGCTCTATGCTGTTAATTTTGACTATTTTTGTTTTAAAACTGTTTATTAATCTAATTTATGTTATATTTTGCTATATTTATTTACTATTTATAAGTTCCTATTTTTCTGGAATTAATAAATTACGTTTCATTCTAGATTCTAGTTGCAGTACGAGTTTAGATAATATACATATGATTCTCTATACTATTTGTTTTATTACTTTTATGCCCTCATAGTATTTCTTTTATTTTGTTTTATATAGATAAGTGTTTGTTCCATAATATCGATACTATATACTTATTATATAATCGCATATCATAGTTTACACACTAATTTATTTAACTTTTGTACCAATCTTGTTTTAAAAAAGAAGTTTTTTATTCGAAATAGATTTTCAGCCAATTTGACACAACTTGACGATTCCACTAGAGTTGACTTATGGTCCAGTGTAATTCCAGCCACTTTCTCATGAAAGTGACTCCAATTGCTGTTCTCCATTAAGCCAACCCTAGTGGTTCGCTCAATGCGTCTGCAATCTGGTTGTGCCAAACTGGTAATCTCTGTGTACGTGGAAGTGAGCGCATCGACAACTTTAGCAATACGCTATGGTTGCTCGCGCAAATGCGTCCCACTTCCGACGTACCGGGCATTCTTTGCTGAACGCATTGTGCGAGTGCTCCCCGAGCTTGGCTCTGGTGCAGTTCACGCACGCCGCTGCCTCGCCAAGAAGTTTGACTGGACAGTCCACCCTAAGGTGTGGACCGCCACAGTGGCTGCATAATTCGGCCGGCTCCGTGCATAGACGCTTGCCGTGGCCGTATGCTAAGCAGCGGGTGCACTGCACCAGAGGTGTCTGGTCTTCGACACGCACTCTCTGGAGGTCAATGCGGAGCTTGCCTCCTTCGAGTGCCCTCTTCCAGATTGTAGGGGAAACACTCAACACAATGCTGTTCACATGAGGGTTACGGGATTTCTTTCGAAATTTAATAGAAACTTTCTGTTCCTCGTCGCCGAGGCCGTCAAATAGCTCCCGGTTCTGATTCCTAAGAGCTCGCAACACGTCCTCGTCACTGTGGAGCAGCAACACGTCCCTAAGAATCAGAAGCGGGTCTCGGTTTTTGACTTCCTCGACGACGAGGTTCTCTCCAGCCGCCTCCAATCGTGCCTTCAGTTTGCGCCTCTCCTCCTTCGTTTCGCACCCCATGATGACCTTTTGGTCCTTGGCCTTTCGGACCCTCTCTACGCGCACCCAGCCCTCCTTCGCGTCCACTGCTTTTCGCACTCTTTCGAGGACATCGGCCCCCGTATCCATCTCCTGTGTTGAGGAGACAACCACGGAGTGCAGCGTCGTTCGCTCCAGGGCCTGTGCCCCGGTGTGGCTCTTGCTGACGGCCGCAACACTCGCGTAGGTTGTCTCCCCCACCCCTTCCCTGCTAGCCAGACTGTCTCGGAGTCTTTCAAGTTTGTCGGAGTTGTCCTTCAACTCCGACATGTGCTCCTTCAGGGTGTTGAGGAGCTCAGTCTGGCCAGCAAGAACATCAACGGGAATGGATTGGGGTCCGAGGTCAGCAGTGGGTGCGGGTTCCGGTACGGCGATGGGTGCGGCAGCGGCCTTGTCGCGCTCGGACTCTTTCACCAGCTCATAAAGCCTGTTTATGGCTTCGAGCACCGCAGTCTTAATCTCGGCCTTTAGGTTGCGAGAGTTGCCTAAATTAAGCTTAGCCTTATTCAGGCAAGCTCTCGCCTCCTCAGTGCGACTGCGGTGCCTCGCCTCAGGCTTTTTGAGCGGCGCAGGAGGGTCAACAGGAGCTCGGCGCATCCCCTGAGTGGCAAGGCCCCCCTGAGAGGCGGAAGGAGTGTCGTCTCCGAAGGAGATTCTCCTCCTCGCGTCAGCAGGTGAAAATCCCACATTCTCAGGTGACCGCGTCGAGCCCCCGGAGGCCAACGTCTTTAGTGTAGCGGATGGGGTGCGGAACATGTTGGTTTCGAGAGGCAGGAAATAAAAGGAAGATCGAACCCCTGTAAAGTGGGAGCTCGCCTTAGACACTGGACTATTCTGTGTCCCTGTAAAGGGGGGTACACAGAAAATAATAAAATAACAGCTAATCAATTAAAACTAAAATATAAAAATATTGATTAATAATTATTAAGGTCCTATGTGAGCCTTGCAGACTCAGTCAAATGTTAAAATGTAAAAATATCCCACTAAAAACCTTACGAAACCCTAAGTAAAACAAATCCAAACAAAATCAGAAAAACAAACTTTGCCGGAATTCCCACGTCTACCTTCCTATAGACCAGAGGGCGGGTGGGTGGGCAAATTTTATTTGAGCTAGCCGGGCGTGAGGGGTGTCCAAAGACGCGTCTCCGCGCGGGCTAGCGATCTACGAAATAAAACGGGGTAGGTGCCGAACAAAAATTTGGACTTTTGGTCAAAAAACCAGTTTTTGAAACAAAAAATTTTGGTTTTCAACCCCCAACCTGAAGACCGGCTCACGGAACGCGGACCAGAAAGCAGGGATGAAGGGTGAGTACTATTGAATCTATAATCTAACGTTACTTTTGAAATAGAATTTGGAAAAACACTAAATTTTGATGACTTTGTATGAAAATTCAAAAAATTTCCAAGGGTTGTAAGGGAAGTTTTTTACAGGCGCGTGCAGGTGAGTGCGATATGGTCAAAACGTAGGCGGAGGCCTAGTAAGGTCTAAAAATGCTGAAAACAGCTTCAAAATCGCACGTCAGGAAACGAAGATATCAACGTTTCTGTTTAAAACTAACTTCCTTAGGTAGATTTTGGTATATACAGAGACTAATAGAAAAAACGATTTTTTATAAAAAACAACAAGTTTTATTTGAGCTAGCCGAGCGTGAGGGGTGTCCAGAGACGCGTCTCCGCGCGGGCTAGCGATC